>JBBGZY010000385.1:1242500-2705000 GCA_037952925.1 Lithobates clamitans
CCAGAGATTTTCCCTGCAGTATTTTATTCTGCCACTAGATGTCCTCAGTCTGATGGCCAGATCATTTAACCCACTTCCTCTGAGCCCAGGTTGTCCTAGACCAGCCCCCAGTCTGTAGCTGGACAGTGACTCAGAGGGAGATGAGAAAACTGTCTGCCTCATGTAGCTATTTTCTGCACACTACTCAACCAGTACTTCTGAGGATCGTGGGCCAGATCAAACACTCTTTTGCTAGCTTGTTCTGCATAAAAAACAATGAGGGAAACATTTTTAACTTATTATGGAATTAAAAATGGGATTTGGTGCCAGGCTTCAGTGGTACCTAAAGTGGAACGCTGGGAACAATTTTAAAAAATGACACGTATAATGCTATGTCACTAGCTTACTGCCTCATAGAGGAAGTCCTATTGGACGAAACGTCAGGCTAGGCACGGAGCAGCGGTGACGTTCGAACACTAGTGGAGGTGCTGGACAAACAAATGTTTCCATTTCGAGCCTAATTTTATTGTTATTGTTGTAAGTACAACTTTTAATAAACTCCTGTGTGCTTTTAAAGAATGTTGTGCAATGAGTTTATCTTCCTCTTTCATATGATGAATGTGTGACCGGACTCTGAAGTTTCCATGATTGATGATAACTGTGGGGTATACATCTGTGGAATCCAATTAAGCAGGCTGGGTAGTGGATGCGGTTGAGCCCATAGTGAGGGGTGAAATCTCACTAATGCGCAAACAGACCCTGGAGGGTCTAAAAATCTGGTAAGCAGATATACTTACCCTATGTATCCTGTGGGGAGCAGCGGGTGTCTTCACGAATTGACCATTTAATCAGCACACGTTTTCACCTTATGGATGTGGAATTGGGACACTTGGACTATTAACAATTTTTCTTTTTTCATTTTTTCACGTTTTCATCTTTATTGCATTGTATTAGATTTTTTTTTGCACTTAAATCATTAAGGGCATGGTTTGACAGCGCTACACGTTTTGATTTTAATATCTGTCACTAGCACCTGGTTCACACCGTTTTGGATTCACTGGACCAACATCAGTGTGAATCTAGAATTTTTCTGTAGATACATTTGGGTCATGTTCTACAGACAGTGCACATGCAGTTAGTCATGTTTTTCGCTTGAAAACCATTTGGTGCCCTGTAAAATTTTCAGACTTCAGATATTAATCAGATGAAATAGTTAGAGGGGGTGGACCCCCTCTCTGCATCGCAGGCTTTACACTATCACCAATTGACTAGCTATCTCAAAACTTGCTTCAGTCCACATCAGAACCCTCTCCAAGGCTCATTCACTGAGGTAGTGATCAACCGTGACCAACATCAAACATCCAAATTCTTGCTCCCTTTAAACCCTGGACATCTGTTCTTGGCAAGGAGGACGCACCAACAAAGGTATGGGCAGGTTGCCAAAATGTTCGTTCCTTTGTGGTCTATGAAACATGGCGTGAAACACAATTTAAGATTGCACATAAAGCCTACTATCCTTTCCACCATGGTAGTGCGAATGCTTCCCAACCATCTTGCCTCTGGTGTACCACCTCTTAACCAACTTTGTTTCACAGACTGTGGGACTGTCCAGTGACTTCCTCATTTTGCGATCAAGTCCTCAAGTACATTGGTCAAGTACATTAAGTTTCTGTATCCAAAGACCCCATGGTATGTATCTTCGGTTGTGACACAGCACCAGCTCAGCTACAAACATCTAATTACAAAAGAATACCCAAACAGGTCCATATCTGTCTTCTGGTGGCAGACAGAGTTCTCATTCAAGCCTGCATTTGCCCTACTCCGACACAAATAACTGCAATAAAGTAGGTGCTCAAAGCCCTTTTCACCTTGGAGAAACTGGACACTATCACTCAAAACTTCAAATCTATGCAAAGTTTCATTGCCAGGTGGTATTGCTTTATGGAGCATTCTTTCTCCCCAGAGGAGATCCCACATACAAAAGCCCTTCCGCTACACTGACTGATACCTGCGTGCTGAGCTTACCGATTCATTGGGCAGACTTAAAGTCCGTGACAACTCAGACTCGGTAGCCCCTTCCATTCCCCCCTCCCCTTAGCCATTTGGGACATCCCCTGTGCAGTGTTCTTGGATCCAGTCCTGCAGGAGGAGAACCTTGTGAAAGGGCTCTGTCCCCCCGATGCAGGAGTCTAGAGGAAGACATTCAAAGTACCTGGGGGGGGGGGTTATTTGCAAATCCGCATTGGGGGTTCAAGTTGGGTTTGGAAAAACTCACTGAAGGGAAAGCCAGGGGGAAGTTGGTGGGAAACAGTTCAGCTGTCCTCCCTATGGTGGTGTGAGTCTCCCTCACTGGGAAGAGCCTGGATGATATGTGAGTAGGTGACCCCAGTGCTGAAGAATAGTGACTGTGTGCTTTTAACTCTGGAAGGAGTACAGGTCACCACCAGCATAGGAGGACGTATTCAACATATAACAAAATGCTTTCAACAGTATATTTAACAGCCCAAAAAGGGAAACAAATAAGAAGAGCTTGTTGTTAGTAGTGGTGAGGGACAAGGACCTCTTTCCCACAACCCTGGATACACAGTTTTTGACAAGACCTTTAATAAAGATTTTTTTTTTTTTAAATGTTCCGCGATGTACATCTACCATCAGTCATGTTGTCCACCAATGTAGATCCACATTAACCATAATTCCTGGTTCCTGCCGACACAAAAGAAAAAATGCCACCTGCCAAAGTTCATCTGGTCCTGGGGGATGACAGTTCATACATACAATGGGGTCGGGTCTCCCAGGTGACCAACTATGGATATGGGTGTGGGGAAAAGGCCCTGGTCATCATCACATGGGGACAAGGTATCCCCCCATCACCAGGTTGGGGACATGTGACCTAGTATGGTTCAGTATGCATGCTTGGATCGGGGCGGATCCAGAGTCTAATCTCGGGAGGGGCACTGCCAAAATTTTTGCGGGCAATTTGTCGGGGCAATGGCTGGTGTTGGCGCTTCAATAATCACGGCACCATGGTTAATATGGTGTCAGGATGATTGAAGTGCATATTTCTATTATTACATTGTAATATAAACTGAAATTGTTCAACCCACCATAATGCAGAATCAGTGGGAGCCCTGAGTGTGTCACTTGCTATGTCGCCTGTCACCAGATGCAGATTGTCACTGGCCAGTGACCAATGACAATGTTCCTGTTGTTCCAGAGTGAGGCCGGACAGTAAGAGATGATGTCATCTCTCTGCTGCCTGCACCTGCACAGTAATGGCAGTCTTGTTTTAGATGCAGAAATGCAGTGATGCAGGGGGGCGGTGGGACACAGTGGCTTCTCCAGCTTTAATATTTGGGGGGGCGCAGGGACAAAAGTAGGGGGGGCAACTATAAAATGCAATTATATACACACACACATAAATACACAGTGTCTTGAAAAAGTATTGGTGGTTGCAGCCAGGTGGAGGGGAGGACACGGTGGATGCAGCCAGGTGGAAGGGAGGACAGGGTGGGAGCAGCCAGGTGGAAGGGAGGACAGGGTGGATGCAGCCAGGTGGAAGGGAGGACAGGGTGGATGCAGCCAGGTGGAAGGGAGGATAGGGTGGGTGCAGCAAGGTGGAAGGGAGGACGGGGTGGGAGCAGCCAGGTGGAAGGGAGGACGGGGTGGGAGCAGCCAGGTGGAAGGGGGGACGGGGTGGGAGCAGCCAGGTGGAAGGGAGGACAGGGTGAGAGCAGCCAGGTGGAGGGGAGGACAGAGTGGGAGCAGCCAGGTGGAAGGGAGGACAGAGTGGGAGCAGCCAGGTGGAGGGGGGTACAGGGGGGAGCAGCCAGGTGGAGGGGAGGACAGGGTGGGAGCAGCCAGGTGGAGGGGAGGACAGAGT
This sequence comes from Lithobates clamitans, assembly GCA_037952925.1. Taxonomy (NCBI): domain Eukaryota; kingdom Metazoa; phylum Chordata; class Amphibia; order Anura; family Ranidae; genus Lithobates; species Lithobates clamitans. The sequence goes on from JBBGZY010000385.1 coordinate 1,246,360, forward strand.
GGGAGCAGCCAGGTGGAGGGGAGGACCGAGTGGGAGCAGCCAGGTGGAGAGGGGGACAGGGTGGATGCAGCCAGGTGGAGGGGAGGACAGGGTGGCAGCAGCCAGATGAATGGGAGGACATGGTGGATGCAGCCAGGTGGAGGGGAGGACAGGGTGGATGCAGACAATTGGAGGGGAGGACAGGATGGATGCAGCCAGGTGGAGGGGAGGACAGGGTGGGAGCAGGCAGGTGGAGGGGAGGACAGGGTGGATGCAGCCAGGTAGAGGGGTTGACAGGTTGGGAGCAGCCAGGTGGAGGGAAGGACAGGGTGGATGCAGCCAGGTGGAGGGGAGGACAAGGTGGATTCAGCCAGGTGGAGGGGAGGACAGGGTGGCAGCAGCCAGGTGGAGGGGAGGACAGAGTGGGAGCAGCCAGGTGGAGGGGGGGACAGGGTGGATGCAGCCAGGTGGAGGGGAGGACAGGGTGGCAGCAGCCAGATGAATGGGAGGACATGGTGGATGCAGCCAGGTGGAGGGGAGGACAGGGTGTATGCAGACAATTGGAGGGGAGGACAGGATGGATGCAGCCAGGTGGAGGGGAGGACAGGGTGGGAGCAGGCAGGTGGAGGGGAGGACAGGGTGGATGCAGCCAGGTGGAGGGGTTGACAGGTTGGGAGCAGCCAGGTGGAGGGAAGGACAGGGTGGATGCAGCCAGGTGGAGGGGAGGACAAGGTGGATTCAGCCAGGTGGAGGGGAAGACAGGGTGGATGCAGCCAGGTGGAAGGGAGGACAAAGTGGGAGCAGCCAGTGATAAGGTCCTATAGCTCTATGGAAGCCTGCATCCCCACCCCCCCTCACCTGGAGGTAAGTTCTTACCTTGGGGGGTAAATAGTATAATCAGATCACTGGCACTTTCTCTCTGGCTCCCTCCACCCGACAGCCTCCTGGTCCCTCTTTTTCTCTACCCTCCTCCCATTCGGCATGTTGGGGGCTGCAGTACACTCTCGCAATCGTCCTTGGCCTGCTAGTATCCGGGACTACATGTCCCATAATCCTCTTGGTGTTTCCCAGCCATTGGCCCTGAATGTAGCCAATATAAGCAGGCATTGCCAGGTGAATGAGAGCTGCTCAGCTCAAGGAGGAGAAGGAGGGGTGGAAATTCCCCGCAGCTCTGCCCGTGTCCCTTCACAGAGCCTGTCAGTTTTGGTGCCGCTGCCCTGTGTCCTGATGGGGGGGTCGGCATCAGCACAACCTGCTCACTATTTTCTTGGGGGGCGGCAATTGACCCGTTGCCCCCTCTCCCCTGCTTGGATAAGGGTCTGATATAGATTTTCTGGGGGGACACCACACTTTTTACTTCCTTGGGCCTTGCGTGGGGTTCCCCCTTAAAAACAATATCAGAGCTGAAGGGCCTGGTGTGAATTAGGGGGAAGAATCACACAAACCTTTTTTTTTAAACTATCCCCTCTCTGAGGTCTGAAGTGCATGCATTGGAACTGATCTGAGGTTTGAAGAGCATGCGCTGGTGATGATCTGGGATCTAAAGTGGGGCAGATCTAAGGTCTCAACTGCATGCACTGGGGCCGATCTAAGGTCTGAAGTGCATGCATTGGCGCAGAGGTGTAACTGGAACCTTTAGGGCCCCGGTACAAGAAACAATGAAGAACCCCCCTGACCGCTGGGGCCCTTTCCATCGGGCTTGGGGCCCTTCCCACGACTGTGGTGGAATTTAAGTGCCATAGGTTGCAATGTTAAATCACAAAAGTCAAAAGGAGATCTCAAGCAAGTTGCACAACTTTGGGGTCAGCAGCAGTGCAAACCGAGCCTTATGGGGGGCTCACATATTCTGCAGCAGGCCTCCTTCCTGCCTTTTTAGACCCCCCACAGTAGTACAACACCGGGGAGCAGTCGCAAGTGCAACCTTTGCGACCCTGGTAGCTCTGCCACTGTGTTGGGGCTAATCTGAGGTCTGAACTTCATGCACTAGGGCAGATCTAAAGTCTGAAGTGCATGCATTGTGGCTGATCAGAGTTTGGAAGTGCATGCATTGATTAGAGCCAGAGGCTCTAATAGGCTTTAAAATAGGGTAGCCTCGGAGCGCAGAGCATTACCCAGTTGTGTGACCATAGCAAATTAATTTTCGCAATTTTCACACTAAAGTTCCTCCCCGTCAATCAGTTTATATCCCATGGTTGAGACAAAGGATCTTCCATTCTATTACTAGAGTAGGACCCACTAATTCGGGGTACTTTGTCATAAGTGGGCTTAGCACTATATGACCATATAGTGTGACCAAACCCCCGTATTTTTTGAATATGTTCAGGAGTTTTTAACTAGCCTTGCAGGAAATGTCATTCTTGTATGTGTGCGCTGTAAAATATTTTGTACTGTTTGTAGGTCTTATAGCAGCACCATCTTGAATTTAAATGCATTGTAGGGTGTGCCCCCCAAATATGTACTTGTACTAGGAGAGGAGGAGAGGACACCACAGCCCCGCGGGTAAGTGCTGGACCGCCCATGGAGGGGGGTGCTATTTCAGTGCCGTGCCACACCACTGGGGGGGGTGTGTTCTTTGTTTGCCAACCCCTCAAAAGAAGAACCCACCAGCTGCCACTGATCTGAGGTCTGAAGTGCATGCATTGGGGCTGATAATCTGAGGTCTGATGACCTGAGGTCTGAAGTACATGGATTGGGGCTGATGATCTGAGGTCTGATGACCTGAGGTCTAAAGTACATGGATTGGGGCTGATGATCTGAGGTCTGATGACCTGAGGTCTAAAGTGCATGGATTGGGGCTGATGATCTGAGGTCTGATGACCTGAGGTCTGAAGTGCATGCATTGGGGCTGATGATCTGAGGTCTGATGACCTGAGGTCTGAAGTGCATGCATCGGGGCTGATGATCTGACATCTGAGGCCAATATACCTACTAGCACTTGGCTGCCTCCAGGACTTCATGTGCAATGCTATATTTGCAGAACTGGGATGCTAACCTGCAACCCCAGAGAGATTTCTCCTATTGTGACAGATAGCTTCAGGCTGCGCCGTGGTCCATGGTAGGTGTAGTATGCTGAAGTGACCAAGACCAGCGACTTACTGGCCTCCAAGCTTGCGTGGGTTGGAGCCAACAGAAGGTAATGGCAGAGTACCATGTCGCAAAACTTTCCCTTTTCTTACCACTCGAGTTGGCATTAGGTTTGCACCGCTTGTCCTGCCAGTTTCCTATCTGCAATGGCTTCTAAAAAAACCAACCTCGCCTTTTATCGCCTAAATAAACACTATTCGCTCATTAACACGAACAAAAAAAAGCTTAACTCTAAATCTTCAAACAGCTGGTGGCCTCTTCTACAAAATTAATATTTACAGTATTTATCAAAAGCCAAGCACTGTTTTTCTGTAAAACAGGCCTTTTTTTAAAATGTTTGATGTTTGCTTGCAGTACGTCGCTTAATTAGCCTCAAATGAAGGCTGACCCAGAGGCGGCTCATTTTTTAAAAAAAATTTTCAAAAATTTTTTTTTAGACTTGCGATAAATAATCCATTAATTGCAACCTTTTTATTTAAATACTGTTATGCCAGATGATGCATAATAATAAGTTAATATGTTCGCTCGCGGAGTACTAGTCTGATTAATCACTCAGCGGCTTGTTAAAAAATTATGTATTGCCGACTTGCTGGCCCTCATCATCTTTTTTTTTTTTTTTTTTTTTTTGCTGGACAGATTTATATACATTTAGCTGTGAGGGGACTTGATTAACCATTCGCAGATGGTGAGTTTATAAGCTCTAATTATCTGGTGAGTCTCAAATGAGGCAGTAAAAGACATTATGTTCAATCATTCTCCCTCCTTGTTACGTCGTTTACTATCTAGGCATAAATGGCTGCAGATATGGAATGTTCACGCTGAACTCCAGGCAAGCAGCTGAGCGCATGGTGGAAACCAAATATGTGAAATATCTCCTTCTTCCCAGAAGGTTTGTATTCTGTTCAGGTGGTCTTGTGATAAAGACAGATCCTTAACAGGGATGAGCTGAACTGTTCTGGGGTTGGTTCTAGCAGGGCTCAAGGAACTGTAAATAAATCAATGAGAGCCAAATCTGTCAAATCAAAAATGCCAATTTCCTGGGCTAGTAGGCAAAGGTTTGCCAAAAAATAGCATAAGGGGGTGGGCACCGCTCTGGGGAACATTTAACAGTGCAAAAAAAATTCTGAAATTCCATTTGGCCAGGAGCAGTAATTTTTTTAACCAGTTGACCTTCGGAAGATTAACATCCCTTCATGACCAGGCCATTTTTTGCAATACAGCACTGCGTTATTTTAACTGACAATTGCGCGGTCGTGCATTCTGTACCCAAATAAAACTGATATAAAAAAAAGACCAACAATTTTGAAGAAAGAACAATATTTTTTACTTTCTGCTATAAAACCTATCCAATAAAAACATTTTTTTAAAAATCGAATTTCTCCATAATTTTAGGCCAACGTGTATTATGCTACATGTTTTTGGTAAAATAAAATCCCAATAAGCGTATATTGATTGGTTTGCGCAAAAGTTATAGCGTCTAGAAATTATGGGATATATACTGTAACTTTTGCATTTATTTATTTATTTTTATACTAGTAATGGCGGCGATCAACGACTTAAAGCGGAATTTCAATACTATCGGATACTAAGGCTCCGTTCACATCTAGGCGTTTTTGGGCGTTTTTCTGCCCTAAACCTCAGCTCTAAAAACAAGACAAATCCCATTCATGTTAATGGCCCCTATTCCCATCTGAGAGTTCTGTTGCCTGAAGCAAAACGTCCTTCGCACAAAAATGTTCAGGAGCTTCTTTTTTGGCAAATTACAGGTGTTTTCTGCTTTTTACATTGGTGACCTTTAACCTGTACCAATTCGCAGCAAAAATCGAGTGACTTTCTGCCTGAAAACGATACGCTCAGGTGTGAATGCAGCATACATGGGCTTCTTTTTTGGCAGATTACAGGCGTTTTAATTCTCCTACATTGGTGACCTTTTGAACTTCAAAATGCCTGTACAAAAACGCTGCAAAAACGCCTGAAAAAACTAAAAATAGCAACGCCTAGATGTGAATGGAGTTTAAAGCCTCGTGCACGCGATCGGATTTTATGTAGACAAAACCTCTGACTTTTATTCGAAGGCGTGTGCCTGGATTTTGTCTTGCATACAAACGGCAAGGAATTGTTGGCCAACAAACACCAATGTACTGACGTACTATGTGGTTTTTCAGCTCTTTAGCGCCACCCTTTGGGCTCCTTCTGCTAATTTTGTGTTAGTAGAAGTTTGAGTGTTGATTCGCGCTTTTCATTTAGCGCTTTTCAGTCCGCGCTTTTCAGTTTTCGCTTTTCAGTTTGCGCTTTTCATTTCGTGCTTTTCAGTTCATTTCTGAATGGCCGTTTTTCAACCAGACATGTTGCGGAATCGGAGATAACATGTTATTTATTATTGGCCTTGGGGTTATTGCTTTTACCCAAGTCTCTCTGTCTGTCTGTCTGTCTGTCTGTCTGTCTGTCTGTCTCTCTCTCTCTCTCTCTCTCTCTCTCTCTCTCTCTCTCTCTCTCTCAGGCTGCCTTTCTCTAAAATGCCTAAAATCGGGTTGCAGCTTTTACACCAATTTACAAGCATTTGGCGCTTGAAATGCCAGTAAACTTCCATCCTGAACGCAATTGTTTGCTTTCAAAAAACTGCCACTAAACTCAACTGCCTCTAGAGGACTATAAACTACTCAGTGTACATGGACAGATAAGATAACATGGAGGAGAGTTCTGGGGCTGCAAAAAAAAAACGCCCAACTGCTCCTATTATTCTAAATAGGAGACCTTCATTTTGTTTACAAATATTAAAGATTTTAACTACCAGCAAGAATACGTCCTTACATTTAAAGTGGAGTTCCACCCCCCCAAAAAAGGCATTACTGTGCATGAAATATAACAAAAAAACATTTGGACACTTTTTTTTTTACTCACCTCTTTATTCCTGTTGCTATGTGGTCCCTTGAAATATTCCTCCTTCCTCACCGCGGCTCCTTATGTCACTTCCCTCAGTGCCTCTGCTCACTACTGCTCCTGGGAGATGTGTGTCATCATTTCCCAGGAGTCAGTGGGCAGCGCCGAGGGCTTCGTTGCTATCACAACGGGGCGGGCACTTCCGACGACGACGCCCGTTGTGATGGCAACCTGATTAGTTGATGGTGTCCTGTCCCCTTGTGGAATAATGCCCTCCTGGTAGTACGCATGCGCAGCGCTTGCGCAGTACAGAGTCGTCAAAAGCTGCCGAACAGTGGATTCCACTGTTCAGCGGCTCCATACTACACAAGCGCTGCACATGCGCAGTACAGGGCGGGCATTATTTGAGAGGGGGCATTTCTCGTCAGAACAACGGCGCTGTGAAAATGACTCGCATGCGCGAGATCGGGGCGAGAACGGGCACCGTATCCTGGAACAGGATGCTTGTGGGCTTCACATGCCCACAAGCAAAATGAAAACGGCCAAGATAGGACTAGCGAACTTTATTTAAGAGATAAATCCGGACATCGGGGGACACATTTTCCAAAAAAAGTGAGTGTTCAAATGCTAATTTAAAAGCTTCTGAAAGGGTTAAAAAAAATCGATTGCAGTTGGAACACCGCTTTAAAGAGCACCTGTCATTTCAGATCCATCATGGCAGCGCCTGTCTGCGGGCACCCAATCACCTGCTGCCGCCATGTCCCTCACTTTGTTGTGTCACTGCCGCATCACCAGCCGTCCCATTAAAGTGAATGGGAATGTCAGTGAGTCAACAGCGGGTCAGAGGCAGTGGCGGCTGGTGTTTTTTTTATTTGGGGGCAGCAAACAACCCCCCCCGCGGGACCTCACACCCCTCTCTGGCACCTTACCCCCTGCTGTTTGCCGGTCCACAGCCACTTACCCGATCAGCGGGGATCAGGCAGGAGACTGGGGCTGCAGCAGGATGGCGGCTTCCGTTGTGCCTCTCCTACCCTTCTCCTAGGTATCCAATCGGATTGCCTAAGCTTTCAGTCAATCGGGAACCACATAACATACCCGTGCTTCCTGATTGGCGGAGAGGCAATTCAGTGTTAGAAAAGAAAATATTAATTTGCTTTTCTAACACATCTGGGTGGACTGCAAGCGCAATGCTTTGCGCTCCAAGTCCATCTTTTTTGAAGCCTATTAGAGCCTATCGCTCTAATCAGGTGCTTCATAAAAAACACCCCCACCGCTGTAATTCAGGCGCCCAGTGACCGAAAAGGGGCTGGACGCCTGAATAGGGGGTGGCAGCAGCGCCCATGGATAGATTCATGCTACGCATGAATCTATCCATTATACATAGAAGGGATGGCTGGAGAGGGGGGGTGGCACCCATGCGCCCTTAATGCACAGGCCACCCCTGGTCAGAGGAGGAGCCGCTGCAGGACAGAGATGACAGTTGCTCTTTAATAGTTATGATTTAAATCGAGTTGATTTAAATCAAGCCATTTTACTAGTGATTTAAATCTTGATTTAAATTGACTTGATTTAAATCAAATCCACCCTGCAAGTAGCTAACATGCTATCGTTCCACCCACGCAGTGGCCAGTATTGACAGTGGTAACTAAAGTTGGCTTACAAAAATAGACGAAATGCAGCAGTGTGAAAAAGAGAACTGATGCTACAACAGTAGATTGGCCTTTTCATAATGCCAGGATGGCCAAGGGATCCTAGTAGGGTTGCCACCTGTCCAGGATTCACCCGGACAGTTTGGGTTAGGAATCATGTGTCCAGGCCTGAAACCCAGACACATTATTTAGACTGGACTATGGCTTCCCTGCTGGGTAGCTGGCTGCAGTTGTCTAAGCTGAGAGTGTCTGTTACACTCTTTCACACTGCCCAAAGCCAACACTAACAACCCCCCCAAACATACACACAGAAGGAAGAGGAGAGCGGGCTCGATCTGCACCTCTTCTCCCCACCCCTACTCCTCTGTGTCTGCCCACACTCTAATCCCCGGCACGGTGCCTCAGAAAAGGAAAGTTGGGGCCGGAAATGTGAAGTCCAGCAGCCTCAGATACATCTGGATGAGAGGTGCTGACTGCCAAGGGGTAAGTGAGCTCACCATCCATCCCTGTCTGTGACTGAAGTCTCCCCCTTCTCTCTCCTGCCTCTGAGTAAGTACTGTAAGGTAAATCAGGGTTCTCAGAGCACCCCTTACATCAGAGTTCTCCTTTACACCAGAGGCCACCGTGTTTCCCCTTATATCAGTGTCCTCTCTGTACATCTATCCTCTCAGTGTTCCCCTTTAAATCAGTGTTCCCAGAGCTTCCCTTATGTTAGAGGCCCTAGAGTTCTCCCTTACATCAGAGTCTGCAAAGTTCCCCCTTATGCTATGTACACACAATAGGATTTTCCGACAACAAAACTGTGGACTTTTTTCTGACGGATGTTGGCTCAAACTTGTCTTGCATACACACGGTCACACAAATGTTGCCGGAAATTCCGAATGTCAAGAACGCGGTGATGTACAACACGTACAAAGAGGCGAGAAAAAAGAAGTTCAATAGCCAGTTTGACCTTTTGTGCGACGGACTTGTGTACACACGATTGGACTTTCCAACAACAAGACTTGTTGTCGGAAAATTTGAGAACCTGCTCTCAAACATTTGTTGGTGGAAATTCCGCCATCAAATGTTCTATGGAGCATATACACGGTCGGACTTTCCGAAAAACAAGCCCACATCCAACATTTGTTGTCGGAAAATCCTATCGTGTGTACGGCCCATTTCAGTGAAAGGGAACTCTGCGAGTTCAGATGTAAAAGGGGAACTCTGTGGACTCTGATGTAAAGGGGGACTCTTGTTATTAACTTTATATGATTAGAAATGTTATTTAATAGCAAAATATATGTATATTTTATACTATAAAAAAAATTGCTGTGCGCCGCTAAAGTGTTTGGGTTTGACTTGAAGAAAAGGTGGCAACCCAAGATCCTAGGGAGGTTCCCTACAACAACGGGGTATGCGCTAGGCTCATCAATATCCGTACAATGGTGCAATTTATAGCCTATACAGATCTAATGCCGCGTACACACGAGCGGACTTTACGGCAGACTTGGTCCGGCGTACTGGATTTCGTCGGACAATTCGATCGTGTGTGGGCTCCAGCGGACTTTGTTTGCTTAAAAGTTGGACGGACTTAGATTTGAAACATGTTTTAAATCAATCCGTTGAAATCGAGTCCGGTCGAAAAGTCCGCTCGTCTGTATGCTAGTTCGACGGACAAAAAGCCACGCTAGGGCAGCTATTGGCTACTGGCTATGAACTTCCTTGTTTTAGTCTGGTCGTACGTCATCACGTACGAATTCGTCAGACTTTGGTGGATTGTGTGCAGGCAAGTCCGTTCATTCAGAAAGTCCGTCGTAAAGTACGTCGAAAAGTCCGCCGGGCAAAGTCTGCCGTAAAGTCCGCTCGTGTGTACGTGGCATAAGAAGAAGAAATAGGTCAGAAATCAGGAGAAAGGTAGGCAGAAAGATAGCACTAAAAATGGGTAGGGAGCCAGGGAGAGGATGAGGAAAGCTAAAGAGGAAGATGGGCCTGGTTTAGAGCACTAGAGAGAGGGAGAGGTAAGATCCTCGGAACATCAAGGTCATCCCTCATAGGCGACCCAAGCTGTTAGGACCTGGGGGTGGGAACAGGAAGTAGGAAGTTATGAAGTGAAACTAGAAGAAATAGGTTTTACATGTGGCTCTCTGCTGGCTGGAATAAACAAGCTCCTCACAAGATTCATCTGACTATTCATCATTGCTTCTACAAAATCTACATGGTGACAAAAGTGGAATCGCTGAAACATCATGGCTTAGAATCTACGTGCCATACAACCCCTTATCTTTGATAATGACATTGCTAACAACTGGCTGAAATTCAAAAGAGAACGGGACATGTACAGCAAAGCAGACAAGTCAAAAAAGTACAAGCTTACACTCTTCTCAATTTTGCTGGTTCAGATGCACTAGATAAATATGAGTCATTTAATTTGATAATAAGATAATAAGGGCAGAGAGGGTCGTGATGTCCTAATCAAGAAATTTGATGAGATATGCTTACCACAGCATAATGTGATGATAGACAGACATGCGTTTAACATGATGTCTCAGAAACCTGATGAAGTTGGCTCAGCCCTTCCTTCTCTGAGCTGGCCGCTCAGCTGTCGGCTAATTGCCAGCTCTCATCTCTCTCCACAGTTAAAGAGGAAGTAAACTCTCCCACTCTGATCCTGCTTTTCATTTAGTCCATTATAATAAGTAATTATCAAACTACAGCCACTGTAATCCAGCCCAAATCGCATATTACTTACTGTTTAAAGAAACTTTAAAAAACTTGTTTCCAGTGGTAAGGCAGCGCCATCTTAAGTATTGTTTTCTGAGTCCACAGTAGAGTGTATTTCCGCCCTTACATTGAGCACTTCCTGTACTGTTAACCAAGCCTCCTTCTCAATCCAACGTTTCTATGGCAACCCTGTTTAACTGCTCATAGCTGACTTGTTTTATTTCATAGTATTTACTTGTGCCTATTATCTAGTGTTTGCCTGTGTCAGTCTTATCAGCTTTAGCTTTTAGCTGATAAGGCTGCAGTAATCCTGTCCCATGCCCAAGTTTACACTGCATGTTATGTCACATGGTCACATGAGATGTAGTATGAAGCTCTGAGTGATTATGCAGTCTCGTGGGATTTCAGAGTTGTGCTGTAGGAAGATCTGATAATAGACAAATAAGTACACAGAGTGTGCCGTAAATCAGGGGAGATCTGGGCATGTTCAGTGAAGTCATTCTAAAAAGCAAAAAGGATTACAACAATACTAAGCAAGTAAGGAGATATCTACAAGCAGTGTTCATTAGGGTTTTTAATGCTGATATACATGGGACAAAGTTGTCGGGGAGAGTTTACAACCACTTTAAACCAGCTGTTGTGGATCTGCTCGTCAGTCCCGCCTACTTAAAGATCTCCAGCTCACTTCATTCCTGCCTTCGCCTGGGTCACATCACAAGAAACCATCTCCTGCGTTCCTGTTTAAAGACTGGCTTTGCTGACATCCCTTCTGGCTCCTTATTCTGCTTGCTGTTCCTCTACTTGGATCCCTGACTTCTGGCCTGGCTGATTATCCAATCTGGTTACTGAGCTCTGGCTTGGCTGATTACCCGATCTAGTTACTGAACTCTGGCTTGGCTGACTACCCGATCCGGTTACTGGACTCTGGCTATGCTTTGACTATGCTTACTCTATTTACCTTTTTATTTTTATTAATAAACAAGTGTGATTTTACTGTCTCAGTCTGGTTCATGGTTTCTGACACGAAGGAATACAATCCTATAGAGCCACACTGAGACTACTGGCTAAAAAATGTGATTTTGGTTAGGGGTGGTCTCGATGTTCAAACGTAAGTTTGACTCGAACATCGGGTGTTTGTTCGTAGGGGAAGAGGCCCTTGTCCCCATGTTGAGGGCATGTGGCCTGGTACGGTTCAGAAGGGGGGCGCTCTCTTATCCCCCCTTTTTACTGTGGCCTGCCAGGTTGCGTGCTCGGATAAGGGTCTGGTATGGATTTTGGCACAAGGTTCCCCTTAATATCCATACCAGACCCAAAGGGCCTGGTAATGGACTGGGGGGGGGACCTCATGCCTTTTTTTTCAATGATCTTAAAGTATATTGCCGGGATCCGACAATACATTACAGCCACTAGCAGTTTTAAATGACATTTTTTCCTTTAGAAATGTCATTTTGCTGATCTCATTCATAAAACTATGTACGGCCACTATGTAAGCAGCCTTACATAGTGTGGAGCATGGACCCTGCCTTTGGCCAACCATGGCTCTCACAGCAGGTGCAGGTCAGGTGCACACTTTGGCCAATCAGCAGCCGTCAATGCACTGCAATCTCGCAGTGCATTGACGGTCTCGCAGTGCATTATGGGACATTCCGCGCGCACACGAATTTCCCGCGAACGCCCCATAATGTTCTAAATTCGGCGAATGGGCGAACACCTGATGTTCAGTTCGAACTTACGTTCGACACGAACATCGGGCTCATCCCTAATCACTACAGTGAGATAACATCTCCTTTCCGTCAGCTTCTGCGCCAAGATGCCAACTGGTGTTGGACTGAACAACATGCTGTTGCTGTGGATACATTGAAAGCCCAATTAACTAGTCCACCATTCCTACAGTATTTTGATGTACATAAACCGGTGGAATTGTCTGCTGATGCTTCCCAACATTGCCTTGGCGCAGTCTGTCTTCAAGAGAGGAGGCCTATGGCTTTTGCATCAAGAGTCCTCACTGAGAATGAAGCACGCTATGCAGAATTGAGAAGGAATTATTGGGACTAGTAATTGCCTGTATAAAATTGCATGATTTTATTTATGGCCGCCCTGTGACTGTGGAGACAGATCATCAGCCACTCATAACCATACTGGACACAGCATCTGCGTGCATCCAGCGAATGATGTTAAAGCTTCAAAACTACCACCTGAATGTAATCTATAAACGAGGCCGTAAACTGTTTGTTGCAGATACTTATTCAAGTGCACACCTCCCCACTTCTGATAGCTCTGGAGCTAGTGAGGATTATGATGTGTTGGCACTGGATGGGGTGTTGTTATCCAGAAGTATTCAGGAACTAAAGCAAGAAACAGACAGATGCCACCTGTCAGTGCCTCATGGACATCATTTTCAATGGGTGGTCTGGCTCCTTTAAGGAAATCCCACATGATATCTGACCATTCTACTCTCTGAGGGATGAATTGACAGTAAAGGATGGATTAATCCTGTGAGGTCAGAGATATGTATTCCATCACGCTCTTCAAAAATACTACTTAACACAGCTCCAAAAAGGTCATCCTGGCATTCATTCCACTAAGCTAAGGGCATGTGAAACCAAGTTTTCAAGTTTTGGCACACTATATACACTGACATTGAAAGAGAAGTTTCCAGATGTGCCCCCTGCAATGCTCTACAACAGTACCAGATGAGAGAACCATTAACTCTTCACCAAATACCTGACAGACCATGGTCTATCACAGCAGCTGACATATTTGAGTGGTCAAACAAGGATTACCTGGTCTTGGTAGATTCATACTCTGGCTGGTGGAAATTTAATATCCTCCCAAATACTTCCAGTAACACAGTAATCAGGACATTAAAGCGGATATTCTCCACACATGGAATTCCCTATCAATTGATGACTGACAATGCAACATAATTTTCAAGTAGAGAATTCATGAATTTTGCTCACCAGTGGGATTTTCAGCACATGACTAGCAGTCCCAATTACCCCAGATCCAATGGTCTTGCAGAGCGTAGTGTAAGATCGGCCAAGCATCTCCTAGAGAAATGTGCACGTGATAGTTCTGATGTTTATGCAGCCCTACTCAACTTCTGCAACACACCTAGGGATGGCATGCCTTCTCCGGCACAATGTTTATCATCATGATGAGCCAGGACTGATTCCCATGGTCCCATCTCAGCTCCTGCCGAGAGTTGAGACTGATGTTCAGGCTGCTTTATTTACACTCAGGCAAAAAGGAAAATAAGCCATGACAAATTGGTTGGTGGTGAAAGGGGCAGTGGAGAGAGGGAGCTGCAGCCAGGAGGGCTGGCAGGGCCTGAAAATGGCTTACTGGGCTCAGTAGCCGCGTATAGGACAGCTAGCACCAGAGACTTTCTATTTTGCTACACCATAGTGGCCCGCAGTCCCTGCCTGCAAAGGGCAATTGCTAAAGGCCTAGCTGAGCCAGTGTCAGGCCTAACCACTTTGTGTTAGCTGTGCCTGAGGATTAGAGAGGAAGTGATATGCAGGAGGAGAAAGACCTGAAGATTAGAGAGGAAGTGATGTGCAGGAGGAGAAATAGAGTGTATATACTGGACTGTATATAGTTGTCCCAAGCAAGTGCTACCAATTATACTGGGCATCCCATATTTCCCTTACCCCATCCAAGTTCATTCCCCTCAATAAAATACAAAAAAACAAAGCAAATGGACTGTTCTATGTCTCTGAGTGTCTGAGAGGTGAATGCCAGGCTGGGCGACAGGCAATCCAACATTTCAGCAGCCCCTACAGGGGTACCGCTATAGATGTAACAAACAGCAACATTATGACGGCAACAGGCAAGAGGCTTTAGACTCGCAAGCCCCACAAGTTGTTACTCGATCTGGAATAGTGTGTAAACCCAATCCAAAGTTCCAAGGCTTTATATCACACACTGACTTTTACTCAGCATCTTTCATTTCATATTTTATTTTCTTATCGTTCCATGCTATGCTGCACTCCTTGTTGGTTCGATATTACATTTCATTTATATATGCATATCCTTTCTTTAACAGAGGAAAGATGTAGACTATGTACAGTATCTCACAAAAGTGAGTACATCCCTCACATTTTTGTAAATATTTTATTATATCTGTTCATGTGACAACACTGAAGAAATTAAACTTTGCTACAATGTAAATTCGTGAGTGTACAGCTTGTATAACAGTGTAAATTTGCTTTCCCCTCAAAATAACTCAACACACAGCCATTAATGTCTAAGTCGCTGGCAACAAAATGGAGTACACCCCTAAGTGAAAATGTCCAAGTTGGGCCCAATTAGCCATTTTCCCTCCCTGGTGTCATGTGACTTGTTAGTGTTACAAGGTCTCAGGTGTGAATGGGGAGCAGGTGTGTTAAATTTGGTGTTATCGCTCTCACTCTCTCATACTGATCACTGGAAGTTCAACATGGCACCTCATGGCAAAGAACTCTCTGAGGATCTTAAAAAAATAATTGTTACCCTACGTAAAGATGGCCTAGGCTATAAGAAGATTGCCAAGACCCTGAAACTGAGCTGCGGCACGGTGGCCAAGACCATACAGCGGTTTAACAGGACAGGTTCCACTCAGAACAGGCTTCGCTGTGGTTGACCAAGGATGTTGAGTGCACGTGCTCAGCTTCATATCCAGAGGTTGTCTTTGGGAAATAAACGTATGAGTGCTGCCAGCATTGCTGCAGAGGTTGAAGGGGTGGGGGGTCAGCCAATCAGTGCTCAGACCATACGCCATACACTGCATCAAATTGGTCTGCAAGGCTGTCTTTCCAGAAGGAACCTTCTTCTAAAGATAATGCTCAAGAAAGCAGACTAAGGACATGGATTACTGGAACCATGTCCTGCAGGCTGATAAGACCAAGATAAACTTATTTGGTTCAGATGGTGTCAAGCGTGTGTGGCGGCAACCAGGTGAGGAGTACAAAGACAGCTGTGTCTTGCCTACAGTTAAGCATGGTGGTTGAAGTGTCATTGTCTGGGATTGCATGAGTGCTGCCAGCAGGGAGGAGCTACAGTTCATTGAGGCAACCATGAATGCCAACATGTACTGTGACATACTGAAGCAGAGCATGATCCCCCTCCCTTTGGAGACTGGGCCGCAGGGCAGTATTCCAACAAAATAACGACCCCAAACACACCTCCAGGATGACCATTACATTGCTAAAGAAACTGAGGGTAAAGGTGATGGACTGGCCAAGTATGTCTCCAGACCTAAACCCTATTGAGCATCTGTGGGGCATCCTCAAACGGAAGGTGGAGGAGCGCAAGGTCTCTAACATCCACCAGTTCTGTGATGTCGTCATGGAGGAGTGGAAGAGGACTCCAGTGGCAACCTGTGATGCTCTGGTGAACTCCATGCCCAAGAGGGTTAAGGCAGTTCTGGAAAATAATGGTGGCCACACAAAATATTGACACTTTGGGCACAAAGGGGTGTACTCACTTTTGTTGCCAGCGGTTTAGACATTATTGGCTGTGTGTTGAGTTATTTTGAGGAGACAGCAAATTTACACTGTTATTCAAGCTGTACACTCACTACTTTACAAGTGTCATTTCTTCAGTGTTGTCACATGAAAAGATAGGATAAAATATTTTCACAAATGTGAGGGGTGTACTCACTTTTGTGAGATACTGTATGTGTTGTATTTACATAGCTGTGTTAGGACCTGGGAGTGGGAACAGGAAGTAGGAAGCTATGAAGTGAAACTAGAAGAAATAGGTTTTTCATGTGGCTCTCTGCTGATTGGAATAAATAAGCTCTTCACAATCTGACTATATTCATCATTGCTTCTACAAAATCTACAGGGGGAGAGTAGGAAAGACATAAGACAACCATGGTTCCCAAACTTTCAGGAATTTCGTATGAGTGTTGTTGTGGATGCTAGACATCTGTTTGTTAGACATCAACACGGTCACACAATCTTATACCCCCTGGAGGGGAACAGATGGTTTCTTCAAAGCTTGGGCAATTGTCTAATTTCAGCTTGTTCAATTAAGCTTTGACAATAAACCTGGAAGCTTTATGCAGAGCTGCACCAGATTTTTCACTCTCCGATTTTAGTAAATCAACCCCATAGAATCGGCTCAGGAGCGAGCCTGCACAAGTGACCACCATAGGAATCAGCTGGCTTTGGTGGGCACTCAGTGGGGAGGGGGGGGGGGGGACCAGGAGCACAGACAGGGGACCCAAGAAGAGGAGGATTGGGCTGCACAGAGCAGGTAAGTATAACATGTTTGTTATTAAAAAAAAAAAAAAAGGGGGAAACTTTACAATCACTTTAAGGCCCCTTTCACACTGGGGTGGTTTGCAGGCATTATTGCACTAAAAATAGCGCCTGCAAACCGACCTAAAACTGCCGCTGCTGTTTCTCCAGTGTGAAAGCCCGAGGGCTTTCACACTGAAGAGGTGCGCTGGCAGGAGAGAAAAAGAACTGCTGCAAACAGCATCTTTGGAGCGGTGAAGGAGCGGTGTATTCACCGCTCCTAAACCGCTCCTGCCCATTGAAATCAATGGGGCAGCGCGGCTATACCGCCGCTGTAGCGGCGTTATGCGAGCGGTTTTAACCCTTGTTCGGCCGCCAGCGGGGGTTAAAACCGCACCGCTAGTGGCCGAATACAGACGCAAAAACAACGGTAAAGCGGCGCTAAAAATAGCTCCGTTTTACTGCCGACGCCCCCACCGTCCCAGTGTCAAAGGGACCTAACACTTCTACCAGCATCTGGTATTCATTTTAGGGGGAACTCTGCACATTGCTTTTATTCATAATGCAGGACAGCAAAAGTGGCATTTCCAAAGAAACAAAAATGATACAGTTCTAATTGCCAGCAAATGACATTTCATTTGGCGGATTCTTTAGAAAAAAAAAGAAATTGGAACACAAACCCCTCCCAAGGTCTCCCAAAATATTTGAGACTGTTCTGCAATATATTGTAAGTATGTATATATATATATTGCAGCTGGAAAGGCTGTGCCCAAGGTTTAGGAGTGTGTCTATGGGATTGTTTGACCATTCTTCCAGAAGCGCATTTGTGAGGTCTGGGACTGTTGTTGGAGGAGAAGGCCTGGCTGTTGGTTGTCGGGGTCTGCGGGCGGGGGGCTTATCGGAATCTGGAAGTCCACTTCAACAAGGGGGCCCCCAGATCCCGGCCCCCCACCCTATGTGAATGAGTATGGGGTACATTGTACCCCTGAAAAACAAAAAAAATACTGCGCTACCTATAGAAACTATCCCCCCAAAAAGCAGCAGTTAAACAGTGAGATGTGCACTAAAATAACTAATAAAAAAGAAATAACCGCGCTAAATATAAGTGTCCCAATACTTTTGACAATATTGTGTGTGTGTATATACAATATATTTTTATATAGAGAGCAAAGAAAGTAAATACAAGGGGTGGGGGATGGGTCTCCTTTATTAATTAATAAGACACTCACCAACATCTATTTGTTATTCTGCACCAAGAATTGATGACTATAGACCAAGAATACAAGAATTCCGCTTTTCACAAAGGTCCATAGCAACAGGATTTCAATTAAAAATCCCTTTAAACAGACAACAGCCCAGACTCTAAATATAGCCGACCGCGGTGATTTGGGTTCATGAGTTGCGGTCGTGCCATTTGATCCGGAAAGCAATGTCATATTGTATTTCCTTTGGGCACTCCAAGTACTTAGCTGCACAAGAAAAGGCAAGATTTAATTTTAGACGTTTCTTTTGAAAAAAAAAATGTGATTTATTTTGTTTCTTTTTTTGGAGATAATAGATTTTCCACTGGATCTGTTCCTGCTTCAGCAAACTTCGTTAATTTAGAACCTGTTTATGACCTGAAAAGCACCTCGGAAGGGATACTTAGTTACATACACGCAAACCGCTGAAGAACACGCAAAAGATTTAGGGGTCTGTTTATAAACAATTCGCTATGTGAATGTCTCCAGCAGTTGCGTCAACGTCACAAATAGTCCCCAGTATTTTGCCTATGTTTGCTTCCTATGATCATCAGCTTCATCTAGTGGCCACAATGCAGTAATTTCCTGTTTAAAATAGAGCAAAACTTTTTTTTTTCATTTTAGAGTAAGGGAGGGTAATAACCCCGTCAGATTTTTTGTTTGTTTTTTTGTGTCCCATTGGGGAGATTTACCTTCACTTCCTGTCCCATAGCTGAGAGGAAATCCCTGCAAATTAGGGGAATCTCTTGGGCCCCCCAGGTCACCAGAATTAGTTTCCCCATGGAAAAGATTTCCCCTCTTTCCCTTTTTTTGTGGACAACCCAAAATTTGAGAATTTCTTTTACATGATAATGGTAAACAGGACAAATAGAGAGGATGAATCTCTGCAACAGGGGCACAGACAGCAATAAAAACTGACAGGTGTAATTTCATAAAGGGACAGCGTAAAAAAAAAATTAAAGCACCCCATCCCTCCGTGCTCGTGTGCAGAAGCAAAGGCATACATAAGTCGCGCCCACATATGTAAACAACGTTCAAATCACATGTGAGGTATCGCCGCGATCATTAGAGTGAGAGCAATAATTCTAGCCCTAGACCTCCTCTGTAACTCTAAACATGCAACCTGTAAAAATGTTTAAAGTGTCGCTTATGGAGTTTGTCGGCATTCCACAAGTGCAATTTTAAAGCATGACGTGTTAGGTATCTATTTACTCGGGGTAACATCATCTTTCACATTACACAAAAACATTAGGGTAACTATTGTATTTTTGTTTTATTTTATTCATTAAAGTTTAATTTTTAACAAAAAAATTGTGTTTGAAAGACCGCTGCGCAAATACAGTGTCTAATAAAATATTGCAACGATCGCCTATTCATTCAACACGTAATATGCAAGAGTCAGGAGTGTGCAATGTGTACTATGCAGGAGTCAGGAGTGTGCAACATGTAGTATGCAGGAGTCAGGAGTGTGCAATGTGTACTATGCAGGAGTCAGGAGTGTGCAACATGTAGTATGCAGGAGTCAGGAGTGTGCAATGTGTACTATGCAGGAGCCAGGAGTGTGCAATGTGTACTATGCAGGAGTCAGGAGTGTGCAACATGTAGTATGCAGGAGTCAGGAGTGTGCAACATGTAGTATGCAGGAGTCAGGAGTGTGCAATGTGTAGTATGCAGGAGCCAGGAGTGTGCAACGTGTACTATGCAGGAGTCAGGAGTGTGCAACATGTAGTATGCAAGAGTCAGGAGTGTGCAACATGTAGTATGCAGAAGTCAGGAGTGTGCAACATGTAGTATGCAAGAGTCAGGAGGGTGCAATGTGTACTATGCAGGAGTCAGGAGTGTGCAACACGTAGTATGCAAGAGTCAGGAGTGTGCAATGTGTACTATGCAGGAGTCAGGAGTGGCAAAGTGTACTATGCAAGAGTCAGGAGTGTGCAATGTGTACTATGCAGGAGTCAGGAGTGTGCAATGTGTAATATGCAGGAGTCAGGAGTGTGCAACATGTAGTATGCAGGAGTCAGGAGTGTGCAACATGTAGTATGCAGGAGTCAGGAGTGTGCAATGTGTAGTATGCAGGAGCCAGGAGTGTTCAACGTGTACAATGCAGGAGTCAGGAGTGTGCAACATGTAGTATGCAAGAGTCAGGAGTGTGCAACATGTAGTATGCAAGAGTCAGGAGTGTGCAACATGTAGTATGCAGGAGTCAGGAGGGTGCAATGTGTACTATGCAGGAGTCAGGAGTGTGCAGTGTGTACTATGCAGGAGTCAGGAGTATGCAACATGTAGTATGCAGAAGCCAGGAATGTGCAACGTGTACTATGCAGGAGTCAGGAGTGTGCAATGTGTACTATGCAGGAGTCAGGAGTGTGCAACGTGTACTATGCAGGAGTCAGGAGTGTGCAACGTGTACTATGCAGGAGTCAGGGGTGTACAATGTGTACTATGCAGGAGTCAGGGGTGCACAATGCGTAGTATGCAGGAGTCAGGAGCACATACTGCACAAAATGTAAGGGTCAGAGGTAGGTAGAACACAGGCCAGTGTACAACCAAAACGTTTTACCATGTTAAGGTTGAGTGAGGGTGGGCAGGGCAATGCAGTACTGAAGCTGTATATAAGAATATAATTAATAAGTAAAAATTTTAAAATGCCAGAAAGTCATGGCTTTGGGAGCTGGGGCATCCCCAAGAGAAGGCGAGCACACGCTCCATATGCCTAGCGCTAGTTGTGCTAGCATGGAGCCACAGAGACATCGCATTGTCACACCCTTACAGGAAGCGCCTGAACAACGACCATGGTGAGATCACTAGGGATTATTTTAATGAAAGATGCATTTCATTTTATCTAACATTTTATTTAATTTAATGTTGTAATTTTTTTAATTTTAATGTAATATTTTAATATTACATTTTATATACTGTAATTTAACATTTGACAGCTTCCATGAGATTACAGTGATTGGGTTTACAGAAATGTTCAAATTTGTTCATAAAGTCAGACGAGATCGGGCGCGTTCAGGGGGATAATAAAGTCAGTTATGATTGGGTTTTCTTCACATTTATCCTTCCATTCTTCTTCAAGCACACACTTTCTTCAGGGCCCCATTGTGGCTGCATGGTGATAGTTGCACCCCTGCGGTAGTGATTTGCAGAGCGGATAATTGCAATCTCCGGGCATGTAGTGAACCAGTATAGGGGTTTGTGCTTGTCAAATTTCCAGCCTCCGTACAATCCTACTGTGATAAGTGAATCAATCTACAGACACAGCTCTTCAGGCTGAAAGCAGAGAATCAATCTGTCAAAATAAGCCTCAATCCCCATCCCAAGGCAGCAGGATGTTATCCTTATCCTGCACACCAAACAAGTGCAGTCACTATATTCACCGGTACAGGATATCCCAAATTAGTACCAGGGATCAGCGACATTCTTTTCAGGTTTGTGTTATATTACACTATGCCAAATGACTGCAATTGCCTTAAAAGAAAGCATTATATATCAATGATCCGCTCTCATTGCAAGGAGCTCACGGATAAAGGAAGACATTTATAGTTGAATCACTATATTAAAATTACAGTTAAAAACCTGAAAGAATTCATTACAAAACCAATGCAACCACTACTGGAAAAGATTTATAGAGACCAGTTTAATTTGCCAACCAAGACTATTCTGGCATTTCTCTCTACATGTCAAAAGCATCATTATTTTGCTAGAAAATGTAAAAACCCCAAAAAATTATATATATATTAGCAGAGACCCTAGGGAATAAAATGGCGGTCGTTGCAATTTTTTAATGTCTCACGGTATTTGCGCAGCAACTTTTCCAAACACAATATTTTGGGAAAAAATACCATTTAATGAATTTTAATACAAGTAAACACAATAGATAACCCAATTTTTTAATAAAATATAGAAGATGATGTTACGCCGAGTAAATAGATACCAAACATGTCACGCTTTAAAATTGCGCACACTCATGGAATGGCGCCAAACTACAGTACCTAAAAATCTCCATACATTTACATTTTACATTTTTTTTACAGTTTACTAGTTTAGAATTACAAAGGAGGTCTAGCACTACAAATTAGACATGTGCACTGATGAAAAATGTGTTTGTTTTCATTTTCGTTTAATTCGTTTTTGTTTGTTTTGTTTTTTTCATTTTTCGTGTCATTCGTTATGATTGAAATTCATAAATTTGAAAATTAGTAAATTCGTGAATTCGAAAATTGGTAAATTTGTATATTCGGAAATTCGTAAATTAGAAAATCCGGAAATCCAGAAATTCGTAAATTCGAAAATTCAGAAATTCGAAAATCCGAAAATAAGAAAGAAAATCTGAAAATTCTAAGAACAAAAATCCAAAAAATTTGAAATAATAACTAACTAACTAACTAACTAACTAACTAACTAACTAACTAACTAACTAGCTAACTAACGAACTAACTAATAATAACTAACTAAGAAATTATAGATATTGGAATTTCAGGAATTTCCTGTCAAATTTGGCTGTTAGTCAACGTAACAAAGTTATGAATTATCCGAAATAACGAATGCCGAATCGAAACAAATGGAACAGAAATAATTAATAATAATAATAATCATAACAATAAAAAGTTATTATTATTATTCTTATTTATTATTATTAATTTGTTACGTTACGTTCGTTTAGATACAGCATTCGTTATTTCGGGTAATTCGTAAGTTCGAAAAAATTCTTATTAGTTACGTTCTCTAACAGCCAAATTTGAAAAGAAATTCCAATACCTGTAATTTAATAATTCTGTAATAGTTATTATTAGCTATTATTTCAGATTTTTAAATTTTCGTTTTTCGAATTTTCGTGTTTTCGTTCATTTGAATTCTTGTTCTTATTTTTGGATTTCTGAATTTCCAAAAATTTGGATTTTCGAATTTTGAATTTCCGAATTTTTGAATAATCGAATTTACATATATTCGAATTTACCAATTTTCGAATTTACCAATTTTCAAATATTAGAATTTACGAATTCACAAATTTTTGAATATTTGAATGTACGAATTTACAAATATTTGAATTGACAAATTTACCAATATTCGAATATTAGAATTTACGAATATTCATAAAAATTTGTTAAACAGGCTTTCGTTAATTTGAACATTTCCGAACTAACAAATTTTTCAAAACAAATTCGTAGCGAAACAAATTGCACATGTCTACTACAAATATTGCTCTCGCTCTAATGATCGCAGCGATACCTCACATGTGTGGTTTTAACGCTGTTTACAAATGCGGCGCTACCTACATATGTGTTCACTCTTGTGTGAGAGCACAAGGGGATGGCACCGCTTTGAAACATTTTTATTTATTGTTTATTTCATTTCTATTTTTTTATTTTTACACTTTAACTTTAATTTTTTTTTATCACTTTTATTCCTAATACAAGGAATGTAAACATTTGTAATAGAAATAGGGCATGACAGGTCCTCTTTACGGAGAGATCTGGGGTCTATAAGTCCCCACATCTCTCTTCTATCCTGAAAATCCTGAGATAAAAAAATATATCGATCTCAGGCTTTCCAGCAAAAAAAATGGCAGTGTTTACATCTGCAAGAGATGTTGCTTCTGGCCCCGAGGGTCATAAAGATAGCCGGGGACCATCTGGTCCATGGACAGCTCTATGGTAAACCGGAACCGCTGCCGGGTCCATTCCTTGGCTCCCTGATCGCACATAAGGGGGGTGATGTCCCCTCATGCCACCTGTAAAAGCAATCAAGCGGTTAAACAGACATTAAGATGGCTTTTACATTGTAGGGAATTGCCAGCTGAAAAAAAAAGATATCTGGATGATGCCTGTAGCATCTAAAAAAATTCTACAAACAATACCCCATAATGACAACGTGAAAGAAGTTTGTTTGAAATGTTTGCAAATTTAATAAAAATAAAAAACTAAAAAAATCAGTATTCACAGC
Source organism: Lithobates clamitans (assembly GCA_037952925.1). Classification (NCBI taxonomy): domain Eukaryota; kingdom Metazoa; phylum Chordata; class Amphibia; order Anura; family Ranidae; genus Lithobates; species Lithobates clamitans. Next base: position 1,270,069 of record JBBGZY010000385.1, read on the forward strand.
CTTTGCAATGACACTTAAAATTGAGCTCAGATGCATCCAGTTTCCACTGATCATCCTTGAGATGTTTCTACAACTTGACTGGAGTCCACCTGTGGTAAATTCATTTGATTGGACATGATTTGGAAAGGCACACGCCTGTCTATATAAGGTCCCACAGTTAACAGTGCATGTCAGAGCACAAACCAAGCTATGAAGTCCAAGGAATTGTCTGTAGACCTCCGAGACAGGATTGTATTGAAGCACAGACCGGGGAAAGGGTACAGAAAAATGTCTGCAGCATTGAAAGTCCCAATGAGCACAGTGGCCTCCATCATTCCTAAATGGAAGAAGATTGGAACCACCAATCGGGGGAGAAGGGCCTTAGTCAGGGAGTGGCCAAGAACCAGATGGTCACCCTGACAGAGCTCCATTTCTCTGTGGAGACAGGAGAACCTTCCAGAAGAACAATAATCTCTGCAGCACTCCACCAATCAGGCCTATATGGTAGAATGGCCAGACGGAAGCCACTCCTCAGTAAAAGGCACATGACAGCCCTCCTGAAGTTTGCCAAAAGGCACCTGAAGGACTCTCAGACCATGAGAAACAAAATTCTCTGGTCTGATGAAACAAAGATTGAACTTTTTGGCCTGAATGGCAAGTGTCATATCTGGAGGAAACCAGGCACCACCCTGGCAAATACCATCCCTACAGTGAAGCATGGTGGTTGCAGCAACATGCCGTGGGAATGTTTTTCAGCGGCAGGAACTGGGAGACTAGTCAGGATCGAGGGAAAGATGAATGCAGCAATATACAGAGACATCATTGATGAAAACCTGCTCCAGATTGCTCTGGACCTCAGACTGGGGCAAAGGTTCATCTTCCAACAGGACAACGACCCCAAGCACACAGCCATGATAACAAAGGAGTGGCTATGGGACAACTCTGTGCATGTCCTTGAGTAGCCCAGCCAGAGCCCAAACTTGAACCCGATTGAACATCTCTGGAGAGATCTGAAGATGGCTGTGCACCGACTGGATGGAGCTTGAGAGGTCCTGCAAAGAAAAATGGGAGAAACTACCCAAAAATAGGTGTGCCAAGCTTGTAGCATCATACTCAAAAAGACTTGAGACTGTAACTGGTGCCAAAGGAGCTTCAACAAAGTATTGAGCAAAGGCTGTGAATAATTATGCACATGGACATGGGATTTTTTTCATTTTTTATTTTTAAGAAATTTGCAAAGATTTCAAACAAACTTCTTTCACATTGTCATTATGGGGTATTGTTTGTAGAATTTGAAGAAAATAATGAATCAAATCGATTCTGGAATAAGGCTGTAACATAACAAAATGTGGAAAAAGTGAAACGCTGTGTATACTTTCCGGATGCGCTGTATACACAATGCTATGGTGCCTGGCTACCATGCCATGGCATGTGCGAACTAAGCAAGGCAAACTGGTACTTGGGGTTGGCAGACAAGCAAGGTTCAGAATAGTCAGGGTCAAGATCCGAAGTCAAAAGGCAGGGAGAGTTTAAAGAATACCGTATATATTCGAGTATTAGTCGTTCCGAGTATAAGTCGAGGCCCTAATTTACCACAAAAAAAGTGGGAAAAACTTATTGACCCGAGTATAAGACGAGGGTGAGAAATGCACAGCTACTGTAAGTGGAAAAGAGGGTCAACAATGCCCATTTGCAGCATCACTGTGCCCATTTGCATGCCTCACTGTGCCCATTTGCAGCCATAGGTCCCCCGAACTTCAAACTCGGTAGTTAAGGGTTCCTAGATGCCCCCTAGCTGCAGCCAAAAATTTGGGGTCTCCGGTCCCCGAAATGACATTGCTGCAGATGGACACAGTTGACCAAATTTGGGGCCCTATATCTCGGGGCCAATTAGTGCTAAGAACCCCAAATTTGGTGTGCAAACCCAGTGGAATTAGCACCATATAATTTCCAAAGCTGGTGTTTCTAGCACCAAGTGGCCCCGAGATATAGGGCCTCAAAATTCAGTTCAGAAAATGTCAAGCACTTTTCTGCAGCAGAGAATGACATTTTCTGAACCGGTTTTGGGGCACCGTATCTCAGGGCCACTTGGTGCTAGGAACCCCAGCTTTGGATATGTTATGGTACTAGGTTTGCACACCAAATTTGGGGTTCCTAGCACCAAGTGGCCCTGACATATGGTCCCCAAAGTCGGTTCGGAAAATGAAATTTTTTGCTGCAGAAAAGTGCTTGACTCGAGTATAAGTCGTGGGGGGGCACTTTCAGCACAAAAAAATGTGCTGAAAAATTCGACTTATGCTCGAGTATATACGGTAGTTGATATCTGATTTGAGGTCATCACCAAGGTAATCTAATCTAGCAGAGCAGGGCAGACAAAAAGGTAGCCTGGAACATGTATTACAAACACTATCACAAGCGTGAGACTGCAGGTTTTGCTTCCTTAAATCAGGTTTGGTCTCCACCCAGAGTCTGATCACACTAATCACTTTGCAGAGGGACAGACATACAAGGTGAATTCCATAGCCAAAACCAGGATGCTGGATCAAGGAGCAGGAGCACTAGACACTCCTAAAAGTTTGAAGAGGCATTTGGTGCACTCAAAATTGATTTATATCCTTTGTGGCTATTGTGGAACATATTTAAATACTGTACATACAAATGTCCTCAGTGGGGACATTTCCTTTTACTTTCTGTTCAGGAAACACAACAGAAAGTGAGATGACGTCTCTCCAAAGTAAGGGAAATCTCATAACAGGTCTCTCAGTTGAAAGATTTTGCCTCTATTTTGTTCTGGTGACAAATGAGATTTTGAATTTCGCATCACTTTCTGCCTCTGTGACAATGGTCACCAGGACAAACAGAGACGGTAAATCTTTCCAGACGGGACACATACAAAAATAAAAACCTAACAAAAATGGAAATTGAAGCACCACACCACTGCTAGGAGATTCAGATACAACTTTTTTACAATAAAATTCAGAGGATGATCCAAAGATTATCCTACATGTTTCAGGATCCAAAGGTGCCCTTCATCAGGGCTTGATTGAACGCAATGTGAATGGATTACACGTGAAATGGCTTGTTAATGTTATTTCTTCCTCGGATCTGCATACCTGCTGTGCCCATTATGAGGGGTTCCTACTATCCCTGTGTAGCAATAACTCACGGTGGAGCTGCTGGTTTAAGCGGGTCTGTTACCTTCACTTTGCTTCCCTCTGTTTCACCGGCACCGGGTCTAGGGGTTCTGTTGAGTTTTCTTCTGGACGACACACGCACCAACACTGGAGTACGTTTTCAATGCTTTATTGAACAGACAAACTTTAGGAAGTAGCAGGAAAGAGGCGGAAAAGGAAACTTTCAGGAGAAACTCAAATATCTTCTTGTAAAATCTTAGCAACAAATGTCCCGGTAGAATTCAGATAATTATGTGGAATGCGCTCCCCTCGTGGGACTCACTCCTCGCTCGTCTGGATAGGCCTCTCTCACCGGTCTAGCAACCAGTACGCAGCATGAATCAAAAGTCTCTGCCACAGACTTGTTTGGGGGAATAAATCCGTACGATCCTCAATACTTTGGATGTATCAGATTTTCTTCAGTGAATGTCAGTCACAGTTCCTGAACCTTTAAGCCGAACCGGCAACACTATGCTGTATAATTACTTCTTTTGGATACGTCCTGCAACCGAGTCACCAGGCCCCTCTACAGACCAGCACGCCGCATGATCTCTCCAAGACGGGTCCTCCCCTGGGATCTCTTCGGTTGTCCAGCTTCGTCACAGAGGACCGACAGCTCAGGACCATTCCTCGGCCGCGGTTGTAGGCCCCAGACAAACCTCTGGACCCACCCCTGCGCCGCAGCATTGTGGGCCTCCTGATCGGAGGACCACGAGGTAGCTCCTTAATGCATACATGTCAGCCAGGAGGGCCCTAGAACATGGCGTCTGTCCCATAAATACCCTTCTCCCAGAATGCAACTGAGAGGACCACCTCCACCGAGCTTGTCTCCGACACAGAGGAGCATCTATACACTTAGACATGTTGCCTTTCCAACACTGACTAATGGTAACAGCGACATCTACCAGTCAGCACGGAAGCACACACAACGTCAGCCAAGCTGGAACAGAGGCAAACTTTTACCTTCCTAACGCACAATTTACTAAATTTACCTAACCTGCGGTAGATTGCAAATCTACCAGTGCTACACCTGTGTTGAGTTCCCATGTCTGCACACCTGCTGTACTTATTGTGAGGGGCTACGAAGAAGGCAGCAATGAACAAGGGTAGGTGGGAACATCCAACACCCCTAAGGCTGGCCATACATTATACATATTTCTTGTACAATTTTCCTTTAGATTTATTGAAACCATATAATAAACCATATAAAAACCTAAGCACTTTCAACTTGAATACAATCAGGCAAGCCCTTGCACTACATAGTTGTATAACGTATGGCCAGCTTAAGTGTGCAGTAACAGATCAAGAAACTCTTCTGTTTTCATATGCTGCTTTATTCATTGACATACCTCCACCTGCTGACTTGGCACCATCCACAGGCAGCTTAACTCTTTAAAAAAAAAAAACACATTTCCACTGAATTTTTTTGTTAAATAAATGCAGTCCGATGTTTTTTTTTTAATGTAAGACGACAATTAATGTAAACCTGATATATACAACAACAGAAACAAATATATAGATGGGACGGAACAGGAACCACAGAGGACAGTCTTATATTTGAAGTCCTCAAAGGACCTAAGGCCAGTCTCAAAATAAAACTTCAATATGATTTTTGCCTAGTGTAAAAAATATATATATATATCTATATCTATATAGATATATATATCTATATAGATATAGATATATATCTATATATATACACACTATATATATCTATATATATACACTATATATATCTATATATATCTTTATATTAGATTGTATTGTGAATATACTTTATATATGCTTGCATATATGCACACACAATATAATGAAGCAAAGGTTGAACAGACCTGTGCACAAGAGCTGACAATCTCTCCTGTAAAAAACCTCTAGCAGAGCCATCACACCTATGACCTTTATATATAAATGATGGCACCTGTTCCATGCAGACTCTTCTTCTAGTTCTTTGTGTTATTATTTGTAGAGTAACTACCAAACGATCTGCCAAATAAAACCAACTTTATGACTTGTGTTTATTGCCCGGCAGTTAAGTACGGCGATTTATAACCGTCAGCGTCTGGTCTCTCAGTCTGGTACTGCAGGTTGAAGGCTTTTATTGTCTTTTTATTGAGTGTTGGATTTTTACATAGTGTACAACATTGTATGTTCCTGTTTATGAGCAGCCAAGATTTATTGACTCCCTATTATAAACCTGATGGCTGTAGTATCTGGGCAATAATTTGCGGTTCCCTATATAACAACCAGATTCCCTATACACTATATTACCAAAAGTATTGTGACGCCTGCCTTTACATGCACATGAACTTTAGTCTTCCAGAAGTGCATTTGTGAGGTAAGGGAAACTGATGTTGGATGAGACGGCCTGGCTGGCAGTCTCCACCCTGATGCCCCGTACACACGATTGGACATTCCGACAACAAAATCCATGGATTTTTTCCAACGGATGTTGGCTCAAACTTGTCTTGCATACACACGGTCACACAAATCTTGACGGAAATTCCGAACGTCAAGAACGCGGTGGCGAACACGTACGACGAGCCGAGAAAAATGAAGTTCAATAGCCAGTGCGGCTCTTCTGCTTGATTCCGAGCATGTGTGACACTTTGTGCGTTTGTGTACACACGATCGGAATTTCGACAACGGATTTTGTTGTCGGAAAATTTGAGATCCAGATCTCAAATTTTGTGTGACGGAAATTCCGATGTAAAATGTCCGAAGGGGCCTACACACAGTCGGAATTTCCGACAACAAGCTCCCATCGAACATTTTCCGTCGGGACATTATTCATCTTAAAGGTGTTCTATCGGGTTGAGGTCGGGACTCTGTGCAGGCCAGTCAAGTTCCTCCACCTCAAACTCGTTCATCCATGTGTTTATGGACCTTGCTTTGTGCACTGGTGCGCAGTCATGTTGGATTGGCCTTCACAGGTCTTACCGAGAGCACCTGGCCCTGTACTAATGATCAGGACCTGTAACTCCCGATTCCGGGTCACCTGATTGCTGTGATAGCCTCTGATTGGCTATCATAGTGATCAGTCACTGTGAAGCCTGCCCCTATGTTTTCTCTCTCTGATTGGAGTCTCTCTCTCTCCTTGCAGAGAAAAAAAAAAACAACTGTATGTAAAAAAAAAAATAAAAAAATAATAATAATAATAATAAAAAAGTAAAATAAAAAAAATACCTAGATGAAGGTTTGATCTAGGTCAGTGCCAGGGTTAGTGTTTGGGTCAAGATCAGGGTCAATATTTTTTTGGGCAGGATTTTTTTATTTTTTTTATTTGTATCTGTGTCAATGTGTTTTAGGTAAGATAAAAAAAAAGTTTCTAGGCTGTACTACAGTTATTTATTTTGGGTTGTTCTTTTGTGGTAGCTTATGGTAGTAGCAAGAAATACAGATACATTTAAAAATTAAAATGTTTTTTTTTACTAATTTGGGACAGTTTTCCAAATGAAAGCCCAATTTCGCAGTTTAATTCACCTGGATGCACAAAGTAATTGTGATGATATGTACGGTTTTACTAACACATGTCAAAGTTGCAAAATTGTGCTTAGGCATTAACATTTGTTTTACCCTTAGGCGCGAAGGGGTTGAAGTGATACTAAACACACATTGTTTAATTTACATTCTCCCTTCTCTTTGTGTATATGAATGATGGCACTGTAATTTGTTTTAATAAAAAAAAAAACAAAAACATCTAACTACATTTTTTCTAATGGATATACAGCTGTCACGTGATCCAGCTCTTTCCCAGCCTGTCTGCAGGGAAACATAAGCAGGAGGAGCTTCTAGTTCTCTGCTGCTGGTCACATGTTTAAAAGTAGAAAAAAAAAACAGCCTTTGGAATACAGAGTAAAAATAAATAATTCATATTAATAAACTGTTTTAAATTGTCATACAAATATCTATTAAAAATCCAATCTTTTATATTTTTGGAAATAACATGGTGTGCACAGATTTCTGCCAGTCCCAGTCTGTGTCTTAGAATATTAAGGAGGTGAAGCCTCCAACATTAAAAATGTAATATTCCATCCCCATTGTGTTTAGCTGGTTAGTGAGCATGGAGGAGAAGCGAGGGAGTTGGCTGTCATTTACCACTGTGTATACACCCACATGAATAGCTCCCAACTGTCCCTGATTTTGAGGGACTGTCCCTCATTCAAAGCAAAGTCCAGCTGTCTCTCTTTTCTCCTCATTTGTTCCTCATTTTGGTCTGATTTATATAATTATATATAAAATGAACTATTTATATATCAAAGTGTTTCTCAGTGCTAAACCTTTCAACTATCTAAAGGAATAGTAGTGGTAAAAAAAAGCACTCGTGGATTTAGCTAACTATTTTTTTTTGTATAATTCTCCTTTAACCACTTGAGCCCCGGACCATTATGCTGCCTAAGGACCAGAGGTCTTTTTCCAATTTGGCACTGCGTCGCTTTAACTGCTAATTGCGCGGTCATGCAATGCTGTACCCAAACGAAATTTGCGTCCTTTTCTTCCTACAAATAGAGCTTTCTTTTGATGGTATTTGATCACCTCTGCGGTTTTTATTTTTTGCGCTATAAACGGAAAAAGACCGAAAATTTTGAAAAAAAATGATATTTTCTACTTTTTGTTATAAAAAAAATCCAATAAACTAAATTTTAGTCATACATTTAGGCCAAAATGTATTCAGCCACATGTCTTTGGTAAAAAAAATGTCAATAAGCGTATATTTATTGGTTTGCGCAAAAGTTATAGCGTCTACAAACTAGGGTACATTTTCTGGAATTTACACAGCTTTTAGTTTATGACTGCCTATGTCATTTCTTGAGGTGCTAAAATGGCAGGGCAGTACAAAACCCCCCCCAAATGACCCCATTTTGGAAAGTAGACACCCCAAGGAAATTGCTGAGAGGCATGTTGAACCCATTGAATATTTATTTTTTTTGTCCCAAGTGATTGAAAAATGACAAAAAAAAAAAAAAAAAAAATATTTACAAAAAGTCGTCACTAAATGATATATTGCTCACACAGGCCATGGGCCTATGTGGAATTGCACCCCAAAATACATTCTGCTGCTTCTCCTGAGTATGGGGATACCACATGTGTGGGACTTTTTGGGAGCCTAGCCGCGTACGGGGCCCCGAAAACCAATCACCGCCTTCAGGATTTCTAAGGGTGTAAATTTTTGCTTTCACTCTTCACTGCCTATCACAGTTTCGGAGGCCATGGAATGCCAAGATGGCACAAAACCCCCCAAAATGACCCCATTTTGGAAAGTAGACACCCCAAGCTATTTGCTGAGAGGCATATTGAGTCCATGGAATATTTTATATTTTGACACAAGTTGCGGGAAAGTGCCACTTTTTTTTTTTTTTTTTTCATAAAGTTGTCACTAAATGATATATTGCTCACACAGGCCATGGGCATATGTGGAATTGCACCCCAAAATACATTTAGCTGCTTCTCCTGAGTATGGGGATACCACATGTGTGGGACTTTTTGGGAGCCTAGCCGCGTACTGGACCCCGAAAACCAATCACTGCCTTCAGGATTTCTAAGGGTGAAAATTTTTGATTTCACTCTTTACTGCCTATCACAGTTTCGGAGGCCATGGAATGCCCAGGTGACACAAAACCCCCCCAAATGACCCCATTTTGGAAAGTAGACACCCCAAGCTATTTGCTGAAAGGCATAGTGAGTATTTTGCAGCTCTCATTTGTTTTTGAAAATGAAGAAAGACAAGAAAAAACATTTTTTTTTTTCTTTTTTCAATTTTCAAAACTTTGTGACAAAAAGTGAGGTCTGCAAAATACTCACTATACCTCTCAGCAAATAGCTTGGGGTGTCTACTTTCCAAAATGGGGTCATTTGGGGGGGTTTTGTGCCACCTGGGCATTCCATGGCCTCCGAAACTGTGATAGGCAGTGAAGAGTGAAATCAAAAATTCACGCCCTTAGAAAGCCTGAAGGCGGTGCTTGGTTTTCGGGGTCCCGTACGCGGCTAGGCTCCCAAAAAGTCTCACACATGTGGTATCCCCGTACTCAGGAGAAGCAGCAGAATGTATTTTGGGGTGTAATTTCACATATTTCCATGGCATGTTTGAGCAATATATCATTTAGTGACAACTTTGTGCAAAAAAAAAAAAAAATTTGTCTCTTTCCCGCAACTTGTGTCGCAATATAAAATATTCCATGGACTCGACATGCCTCTCAGCAAATAGCTTGGGGTGTCTACTTTCCAAAATGGGGTCATTTGGGGGGGTTTTGAACTGTCCTGGCATTTTATGCACAACATTTAGAAGCTTATGTCACACATCACCCACTCTTCTAACCACTTGAAGACAAAGCCCTTTCTGACACTTATTGTTTACATGAAAAAGTTTTTTTTTTTTGCAAAAAAATTACTTTGAACCCCCAAACATTATATATTTTTTTAAAGCAAATGCCCTACAGATTAAAATGGTGGGTGTTTCATTTTTTTTTTTTCACACAGTAATTGCGCAGCGATTTTTCAAACGCATTTTTTGGGGAAAAAACACACTTTTTTTAATTTTAATGCACTAAAACACACTATATTGCCCAAATGTTTGATGAAATAAAAAAGATGATCTTAGGCCGAGTACATGGATACCAAACATGACATGCTTTAAAATTGCGCACAAACGTGCAGTGGCAACAAAATAAATACATGTTTAAAAGCCTTCAAAAGCCTTTACAGGTTACCACTTTAGATTTACAGAGGAGGTCTACTGGAAAAATTACTGCACTCGATCTGGCCTTCGCGGTGATACCTCACATGCATGGTGCAATTGCTGTTTACGTTTGACGACAGACCGCCGCTTGCGTTCGCCTTAGCGCGAGAGCAGGGGGCGACAGGGGTGTTTTTTTTTTTGTTTTTTTTTTTCTTTATTATTTTTTTACTTTTTTAATCTTACTTTTAAACTGTTCCTTTCATATTTTTTTTTTTAATCATTTTTATTGTTATCTCGGGGAATGTAAATATCCCCTATGATAGCAATAGGTAGTGACAGGTACTCTTTTTTGAAAAAATTGTGGTCTATTAGACCCTAGATCTCTCCTCTGCCCTCAAAGCATCTGACCACACCAAGATCGGTGTGATAAAATGCTTCCCCAATTTCCCAATGGCGCTATTTACATCCGGCGAAATCTAAGTCATGAAATACTCGTAGCTTCCGGTTTCTTAGGCCATAGAGATGTTTGGAGCCACTCTGGTCTCTGATCAGCTCTATGGTCAGCTGGCTGAATCACCGGCTGCATTCTCAGGTTCCCTGTTGAGACAGGAGAGCCAGAGAAAAACACGGAAGACGGTGGGGGGGGGGGGGCATTCCCTCCCACGGCTTGTAAAAGCAGTCTAGAGGCTAATTAGCCGCTAGGATTGCTTTTACATGAAAGCCGACCGCTGGCTGAAAAGAATGATACCAAGATGATACCTAAACCTGCAGGCATCATTCTGGTATAACCACTCAAAGTCGTGAATGGCGTACCTGAAGACAAAAAAATGGTTAACAATGGTTAACAATAAAGCACAGTAAAGTGTAAATAATCACACACCTGAAAAACAAACATGATAAAACATAATAACAATAACAATAACAATAACAATAAAACATTGCAGAATAGAATACAGTAAAAAAGAGCAGAACAATAGAGAGAGAGAATAGAGAGAGAGAGAACAATAAAACAACAACTATTTTTTTTTATTTCATATTTTTTTTTTTTTTTACACTTTTTTTGTAACTAACTTTTATAACTGTAACCGGTTCCAGGTTCGGGTCTCTCAAAATGCGATGGCATCTTGGGAGACCCTGTGAAATGGCGCCTAGTCTGTGCAATGCTGTACCCTACGCTAATACTCAACTAGTGAATGGTAGCGTTCAAAACATTCACCAATGCAAAGACCAGGATTGTCAGGACAGGAGGGACAATAATAGCGGGTGTCACGCCTATATCCGCGCTTGCTGCAGACACGACATCTTTTTTGGGGGGTTCGTTGGGTAGGGGTACTCGGGAGGACATAAAAATGCCTCTCATGCAGCCGACTGCATTTGGTTGGGGATGTGAATGGGGGAAGTACGGGCGCTGCAGAAGCGGTGGGTTCCCAATTAGGATTGGCGAATGCAGCAGGAAGGGCACTATGGGCACGACGGGCCTGTGTTTGTCTTTTTGGTGGCAGCGGGACACTACTTGTGCTTGCCACCTCACCAGCTTCAACTGCACTTATGGGACTCCCCACGTCACCACGTGTTACTGCAGTGCTGGTTTGACTATGACCGGGGTGTACTAGGCCGCTGGCGCTTGCCGGTTCACCAAAACGCTACCAAAAAGCTGTTAGCGATCGCAGGGATCAGGCCTGACTCTGCGAACGCTGCAGTTATGCGTTTAGTGTTTTGTAAGTGACAGTGATCGATCGATACTGCACTTGGGTGGGCTGGGCCGGGCCGGGCGGAGGGGCAAAACGCAGGTGCTAGCAGGTATCTGGGCTGATCCCGCTAACACTGCGTTTTTGGGAACCCTAAACTGCTGGTGACGCTAGTATAGATCTGATCGGATCAGATATTGATGCGATCAGATACTATACCACTAAGGGAGGTGTACGGTGTGTGCGTGGGTGTTAGCGGTACTGGCGCTAATCTGACGCTGCCTGGGGCTGGTGCTTGCCAGTTCACCAAAATACTACCAAAAAAACTGTTAGCGATCGCAGGGATCAGGCCTGACTCTGCGAACGCTGCAGTTATGCGTTTAGTGTTTTGTAAGTGTCAGTGATCGATCGATACTGCACTTGGGTGGGCTGGGCTGGGCCGGGCAGAGGGGCAAAACGCAGGTGCTAGCAGGTATCTGGGCTGATTCCGCTAACACTGCGTTTTTTGGAACCCTAAACTGCTGGGGACGCTAGTATAGATCTGATCGGATCAGATATTGATCCGTAAAGATACTATACCACTAAGGGAGGCGTATGCTGCGTGCGTGGGTGTTAGCGGTACTGGCGCTAACCTGACGCCTGGGGCTGGTGCTTGCCAGTTCACCAAAATGCTACCAAAAAAACTGTTAGCGATCGCGGGGATCAGGCCTGACTCTGCGAACGCTGCAGTTATGCGTTTAGTGTTTTGTAAGTGACAGTGATCGATCGATACTGCACTTGGGTGGGCTGGGCCGGGCCGGGCGGAGGGGCAAAACGCAGGTGCTAGCGGGTATCTGGGCTGATCCCGCTAACACTGCGTTTTTGGGAACCCTAAACTGCTGGGGACGCTAGTATAGATCTGATCGGATCAGATATTGATCCGATCAGATACTATACCACTAAGGGAGGCGCATGCTGCATGCGTGGGTGTTAGCGGTACTGGCGCTAATCTGACGCTGCCTGGGGCGACGCATATCACCGCCGGGCGATCGGGGGGCTAAACCTTTATTCGGTAATAAACGGCGGGTGCCCTGACACTATAAAAAATAAACAAACTAACCAGCGTCAACCGTAACGGTTATACGGTGATCAGTGGTGAAAGGGTTAACTAGGGGGCAATCAAGGGGTTAAAACATTTATTAGGTAGTATATGGGGGTCCCTGACGCTATAAAACGCTGACGGCGAACCTAAATATTTACCTCACTAACTAGCGTCACCAGCGACACTAATACAGCGATCAGAAAAATGATCGCTTAGCGACACTGGTGACAGGGGGTGATCAAGGGGTTAAAACTTTATTAGGGGGGGTTAGGGGGGTACCCTAGACCTAAAGGACAAACTGACACTATGCAGTAATCAGAAAAAAACAAAAACAAAAAAACAAAAAACTGCTGGTGTCAGTTTGTGACAGGGGGGGGGGGTGATTGGGGGGGGATCGGGGGGCGATCGGGGGGGGGATCGAGGTGTTTTGTGTGCCTGGCATGTTCTACTGTGTGTGTGTGTGTTGGTGCACTCACATTGATGTCTTCTCTCCTCGGGCCGGAACGGAAATTACCGAGCCGAGGAGAGATGACATCATTTCCTTTGCTGCTGTTTAGCATACAGCAGCAAAGGAAGATTCTCATTGGCCGGCGGCGATCGCGAGGGGGGGGCCACGAACGGATGGTCTCCCCCTTATCACCGATCGCCGCTGGACAAAAGACGACCGCCTCGGGCACCGGGGGGGGGTCCGATCGGACCCCCCACCCGCGGAAGGCAAATCACGTACCCTGTACGTGATTTTGCCTGTCCGTGCCACTTTGCCGACGTACATCGGCGTGAGGCGGTCGTCAAGTGGTTAAGGGGGCGTGACAGGGTGTGTGTCCTATGCCTACATACTTTTGCGAATAGGTGTCCCTTGTTCCCATTTTAAAAAGTTGGGAGTTATGCACATGTGTGACTCTATAGTCACATGAATAAAATGGGGGAAGGAATTGGGACTTTGTATGAAGCATGCAGCCAGGGAGATAACACAAAAAGAATGTGTCTGGCAGGTACATTGCACATAAGAACCATATACGTTGCATAGTAATATACAGTAAAACCTTGGTTTGAGAGTAACTTGGTTTGCAAGACAAGCACATTTTTTTAATAAATTTTGACTTGATATACAAGCGATGTCTTGATATACAAGTAGCGCCATGTCACAACTGAGTATAAAAGAGAAGAGAGGAGGCTCTTAGGCTCGGTTCACACAGGGGCAACACGACTCTGGCCGCGACTTTGCGAGGCGACCTGGACATGACCTGAGCGCGCATCACAGCGCAACTTGGGGCAACTTACGAGGCGACTTCAAGTCGCCTCCAGGACAGGCGACTTTCCAGTGGCCAATCAAACCACAATCAGCTCTGTGGGAGGGAGGGGTTTGCCTGAGAAAACTATTTTCTCTTCCTGTATTGTTGCTTCAGTTAAGACACGATCCGACTTTGGAGGCAACTTCCATTGAAATCAATGGGTACAAGTCGCCTAGAAGTCAGATTGAAGTAGTACAGGAACATTTTCTGAAGTCGGAGCGACTTCAGTAGCATACATTAAGACGGCTCTCATTCACTTCAATGGAATTTCTGATGTCAAGCCACTTGGGGCGACTTGAGGTTTAAAAGTCGGATCCCAAGTCGCGGTAGTGTGAACCGAGCCTAAGTGTAGCAATATGGTTCCATTTAATGAAGTTACAACATTTAGCAACATATTGCTACACTTAGAGGCTCTCTCTTCTCTTTTATACTCTGTAGCTCCTGCTGGATTTAGCTTCTAATCCCCTTGTGGAGGCTTCCATTTGTGGATGGACATTTTATGGTTACACAACCTGGTCACATTCCTATAATCTTTTTAAATAGACTATAAACTGAAGGACTTATAAATAAATGGTTGTGGAACGAATAATTTCAGTTTCCATTATTTCTTATGGGGAAATTTGCTTTGATATAAAAGTGCTTTGGATTACACGCATGTTTCTGGAAAGAATTATGCTCGCAATTCAAGGTTTTACTGTAATGTATGACCAAAAAATGAGATAGATAAGATTTATTACATACAGAAAATGTAGTGACATGATTATATAACAGCATGGTAACATATTGGTTCATATTATAAACATTAAAAAAAAAAAAAAAAAAAACCCTGAATCATTATGACATGTCTCCACAGTATAAAAACGTAACCTTAATTCCTCGGTATACTCCAGTAAGTTATAATCGGTAACATGTTGGTAAAAGTCTTGGGATATAAGAAAGGGGCATCTAAAAGCTTGACGAGTTTCGTGGCTGCTGCCACTCATCAGGAGCAGAGGTAAGGTAGGTGAAAAATGTTATAAAAAATGCTAGAAGTAAAAATTGTTGACTGGGTCTATCTATAGATGAGGAGAGAAAAAGCAAAAAGAAAATGGAAACAAATTGTACCAGATACTACTTACAGATGCACTAGTGAATCTGGGCACAAGTGTGGAGAGCTGGAAGCCGGCTGTAAAGGTCATCAGCCCCGGGAGCTGAGTCGGTACACCCATGACACAATGACAGGAGACCAGTGGTGGCTGGTGAAGTTTTAGGATGGGGGGCACCAGACCCCACCCTTCCTTTTTGACCCCTCCCACTTGGTGAAAATGGGCGTGGTTTCAGCGAAATAGTAGGCGTGGCTCTAAGGTGGTGTGGTTAGCATCTGAGATGAACGAGGGATGGAGGGAGAGGGAGAGAGGGATGGAGGGACAGCAGGCCCAGATCCTACACAACAATTGAAATATGTGTATTCTAGAAAGTTTAACAATAAGCAGGTAAAGATATTCCAAACACCTGTTGTTAGCACTTCAATCATCCCGGCAGAGGAGACACCAGCAGGAGACAACGATCCCCGGGAATAGTCCCCAGGGCTGGACTGGGACAAAAATTTGGCCCTGGACTTCATCCAGACTGGCCCACTTTAATTTTGCAAACACACACAAAAACAGTATATAAACTATACGCAATTGCGCAAATACGCAACCGTGACCAGTGACATTAAATTATTAATCAGTTACCGTGACTAGTGATATTAAATTATTAATCAGTTACCATGACCAGTGACATTAAATTACTAATCAGTTACCGTGACCAGTGGCATTAAATTATTCATCAATTACCGTGACCAGTGACATTAAATTACTATTCAGTTACCGTGACCAGTGGCATTAAATTATTCATCAGTTACCGTGGCCAGTGGCATTAAATTAATAATTGACCAGTGGCATTAAATTAATAATTGACCAGTGGCATTAAATTATTCTTCAGTTACCGTTGTCAGTGACATTAAATAATAATTGACCAGTGGTATTAAATTAATAATTGACCAGTGGCATTAAATTAATAATTGACCAGTGGCATTATATTAATATTAATGCCACATTGGCATTAATATTAATATAATGCCACTGGTCAATTATTAATTTAATGCCACTGGTCAATTATTAATTTAATGCCACTGGTCATGGTAACTGATTAATAATTTAACCATGACCAGTCCAGTGGCAGTACATTTACAGTACAGATTTACCCCTACCCCCTACCCCCGCCATGCTGCATATTCAGTTACTATTACATATTACTCAGTTACTTTCTTATTAGTACAGTATTAGTGCTTACTTGAATCACACACAGTCACAGTCAATTTGGTCCCTGTCTGACTGTACTTGCTGGCTGCCTGCAACTTGGTTCTGGTAAGGTAACTTCCGAATCCTCCTCCTCAGCGGCGCTGGCTCGGCCTCGGCTCTTCTTGGTTGCAGGCTTGCTTGCTACGCTACGCTCCTGGCGCCGCCTCCTCCTCCTATGTTTAATATCACTATGGCTGTAATGTTAGGGGGAGAGCCTGGGGGAGTGACTAGTGAGTGGCAGCCAGCGTCATGATGATGCCAGTGCTTGTGTGACGCCGGGTGCAGGAGCGGAGCCGCCCAGCGACGGCATTATTCTAACAATGACAATGGAGACTCGGAGAGAGTCAGAAGTGTAGTGGCCCACTGCCAATCGACCCACCGGGAAACTCCCGGTAGTCCCGATGGCCAGCACAGGCCTGATAGTCCCTCATGAGTGTTCAGAAGTAAAGTGAATCATATAAACCTAGCCATCTATAAAAAAAAGTGCAAAATAAATATATATAGAGCCGCAGGAATATGTGATACGATGGCTATTGTATGAAAGAAAGTGTACGGGTTCTGGGACCAAACCGTAGTGATAATGATTAAATCAATCAATGCCTCAATAGGGCAAAGATATAAGGTGATAGAAAAGAACTGGTGCGCCCCAAACAAAGAAAAGAAGGGGGTGGGGGGAAGGGGAGGAGATTAAGGAAAGTAGGTCAGGAGACCAACACCAGAACAAGACTGTTAAAATAAAGCCAATAAAGAAAAAGAAAAGAAGGGAGGGGAGAAGAGGGGAAACAAAGAAGCTGTCAAAATTTACCTAAAAATCCTATATGGTAAGTGGAAATCCAGTGCACAATATCCAAGGGGCATCAACCACAGGAAGTGTCTGAAATGGCTGGGAGAAGTATAAATGCCAGTTTTTACCATGTGCAATTTCCTATTGTTTATGCTTTCCTTTCAATTTTAAATATTTTTTTCTACTAATTGCTCTAATAAAGTTATATCAGGTTAAACCGCAGTTTGTTCCTTTTCCTTTATTTAAGGTAAGGTAAGGTGACCAGATTTTTAAAAAGAAATCCGGGGACATATTTTTTTTTTTTTACTAGTAATGGCAGCAATCGACGACTCTTTGCCCGTCTCCGCCGCCGCCATCCGCCTCACAGCCTGTCAAGTCCAAAGCCCCCATACACACTATCAGATTTTCTGCTGATTTTTTCCTTCAGATTTACCAAAACCATATAATATGAGGTCAAACCTTAGGAGTTTTAATTTGTATGCAATCAGACAGGCCCTTGCACTACATGGTTTTGGTCAATCTGAAGACAAAAATCAGCAGAAAATCTGATAGTGTGTATGGGGCTTTACTCTTCTGGCCCCGGCTACTACTGGGTGGGGAGCAGAGGAAGATCACTCCACCAGGGAAGGCAAGGAGATAAGCAGGCAGGCAGCTGGCCGGGACTTGAGCCAAGGCAGAAGAACATGCGAGTGGAGCTGAATGGGCATGCGCCAAAAACTGAAGAAATTGTCCCTCCGCTTCGACCAGCACATGATCATCAGTAAGGGGCACAGATAATGGAAAAAAATAAAACCCCATAAGCTAGTAGGAGCAGCAGAGGAGGGGGGGCGGGGTGAAATTCAGATTTTTTCTTTTTATTCTGCACGGGCTGTCTTTGAAATTGCCCCAGCCCCTGTTCAAATCCAATCTGGGGACAAAACTGGGGACAGACTTGGTCCGGGGACAGTGTCCTCAATCCGGGGACTGTCCCCAGAAACCGGGGATGTCTGGTCACCCTAAGGTAAGGACACCTTGGGTCCTATTCCCACTCCCCTTTTATTTTGATAAATGCTCCAGTGTAATCACAAGTAACCACCAACGACATGCTGGCGACCAATAAGAGGAATCTATAGTCAGAGGATCTATAGTCACATGGGCTGCTCAGATGTGATAGGGAGGAAATGCTCCCTAGAAATACAGTGAAAACTGAGCATGTGCACTAGCTGCCAACATTTGTCTGCAAAATTCCCAACTGCAGTGGGGACACAGACAGGAGGGGTGCAAAGGAGCAGAGCCAACTGAAATAGAAAAGAAACTGTCAGCATCCCAGTTGGAAAAGAGTAGAGATATTGCATACAAGTAGCAGTGGAAAAACCCCTTGGGGACTTTGTGGCAGTTAAGAGACAAATAATAAGGTAAAAGACTTACGCCAATTTATTCATATATAATCATAAATCAAGGACACAGTCCATAAGACACAAATACAAATATTGCATAGTAGAAAAGTGTATAAACACTCATGTATACATGAACAAATTCAAGAGTACCCACAACTTCGGTGAATTAACCCAACATGGACCAGCTAATGGGGCCCCAGGTTATAACCCAACATGTTTTAGAATCAATCCTTCTTCTAAGGGTTTTTATTTTGTGTTTTTATTTTGAGTACACCAAAGTAAATGTTGTGTGATGTACAATAAAAGGTCTTCAGATGGAGCTGGGGCAATCACAAGATCCGACAGCAGGGGAGAGCCAGACACATCCACATCCAGTGTACGCCACCACAAGGACCCACCCAGGTTGGAGGGACTCAGCCATGCTGCCAATGGCAGCCACAGAGACATGAGGAAGGTATGTTTTATCTGTATATACTGTATGAATCCTCACCAGATCCAGGCCCAGAGGTGAATGGAGGAAAAGAACAGAAGGGGGAGACAGAGAACAGCAAGATCAACCAGGTTTTTTGCAGAAAACAAAAAATGAATCCCATAGTCACTGAGTGAGTATGGTTAGAATATGTGTGTAAGCAGGAGGGGAGGGGGGGGGTGCTTTAAAATTTTTCATTTTATTTATTATTATTATTTTATTATTATTTATTTTATTTTATTTTTTTTAATTTTTTTTACACTGTCCCTTTATTTTTTTTATCACTTTTATTCCTATTAGAAATATAAACATCTGATATATTAGGAATAAGGCAGGACAGATCCTCTTTATGGAGACAACTGGGTCGATAAAACCTGAGATAGCTCCTTTACCTTAGAAAGCATGCGATAAAAACATAAAATCGGTCTCTGCTCTCCAGGAAAAAAAACTGGCAGTGTTTACACCTGCCAGAGCCCGAAGTGACATCATGGCTTGATTCTGGCCTCCCAGGGTCATAGAGATGGCCAGGGACCATCCAGTCCGCGGCCAGCTCTATGGTAATCCGGCGCTGCCACCAGATTGGTAATCCGGCTTCCCGATCGCACGGGAGAGCCTGGAAAGGCACCAGCTGCAGCTGCAGGCATCATTCAGATATTACAACTTCAACCTAAGGACTTCATATGACACCCTATGGGCGGAAAGTAGTTAAACATAGAATTAAACAAAAAAAAAAAAAGATTAGTTAAACCCACAACAGCTTTTTTTTTACCACTACTATTATTTTATATTGGCTTTTGAAATTTAAAAATGCAGCAAATGAGACACTTTTTGATAGCTAAATAGTAAATTATATATACAACTATATAAAACAGACCAAAATGAGGGAGGCCCGAGGGACAGTCCCTCGACATCATGGACAGCTTGGAGCTACTCTATGCATTCCTGTCTGGGTGTGGCAGTGAGTAGATACACATTTTTTATTTAGGTCAGAACTGCAACAGCAGATATTGTGAATGGTACAGGCTCCGATAAAATATGTGGTAGCAATGTAAAGGGTAAATTGCTCAGTTAATATACCCCAGTGATGGTCACTCTCAGTCAGCTGGTGCTAGGATTGTTGTTCCATGAGCTGGAAATTCTCTGCACAGGGTGAGGCTGGGTGCTTATTTGTTACACCCTCTACAAGTAATAAAAACCTCACAAAGTCTGTAACCATTCACTGCCCCACCCAAAAAAAAAATAGTTCTAAAGCAAACCTGTCATAAAGGAAAAAACGAGCTCTGACATTGTAGACCTCTTTCTGGTTGGTTTTACTATTTCCTGAATCCCGGACTGAAGTATGTGGATCAAGCTGGGGAAAGGTCAGAGGTCTTTTTCTGCAAACCTAAAGTGTTACTAAACCCAGGACCCTGCATTCACTATATCTGGTCACCCACAGTACACAGAACATGAAATGCAATTATTTTAGTAAATATAAACTGCTAAATACCTTTTCCCATTAGCAGTGTATAGCAGTCGTGTGACTTCTATCAGTGTTCAGCCCAGCACAGGTTAAAGGTGTTGTAAAGGTTTTTTTTTTTAAACAACAAACATGTCAAACTTACCTGCTCTGTGCAAGGGTTTTGCAAGAATGGCCCTGATCCTCCTCATCTGGGGTCCGTTAGCGGCGCTCCTGGCTCGTCCTCCACATCGAGTGCCCCCACGCGCATCCATTGACACAGACAGCATTACTCGGCCCCGCCTCCCAGCTCCCGTGTCACTGGATTAGATTGACAGCAGTGGGAGCCATATGCTGCTATAAATCTATCCAATGAGGACCAGAGACAGCTGGAGCTGCTGTGCTCGTCCGCGTTGCTGGAACTATCGGGGTCAGGTAATGCATCAAGGTGAAAAACCTTGAGGGTTTACAACCCCTTTAAAGTTTGTAGGAGGAGTTTTCTACTCTAACTGTCCTATGAGGCTGCAGGACCCCTGACCCTCTGTCTGGACAGTGTTGATTGGCCCTGTGCTGATCACATGCAACCTCCCAAGAAAAAGAATAAAAAATCTTTAGCAATACACACCAAACTGAGCATGTGCAGAGTGACCCAAAAGGCTCTGTCTAATCAGAAGATGGATTGGGGACTGTGGAAGAAGGGGAGGATCATAGAAGACAGGATCAAACAGCCTTTTTACCCAATGTGGAGGATTAACTCCTTAGGTGAGTGAGTATAACAAGCATGTTTTACTGCATATACAGACTGATTTTACCATTGTGGGTTTAGTAACACTATAACCTGGAGAAGTAGCTCAAATCATATACATCATGACAGCCAGACAATTAGCATTTTCAGAAAAATATGTCACATTTGTGTTTTTCTTGTGACAGGTAGTCATTAAAGGGGTTGTAAACCTTCGTGTTTTTTCACCTTAATGACCGGCCCCCCAGCCCCCCATTTTACTCACCTGAACCCGTTCGTTCCCTCAGTGGAGACGCGCTCACATTCTCTGCCCGGGGTTCTCGGCTCTTGATTGGATAAATTTATAGCAGCGCTGCCATTGGCTCCCGCTGCTGCCAATCAAATCCAATGACGTGGGTGCCAGGGGGCGAGGCTGAGTCCGGCATTTTGTGTCTATGCATGCAAATGCTGGACTCGGGAGCGTGCCCGCAAGGTAATCCCCAGGGAGAGCGCTTCCCTTAAGTGGTTTAATGATGCAAGGAGGAGGCGCGAGCGCCGCCGGGGGACCCCAGAAGACGAGGTTCAGGACCACACTGTGCAAAACGAACTGCACAGTGGAGGTAAGTATGACATGTTTGTTATTTTTTTTAAAAAAAGGAAGGTCTACAATCACTTTAACCACTTGCAGATTTTAAACATAAGGGATGCAACCTAAAAAGATTCAACAAAAGGTTTTAGAAGCCGTCTCTTATGTCCACATCTTCTTTCTCTGCTGCCGCTTCCCCTGTCACTATCACCGGCAATTGCCGGGAATTCCTTTGTATTACACAACAGGAGAGGCTGTCAAAATGCCACGGCTCCTATGTAAAATGATACTTGCGGGTAGTAGATAGCCATGCTTCATTGTTTTTACTATTTCATTCATATGGAAATCAGAGCTGCGACTTTTCTCTGCATATATTTCACTTTACAAGTCTTTAGTTAACCCTAATCAGCCCTAATTAAAGTGGGAGTAAACTCCCATGTATGATTTTTACCTATAGGCAGGGCTTTTTTTCTCAAAGAATAGGTGTAGGAACTCAACGATGCCCGCCACACACACATACCTGCCAAACGGCATCAAATAGTAGCTCTTCCCTCTGCATACAACCCCCTTCCTCCACTGCCCTCATCTTCTCCCCCCTCCTTAAAAGCTCCACCATCTGCCATATGTCTTAACTTTGTTGCAATATTAAGCTGAAACACCTATCCGGCTGTAGTACCTCCCAGCATACTATACACTTGCAAGGGAGATTATGCAGTAGGAGCATCAACAACTGGTCACCAGGGAAAAAATGGGGACCACAGTGGGTGCAGCCCTACCACGCACCCTCTCCTGCCCATGACTGCACTGAACCCTGGTCACCTGTTCAATATCTCCCTTGTCCCTGTCCGGCACTAAGTGGGATCTGCGCAGGAGATCTGACCTGTGGGAGCTATTGGGAGATAAGCTTGTAAACGCAGAAGCTGGACTTCAGTGTTACCAAGTGATAGTGGTGAACAAGGAGCAGAGACTGAGTTCCCCCTAGTTCCTGCTGAAAAAAAGCCCTGCCTATAGGTACGCCTATAATAAGGCTTACCCATAGCTCCCAACTGTCCCTGCTTTCGAGGGACTGTCTCTGATTTGGAGCAATGTCCCTATGTCCCTCTTTCCCCCTCATTTGTCCCTCATTTTGGTCTGATCTATATAGTTGTATATAAAATGCACTTTTTATCTTTCAAAAAGTGTTTCCCAGTGCTAAACCTTTCATCCAATTTCTAAATTGCTGCATTTGGAAATTTTAAAAGCCAATATAAAGGAATAGTAGTGGTTAAAAAAAAATTCTTGTGGATTTAATTAACCTTTTTTTTGGGTTAATTCTCCTTTAAGGGGGTGTGACAGGGGGCGTCTCCTATGCCTACATAAGTTTGCTAGTAGGTGTCCCTCATTCCCATCTCAAAATGTTGGGAGGTATGCTTACCTGTAGGCAGGGCTTTTTTTCAGCGGGAACGCGGGGGAACGCCGTTCCGGTACCTCCAGGACTGAATGTATGTAATGGCAAGGGGTGTTGGGCAGTGCTGCAGGGTCTGTTGATACTGGCTGCTAGGGGATCCATTGTTGTGGGAGGGGACCTATTTTTGCAGTGGGTCTATTGTTGCTGGGGAGGTCTATTGTTGCTGGGGAGGTCTATTGTTGCTGGGGAGGTCAGTTGTTGCTAGGAGGGATCTACTGTTTAGAGAGGGGCCTATTGTTGCTGGCTTCTGGAGGGTCTATTGATGCTGGCTGCGGGGAGATTTGTTGTTGCTGGGGGGGTATATTTTTGCATGCAGTCTATTGTTGCTGGGGGGATTTTTTTTGTTAATGAGGGGGTCTTTTGTTTCTGCCTGCAGGGGTCTGTTTTACTGCTTTTCTTGTTATCATTGACAAAATCCATACACAATACTTAGCACCACAAATGTTACTTAGTTCTGTATTCTCTAAAAGGGGTGGTGCTGGGAGGTGGGTAGAGGGCAGGAACCAAGGGACAGTTCTCGGGGGTGGGTAGAGGGCGGAGACAAGGGGTGACTCTGAAAGGGGAGTTCCTGCACCTAGTCTCTGAGAAAAAAAGCCCTGCCTGTAGGTATAGTAATTATCTCCTAAATGTGCACCATTTAGGAGATATCTACTTTTGATTCAGTGGTTGATGTCACCGGCGCATGCGGTGTGAAGGAACAGTGCGGTATGCGTCCTGTGCTATAAACGGCTGCTCCCGTGTGCATGCGTCAGCCACTTACACAGTCAGAGTCTGATAGGCTGAACTGGTGGGCATTGATGAGGTGGCACTTATGGGCACTGATGAGGCGGCACTTATGGGCACTGATTAGGTGGCACTGATGAGGAGGCACTAATATGCCGCACTGATAGGTGGCACTGATATGTGGCACTGATGGGCACTGTTAGGTGGCACTGATGAGCACTAATAGGTGGCACTGGTGGGCACTAATAGGCAGCACTGATAGGCAGCACTGGTGGGCACTGATAGGCGGTACGGATAGACGGCACTGATGGGCATTGATGGGTGGCACTGATGGGCGACACTGATGGGCATTGATCGACAGCAGTGATGGGGATTGATGGGCAGCACTGATAGCCAGCACTGACTGGCATCGCTAATGGGCACCGATTGGTGGTACTTGTGGGCAGTGGTGAGCACTGATTGCTGGCACTGGTGGGCAATGGTGGGCACTGATTGGTGACACTGTTGGCACTATATTGTAATATTGTAATCAGGGCACTGATGATCAGTGCCCTGATTACATGTGTAGATGTCCCCCTGCGTGGAGATGCCGCTGAACGGCTCTCCTCGCCACACACTGTCAGTGTGAGGCGAGGCGCGCTGATTACCGGCATCTCCGTGTTTACATGTGACCGGCTGTGATTGCACACAGCCGATCACATGGTTAAACAGCCGCGGTTGCGGCTCTTTACAGAGATTGGGGTTGCGCCGTGTCCTAGCAGCACGGCGCGGCCGTGATCGCCACGCTGCATGCAAGAGCGGCCGTTCATATGACGGCGTCCCAGAACGAGATCCGCACCGCCCCGCCGTTATTTGACGACGGGGCGAGCAGAGATTGCGATCACGTGACCAGCCAGCTCTCTCCTCCTCTCCTCCTCTCCTCCAGACTGACATCAACAGAGGAATCTCAGCCCCGCCCACTGCATCTCTCAGAGGAGGAAAGGAGAAAGCTGGCCAGTCATGTGATCACAATCTCAGCAGTGAAATGAGGTATTTGCAGCATGCATTTTTATTAATCACACACAGAGGGGGACACTACAATAGGATGCAGTGCTGATGGTGTATACAGGTTAGAGTGGCTTAACAACCACTTTAAGTATTGACACCATAATGGAAATGTAAAAAGTGGCTCATGAAGGGGTAAACAGGTACAAGATATGAAGGGGTTAAAGGCCGCAGAATATTGTAACATCTGTCAGAGATACAGATAAAAGAAACTGCTTTTGACAGCTGTGAGTCTTAACCCATCCGCTCCTCCTGAAGCCTTGATACCGTCAAGCTGTGCTTGGCACAATACAATACGTGAGAAAGGAAAGGCTTATTAATCTGTCAGACAGCTCTCCATCCTTAGCGGGATGCAGGTCACCCGCTGCGTCGGATATAATACCCCTCAGTGGGGAAAATGTTGGGAAATGGACAGGTTTCAGCTCCTAGGCTCGGCTGTCTCTCCCCTGTTGGGTCTCTATTCACGTCTCCAGATAAAAAGTTTTGTCAAGAAGCCGAAAATTGCCTCCTCCACCTTCCTGCCTGACTCACGGATTTCGATCTCGTAATCCTGCTTCTCCCTCCTGACATTTTCCCCGTGCCCAGCTAATTGAAGGTTATTTCACATAACAGCACGGGGCCGGGGCTGGTAAAAAGGGATCCAAGCGGTGGTCATTAAAGGCGCAGGAAGTTCAAGATGTCGGGGGTCTCCGGCCACATACTACAGTTTGATGTAAGAGGAGAGATGAGATATACACCGGGAGGGGATCATAAATTCCCATTTCCATCACATGTTGCAGTAAAGATGGCAATTTGTCTCTCGTCATCGGAGGCCTCGCTATAAAACGGCTCCAGGACCATTAGCGCCTTGTAAACTTAATCACACATGATTTTATTTTTTTCAAATTACTGTACAGGCTTTGTGATCAGAACCGGCTGCTAGAAGTTTAAAGTGTAACTTCAGTCATTTTTTCATCTTTCCATCTATTAAATCTTCTGCTCTTGTTGTTTGAACTTTGGATAGTAAAACTTTTTTTCCTGCCAGTAAATACCTTATACAGCCCACTTCCTGTTTCTTGTCTGGTTATTAGCTTAGGCTTATGACATCATGCACAGGTCACTCTTGTGAGAGTTTGTCAGGAAGAGAGGGGGGATGAGTCATAAGAGGGCCAATGAGAGCTGCAGAGCTGGAGGTGTGCCTCTGTGTGTCTGTGTAAATCCAGGAAGTGAACAGGCGGCAGCTTAAGCTGCCCACAGTTAAAATGGTTGCAGCCAGACTCCGCGGAGGGAGATTTCTGCAGCATATTTGGTAAGCACAGAATCACAGTATATATAAAATAATCAAGGCCCGCTTCCTGATCGGCCAGGATGAGGATCAGTGTTACAATAGCATAACTCACCTGGGTGGGCTCGGTTCACAGTGCTCTGCCCCCCTAAGCCCACCCTATTTTGAAGCCTATTAGAGCCTCTGGCTCTAATCAGGTGCTTCAAAACACCTTGGAATACATGCATCCAGCATGTAACTGTAGGTACAAGGAATATCTCCTAAATGTTCACTGTATAGGAGTTATTCCCTGTTTCTGCAGCCGGTGACATCACCAACGCATGCACTCTGAAGGGATGGCATACACATGCCGTCCCTTCAGAGCTCTACAATGCGGGTGTGACTCCCGTGCGCATGCGAGGGAGTGACATCATCGCGGCTTGGCCATTCAAATCACCAGAGCCTGCGAACCCAGAAAGAAGACTTTTTTTTCAGTGCAAGATTTTACTTCTGCTTTAATGCAGAGAATGCATTAACCATTTGCCGACTGTACTATAGCAAAATGAAGGCTACAGTGCGGTCGGCCAGTTCTGGGAGGGTGCCCTTCGGACACAACTGATCACTGATCAGTGTGAAGCGCCAATCACAGTGGCGCTTTACCATGTGATCAGCTGTGTCCAATCACAGCTAATCACAATGTAAACATACTTATCTGCATTCCTTTCCCTGCTGAAGAAAATGCATCCCCACAACATGATGCTGCCACCACCATGTTTCACGGTGGGGATGGTGTGTTCAGAGTGATGTGCAGTGTTAGTTTTCCACCACACATAGTGTTTTGCTTTTAGGCCAAAAAGTTGATGCTGCTCATCTGACCAGAGCACCTTCTTCCACATGTTTTCTGTGTCCTCCACATGGTTTCTCGCAAAACTGCAAATGGGACTTCTTATGACTTTCTTTCAAAAATGGCTTTCTTCTTGCCACTCTTCCATAAAGGCCAGATTTGTGGAGTATTCAACTAATGCCCCGTACACACGGTCGGACATTGATCGGACATTCTGACAACAAAGTCCATGGATTTTTTCCGACGGATGTTGGCTCAAACTTGTCTTGCATACACACGGTCACACGAAGTTGTCGGAAAATCCAATCGTTCTGAACGCGGTGACGTAAAACACGTACGTCGGGACTATAAACGGGGCAGTGGCCAATAGCTTTCGTCTCTTTATTTATTCTGAGCATGCGGGGCACTTTGTCCGTCAGATTTGTGTACACACGATCGGAATTTCTGACAACGGATTTTGTTGTCGGAAAGTTTTATAGCAAGCTCTCAAACTTTGTGTGTCGGAAAATCCGATGGAAAATGTGTGATAGAGCCCACACACGGTCGGAATTTCCGACAACAAGGTCCTAACATTTATTTTCCGTTGGATCACCCGACCGTGTGTACGGGGCATAATAGTTGTCCTGTGGACAGATTCTCCCACCTGAGCTGTGGATCTCTGCAGCTCCTCCAGCGTCACCATGGGCCTCTTGGTTGCTTCTCTGATTAATGCTCTCCTTGCCCGGCCGGTCAGTTTAGGTGGACGGCCATGTCTTGGTAGGTTTGCAGTTGTGCCATACTCTTTCCATTTTCGGATGATGGATTGAACAGTGCTCCATGAGATGTTCAAAGCTTGGGATGTTTTTTTATAACCTAACCCTGCTATAAACTTCTCCACAACTTTATCCCTGACCTGTCTGGTGTGTTCCTTGGCCTTCATGATGCTGTTTGTTGACTAAGGTTCTCTAACAAACCTCTGAGGGCTTCACAGAACAGCTGTATTTATACTGAGATTAAATTACACACAGGTGGACTCTATTTACTAATTAGGGGACTTCTGAAGGCAATTGGTTCCACTAGATTTTAGTTAGGGAGATTTTAGTTAGGGGTATCAGAGTAAAGGGGGCTGAATACAAATGCACACCCCACTTTTCACATATTTATTTGTAAAAAAAAATTGAAAACCATTTATCATTTTCCTTCCACTTCACAATTATGTGCCACTTTGCGTTGGTCTATCGCATAAAATCCCAATAAAATACATTTTTGTTTTTGGTTGTAACATGACAAAATGTGGAAAATTTAAAGGGGTATGAATACTTTTCTAAGCACTGTATGTAATAAAAATGGCAGAGCTAGTCATCCTGTGAAAACTGACATCTTTGTCTATTTTTTTGGATGTTATGATTGCAGTTTGTGCGCCCACCTCAAAAAACGAGGGCAAGCATCGGGGTTCACCAACACACTAGACGGCAAAGATCAGCAGCTGTTTTGAAAGTGGGTCTGTAATCACATATATTTTTCATGTTCAGTACAGCCCATGCATGCTCAGTGATGTGTCAGTGTAACACTTCCAAGTGATTATTACCTCTCACAGAGGTCATAGTCCTCCTCCTCACGACAATGCCTTCATCTGATTTTCTCTCCACAGGCAGAGCTATTTTTGTTCAATCATCATTCAGAGTCACCATCTACTTCCTGGACTGAGATGCCGAATCAGAAATAATACAACCATGTATGTCCTGGTGCATGTGCAGTGCTTGGCTATGATCACAAATGACTGACACAGATCAGCCTCTGCTTCAGCCTCTCAGCTTGTGCCATGAAGTTACAATGTTGCAGTAGCTAGCTTGCTTTGTATCTCACCTTGAGGCTGAGGTTCACACTGGTCAATGCCAGACGTTGCATGTTAAATCGCACGGCATGCCTGTGCACAGATGTCTGTGCGATGCAAAGTCAGCCATACAGTTTGTATGGCTAAAAACGCATTGCATTCACACCAAAATGGCGCAGGACTTTATGGGGGTGTCATTAACTTTATAATGACACCCGCAGTGGTTTGCAGAGGGCAATGTGAACTGCCTGCGAGTCAAATGTGATGCGGGAACCCACACTGGAATCGCGGTGGTTCCCACATGGCGCCAGTGTGGCTGATTGAAACCTCCAATCTGCTGTGATGACTCTGCTGATTTATTTAAATAGCGAGCTTCTTCATGACAGTTGAGGCTGGGTCCACACTGGTGCGACTCAGTGGCACAGTGGCTGCGTTTGATGGGTACAGTGGCTGCGTTTGATGGCACAGTGGCTGCGCTTGATGGGCACAGTGGCTGCGTTTGATGGGCACAGTGGCTGCGTTTGATGGGCACAGTGGCTGCGTTTGATGGGCACAGTGGCTGCGCTTGATGACACAGTGGCTGCAATTGATGTTTTTTTTTCAGTTTGTTTGCGCCCTTCTAAAAAAATTTTGAGCACCAGCCACCACTGCCCACATTGTATGCTAATGAATGAACTGTGCACATGCCCAGCCAATCAAGACGGCTGAAAATCCTGAACCTAGAAACAGACAGAGCAAAAATGTCAGCTCCAGCGAGGAAATAAGGGAAGTGAGTATAGTTCCACTTTAAATCAAAATATTCTTCTTTCTGTAGCACTAAACCTCTATCAATGCACAAGAAACAATTAATTCACATTTTTGTAACTACTTTTCACAACTTCACCAGCTTTTTCCTTTTACTCCAAAACCTTTACCACCCCCTCTGTCAACAGGAACATTTGAAGACGCTTTCCAACCGAAACAACTCATGAACTTTAAAAAAAACAATAAACTTTTTGCTTATGCTTTCTTTTATTTGATGAATACACCTGGGGAGAATTGAAAAATCCTTCACATCAACAAAAGCAAACACAAAAAAAAGGAAAAAAATCACGCATTAAATATTTATTACCAAGTCGAGAAAAAGATTCCGAGGGCAAAGGCAAAAGCGATGAGGTTGCAAGCTGCAGAAAAATAATAAAACATTTAATTGAATCATTCTTTGCTTGATATGAAAGAACCCGAAGCCATCCTTCCAGCACAAATCTTTTTTCTGTAAGTTTTACTAATTTGATATATGCAGCGGGTAATAACTTAATAAGATGAGATGTGGCATTGCACCGTGCTAGGAGAGATGAAAGTGGAGGAAGGCTGGAAAAGTTTAGAGAAAGTTGTGGGAAGAGAACAGACGGATGCAGTAGGTGTAGAGACCTTTACGAAGCCGCTAATGTTTTGATTTCGTTTTTTTTGTCGAACGACAACTGAACAAGAAAAATGCCCGCCTAGCTAGGAGCAGTGGCAGCCGCTCATAAGGGACGCAGGGGCATCGCCCCCCTAATCCATGCGCCCAGCCCCTAATCCCCATGCAGGGCGCCGGACGCATAGATTTTAATGGGCTTTTTTTTTTTTTTGAAGCACATGATTAGAGCCTGAGGCTCTAATTGGCTTCAAAAAGGGTGGGCTCGGGGTACAGAGCACTGCGTTCCGAGCCCACCCACTTGTGTGACATTAGCAAATTAATATTCGCTAATGTCTTCTTGCTTCTTCTCCCGACCAATCAGGAAGCGTGTCCTGAGACCCAATTGGCTGGGAGTCCTAAGACCCGATTGGCTGGGAGGAGAAGCGACTGCCAGGACTCGGGAGGAGATGCAGGGGGGGGGAGCCGCTGAAGCCGCGACCTGGATGGGGTAAGTGCGGGGTTGGCGGGCGGCCCTGTGTCAGAAACCACGAAATCAGACTGAGTCAGAAGTACAGTTAAATCACACTTGTTTAATACTAAAAGTAAATAGAACAAACGTAGTGAAAACATAGCCAGAGTTCAGAAACCGGAATGGATAGTCAGACAAGCCAAACGTCAGGGAGCCGGAGATGAGCGTAGTAAAACAGCAAGCAGGATCTGGAGCCAGAAGGGATGTCAGCCAAGCAAGTCTTTTAACAGGAATGCAGGAGAGCGTCTCTGTGATGTTGACCAAGGCGTAGGCAGAGATCCTCTGGGCTGGACAGCTTAAGTAGGCTGGGCTGGCAAGCAGGATATCATCAAAAGCTGAGTAACCGTGGAGAGATAGGAGCTGGCAATTAGCAGACAGCTGAGTGGCCAGCTCAGAGAAGGAAGGGCTGAGCCCAGCCCTGACACCCTGCTAGCGACGGGAGATGAGCACCAGCCGCCACTGGCTAGGAGCCTCCCTTCAAATCAAGGTATTTTTTCTTTATGATTGGAAAGGGGAGCCCCTTTCCAATAAAAAGGCCCCATCTTCCAGTCCGCTACACAACAATTTTAATTAATTTATTAAACAATTTAAAGATTTATTATTCTTTATTTAAAGATTTAAGATTCATTATTTTTTTCCCACTATTCTGTCTGCCATGGGACAAAATGTATGTAGTACTCTGTCCCATGTTGCTAGGTGCTTCCTAAACCTAGCTATGAGGTTGGACTTGAAATCCCAACCTCTCTATCTCTGATTGTCCGATAACGCGGATAGAAAGGAGCAGCAGAAAGGATAGGAAGCTCTTGCCACTTCTTGTCTCCTTCCTAGCTGTGTTGTCGCACAGCCGCAAGGTGAAGGGGGCACCCAGTGCAACCTTATTGCTATAGTTACAAAGCAACTAGCAAGGTGGGACAAAGTACTACATTTTCACTACACTAATTTGTCTTGTGGGGATAAAACAGTAAAAAAATAAAAAAGAGTTAATAGTTCTTCTTTCACCCGTATGATGTCGTATGATGTCCTTAGTTTGAGCTACAGGCATCATTCAGACATCTTTGTTTTCAACGTCTGATTCTCTCAAATGTAAAACACACCCTAGTGGCTATTTACCCACTAGATTGCTTTTACAGGCAGGGGGAGGGCCTCCCTTCAGTGTCTCTCTGGGCTCTCCCATGCGATCGGGAAGCCAGAGTTCAGATCTTGCGGCGGTGCCAGATTACCATAGAGATGGCCATGGTCCCTGGCCATCTCTATGACCCCGAGAGGCCAGTAAACAACGTCATGGCATCACTTCCGGCTCTGGCAGATGTAAACACTGCCAGTTTTTTTTTTTCCCCTGGAAAGCAGGGATAAATGTTTTGTTTTGTTTTTGGATCTCATGCTTTCCAGGGTAAAGGAGTCTTATTGACCCCAGATGTCTCCATAAAGAGGACCTGTCATGCCTTATTCCTATTACAAGGGATGTTTACATTTCTTGTAATAGGAATAAAAGTGATTAAATTAAAGGGCCAGTGTTAAAAAACTAAAAATAAATAATAAAAATACATTATTTTTTTAACCGCTTGCCGCCTGCCTTCCATCATATGACGGCCAGGAGGCGCGGCTCTCGTTCTGGGAGGGCATCATATGACGCCCTGCCCTTTAAACAGGGAATGTGCGTGATCGTTCGCGCGCATCCCTATACCCTCGGTGGCGAGCGGTGGCTCCGTGAGATGACGTCCTCCTAGAACAAGAGTCACGCCTCCTGGCCATCATATGATAAAGCAATATATACCTAGCAAAAGGGCCAGATACGGAGTAAAATTATACAAGCTCTGTGAGAGAGCCACGGGATATTTGTATGCGTTCCGCATATATGAAGGAAAAGATTCCCAGCTCCAGCCCCCTGAGTGCCCGGCCTACATGGGCACAACTGGAAAGATTGTATGGGACTTGGCATACCCACTTTTGAATAAAGAATATCACATATACCTTGACAATTTCTACACTGGCCTGCCCCTTTTCAAACACCTATACATTGCAAAAACCCTGGCCTGCGGAACCTCCAGAAAAAATAGGAAGGGCTTCCCACAATCTCTAGCAAACAAAAAGCTGCGAAGGGGGGGAAAGAGCAGCATTGAGATGCAACGAAGTGCTGGCCTTGAGGTGGAAGGATAAAAGGGATGTGTACATGATGTCCACCATCCATGACGACACTACAATTGAGGTTCAAAGAAGACTAGGTCCCATTGAAAAGCCAACATGTGTCCAAGATTATAATCTCTACATGGGGGGGGGGGTGGATTTCAATGATCAAATGATTCAGCCCTATTTGTCGATAAGGAGGTCCCGATTCTGGTACAAGAAGGTAGCAATTTATCTCATCCATTTGGCCACAGAAAGCCCCGCCCCCTTCCTACAATTCATAGAAAATTCAAGAAGTTGTTACGTCCCTCATCTATCACCAAAGACCCCCAACAGAAGATCTTCGCTCTGAGACTGTTTGCTGACTTCATGAGCGCCACTTCCCCTTCAACATTCCACCATCTGAAGCAGGCCGAAGACGGCAAAAAAAAATGTTGCGTGTGCACCAAATGAGGGTTTCGTAAAGATACCAGCTACCATTGTCCCCAGTGTCCCTCCCAACCTGGCATTGGTGAATGCTTTCCAACTTTATCATACATCCCTAAAATATTAGCCCATATTTTTAACCATTTCCCCATTTTCATCATCTGTGCTGACCATTTTCCATGCTTCCCCACATAACCATGCCACTGCCTACAGACGGACCCTGGCCTGTTTTTTGACTATGCCTCTGCCTACCATTTGGACTGCATCCACATGAACTGACCCTGGTCTGCTTTTTGACTATGCCTCTGCCTACAGTTTGGCCTGCTGCCACGTGAACTGACCCTGGCCTGTTTTTTTGACTATGCCTCTGCCTACCGTTTGGACTTCTTCCACGTGAACTGACCCTGGCCTGTTTTGTGACTATGCCTTTGCCTACCGTTTGAACTGCCTCCACGTGAACTGACCCTGGCCTGTTTTATTAACTACGCTACTGCCTACCGCTTGCACTGCTTGCACGTGAAGTGACCATGGCCTGTTTTATGGACTATGCTTTTGCCTACCGCTTGGACTGATCTGTTGCCCTGCGACTGTAGTACACGGGGTCTCACATATGTGAGGGGCTCCAGAATAGTTTTTCCGGATGGAGAAAACATTTTTTTTTTGTTTTCTACGGGTTTCTGGAGTCCGGAGGCTTCATAGAGATTTGGGTGGGTCGAAGCCTCTACCCCTGTGCCCCTGTGCACAGGTCTTACCTGATTGTGGCCCTCAGCCTGCTGCTGACTTACTGCCATCATGCCTCTGCATGCCACATGAACGGACCATACCACTAGCTGGACTATGCAAATACTTAGCTGTAGCAAGAGGCAGTATGTTTTTGAAGGGCTGGAGAGCGGTACAATAATGAGTGTCTGCAGGTAACAGTGTACCAGGACCAATATTATGGCTGTGCTGGCTGTCTCTGCCTGTACAATTTCTATGGACTGTGCTGTGCTGACAATATCCTTGTGCTGACTATAGACAATATTCCTGCCTGCTGCCTGGATAATTACTATTGCTGTCACTAAGCACATCCCTGCCTGCTGCCTGGACCAGTGCTCTCCTCTGTGGATACTACTAAAAGCACAGGTAATGCTTTTTTTTTACCCTTTCCGCAATAGAATTTATTTTGGATTGTAATTCTTGGTATGTACATGCTATGTGTTAGAAATATGAAGGGCCTTCAAAAATGGTAGGTTGCCAGGAAATTATATATGTCATTTATGCTCCTAGAATACCTGATGGTTCTACTTGGATGTTGGGC
This sequence comes from Lithobates clamitans, assembly GCA_037952925.1. Taxonomy (NCBI): domain Eukaryota; kingdom Metazoa; phylum Chordata; class Amphibia; order Anura; family Ranidae; genus Lithobates; species Lithobates clamitans. Next base: position 1,304,524 of record JBBGZY010000385.1, read on the forward strand.
TTCTGTATGTGGCCAAGCTGTGTAAAAGTCTCACACATGTGGTATCGCCATACTCAGTAGGAGTAGCAGAATGTATTTTGGGGTGTCATCTTTGCTATGTACATGCTATGTGTTGGAAATATCTGATAAATGAACAACTTTGTGGGAAAAAAATGCGTTTTCATTTTTTTTTCCACATTTTCCAAAAACTTCTGGAAAAAAATTAATTTCAAAAGACTCATTATGCCTCATAGATTATATGTTGGGGTGTTTTCTTTCCAAAATGGGGTCATTTTGGGGGCAATTCCATTGTCCTGGTGCGTCATTTATGCTCGTAGAACGCCTGAAAGTGCTGCTTCAATGTTGGGCCTTTGTATGTGGCCAGGCTGTGTAAAAGTCTCACATATGTGGTATCACCATACTCGGGAAGAGTAGCAGAATGTATTTTAGGGTGTAATTTGTTGTATGCATATGCTCTGTGAGAGAAATAACCTGTTAATATGACAATTTTGTAAAAAAAAAAAAAAAATCTTAATTTTGCAAAGAATTGTGGGAAAAAATTACAACTTAAAAAAACTCACAATGCTACTTACTTAATACCTTGGAATGTCTACTTTCTAAAAAGGGGTCATTTGGGGGTTATTTGTACTTTCCTGACTTGTTAGTGTCCCAAAAAATGAGATAGGCCTTCAGTACATCAGGTGTGATCAGATGTGATCAATTTTCAGTGATTGGCACCATAGTTTGTAGACTCTATAACTTTCACAAAGACCAAATAATTTACACTTATTTGGGTTATTTTTACCGAAGATATGTAGCAGTATAAATTTTGGCTAAAATTTATGAAGAAAAATTACTAATTTGCAAAATTTTATGACAGAAACAAAGAAAAAGGCATTTTTTTCACAAAATGTATGGACTTTTTTATTTATAGCACAAAAAAAATAAAAAACCCACTAGTGATTAAATACCACCAAAAGAAAGCTTTGTTTGTGTGAAAAAAAGGAAGCAAATTTCATATGGGTACAGTGTTGCATGACTGAGTAATTGTCATTCAAAGTGTGCGAGCGCTGAAAGCTGAAAATTGGTCTGGGCAGGAAGGGGGTGTAAGTGCACTGTATTGAGGTGGTTAAAGCACCCCTGTTCCCTCGTGCTTGCATGCAGAAGCGAACCCACAGGTAGGTTGCGCCTGCATATGTAAACGGCATTCGCACTACACGTGTCAGGTATCACCGCGAACGTTAGAGTGAGAGCAATAATTCTAGCACTAAATCTCCTCTATCGCCATGTACACACAGGCAGATTTTTCGACCGGACTGGTCCGATGGACTTTCCAACGGACTTCCGACGGACTTTTGAACGAACTGACTTGCCTACACACGATCACACCAAAGTCCGATGGATTCGTACGTGATGACGTACGAATCCGATAAAAAGCTGCCCTAGCGTGGGTTTTCGGTCCAACATATTTTTATTAATTTTAGTATTTTTGCACAAACAACAAAACACATATACATACACAAATTAAATAAAGTCATTCAAAATACATATTTAACCTTAATATTCATTAAAGTTATAATTATTAAATCGTAAACACAAAGAAAAAAGAAAGAGGAAGAAAAGAAAACAAAAAAAAATACATTTTAATAATAAACAAAAAACATAGTAGGTGGTGTCTCACATGAAATTATAGTATCCCTTTTCAGATTTTAAAGTTGTTTTTATCAAATAGAGTATATATACTCCAACGGCGCTAAATTTTTGAAATTGATACGTTTCCAAGTGAGCTTTTAAATGTAATCCAGGTCTGCCACACCCCATTAAACTTCTGTATAGTATCCTTATTTTCAGCTACCAGTTTCTCCATATGCATAATACTATTAAAGCGGTTGTATAGTCTATTTTTTAGCTTTTACCTATGGGTAAGTCTATAATAAGGCTTACCTGTAGGTAAAAAAAATATCTCCTAAACCTGTACGGTTTAGGAGATATTCCCCTTGCTATGAGCCGCTGACTGCAGTGGCGCATGCGCACAGGGGATTCTCGGCTGAAGGCCCGGCAGTTGCCGGACCTTGCAGGGAAAGAAATCTCCCGCGCGCATGCCACTCACAGCGCTGGAGCCGCGATACCCGGAAGACACGCCGAGACAACATGTCAGCTACCTCGGCGTGGACCAGGTGAGATACCGACGCCTCGTTCTAAGGTAAGTATTTCATAATGAGCTAGTATGCGGTGCATACTAGCTCATTATGCCTTTTGCCTTACAGGGGTATTAAAAAAAAAAAAGTGTCAGTGGGTATACAACCGCTTTAAGAGTTTCAAGCCACTCTGAGATTGTGGGAACTGTAGATGATTTCCAGTATCTTGGTATTAATTGTCTAAATGCTGATAGAGGGAAAAACAAAGAAGGGATTTTTTGGCTTTAGGTAATAGTTGAGGTAGGAAGGAGAAAAGAGCCGAATTATTAATCAATTCACCCGTAACAGTATTATATAGATTAATTATTTGATCCCATAGTTTATAAATGGGATAAATTACCTATAGCGATATTACAGCGCCAACATCGATCTGATTGCGCTGGGAACATTCAGTTTAAGTTGACTGGCGTGCGATACCATCTAGAAAGCAATTTAAAATTGCGTTCTTGGGTATCGCAAGCTATTGAAAACTTATGAGTATTATTAAAAATTTGATCCCATTCTTCCTCTTGTATTAACCGGCTCAATTCTAGCTCCCATTTAATCGCGTATGGTGGTAAACCCGGTGACTTGAGAGTAGATAGTAGCGTATATATCTTAGATATAGTGTGTGCTGGTGGATCTAAAGATAAACATAACTGCTCAAAATCTGTAAGCAGTCGATGGATAAAATATTTCCGGGTAAGAGAAGAATAAAAGCTTCGCAGTTGTAAGTAAACAAACCATATACCTTTCTTCTGATCGTGTAAAGTTTGGAATGGCATAAAGATACTCTCCAGAATCGTATGTCTAATCTGGGGCCAATAAGATTTGTCCCAGTTTAAGATAGCATTTGAATGCATACCAATAGGAAGAGAGGGATTATCTATTAAAGGAGTAAGTGGAGATGGGATGGAAGATAGAGGAAATAATTTTAAATAATGATGCCAACACTCCAAAACCTAGCGTGGGTTTTCGTCCGTTGGACTAGCATACAGATGAGCGGATTTTTCGACCGGACTCGAGTTCGTCGGAAAGATTTGAAACATGTACTCTTATTGCGATTCTTTTTACTAAAAATATTTTGAAGAGTACGTATCGGCCTAAACTGAGGAAAAAAATAGTTTTTTTATATATTTTTGGGGGATATTTATTATAGTAAGTAAAAAATATTGCGTTTTTTTCAAAATTTTCGCTTTTTTTTGTTTATAGCGCAAAAAATTAAAACCGCAGAGGTGATCAAATACCACCAAAAGAAATCTCTATTTGTGGGGAAAAAACGACGTCAATTTTGTTTGGGTGCAACGTCGCACGACAATTGTCAGTTAAAGCGGCGCAGTGCCGAATCGCAAAAAGTGCTCTTGTCAGGAAGGGGGTAAAATCTTCCGGGGCTGAAGTGGTTAAGTAAATACAGGGGAATACAGTCCTTATATAACAGCTCTCATTGAACGTCCCTTACTGGCCACAATGAAGCTCTTTGATGTATAGACCATAAAATATTCATGGGAACATTGGAATTGCAGGAATGCATCTCTACATACAATCCCGTAAAAACACATAATGCGAAAGATCTATCTAACAAATCCTGAGAATCACAGCAAAAAAAAAAAAAACTCCAGATCATACATTTTTTAACCCTGCTGAGCGCTGTTTGTATCTAAAATGGCCACATACCATGAATCCATTATTTTAGAAAATAAAATGTGGAGAAGAAAAAAAAGAAGTCTTTGGCTTGGGTTCCCCCCAACTGCCCAGTACACGAGCGGAAACTAAAATGTATTTTTTCCTGCATTTAGCTGCTCCTTCTGCTTAGTGGATAAACAAACTTGGACTTGGGCCTCATCCAATAGAATACATGCAAAAATTAGGTGTGTACCGCGGTGAAAACCCCCTGTACCCTACAATAATGGACTATAGCGGCCACAGAGAGGAGACATATTAAAATATTAAATAAATTTATTATACAACTTTAAAATCTTGCTTAAGGGTAACTGCACTTTCGCAGGGAAAAAAAATAGCAAAGAAAAAATAATATAGAACATATAATTCTGACACTAATGTTGTAATTGAACATTATTAAAAATTGCCTTTCCTTTTCAACCTGCAGCCAATGTAATTTTCTGAGAATGCAATGCAATATGGCTACCCGGAGTTGTTCTGTACACAGAGTGTGTACTGAGCACTCTCCAGAAACATCATTTCCTGCTTGTGTGATTGGCTCACCAATTTTCCCAGAAGTCTGCACTAAGATACAAGTCAGATTTCAGGCATCCCCTGCAACGAAAATCATTCATTCAATAGGAACACATCTAAAGGGATGCAGGCCTAGCAGATTTCCTCATTAGTGCTCTGCAGCTGCAAACCTGACAGTTAATTATGAACCCCCCCCACCCCCATTAGACCTACTCGGCACAGAGGCACAGACAAACACACAGGGATTTCTTCAGAATAACAAAAAGGTAGGAATCTGCAGCAAAGGTTGTTATAATCCTTGCAATGTACATTGATCACGCAGAGGGGAATGTTTTTTTCTCTCAACAAAAAGTGGAGTTACGCTTTAACAGAAAAAATACCCCTCCATTTATGGGGGGGGGGGGGACTACAATACAAACAATAAAACACTGTATATGGCTGGCACAGTACACTAAGTTCAAAAGAATTGGTCTGAACGGTTAACGTAAAGAACAAAAGATTATAGCGCACACATACAAAAATGTCATTTAAATCCTACAAGGCTATGTAAAGCACCTGAACATAATAAGCAAATATGGGGATTGGGTCACACATATGGCCATACAGTGCTTATGCCCACCACTGCGTCAAAGTACCCCTTTTTTATTGGATCCTACACTATTCATAGAATGACAGATCCCACTTCTCAACCATGGGAGAAGAACACTCCTCTTTATGGGAGAACTAAAAGGACTCCTCCTATATCTCAGGTGGACACTGATTGGAAGATGGGGATGATGGGGTACTCCATCCCAAGGGGTCTGGTCAGGACCCATAAAACAGTCAAACAATGACTTGGGGGGCACACCCTAACTATGCATTACATTAAAGACCATAACAAACAGTTCAGGTGCTTTAAATAGCCTTTTAGGATTGAAATGACATTTTTGTATGTGTGCGCTGTAATCTTTTGTTCTGTTTGTTATGGTCTTATGGCAGCACCATCTTTAATGTGATGCATAGTTAGGGTGCGCCCCCCAAGTCTTTGTTTGTACGGTCAAAGTTTCGCCAAAAGGACTGGCTTCCTCAGGACCCAGACATGAAGTTGATTTTAGATTTACCAGTCAGACCAATTAATCAACAGGTCAGCCCATACGCCTGGGGCGGGCATAGAAGCACACCAGGCGGGATCAAACCACAGCACAAGCAATGGAATAAGGTGGTAGTTATGATTATAGAAGCAGTACAGGAGGTCTCCGAGTTACGAACCTCCGACTTGCGAACCACTCCTACTCACGAATGGGAGGCGGTGTCGGCGGGCACATTGGAAAACAGCGGAAAACATCGTAAAACGACATCAGAAAACATCGGAAAACGACGTCTCCGCCGCTCTGCGCATTTGCTTCCGACTTACGAACAATTCCGACTTAAGAACAAACAGGCAGTCCCTAACCCTTTTGTAAGTATTCAAAAACTTGGTGTTCTAAATGCTTTTAAGTGCCGAGGAGGGATTTGGACCCAGATATTGACCCCAGATCCCTTCATAAAGAGTACCTGTCACATGCTTATTGCTGTCACAATGATGTTTACATTCTTTGTGACAACAATAAAAGTGAGCAAAAAAAAAATAATTTAAATAAAAAAAAACAAAAAAAAAACTGTGTGACATCAAAATTTGCAAAACACACCAATTTATTCTTTAAGGTCTCTGCTTTATAAAAATACATAATATTTGGGGGTTCTAAGTAGTTTTCTAGCAAAAAAAACCCTGATTTTTACATATAAAAAAAAGTTCCAGAAAAGGGCTGGTCTTCAAGTGATTAATCGCCCTCTCTTAAAAAAAAAAAAAAAAAAGAATTAAGCGAAAAAAATACAATGCCCCAAACACATGGTCAGATTTTGCAGCACTGAGTAGAGAACTGCTGGAGTTAACTTTTTAAGCAAACAAGCAGGTGATTGGTTGCTAAATGATCCTAGCAAAAAATCAATAGCTTGGTAATATGAAAAATGAACTCCAGCAGTTCCCGCCCTCTGTTCAGCGCTGCTCACTGTCTATCTGCATGATTACAGTAGGAAGGGACAGAGCTGGGGTGGGGGTGTCTGTATAACATGCATGGAATCCAGAGCTGCAGGGTGCTCTGTAATGTAAAGGGGTCCAGAGCTGCGGGGGGCTGTGTAATGTAAAGGGGTCCAGAGCTGTGGGGGCTGTGTAATGTAAAGGGTTCCAGAGCTGCGGGGGGCTGTGTAATGTAAGGGGTCTAGAGATGCAGGGTGCTGTGTAATGTAAAACGGTCCAGAGGTGCGGGGGGGTCTGTGTAATGTAAAGGGGACCAGAGCTGCGGGGGGCTATGTAATGTAAAGGGATCCAGAGCTGCGGGGGGCTGTGTAATGTAAAGGGTTCCAGAGCTGTGGGGGCTGTGTAATGTAAAGGGTTCCAGAGCTGCGGGGGGCTGTGTAATGTAAGGGGTCTAGAGATGCAGGGTGCTGTGTAATGTAAAACGGTCCAGAGGTGCGGGGGGGTCTGTGTAATGTAAAGGGGACCAGAGCTGCGGGGGGCTATGTAATGTAAAGGGGTCCAGAGCTGCGGGGGGCTGTGTAATGTAAAGGGGTGCAGTTGTGGAGAGGGGGTACAAAGAGATATTGAAGGATGCAGAGGTATGCAGGGGGGTGGAGGGGTGGTGCCAGATATAGGATCCGCCCTGGTTGCCAAATGCTCTAGGTACGCCCCTGGGGAAGTGAGAAGGGTTTGGAAAGACTGAAGGACTTTTAGCTTCCTGTACCACCCCTTTAGATAGGACCTCCCTGGATTCAGGGTTCAGGTGGAGAGACACTTGGTCCTCTCATTGTTTGGAGTTTTGTACAAATTTGCTTGTCTGTTATTGCTGAGGTTGTTGTTCTTTTTCTATTGTTGCCTAAAAAGGGAGTTTATCCCCAAAAAATCATTCTTTGTCAGCCTTGCTGTATGGCATTGTTGGAAGGGTCATTGTTATTGGGAATCGGAGACCCATACATCAGCGGTTCCTTTGGGGGTAAATGCTACATATTTAAGCCGAGAAGCTTATATTTGGGGGCATTCCCCAGATTCTCCAGACTTGCTACAAGGAGGTACCCCAAGGGCGAAACTTTTCTAAAGTAAGTGGCTTGGGGCATTTTAAGTGCAACCTATCGAATTACCTCACATGACATAAAATACATGTATAATGGAGCCTCAAGTTCCACCTCCACCCAAAGAATGATCTCCACCCAAAGATATAAAATAATCATATGCAATAAGTCATATTTAAATAAAGCTGAACGATACCTATAGTCCAGCGATGCGGCATCCTGGACATCCCCGCCAGCTGCTGACATCTTTCAGCATCTGGCTTCCGGATATCGATCACTAACCGCTTTCATTGACCGGGCAGATATGACGTCAGTCCCACACATGCGCGGGAGTACAGTCCTGTACAGGGGTGGACAGGCAGGTAGGTAACTTTAATGCTAGTGTTACACTTAAGTTTTCAGTTACCGAAAACTATAGGCTAAAAATAAAAATTGCTGGTTTGCCAATAGAAAAAAGGTACCAATGATGTGCCAAAGGTACCAATGAAAACACTCGCAATTTTTCAGTGATTTTACAGTGATTTTGATGCAATTTTACCATGCTTATGGTGTGTTTTTCATAGATCACGTCACTCAAAAACCGCATCAAAAATGCAACAGGGGTGCGTTATTGATGCATTCTTGTTGTGTTTTTAATGCATTTCAACAGGGAGGGGCGTTTTTGGTGCAGTTTATTTAACTGACCAAAAATGTAGCAAGCAGGATTTTTAACAGCACAATGGAAGCACAACGGACCAATGTGAAGACTTAAGAATTTAAAGGGATACATTTTTCTTGAGCTTTTCTTGCACTAAAGGTATCGATAATGGCCGACAATAAATTCATGTTCATTTAAATTCATGATAATAATTAAAACGTTGAATATAATACAATTATATATAAAAATCATTTTTTTTAAACTGTTATTTTTGGTTCGGCCAAGTGTATCTTGAATTTTCGATTTTGGTTTCGGCATCAAAATTTTCATTTTGATGCACGATTATTTAATGCAGAAGAGAAAAGCATGTTTTTTCTGCATTAAAAAACCTGCCTGTTGGTCTGTTTTTATTTTTGACATAAAGTTAAACTTTAAACAATGTTTTTGCACTGACTAAACGGTGCATAGGGGTTGTCCTCCACAAAGATCAGGCAAGATTTCTGAACCCATAAATGTACATTATCTTTTTTTGGATGTACAAATATGCTCATCTCTCTTTGTTTAATCACTTGCCAGGAGGAATGTGATGATGCAGAGCAGGGAAAGAAAATCCATCACTTCCCTTAGTAAAAACACTAAACACAGTTTACACAAAAACACTGGCTAGGCACACATTTAACCCTTTAATCACCCTAGATGTTTAACCCCTTTCCAACCATTGTCATTAGTACAATGACAGTGCATATTTTTAGCACTAATCACTGTATTAGTGTCTCTGGTTCCCACAAAGTGTCAAAAGCGTCAGTTAATGTCAGACTGTCTGCTATAATATCACAGACCCGCTATAAGTCGCATAATCGTCGCCATTACTAGTATAAATAAATAAATATAAATTCCAGTATATATACCAGATTGTAGACACTATAACTTTTGTGCAAATCAATCAAAATACACTTATTGTTTTTTTTTTTTACCAAAAACATGTAGCAGCAAACATATTAGCCTAAATTTATGAAGAAATTTAGTTTTTTAAATGTTTTTATTGGATGTGTTTATAGCAGAAAGTAAAAAAATATTGTTTTCTTTTCAAAATTGTCGGCCTCTTTTTGTTTATAGCGCAAATAAGAAAAAACGCAGAGATGATCAAATACCACCAAAAGAAAGCTCTATTTGTGGGAAAAAATTACATACATTTTATTTGGGTACAGTGTTGCATGACCACGCAATTGTCAGGTAAAGTAACGCAGTGCTGTATCGCAAACAATGGTTTGGTCATGAAGGGGGAGTAAATCTTCCTGAGGTCAAGTGGTTAAAGATACACTGGGGTTGATTTAATAAAAGCAAATGGACTATTCGCTTTACAAGGGAAGTTGCACTTTGCAAGGGGATTTTCCCCAGAGCTTGATAAATGAGGTGAAGCTCTGCTGACTTCCATTATCCAGTCGTGAATTTTTTTTTCCTTGCACATGCTTGTGTACTGGCCAAAAGGAATTTTCAACACATTCACTTAGCTCTGGGGAAGATTTTCTTGCAAAGCAAAACTTCCCTTGGAAAGTGAACAGTCCGTTCTAGGGTGACCAGACGTCCCCGGTTTCCGGGGGCAGTCCCCGGACTGAGAACATTGTCCCCGGACCAAGTCTGCCCTGGTTTTGTCCCCGGATAGGGTTGCCACCTGTACAGTATTGCGCCGGACAGTCCAGGTCTCTGCCCACCCGTGACACAACATACTTCCAGTCCCATCCATTCATCCAGTAAATATGTCCTGGGGATGGAGTTAGTGTCGGACCAAGTTCCGGCACTGTGCTCCACTCAATGAGATTCCTGTCGGCTGTGTTTCTCTGATTCCCCCGCCCGGTGCCTCTCTCACCGCCTGCTGCTGCCTCAATGATCTCCTTTGCAGTCATTGATTGCTGTTCTAGCAACCAATGACATGCTTTTTCTGCCATTCACACTGTATAGTGGGAGGTAATTAGCTCTAGAGTAGCTCCACCTTCCGCCCCGCCCCCCAGCTCGGCTCTCACACTTCCCTCCCTGGTTGCAGTAGCTCCCGGGTCCCGCTGGTAAGGCAATCTGAATGGTTGAGTTAAAGAGGGCAGGGGGCGCTGATATAAGGGGGGTCTCTCTGATCTCTGGAGGTCTCTAAGGAAGGGGGTGGCACTCACAATCATATAAGGGGACTGCAAGCTAAAGGGGGTCTCTAAGAGGGGGTACTGACTGCTGATCTAATAGTTGGTGATCAACCATTAGTTCAGTTGCACCCCCCTTAGAAACCCCCATTAGCTTGCAGTCCCCTTATATCAGTGCCCCCGTTCCTTATCAGTAATGCCTGTCAGTGCCACCTATCAGTGCCCATCGTTGTCGCCTATCAGTGCCCATCATTGCTGCCTATAAGTGCCCATTATTGCCGCCTATCAGTGCCCATCATTGTCACATATCAGTGCCGCCTATTAGTGCCCATAATTGCCGCCTATTAGAGCCCAACATTGTCGCCTATCAGTGCCCATCATTGTCGCCTATCAGTGATGCCTATCAGTGCCCATCATTGCCGAATAACAGTGCTTCCTATCAGTGTCCATCAGTGCCACCAATCAGTGCCCATCGTTGCCACATATCAGTACCGCCTATCAGTGCCCATCATTGCTGCCTATTAGTGTCCATCAGTGCCACCTATCAGTGCCCATCTATCTTTACTGACTTCCAGTGCCCATCTTTGCCGCCTATCAGTGCCCATCATTGCCGCATATCAGTGCCGCCTATCAGTGCCCATCATTGCCACATATCAGTGCACCCTATCAGTGCCCATCATTGCCACATATTAGTACCCCCTATTAGTGTCCAACATTGCTGCCTATTAGTGTCCATCAGTGGCGCCTATCAGTGCCCATCATTTCCGACTTTTAGTGCCCATCCTTGCCCCCTATCAGTGCCCATCATTGCCGCATATCAGTGCCATCCTATCAGTGCCCATCAGTGTAACCTCATCAGCGCACATCAGTGAAGGAGAAATATGACTTGTTTCCAAAATTTTAGAACAGAAAACAATTTTCGGTCTTTTTTTGTTTGTTTAGCATTAGCAAAAAATAAAAAAAAACAATGGCAGTTAAATACCATGAAAAGAAAGCTCTATTTGTGTGAAAAAAATGATAAAAATGTAATATGGGTACGTGTTGTTACCATGCAATATTTTACTGTTCTGAATTGTTAATTTATATTGTTATTGTTGAGCCAAAATTCTTTGGTAAGAATAAAATACAAGATATGTATTAAAAAGTTTTTTCTCTATCTTATCTTCTTAACGATTGGTAGTCATATCCTGAAAAATTCTAAGAAGTATCTTTTTTTATCTCATACTGTAGATGAAATGTGAGAAATAACGTATATATCATAAAATCATTCCATAAACACATACCACATACACTGCATATATAATTTAAGAAAAATATGCTTATAAAATAGTTTACCATTTGTCGATAAAAAATAAATATGTCCCCAGATTTCATTTTAAAAATTTGGTCACCTTAGTCTATTCGCCTTTTGTAAATCAACCCCAGAGTTTCAAATATCTGCTCTGAATTTAGGCAGGAGACAGGTCAGTCTTCATGAGGTCCTTACATCTGGACATGTCTGCTCTGACAGGAAGAGAATACAAGGAAATGACACACACCCCTATCCCTGAGAGATAACTACTGCAGTACTATAAAAAAAATTGGACTGGAGAATGCAATTCTTACAATTGCCCATTTATGACCTCTCTTGAACCCAAACTCAAATAAGAAAACCTTTGCTTATTTAGGGCAAAATGACAGAGGGGTTGCTTTACTAAAGGCAAATAGGTTGTTCACTTTGCAAGGGAATTTGCACTTTGAATTTTCCTCACTGCTTAGGACACCCAATTACATGCCAGAAGAAAAAAAAAAAAAAAAAAAACAGCATTTTTCCTTGACCTAATTGGAAGCTGGAAGTTAACATGGCTTCACTTCATTCACTAAGCTCTGGGGAAAATTCCCTTGCAAAGTGAAACTTCCCTTGCAAAGTAAACAGTGTTTTTTCCTGATCTACCCCAGGGTCTTTGTAAAGCCACCTTTCTCCAGGGAGGAAGACAGCCAGGTGGGCTGGTGAGTGACACACAAACAGGAAGACTGAGAGGCAGCCTGAGAGGACTGGGTGAGAGCAGTCTGGGATGGATGCAGAGTCAGTGAGGAGGACTGTGGTGGAAGGGGCAAGGGAAAGGGGCAGCTGCAGAAAGGTGGGCTGGAAGTGCCTAAAGAGGTGGTACTGGGAGCAGTAGCCACAGGAGGAGGACATCTGTGCACTAGAACTTTCTACACCAAAGGGGACTGTGGTCCCTGCCTGTAAAGGGCTCTTGCTACTGATCTAACTGAGTCGATCGTTAGACCATCCAAACAAGAGTTGTTCTGGAGGAGTTGGAGTCAGAGGCATAACTAGAACCTTCAGGGCCCCGGTGCAAGAAACCATGAAAGGCCCCCCTGACCTCCGGCCAGCGCCCTACCCACTGGTCCCGGGGGACAGCAGGACCTGGATAGGAGGGGCGGCATATGGAGGAACAAATCCCCTCCATTTTCCAACTGCAGCCACTAAATGCCTATGGGAGGGAGAGGAGGAGAAGCAGGCTTTTAGCAGCTGCAGGAAAAAAATTGAGGGGAATTGTTCCTCTCTATGCCCCCCCCCCCCCATCCAGGTGCAACATGTGTGCCATTGCAATTGTGACTCTGTAGTTACTCCCATGGGATGAGTCGCAGGGGTGGTGGTGGGGGATGGGATCAGTGGCAGCAGTGGGGGTTGGGTGGGGATAGGGTCAGTGGCAGCGGTGGTGGTGGTGGGGGATGGGATGAGTGACAGCGGTGAGGGGGGATGAGATCAGCGGTAAGGGTTGGTGCTGAGGGGGTGGGATCAGTGGTAAGGGAGATTGAGGTAGTGGGAGGAATTAGTGGCAAGAGTGGTGGGAGGAATGGGATCAGTGGCAAGGGTGGTGGTTGGGGAGGATAGGATAGGATGGGATGAGTGGAAGGGGAGATTGGATGGGATGAGGTGGTGTGGGGGGGAATCAGTGGCAGTAGTGGTGTTGGGGGGGTATCAGTGGCAGCAGTGGTAGTGGGGGGTATCAGTGGCAGCAGTGGTAGTGGTGTGGGGGGGGATCAGTGACAGCAGTGGTGGTGGGGGTATCAGTGGCAACAGTGATAGTAGTGTGGGGGGGAATCAGTGGCAGTAGTGGCGTTGTGGGGGGGGGGGGACAGTAGCTGTGTTGATATTGAGGGATGGGATCTGTGCCACTCACTTGCAGATCACTCGCAGATCTCTTGGTTCCCCCTCCTTGCTAGGTGTTGCTTGGGTGGGCAGAGAGGATGGACGGAGCCTGTGAGTACACATGAGTGCGGGCAGAGAGAATGGGCGGGGCCTGTGCAGTGGGCCCATGAGTGCGGACGGAGAGGATGGGCGGAGCGGGCTAGGACTGTGCAGTGTGCCTGTGAGTGCGGGTGGGGAGGATGGGAGAGAAGGCGGGGACTGTGCCCATAAGTGCGGGCGGAGAGGATGGGTGGAGCGGGGACTGTGTGCCCGTCAATGATCAGTGTACTATGTCCTGGGCGGCGGCCGGTCCTCCTACAGTGGCAGAACTCAAGGGCCTAGTCGCAAGTGCGACTACTGCGACCCTGGTAATTCCACCACTGGTTGGAGTAGATCTGCAAGCAAGTTTGTGCAGGAGGCAGAGGAGTGTATATAATTGTCCCTGAAAACCTTACTACATTGATCAAGTGGGCATCCCATATTCCCCTCCCCCATCCAAGTTTAATCCCCTAAATAAAACAAAAAAACAAAGCTGCTTGGATTGTTTCCTGACTCTGTGGGCTGTGCAAAATGCGGTATGCCCAGCTGTGCAGGGTGGAGGATCCCATTCACCAGCGGCTCCTATGGGGGTAGCGCTACCTAGGCAATGTGACTGTGTATTTTTAAACTGGATTTGATAAATTGATAAAGCTGAATCCACATTGCAACATTGTAATGATCTCTAATGAAACAAACCGAAGAAGATTTTGAATGGTCCGCATTTCGGAAAGGACGTGGTCTACAGGAGCTCTGGGCGGCCAGTAATGGTTATACCACCGCTGGGACTGCAAGCTGGTGCAACGCTAAACCTTCTAAGGGCATAATATGGCTTTACCGCTATTTAATGTCACCTTAATGGCTCAATACATTAAATAAATGTGACGTGACTGGAGGTGGTCAAGTGACAAATGGAAATGTGATTCTACATTAAATAATAATAATGTTACAATGTGTTCACAAGGAGGTGATCAGTCTAACACTGAGTGCGCAGAGCTGCCCAAAGGGCGATATTATTGCTCCAGGACTGTAATCTGAGCAGAGCACTTCAATTAATCAAAAATTGGGAATTCTGAATTTTTGCATAGCTTTGCCATGACCGGAGGGGGGTCAAAGGAAATTGTGATTCTACATTAAATGGTAATCTTACAATATATTCAGTGGGAGGTCATCAGATGATAATGAATATTCTGTACGTCCTACTGCCTAAAGGACAGCAATATGGCTCTATGATTGCAATGTGAGAATATTGCTTCAGTTAATAAAAGTTGAGAATTCAGCATTTTTTCATATTTATACTTTATAAAATACATATAATACTTTCCTGGCTCAGCCTCAGGACAACACATTCTCGGGTCAACCCCACCCCCTCATCCCGTATAGGACACCCCTGTATAGATAGATAAAAGACAGGCAGTACTTGGTGCAGGTGTTCTTATTCTGTCCTTGCTCCGGACATTCCTGTTGTACTGCCTGCCGTGAGTCCCTGCGGTGGAAGGTCCTTTGTTGAGGGTAAATCTCTCTGATGAGGGCTCTCCTGGTGCCAGAGTGAAGTGCAGGCTAAATGCCTTAAGTCACGCGGGAGGCGGCCATCCTGGGCTTTTATTTCTTCTTTCCCTCTTAGCTGACCGGCTTGGACATTAGGTACGGTTCCGTGTTCGCCTCCATGCGGTCCCAGCATCCGTGCCAGGTCGGCCGGACGCCAGGTAGTGATGTCTGCAAGGTTTTTTATAACCTCCTTTCCTCTTCCTGGTTTTCTGTGTTCCACCTGCGTTCCAGTGAGGCTGGCGCGGGTGGATGACGTCACCGCTCACTCCCAGATTGGTCAAGCAGTCGGGGAGTCTTATGCCGCGTACACACGATCGGACTTTCTGGCATACTTGGTCCGGCACACTTTCCGACGGACTTTGTCTGCCAGGTGCGCCGGACTTTAAAACGGACGGACTTGCCCACACACGACCGGACTTTCCGGCGGGCTAAGTCCACCCGTCTTTCCGACGGACTTTCGCCGGAGTTACGGCGGACTTTCAAAATGAACGGACTTGCCCACACATGGACAAGTCCGTTCATTTTGAACGTGACTCGGGTACGACGGGGCTAGAAAAGGAAGTCAATCTTGCCGCTTTTATCGGCGAGATTGACACCTTGCGAGCCCCGTCGCGGGTCATACCAGGCCCTTAGGTCTGGTATGGATTATAAAGGGAAACCCCTACGCCGAAAAAACGGCGTGGGGTCCCCCCTGAAATCCATACCAGACCCCGATCCGAGCACGCAGCCCGGCCGGTCAGGAAAGGGGGTGGGGACGAGTGACCGCCCCCCCCCTCCTGAACTGTACCAGGCTGCATGCCCTCAACATGGGGGGGTGGGTGCTTTGGGGGAGGGGCGCCCTGCGGGGCCCCCCACCCCAAAGCACCTTGTCCCCATGGTGATGTGGACAAGGGCCTCTTCCCGACAACCCTGGCTGTTGGTTGTCGGGGTCTGGGGGCGGGCGGCTTATCGGAATCCGGGAGCCCCCTATAATAAGAGGGCCCCCAGATCCCGGCCCCCCACCCTATGTGAATGAGTATGCGGTACATGGTACCCCTACCCATTCACCTAGGGAAAAAGTGTCAATAATAAAACACACTACACAGGTTTTTAAAATAATTTATTAAACAGCTCCGGGGGGGGGGGGGTCTTCTTCCGGCTTCGGGGGTCCCTCCTGTTCCTCTTCTCCCGGCGTCCGGTTGGTCTTCTCCGCTCTCTCCGGCCTCTTCACACGGTGTTCCAGTTCTTTGGTCGGCTCCTCCGCTGTCTTCAGGCCGCTCTCTTGCCAGCGGAGGTCCAGATTTCTGGGCTTCTTGTCTTCTTCCCTCTTCTCTTCTCCAGATGTTGACACGACGCTCTCTCCGGCTGGACTGCCCTCTGAGGGCTCCGTTGTGACTTATATAGGCGGAGATCCCGCCCCCTTATGATGTCACAGTGCCTGGGCATGCTGGGACTGTGACGTTTTAGGGGGCATGGTCAACATCACCCGGTGATGCTCTTCTGGAAGAATGGTAAAACATTTCCATAGACACACTCCTAAACCTTGTGGACAGCCTTCCCAGAAGAGTTGAAGCTGTTATAGCTGCAAAGGGTGGGCCAACTCAATATTGAACCCTACGGACGAAGACTGGGATGCCATTGAAGTTCATGTGTGTGTAAAGGCAGGCGTACCAATACTTTTGACATTATAGTGTTAAAAAGCTCTCCAAAATGGTAACCCCAAGGCTCACATATGCTCATAAGGGATATATAAGAAAGAAACTGATAGTGTTCTCTGTATAAAATCCAAAACACTTTATTCTCTCTTTCAAAACTACATTTACTTGTTAAAGGGTAACTCCACTTTCATGGGAAAAAAATTATCACATAAAAAAATAAAATACAGCATATAAAATTGTGAGGTGTTCTGTACACAGATGGGGTACAGAAAGCCCCCAGAAACATAATTTCCTGCTTGTGTGATTGGCTCACTGATTTTCCCAGAAGTCTGCACTAAGATGCAAGTCAGATTTTTGGCATCCCCTGCAACAAAAATGTAATTTTTGGTGAGATACTCCCAAAGGTAAATAATGTCTAAAGGGATGAAGATCCTGCAGATTTCCTCATTAGAGTCCTGCAGATGCAGCAGCTGATTGATAATTATAAAGTCACTCCCATACAGATTCACTGTGCACATGGCCACAGACAAAACAAACAACTATATCTTCAGAATAACAAAAGGTAGGAACCTGAAACAAAGTTTGTTAAAATCCTTGCAATGCAGTGGCATTGCTATGGGGGTGTGTGGGGGAGGGGTGCAGGTCGCACCGGGTGACACCCGCCAGAGGGGGTGAATGGGGTGACACGGGGCCGCTGCCCACGGCTACACACTGTACTATATTGCTTGCACTTGCAGAACTGCAGCGGAACCGTGCGAGCAGGACACCAAGCCATGTGGGGGTGCCTATAATACTCTCCTGTCAGGTTAAACTGTCCCTCAGGGATCTCCAACATGTCCCGAGGCAGCCGGAGTTGGTGGGCGGAGCTTAGGGTGTGGCTGTCTCCTCCACTCCCCCCACATACTCATTCACTCTAACTGATCCCACAGCTGAAGAAAGAGAAAAAGATGAGAACACACCAGCCCCGGATGTCTTCATCTCTGGGCATGCTGTAAGTTACTGCACACTATCACTACATAGAGTCCTAACCTGCCCTATACCACCCCAGCCTGCCCTATACCACCCCAACCTGACACTATATCACTCCAACCTGCCATATGCCAACTCAACCTGGCACTATACCACCCCAAACTGCCCTATGACACCCCAACCTGCCCTATACCATCCCAACCTGCCCTATGCCACCCCAAACTGGCACTATACCACCCCAACCTGCCCTATGCCACCACAACCTGCCACTATACCACCCTAATCTGCCACTATACCATCCCAGCCTGCCCTATACCACCTTAACCTGCCCTATACCACCCCAGCCTGCCCTATACCACCCTAATCTGCCACTTTACCACCCAGCCTGCCCTATACCACCCTATACTATCATTTACAGGAGCCATTTGGAGGTGTGCCCCATGACCGTGCTCTGCCTGCAGGGCACTGGGCAGGATAGACAGGAGGGGGGGGGGGGAGACACCATGTTTTGTCGCACCAGGTGACACCAACCCTAAAGACCACACTGTTGCAATGTACATAGATCACCCAGAGGGAATTGTTTTATTCTCAACAAAAGTGGAGTTACTCTTTAAAATATAAGCATACATGACAGTACACAGAGCAGGATTTATTCCCTTCAGCTCACGCTCCCCACAGTGTCCGGATGACAGCTTAGATGCCGGGACGAGTCGGGCTGTGGACCCTTTTAAAGGTCAGTTTTTGACGTAATGTGTAGGGCGAAGCTTGCCATAAGGTCTTTTACCAGAGCAGAGGAGAGTTGTGTTCTTTCCGTGGCCCAAATCGTCCCACCATCTGAGCTGTCATCTGGACACCAGTGTATTCTGCACATATTGAGTAGCTCAGCACTGTTGCATTAGTATATGCAATGAAATGAATGAGCTGCTCTATTTTCATGAGAAAATGCAAAAATATTGGAAATAGGCCCGAGCTTGGTCATACCTGTTGGTGTGAATCAAGCCTGAGGCCTGGATTACATTGATGCGACAATCGCTCCAGTTGGACCCCATTCTGTGCAATGGAACCATTCTAATCTGTGCGCCTTGAGTCGCTCCAACTTAGAAAAAGGTTCCTGCACTACTTTTGGTCCGACTTTGGTACGACTTGCATTGATTTCTGTTAAAGAAGTCGCATGCAAGTCGTGCCGAAGTCTCGCTGAGGTCCGAGTTCAACGTCGCACAGATGCTGCGGGCAGTGTGAATCCAGGCTTAGAGTTTCTTTGAGGGCTACATCAATACCGCACTAAAGGTTATAATTAGTTCCCAGCAGCTGAAAGCAAGTCTCTGCTGTAGGACCTTTCTAATGGTTAGTTGGTGTGTGAAATACGCATTGTCAGATATCAGCATCACTTCTCACTGTAGACCCAAATTGCCTAATCTTTGTTTTTCTTTTCTTCCAAATATTGCACACAAAACTGAAAAGCCGACAGAAATCCATTTTATTGAATATCCTCTTCTATTTTGTGGACCAATCGGACATGTCAGTGTCTCGTCAAACTTTTTTTTTTAATAGTCTCTTCTTCCCGTTGACCAGTCTGAGGAGAGATACAATTGATTGCGGCGCGGTGCCTCCAGGAAAGCAGCGAATGTTACCCTCTGTCTCCACGTGTCATCAAATCGCTTTTAATCAGCATTTAATTAGCGCCTGAATGCCATTAGCCACCCCTGGTGCATTGAAGGCAACCAAGCTGAACTTCAATTACTCCTGAATGGGAAATCAATTTCTAAATAAAATGTTCCCCTGGATGACGCTAATGAGTTCGGAAAGGATTGGATGGATTTGAACAAGTGGCCAGATTTGTCAGGTCTGGTTGAGTACAGATATCTGACCTTTCCGTGTGATGGGGGGGGGGGGAGTGTATGGGGGATAGAGGGAAATTAATAGTGTTATATCTTGTTGAAACAAGGATGCAGATGGTTGAGTTATGCATCCTTTGAACCCTTCCTGTTGACCTTGATGGCTAAAGTCACATTTTATAGGAAACTGAAAACCTCTCCACACTGGGCAAACTAACAGGTCCCCTTTAACCTGTTGCCACTCACGTAACCCGTATGTGCAAGGCAAAGACAGTAGGCGGTAATGTCCACACACCGCACATATACTATGTAGCACCCTGTATTTTAGGCAGGGCGCTCCTCACAAATGTACTTCCCAGTAGTAGTTATCCTGGTTGATTGATAGAGATCTATTGATTTCTCCCTAAGTTTGGCCTTGTTGCACTTTTCTCTTGTACCGCTAGGTGGCCGGGTACTTGGTGGTACTAGATATGAGAAGGGCAACCCAAGGTCAGGTTATAGGTATGTGGGGTGTCTCAGTCAATGGGCAGGGGTTTTCTTGATTCAGGTGGAGTCAGGTGATCTATGTTCTGTGCCACCCGGACGGCTGTTTGGGTGGACATCTGTTGTGTGCCCCGGGCTGCTAGGCCGGAGATTGGGCCTATCCCGGGGGCATCTGGCTGCTAGGCTGTGTGAGGTTCTATCCAGAAGTGAGAGAGCAGCGCAGGGTTGGGATTGCAGCTTGCAGTCTAACCAGAAGTGACGGTTCTGCCTGCCGGAGAACCTGTCAGTGGTCGGAGGTAGAAGGGAAGCTGTCGCCACAAAGGTACCAAACCATCTTATTACCAGGGACCACAGTGAGTAACTGAAGCAAGTACCGGAGCAGCATTCTCACTGGATGGGCACAGTGGAGAATCGGGAAACTTCAGGCGGTGATCAAGTCAGGGACCCAACCAGCGGAGGTGACGCTTGCAGAGCAGCCTTGTGTGTCAAGCCAGGGACCAAGCCGGTCAGCAGGGGTGAAGCTTAAGAAGTATCTGGAGTGCCAAGCTAGGGACCCAGCAGGGAAGCATGGGTGTAGCTTGCGGGAGATACTACCGCAAAGATTGGAGGAGCTCAAGGGTTTCAGAGTCAGTAAATCAGAGGGTCTATTGAGAGACCGGGAGCTCAGTGTTGAAGAACTGCAAGAGGCAGTTGTAGTGAAGCAAAAGGAACTGTTACGTTTGAGTTAGGAACTGTTAAAGACTGTTGCCATAGGAGACAGCATTCCTGCATGTGCAGATGTGGTGCCTTGCTGGGGCCTCTTCCTGCACGGCTGCCCTACTATTGAAGTCTCGGAGTCTGCCAATTGAATCTACAACTACTTAAGGGTGTCCTGGCCCTAACCCTCTTTCCCCCAAAAAATACAAAAAGGACCGTTAAGAGAAATGAAAACCTCTTTTACATCCAAGAAGTGTCTAGCGCCCAATGACTTTCACCATCTTTGCACCCACTATGCCTCACAACCCACTACATACTGTACAGAAGGATGTCAGCTATCTCTGGCCTGGAAAGTTCTCATTAGACTGGACAAGGCCAGAGACCTTGCTACAACTATATTATCAAAAGTATTGTGACACCTGCCTTTACACGCACATGAGCTTTAATGGCACCCCAGACTTAGTCCGTAGGGTTCAATATTGAGTTGGCCCACCCTTTTCAGCTATAACAGCTTCAACTCTTCTGGGAAGGCTGTCCACAAGGTTTAGGAGTGTGTCTATGGGAATGTTTGACCATTCTTCCAGAAGCACATTTGTGAGGTCAGGCACTGATGTTAGATGAGAAGGTCTGGCTCGCAGTCTCCGCTCCAATTCATGCCAAAAGTGTTTCTATCGGGTTGAGGTCAGGACACTGTGCAGGCCAGTTAAGTTCCTCCACCCAGAGGCGTAACTAGAACCTTCAGGGCCCCGGTGCAAGAAACCATGATGGGCCCCCCTTCCATCCGAGCCCCGGGCTTCCAATTTTGGGAGGGTGTCCATGGGCATCCTCACAGAACCCTGCTTCCCGCATGCCCCCTGGGACGTGCATCCAGCGCAATTACAGCGGCCCTTTACCATGTGATCAGCTGACAGTAAACGGACTTGCCGGTTATACACAGCCCTTTCCTCCCATGCTGTGTGTGTGTGAGGAAAGGAGAGGCTTTAACAGGCAAGAATGTCAGTAAATTATTTACACTGATAATCAGCGCCCCAATCATCAGTGCCATCTATCAGTGCTCATCAATGCCACCTATTAGTTTCCATCAATGCTGCCTATCAGTGTTTATCAATACCGCCTATCAGTGCCCATCAATTCCGCCTACAAGTGTTACCTATCAGTGCTCATTAATGCCACCTATTAGTGCACATCAATTCTGCCTATCAGGACCACCTATCAGTGCTCATTAATGCTACCTAACAGCATCCATCAGTGCCACTGACCAGTACGCTTCAATGCTGCCCATCAGTGCCCATCAATACTGCCTGAGTTCTGCCTATCAGTGTTCCTCAGTGCCTATCAGTGCTCATCAATGCACCATCAGTGCCACCTATCAGTGCCCATCAATGCCACCTAGCAGTGCACATTTGTGCCTCCTATCAGTCCTGCCTATCAGTGCTCATCAATGCAGCCTATCTGTGCCCATTAGTGCCTCCTATCAGTGCTCATCAATGCCTCTTATTAGTGCCTCTTATCAGTGCCTATCAGTGCCTCCCATCAGTGTCCATCAGTGCCTCCTATCAGTGCCCATCAGTGCCTCTTATCAGTGCTCATCAGTGCCTTCTATCAGTGCATATCAGTGCCTTCTATCAGTGCCTTCTATCAGTGCTCATCAGTGAATCTTTGCAGTGCTCATCAGTGAATCCTATCAGTGCTCATCAGTGTATCCTTTCAGTGCTCATCAGTGCCTTCTATCAGTGCTCATCAGTGCCTTCTATCAGTGCCCATCAGTGAATCCTATCAGTGCTCATCAGTGCCTTCTATCAGTGCTCATCAGTGCATTCTATCAGTGCCCATCAGTGCCTTCTATCAGTGCTCATCAGTGCCTTCCATTGGTGCTCATCAGTGCTTTCTATCGGTGCTCATCAGTGAATCCTTGCAGTGCTCATTAGTGAATCCTATCAGTGCTCATCAGTGAATCCTATCAGTGCTCATCAGTGCCTTCTATCAGTGCTCATCAGTGAATCCTATCAGTGCTCATCAGTGCCTTCTGTCAGTGTCTTCTATCAGTGCTCATCAGTGCCTTCTGGCAGTGCTCATCAGTGCCTTCTATCAGTGCCCATCAGTGCCTTCTATCAGTGCTCACCAGTGCCTTCTATCAGGGCTCATCAGTGCCTTCTATCAGTGCCCATCAGTGCCTTCTATCAGTTCTCACCAGTGCCTTCTATTAGTGCCTTCTATCAGTGCTCATCAGTGCTTCTATCAGTGCTCACCAGTGCCTTCTATCAGTGCCCGTCAGTGCCTTCTATCAGTGCTTACCAGTGCCTTCTATCAGTGCCCATCAGTGCCTTCTATCAGTGCCCATCAGTGCCTTCTATTAGTGCTCATCAGTGCCTTCTATCAGTGCTCATCAGTGCCTTCTATCAGTGCTCATCAATGCCTTCTATCAGTGCCCATCAGTGCCTTCTATCAGTACTCATCAGTGCAGTCTATCAGTGCCAATCAGTGCCTTCTATCAGTGCTCATCAGTGCCTTCTATCAGTGCTCATCAGTGCCCATCAGTGCCTTCTATCAGTACTCATCAGTGCCTTCTATCAGTGCCCATCAGTGCCTTCTATCAGTGCTCATCAGTGCCTTCTATCAGTGCTCATCAGTGAATCCTATCAGTGCCCATCAGCATATCTCCCCCTCCACCCGTCCTCTCTCACATGGGATGACAGAGGACACAGCTGATCTGCTCTCCCTTCTCCCCCCTCCTCTCTCCTGTGTGCTCCACGGGAAATGAGAGTTTGTAAGCTTCGCACGTGACTGCCCATGGAGCACACAGGAGAGGGGAGGGGGGAGAAGGGAGAGCAGATCAGCTGTGTCCTCTGTCATCCCGTACAAGAGAGGACGGGCGGAGGGGGAGAAAGAAATGTCAATGCTGGTGTCTCTGTGCTGCTGTTCCATAAGAGACACGCTCTCCGCTCAGAGCCGTGTGAATAGCAACCCCGCTGGGCCCCCCCCCGACAGTGACGGAATGCCAGGGCCCCCGTCACAAGTGCGACTGTTACAAACCTGGTAATTCCTCCACTGCCTCCACCCCAACCTCACTCATCAATGTTATTATGGACCTTTCTTTGTGCACTGGTCCAAATCATTTGGGTGAGGGGGGATTATGGTGTAGAGTTGTTTTTCAAGAGTTGGGCTTGGCCCCTTAGTTCCAGTGAAGAGAACTCTTAAGGCGTCAGCATACCAAGACATTTTGGACAATTTCATGCTCCCATCTTTGTGGGAACAGTTTGGGGATGGTCCCTTCCTGTTCCAACATGACTGCGCACCAGTGCACAAAGCAAGGTCCATAAAGACATGGATGAGCGAGTTTGGAGTGGAGGAACTTGACTGGCCTGCACAGAGTCCTGACCTCAACCCAGTAGAACACCTTTGGGATTAAATAGAGTGGAGCATGCGAGCCAGGCCTTCTCGTTTAACATCAGTGCCTGACCTCACAAATGTGCTTTTGGAAGAATGGTCAAACATTCCGATAGTCACACTCCTAAACCTTGTGGACAGCCTTCCCAGAAGAGTTGAAGCTGTTATAGCTGCAAAGGGTGGGCCAACTCAATATTGAACCCTACGAACTAATGCCCTGTACACACGGTCGGATTTTCCAATGGAAAATGTGTGATAGGACCTTGTTGTCAGAAATTCCGACCGTGTGTAGGCTCTATCACACATTTTCCATAGGAATTTCTGACACTCAAAGTTTGAGAGCAGGATATAAAATTTTCGGACAACAAAATCCGTTGTCAGAAATTCTGATCGTGTGTACACAAATCTGACGCACAAAGGGCCACGCATGCTCAGAGTAAAATAAGAGACGAAAGCCATTGGCTACTGCCCCGTTTATAGTCCCGACGTACGTGTTTTACGTCACCCCGTTCAGAGTGATCGGATTTTCCGACAACTTTGTGTGACCGTGTGTATGCAAGACAAGTTTGAGCCAACATCAGTCGGAAAAAATCCATGGATTTTGTTGTTGGAATGTCTGATCAATGTCCGACCGTGTGTACAGGGCATTAGACTGGGATGCCAAGTTCATGTGCGTGTGTGAAGGCAGGTGTCCCAATACTTTAGGTTTTATAATTTATGTGTTCATGGGCAGCAGAGGTTTCTGTGCCGAGAACACTCTCCATTGCATGCTCCCAACACAGAGATCGAGCTGCCAAAGACAGCTCCCAGATTAATGAGTAATGATCAGAGGTCGGTGAGACCAGCTTCTGATCAGATGAACACTGTGACAGTCAATCACAGTGAACACGTGAATGGGCAGACCTTCTTGCCTCCTGGGCATTATAGAGAGGTGGCAGGGCCGGGTGGGAAGGGTTTAATGGAGGAAGGCAGCATTAGCAGCTTTTACTTACCTTCACCTTGCTGTAGTTCGTACAAATATCCAATTCTTCTTCTGGGTAAGGGAACATATGCCCCTGCCTTTCCCCAGTACAACACTAAGTCACGCAAGCTAAATAAAAAAGAATGGTTGGAGAAAAGACCATATTATGGCTACTAGTTGTTGCTGAGGAAGGTAGGACTATAATGCTATATTTTGGGGAACCACTCTATTTTTTATGAATGACTATCATTCGACCTGTAAATGAAATATAAGGAAAACATTTGATTTTGCCCCTTTTGCATGAAATGACTGTACCAACAGTTTTGCTGGATGAATAGCTATGAAAATATTTTCAAAAATATACCCACTTAGTGCCTAGGAGGACAAACACTGGGTATGAGTCCTTCCATATTGAAGAGCCTTTGGTAACAATGGTAAGTTTTTTTTTTTTTAAAGTTAAAGAAATGAAAGGTGAATGTTAGCAAACCCAAATTGTTGGTCTTTTTTTTGTTATAGCGTAGAAAACGTAAAAAATAAAACAGTTTTCATGAATTACTGTCAAAAGAAACTCTCAAAAAATTACGCCAAATTATCCGCTTGCCAACCGTATAACAGATATGTGGCGGCAAGGCGACCCTGCTGCACCAGATCATGTACCTAGTACAAGATCTGGCACTTCCAGGTAGGGGGTGCATTTTACACAGCATATGCCAATCAGTGGGTGCCGGACAATAGATTACCGCTGGCAACCGCCAATCGGAACAGACAAAGGACAGGGCTCTGCCTATGTAACAAAGCTGGGAATGAAATTGATTACTTCCCCTAGTAAAAGCACCACACTGTGTACACATAAACACTGATTAGGCCCCACAATTAACCCTTTGATCACCCTAGATGTTTAACCCCTTCCCAGCCAGTGTCAATAGTACAGTGACAGTGTATATTTTTAGCACTGTTTACTGTATTAGTGTCACTGGTTCCCACAAAGTGTCAAAAGTGTCAGTTGGTGTCTGATTATCTGCCACAATATCGCAGTCCAACTATATGTCACTGATCACTGCCATTACTAGTAAAAAATAAATTAGTAAAAATAGCCCATAGTTTGTAGACATTAGAACTTTTGCCCAAACCAATCAATATACGCTTATTGAGGATTTTTTTTTTTTTTACAAAAAATATGTAGCAGAATACATATTGATCTAAATTTATGAAGACATTTATTTTTTTGTTTTTTTGTTTTTTTAATTAATTAATTTTTAATTAATTTTTTTTCTATTTTAATATATTATATTTATTTATTTTTTCAGAATTGTCAGTCTTTTATTGTTTACAGCGCAAAAAATAAAAAACACAGTGGTGATCAAATACCACCAAAAGGAAGCTCTATTTGTGGGGAAAAAATGACATACATTTTATTTGGGCACAGCATTGCATAATTGTCAGCTAAAATAACACAGTGCTGTATCGCACAAAATGGCCTGGTCATGAAGGGGGGTAAATCTTCCTGGAGGTCAAGTGGTTAATTAGGGTACAGTGTGGCAAGACAGAGTAATTGTCAGCTAAACTATCACAGCATGGCCTGGTGATGAGCATATATAGTTATTAGTCAAGTGATAAATGAATTACCGGTATGTTAAATGCAAGGAAAAAAGAAATAAACAACATTTTTGATCTTTTTCTTTCCTTTAATAATCATTTAAAAAAATCTCAGTGGTTATTAAATACCAGAAAACAAAAATCTCTATCCGTCCTCAAAAAACTGTATAAAATGAATTGTGGTATTGAGTTTCATGACCTAGTAATTTTTAGGTAAATTAAAAACGAGGTTAGTAATGAATGGGTACATAAGGGTAAGTAGTTAATGAATTAATATGAAAACAACTTTTTGTACGTACAGTAGATATAAAAAAAAAAAAAGAAAAGTTGATTAAATTTACAATAATGTTGTATCCAAAGACAAGCGTATTTTTTTTATGCCGCTAGCAGTGTAGATCTCATATGTGGGAAAATAGTAAAGCTCCAATATTTTTACGGCTAACATTGCATTAGTCCTCAAGCAAAAAAAAAATCACTATATAAATGAAGGTTCAAAAGCTATCATGAGGTCTCTTCTAGCAACATTTTCATTACAAAGACATTTGAATACATACACGTTCTGTGACACATGTGATCCCTCTTCAGTGGCATATGAGACTTCATTAGTATGCAGAATATATATTGAGGACTAATACAATGTTATTTGTAAAAGCACCAGATCTTCTCTTTAAACACTAACCTACATATGGGATTTACAAAGCTAGGAGATATATGAAAAATATACCTGTATTTTGATACAATATTGTGAATTTAAGCTACTTTCTTGTGGACCCCCTAATTTGTTTTATATTTATGTGTAAAATATGTGATATGTTTGACTAATAATTACAATGTACTTCACTGCACACAGATTCATTTTACATGATTGTATGGAGCTTTCTTTTAGGTATAGTTTAATAATTACTGTTATTTTATTTTTTATTTTTTACTATATAAAGGAAAAAAAGACCAAAAATTTGTGTTTGCTTAAAGCGTTTGTAAAGGTTCAGCTTTTTTTTTTTTTAAGAACAAACATGTTATAATTACCTGTTCTGTGTAATGGTTTTGCACAGAGCAGCCCGGATCCTCCTCTTCTCGGGTCCCCCACTGGTGCTCCTGGCCCCTCCCTCTTGCTGGGCGCCCCCACTGCAAGCTGCTTGTTCTGGGGGGACTCATGCGTGCTTGCTCCCGAGCTGCCTCTGTGTGTCTATGAGGTCAGCCCCACTCCCTCCTCACTTGTTATGATTGACAGCAGTGGGAGCCAATGGCTCCCAATGCGTTTCTCAGCCAATAAGGAGGCAGCGATCTGAGAGAGCTTCTGCACTCATGCACATCGCTGGATCTGGATCAGGTAAGTATTTGGAGGGGGGCGGGGGCTGAGGGGGAAGCAGCACACAGGATTTTTTTTTAAAATCTCAAAATCTCTGCGCTTAGGACATAAGACAGAAAAAAAAGGGGGGGGGGGGGGGGAGGAGAAGAAGTGGGATAAGAGGAGAAAGTGAAAAAAGTGAGGTATGCTGCCTCCCCAGGTTAAGTCCCCAAAAGGACTAACATAAAAGGAAATTAATAGGTGGGGGTGTGGCGCTCCCTAATGAATGTGTTAATATTGCGTGTACGGTGGCTAAACCAATTAAGTTGAAGAAGTGACTGTGAGACTCTAAAAGTAAAACATATGTAAATAATTATATATAATGTGCATATATGTATATGCAGTCCCTATTGTATTGCATATACCTCAGATGCACCAATGGTGTCAAAGAGGTACCACTAGGTGCTAATATTGTGATAAATCCAATGTGTGTATATAATAAATATATAACAGTGCAAACCCATAAAATGCAGTGATATATATGGTAATTCAACCCAGCATCCACATATATATATATATATAGCTGTGCAATCCGGTTTCAAACAAGTCCGAGAGACCAATCAAAAGAAAAAAATTGTGATTGACATCAAAATGTGAAAATTCCTTTTCAGTGGATAAATCCCAATGAGATTGGCAGCAGAAAAGTTCCAATGGCTATGTGACTTTGGTGCCCACAGAGGTATTCCGTGACTTCTGTGCTCCCCTTTTGGCTCCCCACTCACCAGCTTCCACTACCCCTGCAGGGGTGACAGGCACTGTTAAATCCCAAGGCCGTCCTCTATCCGATATCCCGTGGTTGCTTAGATGGAAAGCCTCTCTCACAGGGGTTCCGGACTCCCACCTTATACCGTATCCAGGGAGGGGATCACCAGCAAAAAGCCCTCATAGAAAGAGAGATGCCACCTCATAGTGTAGTATAATTAAAAATATTTATTAGTATAAAACTCCCCAGTAGGGAAAAAACATCGCACTACACTATGGGTGAAGCCGATAGCCAGGAAGTGCTTCCCCGCAGCGTGCGGCGTGCGGTCCAGCTGCGTTCCAGGCTCTCTCGCTCCGTACCCGGAAATGACGTAAGTGCGTAGCCCCGCCTTACGCGTTTCGTCATCGACGTTTTCAAAGGCGGCGCCATCTTACTACACCTCTCAGGTTTTAAAGTCGGCGGACATGCAGGATCCTCCCCTCTCCCATCACTATAGGGGTTATGATTGGGTTTTCCATCCCGTGGCTCCCCCTCCCGGTACATCTCATTAGGCGGTGCCCAAATCGGATCACTGTAAGCTTAGGTCGAGGCATTAATAGTAAATAATGATCCATGCATCTCCGCTGACCCTTTACATAGATTGGCAGACATAATTAACAAGAAGTGGTGTGTATCAGGCATCTTATATAATGTAAGTTGAGCTTAAACAAAATAAATTAAAGAGCATCTTGAGTTATAAGCCAGGTAAGTATATCATACAGACACAGTTCACAGTGGTGGGCAACGGTATTGCACGTTTTCCACCCTGCAAACCCAGCTACTATCTTGCAAAAGTAGAGGTAATGACGTGTCGACCCAAGTCCCGTTCAACATCCACCAGGATGTGGAAGTGGAACCAGGATATTGGATATATACTGCTATCTGTATGAATATCATCCGATCTACATACTTTAAGAAACAGAAGCTCCATAATACAGACTGATAGAAAATAAAAACTAATGAATTATATAAATAAAATTAGTTAAAAATACCAAAGAGATAAAAAACAAATAGATAATATTTCTGAGATCACCCAGGTCCTTCAAAAAAGAAAAAATTAAAATTATATGCCCAAAGAATATTATCCATAAAGAACTAGCTAACTTACAGGCATTCCCATATGAGGCCAGTGTATTCCTAGGTGTGACTACTGTATAGGCATAACGGACTATAGGGTACTCTTTCCCATGGTTACTAACCCACGTACAGTAGCCCCCCTATGATATATTGGGTGGTGTATTTACCCATTTGCACCCGGATACTCCTTAGCTTACTTACTGCAATATGGTATTCTCACCCCAGGCCCCCCCATACCCGTCTAGGGTGTTGAGATACCCGAGGAATTGGGGTACATGGTATCAGTCTGGGGTGAGTTGAATTAAAGACATGAGACATAAGTAGACTGCAGACACCATAAACGAAAATTGGTAAGAGCAGAGGAACATGTTTTTTAGGCACTTTCATATATATGGAACCCTATCCTGGTACCCATAAGTTGCACCTATTGTCCCATGCTAAAAAATGGGTATTCCCACATATATCTGTACATGCACCTGTGTCCCATAATTATGAGGGGAATACTGGCTATGTTCAGGCCTATATGCCAACCCCATAATAGTAGTATCTACAAATTAATTCTATCGCTATCCCCTCCCCTCCTCTTCTGGATATATCGGCTGAGGTCTATTGCCCCTAGAGGTCTAAACTTGGACATAGACCTCAGCTGTTTTATAGCTAACCCTTAAATCTATTTCTAGCAGTATAGACTTCCCCATAGCCCCCCTTCTTTGGCATATGATCTTTGCCTATATCTGACAGTTGCCTAAAACAGAAGGGGAATATAACCTTCACACTAACTACTCTACTGCCTTTACGTTATGGGCTATAGTACAATAGAAGAGGAGGGGATAGCGATAGAATTAATTTGTAGATACTACTATTATGGGGTTGGCATATAGGCCTGAACATAGCCAGTATTCCCCTCATAATTATGGGACACAGGTGCATGTACAGATATATGTGGGAATACCCATTTTTTAGCATGGGACAATAGGTGCAACTTATGGGTACCAGGATAGGGTTCCATATATATGAAAGTGCCTAAAAAACATGTTCCTCTGCTCTTACCAATTTTCGTTTATGGTGTCTGCAGTCTACTTATGTCTCATGTCTTTAATTCAACTCACCCCAGACTGATACCATGTACCCCAATTCCTCGGGTATCTCAACACCCTAGACGGGTATGGGGGGGCCTGGGGTGAGAATACCATATTGCAGTAAGTAAGCTAAGGAGTATCCGGGTGCAAATGGGTAAATACACCACCCAATATATCATAGGGGGGCTACTGTACGTGGGTTAGTAACCATGGGAAAGAGTACCCTATAGTCCGTTATGCCTATACAGTAGTCACACCTAGGAATACACTGGCCTCATATGGGAATGCCTGTAAGTTAGCTAGTTCTTTATGGATAATATTCTTTGGGCATATAATTTTAATTTTTTCTTTTTTGAAGGACCTGGGTGATCTCAGAAATATTATCTATTTGTTTTTTATCTCTTTGGTATTTTTAACTAATTTTATTTATATAATTCATTAGTTTTTATTTTCTATCAGTCTGTATTATGGAGCTTCTGTTTCTTAAAGTATGTAGATCGGATGATATTCATACAGATAGCAGTATATATCCAATATCCTGGTTCCACTTCCACATCCTGGTGGATGTTGAACGGGACTTGGGTCGACACGTCATTACCTCTACTTTTGCAAGATAGTAGCTGGGTTTGCAGGGTGGAAAACGTGCAATACCGTTGCCCACCACTGTGAACTGTGTCTGTATGATATACTTACCTGGCTTATAACTCAAGATGCTCTTTAATTTATTTTGTTTAAGCTCAACTTACATTATATAAGATGCCTGATACACACCACTTCTTGTTAATTATGTCTGCCAATCTATGTAAAGGGTCAGCGGAGATGCATGGATCATTATTTACTATTAATGCCTCGACCTAAGCTTACAGTGATCCGATTTGGGCACCGCCTAATGAGATGTACCGGGAGGGGGAGCCACGGGATGGAAAACCCAATCATAACCCCTATAGTGATGGGAGAGGGGAGGATCCTGCATGTCCGCCGACTTTAAA
Organism: Lithobates clamitans; assembly: GCA_037952925.1. Classification (NCBI taxonomy): domain Eukaryota; kingdom Metazoa; phylum Chordata; class Amphibia; order Anura; family Ranidae; genus Lithobates; species Lithobates clamitans. The sequence goes on from JBBGZY010000385.1 coordinate 1,336,281, forward strand.
ACCTGAGAGGTGTAGTAAGATGGCGCCGCCTTTGAAAACGTCGATGACGAAACGCGTAAGGCGGGGCTACGCACTTACGTCATTTCCGGGTACGGAGCGAGAGAGCCTGGAACGCAGCTGGACCGCACGCCGCACGCTGCGGGGAAGCACTTCCTGGCTATCGGCTTCACCCATAGTGTAGTGCGATGTTTTTTCCCTACTGGGGAGTTTTATACTAATAAATATTTTTAATTATACTACACTATGAGGTGGCATCTCTCTTTCTATGAGGGCTTTTTGCTGGTGATCCCCTCCCTGGATACGGTATAAGGTGGGAGTCCGGAACCCCTGTGAGAGAGGCTTTCCATCTAAGCAACCACGGGATATCGGATAGAGGACGGCCTTGGGATTTAACAGTGCCTGTCACCCCTGCAGGGGTAGTGGAAGCTGGTGAGTGGGGAGCCAAAAGGGGAGCACAGAAGTCACGGAATACCTCTGTGGGCACCAAAGTCACATAGCCATTGGAACTTTTCTGCTGCCAATCTCATTGGGATTTATCCACTGAAAAGGAATTTTCACATTTTGATGTCAATCACAATTTTTTTCTTTTGATTGGTCTCTCGGACTTGTTTGAAACCGGATTGCACAGCTATATATATATATATATGTGGATGCTGGGTTGAATTACCATATATATCACTGCATTTTATGGGTTTGCACTGTTATATATTTATTATATACACACATTGGATTTATCACAATATTAGCACCTAGTGGTACCTCTTTGACACCATTGGTGCATCTGAGGTATATGCAATACAATAGGGACTGCATATACATATATGCACATTATATATAATTATTTACATATGTTTTACTTTTAGAGTCTCACAGTCACTTCTTCAACTTAATTGGTTTAGCCACCGTACACGCAGGATTTTTTTTTACCTTACTGCATAGAATGACTTTTTATTTTTATTTTTTTGTAAATAAAAGCCTTTTTAAAAGCCCTACATCAGTGGTTCTCAACTCCTGTCCTCAGGGCCCACTAACAGGCCAGGATTGCAAGATAACTGAAATACATCACAGGTGATATCATTTGCTGGTCAGTGATTGCAGTATTCAAGTCTCCATCTCCCCAAGGTAATACTTAAAATCTGGCCTGTTAGTGGGTCCTGAGGACTGGAGTTGAGAACCACTGCCCTACATTCATTGGTGGTCAGTGGTACTTTAACCCCCCCCCCCCCCCTCAAACTTTAAAAAAAAATTAAAAGTGATATTTTACTGTATTTTTGTTTCTTTGTACTCAGATTTCAAAATAAGTTAAACTGTATTAGTAACTTGGTTAGATAGATAGATGGATAGATAGATAGATAGATAGATAGATAGATAGATAGATAGATAGATAGATAGATAGATAGATAGATAGATAGATAGATAGATAGATAGATAGATAGATAGATAGATACCGTAGATAGATCCAGATTGGAGCATCTAAAAAAAAATTTTTTTAAACTATGCTATGTGAATGGGAACAAGTAACACATATAAAACAGGTGTTATCCCAATCTGGCTGCAAAAGTAGAAATACACCTTAAATTAAAGAATATGTAAACCCAACATTTCATATTCCTAATATGTGCCTGCTGTACCATGTACTTGTATGAAGAAGTCTCGTGTTCTCTTAATATTGCTTCCTGTGTGTGAAAATCTCTGCTTTCCTATTAAAAGCTGACCACACTAAGCAGGAGAACACATCATGGTCAGTTCTCTAGCTATCGGTGGCAGGCCCGTCCTTTAGGGGCGCACGGACGCCGCCCCCCCATTCATGCATCTACCCCCCTGATCTGCATACAGGGCGCCGCACTATGAATTCCAATGGGGGGGAGCATGTAGTTAGAGCCAAAAAGGAGAAGCCTTCCTATTGGAGGAAAAGACGTACGGCCGAGGCAGGAAGGTGGAGGAGATGCAAGGGAAGCCCAGGACACGGAGGAGACTGAGGGAGGGAGGAAGTCACCGCCGCCGCCTGTCAGCACAGGGTGAGTGCGGGTGGACTAGAGCGAAGGGGGGTGTCAGGTCCATCTGGCACCCCTCCCCCCCACCAATGGAACACCAGCCGCCACTGCTAGCTATGCTGAAAACTCAGCCTGCTCTCATCCAATGATCAGACTTGTCCTGACACCCCGTGCCCTTCCAGTACAATTATTAGGAAGATCAGTGTGCTGTTATTTCTCCTCCCCTTGCTCTCATGCAGCTGAGAACAGAGGGTATGTGATCACTTATAAAAAAGAGGAAAAAAAAAATTTATAGGGTTTTTATTACATTTATACACAAATGTTTTGCCTTTCATTACTTTTTTTAAACTGAATGTTTTGTTTTACATGGTGATCGTTTGCAATCACTTTAACCGCTTGCTGACCGCCTCACGTATGAGTACGGCAGCAGATTGGCTCTGCTGTGCCGGATCACGTACCTAGTACATTATCCAGCACTTTCGGGTAGGAGTGCCCCCAGCTGTGCTGTGATTATGGAACAGGAAGTAAGGAAATCTCCCCTAGGGGGACACATATGAAAAAAAGAAACCCACAGGGGATATAACCCTCTCTTACGCTATCCTAAATAGAAAAAAATTATATATCTTTTTTTTTTTTTTTTTTTGTTCAACCGCATTTGGACCGCCCTACGCAGATATACTGCGGCAGGGCGGCCCTCCTGTGCGAAAACTTGTACCTTTATGTGATTTCATGCACTGGGTCTGGTGGCGTGTGCGTACACTGCCGCGGACCCGCTCCAGCTGTGATTGGACACAGTGAGAGCCAATGTTTGCCGGCACCCTGCAATCATTCTCAGGGGAGGCAGAACAGGCGGTCTGCTTTTGTAAACAAGGCAGACCGCCGTTCTGTGAAAGGGGAAGATGGAGATCTTGTGTTTCTGCTTGGGAGGAACACAGATCTCTGTCTTCCCCCAGTCAAAGCACTCCCCCCACAAAGTTAGTAAGTACTCCCTAGGAGCACATTTAACCCTTTGATCGCCCCTGATGTTAACCCCTTCCCTGCCAGCGTCATTAGTACAGTGCATTTTTTTTAGCACTGATGACTGTATTAGTGTCACTGGTCCTAAACAAGTGTCACTTAGTGTCCAAATTGTGCGCCGCAATGTCGCAATACCGCTAAAAATCGCTGATCGCAACCATTACTAGTAAAAAAATTAATAAATAAAACATCCATAAATATATCATATAGTTTGTAGACGCTATAACTTTTGCTCAAACCAATCAATATACGCTTATTGGGAATTTAGCAGAGTACATATTGGCCTAAATTGATGACGAAATTAGATTTTTTACATTTTTTTATTGGGTTTGTTTTATAGCATAAATAAAAAAATATTGTTTTTTTTTTTTTCAAAATTGACGGTCTTTTTTTGTTTATAGCGCAAAAATTAAAAACTGCAAAGGTGATCAAATACCACCAAAAGAAAGCTCTATTTGTGGGGAAAAAAAAAAATTTTGGTACAACATCGCATGACCACGCAATTGCCAGATAAAATAACGCAATGCTGTATTGCAAAAAATAGCCTGGTCATGAAGGGGTGTAAATCTTCTGGAGCTAAAGAGGTTAAACAATATTTTCTTAGCTGGCTAGAACCATCTATAGTTTTAATAAGCAAATCAACACATCTGTGGTTGTTTTAGTCAAATAGTTATTTATTAAACTTTTGAACTTTCTAAAATTATTTTCTGTATAACTGTAATTATTTCTGACAGTGTCAGTGCACAGCAAAACTGTGAAAATGGATTTTGTATTTTCTGTATTTTTATACAGTTTCTATTCACTGTTTAGTTTAGCTTTTGTAATTATTTTTGCTTTAAACTGGAGAGAAAGAAAGAAAGAAAGAAAGAAAGAAAGAAAGAAAGAAAGAAAGAAAGAAAGAAAGAAAGAAAGAAAGAAAGAAAGAAAGAAAGAAAGAAAGAAAGAAAGAAACCAAGAAACCAAGAAAGAAAGAAACTAATTCCAGGCTGGAGTTATTTATTTATAGACAAACAAATCTCCAGCCAGTGTGATCACTGTGATTGGCTGGTTGATCACATGATGTGCAACTGGACTGAGTGGTTCATTAAAGTGTTTGTAAAGCTACTGTGTGTTATTCCTAGAATGCCCTGTGTTACATTAAATTATGTGCCCCAGTGTATGTATATGTCTATATACAAAATATGCTGCTTTATACCTTATTCCATAGCGCAACTCGGCGCTCACATGACTGCCCGCCGCTCTCCTCTCCCAATCTGATAACTACAGTGGGAGGGGCTGAGAATCCCCCACTGACGTCAGCAGGGGAGGATAGCGGCGTGGGCGGTCACGTGAATAAGTTATAAAGCAGCATATTTTTTTATATAGAACGTACACTGAGGCACATAATGTAATGTAACACAGGGGATTGTAGGAATAAGACACAGTTATGATAGCATTTATATAGCACTGATTGCTGTATAAATGACAAAATAGTTCCAAAATAGTGTTAAAAGTGTCCGATGTGTCCGCCATAATGTCACAGTCACGATAAAAATCGCAGATCGCCGCCATTACTAGTAAAAAAAAAAAAAAAAATAATAAAAATGCCACAAAACTATCCCCTATTTTGTAGACGCTATAAAACTTTTACGCAAACCAAACAATATACGCTTATTGCAATTTTTATATGTTTTATATGTAGAAGAATACATATCGGCCTAAACTGAGGAAAAAATGTGTTTTTTTATATATTTTTGGGGGGATATTTATTATAGCAAAAAGTAAAAAACAGTTTTTTCTTTTCAAAATTGATGCTCTTTTTTTTATTTATAGCGCAAAAAATAAAAACCGCAGAGGTGATCAAATACCACCAAAAGAAAGCTCTATTTGTGGGAAAAAAAGGACGTCAATTTTGTTTGGGTGCAACGTCGCACGACCGCACAATTGTCAGTTAAAGCAACGCAGTGCCGAATCGCAAAAAGTGCTCTGGTCAGGAAGGGGGTAAAATCTTCCGGAGCTGAAGCGGTTAAATAACCTTGTTTCTTTGCCCTGCATGGTAACGTCACAAGCTAATCTCCGGGATGATCAAATATTTTCTAAATTAGGGGTCTCCAAACTTTCTAAACAAAGGGCTAGCTTACTGTCCTTCAGACTAGGAGGGCCGGTGTTTATAGATTTATATCCTTTGTGGCTATTGAGGAATATATTTAAAGTGATTATAAAGCTTTAAATTTAAAAAACAAAAAACAAAAAACAAACATCTCATACTTACCTCCACTGTGCAGCTCATTTTGCACAGAGCGGCCCCGAACATCCTCTTCTGGGGTCCCTCGGCGGCTCCTCCCCACATCAGATAGCCCCCTAGGAGAAGTGCTCTCCTAGGGGGTTACCTTGCGGGCACACTCCTAAGTCCATTATTTGGTGTCCATAGCCACCAAATGTATGACTCGGCCCCGCCCCTCAGCGCCCGCATCATTTGATTGACAGCAGCGGGAGCCAATGGCTGCGCTGCTATCAATCTATCCAATCAAGAACCGAGAACCCCGGGCAGAGGGACAGCGCGTCCCCGCCGGGTCAAGTTTCAGGGATCTGGTAAGTAAAATGGGGGGGCTGGGGGGGCCTGTCACTGCCATGTGTTTTTTCACCTTCATGCATAGGATGTATTAAGGTGAAAAAACACAAGGGTTTACAACCCCTTTAAATGAAAGTTTTTGTGCCCAGAATTCAACTTTAAGATTCCCTCCGAGGATCAGACATCATTTACTGGCAGTGAAAAGTCCTTACTTCTCTGTAGTAAAAAAGAGAACATTGCTTCCTTGACATAAAACAAAGTCATTAAATGCTAATTGTTGTCTGTGCTGTACATTAGCCCAGACTGAGTCTGCACAGCTGCGTGATACCAGTTAATGAGCCTCCTTTGTGTTACAGTGACACGGTCTGGTTGGAGAGAACCAATGGCCTTGTGTCCTAGGACAGCCCCTATAGGGGACACCTTGTGCCGTATTGATTGTCCAAATGAAGCTGAGCCTGAGATACCAAAACCATTTATTATAGAGAAAGTCTGAGCCTGGAAAAGACAAAGCTGGAATGGAGAAAGAATCAGAATAACAAAACGTATTCAAAGAAGGCTTGCAGCAGTGCTTAACCATTTCCCGACTGCCCCATAGCAGATATACTGCAACAGGGCGGCCATTCGGCACAGAATCACGTATATATATACAGTATGTGATTCTGCACTTCCACCTGGGGGGGGGGGGGGGGCACGTGCGTGCTTTTTTTTTTTTTGGTGGAGAATGCAGGCAACGATCCCGCTACCTCTCGCAAGCCAAGGGCCTCTTAGTCTTAATGAGTAATCACAGCAGAAGCTGATCTGTGGGTGTCGGGCAATGGATGTCCCCCCGCACCCGCCGATCATCAGACAGAGTCATGGGATGGAGCTCTGCCTATCTAAACAAGGCAGAGCTTCGTATTGACAGGGGGGGAAGGGATAGATTTTGCGTCTCTGCAAAGCAGGGAAAAAAATCCAGCACATCCCTTAGGAAAAGCAGCACACAGTTTACACAAAAACACTGGCTAGGCACGCAGTTAATCCTTTGATCGCCCTAGATGTTTAACCCCTTCCCAGCCAGTGTCATAAGTACAGTGACAGTGCATATTTTTAGCACTGATCACTGTATTAGTGTCACTGGTTCCTACAAAGTGTCAGTTAGCGTCGGATTGTCAACCGCAATATTATAAGTCACTGATCGGCTCCATTACTACTATAAAAAGATTCTAGTATGTATCCCATAGTTGGTGGACGCTATAACTTTTGTGCAAACCAATCAATATACAGTTATTGGGATTGTTTTACTAAAAATATGTAGCAGAATACGTATTGGCCTAAATTGATGAAGAAATTCATTACATTTTTCATTACATTTTCATTTTCATTACATTACATTTTTTTTATTAAATGGGTTTTATAGCAGAAAGTAAAAAATATTGTTGTTTTTTTTTTTAAATTGTCAGTATTTTTTTGTTTATATGCTTTGTTTATATGCTCCAGCATGCCTCCCTTGGGACATGATGTGCTGCTACATACTCTCAGCCTGATAAGTACCTCCAGTGCTGCTATGTAGCCTTTCCAAGTCCCTTGGCTTTCAAGTTTCTTTTGGGTCCACATTCTGGTCCTTTTGTTCCCTCTGTGACCCACAGTCGCTTGTGGTCCCGACTTACATTGTCAGCCTCTGAGGAGACTGCGGTAGGACCTTCGCCCCCATTTTTCGGGTGAACTGGGCTAGAAGCACTGCCCTGAGAGTGGAGACACAGAAGGCCTGTACCTCCAAAAGACAGCCCCCTGAAGAAGCCCGATCTATGGGCGAAACAAGTTGGGATTTTTTATCATGCTGTCCTGTTTAACATCATAATAACAGTATTGTACATGCCTGTGTCCTTTGTTTTTATATATATATTTTTTGTTTTGCTTCTCAAAATAAGAAATAAATCCTTTTTTATTGAATATATTTGATGATATTCTTCCACCTCAAAAAATCCCCACCCCATCTTTCCATTGTTTCCATGTCAATTTGGGGATTGGTGCCATTATCTAGCTGTATTTTCCAATTATCTGTTCGTCGACTAAAACATTTTTGTAGACTAAATTAATACTACTTTAGTCTACTAAAAAACGACTAAAACTAAAACAATTGAGATGACTAAAATACGAATAAAACTAAAATGGCATTTTAGTCAAAAAAGTATGACTAAAACTAAATTGAAATTTGACTTTAAAATTAACACTGGTCTGTAGTGCATGTTCAAACCTTAATACCATAAATAATAACACCAACAAGTGTCTGGGGAATGCCCAGGAAAAAGCCAAAGTCTACTTACCACCAGCTTGCAGACAACCAAATTGACCTATCTAACAGTAAGCGTTAAAAAAGGGGTTTAGTCCGCACGCATTTGCAAACGCATGCGTGAGCCACAGAGCCACGTCATGGCACCCTGGTATCTGTGGTCCTAACACTAAAGTATGAGTGTCCCCACAGTGGAGGCACATGCATTTAATGGATAAATGAGAGCAGGTGGCTGGAGGGGAGCCCACCCCTCCTTAAAGGTACAGGAGCACACCAAACACCCAGCAATAGCACAATGGCTGCAAAGGTGTTGGTGCACTGCTGGACCAATACAAACACTCACGTGAATACAAAAGCTTGCCACCACTCTCATTTATAGCTGGCTATCGCAGTAAACAGCATTGGGAGGCTAAAAAAGGTACCAACAAGTGTCTGGGGAATGCCCAGGAAAAAGCCAAAGTCTACTTACCACCAGCTTACAGACAACCAATAATAAATAATAAAATAAAAATAAATAATAACATATTAGATTTTTTTACTCCAGCAATATATAATGAGTTTGGAAATTGTAGAAAAACACTTAAATAATGCATTACAATTTAACTACACCCATTAGATTTAGAGATTTAGCCGACTAAATACAATTAAAACTAAAACAATTGCAGAAGACTAAAATGGAACTGAAACTAAAATGCCATTTTAGTCAAAAGACTAAAACTAAATCGAAATTTTCTGCCAAAATTAGCACTGTATACCATTGTCACAGACTACAGCGCACCCAGAAAGTACTCACAGTGCTTCACTTTTTCCATATTTTGTTATGTTACAGTCTTATTCCAAAATGGATTAAAATGATTATTTTCCTAAAAATTCTACAAACAATACCCAATGTGAAAGAAGTTTGTTTGGAATCTTTGCAAATTTATTAAGCATACAAAAGAAAAAAATTCACATGTAGATAAGTATTCACAGCCTTTGCTCAATACTTTGTTGAAGCTCCTTTGGCACCAATTACAGCCTCAAGTCTTTGAGTATGATGCTACAAGCTTGGGGCAGTTTCTCTCATTATTTGCAGGACCTCTCAAGCTCCATCAGGTTGGATGGGGAACGTCGGTGCACAGACATTTTCAGATCTCTCCAGAGATGACCAATCGGGTTCAAGTCTGGGCTCTGGCTTGGCCATTCACAGGACATTCACAGAGTTGTCTCGTAGCCACTCTTTTTTATCATGGCTGTATGCTTAGGGTCGTTGTCCTGCTGGAAGATGAACCTTCTCCCCAAGTTTGAGGTCCAGAGCGCTCTGGAACAGGTTTTCATCAAGGATGTCTCTGTACATTGCTGCATTCATCTTTCCCTCGATCCTGACTAGTCTCCCAGTTCCTGCTGTTGCAAAACATCCCCACAGCATGATGCTGCCACCACCATGCTTCACTGTAGGGATGGTATTGGCCAGGTGATGAGTGCTGCCTTATTTCTTCCAGACATTACACTTGCCATTCAGGCCAAAGAAGTCAAACTTTGTTTCATCAGACCAGATCATTTTGTTTCTCATGGTCTAAGAGCCCTTCAGGTGCCTATTGGCAAACTCCAGTTGGGCTGTCATGTGACTTCTACTGAGGTGTGGCTTCCGTCTGGCCACTTTACCATACAGGCCTGATTAGTGGAGTGCTGCAGAGATTGTTTTTCTTCTGGAAGGTTCTCCTCTCCACAGAGAAACGGTGGAGCTCTGTCACAGTGACCATCAGGTTCTTGGTCACCTCCCTAACTAAGGCCCTTCTCCCCCGATCGCTCAGTTTGCCTGGGCGGTCCGCTCTAGGAAGAGTCCTGGTGGTTCCACAGTTCTCCCATTTACAGATGATGGAGGCCACTGTGCTTTAATGCTGCAGAAATGTTTCTGTACCGTTCCCCAGGTCTGTGCCTCGATCCAATCCTGTCTCAGAGGTGTACAGACAATTCCTTGAACTTCATGGCTTGGTTTGTGCTCTGAATTATTATTATTATTATTATACAGCATGTCGCGCATAAGGCAGCCATTCACTTAAATGGGCTGCCTTAAGTGCGATTGTTGCTCCAAAGAAGCTAGGGGACCAAATTTTGGCCCTGAGCCAGGAGCGATTCTGAAAACACTCACATTTGGCCGTGATTCTCACGCGACAAGCACATCAAAATCGTGCAGTGTTTGGGATGCCATTTAGGATGAAGGGCAACCAAATGCCTGAAGATGAAGATGAGTTCTTCTATATCCTCAGAGAGTATGCAAAAATGAGAACGAAGTATCATTTAGTAATAATGATCAAAGAATCCATGTTTTGCCGCGGTTTGGAATTACGCACAGAATCGATGGGATTCTGTACGTAAATCCAAAATTGCTCATTTGTAAATGGGGTCTTTAAGTGATATTAAAGGTTGGAATTTTGCAACCTAAAATGAAAAAAGAGGTTTATACTTATCTGGTCTGTGCATGGATTGTGCAGAGAGGCCCCCGTACCTCCTCCCCCGGGGTCCCCAATGTCACAGTAACCACTGTGACTGTGTTATTAGCACATTTAAAGCGGTAGTAAACCCCGCTTGGTCATTTTTACCTACAGGTAAGCCTATAATAAGGCCTATAATAAGGCTTATCTGTAGGTAAAATGAATATGTCCTAAACTTGCACCGTATAGGAGATATTCCCCCTGGATGCAGCCAGTAACATCACCGGCGCATGCACTCTGAAGGTCCGGCATACCTTACCGGAACTTCAGAGCTTCATGCCGTAAGAGGGTTCCCGCGCGCATGTGCAGGAGTGACCTCAACACGGTACGGCCAATCACACAAACCCAGAAAAAAGACCGGGGCAAGATGTCAGCCCTCTCAACAGTTACAGCGCACTGAGGGAGGGCTTCGTTCTAAGGTAAGTATTCCATAATGTGCTAGTATGCAATGCATACTAGCACATTATACAATTGCCTTACAGGTGTTTTTTTTTTTTTTTTAAACAGCCGTGGTTTATAACCGCTTTAACAGTCAAGGAAGCCATGATGGTCTCTGTCAACTTGAAACTCAGTGAGAAGATAGATGTGAAAAGAAAGCTGGTTAATGAGATCTGTTGCTGGACTGTCTTGGGTGGCTACTCCCTGACTAATCAAGGCTTAGCTGTTAATTAGCTTACTGGTTAATTAGTTAGCTGTTAATTAGATTACTGTTTGAAGTTTGCATTATTTATGTGGTGACTGCCCCTATTTTGAAGTGTATAAAAACCTGTATTTCTATTCAATTTAGGGAGTTCCAGTTTGCACCTAAGCTAGTGTTGTCTAGTTCTTGGGTGCAATTCTCAGCTATAATACCTGGTTCCTGGTTCCAGAGTGGAGGGAGCTGTACCTTGGCGGAGGCACCAATGCTGGGTGCCAGGCGGTCCGTCACACCCTGCCTGCACTGTCTTCTTCTCCCCTCCTGAGCTTGTCCCCATAGCAGGCCATGTGCTCACTGCTGAGCTGGTCTGTATGTGTCTATAAACACACACAGCAAGGCTCGGCCACACTTCTGCTTCCTCCTCACTGGATTCAGTTGACAGCAGAAGGAGCCAATGGCTTCCACTGTTATCAGTCTGTCCTCTTTGAACCGAGAGAAAGACCAGCGTTGCTGCAGACTGGCACAGCACTGGATCGACAGAGGACCTCAGATCTCCACTGTAGACGTGTGTGTCCACTTCTAACGCCCACAAAAGCGTGGTATGACCACACTAGGCAGGAGGTCATGCGGAGTCGGTAAGCAAGCATTCCATCTGCCACTTTGGGTGAAGGTGCCTGTGGGTGTCATCACAAAACCCCCAGGATTGTAAACGAAATGTCACATTTGTTTGTCTTTCCTCAATAAAACTGATTGGAATTGGACTTTTTTGTGCCTTCTTATTTTTGTTTGGACTCACTATTTCTCACTATATATGTTTATTTATAAGAGGATTTTTCTTCCTCTACCTTATTATTGTAAGGTTTTATGCACTGTCACATTCATTGCTCTACAATGGTCCATGTGTATACAGGTCTAGGTTCTATGCACAGGCACTATTTTTTTCTTATGAATATTAATGTTGATGAAAATAGGTTATTTGCACAGTCACTTTATTTGTGGCTTGGTAAGTTGACATCAGTTGAGTGCAACACAATAAGACAATTTTACATTGTGATAGAAAGGATATACACTCACCGGCCACTCTCCTAGTACCGGGTTGGACCCCCTTTTGCCTTTAGAACTACCTTCATTCTTCATGGCATAGATTCAATAAGGCGTTGGAAACATTCCTCTGAGATTTTGGTCCATATTGACATGATAGTATCACGCAGTTGCTGCAGATTTGTCGGCTGCACATCCATGATGTGAATTTCCCATTCCACCACCAGGGGCGCGCCTAGAGCATTTGGCACCCGGGGCGGATCCTATATTTGACCCCCCCATTTTAAAATGTAAAATCACCCAAAAAATGTGTAATGTTTTCAAGAATATTTATTGCACAGATTTCACAGCCCACCATCGCAGTGTCCCTTGCAGTTTGCCCCCCCCCCCACATCTCTCTAATCACAGTGCCCTCTTTTACTCTCTGCCTCCCCTGCACAGTCTCACCTTCAGCCTAAACAGGTAGCTAATACTATTAGAAATGTGTTTATGTTTAGAAAAGAGATTGCAGATATACTACAGGAGATAGTTAGAGACTGAGGATATGATACAAGAGATGGTCAGAGACTGCAGACATGATACAAGAGATGGTCAGAGACTGCGGACACAATACAGGAGATGGTCAGAGACTGCAGACATGATACAGGAGATGGTCAAAAACTGCAGACATGATGCAAGAGATAGTTAGAGACTGCAGACATACTGCAGGAGATGGTTAGAGACTGAGGACATGATACAGGAGATGGTCAGAGACTGCAGACATATTACAGGAGATGGTTAGAGACTGAGGACATGATACAGGAGATGGTCAGAGACTGCACTGGGGGGGAGCACAGGGGTGTGGAGAGCACAGGGGAGCGAAGAGCACAGGTGGGTAGAGAGCACTGGGGGGAGCAGCCCAGAGAGCACTGGGGGATCTGGAGAGAAAATGGATAGGAGGAGCATCAGGGGCTGCTGCATAAAGAGAAATGGATTCTTCCATGTTCCTCCTGCAGCCGCTGAATACCAGCTTCTCCTCCTCTCCCTTCTGCAGGCATTCAGCAGCTACAAGAGGAATATGGAAAAATCAATTACCCTATATGCAGCTGCCCCTGCCACTCCTCCTATCCAGGCACCCACTTTCTTCCTGTGTCTGGCAGGCAACATCAGGCGATGGGATCGGGATCCATTGCAGCTCCTTCTCCTTCATGGTCATGAGGCAGTTGGGTAGTTTCCACCCCTCCCCCCCTCCGGCCCCAACTGCTAAACTAATTAGGTGGCCGGGTGAGTAGCACGGGTTGAAGGAGCAGCCCAGCTATTGCAGCTGCTTTGGGCCCTACATATACATGCTGGCCGGAGGTGCCAGCTGACACCCCCCCTAATGTGTGGCACCCGGGGCAGACTGCCCCCCCTCCACCCCACCCCACTGTTGGTACGCCACTGTCCACCACATCCAAAAGGCGCTCTATTGGACTGAGATCTGGTGACTGTGGAGGCCATTGGAGTACAGTGACCTCATTGTCATGTTCAAGAAACCAGTGGTGAGATGATTTGAGCTTTGTGACATGGTGCATTATCCTGCTGGAAGGAGCCATCAGAAGATGGGGACACTGTGGTCATAAATGGATGGACATGGTCAGCAACAATACTCAGGTAGGCTTTGGCGTTTAAACAATGCTCAATTAGTACTAAGGGGCCCAAAGTGTGCCAAGAAAATATCCCCCACACCATTACACCACCACCAGCCTGAACAATTGATACAAGGCAGGATGGATCCATCCTTTCATGTTGTTTACAACAAATTCTGACCCGACCATCTGAATGTCAAAGTTGAAATCAAGACTCATCAGACCAAGCAACGTTTTTCCAATCTTCTATTTTCCAATTTTGTGCAAATTGTAGCCTCAGTTTCCTGTTCTTAGATGACAGGAGTGACACCCGGTGTGGTCTTCTGCTGCTGTAACCCATCTGTTTCAAGAATCAAAGTGTTGTGCATTCAGAGATGGTATTCTGCATAACTTGGTTGTAACGAGTGGTTATTTGAGTTACTGTTGCCTTTCTATCATCTCAAACCAGTCTGCCCATTCTCCTCTGACATCAACAAGGCATTGTCCTCCACACAACTTTCACTCACTAGATATTTTCTTTTTTTCGGACCCGAGTCCTGAGAGATGGTTGTGTGTGAAAATCCCAGTAGATCAGCAGTTTTTGAAATACTCAGACCAGCCCGTCTGGCACCAACAACCATGCCACATTCAAAGTTACTTAAATCCCCTTTCTTCCCCATTCTGATGCTCGGTTTGAACTTCAGCAAGTCGTCTTTACCACGTCTAGATGCCTAAATGCATGGAGTTGCTGCCATGTGATTGGCTTATTAACAATTTGTGTTACCAAGCTATTGAACAGGTGTACCTAATAAAGTGGCCGGTGAGTGTATATCTTCTGTGGTGTCTGCAGTCTCGCCTATCTATTTTTGTTTTATTATATATATATTTGCACAGGTGCGCAGTTTTGCTGTTTATGAAAAACTATAGTACCCAAAATTGTTCATAGCCAATGCTTTAAAAGCCTTTCCAGGTTATCAGTTTAGAGTTAACAATGAATTATGGCCTGAAAATGATTGCTGTCACTCCAGCATTCCTGGTGATTCGCCATGTGTGTGGCGTAATCGCAGATGCCGCAGAAGAGATCAGAAAACAGATGTGGTATCAGCCTCCTATGGTCCTTGTACAGCAGGGCTGGAATGTGAGAGAACGAAGCAGCACAAGGAACCAAACAGTTTATGTGTTCCTAGATTGTAAGCTCTAACGAGCAGGGCCCTCTGAATCCTCCTGTATTGAATTGTATTGCAACTGTACTATCTGCCCTCATGTTGTAAAGAACTGCACAAACTGTTGGCACTATATAAATCCTGTATAATAATAATATTAATAATAATAAGATGACAAGTTGCATGCTGATAGGAGGAGAGTGATGAACTGATCAGCTGTGCTTCTCCTTTCACTGTCCAGGCACAGACTGGGGTGGGTCCAGGATGACCTTGTGGGTTGGATGGGCTGAGGACATCTAGTGGCAGAAAAAAAGTACTGCGGGGGAAATCTCTGTATTGAAAGTGAATTTTGAAGCAAAAGCTGTTTTGTAGTTGTATTTTTTAATGGTTTATTCATTGTTATGATATTTTTGGTCAGGGTTTAGCTTTAATTTGTTCTTCCAAGAACTAAGCATGCAATGGAAGTGCTTTGAAGCTCAGTTTTTGTTTGATCTGTGTTAAAAACGAAAACAAACAAAAAAAAAATATGTACACCACATCACAAAATGTAATAAAAACCACTACGTGACTTCAGTTATTTTCAATTAAACGCAGAAGATGAATCGGCTCAGTTCACATGGTGCAGTTACAGGAGCCGTAAACAATAAGAAATTTGTATTATATAGTATCACATGCCAGTATGACAAAATAAATATCTGGGTTCAAACAGTGATAAAGCTCAGTGATTGCTGCCTGATTAAAGTAAGTTGTGATTGGACACCAACATACAACCTGATACCTTCTAATTTTTGTGTGATTTTGTCTTTTAGGAAGAGTTTTAAAGTGAAATACTTTCAGTTACAACATAAAGCAACATTATCACTTTTTTTTCTTTATAAAAGCACCACCTTTTATAATTACTATGCCATCTTGGAGCTCCGGTCCAGTGACTGTGCCTAGGTTGAGATAAGGTCACCAGTCTGCTGCAGTCAGGAGGAAGCATTTCCTCAGTCTCCTCCTCCCCAGTGATCAGACTGTACATTGTAACTTTGTAGCAAGTGGCTTAAGCACAGGCTGATCTGTGTCAGACATCTGTGAACACAACATGATTATGTTGTTTTAATCAAGAAAGTAAATGATGACCCTGAATGATGCCAGAACAAAAATAGTGCCCTCCTTCTAGAGAGTAAAGCAAATGAAGAAATTTTCAGGAATGGTGCTGTGATTTATGAGGCAACTCGTAAATACCTGGAAGTATCACACTGACATATTACTGAGGAGTTTTGTACTCTTTAGTCATTTTTTAACTTTGGGAGTGGATCTTTAAAATAAAATAAAGCCTTTGATTTCCTGCCACGTTAACAGGACATTTTTAAGCTCTATTTGAGAATAGGTAAGGAATATTAATGTACCCCTGTGTTCATCCACCTTGGGTGAGGTGGATATCTGGTCACCCCAATAAGAGGAACTTCCAGATTCCACCATATGTCCACCCCATTTTATTTTTACCCACACCTCCTATTTTGGGGCACATGGAGGTGGTGAAGAAGTACCCCCACAATGTTAAAAGATATATAACCTGGTATGGTACAGGAAGGAGGGGGTGCCTGTTTGCTGACCTTCCTTTTCTGGCCACCTAGACTGCGTGACTGGATAAGTTAAGGGTCTGTCGCCTGCCAAGAGCTTTGCTATATTATAATATACCTTTATTGTCTGCGGCCTGCCCTGACCTTTGCTATGTTTAACAGATACTTCTATTGTCTAACCTTTACTATGTTACAGGATATTTCTACTGTCTGCTGCCTGCCCTGACCTTTGCTACCTTAAAGAATGCCTCTACTGTCTGCTGCCTGCTCTGCCGATTGCTACTTTACAGAATACCTCTACTGTCTGCTGCCTGCCCTGACCTTTGCTACCTTAAAGAATACCTCTACTGTCTGCTGCCTGCCCTGACCTTTGCTACGCTCACAGATTATACTGCAGATGCCAGTCCAGAGTTTTCTTTTTTTTCGTTTTCTTTCTCCCATAACTGTATGGAACATCTACTTTATTCTACCTTGTATCCACTAGCAACATTCTACATCGTTTTGTGTAGTAAAGTGTTGCTAAATCCTCAACAAAAAAATAATTCTGTATATGCAGTAAAGCATGCTTGTTATTCTCACTGTGGAACCTAAGGGGTTAATCCTCCACATTATGTAAAAAGGCTGTTTGATCCTATCTTCTCTGATCCTCCTCTTCTTTTACTGTCCCCAATCCATCTGCTGATAGAACAGAGCCTTGGAGGCACTCTGTACATGCTCCGTTTGGTGTGTATTGCTAGAGATTTTTTATTTTTTCTTACTTCTGATGAGAAAAGGTATTTAGAAGTTTATGTTTGCTAAAATAATTGCTTTTCCATGTTCTGTGTACTGTGGGACACCAGATATAGTGAAGGCAGGCTCCTGGGTTTAGTAACACTTTAAGTTCTGGGGGAAACCTAGGAGCGTTAGCCTACTAACCTTTAGGGAAGGGGGACTGCTAAAGGGTGTCTGTGTTTATGTTTGCTAAAATAATTGCTTTTCCATGTTCTGTGTACTGTGGGAGACCAGATATAGTGAAGGCAGGCTCCTGGGTTTAGTAACACTTTAAGTCCTGGGGGAAGCCTAGGAGCGTTAGCCTACTAACCTTTAGGGAAGGGGGACTGCTAAAGGGTGTCTGTGTTTGGACCTTAAACTCCACATGAAAAGGTAGGTGGTGTCTTATTCTGGGTACCTGGGTTCAGTATGGGACTAAGCTTAGGTATCCTGTAAAAAGAGCCAGTTTCTTGCACTACTTTAGAGTATTTCTGTTGTAAAAATTAAACATTTTGGATAACAGACGGCCCTAAAAAGAGGATAGTAAATACTTAGTAAATAGGCCTCTCAGAAACCAACACTACTGGGAGTAGGGTTCCTGGATTCCCGCTATACTAATTGCTTCTTCGCATCAACCCAGTAGGAGCCAGAAGATAGACACTCTCAGAAGTGATCATTTATGAAGAGCCTTCTGATGGAGATTTTTTCTGCATTACATTTGGCGGTGTTGGGCAATGGGGCAGGTATTCATCTCATTTGCATTCAGTTAGATTTTAGTGACAGAGTCACCTAAGTGTCACCTAAGTGTTCAATAAACACCTCTATTTGTGTTTTTGAACATGTACTTATGAACTTGCAGAAATAAAGGTGATTTTACTGGACGTGCGGCCAACCAGAATTTTTTTTTTGCTCATTGGAATCCATAACGGGGCCAGCACCTGGTCTGTGTGATAGTGGAGGTGGAGATGGGAGACTGACCTACAGCGGAGTTCACACACATCAATAAACACCTACGTTTACCTGACGGCAACACCTTCTAGCTGTGGCGGATCACTTTTAAAGCATACATCACATGACAGCACAGTGGCTCAATAGTTATCACTTTGCCGTGTAGCACTAGGGTCTTCAGTTTGAATTCAAACCTACCTGCATAGAGTTTGCATGTATTCTCTGTGCTTGCATGGTTTGCCTTCCACACTGAGATATGCTGGTAGGTTAATTGGCCCTAGTATGTGTGAAAAGGACCTTAGGTTATAATCTCCTTGGGGGCAGAGACTGATGTGAATTTACAATATACATTAGTAGAAAGGAAGAGATAATTGGGGCTTTGATTGAGGCACGCCATGCCAAAATGAAAAATATCATACATGAATAAAATTACCATTTATTATTGTAGAGATTCGTAAGAAAAACATTGTATCAAATATATAGGTAGTCACATGACTTGCACTAAAATATGCTGCTCATAGCATGCAATACAATTGATGAATAGGTAAGAAAAATATACATGAAAAGATAAAAATACATAATGAGACCAGGTATCTTTGAACATCTAGTGGCAGGAGTGGCAGGAGTGTAATGATGTAATATACTAGAAAGGGAAATAGGATATTGGTTATTGAAGATGCCCTCTCATGAAGGGGGAGTAGAGAGGTATATATATATTCCAACAAAATAGGTACAAAAGTGGATGACTTACTGCATGGCCTCAAAGCTGGACCCGGTGTCTGCACAGGAGAGTGGGGATACCGGGCATAACATCTTCCCCGGGGTTGAGACAGGGAAACCCCCCAAGGGCCGAGGAGAGCACCCAAGGGATGGCAGGGTGGTCAACGGATGATCCAAAGTGATGTGTGTACAGGTGACGTGCATAGTATTCTGTGGGGAATATGTGATGAATAATAGATTGGTTTGTGAAAATGGTAAAACGTGAAGGTGTCTCTAGGTGTTCCCGCAGAGGGACTATATGAGGGGGTGAATGTGTAATTAAGCCCAAATAAAAATTACATTGTAAAATTCGAGTTGCTACTGTATTAATAACTATATTTCAATAATTCATATTGATGAGAAAAGTTCCAAGAAAAAAACGTTAAGTTCTCGTGTAAAAACTCCAAAATTGATTTAATAATAAAATAGCAAAATGTTCCAAAAACAATGTCAAAATGTAGAATATAAAAATAGATTATTCTTAAAATGAAGTTGAAATTAGATATGTCTGTGTGTAAAAGTAGCTTCAATGTCTTCCCCCCACAGCCTGTCTGTACTCTTACAATTAACCCCCACCTTTTTCCATAGAGGCTGGCTAGTTTCTCCTTATAGTCCCACAGAAAAGACCGGGAACTTTGAATTTCACTTCCTCCAACATTCCTAAGGGTGGGGCTATGAACGATGTGAGAGTAGCTGAAATAAGAATCATTTAACTTACAATATATACATTTCCTTTAAACATATAAAATCCTACATATCAGTATACATATATTTAAAATGCAGTGTTCTTATTAATATCCTAATCAAGAAATATAGTAATGTAAAGAAACAGCTTATATTCTTAACATACTGGAACTTTGTGTCTTTGGAAAAGATTGTAACCTTATCTCTTACGATGGGGGAGGTGAATGGTCAACTTACTCTAAATTATAATTCTTATGTGAGATTAAGTTCTCCCAAGAAATGCATACGAAGCCTATACCAGCATAAACTTTTATGAGTATAAAAACCTTATATTGCTTCACCTTTTCCATAAATAGAAGATTATATATATTTATATAAATGTATCCATGTCCATTGTTCTCAGACCCAAACATTCATACATATTGATTTCTAACATACATACCAAAGGATGATGCCACAGCTCACTGTAAAGAGTGAATAGGGGAATAAATGAATCCCAATGTTGATCTGGGAATGATATGTGTCAGCCGGCTCAAATCTGCATGTGCTTCCATGTAATTTAAACAAGCAAATGAACCACCAGTCGTCCCAGACTGCTTTTATACTCCCCGTCCATGGCGGGGCCCCGTCAGCATCATGCTCAATTGGCCAAGCAGCATGAGGGAGGCGAGGAGAGAGAACACACCTGTGTTCGGCTGAGCCATCAGCAGTGTGTCCTCGCCCACTTCGTCTGCGGCCAAAGATGGAAGGGAACATCATAAGACATCAATAACGCCTCAAGCACGTCGTCAATGCATGACTTCGATGCGCGGGGGGGCTAAACCCTGCCCCCACCATCAGGTGAGGGGGAGGAGTGGACTGCCGCGCATCGCAACCCTGGAAGCAGAGAAACCACCCAGCCCCCAACACACCTGGGCTGGGCAATTGCCAAATTCCACCCATTGGTGCCAGTGTACCTAATTATCAATTGCATTGCATGTTATGAGCAGCATATTTTAGTGTGACTTACACTATATTTGATACAATGTTTTTCTTATGAATCTCTGCAATAATAAATGGTAATTTTATTCATGTATTGATATTTTTCATTTTGACATGGCGTGCCTCACTCAAAGTCCCAATTATCTCTTCCTTTCTACAAATTATATAGGGATGGAGGTACGCCATGTGTGTCCAGTGAGTGTGTCAGGTCACATCCTATTCACTGTTTTACAATATACATTACTTTACGAAAGTTTTAGGCAGGTGTGAAGAAATGCTGTAAAGTGAGAATGCTTTCAAAAATATATATTTTAATTGTTTGTTTTTATCAATTTACAAAATGCAAAGTGAGCAAACAAAAGGAAAATGTAAATCAAGTCAATATTTGGTGTGACCACCCTTTGGCTTCAACCAGCATCAATTCTTACACTTCCACACTTTGTATGGGTAACCAATTATACCAAGCAGGTACCAATAATCATCAGTTTCACATGTAGGTTGAAACGTAGTCATGAACTGAAACAGAAACAGTTGTGCAGGAGGCTTAAAACTGGGTGAGGAACAGCCAAACTCTGCAACTAAGGTGAGGTTGTGGAAGAAAGTTTCATGTCCGGTCATACACCATGGCAACAAGACACAAGGTAGTTATACTGCATCAGCATGGTCTCTCCCAGGCAAAAATTTCAAAGCAGACTGGGGTTTCAAGATGTGCTCTTCAAGCTCTTTTGAAGAAGCACAAAGGGACGTGCAACGTTGAGGACTGCAGACGCAGTGGTCAGCCAAGGAAACTTAATACAGAGGATGAAAGACACATCATGCTTACTTCCCTTTGACATTGGAAGATATCTAGCAGTGCCATCAGCAAAGAACTGGTGGAAACCAGTGGGACCCAGGTACACCCATCTACTGTCCAGAGAAGTCTTGCCAGAAGTAGTCTTCATGGAAGAACTAAGGCCAAAAAGCCATATCTCCGACATTGAAACAAGGATAAGCGACTATGCATGAAAATCTAGGAACTGGGGTGCAGAAAATGGCAGCAGGCGCTCTAGACTGATGGGCCAAAATGTGAAATATTTGGCTGTAGCAAGAGGCAGTTTGTTTGCCAAAGGCCTGGAGAGTGGTACAATAGAGTGTCTGCACACAACAGTAAGATGTATGGAACAACTTACCTCCTTCAAAAACTGTGTGCAAGTGTACCTAGAAGAATTGATGCTGTTTTGAAGGCAAAGGGTTGTCACACCAAATATTGATTTGATTTACATTTTTCTTCTGTTCATTTACTTTCCATTTTGTTAATTGATAAAAACAAACTATTAATACTTCTGTTTCTAAAAGCAGTCTTAATTTACAGCATTTTGGCTTAAAACTTTGCACAGTAGTGTATGTAAAGTGCTCTGTATATTGTTGACGCTTGAATGGCTACAGATTCTGTTCATCTAGAATCACGAAAGGTCTGAGATGACAAACCATAGAAACTGTGACGAAAACCGCCACCTTGCTTTCTGTTTCCAGAGTTGTTTTTTTTAACAAAGTGTAGCTGCTTATTAAAATTCCTGTTTCTTGTGATCACTTTCTGCCATTTCATCTGAAAATCACAGGCAGGGAGAGCAGTGTCACGGTGAGACAGCAGGCCGTATCCCACCGGGGTTCCCAGAAAGTGATTTCTCAAACAAGAACAATTAGAGGATAATTGCAGATATAAACACAGAGTGTGATTCTGTTTATCACTTTTGCGTCGTTTAATTCCCCCCCGTCCCGGCTACCCAGAGCATCGCTCTCTCCGCAGGATAATACCGACCGAGACAAAGCCCTCGGCTACGTTTCTACGTTATTAAATTACTGCTGAATTATGGAGCTGTGTTCAGGCAAATGATCCAATGTTTGTTTAGTAACACAAGCTTAAAAAAGACACTAGTATCAAAATAATGAAAGAAAATTATGGTAAATTCCATATTACGTAAAAAAAGTTTCCCTTCAAACAATAAGACTACTTTGCCATGTACACTATATGGAAACCAGACCATCACACCTAATTGAGCTTGTTGGACGTCCATTTCCAAAACCATGGCCACTAATATGGAGTTGGCTCCTTTTGTGGCTATAGCAGCCTTCGCTCTTCTGGGAAGGATGTCCACAAGATGTTGGAATGTGTCTGTAGAAATTTGTGTCAATTCAGTCAAAAGACCATTGAAGTCAGATACTGATGTTGGATGGGAAGCCCTGGCTCGTGATCACTATTTCAGTTTATCCCAGAGGTATTCAGTCTGGTTGAGGTCAATGTACGATCTATGCAGGCCACTCAAGTTCCTCCACACCAAACTGACCAAACCATGGCTTTATGGAGCTGGCTTTGTGCACAGGGGCACAGTCTTCCTGGAACTTAGCCTTTCCCACACTGTTGCCACATGATTGGAAGCACAGAGTTATGAATTATAATATCAAATCATAGGACAAGTCAATATTTCATAAAATTTTTATCTGGCGTATCATCTCATCAAATTGTTATCTGATCTTTTCTATACGGTGCTCACATTTCGATCGCTCTGGTTTATCCTCCTGTCTGTCGTCTTATCATTAATCTCACCGTCCTCTCAGGATGATTTCAGGCCATTTGAGCTCTGAATAAAAAAACCTTTTAAAACCAAAATTACAATTCATGCATGTGTACCTGAGGACTCCATAAAAATGTACGCTTTGATGACAGAACATTGTTAAATTTTGACAATCCTAATTAGGTTGTCTCACGGCCGATTAGAACGAATGTACGGCATGGTGGGAACCTTCGGCAGAGCGACGAGTGGGCTCTTTCCCTGTCCTCATTATACATCTGTCAACTCTCATTTTCCGTTCATCATTCTCCGGTGTCATCTCAGTTGTCACGTGTCACCTTCATTTCTCACTTGTCAACTTCCATCTGAACATCTCGCATATCGCTGCAAATGTAAGGTCTCGTTTTCAGAGCTGATGTTTAATTCTGGCATATATTAAGTGCGCCGGCAGAGGGTCCGCCACGAGCGGCTCCGCTTTGATCTTTGACGTTTTGCTGGTGTATGAAATGACAAAATGATATTTGTCTTCATTATTTTTTTTTTTTTTTTTTTTTTTTATATTTCATTTTGTTATTGAAGGAGATTTGTAGTGTTCTGTCTATTGTTTTATTTATGATGTTTGGAAAGTAATACACACATTTTTACATGTTACCTTTTTTTAATCAGAAATACGAATATGAAAGACTCTGAATGAATTTAAATTGTATCCCTTGCAGTCAGCATATGGTAAGCAATTATGTGTTGAATAATGCAGGTAAGGGTAAGAGGCTCTGCCAGATTTTATTGCCTGGTATATGGTGAGAAAAGCGACCGACGCGTTTTGTGAAATCCAAAAATTGTATTTTATTTTTATTATTGCATTGTTAATAAAAAAAACTATTGCATAGTAGCGAACCCACAGGAGCTTGACAACCAGGAAGCATGGTAATGAGGCTGGATGTCCTTCAATTTAGATAGATAAGGAGCATCCAGCAGCAAAGAAGGATACAGAGGGTAGTGCTGGAGAGGTTGGGGGAGCAGAATAATAAAAAGAAATACATACATAAATAAGTAAATAAATATATATTTAAATTCTGTCTAAATTTGCGGTAATATGTGTGTGCATGTGAGATAGGAACCTTAGATTGCAAGCTCCTTGAGGGCAGGGACTGATGTAAATGAACAGTATGCAAAGCACTGCATAAATTGTCTGCGCTATATAAATGCCTCTAATAATAACAAAATAAATAAATAAATACATAAATAAATAAAAAGCATATTGCTTAACGTGCAGCCAATCCACCAGGCATCAGTACACAAAGGATTCATATTTTTTGCTATGAATTACTGATCAAAAGAATGAACACTCTCTATTAAATAATTGTATATACTGTATACACCAGGCATCTCCAGCAATGGCCATGGGTTTACTGCACAGAGTGTTCCATCCATGCATATAAAAACAGGCATCGTGGGATGGAATGAATAGGGGAGTATACAACACTGGAAGTTATTAAACCACTCGAGTAACCTATCAACTTAAAGCGGAGGTCCGCCCAAAAAAATAAATAAATGCCAGCAGCTACACATACTGCAGCTGTTGGCTTTAAATAATAGGACCCCAAGGCCCCTTTCACACATGCGGACCGCTCAGATCTGCCTGTCAGTTTATAAGGCGGATCTGAACGGTCGCTCCATACATCTCTATGGAGTGTCGGATGTCAGCGGTGACATGTCCGCTGACATCCGATCCTCCCCGATCCGCTCCGCAAAATCCAGATGGATGGATGTCCTATTTTCCATCCCTCTGGTGGATCGGATAAAAATGGACAGGCGGTCCATAATCATCCGATCCCCCCATAGGGGAGAGCGGTCTCCCTGACAGGTCCGTCCCTGCACAGAGTGCAGAGGCGAACTTGTCATCCGCCGGCTCAGCGGGGATCAGCGGAGCGATCCCCGCTGAGCAAGCGGAGTAGTAAAAATGGACAGCCCCGTGTGAAAGAGGCCTTATTTTTACTACTCCGCTTGCTCAGTGGGGATCGCTCCATTGATCTCCACTGACCCAGTAGATCAGCAGTTTTTTAAATACTCAGACCAGCCCGTCTGGCACCAACAACAATGCCATGTTCAAAGTCACTTAAATCCCCTTTCTTCCCCATTCTGATGCTTGGTTTGAACTTCAGCAAGTCATCCTCACCACGTCTAGATGCCTAAATGCATTGAGTTGCTGCCATGTGATTGGCTGATTAGCAATTTGTGTTACCAAGCAATTGAACAGGTCTACCTAATAAAGTGGCCAGTAAGTGTATATACTTTAAAGTGGTTCTAAAGGCTCAAGAGTTGTTACCTTCATGCACCCCCCCTCCCCCCTTCCCCCTCCAAGACTTACCTGAGCGCTATTTCAATCCAGTGATGTGCAGGAGAGAATCTCCCTCTTCATTGGCTGAGACAGTCAATCACAGCCAGTGAGCAAATGAGGAGAGAGAGGGGGTGGGGCCGAGCCATGGCTCTGTATGTGAAAGGACATACATTGCCACGGGGCCCTCGTGGGGCCCATAGGCCAGTGTCTACCCTGCCTAACTGGTAATCCGGAACTGTAGGTAAGAATGTGTGACAATGTCTACAGAAGTCCTTTTAATGTATATTTCACTTTAATTATAATTCTAAATCAGTTCTGCTTTTTTATTCCGTAGACCTAAAGTCCTGAGCCATATACTTGTAACATACAGTATCTCACAAAAGTGAGTACACCCCTCACATTTTTGTAAATATTTTATTATATCTTTTCATGTGACAACACTGAAGAAATGACACTTTGCTACAATGTAAAGTAGTGAGTGTACAGCTTGTATAACAGTGTAAATTTGCTGTCCCCTCAAAATACCTCAACACACAGCCATTAATGTCCAAACCGCTGGCAACAAAAGTGAGTACACCCCTAAGGCCTGATTCACACCTATGCTTTTTTAGTGTTTTTTGCATTTTGCAGATTTGCTCTACAGAACGTTTTCCATAGGAAATCATGTTAAATGGGCTGTAGTCCAAATCTGCAAAATGCAAAAAGCACTAAAAATGCATAGGTGTGAATCAAGCCTAAGTGAAAATGTCTAAATTGGGCCCAATTAGCCTTTTTTCCCTCCCCCGTGTCATATGACTTGTTAGTGTTACAAGGTCTCAGGTGTGAATGGGGAGCAGGTGTGTTAAATTCTGTGTTATTGCTCTCACTTTCTCATACTGGTCACTGGAAATTCAACATGGCACCTCATGGCAAAGAACTCTCTGAGAATCTGAAAAAAAAAATTGTTGCTCCACATAAAGATGACCTAGGCTATAAGAAGATTGCCAAGACCCTGAAACTGAGCTGTAGCACAGTGGCCAAGACCATACAGCGGTTTAACAGGACAGGTTCCACTCAAAAGAGGCCTCACCATGGTCGGCCAAAGAAGTTGAGTTCACAAGCTCAGCGTCATATCCATAGGTTGTCTTTGGGAAATAGACTTATGAGTACTGCCAGCATTGCTGCAGAGGTTGAAGGGGTGGGGGTCAGCCTGTCAATGCTCAGACCATACGACGCACACTGCATCAAATTGGTCTACATGGCTGTCGTCCCAGAAGGAAGCCTCTTCTAAAGGTGATGCACAAGAAAGTCCACAAACAGTCTGCTGAAATCAAGCAGACTAAGGACATGGATTACTGGAACCATGTCCTGTGGTCTAAAGAGACTAAGATAAACTTATTTGGTTCAGATGGTGTCAAGCTTGTGTGGCTGCAACCAGGTGAGGAGTACAAATACAAGTTTCTCTTGCCTACAGTCAAGCATGGTGGTGGGGGTGTCATGGTCTGGAGCTGCATGAGTGCTGCCGGCACTGGGGAGCTACAGATCATTGAAGGAACCATGAATGTCAACATGTACCGTGACATACTGAAGCAGAGCATGATTCCCCTCCCTTCAGAGACTGGGCCGCAGGGCAGTATTCCAACATGATATCGACCCCAAACACACCTCCAAGATGATCACTGCCTTGCTGAAGAAGCTGAGGGTAAAGGTGATGGACTGGTCAAGCATGTCTCCAGACCTAAACCCTATTGAGCATGTGTGGGGCATCCTCAAACGGAAGGTGGAGGAGCGCAAGGTCTCTAACATCCACCAGCTCCGTGATGTCATCAAGGAGGAGTGGAAGAGGACTCCAGTGGCAACCTGTGAAGCTCTGGTGAACTCCATGCCCAGGAGGGTTAAGGCAGTGCTGGAATGATGACCACACAAAATATTGACAATTTGGACATTTTCACTTAGGGGTGTACTCACTTTTGTTGCCAGCGGCTTAGACATTAATGGCTGTGTGTTGAGTTATTTTGGGGGGACAGCAAATTTACACTGTTATACAAGCTGTACACTCACTACTTTACATTGTAACAAAGTGTCATTTTTTCAGTGTTGTCACATGAAAAGATATAATAAAATATTTATGAAAACGTGAGGGGTGTACTCACTTTTGTGAGATACTGTATATCAAAAGAACTTTTTGTAATGCATACAGAATGCCTATATAATGCCTATACAGTATATGTCATGCTATGGAAGTATGTTTAAATAATTGATGGGAAATTAAAAAGGAACATTGCTGATTCCCAGGACAATGAGGAAGTGCTGACAGCCATCTACTGTACATACATTATCTTCTGTCTCTGCATAAAGACAATTAATTTACAAGGCTGATGTGGTTGACACCTGCAAGGCTTCCTGTAATAGAACACGGTCCCTGTTCATTATAATTACATATCCACATAAAGCCCCGAGCTGCTTTAATTTTTTCCATCAGCACGCAAGTTTGAGAGCACAGATTAAAGGTCCAAACTAAAAATTAAATCTTCATATTCATACTGGTGGGCAAAGACTTAGTAAGCGGTTACATTTTTCATTCAGCATTGCCGTAGTGCACAGCTTATCCCCAGTGGTGGCCGGTGCTCAAAACTTTTGGAGGGCGCAAACAAACTCAAAAATTAAACTGTTAGTAATATGCTAGTGTGAAAAAAAAAAAACTGTTAGTAATACAGAGCTGTAAATAGGTAAATAGGCCATTTATCAGGTGATTATGTATCATTACTGCTAAATAAAACTGTGCCCATCAAATGCAGCCTCACTGTGCCCATCAATTGCAGCCTCACTGTGCCTGTCATATGCAGCCTAACTGTGCCCATCATATGTAGCCTCACTGTGCCCATCATATGTAGCCTCACTGTGCCCATCACAGTAGGCCAATCACATCCACATTTCAAGTGAAAGAAAATAAAACCACTTAACATAAGGTATCCTCATCAGAGCCCCCTTTTACATCAGATGTCCCAATCAGAGTCCCCCTTTACAACAGTTGTCCCCATCAGTATCCCCCTATACATCAGGTGTCCTCATCAGAGTCCCCCTTTACATCAGGTGTTCCAATCAGAGTGCCCCTTTACAGCAGGTGCCCCCTTTACATTAGGTGTCCCAATCAGAGTCCCCCTTTAAAACAGGTGTCCCCATCAGCATCCCCCTATACATCAGGTGTCACCATCAGAGTCCCTCTTTACAGCATATGTCCTCATCCGAGTCCCCATCACAGCAGGTGTCCCCATCAGAGTCCCCCTTTACAGCAGGTGTCCCCATCAGAGTTTCCCTTTACAGCAGGTGTCCCCATCAGAGTTTCCCTTTACAGCAGGTGTCCCCATCAGAGTTTCCCTTTACAGCAGGTGTCCCCATCAGAGTCTCCCTTTACAGCAGGTGTCCCCATCAGAGTCCCCTTTACACCTTCACAGCAGATGTCCCCATCAGAGTCCCCCTTTACAGCAGATGCCCCCCCCCCCCCTCGTACTCACAGCTCTCACAGCAAGTCGCCTGTACTCCACCTTCGGAGTCAGAGGTGGGATGGGATAAGTCAGAGAAACTGGAAGTGAAGGCACAGGCCCCGCAAATCACTATCCACAGCATGACACAATTCTATAGAGGGAATGTTCAGGGCACAGAGCTCAGCGCCCCGAGGACTTTCTAAAGGAAGCCAATAGAGCTTCTTGTTTGCAATCATGTGATTGCCAATACGTCATGCTTCCCATAGCAGCTGTGTGTCTGGTGCCCTGCACACACTTAAAGGGCCATTATTATTTTTACATTTTTTTTCAGTAATTGCAGCACGTCATGCTTCCCATACACTTATGTGAGCGGCGTCCTGCACACACTTAAAGGGAGACAGTATTTTTTTTTATTTTTGATGAGTAGCTTTAGCCTCATGTACACTGCTGCTGGTAAACAGATGTTTAGGAGCAGTTGGGCATTTTTTTAAGCTGCCCCTGAACTCTCCTCTATGTTATCTTATCAGTACATGTACACAGGGCCGTTTATAGTCGTTTCTAGGCAGTTGAGTTTAGAAGCATTTTTTGGAACGCAAAAAAATGCGTTCAGGATGTTCGGAGGCATTTGAAACGCCAAATACCTGTAACAGCTTGTAAATGTGTGTAAAAGCGGTAACTCATGTTTAGCCGCATTTTGATTAAAATCGGTTTTTCATTTTTGGCTATTTGAAAAGTAAAAAAATAATAAATAAATATTTTTTTTTAAACCTTTCTAAACGCGAACGCGGCAAAACTCTGCTAAACGTGGCATGTAAACGCGGCAAAACATACATTTTAAACATCGGTTACTATCTGTCAAGTTAAATCATTCAGGAGAGGTTATAAAAATGTCCCGTGTACATGATGCCTTAGGGAACTCTTAAGGCCTCAGCATACCAAGACATTTTAGACAATTTCATGCTCCCAGCTTTGTGGGAACAGTTTGGGGATGGCCCCTTCCTGTTGCAACATGACTGCACACCAGTTCACAAAGCAAGGTCCATAAAGACGTGGATGAGCGAGTTTGGGGTGGAGGAACTTGACTGGCCTGCACAGAGTCCTGACCTCAACCCAATAGAACACCTTTGAAATGAAGTAGAGCGGAGACTGCTCTATATATACACGCAGCACAGTGGCTAAGTGGTTAGCACTTCCGCCTGGCAGCACTGGGGTCGCCAGGTACAAATTCCAACCACAGTACTACTTGCATGGAGTTTGCATGTTCTACCTGTGCCTGCGTGGGTTTCCTCCCACACTTCAAAGACTTGCTGGTAGGTTAATTCTTCTGTCTAAATTGCCCCTAGTATGTGTATGTATGAATCTGAGTTAGGGACCTTAGAATACCTTTGGGATGAATTAGAGCAGAGACTGCGAGCCAGGCTTTCCCGTCCAACATCAACGCCTGACCTCACAAATGTGCTTCTGGAAGAATGGTCAAACATTCCCATAGACACACTCCTAAACCTTGTGGCCAGCCTTCCCAGAAGAGTTGAAGCTGTTATAGCTGCAAAGGGTGGGCCAACTCAATATTGAACTCTACGGACTAAGACTGGGATGTCATTAAAGTATATGTGCGTGTAAAGGCAGGTGTCCCAATACTTTTGGTAATATAGTGTATGTAAAGCACTGCGTAAATTGACAACGTTATATAAGTACATGTAATAATAAAGTAAAATAAATTCATATTAGGGAATACCTACTATAAAAATTTATGTAATAGACCTTACTATCCATTTTTTTTAAACCATCATGGAACTAAATTATGTAACAGATGGACATCCATTGCGTATGTTCTGTATTCCGACAATGAATAACAGCCATGTTTATACATTTCCATACTTGTGTATATTTATTTTCGTATATACTTTCATCCAGTATTACAGAGCTCATTTGTATCTTTCTTTCTCTCCTACCTCCCTCTTATTCTACATTTTTTAAAGTTTGGATCTGAATATTGTGATAAATTATAGCCGCATTCTACAAATGTGTGATATTTTCTGAATAAATAAAGAATCATTTCATACATTTATTCAGACCCCCCTTGACCCCAGTACAGAGAAAACCCACACATTGCAGGCTCCATTCCTGAAATCTCTAGCTCCCCGAGGCAGACTATCCACTAGCATCCGGCTCATCCAATCCCTCCCGCACTACAACTGTAAATACATTAAAAAAAGATCAAACACTCCATCATATTAGGATGCAAAATACTCACCCATACGTCCACCTAGATATCTCCCAACACTGCCTAACATCTTCATCCCTCCAGTTCTGCCCGCCCTTCCATATTACAGCATAAATCACGGAATAGAATTTTCATAATTCCTCTGTGTATATTGCTTATACAGCTAGATTTGTGCTCTTGTTTTGAGGCAATTTGCTGTTACATAGTTACATAGTAGGTGAGGTTGAAAAAAGACACAAGCCCATCAAGTCCAACCTATGTGTGTGATTATGTGTCAGTATTACATTGTATATCCCTGTATGTTGCGGTCATTCTGGTGATTATCTAATAGTTTCTTGAAGCTATCAATGCTCCCCGCTGAGACCACCGCCTGTGGAAGGGAATTCCACATCCTTGCCGCTCTTACAGTAAAGAACCCTCTACGTAGTTTAAGGTTAAACCTCTTTTCTTCTAATTGTAATTCTAAATGTAATTGTGTCCACGAGTCTTATTAAACTCTCTTCTGCGAAAAAGTTTTATCCCTATTGTGGGGTCACCAGTACAGTATTTGTAAATTGAAATCATATCCCCTCTCAAGCGTCTCTTCTCCAGAGAGAATAAGTTCAGTGCTCGCAACCTTTCCTCATAACTAAGATCCTCCAGACCCTTTATTAGCTTTGTTGCCCTTCTTTGTACTCGCTCCATTTCCAGTACATCCTTCCTGAGGACTGGTGGCCAGAAAGAAGTTGTTTCACTTTAAGCATTATTAAAATCACTGCTCCTGAAAAAACGTCCGTTTTTAAAACTTTTTCTGCATTGATCCTTGTCCCCTGGGGCAGGACCCAGGTCCCCAAACACTTTTTATGACAATAACTTGCATATAAGCCTTTAAAATGAGCACTTTTGATTATTCATGTTCATGTCCCATAGACTTTAATGGTGTTCGCGTGTTCGGTCAAATTTTTTGCCTGTTCGCAAGTTCTGGTGCGAACCGAACAGGGGGGTGTTCGACTCATCCCTACCCCTCAACCTGTCTGGTTGAGAATTCTGGGTCACAACCCTAGACCCTGGAGCCCCTCAACCCATCTGGTTGAGAATTCTGGGTCACAAACCTAGACCCTGGAGCCCCTCAACCTGTCTTGTTGAGAATTCTGGGTCACAACCCTAGACCCTGGATACACAAAAAAAACTAAACCAACAACAGACCCTTCAGGTCTGGTATGGATTTTAGGGGGAACCCCGTGCCAAAATTAAAAAAAAAATGGTGTGGGGTCCCCCCAAAAATCCATACCAGACCCTTATCCGAGCACACAACCTGGCAGGCCGCAGGAAAAGAGGGGGGGACGAGAGAACGCCCCCCCTCCTGAACCGTACCAGGCCACATACCCTCAACATTGGGAGGGTGCTTTGGGGTAGCCCCCAAAACACCTTGTCCCTATGTTGATGGGGACAAGGGCCTCATCCCCACAACCCTTGCCCAGTGGTTGTTGGGGTCTGCGGGCGGCGGGGCTTATCGGAATCTGGAAGCCCCCTTTAACAAGGGGACCCCCAGATCCCGGCCCTCCCCCCTGTGTGAAATGGTAAGGTGGTACAAAAGTACCCCTACCATTTCACAAAAAAACTGTCAAAAATGTTAAAAATGACAAGAGAGATTTTGACAATTCCTTTATTTAAATGCTCCTTCTTTCTTCTATCTTCTTTCTTCTATCTGCTATCTTCCTTCAGTTTCTTCCTCCATCTTCTTCTTCTTCTGGTTCTTAATTCCGGTGTTCTCGTCCGGCATCTCCTCCGCGGCGTCTTCTTCTCTTCTTCTCCTCGGGCCGCTCCGCATCCATGATGGCATGGAGGGAGGCTCCCGCTGTGTGACGCTTCTCTTTTCATCTTGTCAATATGGGGACAAGGTGTTTTGGGGGGCTACCCCAAAGCACCCTCCCAATATTGAGGGCCTGGTACGGTTCAGGGGGGGCGCTCTCTCGCCCCCCTCTTTTCCTGCGGCTTGCCAGGTTCCGTGCTCGGATAAGGGTCTGGTATGGATTTTTGGGGAGACCCCACGCCATTTTTTTTTAAATTTTGGCGCGGGGTTCCCCTTAAAATCTATACCATACCATGTCTGCCCTGGGCTCTAGATGACCTTGTCCCAGCACTGGTTAGGAGCCCATCCTGCTGGCTCCTAATCAGAAGCTGTGACCAAGAGTTGTTGGTGGGGGGAGCTACCTTCTTAGACAGTTGGAAGATTTTTACTCTATTCCTGTTTGTTGAGGTGACAACGCTACAATTGTGGATTATCTATTAATCTGTTTTGGTAACAATGATCGCAAAGCAGGGACATAAATAAAAAATTTGAGGAGTAGAACCGGTGCTGGCTCTCTTAAAGCAATAAGGGGTTGATTTAATAAAACTGAAAAACGCAATATCTGGTGCAGCTCTACATAGAAACCAATCAGCTTCTAACTTGTTCAATTAAGCTTTGACAATAAAACTTGGAAGCTGATTGGTTTCTGTGCAGAGCTGCGCCAGATTTTTCACTCTCCAGTTTTAGTAAATCAACCCCTAGGTGTTCTAAGTCATATCTTAAAGCGGAGTTCCAGGCTTTTTTTCGTTTATTAAAAGTCAGGAGCTACAAAAAGTGTAGCTCCTGACTTTTAATAAACAGACACTTACCTGTTCCACGGTCCAGCGATGCGGCCACACGGAGCCCCGCTCCTCTCCCCCTCCCAGAAAATGGAACAGGAAGTCCCACTCAAAGTTAGGCACCAACCCCCCCCCCCCCCAATCGTGGCATGTAAGGGGGCGGGCGAGGAGTGCTTAAAGCGGAAGTTCCACTTTTGGGTAGAACTCCACTTTAAGCAGTATAGAGGGATTCTCCTTAGACGGCTCTCCCAGGAATGGTGAGCAAAGGTTGGCTCTTTGGGGTTGATTTACTAAAGGCAAATACACTGTGCACCTTGCAAAGTGCAGTTGCTCCTGAGCTTAGTAAATGAGCAGAAGCTCTGCTGACTTCTATTATCCAATCTTGTGCAATTTTTCTACATTTCTTGCATGTGATTGGGTACTCTTTGCAAAGTGAAGGTTTACCTCATTTACTAATCTTTGGAGCAACTGCGCTTTGCAAAGTGCACAGTCTAGTTGCCTTCAGTAAATCAACCCCTTTTCTTTAGTGTGGACTGGGTGTGTAAAAAGAAGAGTGCTATAACAAAAAAAAATGTGTTTCAGGGGTTCAAAGGGTCCCCCTTCATTAGGGCTTGGTAATGTTGAACAAAGGGATTGATAAAAGGGGAGGGAACCCGAGGATGGCTTAGAAGTATGTTTAAACCACTGTAGACAAAGCTGAAGATTTGAATGAGCCCTCACGAACAAGTCTAATGATGCCCTAACAAAGGACAAAAGCTCAAAGCCTGTAAAAAGGGTCATATGCCACTGTTACTTCTTATAAGCGGGAAGCTGTGAATCTGATTTCCTACAAAGATTGTGAAGCTGCTATAAACCAAGCTAAGGGACTATCAGGGGTTGATTTGCTAAAGGCAAATAGACTGTGCACATTGCAAAGTGCAGTTGCACTTTGGAAGAGCAATTGCTCCAGAGCTTAGTAAATGAGCAGAAGCTCTGCTGACTTCCATCATCCAATCATGTTCAAGTAAAAATGCAGTTTTTTTTATTTTCTTTGAACGTGATTGGATATTCTTTGCAAAGTGAAGCTTCACCTCATTTACTAAACTTTGGAACAACTGTACTTTGGCCGACCATGGTGAGGCCTGCTCTGAATGGAACCTGTCCTGTTAAACCGCTGTATGGTCTTGGCCACCGTGCTGCAGCTCAGTTTTAGGGTCTTGGCAACCTTCTTATAGCCTAGGCCATCTTTATGTAGAGCAACAATTCTTTTTTTCAGATCCTCAGAGAGTTCTTTGCCATGAGGTGCCATGTTGAACTTCCAGTGACCAGTATGAGTGAGTGAGAGCGATAACACCAAATTTAACACACCTGCTCCCCATTCACACCTGAGACCTTGTAACACTAATGAGTCATGTGACACCGAGGAGGGAAAATGGCTAATTGGGCCCAATTTGGACATTTTCACTTAGGAGTGTACTCACTTTTGTTGCCAGCGGTTTAGACATTAATGGCTGTGTGTTGAGTTATTTTGAGGGGACAGCAAATTTACACTGTTATACCAGCTGTACACTCACTACTTTACATTATAGTAAAGTGTCATTTCTTCAGTGTTGAGATGATAAGATATAATAAAATATTTACAAAAATGTGAGGGGTGTACTCACTTTTGTGAGATACTGTATATACAGTATATCTGTAATAATTTGTAAGTCTTATATTGTTTTCCTACAACTGTAAGTAGTTTGTATGTACAGCAATCTTGTTTAGAAAAGCATATTCATGCACTACGGAGGTTTATGCTTCCTTGCTTTTACTGCAAAGTGGCCTAAAAGATTCAAGGAGAAAAGAGTCACTTGTTCAGTATAGGCGCCATTCAGGGAACATTTTGCATATTTTCAATGAATGCAAAACGTTACCTGATTGGAGGAGGTAGAGAGGTGGATGGTGACATCACAATCTCAACCTCATCCAATCAGAGAAGGCTTTGTATTGATAAAAAAAATTGGAAGGGGTTTTCTGAAAAGTACCCATATCAGCCTCCTGTGTTCAGTAAGCAACAGGGCAGCCGTGTGACATGGGACCTGAAAGATAGCCAATGTAGTAATGGCACCTACTACAGTGAATTCCAGCTTCCACAGGGATCAGACAAGTATGGGACATACTGTACATTCACACATTTGTAGGCAGGTGCAATCTTTATTCTCCACTGTGGGTGGTGCTCATCAGCAGCAGCAATGCAGAGAGGAGCGGAATTTAAGAGAAGCTGTGTTTCTCTATGATTTCCTCAGGCAGTGATCCGGTTGGATGCACTTGCCCCATGTGACCCTGTGGCAGCCATCTTAGGTCAAGAGTTTATTGACTTAGGTCAAGAGTTTATTTAAGACTCTAAACCCTGGGTTTGGTGCGTTTGGTGCGTTTTATGTGACTGGACAGTTAGAAGAGATTAGGCACTACGTCTACCTCTTCGGGAAGATTCCTGTTTTTTGACCGGTCGGGCCACACTTCACTCCTTATGGCAAATGCTGTCTGCATCCCTGAGCCTTCTGACCGGTTTCAATCCGCTGCATAGTTATAAATGGCACCAGACAGGTGAGTCTCCTGCCAGGCCTGTTTGTGCTGATAATCTGCTGTTTCAATACAACATTCTTTGCAATTTGTTTACTGCCTATCACACCATGCTGCACCTACCCAACACATTGGTTCAAGCTGGACCAATATAACTACACTATAATGTCAAAAGTATTTGGACACCTGCCTTTACACACTTAGGAAATTTAATAACATCCTAGTCTTAGTCCGTAGGGTTCAATATTGAGTTGGCCCACCCTTTGCAGCTATAACAGCTTCAACTCTTCTGGGAAGGCTGTCCACAAGGTTCAGGGGTTGTTTATCAGGGGTTGGGCTTGGCCCCTTAGTTCCAGCAAAGGGAACTCTTAAGGCGTCAGCATACAAAGACATTTTGGACAATTTCATGCTTATAACTTTGTGTAAACAGTTTGGGGATGGCCCCTTCCTGTTCCAACATGACTGTGCACCAGTGCACAAAGCAAGGTCCATAGAGAGATGGATGAGCGAGTTTGGGGTGGAGGAACTTAACTGAGTCCTGACCTCAACCCAATAGAACACCTTTGAGATGAATTAGAGTGGAGACTGTGCTATATATATGGACAGCACAGTGGCTAAGTGGTTAGCACTTCCGTCTGGCAGCACTGGGGTTGCCAGTTCAAATTCCAACCACAGCACTACTTGCATGGAGTTTGCATGTTCTACCTGTGCCTGCGTGGGTTTCCCCTGAGTGCTCTAGTTTCCTCCCACACTCCAGACATGCTGGTAGGTTAATTGGCTTCTGTCTAAATTGCCCCTAGTATGTGTGTGTATGAATGTGAATTAGGGACATTAGATTGTAAGCTCCTTGAGGGCAGGGACTGATGTGAATGTGTAATATATACACTATGTTACCAAAAGTATTGGGACACTTGCCTTTACACGCACATGAACTTTAGTGGCATCCCAGTATTAGTCCATAGGGTTCAATAATGAGTTAGCCCACTCTTTAAGCTATAACAGCTTCAACTCTTCTGGGAAGGCTGTCCACAAGGTTTAGGAGTGTGTCTATGGGAATGTTTGACCATTCTTCCAGAAACGCATTTGTGAGTTCAGGCACTGATGTGGACAAGAAGGCTTGGCTCGCAGTCTCTGCTCTAATTCATCCCAAAGGTGTTCTATCGGGTTAAGTTCAGGACTCTGTGCAGGCCAGTCAGTGCCGATCCTGACCTCCCTGGGGCCCTAAGCAAAATTATGCTAAGGGGCCCTCTACCTGACCCATGATGCTGTGATGCTGTGTGTAAACCATTTGCCATTGCCACACAGTCACAGACACTTCAGTGCTCCCAATACCATCCTCCCTCCTTCAGGGTCCTCAGAGAGCCCCCCCTTACACCAGAGTCCCCAGAGAGCCCCCCCTTACACCAGGGTCCCAAGAGAGCCTCCCCTTACATTAGTGTCCCCAGA
This sequence comes from Lithobates clamitans, assembly GCA_037952925.1. Taxonomy (NCBI): domain Eukaryota; kingdom Metazoa; phylum Chordata; class Amphibia; order Anura; family Ranidae; genus Lithobates; species Lithobates clamitans. The sequence continues at coordinate 1,373,875 of JBBGZY010000385.1, forward strand.
GAGCCCCTCCTTACACAGGGTCCTCAGAGAGCCCCCCCTCATACATTAATGTCCCCAGAGGGCCCCCTTATACATCAGTGTCCCCAGAGGGCCCCCTCTTACATCAGTGTCCCCAGAGGGCCCCATCCTTATATTAGTGTCCCCAGAGAGCCCCCCCTCTTACATTAGTGTCCCCAGAGGCCCCCCTCTTACATCACTGTCCCCAGAGGGCCCCATCCTTACATTAGTGTCATCAGAGGCCCCCCTCTTACATCAGTGTCCCCAGGGGGCCCCTTCCTTACATTAGTGTCCCCAGAAAGCCCCCCCTCTTACATCAGGGTCCCCAAACAGCTGACTCTCACCCCCCTTGCAGAGGTTCCCCTGTACCTGGCTGGTGGAGGTGGGAGGTTGTGATCGACAGCTCTAAGGTGTCCACAGGCAGGGGGATCGCCCTGGGGCTAGTAGTTCTATCCCAGAATGTATACAGCGGAGAGGGGAGGGGCCTCTGACCCAGGCATCAGCAACAGTGTTCAAGTAGAGTGAAAGTGAAACTGATACCTGCCCGGGTCAGAGGCCCCTCGCTTCTCCTCTTCACAGTTTACACTGGCACTCGAGAGAGTACTACAAGCCCCAGGGAGATCCGGCCACCCACAACGGCACCATAGAGCTGCCGATCGCCGCCTTCCACCTCCTCCCACCTCTCCCCACTGCACGCTAAACGGCCAGCCAGAAGTGCAGGGGGGATGCTGGGTCTTGGGGGGCCCCCACAGTGGTATAAAGGAAGGGCCCAGTCGCAAATGTGACTGCAGCGACCCCTAACATTCCGCCACTGGATGTTTTAAACATTAATTGATGCGCTATCACACGCAGGGGAGGTGGGGCCTCGAGTAATTTGCGGGGCCCTACGCAACTTGCGTAGTGAGCATATAGGGCGGATCTGCTCTGAGGCCAGTCAAGGTCCTCCACCCCAAACTCGCTCATCCATGTCTTTATGGACCTTGCTTTGTGCACTGGTCCAAATATTTGGTGAAGGGGGGATTATGGTGTGGGGTTGTTTTTCAGGGGTTGGGCTTGGCCCCTTAGTTCCAGTGAAGGGAACTCTTAAGGTGTCACCATACCAAGACATTTTGGACAATTGCATGCTCCCAACTTTGTGGGAACAGTTTGGGGATGACCCCTTCCTGTTCCAACATGACTGCGCACCAATGCACAAAGCAAGATCCATAAAGACATGGATGAGCAACTTTGGGGTGGAGGAACTTGACTGGCCTGCACAGAGTCCTGACCTTAACCTGATAGAACACCTTTGGAATGAATTGGAGCGGAGAATGCGAGCCAGGCCTTCTTGTCCAACATAAGTGTCTGGCCTCACAAATGCACTTCTTGAAGAATGGTCAAGCATTCCCATAGACACACTCCTAAACCTTGTGGACAGCCTTCCCAGAAGAGTTGAAGCTGTTATAGCTGCAAAGGGTGGGCCAACTCAGTATTGAACCCTACGGACTAAGACTGGGATGCCATTAAAGTTCATGTGCGTGTAAAGGCAGGTGTCCCAATACTTTTGACAATATAGTGTATGTAAAAAATTGTCATGCCTGGAATTCAGCTTTAAATGACTGCACCAATTTATTACGCAAAAAAATCCCTCTTCTGAGATTTTTTTATGGTTTGGCAGAAAAGTACGGTCTGGAGGTGAACTCCATTATTATCAAGAGGGAAACGGCAGAAGGAACAATTGATTTTGTACTTTTGCCAAGGCATTGGTCATGTGACATGCTGTTGAAAATTGTGCAGAATTCAAGAAGGAAAATAAGTATTTAACATCCCTAATGTTGTTCATGATGCACAAGGGAGGCGATTTTGAAACAGGCAACTGAAAGAATGAGTTTAGAATGCAGTAATTAGTGTCTCTCCCTTATTAAAACTCTTAAGACTAAGCAGAATTAATTCTCCCTCTTTAAATAGCTGAATGCAACAAAACATCTATATTAGTATCGATTAGTAATAATGTCACATTTACAAGGGAAGAACTAGAATAACCTTTATAATCTGTTTATTTTGTGTGACGCAAGCAAAATAATTGGCTATTAGAGTTCAGAATGTCGTACATTCTGTTTATATACAGATTTAATATAGAGTATACCTATTGAAGGGAAATTCTAAGGAATATTCAAATTACATTGTATAGTATTACCTTATTTGGGCTTTTATATAAAAATGGGCATTGTATCTCATTCATAATGCGGGCACCCCATTAAATGGAAGTCTAAGGGGTAAGGTGGCCCTGCTTAGTGAGGTATAATTCCTACAAGTGTAAAATGGCCCCTATAAAATTCCCCATGACTTGCAAATATATACCCAATGAATTGAAATTCAACATACTCTGTACAAGCATAAAACATGCAGTCCGTTATAGCAGTGGTCTTTAAACTGTGGCCCGGGGGGTGGATGTGGCCCTTTGCTTGCCTTAATTTGGCCTATGGGGCACTTTTCCTCCCACTGATACCAACAATGGGGCATAATTCCTACTACTGACAGGGCACTATTTCTCCCATTGACACCAATGATGGAGCACTTATTCCTCCCACTGATATCAATGATGAGGCACTATTCCTCCCAATGATACCAATGATGGGGAAATTTTCCTCCCACTTTTACCAATGATGGGACACAATTTCTCCCACTGATACCAATGATGGGGATACAATTTCTCCCACTGATACCAATGATAGGGACAAAATTTCTCCCACTGATACCAATGATGGGACACAATTTTTCCCACTGATACCAATAATGGGGACACAATTTCTCCCACTGATACCAATGATGGGACACTATACCTCTCACTGGCACCAACCACGGCTGCTACTCCCCCCCCTAACACCAAAGATGCATTGTTTATGGACACTAGCACAATTTCTACTCCCCGTCTGGCCCCCCTAAAACCTGAAGGACAGCAAATGGGCCCTTTGTTTAGAAAGTTTGGAGACCCTTGCATTATAGCATGAGTCTACAGACAGTAAATACTGTCCTGTTCACAGCTTACTGTCTATTTAGTTTAACAGAGAATACAGAAGATGGAAGAGCTTCCAATCTATTAGGGTATATAGGAGAGTACAGAAGGTGGAAGAGCTTACAATTTATTAGAGTACAGAAGAGGATACAGAAGGTTGAAGAGCTTACATTCTATTAGGGTATAAGAGAAGAAACAGAAGGTAAAAAAGCATACCATATAATTAGGATATTAAGGATGATACAGAAGATGTAAGAGCTTACGATCTATTAGGCAGTGGCAACCGCTCATAAAGGGCGCAGGGACGCCACCCACCTAATCCATGAATCCAGCCCCTAATCTAAATGAAAGACGCACCCGGACACATGGATTACAATGGGTTTTTTTCAGAAACACATGATTAGAGCTAGGGGCTGTCTTCCTGCTTCTCCTCCCGGCCAATTAGGAAGAGGGTCCTGAGAGCCGATTGGACGTGAGTCCTAAGACCCGTCTGGCTGCGGGTCCTAAGTCCTGATTGGGCGGTAGGAAAAGCGACCGCCGGAACTTGGGAGGAGATGCGGGGGGGGGGGACATGACCTGGATGGGGTAAGTGTGGGGGCTGGTGGGGGGCCCTGGTGGGCGATGGGCGAGAGATGCGGCGATCAAGTGACTGGGGGGAAGCACCGGGGGGGGGGGGTGATGGTTGTTTTGCCCCCCCAAGAAAATTGAGCACCAGCCGCCACTGCTATTAGGGTTACAAGAGAGGAAACAGAAGGTGAGAGAGCTTACAATTTTGTAGAGTATAGTGGGGGATACAGAGGGTAGAAGAGCTTACAATGTATTGGGGGTATTGAGATGGACACAGAAGATGGAAGAGCTTTCTATTAGGATATAAGAGAGGAATCAGTAGGTAAAAGAATTTACAATCTATATATGTAAATAGGAGGACACAGATGATGGAAGAGAATACCATCTTTTTGTATATACGTGAGGAAACAGAGTGTGAAAGAGCTTACAATCTATTAGGGTATAGAGGCGATACAAAAGGTGGAAGTGCTTACAATCTATTGGGGTATAGAAGAGCTTTCTACTAGAATATAAGAGAGGAAACATAAGATAGAAGAGCTTACAATCTATTTGGGTAAATAAGAGAACACAGAAGATATCTATTAAGATATAAGTAAGGAAACAGAGGGCATTAGGGTATGGAGGCAGATACAAAAGATGGAAAAGCTTACACTCTATTTGGTTTCAGTCACAGCATAATATACACTTTAAATTCAGGAAGTTCTCTTACTGGTCAGACTACAAACTTTGGAAACATTTTTAGAAATGAACCAGCATATTCAAATATTTTGTTTTTTTGTACGGAGCTCTTAAGTCTGAAAATTGTGAGCTATTTCTTATACCGCAGATTCTAAGGGGTAGATATCTGGTGCAGCCGTGCATGGTAGCCAATCAGCTTCTAATTTCAGCTTGTTCAATTAAGCTTTGACAGTAAAACCTAGAAGCTGATTGGTTTCTATGAGCAAAAGAGGGGGGTGAGTAAAAGAACTGGAACACTCTGTGGTTTCAATGAGGCTAATAGCAGACTTAGGGTGAGGTCCGTACAGGTCTGCATGTAGGTTTGGACACCTGCAAACACCAATCAATAATAGGTGTGTTCCTCAGAATTCAATGCAGCATATATCAAAAAAGAGGGGGAGAGAAAGTGAATTCATGAATGAGGAACAAGCAGGAGTCAATATTAATTAAATGCTTTTTAATGAAAAAGAGACTCACAATAAACACTAATCCAGAAAATATCCTGATAACACAGGTACCATCACCATTAAAAAGACCAAACAGTCATGTGCGGACACAGATAACCACCCGTCACAATCAACCACTTATAATATGTTAAAGAAGACATTCACTTTAAATAAACAGCAATAATAACAATGCATGGAACATATGTGCTAGACATTGATGAAAGTCCAAATGGTATGGGGGAAGTGATGGCAAATATTATAGTGGATGAATGGGTTGTGGTGACAGCAGGACTTGATCAGCACTAAGTGGTGGTATGGCGGACAAAATTCGCCGTGTAAAGGGGGGACAATAATGTCAGGGGGCCTTGCTGGAGAGGTCCAAAAAGGAATAGATAGATGAAATCACAGCCGCTGCAGGATGCAGGTGTGTGTAGGCTGGCAGGACGGAGCCTCTCTAGGCCAGGGATGGCTCACAAGGCTGCAGACCAGAAGGTGTGGATGGAACTGGCAGGCGGCTAGAATTGGAGAGGTGAAATAATTGGTGAGCTGACACTGCAGTATAGAGGTCAATGACCACATGCGATGAGAAACTGTAAATAAGAGTCCCGAATCAGGGATAAGGTAAGGAAGGATCTCACCCAATGTTGTTTGCCGTCCGTATCAAGGAAGCAGGATTGCAGCTGTCACCATCTCCGATTTGTCAGTGCCTTTCAGTAGATGAACCGGTCAGGTAGGGAGTCATCCGGACAGTGCCTCAGTGGTAAGTGGCGGGTTGGTGCTGGGAGTGAGTAAGCTCACGTAAGTTCTGCATATAAAGTCCAAGCAGTTTGAGGCAACAGTTTCCCCTTTCGGCTAGCCGTTATGGCGCTGTAGCGAGATCAAACAGTCGCTGGTCTAGCGGGTCAGGTGATCGGCGTGATCAAGGCTGGTGGTGGGTCTGTTTGTCAGCAGGTACGCTGAGAGCAGCGTGTTGGCGTCATGCTGACGCGTTTCATCCGTAAACCGGATTTCTTCAGAGCATGCGCAGTAGCAAACTTCATCAACTTAAGTAGTGTTGAGGGAGGATCACATGGGTTTCGCGTTTGGTTACCAAGGCTACCGCGCTGTTCACTGACAGCCATACACAAGAGAAAAACATATAAAACATGACTAACAGAGCGAGTCCGTGAAGGCAACCAGGGAATAGAGAGAAATAGGAAAAAGGGGAGGGAGGGGAGAAGGGAAAGAAACAAAAAGGAGGGGGGGGTCAGTCAGAAATGATAAGAAAAAAATGGAAGGAAATAGAAAATAGCATAAAAATGGTAAAAGTAAAAAATAAAATAAAGGGATGATGAAAGAATAAAATAAAATAAAATAAAATAATGTAGGAGTGGTTCTTAGCACCAATAATCAGGTGCAGTAGGCAAAAATAATATAGATAGTATTATAAAGATGACTAAGATACAGAAGATATCAATATGAAAAGTCAGGAACAGGGCTAGGAGTTTATCAGGGGGAACTATAGGTAGTGAAATCCCAACCAAGAAGAGGGGAAAAGGAAGGAAAGAAATGCGGACATACAACCACCGATGAATTATGGGGTCAGGAATACACTGAGGTTGCACTCGTTATTTAACCCATACGGGTGCATACTATTGGTGTTGTATATCCACATTTTCTCCTTCTGGTAAAGGATCCTGTCGAAATCGCCCCTTCTCAGGGGGAGGTTAAGCCTATAGATACCTTTGACAGTAAGTCCTTTGGGGTTACCCCCATGTGCCTGCAGGAAGTGTAGGGGGATTGGTCGTTCGTCGTCCTTACTTAAAATGGACTGGATATGTTCACTCACTCTTACCCTCAGTGGTCTCTTAGTTTTCCCCACGTAGTGTTTCCCACAAGGACAGGTGAGCATATAAATCACCCTAGTTGTGTTGCAATTGATAAAGTTATTAATTTTGAAAAGTTTTTTTCCCTCAGAATCAGAAAATGTACTTGTACGTTCAACGTACTTGCATACTGAGCAGCGACCGCACTTAAACATCCCCTTCAGGGGCGGAAGTTGTGTCAACCAGTTGGGAGTAGGTGATCTTTGATACTCAGAGTGAATTAAACTATCTTTTAAATTTTTGGAACGCCGAGCCGTTAAGAGGGGTCTGGTGCCCACAATCTTGCCTAGGAGGGGCGACTCAGACAGAATATGCCAGTGTTTGTTAAGTATGGACCTAACTTGGTCCCAATGGGCACCAAATTTGGTAATGATCCTGGGTAATCCACCGGATTTCGAAGGTTTAGGGTCCTTTTTCTTTTTTGAAAGAAGTGTTAACCGATCTGTCTGAGTGGCCCTTCTTCTGGCCTCCCTGATACATGAGTGGGAATAGCCTCTCTCTCTGAATCTATTGTAGAGATCTTTAGACTCAGTGATAAAGTCAACTGGGTCAGAACAGTTTCTTCGGGCCCTGAGGAATTGGCCTACTGGAATGGCCTTAATCAAAGATTTAGGGTGGTCACTGGATGCTAAAAGTAGGGTATTGGCTGCTGTGGGTTTTCTGAAGGTTTTGGTCTTAATTCGACAATTATCAATGTAGATGGTTAGATCAAGAAATGAAAGTGTGTTGGGATGGAAGGTGTAGGTGAGTCTAATGTTTCTGTCATTAGAATTTAGCTCATTCATGAAGGTATGTAGCTCATGTTCAGAGCCCCCCCAAATCATTAGAACATCATCTATGTACCTCAGCCATGTGAGGCAGTGGCTGAGGTACATGGACGAGGGGTACACCAGGTCTTCCTCCCACAGACCAAGGTGTAAACATGCATAGGAGGGCGCCCAGGGTGCTCCCATGGAGGTTCCCCTTATCTGCTGGTAGAAGTTTCCCAAAAATTGAAAGCAACTATGTTCAAGTAGAAATGTAAGAGTATCGCCTATGAATTCATTATGCTGTCCTAGGGAAGGGAACCTACGTTCAAGAAAAAATTGGACTGCACGCAGGCCCCAGGAATGTGGTATTGAGGTGTACAGCGATTCAACATCTATCCCCACTAAGAGGGCCCCAGATGGCATTGTTAAAGTATTTAGTCGCCTTAGTACATCCATAGTATCTTGTACAAATGAAGGTAACTCAGGGACCAGGTCCTTAATGAGGGCATCAATGAATTTACCCACTTTTTCAAGCGGACCGTTGACTGCGGACACTATAGGTCTGCCGGGTGGATTATGCAGGCATTTGTGGAGCTTGGGGATAATATAAAAAGTGGGGATGTTGAATTGCTGTACCCTCAAGTAGTTGAACTCTTTAGAGGTGATCAGTTTCTCTTCCAAACCGAGACTAAGGAGATAATTAAGAGCATTGACGATGGCATTGAAGGGATTGGTGTGAAGTTTGCGGTAGGTAGATTCATCCGCTAGGAGTCTCCTAACTTCAGTTTCGTATTGTGTTTCAGTTAGAAGGACAATATTACCCCCTTTGTCGCTGCCCTTAATGACAATACCGGGGGCATTTTCAAGTTCTCTGAGGGCTTTTCGTTCCTCACGTGAGATATTGTCGATTCCCCTATAGTTCCAATTAATTTTGGAGAGATCTCTCTTGACTTGGGTCAGAAAGAATTCAATCGGTTTGTATTTGGAAAGGGGGGGCATCTTGGTGGACCTTATCGGTAAGTTGGCCGGGCGAGTCAACGCATGCTGGTGGTCTGAGGTCTCAGAGTCAGAGTCAGACTCACAGCCCTCCTGGAGTAACGAAACCAAAATATTAAGGGCCTCTCGCTCTTCCCCATCTGCTGACACAGGATAGGGCTCATCATGTTTTGATGAGTGCCAATATCCAAAGATAACCTTTCTTAAGTAGAGTGAGATGTCTTTATAGACTTCAAATTCGTTCATCCCAGATTTGGGGGAGAAGGAGAGGCCTCTATTTAACAGTGATATATGGTGTTCATTAAGAGGGAATTGAGTAAGATTTACAACTTTCATGTCTACCAGAGAGATAGGAGGGGGAGGCAATGGATCGTGTGTCGTAGTGGAATGCATTACGTTCTGTGTGTTCTGTTCCTTGATTGCCGTTGGCTTTTTCGTATTTCTCGAGTCCTTCCTTGAGGAGGTGGGGGCTGATGTAAGGTATTGTGTCCCTTTAGACTTGATTTCGCTTTCACTGTTGTTGTGGTGGAATTGTCTGGGGGGGGTGGGTCTTTGTCTAAAAAAGTCACCGAAGGTTCTTTGTGTTCACTATCGCTGTCAGAGGACGAAATGTGGTGGCGATTTGATGTGGAACTGCTGTGTCTACCTCTACTCTTACGTGATCTACTCCTACCCACATGAATGGTGGGATCAAAGAGATCACCTCGTTCCAAGTCTAGTAAGTTCTGTTTAAACTTTTCTTGTTTACTACTTTTTAGATTTTTTTGTGTCTTTTCTACTTCCTTTTTAAGGAGTTCATTGTGTTTGTCAAACAGGGGATTTGTTTTAAAGGGTTCAAGTAGCAACGCACTTGCCTCTATCTCTGTTTTAATCTCGTTCAGTTGGATCAATTCCTCGTCAACAATCAATTGCATAATCTCAAGGCCTCGTTTGGCACAACTGGCCTTCCATGCTTCAATGAACCGAGGGGTATGGAGGTGTGCAGCTGGAGTGACACGTTCTCTCAGACCACGTGGAATGATACCGTTCTCAATGTGGGATTTTAAAGAGGAAATGTCCCACTTCCTGTTGAGAAATTTAATGGTTAGCTTTTTGTGGTTTCTGAAGAGAGACTGAAGTGAGTCTTCACCATCCTTGGATATTGGTTGTTCACAAGAAAATGCCAACTGAATTTCTTTTTCTATTTCGTCATCAATTTGATAGGCCATACCAAAAAAAAAAAAAAAAAAAAAAAAAAAAAAAAAAAAAAAAGGGGGGGGGGGGGGGTAGGGGAGGAGAAAAAGGGAGGAAGGGCAAAAGATGAGATCTGGGAAAGGTTGCCTACGGCTTCGCTCTGGGTTAAAAAAGTTGGTAGATGGTACGGATTAGCGTGAGTGATCACAGAGTGGGGTTCAAGAAGGGAAGTATAATCCCACAGAAGCACACTGAGCAAAAGAGGGGGGTGAGTAAAAGAACTGGAACACTCTGTGGTTTCAATGAGGCTAATAGCAGACTTAGGGTGAGGTCCGTACAGGTCTGCATGTAGGTTTGGACACCTGCAAACACCAATCAATAATAGGTGTGTTCCTCAGAATTCAATGCAGCATATATCAAAAAAGAGGGGGAGAGAAAGTGAATTCATGAATGAGGAACAAGCAGGAGTCAATATTAATTAAATGCTTTTTAATGAAAAAGAGACTCACAATAAACACTAATCCAGAAAATATCCTGATAACACAGGTACCATCACCATTAAATTTTTATTTTATTTTATTCTTTCATCATCCCTTTATTTTATTTTTTACTTTTACCATTTTTATGCTATTTTCTATTTCCTTCCATTTTTTTCTTATCATTTCTGACTGACCCCCCCCTCCTTTTTGTTTCTTTCCCTTCTCCCCTCCCTCCCCTTTTTCCTATTTCTCTCTATTCCCTGGTTGCCTTCACGGACTCGCTCTGTTAGTCATGTTTTATATGTTTTTCTCTTGTGTATGGCTGTCAGTGAACAGCGCGGTAGCCTTGGTAACCAAACGCGAAACCCATGTGATCCTCCCTCAACACTACTTAAGTTGATGAAGTTTGCTACTGCGCATGCTCTGAAGAAATCCGGTTTACGGATGAAACGCGTCAGCATGACGCCAACACGCTGCTCTCAGCGTACCTGCTGACAAACAGACCCACCACCAGCCTTGATCACGCCGATCACCTGACCCGCTAGACCAGCGACTGTTTGATCTCGCTACAGCGCCATAACGGCTAGCCGAAAGGGGAAACTGTTGCCTCAAACTGCTTGGACTTTATATGCAGAACTTACGTGAGCTTACTCACTCCCAGCACCAACCCGCCACTTACCACTGAGGCACTGTCCGGATGACTCCCTACCTGACCGGTTCATCTACTGAAAGGCACTGACAAATCGGAGATGGTGACAGCTGCAATCCTGCTTCCTTGATACGGACGGCAAACAACATTGGGTGAGATCCTTCCTTACCTTATCCCTGATTCGGGACTCTTATTTACAGTTTCTCATCGCATGTGGTCATTGACCTCTATACTGCAGTGTCAGCTCACCAATTATTTCACCTCTCCAATTCTAGCCGCCTGCCAGTTCCATCCACACCTTCTGGTCTGCAGCCTTGTGAGCCATCCCTGGCCTAGAGAGGCTCCGTCCTGCCAGCCTACACACACCTGCATCCTGCAGCGGCTGTGATTTCATCTATCTATTCCTTTTTGGACCTCTCCAGCAAGGCCCCCTGACATTATTGTCCCCCCTTTACACGGCGAATTTTGTCCGCCATACCACCACTTAGTGCTGATCAAGTCCTGCTGTCACCACAACCCATTCATCCACTATAATATTTGCCATCACTTCCCCCATACCATTTGGACTTTCATCAATGTCTAGCACATATGTTCCATGCATTGTTATTATTGCTGTTTATTTAAAGTGAATGTCTTCTTTAACATATTATAAGTGGTTGATTGTGACGGGTGGTTATCTGTGTCCGCACATGACTGTTTGGTCTTTTTAATGGTGATGGTACCTGTGTTATCAGGATATTTTCTGGATTAGTGTTTATTGTGAGTCTCTTTTTCATTAAAAAGCATTTAATTAATATTGACTCCTGCTTGTTCCTCATTCATGAATTCACTTTCTCTCCCCCTCTTTTTTGATATATGCTGCATTGAATTCTGAGGAACACACCTATTATTGATTGGTGTTTGCAGGTGTCCAAACCTACATGCAGACCTGTACGGACCTCACCCTAAGTCTGCTATTAGCCTCATTGAAACCACAGAGTGTTCCAGTTCTTTTACTCACCCCCCTCTTTTGCTCAGTGTGCTTCTGTGGGATTATACTTCCCTTCTTGAACCCCACTCTGTGATCACTCACGCTAATCCGTACCATCTACCAACTTTTTTAACCCAGAGCGAAGCCGTAGGCAACCTTTCCCAGATCTCATCTTTTGCCCTTCCTCCCTTTTTCTCCTCCCCTACCCCCCCCCCCCCTTTTTTTTTTTTTTTTTTTTTTTTTTTTTTTTTTTTTTTTTTTTTTTTTTTTGGTATGGCCTATCAAATTGATGACGAAATAGAAAAAGAAATTCAGTTGGCATTTTCTTGTGAACAACCAATATCCAAGGATGGTGAAGACTCACTTCAGTCTCTCTTCAGAAACCACAAAAAGCTAACCATTAAATTTCTCAACAGGAAGTGGGACATTTCCTCTTTAAAATCCCACATTGAGAACGGTATCATTCCACGTGGTCTGAGAGAACGTGTCACTCCAGCTGCACACCTCCATACCCCTCGGTTCATTGAAGCATGGAAGGCCAGTTGTGCCAAACGAGGCCTTGAGATTATGCAATTGATTGTTGACGAGGAATTGATCCAACTGAACGAGATTAAAACAGAGATAGAGGCAAGTGCGTTGCTACTTGAACCCTTTAAAACAAATCCCCTGTTTGACAAACACAATGAACTCCTTAAAAAGGAAGTAGAAAAGACACAAAAAAATCTAAAAAGTAGTAAACAAGAAAAGTTTAAACAGAACTTACTAGACTTGGAACGAGGTGATCTCTTTGATCCCACCATTCATGTGGGTAGGAGTAGATCACGTAAGAGTAGAGGTAGACACAGCAGTTCCACATCAAATCGCCACCACATTTCGTCCTCTGACAGCGATAGTGAACACAAAGAACCTTCGGTGACTTTTTTAGACAAAGACCCACCCCCCCCAGACAATTCCACCACAACAACAGTGAAAGCGAAATCAAGTCTAAAGGGACACAATACCTTACATCAGCCCCCACCTCCTCAAGGAAGGACTCGAGAAATACGAAAAAGCCAACGGCAATCAAGGAACAGAACACACAGAACGTAATGCATTCCACTACGACACACGATCCATTGCCTCCCCCTCCTATCTCTCTGGTAGACATGAAAGTTGTAAATCTTACTCAATTCCCTCTTAATGAACACCATATATCACTGTTAAATAGAGGCCTCTCCTTCTCCCCCAAATCTGGGATGAACGAATTTGAAGTCTATAAAGACATCTCACTCTACTTAAGAAAGGTTATCTTTGGATATTGGCACTCATCAAAACATGATGAGCCCTATCCTGTGTCAGCAGATGGGGAAGAGCGAGAGGCCCTTAATATTTTGGTTTCGTTACTCCAGGAGGGCTGTGAGTCTGACTCTGACTCTGAGACCTCAGACCACCAGCATGCGTTGACTCGCCCGGCCAACTTACCGATAAGGTCCACCAAGATGCCCCCCCTTTCCAAATACAAACCGATTGAATTCTTTCTGACCCAAGTCAAGAGAGATCTCTCCAAAATTAATTGGAACTATAGGGGAATCGACAATATCTCACGTGAGGAACGAAAAGCCCTCAGAGAACTTGAAAATGCCCCCGGTATTGTCATTAAGGGCAGCGACAAAGGGGGTAATATTGTCCTTCTAACTGAAACACAATACGAAACTGAAGTTAGGAGACTCCTAGCGGATGAATCTACCTACCGCAAACTTCACACCAATCCCTTCAATGCCATCGTCAATGCTCTTAATTATCTCCTTAGTCTCGGTTTGGAAGAGAAACTGATCACCTCTAAAGAGTTCAACTACTTGAGGGTACAGCAATTCAACATCCCCACTTTTTATATTATCCCCAAGCTCCACAAATGCCTGCATAATCCACCCGGCAGACCTATAGTGTCCGCAGTCAACGGTCCGCTTGAAAAAGTGGGTAAATTCATTGATGCCCTCATTAAGGACCTGGTCCCTGAGTTACCTTCATTTGTACAAGATACTATGGATGTACTAAGGCGACTAAATACTTTAACAATGCCATCTGGGGCCCTCTTAGTGGGGATAGATGTTGAATCGCTGTACACCTCAATACCACATTCCTGGGGCCTGCGTGCAGTCCAATTTTTTCTTGAACGTAGGTTCCCTTCCCTAGGACAGCATAATGAATTCATAGGCGATACTCTTACATTTCTACTTGAACATAATTGCTTTCAATTTTTGGGAAACTTCTACCAGCAGATAAGGGGAACCTCCATGGGAGCACCCTGGGCGCCCTCCTATGCATGTTTACACCTTGGTCTGTGGGAGGAAGACCTGGTGTACCCCTCGTCCATGTACCTCAGCCACTGCCTCACATGGCTGAGGTACATAGATGATGTTCTAATGATTTGGGGGGGCTCTGAACATGAGCTACATACCTTCATGAATGAGCTAAATTCTAATGACAGAAACATTAGACTCACCTACACCTTCCATCCCAACACACTTTCATTTCTTGATCTAACCATCTACATTGATAATTGTCGAATTAAGACCAAAACCTTCAGAAAACCCACAGCAGCCAATACCCTACTTTTAGCATCCAGTGACCACCCTAAATCTTTGATTAAGGCCATTCCAGTAGGCCAATTCCTCAGGGCCCGAAGAAACTGTTCTGACCCAGTTGACTTTATCACTGAGTCTAAAGATCTCTACAATAGATTCAGAGAGAGAGGCTATTCCCACTCATGTATCAGGGAGGCCAGAAGAAGGGCCACTCAGACAGATCGGTTAACACTTCTTTCAAAAAAGAAAAAGGACCCTAAACCTTCGAAATCCGGTGGATTACCCAGGATCATTACCAAATTTGGTGCCCATTGGGACCAAGTTAGGTCCATACTTAACAAACACTGGCATATTCTGTCTGAGTCGCCCCTCCTAGGCAAGATTGTGGGCACCAGACCCCTCTTAACGGCTCGGCGTTCCAAAAATTTAAAAGATAGTTTAATTCACTCTGAGTATCAAAGATCACCTACTCCCAACTGGTTGACACAACTTCCGCCCCTGAAGGGGATGTTTAAGTGCGGTCGCTGCTCAGTATGCAAGTACGTTGAACGTACAAGTACATTTTCTGATTCTGAGGGAAAAAAACTTTTCAAAATTAATAACTTTATCAATTGCAACACAACTAGGGTGATTTATATGCTCACCTGTCCTTGTGGGAAACACTACGTGGGGAAAACTAAGAGACCACTGAGGGTAAGAGTGAGTGAACATATCCAGTCCATTTTAAGTAAGGACGACGAACGACCAATCCCCCTACACTTCCTGCAGGCACATGGGGGTAACCCCAAAGGACTTACTGTCAAAGGTATCTATAGGCTTAACCTCCCCCTGAGAAGGGGCGATTTCGACAGGATCCTTTACCAGAAGGAGAAAATGTGGATATACAACACCAATAGTATGCACCCGTATGGGTTAAATAACGAGTGCAACCTCAGTGTATTCCTGACCCCATAATTCATCGGTGGTTGTATGTCCGCATTTCTTTCCTTCCTTTTCCCCTCTTCTTGGTTGGGATTTCACTACCTATAGTTCCCCCTGATAAACTCCTAGCCCTGTTCCTGACTTTTCATATTGATATCTTCTGTATCTTAGTCATCTTTATAATACTATCTATATTATTTTTGCCTACTGCACCTGATTATTGGTGCTAAGAACCACTCCTACATTATTTTATTTTATTTTATTTTATTCTTTCATCATCCCTTTATTTTATTTTTTACTTTTACCATTTTTATGCTATTTTCTATTTCCTTCCATTTTTTTCTTATCATTTCTGACTGACCCCCCCCTCCTTTTTGTTTCTTTCCCTTCTCCCCTCCCTCCCCTTTTTCCTATTTCTCTCTATTCCCTGGTTGCCTTCACGGACTCGCTCTGTTAGTCATGTTTTATATGTTTTTCTCTTGTGTATGGCTGTCAGTGAACAGCGCGGTAGCCTTGGTAACCAAACGCGAAACCCATGTGATCCTCCCTCAACACTACTTAAGTTGATGAAGTTTGCTACTGCGCATGCTCTGAAGAAATCCGGTTTACGGATGAAACGCGTCAGCATGACGCCAACACGCTGCTCTCAGCGTACCTGCTGACAAACAGACCCACCACCAGCCTTGATCACGCCGATCACCTGACCCGCTAGACCAGCGACTGTTTGATCTCGCTACAGCGCCATAACGGCTAGCCGAAAGGGGAAACTGTTGCCTCAAACTGCTTGGACTTTATATGCAGAACTTACGTGAGCTTACTCACTCCCAGCACCAACCCGCCACTTACCACTGAGGCACTGTCCGGATGACTCCCTACCTGACCGGTTCATCTACTGAAAGGCACTGACAAATCGGAGATGGTGACAGCTGCAATCCTGCTTCCTTGATACGGACGGCAAACAACATTGGGTGAGATCCTTCCTTACCTTATCCCTGATTCGGGACTCTTATTTACAGTTTCTCATCGCATGTGGTCATTGACCTCTATACTGCAGTGTCAGCTCACCAATTATTTCACCTCTCCAATTCTAGCCGCCTGCCAGTTCCATCCACACCTTCTGGTCTGCAGCCTTGTGAGCCATCCCTGGCCTAGAGAGGCTCCGTCCTGCCAGCCTACACACACCTGCATCCTGCAGCGGCTGTGATTTCATCTATCTATTCCTTTTTGGACCTCTCCAGCAAGGCCCCCTGACATTATTGTCCCCCCTTTACACGGCGAATTTTGTCCGCCATACCACCACTTAGTGCTGATCAAGTCCTGCTGTCACCACAACCCATTCATCCACTATAATATTTGCCATCACTTCCCCCATACCATTTGGACTTTCATCAATGTCTAGCACATATGTTCCATGCATTGTTATTATTGCTGTTTATTTAAAGTGAATGTCTTCTTTAACATATTATAAGTGGTTGATTGTGACGGGTGGTTATCTGTGTCCGCACATGACTGTTTGGTCTTTTTAATGGTGATGGTACCTGTGTTATCAGGATATTTTCTGGATTAGTGTTTATTGTGAGTCTCTTTTTCATTAAAAAGCATTTAATTAATATTGACTCCTGCTTGTTCCTCATTCATGAATTCACTTTCTCTCCCCCTCTTTTTTGATTGGTTTCTATGCAGAGCTGTACCTGATTTTAAAGGCTTCAGTTATAGTAAATAACCCACAATGCGTCAGCCATATATTGTGGTTGTGTTGTGCTCAAAATAACTTTAGGCCAAGAGCCACGAAAACACCACAGCGGCGGAGCAGGACGTACATTTTGGTAAGCGATGCAGCTGTTTTCTGCTGGCTATTACACTTTAATAATAAGAATGCGCTTTTCCCTTCCAAATTGTTGTATTAAGTTTGTGTATCTGCAGGGGGAAGGCAACCCATGACAATAAAACTTTGCAATGTTTGCTAAGCTCGCGGTAACTCTCCTAGACAGAAACGCCACTCGCACGTTCACCCGATCCAGCAATATTGTTTTTAGCTGCACAATAAAGAACAATGTTCTAAAATTCTCCGGTAATGTGAGAAAATATGAAAAGAAATACTTTTATATGGGAGACGAGCTGCCGCTCGCTAGGTGAGGTGGGGGTGAGGGGGGATTTGGGGAATAATAACAGCGCAGAAATATATGTGATTTGTATTCTTCCTCAGCTTCCTCCAGGGAGAAAAAAATTCATAACATTCTCCAAAGTGAAATCAAGAATAATGATTCTAAATGTCGCAGAAAGAGAACAAAAACTGCCTTTATATATCATACAAGCAAATACATAAAAAAAAAAAAAATCCTAACAGCGTAGTAATAAAATTAGTAAATACAAAGTATCAGAAGTAAAACAAAGATGATGCATGTTGACTTTGATAGTCATACTTAAAGATAACCGTCTAGGCTTGAATCTATATACTCTTATTAAAGTGGACCTATCATCATATATATTTTTTCATGGCAAGTGAAGCATGCAAAGTATACATGTGCAATTCGTTTTGTAACAAATCAAAATTCGGCCAAATTTTGCATCTTTCGGACATTCAGATGCATCCAAATGTCCGAAGACAAAAATAACGAATTTCAACGAATACGAAAGAAATCATAGCGAAAATAACAAATGAATTCGATATGATTTGTTCATTTGTTAAAGGTCTAATGAAACAAAAGGTCAACTCAGAGTAAATCTTACAGTCCAATTAAACTAATTAATGTTGTGCTGGAGGTTGGATTACTGGCAAAGTGCATTCCTGAGAACTGAGTGAGAAGGGTGTTGTATTGTATTTGAGCAGAGGAGAAGAGATATTGTCATTGTGTGTGTTAATCGATTTAATAAACAAACGACTATAAAAACTACGAATCGTTATCACTACTATATTTACATACATAAATATCGATTTGATTCGATATACATACATAATGAATCGATTCGGTATAACAAATATCGACACTCTATGGAAATAACTAATTATCTGAAAAACATATTAACGTAACATAACGAATATAACAGAACAAAATGTATTTTACGAATCGAAACAAAATTAAATTTTCCATTTTGTGCACAAGTCTAATGCAAAGTAATATGTGTGTAACACTTCCAGTTGTTTATTGCTTCTTGCAGAGGTAATACTCCCCTTGGCAATGCATCATCACCTTTTCTTTTCAGAAAGACAGAGCCATCTTTTACCAGCGATCATCCAGGGTCACCGGCTACTTTGTGAATCGAAGCGTTTGTTAACCACAAAAAAAAAAAAAAAAAAATTGGATCCTGTTATACAGCACAGTGCTTGTGCTGTGTCATTTGGCCCCCTGTATCACCTGAAATACCTGGCTGATCCTGCCAGTTTCTGCTGTCCCCCCTGTAAACTGACCACGATTTATCAGGATGAGCCCTGACACTGTGGTCAGAGTACGTGCCTCCGTCATCCGCAGCTCTCCTGTGTCTGTGTCTCCCTCTCTCCCTCTGTCCACCTCCTCCCTCCCCTCCCTGCCTGTCAGCTCCATGATGCTCCCCTCCTGCTCTAAAAATAACCGTTTTTTTTACTTCTATAGTTCCCTCTGATATATAATATTAAGTTCCCCAATGGATGTCATTTATAAAAATATGCGGTATAATAGCTTTCAGCCTTCAGAGTGCCGTTAAGCGCTCACGTGACTGCTTGCAGGTTGCATCTCCTCGTCTCGGCTGAACACTGGCTGCCCCCCCCCCCCCAAGAAAATTGAGCACCAGCCACCACTGAGTCTGATTATGGAGGGGGGGGGGGCTCCTCCAGAATGGCATTTTGTCAGCCTTACTCACTGAATCACAGAAAATGGGGCATGTCTGACTTGTAGGAGTTGATTTACTAAAGGCAAATACACTGTGTACTTTGCAAGTGCAGTTGCTCCAGAGCTTAGTAAATGAGGTAAAGCTTCACTGTACAAAGAATACCCAATCACACGCAAGGAAAATAAACAAAAAAAACCCAATGAATTTCTGATTGCACTTGATTGGATGATGAAAGTCACCAGAGCTTCCCCTCATTTACTAAACTCTGGAGCAACTGCGTTTGCAGAGGGAGCAGTCCATTAGGCTTTAGTAAATTAAACCCGTAGCATAATGCAAATGTATAAAGTTACTGGAATGTCCACTTTCAGGTTAACCGGTGCATCGCTTGCCGAGTGCAAAGCAACAGGATCACTTAAAAGGACAAAATCATCTTTAGCTTCATATGAGTCTCACTGAGAGTCAAAGGTCACCCAACAGGTGGGGTCCCTGTCTACTAAACAGCAGGGATGAGTTTGGATACTGAAGAAGCCCAATTGGTGGGTGTAACATGTATGGTGGGAGGAGCCGAAGCCTGTGACGTCACGTAGTTATTACCAGTGTCAGTGTGGTGAGCTGATTATTTTATGCGCATGTTATCCAAATTTTCTTGTGAGCGTTTTTAATCCCTATTGGCTTGTAATAAAAAAGTAAAAAACGGAGAGCACTATGGTTTTTTCTGCTTTGTTTTATGGTTTATCATGCTGAGGACTGAGGGATGCGTTAAAGTCAGGGGCGTAACTAGAAATCACAGGGCCCCATAGCACAATGTTGTATGCCACCCCCCACACAAACAGCCCCCCCCACAAAAAAATTACCTAATGCCATTGAACAACAGATTACCACACTCATGTAGCACAGTACCCAGGCAACAGCTTATATTAATTTCGAACAACAAAGTATGCAGTATACTGTATGCAGCCCCTGAAGGACACACATGCATACCCCCATCAGTACGGACACCCCCTACCTCAGTGCAGACCCCCCAGCAGTACAGACACCCCCCCAGTACAGACCACCCCCTCAGTACAGACCCCCCCAGCATTACAAACCCCCCCTCAGTGCAGACACCCCCTTCACTGCAGGACCTCCCTTAGTAAAGACACCCCCCCCTAGTGCAGACTCCCCAGCATTACAGACCCCCCTCAGTGCACACACCCCCTTCAGTGCAGGACCCCCGCAGCAGTACAGACACCCCCTCAGTACAGACCACCCCCTCAGTACAGACACCCCCCAGCATTACAGACCCCCCCTCAGTGCAGACACCCACCTAAGTGCAGATCTCCCCCAGCAGTGCAGACCCCCCCCTCAGTAGTACAAACCCCCCCAGAAGTGCAGACACCCCCTTAGTACAGACACCCTCCCAGTGTAGACCCTCCCCAGCATTACAGACCCCACCTCAGTGCAGACCCCCCCCCAGCAGTACAGACACCCCCCTTCTCAGTGCAGACCCCCCTCAGTACAGAGTCCCCCCCCAGTGCAGACCCCCCCAGCATTACAGACACCCCCAGTGCAGACCACCCCCCTCAGTACAGACACCCCCCAGTGCAGACCCCCCCCAGCATTACAGACCCCCCTCAGTGCTGACACCACCCTCAGTGAAGACCCCCCAGCAGTGTAGACACCCCCCTTAGAACAGACACCCCCTAGTGCAGACCCCCCCAGCATTACAGACCCCACCTCAGTGCAGACCCCCCAGAAGTACAGACACACCCCCCTCAGTGCAGACCCCCGTCAGTACAGACACCCCCCAGCAGTACAGACACCTCCCTATTACAGACCTCCCCTCAGTGCAGACACCCCACCTCAGTGCAGGACCCCCAGCAGTGCAGACCCCCTCTTAGTACAGACCCCCCTCAGTAGTGCAGACCCCCCTCAGTGCAGACCCCCTCAATGCAGGACCCCCCAGCAGTGCAGACCCCCCCTTAGTACAGACCCCCCTTAGTAGTGCAGACCCCCTCAGTAGAGCAGACCCCCCCTCAGGGCAGGCCCCCCTCAGTGCAGGACCCCCAGCAGTGCAGACACCCCCCCTCAGTACAGCCCCCCTCAGTAGTGCAGACCCCCCTCAGTAGTGCAGACCCCCCTTCAGTAGTGCAGACCCCCACCTCAATGCAGACACCCCCTCAGTAGTGCAGACTCCCCCTCAGTGCAGCCCCCCCTCAGTAGTGCAGGCCCCCCTCAGTGCAGACCCCCCTCAGTAGTACAGACCCCCCCAGCAGTATAGACGCCACCCCTTCTTACATACCTCAGAACAGCGCTGACAGTCTCCAGATACACACAGCGGTGTGTGTCCCTCGAGGCTCGAGCGCAGGCTCCTCCTCCTCTGTGGATGTAAACAGAGAGGATGGGAGGCGGCTTCGGTCCGTGCCGCTGAAGGACACAGCGGCACGAGGCACAGCGAGCAGTGTTAGTGGTGCGGCTGCCACTACCCAAGGGTGTCACCCGGAGCGGCCTGCATCCGCCTAGCAACGCCACTCACCGGGCCCCAACTCGGCTGCGGGCCCCATAGTGCCCGCATGGGTCGCTATGGCGGTAGTTCTGCTCACTGGTTAAAGTGATACTAAACACACACACTGTTTCATTTACATTCTCCCTTCTATTTCTGTATATGGATGATAGAACTGTAATTATTTTCATTAAAAAAACAGTTAAGTATCCTTTTCCCAATCAATATACAGCTGTCACACGACCCAGCTCTTTCCCAGCCTATCTGCAGGGGAACATAAGCAGGAGGAGCTTCTAGTCATCTGTTACTGGTCATATGTTTAAAAAAAAAAGCATTTGGAAATTTAGCGTAAAAATAAACAATTAATATCAATAAACTGTTTTAACCACTTAAAGTGGAAGTAAACCCATCCTTAAAACAGTTTCATTTCCGGCACTTGTAGGAAATGTAACACTCCCATTGGTTGTGCTTTTAACCAAACTGTCAAACCATCCAATGGCTGGTGTCATAACTGATCACATGTGCAGCATCATGGCAATTGTAGAATAAACAGAGGCAAAGATGGCAGCTTCCTTGGCTGAAAACGATAGGGGGGTTTACTTACCTTACCTTTAAGGACTGAGCCTTTTTTTGGGATTTGGTGTTTAAAAGTTAAAAACAGTTTTTTTGCTAGAAAATTACTTAGAACCCCCAAACAATATATATTTTTATATATATATATATATATATATATATATATATATATATATATATATATATATATATATATATATTTTTTTTTTCCTAACACCCTAGAGAAAAAAATGGCAGATGTTGCAATACTTTCTGTCACACCGTATTTGCGCAGCGGTCTTACAAGCGCACTTTTTTGGGAAAAAATACACTTTTTTAAATTAAAAAAATAAAACAGTAAAGTTAGCACAATTTTTTTTTAATATTGTATAAGATAATTTTACGCCGAGTAAATTGATATCCAACATGTCAGGCTTCAAAATTGCGCCCGCTCGTGGAATGGCGACAAACTTTTACCCTTAAAAATCTCCATAGGCGACGGTTAAAAAATTCTACAGGTTGCATGTTTAGAGATACAGAGGAGGTCTAAGGCTAGAATTATTGCTCTCACTCTAATGATCGTGGCAATACCTCACATGTGTGGTTTGAACACCGTTTTCATATGTGGGCGCTACTCAAGTATGCGTTCGCTTCTGCACGCGAGCTCAATATTTTTTTTTTCCTATTTATTTTACCTTTTATTTTTACACCGTTCTTTTTAATAAAAAAAAAATTGTGTCACTTTTATTCCTATTACAAGGAATGTAAACATCCCTTGTAATAGAAAAAAGCATGACAGGACCTCTTAAATATGAGATCTGGGGTCAAAAAGACCTCAAATCTCATATTATACTAAAATGCAATAATAAAAAAATAATGATAAAATGTAATTTGAAAAAAAAAAATGTCCCTTTAAGAGCTATGGGCGGAAGTGATGCTTTGATGTCGCTTCTGCCCTGCAATGATATGGAGATGGGTGGGGACCATCTTCCCCTCAGTCGTCTCCGTGCCTAACAGGGAGAAGAACCCAATCGCTGAAGAACCCGATTAAGGTGCTGGCCAAATTCAGTTTGACTCAAACCCGACGAAAAATGTCACATGATAGCAAGTCAGCAGATGTCAATTATGTCACCAGCATCATGGCTGTGGGGTAGAAAATTTCCCAACCTCAGTTGATTTTGCTGATGGCCTACTATCACATGACAGCTTCCCATGGGTTTGGGCTGAATTGGGTTTGGGTTTGGCCCAAATTTTAGCTCATTATTATTTGGATAGTGTGGACATTATGACCGATTTTGGTCAGAATGAAGTAGTGGACTAGTGGAAGTAGGTCTATCTGCTTGACGGTGATAAGAAAGGTTCTCCTCTTTAATCGGGAGGATTAATTTATTTAAAATGAAGCTTCTGCCTGCCTTTCTCTATGCTCTCAGACACGCACCTGTCTGGATCCCCAAAAAGATATTTCGCCTAATAAATACTGTTCTATTATCTTTTCTTTGGGGATCTGGTCAGCCGAGATTTAAGCTGACGGTGCTGCAGAGACCTTGGGGAGAGGGGGGCTTGGCTTGTCCTGACCTACACTCTTATTTTGTGGCAGCCATGCTATCACACGCCCACAACTGGCTGATCTCTGACGAGTCCAACGCAGCAGTGGTTCTGGAAGCAGCACGATTGGGGTCTTATGAGGCGCTAAGGAACCTACTTTACCGGGGCTCTAGAGCTCCCTTCCCTCTTACATCAGCAATGAGAGCAGTAATACGGGCATGGACAGTGGCAAATTCATTACGCCCCATCCCTTCTGGACACATCTCCCCTTACAGCCCTCTTTGGTTCAATCCGCAATTACCAGAATTCGGGTCCATTCCCGACCCTGGGGTATGGGCATGCAAGGGCATTAAATACATAAATCAAATCTGTCTTGAGGGCAAACTACAGACTTTTGATAGGTTGAAACAACAATATAATTTACCTAACTCACACCTGTTTAGATTCCTGCAGCTTAGGCACGCTTTCAACACTCAGTTTGCAAATGCTTCCGTGGCCTTTTACACTTCGAATCTAGAGTCTCTGCTCAGAGATGAAGCTCTGTCTAAACCTTTATCTTCCATATATAAGGCACTACTCCCTAACGTACACATGGGACTAGAAAACCTTAAGGCAAAGTGGGAGGTAGACTTCCCTGCATTGGACACAGAAGATTGGGAAGAAATGTGGGAATACCCCTTCTCACAGCTAGTATCAGCCAGAGATAGATTGGTCCAATTTAAAATAATACATAAGGTATATTACACGCCTGAACGCTTACATAGAATCTATCCATCTGTTCCTGCCTCTTGCTGGAGGTGTAACTCAGCCTCAGCGGATTTCATTCATATTTTTTGGAATTGTCCTCAGATTGAAATTTTTTGGGTTGAGGTAACCAAAGTTATTTTGACTGTCACCACTGTTCCTGTGCCATTGTCTGTAGAGGTATGTCTGCTGGGACTCGTTAAGCCACTGGCCCCACGCCGGGCAATCAGAACCCTGCTAGGATTATTACTTTACTATGCCCGTAAATCTATAGTACTCAGATGGAAGGCCTCATGTGCACCTTCAATAAATTTCTGGAAGAGGTTGGTGAATGCGGCCCTACCATTGTACAAAGCTACTTACCTGTCACGTGGTTGTGAAAAAAAATTCCACAAAATATGGGATATTTGGACGGAATCCCGGTCTACTAATTCAGACTCGATTGATGATTAGTACATTCTATTGAGTAACCGGGAAGGGCTCAAATGGCGTTCCTGATCGCATAAAAGTCCCTGGGCTTTTCAGTCGATAGGTATGGGAAGGGGGGGAATTGAACAGGTTGTTATTATATTGCACATCTCATTACATAAATGAATATAGTGGGTATGGCAGTGTACACATGGAATTGGAAGACTACTTTAAACAGTCGCAAGGTGGTTGAGCGTACAATGGTTTAGTTAGGAATATAGATATAGACTCTATGTGTATGTTTTTTTTGTTTTTTTTTTTTTTTTTATGTAGTTGTTGATCGAGCCTGGGTATGCCCAATAGGCTCTGTTTTGTTCGGTACTTACATTGAAAATCTAATAAAAATAATTTAAAAAAAAAAAAAAAAGAAAGGTTCTCCTGGGTACACGCGCCTGGTAACCCTGGCCCTCATTTCTCATGTATCTTGAGTGTTTAGCAGGATCCCCGGCCGATTAGGTGTGGAACCATTGAAACAAAAAGGGAGGCCTCTTGTAAATGTGTAAGTGCATGATTCCCCACATTGGGTTCCGGGCCAACTTGAGTCTGGAACCTGACAAGTGCAGTGAACCGGAGGGATGGTTACTAGTCTTTCAGATCCGCCATTAATTAAAATTTAACTGAAGGAACTGGCTTAACAACCCACAGCAAGGGTGTGCTACATGCCAGTGAGCTTGTTTCTTTAGCCATATCTGTGGGCACAGGTGTCGGCCAGTTGGAGTTCATCACTGCTCCCATGTGTCAAAAGCAGAGAGACCGACCACACTTCGATGACGTCAGTTCATAAAACTTTATTGACAATGAATATAGAGGGTTACCCAGACCCCCCTTACTTTGACGCATTTAACCTATACAGAGCTTAGTCTTAGTTTACCCTGTCTACTCATAGATTTTCAGTGCTGTCCATTGTTATAGTAAGTGTCATTCCTGACTACTGTTATCTCATTAGTCCTGTCTACTGTTAGGCAGGGCGAAACTAAGGGGGGGGGGGGCTGCCCCAGGCACGGCATTGGGAGGGGCACCGCAGCTGGTACTGATCTTCCTGCAGAAGCTGAAAGGTTGCTTCTCCTCCACTACCTCCCACTAGCATTCAGCTGCTGCAAGAGGAAAATACAGGTATCGGTACGTATCTGTAAAGCTGACTCAGCTGTCACTCCTGTTCCTGCCCCTTCTTTTGCCCCCTCTGCTCCTCTGACCCCCCTTCTCTGGCCCCCCTCCGCTCCTCTGCCCCCCTAATCTGGTCTCCCTTCCGCTCCTCTGCTCCCCCCTTCTCTGTTCTCCCTGCAGTGCTCACCTCCTCTCCCTTGCAAGTTGTGCAGCATGGGCTGAATAATGAAAATATCCTTGGCACGGAGAATCTTACGATCCGGAAGACAGGCAGCCACACAAAGTTATAACATAAGCTTCCATGGCACTCGTTCTCTTGCTCTTTCCTTCCCCCACTCTCGATCTAGATTCCTTGTGGCTGCAGACAGGATGGAGAGTGGGGGACGAAAAGAGCAGGAGAATGAGTGCTGTGGAAGCTTATGTTTGTAACTTTGTGTGGCTGCCTGTCTTCCGAATCATAAGATTCTCTGTGCCAAGGATATTGTCATTATTCAGCCTGCACTGCATATCTAGCGAGAGAGAGGAGGTGAGCGTTGTGGGGAGACCAGAGAAGGGGGGGGGGGGCAGAGGAGTGGAGGGGGACCAGAGGAACACAGGGGGGCCACAGAAACACAGGGGGGGCCAGAGAAGTTTAGGGGGGACCAAAGGAGCACGGGTGACCAGAGGAACACAGGGGGGCCAGAGGAGCATAGGAGGGGCCAGAGGAGCACAGGGGGGACCGTAGGAACACAGGGGGGGACCAGAGGAGCAGGGGGATGTGACCAGAGGAACATAGGGGGACCAGAAGAGCAAGGGGGACCAGAGGAGCAAGGGGGGACAGAAGAACACAGGGGGGACCAGAGAAGCAAGTGAGTAACCAGAGGAGAAGGGGGTGACAGAGGAGCATGGGGGGTCCAGCGAAACAGGGGGACCAGAGGAGCAGGTGGGGACCAGAGGAGCATGGGGGGAACCAGAGGAGCACAGGGGGAAGGGACAGACAACTGACTCAACAGCTATGGCCTGGGATTTTCCCACTTTTCTGCCTAATCCCCCTGGCTATTGTATCAGCTGCCCTACTTGCATTATCTCTTTCACACGGGCGGGCAGACTTCACCAGCAGATCGGCCTGCTCAGCATGAGATCTCTCCGCTGATCCCTGCTGAGCAGGCAGATGACAGGTCTGTGTCCACCCCACCTATGCAGAGCAGACACAAACACAGCCCACTTTCCTCTATGGGCAGTCAGGTGTAAAAGGGCTGTCTGTACATTTGCATCAAACTGCCATCCAATCCACCAGACGGATGGGGAACAGATCCCATATCTGTCTATTTTTAGCAGATAGGATCGGTTTGGATGTTGGTAGGTATCAACGGACACATGTCCATTTACTTGCGCCACTTCATATAAGGGGGTGGAGGGTCCGCCTGAAAAAAAACTGACAGGTGGACCCAATCGGTCCACTAATGTCAAAGGGGCCTTACACTGCTAAATTGCTGAATGCTGGAGAAGCCACTATCCATGGGCGTAGCATCAGGGGTTGCAATGGCAACCCCACCTATGCACCCGTGGTGCCTCCCTGCACTGGACAGGAGGGGTGGCATGTACTAGAATCGATTTTCTATATTTCCCCCCTGCAGCAGCTGCCTGTTTAGGCATTTTCAGCAGTTTGGCATTTCCATCCAGGGCAATGACTGACTTTGTCCTGGTAAGGGGGGGGGCAAACTGATTCTTTACTCCGGGTGAAAGAGTGCTGTTAGGTCATCAGCCCTGTCTACTTTTGGGTGGTTAATTCTGTGTACTGTTGAGTCATCATTCTTGTCTACTTTTAGATAGTTAGTCCTGTCTACTGCTAGGTCATCAATCCTGTCTACTGTTATGTCATCAGTACTGTCAGATCATCGGTCCTGTCTATTGTTAGGTCATCAGTCCTGTCTACTATTAGGTGGGTAGCCCCTGTGTACTATTGGGTTGTCAGTCTTGTCTATTCAAAACTAGGACAAGATTGGGTGGGCTTTGCATATACCTTGAGAGATTAAAAATAAAATAAACAGAGTTTTTTATTTATTATACACTAATAAAAAATGAGATACAAGCATTTAAGAAATAATTGGTTAAAAACACGATTTCAGTTGTGTTGTCCAGGGTGTTGTAATCCTGGCTAGGAAATCCGAATAGTTGGCCTAGGTGATTATCATTTAAATCTAATGTGATAATAGTAGTTATGTTTGCTGTAATATTTAATCTTTTTAGTTAGAAAATGTTGTCGTTAATAACATGTCTATGTACTATCGTTACAGTATATATATAAATTATACTACAATCCAAGGCTATAATGAAGCGGGTCACCCTGCGAAATGCATAGGAAACTATTCGGATTTCCTAGCCAGGATTACATCCCGCTGGACAACATAACTGAAATGGTGTTTTTTAACCAATTCTTTCTTGAACGCTTTTATCTCATTTTTTGTATGTGTAGAATAAATACAAAACTGTTTATTTTCTTTTTAATCTCCTTGATCTGTGCATTCATTTAACCCTACAAGGTACATGCAAAGTCCCACCCAATCTTGTTCAAGTTTTGTACATGTTTCTTTGGGATGGTACCTGAGTATGGGTTATAGTTATCTCACACCCACTCCTCATACCCCTTCCTCACAGTCCTGTCTATTTTTATGTTATCAGTCCTGTCTACTGTTAGATCGTCAGTCCTGTCTACTGTTAGATCGTCAGTCCTGTCTACTATTGGGTCATCAGTCCTGTCTACTATTGGGTCATCAGTCCTGTCTACTGTTATGTCCTTAGTCCCTGTCTACTGTTTGGTTGTCAGTCCTGTCTACTGTTAGGTCACTGGCCCTGTCTACTGTTAGGTCATCAGTCCTGGCTACCGTTAGGTCTTCAGTCCTGTCTACTGTAATGTCCTCAATCCTCTCTACTGTTGGGCTGTCAATCCTTTATACTGGTATGTCATCAGTCCTGTCTACTGTTGGGTTGTCAGTCCTATCTTTTGTTAGGTCATTTACTCTGTCTACTGCCTGGTCTCAATGACTATGTATCACCATTCTTACCTGGCAGTGCATATTTTCCAGTTGGGACTGACTGAAAGCAATTCATATTTTATCTCAACAGTTGTTAGTTGGGCAGGCTGCAGACAGACATAAAATACATAAATGTGTTACAATAATAAAAATATTGAAGAGATGTACTGCACGGAATTATGAGGGATGCGTCAAATATTTTAACGTGGAACTAAAGGAAAAATTTGCTTAATGAAAATACGTTACAGTCCCTGTTTATATCCTCCAATATACAACCTGCTTCCTTTTTAGTGGCTCTTTCAGTGGACCTGCTTGCTCAAATAGTTGCTATGGAAACTACACTTATTTGCTGTTATTATTAAGTAAACCTTCCTATGTTATTCCTCTCCTGTGCCAGAGTGTATACCCAACCAGACAAATTAATTAATAGGAAAAGTAAATATTGTGCTGTCATTGAATGTAACAAGTTCCTCTTCCTCCTCCTCGCTGTTCCCCGCAGATGCATCCTTGCGCCTCTTCCACGCGTTGTGCTGAACAGCTGGAGAGACACACGTTAGGCTGAGATCCGTGCAAGTGATAATTAGGATTCTTTACTTGCATAACATCCTCCGGCTAATCCGCAATTTGAAACCTGTTTTGGATGTATTCCTAAAACAAGAGGTAGACACAGTTTTATCCGCAATAAAAGTAATTCATTGTAAGGTTGTAAAAAATCTCTGCATGAAGCATGTAAAACATAATAGTAAGACTTAATGCATATTGAGGATACTGCCACTTTAAAAGCTCCCCCACCCAAAAGTAAAGAGTTTAGATGGAGACCTGTGGGCTAAGATAACCTCTGGCTTCTTTTTTTGTAATTCCTTTATTTTCCATAAGTTGCAATTCACAGTCAAACAGAGGAGAAATGAAGAAACGCAGCACAGTCAGATAACAATGCAAACTCTGTGAATAACACATGCAGACTGGCCAAGCATAACATAGTATAAATGGTCAAATAAAGCAAATTGAATATGAAAATGGCAACAATGTACAAAGCCCGTTTGGCAGATAAAGTAGTAGTAAGCGAAACCAGTAACAGACTCATGAGCTTGAAGCTATGCAACTATATTTAATCACAATGAGACATTTGTACTGGGAGGTATGCCTCCCAATGGCCAATTGGACCCAGAATGAGGGCAGCGGGATTAAGCTAATGCATAACAGGGTTTTCACATATCTGTAGTCAGGTAAATGGGGTGGAAAGGGAGGGGGGAGAAAAGGAGGTAGTCATGAAGGGTACAAGTAGTGGATCAAAATGTCTTTTGTACAGAAGGAGAAGAACAGGTTTTAAAGAGAGACAGATATGGCCTCCCGCCCAGGGAAGAGGACTAAGTCCAGGAGGTCAGCCAGGTCGCAAGACCTCTTGAAGATAAGAATCCTTGTACACAAAGTGTTGCCACGGTCTCCAGGTGTCACAGAAGGTCTCCTCTCGGTTGTGCAAAGTAGCTGTGAGGTCCTCCGTGTCCCTAAGTTCATTCACTTTGGAAAACCACAGGGATTTTGACGGCGGGTTCTCAGATCGCCAGCACAGGGGGATGCAAGCCTTGGCCGCATTCAATAGCTGAATAGTGAGGGAGGCCTTATATTTATTAATAGGACAATTTTAGAGGTGCAACAGGCAGGCTGCAGGGTTCCCCTCCAGGTCAACATTGGTCAGGTGTTTGACAGTATCGATCACCCCCCCTCCAAAAGGGCCTAAGTTTGGGACAATCCCAAAAGATATGGAGCATCGTTCCCTCCAAAGTGCCACACCGCCAACATAAACTAGAGACTTGGGGAAAAAATCGGTGTGGAGTAGTGGGCACCCTGTACCATCGGGTTAAAATTTTGTAGCCGGTCTTATGGATTCTAGTGGCCAATAAAGACTTCTGGGCAAAGTAAAGAATCTTCTCCCTGTGCAGGTCCATGAATTGGGTTTCAACATCCGATTCCCATTTAGAAAGGAAAACGGGAATATGCCCTGTCTCCGGTTGGATCAGGGAGGCGTAAATCAGCGAGAGACAGTGACTGGTCGGCTCCTGCCTGGTGGCAAATGTACTCTATTTACGTGAGCTGGCGAGAAATGCCTGATGAGCGTAGGCACTTACGGAGAAAATTACGCAGCTGAAGACTGCTCCAGAAATCCAAAGGGTGGTCCGCAGCCGTTGCGCAGGCAGAGGGGCATAGTTGTCCATCCGGCTCAAGATAATTACATAGATGAAGGCGTTGAAGCTAGTCGCTGAAAAAACGGGTTATTTAGACCTGGTACAAATTCTGGATTGCCCAGTATAGGCACCATAGGGGAAGGTATTGAAGAGTGCCTAAAAGCGTCCCTCGCAACCAATAGCGTGCTGCCAAGAGTGGGGTGGTCCCTAAGGGCTCTCGACAGGGGTGGTGAGGTGGTCTATGGCCAGCTCTTCGCCGTACCATTGGAATCCTCCAATTCCACGGCCACCCACTGTTTCGCTTCAGCATGGCAATGCCAGTCCACTATCCTGGTAAGATGTGCCACCTTGTAATAAGCCTGTACATCAGGGAGACCGAACCCCCCCCCCCGATGCTTCAGCAGATGAAGTAGTTGAAGCTTGAGGCGAGGTCTCCGGTGGAACCATACAAATTCCCTGAACATAGAGCGCACCCGCTTTAAAAGTACCAGGGAAAGGCGGATAGGCAATGCCTGCAACAGATGTAACACCTTAGGCAGCATGGTCATTTTAAGAGCATTGAAGCACCCAAACCAGGTCAGGGTGACTGAATGCCAGTGAAGCAGATCAGCTTTAAGACGAAGGAGCAGGGGAGTAAAGTTGGCCAAAAAGAGAGCAGAGGTGTCGGGCGTAATGTCGACTCCTAGATAACGGATGGAGGCAGCCGCCTATCGCAGAGAGAACATAGGTCGCAAGGACGAGGCCATTACATCGTCTATCGTGATGTTCAGAACAGATGATTTGGACAAGTTATTTTGGAAGAAGGAGAGGGTACCATAATCCTGTTAAGACTGAAGTCATTTAGGAAGAGAAGCATGCAGGTCTGTAAGGTAGAAAATCAGATTGTCCGCAAAAGCGGCCATTTTATGTGACCCTGACGCCTTTTGATATCCAACAATGCCAGGGTCTGCCCTTATCATGCACAAAAAGGGCTCTAAGGAGAGTATGAAGATCAGGGGAGATACGGGGCAACCTTGTCTTGTGCCATTGTGAATGCTAAAAAAGTCAGATCTCGTCTTATTGACTTTGACTGCGGCTGGGGGTTGGAATAAAGGGATAGAATCCAGCTCAGCATGGAAAATCTGAGTCCGATGTGTTCTAGAGTGGCCCGCATGAATGTCCTATTTACCAGGTCGAAGGCTTTCTCTGCGTCCGTGGATAGCAAGAGAAGGGGCCGTTTCGATGTCCTGGCTGCATGGATCAGGTTCACCACCTGAATTGTGTTATCCCGAGGCTCTCGGAGGGGTACAGACCCTGCCTGATCTTTGTGAATGAGACTTGGGATTTGCGGGAGCAACCGATTGGCCAGAATTTGGGCAAATATTTTAAGTCCGTATTCAGGAGCGCAATGGGGCAATAATTCCCACATTGCAAGGGGTCCTTCCCCTCCTTTGGAATAAGGGAGATATATGCCCTAAGGGTGTCCATTGGAAAGGACTGCCCCTCCGTGATTGAGTTTAAAGCGGAGACCGAGGGGGTGGATAATGTCTCAAAGAAGGCTTTGTAGTAGGTCGGAGTAAAGCCATCTGTTAGCCCCTGGTAGCAAAGCTAAGCCGTATTTGACCTAAAGCATGCAAATATGCGGCCGCTCCACGCCAGGATCCACCCACCAAGATTGCGTGCGGCTGGCGCCAAGAGGTTTATTCCTTGCTTATACCACAAAGAACATCAAAAGGCAAAGTAATGCCTATGTAGATGAAGCCAGGTGCTGGACTACAAAAATATTGAGGAAGAGACATTTTCCATTTCACAACTAGCTTCACTTTCAACCTACACTGCTTTGCTGGGATTCTGATGCACTGTTCCTTTCCATCCAGCAGAGGGAGATTTCAGCCAGAGAAAGTCTCTGGATTTTTGTATGCTGAACACTGAGGACATTGGGAATTGCAGTTTACAGCATCAACAGTACAACGGGACCCATGGACCTTTACACTGCATTTCCTAGGAGGCATTGTGAGAAAGGGTGAGTGGTGGAGTAGCCTTTTAGAGACTGCACAGGAGGCCTCTTCCTCTTGGCTTCAGGGGATTCTATGCATCTACATCAGCCTATGGGGGTGTACAGCACAGAAGGGACACTGGCTTGGCGGAAACTGGAACTGAGGATCGCCATCGGCCATAGAGACATTGCTGTGTGATGGCAGCCAACACACCAGCCACAGCCACCTGTTGTAAAGTCTGAGAGTGTTCCCTCCATCACCGCTCTGCCCACCTCACCTTGTGGCAGCCATATGTTCATCGCCAAGGGACTTCTATACATAGAGGGACTTTGCAGCGGTATCGCAAAGGACAGGACTGCGGAAGGGCTATTCGCCCAAATACATTACACACTGTCGGCAGGGACTGAGTCACTGTAAGCAGGAATTAGCTCCTTACTGCATGCAGGTTTACGAGAACTGTGGGTAGGCGCACCTATCTTATTTCATTTAAAGGGCCCCAACCATAGCCGGCAGAAGGAAACAAGAAGGGACTAATCCAATTAAAATCATTACACAAGGACTCTAGTGAATAATTATTTAAAGAGCATCTAGTCTAGGTTTAGCATAACCCTCTTTGTTACACTTTGGCAGCCTCGTCTCCTGAACGCAGGTATTTTCTTATTCATCGCTATCCAAGGTTGCACCACAGGTAGTATCGATATCGTTTATGCTAAGTCTGTTAAGTGACATCTGTATCTGCTGCTATTTATCGCTACTTTGTGCTGAATTGTTCTATAACTACGACTGCTATCATTGATATGCATTGTTGCCTTTATTTTTGTTCACTTAAGTACGCAACAATAATGTTATTTCATATTAAATGGGTCAAAATAAGAAAGAAAAATATTTTTTATATTTCTAAGTTTTAAAGTTAGGACCAAAATAATAAAAAAAAAATAATAATACTAAACCGCTGCACATTCTCTTTGCTATAAAAGCACAGAACAAAGTAGTGAAAGCTTGACTCATTTCTTTTTTACTGGCCCAAAAGGACTATATTTCTGCTCAGCTATTTAAGAAGTCTGTGAAGAAAATTATTTCTTAACACAGATTTAGATTAATGAGTTCCTACACTCTTTTTGTTAATTAGGTTTGCCAAAACATCAGATTTAATCTCCAAGCCCGTTAAGTATTTATTTGTCGGCCGGCCGCAGTCTCTGCAGGAATAATTCTACAGGGGGGCTGGAGAGAAGGCGTGTAGGTCACTGTATGGTGGCATGGCTATGGCCCCATGGGAGAAGAGATTGTACAGTTTAATAAGCACAAAAAGCACAAAGAATGCTAATCAGCAACAAAACAAGAGGCAAGGGATGCCGAAGAACTTTATAATGATTTTATAAACTGTATTTAAATGTCGCACTTCAGGGTAAATAACAAAAAGTCGAATTTTGTGTGGAAAAGGTCATTAAAGGAAGCAATCGCTCTACATTTTTATTACTTTTTGTATATAGGAGTTTATACTTATTTCAACTGATGTTTATATATTTTTTCTCTTTCTCTGTTTTCTTATTGTATCTCTCGCTACCCCCTCCATCTCTCTCTTTATATCACTCTTTAGCCACCCCCTCATTTTCTGTATCTCCTTTAAATCATTTTCTCTAGTTATCTATAGTTCATCTCTTCCTCCATCTTTCTCAATTTTTTTTTTAAATCTCTCTTTTTGTCCCTCACTATTTCTTTCTCCTTACCCCTCTCTTTATCTTATTTTCTCTCTCCCTATCCCACCGCTCTCTCTCCATCTCTATCCCTTTCTTTCTATCATTTTATTTTTATTTTGATCCTTCAGACTTTCTTACTTTTTCATTATTTTTCTCTGTCACTTTTATTATCTATTTTTCTTTTTATTTCTTCCTCTCTTCCTCTTATTCTCTTTCTCAATGCCATCTCTCTCTCTCCCCATCGCCATCTTCCTTTTTGTAACTCGTTTTTATCTATTACCTATCTCTTTCTTACTCTCTTGCTACTTCTCTTTCCAGTCCTTCCTTCCTTCCTTCCTTCCTTCCTTCCTTCCTTCCTTCCTTCCTTCCTTCCTTCCTTCCTTCCTTCCTTCCTTCCATTCCTTCCTCTCTGTTTATTTTTATTTGTTATTTGTATAAATCAAGCTCTCTCTGTGTATCTCTCTCTTTTCTTCTTTCTTTCTTTCTTTCTTTCTTTCTTTCTTTCTTTCTTTCTTTCTTTCTTTCTTTCTTTCTTTCTTTCTTTCTTTCTTTCCTCCTTCCTTTCTCTCCTCCTTTCAGTCTTTCCTTCCTTCTTTCTTTCTTACTTTCTTTCTTTCCTTTTTTCTTTCATTCTTTCCTTTTTTCCTTCTTTCTTTCCTTCTTTCCTTCCTTCTTTCTTTCCTTCTTTCCTTCTTGCATTCTTTCCTTCCTTCTTTCCTTTCCTTCCTTCTTTCTTTCTATCCTTCTTTCTGTCCTTCTTTCCTTTTTTCTTTCTTTCTTAGACACCCAGAAGACAGCAGTAATTACTGTGGTAGTGGTGACTAATGCAGTGATTCTCCACTTCCACAGTGGTTCCACAAGTATGGCTTATGTATACTTACATTTGTCCAAGCTGGAATAACTATGTAACTATGAAAAAAAAACCCATACCTAGAATTAAGCCAGTCTAAAATTCTGTCTTAATGTGTTCTATGTGCTTTAGATCTGCACCTTACCTATTGAAATGCATACGAGATACAATAAGATATTTCCTCCCTCAGGTGCCACTTCCCCTGATTTCCCTGTCAATATCAATGGTCCTAGGTGTAATCCTGGACTCTGAACTAACCTTTCGACCCCACATTCTATCACTATCCAAAGCTTGCCGCCTCAATCTCCGCAACATCTCCAAGATACGCCCCTTCCTAACCAAGGTCACCACAAAGCTTCTAATCCACTCCTTGGTCATCTCCCGCCTCGACTACTGCAACTCCCTCCTCATTGGTTTACCTCTAAATAGGCTATCCCCACTTCAGTCCGTCATGAACGCTACTGCCAGTGTCATCCACCTCACAAACCGCTCAGCGTCTGCTACACCCCTCTGCCAATCGCTCCATTGGCTGCCACTCAGTCACAGAATTAAATTCAAGATACTAACTATAACTTACAAAGCCATCCACAACCTGGCCCCCAGCTACATCTCTAACCTAGTCACAAAATACCAACCTAATCGTTCTCTTCGCTCCTCCCAAGACCTCCTGCTCTCAAACTCCCTTGTCACCTCATCCCATGCTCGCCTTCAGGACTTCTCCAGAGCCTCCCCCATCCTCTGGAATGCTCTACCCCAATCCGTCCGATTTTCTCCTACTTTATCCACTTTCAGACGATCCCTGAAAACTCATCTGTTCAGAGAAGCCTATCTGGCGCCCACCTAACAACTGTACATTTATCTTCTCAATCAGCACATCACCCACAGTTATTACCTCTTGTATCTCTTGACCTTCCCTCTTAGATTGTAAGCTCTAAGGAGCAGGGCCCTCTGATTCCTACTGTATCAAAGTGTAGTGTTTTTTTACTGTCTATCCTCAAGTTGTAAAGCGCTACGTAAACTGTTGGCGCTATATAAATACTGTATAATAATAATAATAATAATAAGTAGCTGCTCATTGAGTCTCCTATCTTCGTTACTGTACTCAGTATTAATAGTGTGTGATGCTATATTTGTATAGGTCACGTACCTGGTTGGAGGCCAAAGTGACAAGTGGAATTTCTTTGCGGCTAAGCTCCAAGCACCCCTGGAGGTGAGGACATGGAATGCACGGCTCAGAGAAGCACAGGTTGCCTGCAGGAGACTGCCCATAGAGACTTCTGGCAGGAGGGTTGTAGGACAGGGCATCCAGATAGCCAGCTATAGTACTGTTACATTCAAGTCCTGACGCAGGTAAGGCGGGCATAGCAGAACTAAAGCCGAGTACTCAGGACCAGAGCCTAGGTCATACAGAGAGGATCAAGAAGTTGAGGTGGCAGAAGCATAGAAGATGAGATGATGCACAGAAGCCAAACATGAGGACAAGAAAGTGGTCAGGAGGGCAGGTTCATACACGGATGGTCAGAGGAGGCGCAGTCTGCCAAAGTAAGTCAAGGTCAGAACCAGGAATCAGATAGAGGACAGGTCCAGAAGCAGGCCGGGAAGGCATTGAGAATTCCAAAGAGCACTGGAAACAAAGGAACAAAAGCACTGCGGAAGATTAACCAGCATCTATGAAGGCTGCTACCCTCCTTATAAAGGGCATTCGGCACCAGCCTTAAAAGAAGGTGTGTGCAGGCACACGTCAGTATGCATCCCATGCCAACGCATTCCTGATGTGTCCTTGTGCATTCCCTATGCATCTGTGCGCATTTCTGCACAGACGAGCATTGTCATACAAGGTCTTCACTTTGGCGCATACGTGCCTTTGATCCAAGTAGCATCCTGACAGTATCAATTGTGTAAAAAAATTTATAATATTATTATCTACAATATGTTAAATATGGCTTTATTTCATTGGGAACATGGTGATACATAGTTCTGACACCTCCATCACTGAATGTATGTATTGGCTAGGTGTGTTTAGGCATCCTGGAGGATCTATTCATCCTGTTTGAGAGATCTATTGTCACTGAGAATGTGTAGTATTACTGGAGTGGTCTATTGTTCCTGGTGGGGGGTCTATTGTGGCTGGGGGAGGGGTTTTATTTTGTTAGGGGGTCTATTGCTGCTGGGGTATCTACTGTTGTGGGAGGGGTGCTATTATTGCTGGATGTTGGGGGATTTATGGTTGCTGGGGGAGTCTGTTTGCGCATACACTCACCGGCCACTTTATTAGGTACACCGTGCTAGTACCAGGTTGAACCCCCTTTTGCCTTCAGAACTGCCTTAATTCTTCATGGCATAGATTCAGCAAGGTGTTGGAAACATTCCTTAGAGATTTTGGTTCATAGTGATATGATATCATCACACAGTTGCTGCAGATTTGTCGGCTGCACATCCATGATGCAAATCTCCCGTTCTACCACATCCAAAAGGTGCACTGTTGGATGAGATCTGATGACTGTGGAGCCCACTGGAGTACAGTGACCTCATTGTCATGTTCAAGAAACCAGTGGTGAGATGATTTGAGCTTTGTGACATGGTGCATTATCCTGCTGGAAGGAGACATTAGAAGATGGGTACACTGTAGTCATAAAGGGATGGACATGGTCAGCAACAATATTCAGGTAGGCAGTGGCATTTAAACGATGCTCAATTGGTACTAAGGGGCCCAAAGTGTGCCAAGAAAATATCCCCCACACCATTACACCATCACCACCAGCCTAAACCATTGATACAAGGCAGGATGGATCCATGCTTTCATGTTGTTTACACCAAATTCTGACCCCACCATCTAAATGTTGCAACTGAAATTGAGACTCATCAGACCAGGCAACGTTTGTCCAATCTTCTATTGTCAATTCTTGGTGAGAATTCTGTTGTCAATTCTGTGCTGTAGCCCATCTGCTTCAAGGTTTGATGTGTTGCGCATTCAGAGATGGTATTCTGCATACCTTGGATGTAATGAGTGGTTATTTAAGTTACCGTTGCCTTTCTGTCATCTTGTACCAGTCTGCCCATTCTCCTCTGATCTCTGACATCACCAAGGCACTTTCCTGCTCACAACTCCCGCTCAGTGGATATTTTCTCTTTTTCGGACCATTCTCTGTAAACCTTAGAGATTGTTGTCCGTAAAAATCCCAGTAGATCAGCAGTTTTTGAAATACTCAGGCCAGCCTGTCTGGCACCAACAACCGTGCCATGTTGAAAGTCACTTAAATCCCCTTTCTTCCCCATTCTGATGTTCAATTTGAACTTCAGCAAGTTGTCTTCATCAAGTCTAGATCCCTAAATGCATTGCGTTGCTGCCATGTGATTGGCTGATTAGCAAATTGTGTTGCTAAGCAATTGAACAGGAGTACCTAATAAAGTGGCCGCTGAGTGACTATCTTCATTGCACACCAAACCGTAATACCCCAAAAAAGGGGTGCAGGAACAACTGGGGGGATGGCGCCACAGTAAGCAGAAGAAAATATGGCAGTTGGAGCACATTCCATGTCCTTATGTGATATGATGACCAAACGCCAGTAAAGACAGCTTTGATGCAAGAAGACCTAGGTTTGCTGGCAATATATGTTCTTCTATTTTCTTCAATAGCCAAACTTATTTCACATTAATCCCATAGAAAAACCATTTATCCCTTTCATCACGTTTTTACATTCAAGACCTATATTGATAATTCTGGTGTCCCATCCTTTCCACCTCTATTTTAGAACCCACCTGCAATCACTAGGATTTTATTTAATTTCTTATATCATTGTAAGTTATTTCAGGTGATAGTATGTTCCCAGATTGCGGTTTCTCTCATTATTTATCAGGTTTTTTTTATCAACTGTTATATAAATGCCTATATTAAGGTCCTTTTAAATTCACTTATATGTATATGTTATATTTACTTGATCTTAAAAATCATATCAACAGATATACAGAATATGCCATTTGTGATAGATTTTGCATATTCTGTAATACATTTTTTAGGCAAAAACAAACTAAAACAATAAGACTTCCAACAACAATCCAAATCATTGAAGAGTAGTTTTATTTAGTTTTTATTTTTTTTAATAATCAATTTTATTTTAAAAAAAAAGGCTAAAAGGAGACACCTATATGGTGCTGCATATTAAAAAAAAATACTTAAAGGGCTCTATATAGGGCCCATCAATTCCCATTCCTAGTATACATTTACAAATATGCAATAGAGTATATTAGGCCCAAAACATCCCATCATGTGTTATGGACAAATTTACTTCTTCAGCAAAGAACTCCATATAGGGCGCATCAAAACATCTCCTATAAAAACAAATACATTATTACGTCCCTGTAATGAGTATACATTTACAAATATACAAAAACACCTTGACGTGTTTCGTGCACATATCCACAACTTCAGGAGGAATGGACAGAAGTATTCATTAGATATAGATTCACGTGTTAAAGGTATTAATTGTAGGCTCCATGCCTTCTTTCTGCTCCCTCATGGGGTAAAAGAGGCGGGAGAGACCCCAGGAGCTATTAAGGTAAATATGTAGGAACACCTGATAACCAATAAGAGGGATGATGCCTAAAATATGAACTATAATTTCATACAGACGTTACACTATATGTACAGTTGGAAACCACCAAAGAGGTAACAGTGGCTATTGAACCGGTTGGAGCCAAAATTGTAGTAAATATACTTTAATTAGAACAAAGAGCAAAAGTGAAGTTCTGCGTGAAACTGGGCAAATCTGCCACAGAGATATTTGACATGATTCGGTGAGTTTACGACGATCCTGCAATGAGTCGTTCGAGGTGTTTTGAGTGGCATGCACAATTGTTCTCAGATGATTATCATGCACAAGTTGCCAAATGGTTTAGACATTTTCAGGGGTTGAGCTCATTGAAGGTCTTCCTGATCTCTCGTCGTCTTCCAGTGATGTTCTTCTGCTCTTGAAGCGCGTGTGCCACTCAAAACACCTTAAATGACTCATTGCAGCATCGCCGTTGTTGTCATCATTGACATCGTTGCTGACCTTGATGAAATAGCAGATGTGGTAATGCACGTGGTCATAATACTACTAGTTTCACAGTTCCCCATGTTACACAGGACAATGTCTTTTGGCACAATGACTTATGAAGGTCGGTGCTTCTTGTGACTGTGTGTGCAGCCTTGTTCTGCCATCTGCTGGCTTGTTACAAAACTAGTCTCAAAATTTTTGATACCACCTCGTATATGGGGATACTATCAAATCCCCCCTAGGTTCAGGCAAAGAAGTCAATGACTGGTACAAATCCAAAATGGTGGCTCAGTCTCCCCCCCCCCTCAACTTCTTTCTCCCGCTCTTTTGGATTGTTAATGTAAACTAAAAGTTATTTGGGAAGAGGAAAAACCTCAAGGGAACAGCTGATTGGAACCCTTAATGGTTCTTTTTATATATTTTGATATAAATTCTTAAGGTTTTCAATTGATTGAGGCTCTGAAGAAAGGTGAGTCCTAAGACCTTGAAATGTGATGGCTGTGGATATGTTTAGAAACTAAAAGGACAATAGTTTAAACTTCCTGCTTGTAGACCTGCTATTTATGGCGCTATTATAGTTTGTAGAGACAGCATATAGATGAATACATTGAATAAAAGAGGTGTTGTATTATAATTAATATTATTATCGTTAGTATTATTAATTATAGTAAAGTCAACTTTTACACAGAGTTTTCACAGCTGCTATCTGAGGATTGCTAGAATGTTGTGATAGAAGAGAGGAAGCAATAATGATATTAAATCATCCTTTATGCACAGGTACTGTGTTATGTAATATCAAGAGGAATGGCATGGGTCACTTCACATAAATAATATTTAAATAGTAGTATTTGTATCCACCATACAAACAACAGACT
Source organism: Lithobates clamitans (assembly GCA_037952925.1). NCBI lineage: Eukaryota > Metazoa > Chordata > Amphibia > Anura > Ranidae > Lithobates > Lithobates clamitans. The sequence goes on from JBBGZY010000385.1 coordinate 1,415,296, forward strand.
GTGAGGGTTATTATGTAATCTCTGTGGTTTCTCTTCCAAATGCTGAGTATACCTCCTGGTATAGCAATGGTCACCAGAGGGATTAGCTACAAATATAAAGTAAAATAATAAATATATAAATAGCATACATGTAAAAACAAAAGTCATATGAAAACATTTTAGGTAAATGTTACAGTAATAATGTTTACTCAATGAGGGGGAGGGGAGATTAGGGAACGGTCCCCAACCGATCACCCAGAAAAGGGCATTTAAGCTGGACTATTACGATACCAATATTAGGCAATATATACTCAATATTAATAAAAATATACAAATTTATTGATACAAAAGACAACACATTTGATACATTTACAAAAGGTGCATAATAACAATCCATATGTGTCACCAGCATACGTGTCCCCAGTACGGGAGGATCAAGATGTGGTGGGTTCCCATGGATATCCCCAAATATCCATCTTGATCCTCCTGTACTGGGGACACCTATGCTGGTGACACATATGCACCTTTTATAAATGTATCAAATTGTCTTGTCTTTTGTATCAATAAATTTGTATATTTTTATTAATATTGAGTATATATTGCCTTATATCGGTACCGTAATAGTCCAGCTTAAATGCTCTTTTCTGGGTGATTGGTTGGGGACCGTTCATTAGTCTCCCCTTTTTTTTCTCAATTGGATGATGGTACACCTTATCCAACTTATCCTCAATTTATACTATCTTTACTTTATTTATCGTTAGGCAGAAGCTTGGTCGTATAACAGGCCAGGGTCAGTTCCGGAGAAGGCAGGGGTATGTTTATCATTAGGCAGAAGCTTGGTCGTATAACAGGCCAGGGTCACTTCCGGAGAAGGCAGAGGTATGTTTATCGTTAGGCAGAAGCTTGGTCGTATAACAGGCCAGGGTCACTTCCGGAGAAGGCAGAGGTATGTTTATCATTAGGCAGAAGCTTGGTCGTATAACAGGCCAGGGTCGGTTCCAGACAAGGCAGAGGTATGTACAGTTCAGTGCAGTGGCATAAGGGGTGTGGAGGAAAATGACAGGAAATGAGAATTACGTTTACCATACTTCCCTAATAATGTCGAGAAGTATGGTAACAGCGGAAACATTCACATATACAGAGCCTGGTTGGGAAGGACATTGGGGACAAAAATATGTGGTGTCTCTTCTAACTCCTTCTCTGGAGCACACCCTGCATTTCTTCTGACGTCTGTGGCCTGTTTCACGGGGGGAGGGGATTTTGTCAGGAAAGTGGCGTTCGTGGAGTCTGCTCACGGAATCAGAGCGAATATTTTCTGATGGGCTTTCAGGGTACAAAAGGGCGGAGATTACTTGTTCCTGGTAGTGCAGATAGGATACGGGGGGTTTAGTAGATTTTTGGTAAATCACATAAGTGTTATACATGGCCAAACTGAAAAAATAAATTAAATGGACACTTTTTTATAACAATGACGGGATTTTCTTGTGGGAAGGTAGGGTTCAATCATCTGATCATTGAAGTTCACTCCCCCCATAAACAAATTATAGTCATAGATACAAGATGGTTTCTGGACTGGGCCGTTTCTTCTGGAGACTTCCACGTAGGTGTCATTATAACTTGTCGTGAGCATGTGGACGTTTCCTTTGTCCCTCCACTTGACAGCCAATAGCTCCTGGTTCCGCAAAGACGCCGCCTCCCATCGTTGTAGCCTTTCCTTGACCAGTTTTTGCGGGCAGCCCTTTCTATTGGCTCTTACGGTACCACATACTGGGGTGCCCCTCTGGTGAAGATTGCGGAAGAGGGGCAAACTTGTATAAAAATTATCCACATAAAAGGTGGTACCCCTTTCCAAGGAGTTGATAAACAAGCTCCCAGACACCTTTGCCACTGGCTCCAATATATTTTGGACATTCAGGGGGATGCAGTTGGGAGTCCTTCCCTTGGTACACCCGGAAGGCTTAAATGTACCCCGTGGCTCGGTTGCAAAGTGTGTACATTTTAACCCCATATCTGTCCCTTTTTCTGGAGATAAACTGATGCCAAGCCTGCCTGAGAATTTTACAAGGGACTCATCAACGGAGATATTCTGTTTGGGGGTATATAACTGGGGAAATTTTTCAGAAAAATAATTTAGGAGTGGCCGAATTTTAAATAATTTATCAAAAGCTGGGTCATTTTGGGGAGATACTGCTACCTTGGTACCTTGGGCCAGGTGGCACAGGAGGGCATTTCAATTTTGCCTTCTTTAGCCTATGAGCTGGGCTATCTATGGATCACAAAATCTTTGTGCCTATACAAATTCAACAAGAACTGGAATTTTGGACATTGCCACTGTGGGGTGTTTTTTTTTTTTTGGAGGCATGCCTCCCAGCCCAGGAGATAGGATGATCCTGAAGCCAGATGTCAGTCTCTGGGGCATCCAAGATCTGAAAAAACAAGTGTAAGACTATTTTTTTCTAGCATTGCAAGCCTTTCAGGATCTTTGAGGGGGCCTGAGTAAGGCTGACAACAAGACAGTAGTAACCTGCATGGCCTGACAAGGGAACATCAAGTCTTTTCTTGTTACATCTTGCAAAGAAACTTTTTGTGGGGCAGAGAACCACTTAGTCAGTTAAAATTGGTCTTTCTGCCAAGGAAGCAAAATCAATTATTGGTTTGGTTATGTCAATATTGGCCTTATGGGGCATTCCAGCTGTAGTTCTCAGGGAGACTTCACTGAACATGCAGCTTCTAATATTTGCAACAGGATACCAATGCAAAGACTCCGTCATACAAGGTGCAGGATGCCATGGAATTTTCTGTTTGATTTTTTTTTGTCTCTGAGCAAGTGAATTCTTCTGTGGCAAGGTCAGTAACAGCACCCCAATGCAATTGGACTACTTTTAATAGCCTGGCTATGGAATAGGCTACACTAGAGGTGCAGAGATTCTCATCTAATGTTGTTCAGATCCTGGTGACCAAAAGATCATCCATGAACGCTACATAGGAGGGGATATGAAAGAAGTTTGTTTTGTTTGCTCAGCAAAGCTTTCTCTCCTGTGTTCCTTGCTCTAGCCAATATCCTTGACATTTTACAGTTAGCGCTAGAGGTTGGACTAGCATACAACGCCGTTTAAGGGATCTCTACTTTATTTTTTTCACAGGCTGCAGTTGGGTGCAAAGCCAGTGACCAGATGCTTCTTCCAGATAACAATCTATATATAACCTTGAGGGAAATCCTTGTTCCCTCTGTGGGACTTGGCTTGGATCTGAGAGCACCCTTTGCTCCAATAGGTTTCATTTCCATTGAAGTACTGCATGGTAAAACTAGTTCTCCTGACAACAACTACTTCAGACAGAAGGATGTTGAAGATTGCAACACTGTCTTTTTCTTTTTTACCAGAGATAGGGATACCACGTCTATCCCCAAAGTTCAATTTTAAAGTGGTATCCAGTTTCCAGGAAAACTGGGAAGTAGTCCCTCTTTTAGTTTTCACACGAGAGTCACTGAGTGCACAGCAGAGAGACTTCAGTTTTCTGACACATGGTCGAGTTACTAACAGTGTACTTGGTCAAATGAGGAAAGTGTAAGATCTTTTCATTTAGCCATCAGGCCCTTAGGAGTCATCCACTCTTGGTTTACCAGGGTGATTAGATTGGCATGCAGAAAGTACACTTTTTCTGCTCTGAAATAATTGCAAGCCTATTTGACTAGAGGGGTGGCAGCCTTTGAGGCAGTTATGCCAGGATTGCATGGAAGATATAGGTAAGGGCTAGCTTGAAGGTCTGGTGCGGCCTTCATTCAACCTCACAAACTAAATATATGACCAGCATGTTTGGGACCAGAGAGATCAATTCCTTCTGGCTTTAGCAGATTTTCTTTAGATGTGTCTCTCTTAATTTGTTCTCTCCCACCCTATATTAAGCTTTGGTATATCCCATTGTGTGCTGACGGGTGGATGGGCCAGGAAGATGGAAAATTGTTATCAAATACTTATCGTAATTTTTCTTTCCTGGCCCATCCTCACGTCAGCACAAGACTCCCCCCCTAGTGGCCTGCCGCAGGCTAAGTTATCGAACTATCTTAGTTGGGGAGGAGCTGCCTTTTATTCAGCTATACAAGTGGTAATGTGGAGCTCCAGAGGAGATGTTAACCCATTGTGTGCTGAAGTGAGGATGGGCCAGGAAAGGAAAATTACGGTAAGTATTTGATAACAATTTTCCATTATATCGGCACCGTAATAGTCCAGCTTAAATGCTCTTTTCTGGGTGATCGGTTGGGGACCATTCACTAGTCTCCCCTTTTCCTTCTCAATTGGATGATGGTACACCTTATCTAGCTTATCCTCAATTTACACTATAGAGACTACAATCCGTTCAAATGTTTACTCAATGTGTATTTAAAGCCAAAGGTTAAAAAAATGCTCAGAACTCCTATTTATTTCTTGCTGTCTAAGGCCCACTAGGTAGATTTCTTTTTACTACCAGAGTGAGGGAAAATCCCCTCTTGGGTAGTTGCCATCTGAAAAGGTGTCTCCACTGGATGATTTTTCTGTTCCTGTTCTGATAACAACTTTAACATTTTGGATTTTCTTCTCTCATCACTTTCTGTCTTGGAGAAAATGGTCACCAGGATGGAGAGAGTGACAATACCAACATAACCTGAAAAGGGCTCTAAAGCAGCCCAAAGAGTAGATAGGTGGAAGGAAAGAGAATTGCTTGATTCCCCCTTCAACGTAGTCAGTGTTAATGGGGGAATGCCTACTGCAACACTATTTTCTGCCGGTAAGAGGGGCGTAGGGAGTCTTCCCGGCCAGCAGAATACAATGTTTATCACTAACGTCTCTAGCCTCTGGCAGTAATCGCATGATGAAAAATCCAACAGAGTGGTTGGATCAACTTGGATAATCAGCCTGCCCAAACATGGATCAACATTCGGCCAGTCCCAGCTGAACCGGTCGAATTTCAATCCATGTTTGGCCTGTTTAACACTTCACAAGTTCATTCGAAAACAAAAAAGTTTTAGTTTCGGATACATTACAGTTTCTCTTCAGGCTTGGCTTTCTGCCTATGCATTGTGGTAATGCATGGCACTATATGTGTTTCTTTGAGATGCCATTCATTTAGAATAGCACAACAGTAGCTGTCACGCTTTTACTTCAGGGCGCCACCAGTTGCCATTCTCTTCGCCAAAAAGATATATAAAACAAGTGCTGTATGGAATGGTACAGAACAGGAAGGAAGAGAAAGGGGGGGAAGTCACTCCTCTGACTAAGCATGAGAAATTTGTTTTGGTCCAAATTTTTGGTTTTTCGGAGATTCAGATGTATCCGAATTTCCAAATCAAATAATAATGAATTTCATTGAAATTCGTTTAGTTTTGTATATTTGTTTTCTAAAGAATTCCAAATTTTCGGAATGATTCGAATTTGGATTGGTGAAAAAATGATCGACCGATTCTAATCCTGTATGAAGAATAGCTGGTTGTTAAGGAGTGGATCGGGAAGCCGGCCGCCACATCCTTAATAACGGATGACTTATTAGCTGTCAGCGGGCTTCCCTGCTGACAGCTTAAATGTAAACAAAAGAATGCCAGCAATGAAAAATGCAAAAAAAAAACAGTGTGCCACCCCTCCCCCCAGGGCCTTCGGGTCTGGAATGGATTTTAAAGGGGAACCCCACGCCAAAATGTAAAAAAAAAAAAATGGTGTGGGTCCCCCCAAAATCCATACCGGACCCTTATTCAAGTATGCAGGCCAGGAAAGAGGGGATGAGTGAGGGCCCCAACCCTCAGATCCAGTGGCGGTGTTCCTCAGATCCAGTGGCAGTGTGTCAATAAGGGCACACGGGCGCTGCCCCCTCTCTCCAGCCACCCCTGTATCATCAATAGATAGATTCATGCATTGCATGAATCTATCTATGGCCGCCGCTGCCACCCACTATTCAGGTGCCTGGCCCCTTTTAGGGCGCCTGAATTACAGCGGCGCGGTATTTATTTGAAGCACCTGATTTGAGCCATAGGCTCTAATAGCCATCAAAAAAGGTAAACCGCGAGCGCCATGCTTTGCACTCGCAGTTCACCCAGCTATGTTAGAAAAGCGAATGAATATTCGCTTTCCTAACACTGAACCACCTCTCCGCCAATCAGGTGCTCGGGTCTGTTATCAGTCACCTGATTGACTGAAACAACAGGCGCCTATCAGGAGGAGAGGATGGGAGATGAGGACAGCAGGAGACGCATGAAAGACCCTGCTCGTCGCCGTCACCCGCTGCCCGACCAAGACAGGGTAAGTGCCGGGCAGACGACGAGCGTGCAGGGGTCACAGTGGCGGCATTTAATGGGCACAATGGCAGCGTTTGATGGGCACAGTGGCAGCGTTTGATGGCACAGCGGCAGCATTTGATGGCTTTTTTTTAAAATTTTTTTTTGCGTCCACTCAAAAATTGAGCACCAGCCGCCACTGCTCAGATCATGACGCTTGGATAATATGAGCTGTGAATAACTTGAAAACAATTGTGTGCGGTGACCTTGTCTTCTGCATGCTACAGTGTGTCATCCTCAGGATATAATGAAGTCACATCTCACATGGGAAGTGACAGAATACATTGTATCATATCTCATATGGGAAGTGACAGGATACATTGTATCATATCTCATATGGGAAGTGACAGGATACATTGTATCATATCTCATATGGGAAGTGACAGGATACATTGTATCATATCTCATATGGGAATTGACAGATTACATTGTATCTCTGACTCTGGAGGAATCTATCAACCCAACATCTATCTAGTGCAGCCTTTCCCAATCGTTTTACCCCAGAGGAAAACCTTGAAATAACTGTCACAACTCAGGGAACCCCTTCTAAAATTAATCCATTTGTGGTCATAGAGGCATTTTTCTAATGTTGGCGGAAAGAATGTCCCCCTTACTACTGGCTCTGCCAAGTGGTGATGGATCTGGATCTATTAAGGTACTATCTGATTGGGAGGTCAATCAGACACAGCTCAATAAACCCCCAGCAACCTCTGGATTCTTGGAACCTGGGTTGAGAATGGCTCATCTAGTGTTATAATGCAGATAGGATGTGCCAATGTTCAGTTTCTGACCTGACCTGACCTGGACTCACAGCAGGGGCTTTTTTCTGAATGCAGTGGGCATGTGTGCAAGATGAGACCTTGGGCCCCCTTTCTCAAGAAAAGAACCCCAAGGGAGAAGACTGAGGCAGTGCATACTGCAACATGCAGTAGATTGTGGGTGGCGAAAAGCTGCACTAACAGTGAGGGAGCTTAAAACTTGAGACTGCATAGAGAAATATATAATGTACAGAGTACAGGTGTCATGAGTATGTGACATTGCGGGGGACAGGAGATCGCTAAAGTGCAGTGTTCAGGTGTGTAATGCACATAGTGCAGGGGGCAGCAGTGAGTAACACACAGAGTGCAGGGGTCAGATGTGTAATGTACATAGTGCAGGGGTCAGTGGTGAGTAACCCACAGAGTGCAGGGGCCAGGTGTGTAATGTACACACTGCAGGGGTCAGGGGTGAGTAACACACAAAATTCAGGGGTCAGGTGTGTAATGTACACAGTGCAGGGGTAAGGGATAAGTAGCACACAGGGTGCAAGGGTCAGGTGTGTAATGTACACAGTGCAGGGGTCATAGATGAATAACACACAGAGTGCAGGGGTCAGGTGTGTAATGTACACAGTGCAGGGGTCAGGAGTGAGCAACACACAGAGTGCAGGGGTCAGGTGTGTAATGTACACAGTACAGGGGTCAGGAGTGAGTAACACACAGAGTGCAGGGGTCAGGTATGAAATGTACGTAGTGCAGGGGCCGGGTGTGTAATGCAGATAGGTCAGGTGACAGGGGATGGTAACACACAGAGTGTAGAGGTCAGGTGTGTAATGTACATATTGCAGGGGTCAGGTGTATGTATCATGCAGAGTGCAGGAGTCAGGTGGTGGGTAAAATACAGAGTGCAGGGGCTAGATGTGTAATGTAAATAGTGAAGAGGTCGGGTAGGTAACAAACAGAGTACAGGGTTCAGTTATGTAATGTGCAGGAGCCAGGTGAATATTGCCGTTGAAGCTTGTATCGGGTCATTTTCTTTTAAAATTTTGTTTTGCTCAGAATTGGGTTTTAAAATATAACTAGAGGCAAAACTTTTATTTTTCAGTTTACCGTTATTACCAAGAGTGAAAGTGAAGGGGCGTGGCTTAGCGGCAGATGTAGACGGTCGCATCTTTCTCCTGCTCCGCCGAGAATCCGGACAAAACATCCTATAGAACATCGTTGCAGGTCCGTATTGGACCCCCCTGTGGATCGGAACTGATCAGGCTACGATCGCGACCCGTACCGCTGCTTTACCTGCATGAATCCTGTCATGACAAGGGGGAAAAGTAAAGAATCCAGAAGCCTTATGGAGGAACTCAGCCAAGATGGCGCCTGGGCACAGAGATCTTCCAAAGAGAAATACAAGGAGGCCACACAGAAACTCCTATATGGAGGTAAATTACCCACAGACCCTCAGACATCCTCATCGGCACAAGGAGAAGCTGTAGGAGGCCAGTCTGAAACAGATGACACAGCCCCACTGGAAGATGTCGATGGATTATCTCAGGCCTGGGACACAGTGAGTACCCCCAGAAATGTGTTCACAGGGAGTCAGAATGCATCACCGGTTACAGATGAGACAGAACCCACTTTAAGGGATATATTGTCGGCAGTGACATCATGTAATATGTCCATCACTGCTACGGCTGATGAACTTAAGGGGGTGAAAGCTGAAATATCGTTTGTGCGCCATGATATGCAAAAGCTGAGGGAGCGCACCTCCGCCATAGAGGGCAGAATAAGCACAATGGAAGATGAAATGACCCCCATGAAAAGAGACTTACAATATAATTGTCACCTTACAGATCAGCATGCGGCACGTTTAGATGACCTAGAAAATCGCATGAGACGTAATAATGTACGTGCTATAGGTATTCCTGAGCGGGCTGAGGGCAAGGATCCTGTCTCATTCATTGAGCAATGGCTGATAACTACCTTTGGCAAAGAGGCCTTCTCTCCACTTTTTGCGGTGGAGAGAGCGCATAGGGTGCCAGCACGTCCGCTGCCACCGGGTAATCACCCACGTCCATTTCTTTTCAAGCTACTTAACTACAAAGATAGAGACGCTATCCTGTCTAAGGCTAGAACCATGAGTGGCAGCCTGGCCATCGACAACTCCAAGATCTCTCTGTTTCCAGATTTCTCTGCAGAGCTGCAGAAACATCGTGCTAAATTTATTGAAGTGAAAAGGAGGCTCCGGGATCTGGGTGTTCAGTATGCCATGCTATATCCTGCGCGCCTTAGGGTAACAGCCCTGGGAGCAAAACATTTTTTTGATCGCCCGGATATGGCTGCACAGTGGCTGGAACGAGAGGAACGTGCAATTAAGGCAGCCAAATCGCAACGTCAAGCACCGGTCTGACCATAAAAATGTTTTTTCTGATGTCAACTGAGAGACTCCCCTTTTTTCATTGACCTCTCTTTTTTCAGGAGACACTGATCGCAGAAATTAGAGTATCCTTTTTTTTTGTTTTGTTTTGTTCGGTTACCCCTAGTTAAGGCGGATTGCAAAAGGAGAACACTGGAAGCATAATCGCACGGTACATCCCACGTAGTATGCAGAGGTGAAACCCCCTCCACTATCTTAACGGGAGTTTCCACTGCCCTCCCCCATCCATGGCTAAGCTATGGAAACTATACACTCTGGATCAACGGTGGGTATAGTATTGGGTATATTGGATTGTACGTTTTTTTTTTTTGTTTTTTTTTTATGGTTGGACTGGATGGACTTGTGTCTTTTTTCAACCTGACTAACTATGTAACTATGTAACTATGTAACACTCGGAGGCCTGTTCGGCCAGGAGTCATGTTGGCTCTAACAGTTTGCTCTTCTCTTTTTTTTGTTTTTGTCTCTTACAAGACTTACGCTACACCATTGGATGTTACTTTAGCCCACCAGGAATTACAAGAAGGACCAAACCCTTCACGAATTGTAAAGTTACTCTGAGCGTATTCACATGTACTTATGGTAAAATTGGCTTAGCAAATGCAGCTTCTTTATATCCATATACTGAGTTAACGCGAATACTGGAGGGGGATTGTGCGGCAAATGTATGGTTATTATTTTTATTGATGGATAGACTTCCCTATGGCGGCTAAATTTAAATTTAAATTCATGTCCTGGAACGTCCGAGGACTGAGCAACCCAATAAAAAAAGTGGCGGTTCTCAGACACCTTAAATCTGTGGGGGCTGGAAGTGTGTGCCTACAGGAGACACATTTTTCTCCAGATCCGGCGCCCAGTTTCAGCCCTCGCATCTATAATATTCAATTTCACTCGACTTATACAGCATACTCTAGAGGAGTCAGCGTTTTGATCCGCCAGGATGTAGAGTTTAAATGCATACGTAAACTTATAGACCCAGGAGGGAGATATGTGTTCCTATTGTGTAAAATATTTGGTTTTTCATGTATTATAGCAGGAATATATATACCGCCGCCGTTTTCGGCGGGGGTCCTCAAGTGTCTGGCAGGGTTTATGGCTCAATTTCCTGATACCCCGCTCCTAGCATTAGGAGACTTTAACAATTACTTACTATATCAATGGGATAAGCTTCCAGCTCCCACTAATATACCGATGGGGGGTGGGGGGTTTACACCCTTTGCCAGGTTGCTTGGGGAACTCGGACTGACAGACATATGGCGGCAAGGTCATCCACACGCAAAAAAATTCTCATGTCACTCAGCATCACATGGGGGACTGTCCAGAATTGATTTAGGTCTCGGCAATCTCGCAATGCTGCCATTGGTAGCGGAGTCAGACTATAGTGACAGACATATTTCAGACCACTCCTCATTTTGGGTGACTATTCTGCTCCCCGGCACAGAGAAAAGGACAGAGTGGAAGTTAAATCCTTTCTGGCTTTCACTGTTCCCGGAACAGGACCCCATACGGGTCTCACTACAACTTTTTTTTAAGGACAATCTGGGTAGTACTACACGCAGTATAGTGTGGGATGCAGCAAAAGCATATTTACGTGGCCAATTTATCAGAACAATAAATCGTATTAAAACAGACACTAAGGCATGGGAAAAACTGGTAAGAGAAAAGGTCACTGAGACTGAGGATAGATTTATTGCTGACCCTAATGAAGACACAAAAAGTGCGTGGCTGGGAGCTCAGTCCATGTCCGCCCAATTGGCGTTACAGCTGGCCGAAAACAAACGTTTTTTCCTACAACAGAGCCATTTTGAGGAGGGTGAGGCAACTGGGCACATGCTAGCTGTGATGGCGCGTGCGCAGCGGCCCTCTTCTCTGATTTCGGCCGTTTGTGACGAGCAGGGATCCCCTCAATACCAGACCACAAACATATTACAAACTTTTAAGTCATTTTATGCCTCCCTTTACACCTCTCAGGTACAACCTACAGGGGAACAGATAGATGATTTCTTAGGACGGTGTGAGCTGCCTCGCTTGTCAGCCTCGGATGCTAATATGCTCAATGCGCAACTGACTGAGGAAGAATTATCTATTGCTCTAACACAGTCGCATAACAATAAATCCCCAGGAATAGATGGTCTCCCATCTGAGGTATACAAGCGATATGCAGATACATTGCTCCCCGAATTGTTAAAAGTATACAATGAAGGATTGAGGGAAGGTAAACTCCCTGATTCCATGAATGAAGCGATTATTATCGTACTATTAAAACCAAACAAGAATGCAACATCCCCAGACTCATATAGACCTATATCCTTGCTAACAGCGGATGTGAAACTGTTGGCTAGGATATTAGCAACCAGACTCGCCAAGGTTGTACACAAACTGGTGCATAGGGACCAATCAGGATTCATTCCAACAAGATCCACGGCCCAAAATATTAGAAGGCTCTTTCTGAACCTGCAAATTCCTGTGGATAACCCTGGCAATAGAGCAATATTTTCGTTGGACGCAGCTAAGGCCTTCGACAGCGTCGAGTGGCCTTACCTGTGGAAGGTGCTTGAGCATATGGGCTTGGGGGCAACATTCATTAAATGGGTCCAACTGTTATACGCAGCGCCCTCAGCTAGGATCAGGATTAATGGAGAACTGTCAGAACCATTTTCCTTGTTTCGAGGCACTAGGCAGGGGTGCCCTTTGTCGCCCCTGCTGTTTGCCTTGGCCCTGGAACCTCTGGCAGCAAAGATAAGGGGGGATCCAAACATAACAGGATTCAAACGAAATATGGGTACAGATATCGTCTCCATGTATGCGGATGATACTTTACTGTACTTGGGTGATACACAGGATACATTAAAGCATGTTATGTCCCTTAATAAAGAATTCGGAAACCTGTCAGGCTTTTCCATTAACTGGAATAAGTCAGTGCTAATGCCGGTAGATCCCATAACTGAACCATTGCCACAGGGAGCTGAGATGATACAAATAGTACCAACCTTTCGTTACTTAGGTATACAGATATCCCCAAACCCATCCCAATATATAAATCTCAACCTAGTCCCTTTGCTTAGTAAATTCCGTGAAAAATGCACGTCCTGGTGCAAATTAACACTCTCAGTGGTAGGAAGAATTAATTTAATAAAAATGATATGGGCACCGCAGCTCTTATATATATTTCACAACTCCCCGGTTTGGATCCCTAAAAAGTGGTTTGACAGGATAGACTCCCAATTCAGGGAATTGATTTGGAGCAAAAAGACAGCAAGGATTAGCTTAAAGACACTGCAGTATAGAAAGGATGAAGGCGGGTTGGCAGTTCCTCACTCCAGGGCCTATTACCTAGCATCCCAGCTCCAGCAACTTGGGGGCTGGGGGGTGACAGATCTAGCGGACCCTATCCGCAGACTGCTAGCTGTACAGGATGAGAGTGTGACGGCTCTGGAATGCCTGGAGGCTGGCTACATGCACATTGACCCTGAAGCCCCTACAGTGAGAGTGCTTAAAACATTATGGGCTCACACGAAAAAAATAGTGGGGATCAGAGGTTTCATAGCGCATACACCAATATGGCATAATACCAACTATAAAGAGTTATTAAAATTAAAAGGATTTAGAAACTGGGAACTGTTAGGAATCCGATACCTGTCTCAACTGTATAATGGTCCAAATTTTAAATCCTTCATGGAAATGCAGGGGGAATTTAATATCCCACGAACCAATTTTTTCAAATATCTACAGTTGCGACATGCGATACAAACACAATCGTAACGTACTCCATTACATCGGACTGACCATACGCTGATACAGGGGATCTTCATGGAAGACGATAAGAAAGGAATGATCTCCAGAGCATATAACATACTTCTTAATGCCATGCAGGACCCATCTGGTCTTCCTTGTCGGCGGGGCTGGGAGGAGGATATTGGGAACATGGATGGAGAGACGTGGAACCTGTGTCTATCCTCTGCACCCTTGGTCTCGGTGTCCGCATCCCAAAAGCTATCGCATCTATATCTGCTACACAGGGTTTACAGGACTCCGGTTAGGCTGCACAAATGGGGGATTAGAGAGACTCCATTATGTCCGAAATGTGAGGGTGCCCATGGGGACCTACTCCATATGATATGGAGATGCCCCAAACTCTTTCGGTACTGGAAGGAAGTCCTAGACATAATATCACAGGTTTATATGTTCAATATTCCACGGGAGCCAGTAGTGTGTTTACTAGGAGCATTGGATGAGGAGGCTCTAACCCCTTCGGCACATACAGCGGTCCTTCGACTATTATACATTGCACGTAAACTCATTGCTCAACTATGGATCACTCCCAGGGTACCCACTGGAAAACAATGGGTGGAACAGGTGAACAAATTACTAATCAGGGAGAAACTAACATATCAATACAGAAAAGCCCCACGTAAGTTCTACTCATTGTGGCAGGCATGGCTAGATGTTCCGGGTTTGGCACCCCATCAGCTGATTAAAGATAGGCTATTACAAATGTAAGATTTTAACTGCATTGGTAAGGAGGTAATTAATCATTTGGCAAAAAGAAAATGTGTGATTCCAGGGGGGGCACCACTCCATGGTGGGCTGAGGCAGCTTTTATGTGGATTTGTTGCCCTATGCCCTTAGGGTATTGGGGAAACTTGGGTGAGAAGGGGGCAAAAAGAGGAGAGGAGGGGGAGAGGGAAAAAAAAAGGAGAGGGAAAAAAAAAACGAGAAGAGCTTTGTTTTGTTTGATTGTTTTTTCTTTGTTTCTGTTCTTACCCATCTATATATATGGCTATGACAATGTAATATGAAAACGCATTCTTAAGGTCATTGATATCCGGTAATACCCGATGATGTGTTGTTGAAGATGTATGTTCCATATTCCCATGATATTGTAGTACATCAACTGTCATATATTATGTAATGTGAAAGTCAAAAAAAAATAAAAATAAACTTTCTTTTCTGATTTAAAAAAAAAAGAGTGAAAGTGAAAGCAAATCCCACTTTTTGGGTTGTCACCAGAACAGGAACAGAAGGGAAATCGTCCAATGGGGACACTAGTTCTGGTGACCCTGGTGACAACAAGGCATTCCCTCTCACTTCCTATTTTGGCTATGGCACAGGAAATGAAGGGAAATCTCCCTAATGGGACACAGATGGCAAAGAAAATACTCCCTTACACTATCCAAAATGGAAAAATAAAAGTTTGTCTTTAGTTGAACTTTAAGAAAAGCATTTCTTCTCATAATGATAGATCATATTCATTGTGTATGATGAAATATGCCTTATAAAACAGCTCCAGGTAGATGTAACCTTATCTATTATATTAATGTACCGCTGATCGTTGTCCTGGGAATAGAAAATTTAGTCAAAAAAAAAAAAAAAATCCCTATTCAGCCTTTCAATTTCCATCAGTCCCTCTGATCAGATAAACGCTACTTTTGTGTGTTTCCGCACGCGGATCTTGCAGCAAATTTATTTATTAAAATAAACTAAATTTGTAGTGCCAGTTCTGCGCTATTTACGCATCATAAAGGATAGCCGTGGTGTCACCTACTAATATACTCAATTTTCTATTCAGCTCTGTGCTAAGAATTCAGCTTCCTCGAGCATCTCATCCTCCCCCTTCTACATTGTCTGATATCCAGATAGATATAAATCAGGCTTGTCAGGGCTGGTGGGACCCAGAGGTGCCGAATTCGCCGGGAGAGTGAATAGATAACGAAGGGCGGCTGACAAAATGTAATCTCTTGATGAAGTGGATTAATACACCGGCTGAATGCTTTCATTTAATGGAACTAGAGCCGAGGCACGGGCACATTCACATTTATCAGCAGAATGAAGAGAGCAAGAAAAAAAAAAACATAATTCCTTCATAAAAGACATCTGAGAAACGTGTAAAATGATCAGGAATAATGCGAGCGGCGACATGGGGCGTCACACTGGTTTATGGAAAGTTTGAAAGAAGAACTTTTGTAAAAAATAAATAAATGAACTGTATTTTGTGTTAAACCTCAGACGTGAAATATTAACAAAGCATATCCCTCTATAGCAGGGGTCTCCAAACTTTCTAAAGAAAGGGCCAGTTTACTGTCCTTCAGACTTTATGGAGGGTGGACTGGGGCCACCGGGCCATTGAGAGTAGAAAATGCCTTTGCGTCAATGGGAATAAACAATGCCTCATCATTGGTATCAGTGGGAAGAATAGTGCCCCATCATTGGTGTCAGTGAGAGTAATAGTTTCCCCATCATTGGTGTCAGTGGGAGGAATAGTTCCCCATCATTGGTGTCAGTGGGAGGAATAGTGCCCCATCATTGGTGTCAGTGGGAGGGTTAGCGCCCCATCATTGCAGTCAGTGGGATGAATAGTGCCCCATCATTGGTATCAGTGGGATGAATAGTGCCCCATCATTGGTATCAGTGGGAGGATTAGTGCCCCATCATTGGTGTCAGTGGGAGGATTAGTGCCCCATCATTGCAGTCAGTGGGAGGAATAGAGCCCCATCACTGGTGTCAGTGCTAGGAATAGTGCCCCATCATTGGTGTCAGTGGGAAGAATAGTGCCCCATCATTGGTGTCAGTGGGAGGAATAGTGCCCCATCATTGGTGTCAGTGGAAGAATTAGTGCCCCATACAAGGCCACCCTCAAAGAATGGGCACAACCCATTTATCACAAACAGTATCCATTGTCAAAAGAAAAAGAGGAAGGCATTGCCCCTATGGTAGAACACTTCTTAAGGAAGGGCATTCTAAAAGAAGTTGTATCCCCCTACAACACACCCATCAACTCAGTTAAAAAGCCGGATTGGCAGTTATAGGTTTGTTCAAGACCTTCAAACTGTAAATAACCTGGTGATGCCCATTGCGCCTATAGTGCCTGATGTGCCATCACTCCTTACCTCCATACCATCCGATGCAGAGTATTTTTCTGTGATTGATTAAACAAATGCATTTTTTAGTGTCCCTGTGGATGAGGAGACACAGCCAATCCTTGCTTTTTGTTTGAAAAACCGCCAGATGACCTGGTGTAGAATGCCCCAGGGTTATGTAGATTCCCCTGTAGTCTACTCAGTGGTCCTCCAGGCAATCCTGCGGTCCTGGACACCCCATCATGGTTCCGTCCTCCTTCAATATGTTGATGATTTGTTGTTGTGTAGTCCAAGCCAGGTTACATGCAAGGAGGATGGTTTTGATCTGTTACATTGGTTAGCAGATAATGGTTTTAGAAGAAATGGTCGCACGCCACTGTTTCACTATTCAGAATTCGCTTCATTGTAATCTTGAGATTATGATTAAGCAAATTCTGATTTGTGAAACGCGTTAATATCTGCCAGGTCTGCATTGATGTTTATGATGTCATATGAAGTCGTTTTGATGGATTTTTATCTTCAATAAAGTTTTTATATTATTATTATATTATATATTATTATATTATTACCATTGCTTCACACCTGCAAGTGCGGTCAACCTTTTCTTGTTCCATTGGCTTCTCATCCAGATCGTGGACTGGACTTGTACCGGAAGTTTGGAGAGAAAGAATGTTCTAACCTGGAGTAGCTTAGCTTTGTTCCCTTACCAACCATGGGAGCTGCCTTTTCATCACTAAGGCACAAATATGCAGCCAGTGCTTGAAACCTGTTAGGATCTTAGGATGACATAACTGGGCAATGCAGATATCTATTGCTAATAAAGACATCAGTATATTTGATGTTTTCCTTTCTTCTAGCTGCAAAGGGGACGTTCTACCACAATCGATTGGTTAGTTGGGGCCAGCTGTAAATGATCATGGTGTTTAATGAAGCAATAGATCCTCGTTAATGAAGAGCTCAAGTTTGGAGTGACTGTTTGATAGCAAAATCTATGAACCACTGTGTTCTCTACAAGGGAACATGTTCATTATATTAACTGCAACAGAGGAAAAGGATAAGAAATACGGTACAGCAATACTCACCAACCCCCCCACCCCTGGAAAGAGCGAGACTGAAGGTTAGAGAAATTAAATAATTTAACTTTGTAGAAAACATTTAGGGTCCATTCCGACCTTAGCGTCCTGGTGCATTGTATTAATACATGTATAGTAATGTACAGCTTTTCACACATTATATGCATTGCATTAGAACAGCTCATTCAAATTAGTGGGCTAGCAAAACAACAAGAGGTCCAAAATAATAGACATGTGCAATTATTTGCAATGCGGCACAAAGCAATGCATGGTTGAGCTTTGGATCTGTATTGTCTTTGCAGTTGGTTGCCTTTCTAATGATACCCTATATTAATGCACATCACATGAGTTGGCAAAGGAATGCACTAATGGCACCGCAACAACTCACCTAATAAAAGGCATTGTAATGAGATAACTCCCTTATTGTACCTTGCTATAGGGTGCGCTAAGGTACCGCAGTGAAAAAGTGCCCTTGTAATACACCACTCTCTCTTTACGGCCAGGTCATCAGTTTGAAGTACATTTTCTCTTTCCAGTTCCCTTTCCTCTCTTCCTTTCTTCTGCTTACCACCCCTCCCTTCTTTTCTTTCTCTCTCCCTTCCTCTTTTCCTCCTTTTTTCCTTTCTTCCTCCCTCTCTTCTTTCCTCTCCCACTAACGCTTTTCTTCCTTCCTTTACTATATCTCACTTTATTCCTCTCTTCTGTCCTCTTTTCTTTCTTCCTTCCTTTCCTCCTTCCCCTCTTCTTTCCTCTCTCTCTCCCTCTTTTCTTCCTTCCATCCTCTCTCACTCTTTACTTCCTTCCATCCTCTCTCACTCCCTCTTTTCTTCCTTCCTCCCTCTCTCCTTTACTCTCTCCCTCCCTCTTTTCTTCCTTCCTCTCTCCCTCTTTTCTTCCTTCCATCCTCTCTCACTCCCTCTTTTCTTCCTTCCTCCCTCTCTCCTATCCTCTCTCCCTCCCTCTTTTCTCCCTTCCTCTCTCCCTCTTTTCTTCCTTCCTTCCTCTCTCACTCCCTCTTTTCTTCCTTCCTCCCTCTCTCCTATCCTCTCTCCCTCCCTCTTTTCTTCCTTCCTCTCTCCCTCTTTTCTTCCTTCCATCCTCTCTCACTCCCTCTTTTCTTCCATCCTCCCTCTCTCCTATCCTCTCTCCCTCCCTCTTTTCTTCCTTCCATCCTCTCTCACTCCCTCTTTTCTTCCTTCCTTCCTCTCTCACGCTCTCTTTTCTTCCTTCCTCCCTCTCTCCTATCCTCTCTCCCTCCCTCTTTTCTTCCTTCCTTCCTCTCTCCCTCTTTTCTTCCTTCCACCCTCTCTCACTCCCTCTTTTCTTCCTTCCTTCCTCTCTTACTCCCTCTTTTCTTCCTTCCTCCCTCTCTCATATCCTCTCTCCCTCCCTCTTTTCTTCCTTCCTCTCTCCCTCTTTTATTCCTTGCTTGCTAACTCCCTCTTTTTTTCCTTTTCTCACTTTTCCCTCCCCAGTTACCTGTATCTGAGCTTTATATAATCTGATACAGACACATTCAGCAGACTTTTTTCACTGCTCCTGGGTGGTACTGCTGCCTCTTGTCATATGATTTACAACGTCCCTACCTGAGAGGCCCAGGAACAGGCAGCAGGTTTCTTGTATTTTTACAGACTCTGTCCTACTGAAGGATTCAGTGCAGATGGATGTAGGAGATGGATGCCAGGATTAAGATCCCCAGAGACTAATAAAGCAAAATGTTTGTGTCTGACTAAAGCTTCATCCTAATAGGAATTGATTCAAATATGCAGAAAAACATGGATATCATTTTTATAGTTCAGTTTTATAGAACAGTTTATGAGCACAGACATTTCAAGGGGCAGACGGGGGCTGTACTGGGAAAGGAGAAAGAGCAGTGAGCAGTAATAGTCCTGGGTGACAGAAAATATCTACATAGAAGCAAGCCATCATCAAGGGTCAGTCCACCCAAATCTGAAATTTTAGCTTTTAGTGGATGCTGGAGAGATAAAACCCTCCAAGTTCATATCTTCTGTCCCTCAGGGACACTATTGGTTAGATCCCTGCACTGAGTTTAAAGCTCTGCACACAAGTTGTACCCATTGTGAAGGTTCCTATCATCCCCGCACTGAGCTCCTTGGTCTGTACATCTGCTGTGCCCAATACGAGGGGATCCCACCATCCCTGTGCTAAGTTCCTGGGTCTGCCCACCTGCTGTGCCCATTGTGAGGGGTTAATTTTGTTTATTGAAAAATCTTACAAACAACAACTTGTATACAATAAAACCATAATAAATAAAAAAAACATATTTACAAAATAGTTGAATATGATTATACAAAACAAGAACATAATAAATGGTACAAACCAAATTGCGCACAACACAATCCCTATGGGTGAGCCAGACTAAGGAACACCACCATCACCATGCATGTAGCCCTTTATCAAAAATATATTTGATCTTGAAAATCTAGGGGAGTGAAAAAAGAATACAAAGAAAAGCCGCACACCCCGAGATCAACAGGCAGCAGCTACACAGTCCTGATATTCCTCCATGCCCTTATCCAGGCCTCCTGCTGCCACCTGCCTTTCTCAAGACCCTGAATCTTCCCAACCTCACCCAGAATGTCCTGCACCACCACTTCGACAGGGAGGATTTTACTCCGTAAGGATACCTGACACTGTGCACTCCACGTGAAATAACGGGCACCTAGACTAACTAAAAAAAGTGTTTCCAAATCATAATCCTGATGAGTCTGGAATGCCCCATACACCCACTCTGCATAACTCATGTGGGGGATGAAGGGTATACTCAGAGCCCTCCTCACCCTCTTGTACACCTCTATGTTAAAAGGGCATTGAAGTAGAAAGTGATCCATGGACTCCACCACTCCTTCACACTCCACTCTCGGGCAGCCCTGATCACTCATGGAAAGAAACTTCAAGTTGCCCTTCACATATAGTTTTCCATGAAAGGCAAGCCAAGCCTGATCCCTAAACTTCTTTGGGATTCTCTCCAAATTAATCAATCGCAAACCATGTCTGCTAATGTCTGCTGAAATGGTCACTTGTAGTCTTTAGTGTAAGCCCGTGTGGTAGGGTGACAATGCAGAAGCACAACTGGGAGGCAAAAATGGAGGTGTTGTCACCCTATAGAAGGAAGTGCCTGAACACAGACCATCATGGCAGGATCAAGCTAGAGACTTTAAAATATTCCAAATGACTTAAAACCACATCAGCATGTTAAATATTATATAAGTGGAGCAGAATCTCTGACCTCTTCCAGTCTAATGGTCTAATGCTACCTATGGTAGCAGTACTTAAACAGTCCCTAACTCAAAGTAACAGTTTTACTACAACTTCTTCTTGTAGTTCATTAGCCCCTTGAGCTCCTGGTCTCTCACTGGACCCTCTGATTCACCAACCCTGAATCCCATGAGCACCTCAAGGCTTTTGCGGTGGTATGTCCCTCAAGCTTCACCCACGATTCCCTGCTGGGTCCCTAGCTTGGCACTTTGGATACCTTCAAGCTTCACCCCTGCTCTCACCCGTGCCCCTTCATTGAGAATACTGCTCCGGTACTTGCTTCAGTTACTCACCCTGGTAAAGGCGATTGGTCCCTTAATGGCAACAGCTTCCCTTCTACCTCCAACCACTGACAGATTCCCCAGCCGGCAGAACTGTCACTTTTGGTTGGACTGCAAGTCGCAGTCCCAACCCTGCGCTGCCCTCTTACTTCTGTATAGACCCTCACACAGCCTGGCAGCCTGATGTCCCCGGGAGAGGCCCAATCTCTGGTCTAGCAGCCTGGGGTCTACGACACACATCCACCCAGGCAGCGGTCCGGGTGGCACACAAGAACCTGGATCACCTGACCTCCTCCGAATATATAGGTTCTCCCAGCAGGCCAAGGGATTCAATAAAATCCCTGCCCATTGGCTGAGATACCCCAAATACCCATAACCTGACCTTGAGTTGTCCTTCTGAATGTAATACCTCCAAGTGCCCGGCCACCTGGTGGTAGAGGAGGAAAGTACAACCAGGCCAAACTTAGGGAGAAGTCAATGGATCCCTAGTGATTAACTTCAGTAGCTGCTCCTGACAAGGAATTTGGTGAGGAGCTCCCCGACTAAACCCCAGGGCGCTACATAAGATTTCAGTGATTGGCTAGTTGGAGAAAAGAGGAAGAGTACAGAAATCTGATTGGCCAGTTGGTGTCGTCCCAATATGACAGAATATTTACCCTAATTTCAGTGGTGTATTTAGGTTTTGTGCTGCCTTAGGCCTAGCTAAACTTGTGCACCCCGTAATTTAAATATGACCCACCCCTTCATGTCAATGCCATGCCCCTTCCTGTTTAAGACCCGCCCTGTCATCTGTAAACCACACACCTTCCTCTTTAGGCTCCACCTCTTCCTCTCTGCACATTAAAAGTGGGTATCAGTTGCAGTCTCATCAATGCACATCAATGCAGCCTCATCAGTGCAGCCTCACCAATGCCCATCAATGCAGCCTCACCACTGCCCATCAATGCAGCCTCACCAGTGCCCGTCAGTGCAGCCTCACCAGTGCCCATCAGCGCAGCCTCACCAGTGCCCATCAGCGCAGCCTCACCAGTGCCCAATAAGGGTCTTCAATTGCATTCTAATCATACCTGTCCTGCACACCTTAACATACACACAGAAAGTGTGTCTGTGTGTGCATCAGTGGGTAGACTATGGCCGCAGCTGATGGGGCAGGCACAACAGAGATTGGATAGATCATAAGGAGGTGGGGCAAAATCATTGGCCTTTTCAGCAAACTGCACTGTACTCTGAATAGGAGTTGTGTAGTTAAAAAGACACAAAAAAGAAAAAAAAGAAAAGAAATACTTGTCAATCTTAAGCACCCGTTCACAACGGGTCAATTTTGAATGCGATTTCACATTTCAAATCGCATGCCAAATCTGCGGCTATTGCCAGCAATGGCACTGTTCAAATCAGTGTCACAATGATTCCCAAAAGTAGTTCCTGTACTACTTTTGGAGACTTCGGGGGTGATTTCAATAGACATCTGTGCATGAACCCACACGGATGTCTGTCAAATTGCCCCTGAAGTCGGACTGTATTGCCGGTTTGAAACCGTGTGAGCTGAACCTGCACGGTTTCTAACCTGAAGTCAGTGTGATCCCAGGTTTAATATAGTCAGCAGGATAGGTAATAAAATCCAGACTGATCTATGTTCAGAAATGACACTTTTATTCATATGTTAGAAGGCAGCATTAGCCATACAGGTAGCTATGAAAGGTTAACCACATATACAAGCAGACACTAAGGTGTTAAATGCCATTTATACCAGAAGCACCAGCTTGCAGATGTTAAGATGTAAAGAGTTAAACATTTAGGTAAGCAACAGTGTACGTGTGTCCATTGTAGTGTTGCCACCTCATCCCTTTAAACCCAAATCCATATTAATTACACAGGTTCTGTGGCTGAATAAGGTGGTAATTAAACTGACTTGGTGCCTTATCTGAATTAAATTGACCTCAGAACCAAGGACATAAGGGGTTAATTACCAGAGAAAATGTAGTAGCGCTAAAAAAAACCCGTGAATGGGTAAAACAAATATGACAACGTCATTGTATGACGAAACATGTGTCAGGAGGAGCTGACGTGCTGACGACATCGCGTGTTGCAGTCTAAACGGACGGGCGTTCGCACAAGCCGGCTGTTTGTTGCTGTTTTATAACTTGAATATTGTAAGTGTTATTCTTCTTTTTTAATAAATGATGGTCCATCAGAATTATGCTATGGTGAGTTCCTTTTTCATTTTGGGCAACATCTGAGCACTCTGCTAGAACCTTCTGGCCTGGGGGATTTGTGCTGTTTGCTGACTATACCCTTTGGATCCTATTGAGGCACCCTTGTCCATATCTGGATAAAGGCCCTGGCCGGGTAATTGGGCGCAAACGTACTCAGCTTGCCCTATGGTAAGCGCCCGCTCTATGTAGTGTTGACACTTTGTTTGCAATGGAGGATTCGTCACTATTATTTCCAAGCATACACTTGGCTTATGGATTTTGTGTTATGGACAGTTCTGTTATTGACGAACAGTTTTATCACTGATGAACATTAACCCATATTCACTTGTGTTACCATTTATTCAAATATGTTTTAGCAATCCTATTATTTACCATTTAATAATCACTGTTTGCTTTTGAGTTGAGTAGGAATACTACTTTTAGTCTGGTTTACACTTAGTTAATATTTGTTTTACCCATTTACGTTTTTTTTTTTAGCGCTGCTATATTTTCTCCATTTATTCTGTGTGCGTATCTCACTTTTAGTGGCTGCTTTTAGTTAATGTTTTATTTATTTATTTTTTTATGTGTCACTAGCGCGGTATTTTTTTTTTTATTTAATTACCAGAGAGTCCGTATTTCAGATAACTGGATAGGAGAAACAAAGTTGGAAAGCTGTAGCACAGATAAGCCAGGGCATGAGGTTTGCAAGGAGAGACAGTGAGGAGGATTGGTATCTTACTTTCACCCCCTCCTGCTCCATGAGAGAGACTCTGGGAGAGTTTTACTAGTACTGGAGAGTGCAAAATCTGGTGCAGCTCTGCATAGAAATCAATCAGCTTCCAGATTTTATTGTTAAAGCTTAATTGAACAAGCTAAAGTTCTAAGCTGATTGGCTACCATGCACAGCTGCACTAGATTCTGATTCCCCCAGTTTTAGTAAATCTCCCCCCTGGTGTCTGAACACTGCAGCCAGCAACCTCAGCAGTGAATGGGCAGACTCGGGAGGAGGGGGGGGGGGGTTCATGCAGGGGCAGCTTTTTTGCCGCCTCTCTGCTAAGTGCCGCCCTAGGCCTGGGCCTTGTCGGGTTAGGTCAAAACACAGCACTGGAGGGGGCGGAGACAGGACCAGTCACCCTGCACAAGGAGAGAGCAGCAGTGAGTGGTCTTTATTACAGGAAAAGTCTCACACTGAATTACTGCACAGATCTGGAAGAAATACACAAAGCACACCAAGATTCAAGGAAGAATACACATTTTTTTTGTATTTAGAATATATTTTCTTATCCCAGAGTCCAGCTTTAACATTATATTGTTCTCCATGTTGAAGATAAGCAAAAAATTGTGACCTTCTGTTCAATCCTGCGAAATGATAAAATCCATTTTTTATTTAATATTAATTCCCTTCTAATAGAGCCTTCCGTGAATTTTCTCATTGTTTAATGAGTTTATTTCTGCATAGCTGCATAACCAGATTCTTACTGATGCCTGTGCATCATTATTTTCCTACTCGGCAGCAGAGGACCTCTAATGGGAACGGGTCTACGACAGCATAAGAAGAACTGCAGCTGGTCTCCACAAACATCAAAATAAAATCCAAAACGTCTTTTCTGTGGCCGCAGGCCAAACCAGATGATGAGAAGTCCGTTTTCTTGGAGGTGAAAGGGAAAAGTTCATCCTTATATCATTGCTTGTGGTCAGGCTGACTCAGATAGACTGGAGGTTTTGGAGAAGCCCGAGTTCATGGAAATTTGTGCCCGTTCAGCATTTGTAATGTCAGGTGCTGATGTTGGATGAGAAGATTTGGCTCATAATTGGCATTCTAATTCATCCCAAAGGTGTTCAGTAGAGTTGAGGTCAAAGCACTTTGTAGGACACTTGAGTTACACGAAACTGGTCAAACTAATGTAGCACCCTCTGGTTTGCTATTAGTATAGTGCAGGAAAATTGATTGACTCGTGGTAAGTAGGGATGGGCTGAACACCCCCCGGTTCGGTTCGCACCAGAACATGGGAACAGGCAAAAAATTTGTTTGAACAGGCAAACACCGTTAAAGTCTATGGGACACGAACATGAAAAATAAAAAGTGCTAATTTTAAAGGCCTATATGCATGGTATTGTCTTAAAAAGTGTTTGGGGACCCGGGTCCTGCCCAAAGGGACATGTATCAATGCAAAAAAAAGTTTTAAGAACGGCTGTTTTTTCGGGAGCAGCGTTTTTAATAATGCTTAAAGTGAAACAATAAAAGTGTAATATTCCTTTAAATTTCGTACCTGGGGGTGTCTATAGTATGCCTGTAAAGTGACGCATGTTACCCGTGTCTACAACAGTACGAGAGCAAAATGACATTTCTAAATAGAAAAAAAATCATTTAAAAGTACTTGCGGCTATAATAAATTGTCGGTCCCAACTTCCGGCAATACACATGAAAGTTCATTGATAGAAATGGCATGGGATTCCCCCACAGGGGAACCCCACGCCAAAATTTTTTTTAAAAATGGCGTGGGGGTCCCCCTCAAAATCCATACCAGACTTGAAGGGATCCGCCTCCTGGACCCGGCAGCGCCTATGATGGACATCACACAGGTCCAATGAATGCCGGGACCACGGAACGTGTGACATCCATCATAGGTGCTGCAGGCTCCAGAAGACGGGAATTAAAATGCGACCGCCGCACTGTGTCCCTGTAGGAATATCCCACTCGGGCGGGCGGCTCTCCTCTCCTGTCCTCCTCCTCCTCTCCTCTCGCCCTGTCAGGGGCACGGTTCTCCTGTCCTGTGTCCTGTCCTGTCCTCCTCTCCTCTCCTGCCCTGTGTCCTGTCATGGCTCTGGCTGCGGCTGCCTGGAGTGCCTGCTCAGCAGGCCCTGCGCGCCCATCCCTGCTACTGTGATGGGCGCGCATGCACTACTTACCATTTGAACTGTCTGTAACACTTGGGATGTTCGTTCATTAAATAGGAATTTTGATGGATCTTGGAGTGCAGCCATTTCTTCAGTGTTGTTTGCGCATCCACACACTACGGCTGAGCTGCAGGAGGAGGTCAAGTCACCTGAAGTCTGGTCAGTGTATGTCAGGTAGGTCAGTGTGTGTCAGGTGGGTCAGTGTGTGTCAGGTGGGTCAGTGTATGTCAGTGTAGGTCAGTGTGGGTCACTGTATGTCAGGTAGGTTAGTGTGTGTCAGTGTAGGTCAGAGTAGGTCAGGTAGGTCAGTGTATGTCAGTGTAGGTCAGGTAGGTTAATGTAGGTCGGTGAGCGTCAGGTAGGTCAGTGCGCGTGAGTTAGGTCAGTGCGCAACGGGTAGGAAACACACACACACACCCATCCCTGGTGCTGGACTCGGACTTCGGGCTGAAGCCCCTGGTCTTTTTGCCACATAGTAACACCACTGGTATTGACTCAGGGGGGCTTAATACAAATGTACGCCACACTTTTCACATATTTATTTGTAAAAAAAAGGTTGAAAAACATTTATCATTTTCCTTCCACTTCACAACAAGTTGTGTTGGTCTATCATATAAAATCCCAATAAAATACATTTACCTTTTTGGTTGTAACATGACAAAATGTGGAAAATTTCAAGGGGTATGAATACTTTTTCAAGACACTGTAAACCCTTTAAAATTGGAGC
The DNA here is from genome assembly GCA_037952925.1 of Lithobates clamitans. NCBI lineage: Eukaryota > Metazoa > Chordata > Amphibia > Anura > Ranidae > Lithobates > Lithobates clamitans. Next base: position 1,442,072 of record JBBGZY010000385.1, read on the forward strand.
TTTCCTTTAAGAATTTTGGCAAGTGTTTTGTCAGTGAGTTACAGCCAACGAAAATGTTTTGGCCCAATGTGACTTGTGGTCTCAGCACAGAATCTTCCACTGGCTCTTACATTACTAACAGCCATGTCAGATGACCCCTGGGCCAGCTCTCGTTATAGTTTCACATGCCCTCGTGACCCCCTACAATTACTTTCTGGGGATGAGAACATTTGACTGGTGTCTTAGCACAGTGGGCTGCGTGTCCCTCTTATGTATTTACTCTGATGGATTCTTGATGTGTAACACACATCCGTCTAATCGCACACTAATGACAGAGTCACAGCTCACTCCACTGGACGAATTCGGACACTGAGGTCACTCAAGGGGAGTTCGGAGTATCATTTTTTTTCCTTAAATGTGATTGACATAAAGGATATCTATTGCTTTGAATTTAATATTACTTGCCGAACAATCTGATGCAAACTGTAAAATATTAAAAAACAAAAAATAATTCAGCGCAGACAACTAACAAATCAAAAGTGAGAAAAGTAAATGCCAGCTGAACACCTATAGCTAATTCTACAAAACCCATATACAAAAATAAATAGTCATAAAGCGCGGCGCATCAAATAAATATAAGATCCAAATAGAGAGTCCTTAAAAGATGAACAAAGCCAGAGGAGATACACCAGCCCATGGATGAAGGCAACTGTGTCATACAAATCACATCAGACATGACAAGTGCAAATCCCATCACCAAAGGCTCTCCAAGCAGCTCATCTTAAATAAATGACCCTGAGCTAACAGGATGGTCAGATAACGCTTGTGTTACCAGATGTAACATAGGGCATAGCTTAACCACGCATCTCAATAAACAGTTCCTCAGATCGATCCAATTGATGGTGATTTACAAGTAAACAGAAGACAGAATAGTGCTCTTTGTTTCAACATTTATTAAAATACCAAGACAAAGAAATATACTTATGTAGCAAGGTCTCCGACCTCCTTCAGTCTAATAAAAACCTCCAGGGCCAGAGATAGCTGACATCCTTCTGTATGTGGTGGGTTGAGAGGCATAGTGGGTTAAGGTGGATAAAGTTATTGGGCGCCAGACACTTCTTAAAAGCAAAAGAGATGTTTATGTCTCTTACAAACTTTTGAGGGAAAGAGGGTTAGGGCCAGGACACCCCCGGGTAGCCGCAAGTTCAATTAGCAGACTCTGAGACTTCAACAGGATGACAGTCATGCAGGGAAAGGCCTCCAGCAAAATGACACATCTGCACGTGCAGGAATGCTGTCTCCCATGGCAACAGTCTCCAGCAGTTCCCAACATAAAGCGCAACAGTTCCTTAACCTTCCCTACAACTTCTCCTTGTAGTTCTCCAGCCCACCGAACTCCCGCTCCCCCACTAGACCCACTGATTCACTGCCACTGAATCCCCTGAGCTCCTCCAATCTTCACGATGGTATCTTCCTCAAGCGTCACCCCTGCTTCTCTGCTGGGTCCCTGGCCCGGCACTCCCGACACTTCTCAAACTTCACCCCACTGGCCTGCTCAGTCCCTGGCTTGACACACAAGGCTGCTCTGCAGGCATCACCTCCGCTGGCTGGGTCCCTGGCTTGATCACCGCCTAAAGTTTCCCTATTCTCCACCGTGCCCATTTGGTGAGAATACTTCTCCGGTACTTGCTTCAGTTACTCACTGTGGTCCCTGGCAACAAGGTGATCGGCCCCTTAGTGGCGAAAGCTTCCCTTTTACCTCAGACCACTGACAGGTTCTCTGGCTGGCAGAACCGTCACCTCTGGCTGGACTGCAAGCCGCAGTCCCAACCCTGCGCTGCTCTCTTGCTTCTGGACAAGCCCTCAGACAGCCTAGCAACCAGATGCCCCAGGGATAGGCCCAATTTCTGGCCTAGCAGCCCGGGGTACATGACAAAAGTCCACCCAGACTGCTGTCCAGGTGGCACAGAACATAGATCACCTGTCTCCACACGAATATATAGGCCAAGGGATTAAAAAAAACCCTGCCCATTGGCTAAGATACCCCATATACCCATAACCTGACCTTGGGTTGCCCTTCTCATATCTATTACCACCAAGTACTCGGCCACCTAGTGGTAGAAGAGAAAAGTGCAACAAGGCCAAACTTAGGGAGAAATCAATAGATCTCTAACAATCAACCAGGATAATTACTCCTGGCAAGTAAATTTGTAAGGAGTATCCCTGCCTAAACTCCAGGCTGCTACACTTACAAATAAAGCACTTCAACAGTGCAAGTAACGAGCGCTCAATATTACAAATCCAAACAGGAATACTGAAGACAGCTCCAGGTGAGGTCAGATATGTGCTTCCTACCCTGTACGCGTGAATGTAGGTAAACCCTTGGAATTTAGGTGCCTACTCCATATGCCCAAGATTTTTAACTGCTTGTCATAAAATAATTAATAAAACTGTGACACTTTTCTTACACTCATATTTGCATACATAAATTCCATTCCCCCCACCAACCACATGCATTGTCATTTTCAGTGTGAATTGAAGAGGAGGGAGTGGATATCTGTCAGTTTTTAAGGTGGACCCAGTCATACCCTCCCGTTTCCTCTATGGAGCAGTAGATGTCAACGGACACCCGCTGACATCTGATCCAACCTGCCTGCTAAAAACAGATGGATGGGGATTCATTTCCCATCCATCTGGGGGAGTCCCGTCAGGCGGTCTGTTTACATTCGACCGACCATAGAGGAGAGCGGGCTGTGTTTGTGTCCGCTATGCATAAGCGGAGCAGACACAGACCAGCCATCCGCCTACTCAGCAGAAATCAGCGAAAAGATTGCCCGCTGAGCTGGGGAGAAGGATAAGCAGTACTTTCACTTTTTAGTGAAAGTCTGCTTTAACATGACTTTTGTAAATTGGATATACAGTACAGTAAGGCCTGGTTCACACCTATGCATTTTTTGTGCATTTTCAGTTTTGCGGAAACACACTACAGTCCATTTAACATGCTTTCCCTATGGATGTAGTTCACATCTGTGCATTTTATGGAAAGGGCCAGGGTTTTTTTTCTGTTTTTTGGTTCCATAGATTTAAATGGTTGATCTCTTAAAAGCAAAGGTAACTCATAGGGAGCTGTATTCCGGCTCCATTCACACTAGCGCGTTTTTTGATGCATTTTGCATTTTGCAGAAATGCACGGGAATTTTTTAACATGGGTTCCTATGGAACATGTTCACATCAATGCCTTTTTGTTTCTCTGCATTTTTGGAAAGGGTCAGGGACTTTTTTTCATGCAAAATGCAGCGTTTTGCATGTAATAGAATTCAATGGACAAGCATCAAAAACGCAAGTGCACCGTTTTTGCACCGTTTTTGCACCGTTCTTGATGCGTTTTTGGTGCGTTTTTGATGCGTTTTTGCCGTTTTTTTTTTTTTTTTTTTTTTTTTAAGACTGTAAAAAAAAACTGTAAAAAAAAAAAAAAAAACGCAAAACGCAAATCGCGGAAAAATTGCGGCAAAAACGCCGCAAAAACGCTGCTCAAAAATGTGACAAGCATGAAAAAAAAACCTCCAAAAACGCTCAAAAGCAACATGCATAGGTGTGAATCGAGCCTAAGGGGTGACTTGATGACTGGTCTCTATATTCTATCATTCTTTTATACATTCCGGTCCAGGGCAGTCTCTCTATGTCCATGTTTCTCAACCAAAAAAATATATACATGAAACCCAAAAGGGTGGCGACCCCAGGGATTTTGTGGGTGGGAGGGAGACAAAAAGTAAAGAGAAGTATAAAGGTGAAGGATAGCAAAGTATATAAATTTGTATTACTTTATTCAAAATTACACATATTGTAAAAAATTAAAAGCAATCAGATATACAGAAACTGTAAATGATCCTAAACATACAGGTTCTACTAGTGAAGAACTCATACGTGAATGATAGATATGGAAAAGTCCAGCATGTTTCGGAATATTTGAAATGTGAATTCCTTCTTCAGGGGATTTCCTGTGCAGTTATACAATGTAATTGGTTACACCGTTTATAGTTGTTTCTAAGGATCAAGGAAGACGCAATGTTTAGAGTGTAGTGCTTGCAGTCTTGATCTCCCAAATTTTTGAGGTAGTGAAGGAGAAAGGGTTGGAGTAGATTGGAAACTCAAAACATCGTTTAGTGGTGTTGTCCCATATCAATATTAATGGGTAGCAGCATTAAGATACGCAGAGTCATAGAATGTATCCGGCCTGTGCGGTCCACAAGAAATGGCTAGGTGGATACATATGCCAAGTCTTTGTCTTTGGATACATTCTATGACTCTGCGTATCTTAATGCTGCTACCCATTAATATTGATATGGTCCAGGGCAGTGGACCATATCAAGACACACCGTACGTGTGTCTTGTGGAGCAGGTGTATGCGGACTCTCAACTACAAAGACTTGGCATATGTATCCATCTAGCCGTTCCTTGTGGACCGCACAGGCCGGATACATTCTATGACTCTGCCTATCTTAATGCTGCTACCTATTAATATTGATATGGGACAACACCACTAAACAATGTTTTGAGTTTCCAATCTACTCCAACCCTTTCTCCTTCACTACTTCACAAATTTGGGAGATCAAGACTGCAAGCACTACACTCTAAACATTGCGTCTTCCTTGATCCTTAGAAACAACTATAAACGGTGTAACCAATTACATTGTATAACTGCACAGGAAATCCCCTGAAGAAGGAATTCACATTTCAAATATTCCGAAACATGTTGGATGATTTCATATGTATCATTCACGTATGAGTTCTTCCCTAGTAGAACCTGTATGTTAAGGATCATTTGCAGTTTCTGTATACCTGATTGCTTTTAATTTTCTACAATATGTGTAATTTTGAATAAAGTAATACAAATTTTATATACTTTGCTATCCTTCACCTTTATACTTCTCTTTACTTTTTGTCTCCCTCCCACCCACAAAATCCCTGGAGTCGCCACCCTTTTGGGTTTCATGTATATATTTATTCGTTGATTGTTTTTGGGATGTGGTGAGAGGTGAGCTCCACCTTTGAGTCTATCTGACTGTTCTCTTATATTGTTTGATGGTTCAACCACATTTATATGTTTCTCAACCAGGGTGCCATTTTGGTTCCCCCAGAGTGCCCCAACTTGAAACTCAGTTTGCCCTGGATCTTAGATGGATGAAAGGGCTATGTGATGGGGGAACTCTGATGTTGAGGGGGGCTTTGATGTGATGGAAGGACTTTGACATGAAGGGAGGACCTGTGATATGATACAGCCTCTGATGTGAATGGTGGACTCTGATGTGAATGGTGGACTCTGGCGGGAAGGGTGGAGAAGGATGTTAAGGGGGGACCTTTGACATGAAGGCGGGCTCTGATGTGAGGGGTGGACCCTGACAAGAGAGGGGATCTCTGACCTGATGGTGGGGCTCTGATGTGAAGAGTAGACTTTGATGTGAAGGATGAACTCTAACGTGAAGGTGGAACCTCTCTGACATGATGGGGCCTTTTATGTGAAGGGTGAACTCAGATATGAAAGGTGGACATGACGTCAGGTGTGGACCTCTGACATGATGGGGGGTGGGGGGGGGGGCTCTAATGTAAAAAGTGAATTATGATGTGAAAGGGAGAGCTGATGTCTGATGAATAGTGAACTCTGATAGCAAGGGTGGACTCTGATGTCAAGGGTAGACTCATGTGTGAAGAGTGGAATATGATGTGAAGGGTGTATCTCTGACATGACGGGGCCTCTCATCTGAAGGGTAGACTCAGATGGGAAGGGGGGACCCCTGACATGAAGGGGGCTCTGATGTGAGGGGTGGATTCTGATGCGAAGGGTGGACTCTGACATGAGGGGGGGCCTCTGACCTGATAGAGGGCCCTGATGTGAAGAGTGGACTTCAATGTGAAGGGTAAACTCTAAAGTGAAGGGTAAACTTTGACATGAAGGGGAGATCTCTGACATGATGGAGCCTCTGATGTGAAGGGTGAACTCAGATATGAAAGGTGGATACCGACGTGGAGGGCGAACCTCTGAGGTGATAGGGGGTGTGGGGGGGGCTCTAATGTAAAAATTGGATTATGTGTGAAAGGGGGCTCTGATGTGAATAGGGAACTCTGACGTCAATAGTTGACTCTGATGTGAAGGGGGATCCCTGACGTCTAGGGTGGACTCTAATATGAAGGGTGGACTATGATGTGAAGGTTGTATCTCTGACATGAAGGGGGCCTCTGAAGTGAAGGGTGGACTCAGATGTGAAGGGGGACCCCTGACATGAAGGGGGCTCTGATGTGAGGAGTGGACTCTGATGTGAAGAGTGGACTTTGATGTGAAGGATGGACTCTAACTTGAATTATGGACCCTGATGTAAAGGGGGATCTCTGACATGATGGGGTCTCTGATGTGAAGAGTGGACTCAGATGTGAAAAGTGGATTATGATGTGAAGGGACGGGTGTACCTATGACATGAAGGGGGGCTCTAAAGTGAGGAGTGGACTCTGATGGGAAGGATGGACTCTGATGTAAGGCGTGGGTGGCTCTAATGTGAAGTTAATTTTATCAAGGTGTTTGAGTGAACTGTCTAAGGCTCAGGTTTCCCATTGATAAGTAAAATTAACATCTTTTACATTTTAGACCGGGGTGCCTGAACATTTTGCATACTTTTAAAGGTAGCAGCAACTGAAAAAATGTTTGAAACGCTTGACTATGTACACTGCTTAAAAAAATTAAAGGAATGCTTTAAAAACACATCATATCTCAATAGGGAAACATATCATGATCGATATCTATACTGATATGGACTGGGTAATGTGTTAGGAAAGAAAGGATGCCACAGCATTTGATGGAATTGTCAACCTACAGTTGGCTGAGTTCAAAGACATCCCGAAAATATAAGTGAAAAAATTATGCAGCAGGCTAGTCCATTTTGATGAAATTTCATTGCAGAAACTCAAAATGGTACTCAGTAGTTTGTATGGATCCCACATGCTTGTATGCATGCCTAACAACATCGGGGGATGCTCCGAATGAGACTATGAATGTAGTCCTGGGGTATTTCCTCCCAGATCTGGACCGGGGCATCACTGAGCTCCTGAACAGACTGAGGTATAACCTGGTGTCATGGGATGGACTGAAACATAATGTCCCAGAGGTGTTCTATTGGATTTAGGTCAGGTGAACATGGGGGGGGCCATCCAATGGTATCAATTCTTTCATCCTCCAGGAACTGGCTGCATACTCTCGCCACATGAGTCTGGGCATTGTCGTGTACCAGGAGGAACCCAGGACCCACTTCACCAGCGTAGGGTCTGACAATGGGTCCAAGGATTTCATCCCGATACCTATTGGCAGTCAGGGTGCCATTGTCTAGCGTGTAGAGATCTGTGCGCTCCTCCATGGATATGCATCTCCAGACCATCACTGACCCACCACCAAACCGGTCAGGCTGACCGGTTTGGTTCTCCACGGCTTCTCCAGACCCTTTCACGTCTATCACATGTGCTCAGGGTGAACCTGCTCTCATCTGTGAAAAGCACAGGGCGCCAGTGGTGGACCTGCCAATTCTGGTGTTCAATGGCAAATGTCAATCAAGCTCCATGGTGCCCGGGCAGTGAGCACAGGGCCCACTAGAGGATGTTGGCCCCTTAGGTGACCCTCATGAAGTCTGTTTCTGATTGTTTGGTCAGAGACATTCAAACCAGTGGCCTGCTGGAGGTCATTTTGTAGGGCTCTGGTGGTGCTCATCCTGTTCCTCCTTGCACAATGGAGCAGATACCGGTCCTGCTGATGGTTTAAGTACCTTCTGTCCAGCTCTCCTAGAGTAACTGCCTGTCTCCTGGAATCTCCTCCATGCTCTTGAGACTATGCTGGGAGACAAAGCAAACCTTCTGGCAATGGTACATATTGATGTGCCATCCTGGAGGAGTTGGACTGCCTGTGCAACTTTTATAGGATCCAGGTATTGCCTCATGCTACCAGTAGGGACACAGACCCTAGCCAAATGCAAAACTAGTGAAAAAACTGTTAGAAAAGATGAGTAGGGTAAAAAAATGTCAGTGGCCTCCACCTGTAAAACAATTACTGTTTTGGAGGTGGTCTCATTGTTGCCCATCTAGTGCACCTCTTGTTAATTTCATTAACACCAAAACAGCTAAACATGATTAACAACCCCCTCTGCTACTTAACTGACCAGATCAATATACCAGGAGTTTACTTAACTTGATGCTATACTCTGATTAAAAAGTGTTCCTTTCATTTTTTGAGCAGTGTTCATATCAAGTGACAGTTGGGACTCACAAATCATCTGAACTGTCATCACAGCGTTTTTTACTGCATGACATTGTTATCAACATATAACGTGAGTCTATAAATGTATCATTGATTATTAATGGTGAATGAACTGCTTGTAATCGTGTTTGGACAAGCGGGTGACAAATGTATCAAAACCCATCAGTCCCACTCTTCATCTCTGAAATTTTGTCACTTGTTTATGGTACAAATATTTTTGCTGATTTTCTTTGTAAACAATCCCAGAATATAATTTTTTTGCCAGCTCTAATTAATGGACTCGGCTGACATTTTGCTCCGGAGTTTCTAAATATGACACAGAGGCCATTTCTATTGCATCTGCCGAGTTTTACGACTTTCCAGAAATTTGAGTGCTGAACATTTTCCAATCAGTAAGAACTTTTAAAGCGCAATCAAAGTAAAAAAAAAGACATATATTAAATAGTGAGAGGGAAGTCAAAATAGCAAGTAGTATGATTGCTTCTAAAAGCCAGTTATAACGTCTTCCCCCCACCTGAAATGCTGATATGCTGCAAAGAAAATTGCTGCTATCAATGTGGACGCTCACTTAATGTTTTGGCTATGAGACACAGATGGCAAAAAAACTGACAGGGGCTTTAACCCTCCCAAATGCCCTATACACACGGTCGGATTTTCCGATGGAAAATGTGCGATCGGAGCTTGTTTTCGGAAATTCCGACCGTGTGTGGGGTCCATCGGAATTTCTGACACACAAAGTTTGAGAGCAGGCTATAAAATTTTCCGACAACAAAATACGTTCGCCTAAATTCCGACCGTGTGTGGGCAATTCCAACGCACAAAGTGCCACGCATGCTGCTCAAAATAAATTCCAAGACGGAACTGCTCGGTCTGGTAAAATTAGCGTTCGTAATGGATATAGCACTTTCGTCACCCTGCAATGTTTTAAATTGTTTAATGCAGCGCACTCTCTTCTTCTTTATAATGCTAGAAGAATGAAGTTGTTTTGCTGCTCATATTCACACAGAGTTCTCACAAACTTCTTTCTTTATTATTTATCGTGATTTCATGAATATAATTTTTTTATATGTCACATCTCCTGAAAAGTTTTTTTTTTTTTTTTTTATGCTTTTAGATTTTGTATTTTTTTTTTTTTAGTTTTTTAATTCCTGATCTCCTGTTATTTTTTTTATTTTTTTTAACTCCAGAATAGTTTTGGGTGTGTTTTGTGTGTCAAGTTACCACAACACGATTATTATCTTGTATTATTTAATCTCAAGGAGGTTGGTTGTTGGTGTCTCTTGTTAATTTCACATTTTATGAAATGTACCTGCCTCCTCACAAACAAACTGTCCTTTTTGAAGGAAAACACACATAGGCAAGTATTATTTAAAAAAAAAAACTTTATCAAGGGGGCCTAACAAAAGAAAGAGGGAGGCAACGCTGGAGAAACTGCAGAGGTTGGCAAAGCCTTTGGCCCCCAGGGCACACATCAACTATTTTAATGCAACATTGGTGGCCTGAGGTGTCCATATATAAGGGAGTACAATCTGATCCAGAAGTCCAAGAGATCATGAACAGCAGCAGATGACATGTATGTCCCCAGGCTGTGGTCATGCAAGAGCCTGCATCTTTTGTCAGACCAGACTGAACCCAGGCCATCACTTTCTTGTCTTCCTTCCACTATTCCTTCCAGGCTGTGTCTGTGGTGGTGGAGGTGTGTCAGGAGGAGAAGGAGGAGGAGGATGATGCAACTCACACAGGTGGGTATTGGGTGTGATTTGGCCCCTTCACGAGTGGGGGTGGCTCTGAGGGACGCAGAAGCCTCCTGAATCAGCCTGAGCGCTGACTCCTCCACCTTACTCCCCTTCCTAGGTCTTTTGTTTGGAAGGCGGAGGGGAGGAACCTGTGATTCTGTGAGGCTCCTACTGGGCCCGGCCTCCTCCTGGCTGCCACTTACCCCAGCCACCTCCTGGCTGCCACTAACCCCTGCCTCCTCCTGTGTGCCACATTCCACAGCCTCCTCCTGGCTGCCACATTCCACAGCCTCCTTCTGGCTGAGGTCTTCCTGTGTATAAAAAAGGGACATAGTTTTAGTTTTTTCTTAATCAATCACACACAATTTTCAGCTCATGACTGTTGTTAACAAATATAACAGACTATCATTCTGAGCACAGCATTTTTCATTCTTGTCCCAATTATTTTTGCCCACTACTGTCTATTGATATGTAAAACACTGTATTAAATCAGCAATTAGTGATCAATAATAACATCTAGTAAACATAATTTATTTATTGACCAGAAATCTGTAGAACACTGCTATACCTGGCTCAAGCTGGGATCCTCCACTTCTTCCTGGCTGGAAGTCCCAGGTTGGACATCGGAAGCCTCAGCTGGGGTGGAAGGAAGAGTGGAAGGAAGGGTTGAGAGGGATTCCCTGACTTCAGTTTGGTCTGACAGAAATCGCAGTCTCTCATAGTACCACAGCCTGGGGACATAAACGTCATCTGCTGCAGCTCCGGATCTCTGGGAATCCTGGACCTTCTTGCGCTCCCTAAGATAAGTACTCCTCAGGCCACCAATTTTGGCTTTTAAATAGGGGATGGTTGCCGTGGGGACCACCGGCTTCACCAACTCCAGCAGTTTCTCCAGCGCTGCCTGCCTCTTTTGTTTATGATTATATTGCGGGTGTTTGACCTACCACAGACAGGGCAGCTACGTGTACTTGTCTATGAACAGGGGGAGGAAGTTGTGGTCATTGAAGCCATCCATTTTATCTGCAATACACAAGACAAACCCTAATTTCAGGCTAAAGTCTCCTAATCTTGTCCCAATATAGGCCTCAATCTATAAGCAGTATAGGCCAAAGTTAAAATTGTACCTTCCTTATCATGATCGGCGCTTCCGATACTCCTTCCTCCGCTCACAGATCTAACGTACGACGCACCCGTGTTACGCTTTATATACACTGCGCATGAAACTCCGCCCACCCCTGATGTTCTTTCTAGTCTATTCCCCGCCCCTTCTCTTTAGGCGCAGTGGGGAAGAGCACATGGCGGAGACACAAAAAGTGCATGATAATAGCAGCAATGAGGAGGAGGTAGAAAGCCTGCAGCCAGAAATGTCACGATCCCGGAGGAGAAGATTTAAGGCATCAAATATGGCCTTTGTTGAGATGGTGGAGATGGTCGACATATTGAAGAGGGCTGACTATAAGGGTAAGTATGGACCTTACCCCAACCCAAATGTCAGAAAGGCCAAGATCATGGCGAAAGTTGTGAAGAGTCTGCAGAAGAATTTTGGGGTACGGCGATATAAGGATCAACTGAGGAAACGGTGGTCGGACCTCAAAATCAGGGAGCACGATCAGTATAGAAGGATCAGGAGAGTGCTGCAAAAAAGTAAGTAGTTGTCCTGTGTTCCTATTCTTTATTTTTATTATGTTTGTGCTGCTCCATGTGCTTTTCTTTACTGTTGTACAGTTTAAAATGGCAACTTTCATGTTCATGGACACATTATTCGTTCGTAGGAATCATTGTTCGTTCAGCCACTAAAACACCATGTTTTGGCCAGATGCAGTTCAATACATTTTTTCTGGCCTGCTCCTCTTAAAATAATTTGGTTGTGTAGATGGGTTTGTAACTAGAATGAAATGCAAACTAGATTCTGTGTAAGGAGAAGACACTCAGCAGCTGTTTACACATCTGGACACTGAAGAACTAGTGTGGGACACCAGAACACCATTTTTATTAGGGGGCCCACACGGGTGCTCCAGTGGATACTATAGGGGTGTCTACATCTGTGAAGCTTGCACAAAACAGGTAAGTATTCAAGCTTGACAAAGGACAAAAATATTTCTTCATCTTGGAACTCTGCCAAAACAGACAATTGTACCACACTTCCAAGCAATGTTTCATATTCCTATTTCTGGCCTCAAATATCTGTGTGCAAAGTATACCTATTTTTGTTCACATAGGGGAGAAAAGACTCGGAGGACACCACTCATCAGAGGAGACCACGGACCCCTCACCTCAGGAAGAAGGGGAAATCCCCCAAACCCAACCAGAGGAGGAGGAGGGAGACGTTATAGAACTTGTCACCACATCAGGTGAGTGTCTGCGACCACAGCTTCAGGTAAGAGATGGATGCCTGCATATTTATAATACATGGTGTGTTTGTTTTTTGTTTTTTTTGGTTTTAGGTGATCGTGATGTTGTGGAGGAGGAATGTCATTTCACAAGTGAAAGTGCCCAGATCCTCATTGGGGAGATAATGGGGTGTAATAGGGATTTAGAAACCCTAAAGAAAAACATCAATGATGTTCAAAACAAAATGAAGAACATCATTGATCTTTTAGGGATAATATAAAACACCCAGAAACCCCTAACTTTTTGCAGGTTTATTTTTATGACAAATTTTTGACATATTATAGAAAAGCCAAATTTTGAAGTGAAGATGTACACAGTGTGTCAACATGTGCTATCTGCCATCACGGGAGATCAATGTACGCGTTTTGTGGGTGCAACCCCTTCCTCAATAATACAGTAGCTGAAAGGAAGGGGTTGCGCCCCCAAAACACATCCCTTGATCCCATATGATGGCAGCTAGCACATGTTGACATTAGGCAATTAATGTGCATCTTCAAAATTTGGCTTTTCCAGTGGTGACATCACCCCATCTGCTGAACGCAATATCAAACACAGTTTATAAATACTCGTGTCTGATATTGCCTTCACTTTCTATAAAAGTTGAACTTTGTAAGTTCCAGAGTTGTGTATTTTTTTATGGTTTTAAACATGCCTGTTTTACCTTAAAAGGCAATTTCTACTTATTAATGTGACCTAAAAAATTGTTATACAACAAACATGTTGGTTTGTTCAAAAACCCTTTTAGAAACGCACATGTGATTGTGCTTTGATTAAAAAGATTGATAATCAACAATGTGTGGCTTCTTCTTTCAATGCTCAAAAGCAGTTTTTGGAGTAAAGTTGTTGTTTTCAGCGACAATGGGGGTTATTTACTAAAGGCAAATCCACTTTGTACTACAAGTGCAGTTTCAGTGCAGTCTCAAGTGCACTTGTAGTGCAAAGTGTATTTTCCTTTAGTAAATAACACCCACAGTGCTTTCTAATTTTACACAATCACAACATTTTCAGGACTTTCGGTCACGGTGTTGAAAATTATTAATATTTTTGTCAGTAATGCATTACATACATTAACAAAAAAAACAAGATGTGTGTGTAGCAGACCCACAACATAATAATAATAGTTAACCGAAGAAGCGATTGTCACCTCATGTGTCAGCGAAATTTAGTTTGCACTGTTGAAGAAAAAGGCCAAAAAATTAGAACACTAATAAATGATAACTGAGGAGACAGCTAAAAGAAAGCCAAGCAGTAAATCAAAGAAAATATGTGTTCAGTTTCAAATATATTTTTATTTAAAAAATGTCTCAGACATTGTCTGGCATATCGATGGCCCCCCTACCCGCAAAGTATTCCATGTATCTCACATGGACCTCGCAGGCACTCTGGGGGGGCAAGCCAGGACGGCCAGCTTCAAGCGCCATCGTGGTTGGTTCATTAATATTAATTCCAATTAAGGCCCAACTGAGCCAGCATAGTTCAAAGAATTTCTCCTTAAAAAGTTGTGGAGAACACAGCAAGACAGGATGATGTGATTGAGTTTATATTCCGCCATTTGTGTCGGTGTAAGAAATAGGCAGAACCGGCTGCCAGTAATTAACAATCCTCTGGTCCGGGTTGAGGGTCCTTATAGGGAATGGCTGCATAAGATAATCCCCCAGCGCAAACGCTTCATCCGCAACGAAGACGAATGGGAGTCCTTCTGCATTGTCTTCTGGAGTTGGCAAGCCCAAACTGCCATTCTGGAGACGCCTGTAGAACTCCGTCTGGGCGATGACTCCACCATCTGACATCCGGCCATTCTTCCCCACATCCACATACAGGAACTCGTAAGTAGCCAACACCACCGCCAACATCACAATACTATTGAACCCCTTGTAATTAAACACAGACATTCTTGGCCAACATCAGTATTTATTTATTTTAGGGAGTATTTAAAGACAAAGGTATAAGGTGGAACTATCAGATCCCCCCCCCCCCCCGATGGCCCATTTAAAAAATTTTAGGGGGGGAGATGTTTTGTATAGGTAACCCTCTCCACTTCATTGAGAGATGAATGCCTAAAAAAAGTGTATTACTTTGGCTAGTCCCTCCTTACTTACACTATTGGCAGCCCACTGGACAGGTAAGAAGTGTCATAATACAAAGATATAAATACACACTGTACACATTTTAGCACATTTTTACATTCTGCTATTACCTATCAAGATAATAATAGGATACAAAAACTTTTAACATTACCATTTGAAAGTATTCAGGCAGGCCCTTGAACTACGTGCTTTGGGGAATTCATCCATAAATCTAACCACAAAAGAGGTGGGTATAGTGTGTATGGGTTTGGCAAAGTAAGCAGATAGAGGATTGGTATCAGCTGACTTAGCAGTTGGGGGGAGGGAGGGTTCCAAATGATTTTGGGACCCAAAAAAAAACCCCTCTGGCACTCTGCCTAAATTTAAAGAACAAATAACATTTTTACACATTTTAGGGGTTGTTTAGGGTAAAACACTACTATGAAGCTGACAAAATACATTGTTAAGTGACTAGACGAGGTGGATATAGGCCCAGGAGAGCATGCTGGGGAGGTAAGTGAAGGCAAATATGCATGAAGGAAAAAAAAAAAATCCAGCATGCATGAGGACAAAGGGGACATTCACAGCATATTACAATCATGGTAATTAGGGAATAAGGAAAGAAATACATTACATACATTAGCAAACATTAAATACAATAAAATGTGATGTTAAAGGATGAAAATCTTACCTTAATATATTCCTTCTGCAGGACCTGGATGATGGCAGAACAGGTCTCCGGGATAATGATCCCCAGAGCCTGGGGGGAGATGCCTGTCGAGAACTTGAGGTCCTGCGGGCTTCTCCCCGTCGCCAAGTACCGCAGGGTGGCGACTAGCCTCTGCTCCGCAGTGATGGCTTGCCTCATGCAGGTATCCTGCCTGCTGATATAAGGGGTCAGCAAAGCCAACAAACAGTAAAATACGGTATGTGTCATCCTGAGAAAGTTCCTAAAATCGTCAGGATTATTCTCAGGGGTCTCACGGAGCAAAGGCATGTGACAGAATTGGTCACGCTGGAGCAACCAATTCTTGGTCCATGAACTCCTCCTCTCCCTGTTCATGGACTGGGCTTGTGTCAAAGTAAGAAACCCAACACCAGGCCCCCCGCACAGCACGAACTCTACGATGAGTACGTACACGCAACACAGCTAGAAAACGGTCGGCTGGTCAGGACGAAGTAACAGAACACACTGAAGAACAGAAAGGCCTGTGAAGAGCGACCTGAAAATCAGTAACGAATGGACAAGAACACACTGATAAATCAATGGGAACTCACTGCACGCACTGAAGACAGATACAAACCCACAAACACAAACTGAACAGCAGAAAAACAAACTGAAAACCACGAGTCTGAAAAAGCGCAAATCGTCTCTCACCAAACTTTTACTAACACGAGATTAGCAAAAGGAGCCCAAAGGGTGCCGCGCTTGGTATTGAACTGCCCTTTTATAGTCTCGTCATACGTAGTGTACGTCACCGCGTTCTTGACGTTCGGAAATTCCGACAACTTTGTGCAACCGTATGTATGCAAGACAAGTTTGAGCCAAAATCCGCTGGAAAAAAACAATGGATTTTGTTGTCGGAATGTCCGATTAATGTCCGATCGTGTGTACAGGGCACTACACTATCCAAAATTAAATAAAATGTTTTGCCTATAGTTCTATACAGGTTTTCTTCCAGAGAAAGGGTACAGGAACTCACCCTCCCTCCCTTAGGTCATGCTTGTCTCCACCCCTACCCGCCCATAGAACCACCCCTAGAACTGCCTCCTTTTGAGAATAGGGAACCAAATAAAATTTGGGGGGCTATACAAGTCATTTATATGGACTTTGTCAATAAAAAGCAATGCATGAGCTCATCCCTACTGTACATCTCTAAGCGCATATGTGCATGAGCCCTTACAGTTTGTTATTGCAGTAAAAGACCCACTACAGCAAGAATAGTTCCCTCCAGCAACAATAGACAGCCCCCCATATCCAGCAACAATAGACAGCCCCCTCATATATCCAGCAAAAACACAGCCCTCATATATCTAGCAAAAACACAGCCCCCATATATCCGGCAAAGAGGCAGCCCCATATTTTCAGCCAAGAGATGGCCCAATCCAGCAAAGTGATGGCCCAATCCAACAAGAGACATCCCCATATATTCAGAAAAGAGACAGCCCACCATATATCCAACAAAGAGATAGCCCCATATATCCAGCAAAGAGACAGCACCTCCATTTATTTAGCAAAGAGACTGCCCCCATATATCCAGCAAAGAGACATGCCCTATATACCCAGCAAAGACGCACCACCCCATATACCCAGCAAAAAGACGGCCCTCATTTATCCAGCAAAGAGGCAGCCCCATATATCCAGCAATGAGACGGCACCATCAAAAGAGATATCCCCATCCAGCAAAGAGACATCCCCATATATTCAAAGAGATGTCATATTCCCATATGTACAGCAAAGGTACAGCGCAATCAAGCAAATAGACATCCCCGTATAGCAAAGTGATGGCCCAATCCAACAAATAGACATCCCCATATAGCAAAGAGATGGCCCAATCCAGCAAAGAGATGGCCAAATCCATCAAAGAGATGGCCAAATCCAACAAAGAGACATCCCCATACAAAAAAGAGATGGCCCAATCCAGCAAAGAGATGGCCCAATCCAGCAAAGAAATAGCCAAATCCAACAAAGAGATAGCCTAAGCCAGCAAAGAGATGGCCCAATCCAACAGAGACAACACCAGAACCAGTGTCCCCAAATGGAAGATTTCCTCTCTATTATTGTTCTGAGGACAACCCAAAATTGGGGATTTTCTTTTGATGATAAGGGTATAGAGAGGGTGACTCTCCTTAAAGCAGACCTTCGGTCATTTTTTCAACTTTCCATCTATTAAATCTTCTGCCTTTGTTGTTTTAACTTTGGATAGTAAAACATTTTTTTTTCTGCCAGTAAATACCTTATACGGACCACTTACTGTTTCTTGTCTGGTCATTAGCCTAGGCTTATGACATCATGCACAGCTCTCTCTCTCACTCTTGTGAGAGTTTGCCAGGAAGGGAGGGGGGTGAGTCATAAGAGGGCCAATGAAAGCTGCAGGGCTGCAGAGCTGGAGGTGTGTCTGTGTTAATCCAGGAAGTGAACAGGCAGCAGCTTCAGCTGCCCACAGTTAAAATGGATGCAGCCAGACTTCGTGAAGGGAGATTTCTGCAGCATATTTGGCAAGTACAGAATCACAGTATATATAAAATAGTACGCAAAGTGGTTGGAGAAAGCTTCAGAATGGCAAAGATGTTTTTTTACAAATTATGTGAGCAGACTGCTGTTCCTCTTTAATTGGGCAAGAGTAGAAACTTGTCAGGTGTTATATTCTCTCTCCACTTTATCCAAAACAAAAAAGGAGTAATAAATGCATAGTGCAGAGGTCAAGAGTATGTAAATCATAATAGTTCAGAAGTCAGAGGTAAGTAACACAGAGATTGCAGGAGTCAGGAGCAAGTAACACAGTGTAAGGTCAGGAATGAGTAACGTGGAGATTCCAGAGTTCCAATATAAGTAACACATAGAGTGCAAAGGTCAGGAGAAAGTAACACACAGATTATTTTGTACATAATATAACTGGATACTAACATTTATAGGTAAAGTTGATCCAGAGAATATCCGATTGGCTCTCCGGGGATCAGAAAGGAATTTTTTTCCCCTGCTGGAGCAAATTGGATCATGCTTTGTTGGACTTTTTTGCCTTCCTCTGGATCAAATGTGGGTATAGGATTGTGTATATGGGATTTTTTTTCTCCGTTTTCCCTTTTATTGGTTGAACTAGATGGACTTGTGTCTTTTTTCAACTTGACTAACTATGTAACTAACAGTGGCGGCCTGTCCATAGGGGGTGTATGGGCGCGGCCCCCCTATTCCATGCGTCCAGCCCCCTAATCTACAGGCGGAGCGCCGGACGCTTGGATTTCAATAGAGGTTTTGTTTTTTTTAGAAGCACATGATTAGAGTCTGAGGCTCTAATTGGCTTAAAAAAAGGGTGGGCTCACCCAGTGTGACATTAGCAAATTAATATATGTCTTCCTGTTTCTCCTCCCGGCCAATCAGGAAGCGGCTCCTGAGACCCCATTGGCCGGGAGTCCTAAGATCCCATTGGCCAGGAGTCCAAAAACCCAATTGGCCTGGACAAGAAGACAGAGGGGGACATGGAGGAGATGTAGGGGGGAAGCCGCTGCCGATGGATACAAGCATGGGGGAGAGCCGCTCTCCTCCATGCTTGGAGGAGGGAGGGAGCGCACCTCGGTGGACCTCACAGCAAAGGAATAGTGGGCACCCTCCAACATGTCAGTTCGGGGCAGAGTGTGGAGTCATCTGCAGCAAGTCCAGCACAGCACCCAGCTCTGGGGATGAGAAGCTGAACAGGGGAAAGAGTAGAGCTTAGAGCCTGCAGGTAAGGCAGTGTCATCCGGAGATAGCAGCCTAGCCTGCTTTGTTCATCCATAGACAAAGGAGTAGAGCAAGCTCCTCACTGTACATTGTGTAACTCCGCTCCTCACACCTTCCCTGTGTGTGTCTGCTTAGCTGTGGCTGGGGTGTGAAGGTGGGTATGGTGCACAGTGGCGGGCTGGAACGACGGGGGGTCCGTGGTCAGGTCCGTCTGCCGCCTTCCTCCCCTGATCTATGGAGCACCAGCCACCACTAGTAACTACTATGTAACAGAGTGCAAGGTGAGGAGTAAGTAACCTACAGGTTGTAGAGGTCAGACAATAATAACATATGGAGAGGTCATGTCAAAAGTAGCTGCAGAACATTTTAAATATATTTGCACCTCGTTCTATTGGCTAACTTGTTTTCCCCACTAAAAGCCCAGGGTACATCACCTTTGATCCTTATTATGGTAGGCTGACCAGACGTCCCCGTTTTCCGGGGACAGTCCCCGGACTGAGGAGACTGTCCCCCCTCCAACAATGTCCCCGCTTTTGTCCCCTGATTCAGGGGCAGCGCCAGTGGCATAACAACGGGGGGGGGGGGGGCGATCTTCCCCGGTTGCCACACATTAGGGTGTGTGTCAGGCCAGTGCCGCCGTGTAGGATGCCCCATCAGTGTTGCCAACCTTCTGTGAATACAGAGATGGCTGCATCTGTCACAGGGCTGAGTGTCTGTGTTCTGTTCTCAAGGAGCACAGACAGCACAGCTCCTCCCCCTCCACATGAATGGTAGAGATGGGATTGGCTCTGCTTCTTTCCTCCCTCCCTGCATCCGCCCAAACTCCGGCAGCCCATGTGCTGTGTGTGACTGAATAGGATATAAAGTTTAAATGGAGCAGCTGACAGCCACATTGTAAACCTGAAGCCGATGTGATTGAAGTGAGTGATCTATGACTGGACTCTCCCCCTCCTCCTTCCTTCCCCCCCCCTTCCTTAACGGCAGCTTTGTTTCTTCAGCCTATAACAGTACGTTGTCCTATGTGCTTTTAAGTGGTATTTAGGGGGTTAAACAGGTAGTAAGGAAATGCAATATCACCTCCTCACTGCATGTCAAATGCCTCTGAAAAGTGACCAAAGCATGGCTCCCTTTTCAGTGGAGTAGTTTCTGACCGTCTCTTGTATAGTATCCCCAATCTCTGACCATCTCTTGTACTATGTCTTCAGTCTCTCACTGTCACTCTGTACGAAACGTACCCCTGAACCCTGCACTCTGTACGTAGCATCCTCCTGAGCCCTGAACTCTGTACATAACATCCTCCTGAGCCCTGCACTCTGTACGTAGCATCCTCCTGAGCCCTGCACCCTACAGGTAGCATTCTCCTGAGCTCTACACTCTATAGGGAGCATCCTTCTGAGCCCTGCACCCTACAGGTTGCATCATCCTGAGCCCTGCACTATGTACATAGCATCCTTCTCAGCCCTGCACTCTGTATGTAGCATCCTTCTGAGCCCTGCACTCTGTATGATGCATCCTCCTGAGCCCTGCACTCTGTATGATGCATCCTCCTGAGCCCTGCACTCTGTGTAGCATCCTCCTGAGCCCTGAACCCTACAGGTTGCATCATCCTGAGCCCTGCACTATGTACATAGCATCCTTCTCAGCCCTGCACTCTGTACATAGCATCCTTCTGAGCCCTGCACTCTGTATGTAGCATCCTTCTGAGCCCTGCACTCTGTATGATGCATCCTCCTGAGCCCTGCACTCTGTATAATGCATCCTCCTGAGCCCTGCACTCTGTGTAGCATCCTCCTGAGCCCTGCACCCCACAGGTAGCATCCTCCTGAGCCCTGCTCCCTACAGGTAGCATCCTCTTGAGCCCTTCACGCTACAGGTTGCATCATCCTGAGCCCTGCACTCTGTACGTAGCATTCTCCTGAGCACCTGCGCTCTGTATGTTGCAACCTTCTGAGCCCTGCACTCTGTATGATGCATCCTCCTGAGCCCTGCACTCTGTATGATGCATCCTCCTGAGCCCTGCACTCTGTGTAGCATCCTCCCGAGCCCTGAACCCTACAGGTTGCATCCTCCTGAGTCCTGCACTCTGTGTAGCATCCTTCTGAGCCCTGTACCCTACAGGTTGCATCCTCCTGAGCCCTGCACTCTGTATGTAGCAGCCTCCTGAGCCCTGCACGCTGTGCGTAGCATCCTCCTGAGCCCTGCACGCTGTGCATAGCATCCTCCTGAGCCCTGCGCTCTGTACGTAGCATCCTCCTGAGCCCTGCACTCTGTGCGTAGCATCATCCTGAGCCCTGCACTCTGTGCGTAGCATCATCCTGAGCCCTGCACTCTGTGCGTAGCATCATCCTGAGCCCTGCACTCTGCACGTAGCATCTTTGTGCACCCTGCACGTAGCACTAGCATACAGGGGGCACACTGACCACCAGCATACAGGGGGCACACTGATCACCAGCACACAGGGAGCACACTGAACACCAATATGCAGGGCCAGTGGTTACCAGTATACAGAGGACATAACAAATCAAGTAAAACAACTACCATGCAACTAAAAAATCTCAAAAGCAATAAGAGAATCTTGTTAGCTGGTTCCCTCATCTAACGCAAATCAATAAAAAGCAAAAAATGCAGCACTGCCATACCCATCATCTATAAAATTGTACAAATGGACTAAGTGCAATTGTAAATACTATAAATGAATATTCAGTGCAAATCAACCAATGTATTGCAATATAGTAGTGATGGTGTCACCCCCTCTGCAAAAATATTTTTAGAAATTGCAGAGCTTCAATGTGCAAGTAATGGTGAAACCCCTACATACAATAATAATAACATAGATGCAAATCAACTAGTTTATTTAGAACTTAGAAGTGATGGTGCACACTCTTTGCAAAAGGTAAGAAATATTGCCGAGTTGCAATGTGCAAAAAGTGGTGAACCCCCTATATATAATAATTAATGTACATATTTTACATTTATTATTATGATTATATATAGGGGGTTCACCACTATTTGCACATTGCAGCTCTGCAATATTTCTTACCTTTTGCAGAGAAGGTGACACCATCACTTCTATGTTCTAAATACACGGGTTGATTTGCATCTCTGTTATTATTGTATGTAGGGGTTTTACCATTATTTGCACATTGAAGCTCTGCAATTTCTCAAAATATTTTTGCAGAGAGGGTAACACCATCACCACTATATTGCAATACATTGGTTGATTTACACTGGATATTCATTCATAGGTTTTACCATTGTACGTATAAGTCCATTTGTAGAATTGTATAAAGGAAGTGTAGGGTTGTGCTGCATTTTTTGGCTTTTTATTGGTATACAGACGCCAGGACATACCGTACTGATCACCATTGTATACCATGAAGAAACCTCCACTTGCTGACCATGCCTACTTGCTGACCACTCCCACAGGTGTGTGGCAGCGCGGCGCATTAGCACCCTCACTTTTTCATCAAGCACCGCCATAGCACCCCCAAATAAACATTGTCTGGAGCCGCCCCTTCCTGGATTGGATTTTACTTTTTCCGCCCCATCCCTCCCTCCAAGTTTTTTTCTCTATGTTCTCTTCTTAACATTTGGTAGTCCTATACCAAGTAGCTTTTTTTTTGATCTCATGGACGAATTGTGACAAATAACATATATATCATACAATCATTCCATAAACACATACCACACTGCATATATAATTTTAGGAAAATATGCTTATGAAATAGTTTACCATTTGCCAATTAAAAAAAAAAAAACAATATATATATATATATATGTCCGTGGATTTCATTTTAAAAATCTGGTCACCTTATATTATGGGCACCACTGGCATCGACTCTGAGAGCCTGACAGTGTAGCATAAACCTTGCAGTACACAGACAGCAACCCAACAGCAGCATGGGGCAAGAGTCATTTAAAAATTGCCCTGTTTGTTTACATGCAGAAACCAGCCATGGATCGTTCATTTTGCAGCAGTAGTGTGGTAGGGCAAAATCGTGGGGTGGTGGGTTGCCATGGTGGCAGGGTAACATGGCAGGCATGGGTCATCTTGATTGATGCTGGAGCTACATGACTGGACAACATGATTGATGCTGAATTTACAACATACAGTAGGTTACTATTAACAATATTCCCTGGGCAGATATTTCAGGTCCCTTGCCTTCAAACCCCCACATCCCTTTTTCAGACAGGATGTGGGGATGAGGCCCTTGTCCCATCAACATGGGGGACAGGTGCTTTGCAGAGGGGGGAGGAAAATCTCCCAAAAATGGGGAAAAAAGCTCTGTGCTATAGTAAAATCATACAAATCCAAACAAAGCAAAAGTATTCATTCCATGGGAAATAAAAATGAATTATTAAAATTATGGCAAACAGCAGTCATGGAGCAGCCAACCAGTAGACATTACAAACCACAACATTGTGATGGAGGTACCTGGAAGCTGGAACCATACCTGGATGATAAAGGAAGCCAACTGAACTGCCAGGCAAGATGTAAAGGAATGGCCACGATCAGGGGGTCTACAACAATGTCCCTTCTTGGGACCCCCTGATCATGGCCATTCCTTTACATCTTGCCTGGCAGTTCAGTTGGCTTCCTTTATCACCCAGGTATGGTTCCAGCTTCCAGGTACCTCCATCACAATGTTGTGGTTTTTAATGTCTACTGGTTGGCTGCTCCATGACTGCTGTTTGCCATAATTTTAATAATTCATTTTTATTTCCCATGGAATAAATACTTTTCCTTTTATTACCCAAGTCTGGATTTGTATGATTTTAATACGCAATAGCACTTTTTTCCCCCATTTTTGGTCCATTTTATGTCTTATTGGTCTATGAGTTTGGGATAGCAGCGGCCCTAGCTCTGGCAGCTTACATCCACCTGAGCAGTTGTCCATGTGCCTGGATGTTTTTTTGGAAGGAAAATCTCCTCCTATGCAATGGTTGAGGAGAAAGGGAGGTGTTTGTAGTCCAAATCATAAGTGCAGCCAAGGATGACAATGCTGCCCCCCATAGATATAGAACAGTAAGTGACAGAACCAGTGGCGGCTGGTGCTCAAAATTTTTGGGGGGGCGCAAACAAACTGAAAAATTCTGAAAAATACTGAAAAAGACCCCCATCAGTAACAGCCTCACTGTGCCATCAAATGCAGCTACTTTGCCATCAATTGCAGCCACTGTGGCTATCAATTGCAGCCACTGTGCCCATAAATTGCAGCCACTGTGCCCCATGAAATGCAGCCACTGTGCCCCATGAAATGCAGCCACTGTGCCCCATGAAATGCAGCCACTGTGCCCCATGAAATGCAGCCACTGTGCCCCATCAAATGCAGCCACTGTGCCCCATCAAACGCAGCCATTGTGCCCCATCAAATGCAGCCTCTGTGCCCCATCAAATGCAGCCACTGTGCCATCAAATGCAACCGCTGTGCACATCATATGCAGCCAGGACATAAAGTGTGTTACTGGCAGGATCACAAAGTGAAAATAAATTTTACAAAAAATCAAAATTTAAAAGAAAACTAATACAGCAAGTACATCTGGCTGCAATAAATTACATTTTTTTTTTACATTTCTTTTTGAAATATCTTCCGCTGTAAGAAGCTGTTGACGCACATTCACATTTATCTATGGATTATGGTGAAAGCTCTTTTACATATACTAGTTCATGAAAATAAAGTATTCTGTTCAGTGCAAGCGAAGCCATTGCTAATGCTGAAAATCCTTGAGAACTTGTCTGAGTTGTACATAATGTGCCGTATATATTATCCCGTTCTCTCCTTAGCTGTCTGTCACAGTTGCACTTCAATTATTCTCCTCTCAGAAAATCAGAATATCTCAATTAAGTGTATTTGTAACTTTATAAGGTCTTTTGACCTAATGCATTCAGGCCAGAATTCTTGCTTGTAACAGGAATACTTTTCTCTGAAAATGAAATGACCTTAGTCCTTAATAAACCTTAATAACAGCAGATGTTCGTGCCGCTTGCTTGTTGGCAGTAGAGGGGAATTTAAGGTGAAAAGCTGGAAAGCTTGAGACATTGGGGATGATTTACTAAAGGGAAATCCACTCTGCACGTGCACTTGCAAATGCAGTCGCTGTAGATCTGAGGGGAAGCTCTGAAATTAGAGGAAGCCCTGCTGATTTTATCATCCAATCATGTGCAAACAAAAAAGCTGTTTTTTATTTTCCTTACATGTCTCCCTCAGATCTACAGCGACTGCAGTTGCAGTGCACTTGTAGTGCAAAGTGGATTTGCCTTTCGTAAATAACCCCTATAGCAATGGTTTTCATTCAGTATAGAAATCAGTAAAGATTGTAAATATTTCCCCAGACTGGATAAACAATCAGCAGAGTTTTAAAACATTAACTTTCTTTAAGTTTTGGATGCAGTAGAGAAGTGTTCCTCCAGAGGTTGCAAGGGGTTTCTGGAGCAATAAGCTATTTCTGCCTCTAAAGCCGCGTACACGCGAGCGGAATGTCCAACGGAAAAGGTCCAACAGAAGCTTTTCATCGTCTATTCGTGTGTGTGCCTCATCGGACTTTTTTTTTTGCAAAAATCTGACGCACCTAGAAATAGAACATGTTCTAAATATTTCCGACGGAACCAATTCCTATCGGGAAAACCACTTGTCTGTATGCTGTTCTGACGGACCAAAAACGACGCTTGCTCTGAAGCACGTACGAGGCAGAAGCTATTGGCTACTGGCTATTGAACTTCCTTTTTCTAGTCCTGTCGTACGTGCTGTTCGCCACCGCGTTCTGGAACGGTCGGACTTTAGTCGGACTTTGGGTTGACCGTGTGTAGGCAAGACCGCTTGAATGGAATTCCATCGGAGTTCCTTCAGAGAAACCTTCGGAGTTTATTCCAACGGCAAAACCGGTCGTGTGTACGCGGCATAAGATACTTTTCAGCTATCTGTAAGGGGGGCATTCTTCCCACTAATTACCAATGTAAGGAACATTTTCCCCACTGACCATCAACCATGGTAAGGAGCATTCTTCCCACTGACCACCAATGTAAGGAGCATTATTCTCACTGATCACCAATAGAAAGAGCTTTCTTCCCCCTGATCACCAATGTAAGGGGCATTCTTCCCACCGATCACCAATGTAAGGGGCATTTTTCCCACTGATCACTAATATAAAGGGCATTCTTCCCACTGATCATGAATGCAAGGAGCATTCTTCCCACCGTTTACCAATGTAAGGAGCATTTTTCCCACTGATCACATATGTAAGGGGCATTCTTCCCACTGATCACCAATGTAAGGAGCATTCTTCCCACTGATCAACAATGTAAGAAACATTCTTCCCACTGATCACCAATGTAAAGGGCATTCTTCCCACTGATCACCAATGTAAGAAACATTCTTCCCACTGATCACCAATGTAAAGGGCATTCTTCCCATTGATCACCAATGTAAGGGACATTCTTCCCACTGATCATCAATGTAGGGAGAATTCTTCCCATTGATCACCAATGTAAGGAGCATTCATGCAACTGATCACCAATGCAAGGTGTAAGGAACATTCTTCCCACTGATCACCAATGTAAGGGGCATTCCCACTGACGACCAATGTAAGGAGCATTCCTCCCACTGATCATCAATGTAAGGAACATTCTTCCCACTGATCACCAATGTGAGAAACATTCTTCCCACTGACCACCAATGTAAAGGGCATTCTTCCCACTGATCACCAATGTAAGGGACATTCTTCCCACTGATCATCAATGTAGAGAGAAATCTTCCCACTGATCACCAATGTAAGGAGCATTCATGCAACTGATCACCAATGCAAGATGTAAGGAACATTCTTCCCACTGATCACTAATGTAAGGGGCATTCTTTCCACTGACCACTAATGTAAGGAGCATTCCTCCCACTGATCATCAATGTAAGGAGCATTTTTCCCACTGATCACCAATGTAAGGAGCATTCTTCCCACTGTACACC
This sequence comes from Lithobates clamitans, assembly GCA_037952925.1. Lineage (NCBI taxonomy): Eukaryota > Metazoa > Chordata > Amphibia > Anura > Ranidae > Lithobates > Lithobates clamitans. The sequence goes on from JBBGZY010000385.1 coordinate 1,468,930, forward strand.
AATGTAAGCAACAATCTATCCACTGATCAACAATGTAAGGAGAAATCTTCCCATGACCACCAATGTAAGGAGCATTCTTACCAATAACCTCCAATGTAAGGAAAAATAATTCACACTGATCACCAATGTAAGGAACATTCTTCCCACTGAACACCAATGTAAGGAGCATTCTTCCCACTGATCATCAATGTAAGAAGCATTCTTCCCACTAATCATCAATGTAAGGAGCATTCTTCCCACTGACCACCAATATAAGGAACATTCATCCCACTGATCACCAATGTAAGGAGAATTTTTCCATTGAACTCCAATGTAGAGAGCATTCTTTCCACTGATCACCAATGTAAGGGGCATTCTTCCCACTGACCACCAATGTAAGGAGCATTCCTCCCACTGATCACCAATGTAAGCATCATTCTTCCCACTGACCAACAATGTAAGGAACATTCTTCCCAGTGACCTCCAATGTAATTAGTATTCTTCCCACTGAACAACAATGTAAGGAACATTCTTTCCACTGATCACCCAAGATCTTTGGCAGGGGCTTCTATTACTCTGCTGGTTACAAATACCATACTGGTGACCCCTCAATAGGGATAAAACTTTTCTGTGAAAGGGAGTTTAATAAGACATGTGGCCACTATTAAGTTTAGAAGAAAAGAGGTTTAAACTTAGACTGTGTAGAGGGTTCTTTACTGTAAGAGCGGCAAGGATGTGGAATTCACTTCCACGGGCGGTGGTTTCAGCGGGGAGCATCGATAGTTAAAAAAAACTAATAGATAAGCACCTGAAGGACCACAACATACAGGGATATACAATGTAATACTGACATATAATCACACATAGGTTGGACTTGATGGATTTGTGTCTTTTTCAACCTCGCCTACTATGTAACTATGTATGCTCTCTTTTTATCATGGAACATGAAACGGAAGTATACAAGAAAACAGTGAGGAAAAACAAACACTTCCTCTCATTACATTACCATGGATTACACATTATAACACTGCAGCACCACCTGCTGGTATAGACAGGTATAATGCATATGTATAGTTCACTGTACTTTACACTACATGCTGTTGTCCTTCCAACACCCCTTCTCAACAGCATGTGCTTTGTCAAATTATATTCAGCTTCTTCTGGAAATAACTATGAAGTTCCTTCAATAAAGGCTTGGTGAGTGCATAGGCAGTCAATTCCTCTTACGGGCAGTATTGAATATCAATAATACCTTGCTCTTTGATTTCAAATTCTTTCAGCTTGTGAACTATCTGATTATAATCCCCTTCTTGTTCAAAACAGGTTATAATGTCATCAATATATATAAGGAAGTATATCCATCTGTCTTCTTGATTTTTGGAGTAGAGACAGGGGTCTGCTTCACTTCTTGAGAATCCTTCTCTGGTAAGCACTTTATTCACTTTCTCATTCCACATCCCTGCAGATTGCTTAAGACCGTAGATGCTCTTCTGAAGTTTACACACAAGGTAGTTTCCTTGCTCAATGAACCCTGGTGGTTGCTCCATGTAGAGATCTTCCTTAATGTCTCCATATAGGAAAGCAGTTTTAACATCTAGGTGTTTCACTTGCATGCCCTTCCCAGCTGCAACGCTAAGAAGCGTTCTGATGGTGGAGTGTTTTACGACAGGAGCGAAGGTTTCATCATAATCTTCACCAAATTTCTTGGCGTAACCCCTGACAACTAGTCTAGCTTTGTATTTGTGGATATTCCCTTCTGTGTCTGATTTTACCTCTAAAGTCTACTTACTTCCTATAGTTTTGCGGTTAGGAGGGAGCTCTGTGAGTGTCAGGGTTTTATTTTATTGAAGTGACTTTAATTCTTCTTCTGCTGCCTTTCTCCATTTATTGGCTTTATATTTGGCAGTTTTTCTATATCTTCCCAGGATGTTGGTTCAAGCATGCTGTGTGTTTTGACAGTGTATGACAGCTTGCAGGGTGGTATCCCCTTTGTAGTCCGAGTGGATCTTCTGAATTCAGGCAGTTCAGCAGGATCTGGTGGGGAGCTTGATTTAGGCAATGTGAGTTCCACCTCTTGTTCTGACTCCTGCACAGGTTCGCTTCGACTCTTTCTTTTGTGGATAGCTTTAGCTTTCGCTGCTCTGCTTTCCAGATAGAACAGTCCTTTTTTTAAGTGACCAGTCTTTTTACAGCGAAAATAGGCTCTGCTTTCTTTGTTGTGCTTTGTGCCTTTGTACATCTTAAGAGCTTTGTCGTCACGGTGCGTAATTTCTGTCATATTCATCGATTAATTTGTCTTTGACATAGTCAAGTGATTGTAAACTCTAAAGTTTCACTTCAGCTCATTATAATCTACAGTGGTAAGGCTGCTGATCGCTGCCTGTGAAATTTCACTTACTGTTATGCTATGTACACCTGATCAGACATTCCGACAACCAAACCATGGATTTTTTTCAGACGGATGTTGGCTCAAACTTGTCTTGCATATACACGTTCACACAAATGTCGGAAATTCCGATCGTCAAGAACGCACTGACGTACAACACGTACAATGGGACTAGAAAAAGCTAATTCAATAGCCAGTGCGCCACCCTTTGGGCTCCTTCTGCTAATCTCGTGTTAGTAGAAGTTTGGTGAGAGACAATTCACGCTTTTCAGCCTCGTGCTTTTCAGTTCGTTACTGCTCTTCAGTTTGTGCTTGTGGGTTTGTATCTGTTTTTCAGTGCGTGTTGTCAGTTCGTATCTGTTTTTCAGTGCGTTCTTGTCCGCTCATTTCTGATTTTCAGATCGTTATTCGGAGGTTCTTTCTGATTTTCAGTGTGTTCTGTTAGTTCGTTCTGACCAGCCGACTGTTTTCTAGCCATGTTGTGGGTACGTACTCGTTGTAGAGTTCATGCTGTGCAGGGGCTTGGTGTTGGAGTTCTTACTTTGACCCAAGCCCAGTCCATGAACAGGGCGAGGAGGAGTTCATGGACGAAGAATTGGTTGCTCCAGCGTGACCAATTCTCTCACATGCCTTTGTTGCAGGAGATCCTTGAGAATAATCCTGATGATTTCAGGAACTATCTCCGGATGACGGACCCCATTTTTCACCGTCTGTTGGCTTTGCTGTCCCCTTATATTACCAAGCAGGACACCTGCATGCGGCAAGCCATCACTCCCGAGCAGAGGCTCGTCACCACCTTGCGGTACTTTGCGACGGAGAGAAGTCTCCAGGACATCAAGTTCTCAACAGGCATCTCCCCTCAGGCTCTGGGGATCATTATTCCAGAGACCTATTCTGCCATCATTCAGGTCCTGCAGAAGGACTATATTAAGGTAAGTTTTATCCTTTAACATCACATTCTATGTATTTAATGTTTGCTAATCTATTGTATTTCTTTCATCATTCCCTAATTACCAAGATTGTAATATGCTGTGAATGTCCTCTTTGTCCTCATGCATGCTGTAAGCTTTTAATTTGTCCTTCATGCATATTTGCCTTCACTAACCTCCCCAGCATGCTATCCTGGGCCCAAACGCACCTATCCTAGTCACTTAACAATGTATTTTGTCAGCTCCATTGTAGTGCTTACCCTAAACACCCCCTAAAATGTGTACAAATGTGATTTTTGTCCTTAAATTCAGGCAGAGTGCAAGAGGCTTTTTTTGGGGGGGGCCAAAACTCATTTGGAACCCTCGCTCCCTCCCAACCGCTAATAGTGTAGTACCAATAGTGTAAGTAAGGAGGGGCTGGCCAAAGTAAAACACATTATTTATGCATTTAGCTCTCAATGAAGTGGAGAGGGTTAGCTGTCCAAAATACCCCCCCCCCTCACCATAAAATGTTTACAATGGGCCATCAGAGGGGGTGATGAATCTGATAAGTGGACCTTATACTTTTGTCTTTAAATACTTGTTTCAAAAAATGTTATAATTATGTTGGCCAAGAATGTTTGTGTCTAATCTGCTTGCAATGTTTATGTGCAAAAGTACTAATTTTTTTTTTCTTGTTCGACTCCACAGTCTCCTTCAAACCCACATGAATGGCAGACTGTGGCATCCCAGGTTGCCCAGCAGTGGGACTTCCCACACTGCGGAGGGTAAATCGATGGGAAACACGTCCGCATCGTCCCACCCCTCAACTCGGGGTCTTACTAATATAATTATAAGGAGTTAATAGTATTATGTTGTTGGCGGTGGTGTCACCGACATACGAGTTTTTGTACGTGGACGTGGGGAAGAATGGCCGGATGTCGGATGGTGGAGTCATCACCCAGATGGAGTTCTACAGACGGCTCCAGAATGGTGGCTTGGGCTTGCCACCTGCGAAAGACAACGTGGCTGGTCTTCCGTTTGTGTTCGTCGCTGATGAAGCGTTTTGGCTACGTGACCATCTCATGAGGCCATTTCCGATGAGGACCCTCACCCCAGACCAGAGGGTTTTTAACTACCGGCTGGCCAGAGCCAGAAGAGTGGTGGAGAATGCTTTCAGAATAATGGCCAGCCAGTTCCACCTATTTCTGACACCAATCCACATGGCGGAATATAAACTGAACCATATTGTGCTTGCCTGCTGCATTCTGCACAATTATCTAAGCAAAAATGCTACAAACTATGTGGCCTCAGTTGGGGCTGAGTCCAGATTAACAACGAGTAATTTGACGACTCTTGAAGCTGGCCGTCCTGGCTTGCCCCCCCAAAGAGCCCGCAAAGTGAGACAAAATTATCTTGAGTACTTTGCGGGTAGGGGGGTCATTAATCTGCCAGCTAATGTGTGAAACATTTTTTAAATACATTTTTATTATGAACTGAACTAATATTTCATTTGATTTACTGCTTGTGTTTATTTTAGCTATCTTTTAGGTTCTCCAATGGGCTTTTCTTTTTGGCCATTTTCTTCAATAGTGCAAACGGAATTTATTTGATACATGAGGTGACAATCTCTTCTTCAGCTAACTATTATGTTGTGTGTGTGGTACACACACACATTGTTTTTGTTGTTAATGTATGTAATGCAATAATGATAAAAAAAATCATCCTTTTCAGCACCATGAATTGGTTTGAGTCCCTAAAATGGCCTGATTGGGGCAAATTTTAGAGCACTGTGGGGGTTATTTACTAAAGGCAAATCCACTTTGCACTACAAGTGCACTTGAAAGTGCACTGAAACTGCACTGAAAGTGCACTTGTAGTGAAAAGTTGATTGGCCTTTAGTAAATAACCCCCATTGTCACTGTAAACTACAACAACTTACTCCAAAAACTGGTATTGAGCATTGAAAAAAGAAGCCACATATTGTTGAGTTAAAAAAATTTCTACTCCGTGCACATTCACATTGCGTTAGAAAAGGGTTTTTGAACAAACCAATATCTTTGGTGTATAACATTTTTATGGTTGACATGAGAAATAGCCTTTTTTTTGGTTAAACAAGCATTTCTAAAACCATAATAACATACACAACTTTGAAAAAGCGAAGGCAATATCAGACATTAGTATGTCCAAACTGTGTTGATGTTGCCTTAATAAGATGGGGTGATGTCACCCCTGTAAAAGCCAAATTTTGAAGATGCACACAAATTAGGAGTCAAAATGTAGATTTCCCTCCTGATCCCATGCCTAATGTCAACATGTGCTAGCTCCCTTCATGGGGGATCAATGGACGTGTTTCGGGGGTGCAACCCCTTCCTCTCACCTACTTGAGTTGCGAGGAAAGGGTTGCACCCACAAAACGCGTACATTGATATTCCGTGATGGTAGATAGCACATGTTGACACACTGTGTGCATCTTCAAAATTTGGCTTTCAAATGACTTAAAAGCTTGATTTAAAAGAACAAATTCCACAACAAAACGGTACAATTTTTGTGTGTTTTAGATTCTGCCTAAAACATCAACGATGTTCTTCATTTTTTGTTGAACATCGTTGATGTTTTCCTTTATCTTTTCTAAATCACGATTGCACACCAAGATCTCCCCGATGAGGACGTGTGCACTTGCACTGGTGAAATGAGTTTCTTATTCCACAACATCCACATCACCTAAAATAAAAAAAACACACGATGTATTATAAATATGCATGCATACATCTATTACCTGAAGCTGTGGTCTCAGACACTCACCTGTTGTGGTCACTATTTCGCCCACTTCATGTACCTCGGAATCCACATCCTCAGCTTGTGGTGTGGGGATTTCCCCTTCTTTAGGAGGTGTGGTGTTCTTGGTGTCCTCTAATGTTCCGAATCTTTTCTCCCCTATGTGAATAAAAAATAAGGTATACTTAGCACACAGATATTTGATGCAAGAAATAGGAATATGAAACATTGCTTGGAAGTGTCATACAGTTGTCTGTTTTGGCAGTGTTCCAAGCTTTTTTCCCTTACTTAAAGCTGGAATACTTACTATTTAAGTTTCACACATGGAGACACCCCTAGTATCCACTGGAGCACCTGTGTGGGACACCCTAAAAAGGGTGTTCTGGTGTCCCACACTAGTGCTCCTGCGTCCACATGTGTAAACAGCTACTGAGTGTCCTCTCCTTACACTGAATCAAGTTTTCATTTCATTTTAGTTACAAACTCATCTAGACAACAATGTAATAAACTTCTTTTAATACAAATAGGCCAGAACAAATGTAGGTAACCTGCATCTGTCAAAAACATTATATTAGTGGGCGAACCAACGATGTTTACTACGAACGATTACTGAACCGTAAACTTGCCATTTTGAACTATACAACAGTAAAGAAAAGCACATGGAGCAGCATGCAAGTAATAATAAAATAGGATCACACGACAAAATACTTACTTTTTTGCAGCACTCTCTTGATCCTTCTGTACTGATCCTGCTCCCTCAATTTGAGGTTTGACTATCGTTTCCTCAGTTGCTCCTTGGATTGTCGTACCCCAAAATTCTTCTGCAGACTTTTCACAACTTTAGTCATGATTTTGGCCTTTCTCACATTTGAGTTTCTGTACGGTCCATATTTCCCGTCATAGTCGGCCCTCTTCAAGATGTCCACCATCTCCACCATCTCAACAAAGGACATATTTGACGCCTTAAATCCCCTGGATTGGGACGTTTCTGGCTCAGGGCTTTCCTCCTCGTTGCTGCTCTCCTCTGCATGCACCTGCTCTGTTTCCGCCATGTGCTCTCCCACTGCGCCAAAAGAGAAGGGGCGGGGAATATACTAGAAAGAAGGTCAGGGGCGGAGTTTCACACATGTGCAGTGTATATAAAGCATAACATGCGTGCGTCGTACGTACAATCTGTGAGCGGAGGATGGAGTAGCGTAAGCGCCGGTCGTGCAAATAAAGTCACCATTTTAACTTGGGGTATCAGTGGCCTATACTGCTTATAGATTGAGGCCTATATTGGGACAAGATTTGGAGAGTTTAGCCTGACATTAGGGTTTGTCTTGTGTTGTGCCTTACAGAGAATATGGACAAATTTAATGACCATGACTTCCTCCCCAACTTCATTGATAAATACAGGGAGATGCCCTGTCTGTGGCAAGTGAAACACTCATTTTATAATAACAAACTAAAAAGGAAGGCAGCGCTTGATCAACTATTGGAATTGGTGAAGCCGGTGATTCCCACGGCAAGCAACAACTATTTGAGGTGCAAAATTGGTGGCCTGAGGAGCACATATAATAGGGAGTGCAAGAAGATCCAGGATTCCATGAGATCAGGAGCAGCAGCAGATGACGTTTATGTCCCTAGGCTGTGGTACTACAACGGACTGCAGTTTTTGTAAGACCACACTGAAATCAGGCCATCACTCTCAACCCTTCCTTCCACTCTTCCTTCCACACTTCCTTCCACATCAGATGAGGCTTCCGAAGTCCAACCTGGGCCTTCCACCCAGGAGGATGTGGAGGAGCCCAGCTTGAGCCAGGTATAGCAATGTTCAACATATTTCTTGACCAAAAATTAATGATGTTAACTAGATGTTATTATTGATCACTAAGTTCAGATTTAACAAAGTAGCCAAAAATGATTGGGACAAGAATGAAAAATGCTGGGGTCAGAAGGATAGTCTTTTCTATTTGTTAACATTCAATTTGCAACAGTCATGAGCTCTAAATTGTGTTTGATGACCAAAAACCTTAAACTGTGTCCCATTTTCATACACAGGAAATTCTCAGCCAGGAGGAGGCCATGGAAAGTCTCAGCCAGGAGGTGGCAGGAAAAAGTAGTAGCCAGGAGGTGGCCGTGCCCAGTAGCCTGACCGAATCACAGGTTCCTCCCCTCCACCTTCCAACAAAAGGACAAGGAAGGGGAGGAACATGGAGGAGTCAGCACTTGGTTTGATTCGGCAGGCTACTGCGGTCCTCACAAACACCCCTAATGTTCAGGAGGCCTTTGAATGTGTGACGGCCAGTAAGATGCAGGAAATGGAGGTGGGTGTGTGGTCCTCATCAGTGAGGAGCTCATATTTCAGGTCCTAAATAAGGGGGTGAGGGGCAAACTCACCAAGAAAAGTCATGTATGTGAGTTGGACCATACTCATCCTCCACCTCCTGACACAACTACAACACCACAGCCACAGCCTGGAAGGAGGCATGCAAGGAAGTCTTGAGAGTGATGGCTTGGGTTTGGTTTGGTCTGGCAAAAGACGTAGACTGTTGTACGACCACAGCCTGGGGACATATGTCATCTGCTGCTGCTACCGATCTCTTGAAGTTCTGGACCGTATTGTGCTCCCTATTAAATGGACTCCTCAGGTTACCAATTTGGCCTGTCAAATAATTGATGACTGCCCTGGGGTACAAAGGCTTCACCAATTTTAACAGTTTATACAGCGTTGCCTTCCTCTTTATTTTGTTATGACCCCTAATAAATTACTTTTTTTTTTTTTAAATCCTTGGCTATGTGTTTTAGTTCAAAAAGGACGGTTTGTTTGTGAGTAGGCAGGTACATTTAAAAAATACAATGTCAAATTAACAAGGGACACCAACACCAACCAACCTCTTTGAGGTTAAAAAATACAAGATAATAATGGTGTTGTGGCAATTTGACACACAGAATGACAAAAAATATTATGGAGATCACTAGAAAAAAAAAATCAGGAGATCTTGATAAAAAAAAAAGTAGATCACTCTAAAAAAAATAAAAAACATTATTCTGGAGATCTGGCGAAAAAAAAAAAAGATTATTCGGGAGATCACGAGAAATAATAAAGAAATCAGTTTGTCAGAACTCTGCATGAATATCAGCAGCAAAACAACGTTAATATTCTAGCATTATACAGAAGAAGAGAATGCGCTGCATTGAAATATTTGTAAATTTGCAGCGTGACGAATGTGCTATCTCCATTACGAATGCTAGTTTTACCAGACCGATCGCTTCTGTCTCATAATTGATTCTGAGCATGCGTGGAATTTTGTGCTATGGACTTGTGTTACACACGCTCGGAATTTCCGACAACAAAGTTTTTGGTCGGAAAATTTGAGAACCTGCTCTCACAGTTGTTGTCGGAAATTCCGACAGAAAATGTGTGACGGAGCATACACACGGTCGGAATTTCCGACAACACGCTCACATCGAACATTTGCTGTTGGAAAATCCGTTCATGTGTAAGGCCCATTACAGTCTCTTCATAATCCATCCTGCGATCTTTATTGACGTCACTGGTGCATGCGCAGTCTGTAGTTTAGTTAACGGCATGCTATGTGTGCCGTTTCTATATTCTCAGCATGCCAGGTTATTTACTTCCACTAAAAACGACACAGAAGGGAAGCCTCGCGATGGTGTGCCCTCCTCCACACCTTCCTGGTTCTCCCCTTGTGACTGTATCTGACGTCACACAGGGGGTGTGAACCAGAGCATCACACTGACTTCCATATGAGCAAGCAGCTGTTCTAATAGTGGGAGTCATTGTGAAAGAAACATTTGCAAATTTTGGCAAGCAATTGTATATTACTTACAAAAAAATGTTAAACCTTTCTTTTAAAGACATTGTTTATAAATTTACATTGTGGTCTTGTCGCGATCACGATCGCGCATGCGCGAGATTTAGACAGGGGCAGAAAGGAAGGGCGGAAATGACGTCCACACAACAGCCAGAAATCAGTAGTTAAAATGTCTTGACATACATGCGATCATCATGAGTGCACACTTCCGGGATGTGAGAGAGAGTGAGTGAGTGAGAGGACGTGTGCGGGCTGAGCTTCGCTCCAACCATTCATCCTGAAAATTTCTCTGGCACTGGTCGGGCGGACTCTCTGACTTCCAGTGACTCTCAGTGCCGATTCTCACCAGATCCGTTCGTATACAGGCACCCTGGGAAAGAAAAAGGCTTTCGGTGCACCGCGAGGTCCCACTATATCTCCGGGAAGGCTCCGGTCCTCCACAGTGCCTGCGGTCTCCACCACCACCTCTGCCGCCTCTGCTGCTGCTGCTCTTGGCTCTGTTAAGCCTGCTAAGCCTGCTGCTGTTGTTGCGCCTGCTGCCGCCGCCGCGATATTACCTCCGAGGCTTCCCATACCAAACATGTCAGTTAGCACGCAGACGCTCCCTGATCCGTCTCCACCTGTAGCCTCTCACGCGGCCTCCCATGCTGAGCTGCTGGCAGCAATTAAAGCTGGAAATGAAAAGGTGATGGTTAAAATAGACCATTTGGCTTCAGATATCAGCTTAATTCGGCATGATATGGACAAATTTAGATCCCGCTTCGTAGAGGCTGAGAGTCGGATCTCACAACTGGAGGACGTTACCAGTGCAGACTCCAGGAACCTTCGCGCTTTGCAGCTGCAGGTAAAAGCCCTACAAGATAAGTCGATAGACACAGAAAATCGCATGAGGAGAAACAATCTAAGGATCATAGGCCTACCGGAAAAAACAGAAGGTAATAAACCAGCTGAGTTTGTGGAATCCTTTCTTATATCATTGTTGGACTTACCTGCTATGCCCCCTACATTCGTGGTAGAGAGGGCGCATAGGATTCCACCAACCCCTCCAGCCCCTGGTAATCCCCCCAGGCCTCTTTTATTGAGACTTTTGAATTTCAGAGACAGAGATAAGATATTAGCTGCAGCTAGAGATAAACGAGAACTGCGGTTTAATAATACAAAAATCATGTTGTTTCCTGATTACTCCCCTGAAGTCCAGCAGCGACGCCGGGCCTTTACAGAGGTCAGAAGACGCCTAAGGGATAAAGGTCTTAAATTTAGCTTATTATATCCCAGCAAGCTTCGAGTTGCAGACGGGGACCGAGCATTCTTTTTTACCAATCCGGAGGCCGCTATATCCTGGTTAGATGGCCGTGGGTGACGCATGTGTTTTTTTTTTTTTTTTTTGTAACATCCTTACTACTATAGTCCATTATAGTGCACCCCTATAGTGTCTAAAATTTTCTTGCTATTCTGTGGTCTCCTAATGAATGCTTAGATAAATGTACTTTATTTGGAGTTGGATTGCTCAGCCCTTTGGACTTGGACTTGGACTTGGACTATATCTCTACACTAAGAGCCAAGAGTTAGATAATTAGAACCCAACCCCACCTCAATTACTTCTGTTGCTCCCTTTTTTGTCCCCTTTTTTCTCTTCTTCTTTTTTTTTTTTTTTTTCTCCCTCCCCCTCCTGCCCTTTTCTCCCCATCCCGTCCCCTTTTTTTTTTTTTTTTTTTTTGGATAGGTATTGGATAGGTTTTTCCTTTTTTTCCTTTTTATATATTTGTTCGGCTATAGGGTGCCTGAACAAATAGTAGTAGTAGCACGATATCCCCTTTTAGGGGTATATCTGCAATATAGTTGCAATACAGTTGCAGCTTGCGTGTGTGTTCTTTTTTTTTTTTTTTTGGGAGAAAAACTAATCCCAACTCTCCTCCTCCTTTTTTTGTTTTTTGAGAGGAGATGGGACTTAGTCGGATAAGCACTTCGTGCTTGGGTATATATTTTTTTTTGTTGTTTTATGTTGGTCTTTGTCATGGTTTGTATAAGCTTGTTTCAAAAATTGCCTTAAAAATTAACACTGCTGGTACATGGTATATTGTAAAAATCTTGCTGCTTGTGAGTTACCCCAAATGGTGTTCCCCTAGTCATTTTACTTGGCCATGGCTTTTTAAACCTATATGGCCACTTCCTTAGCTGAAACCTTTTCGGTCCTTTCATGGAATGTGAGAGGTCTTAATTCTAAATTTAAACGGGCACTGTTGATAAGATATCTAAAAACCCACTCTCCACATTTTATTCTCCTACAGGAAACCCACCTCACAGGCAGCAAGGTTTTAACTCTAAAAAAAACCTGGATTCAGAGGGCCATCCATGCGACTTACTCCTCTTATGCTAGAGGGGTCTCAATCCTAATACACAAGAAATTCCCCTGTGTTATTGAGGACGTGTGCACGGACCCCCAGGGCAAGTTTGCAATGGTGGTGTTTTCACACTGGTCTCAGCGATATATAATCATAAATGTTTATATTCCTCCACCTTTTACACATGATTTATTATATAAGGTTTTGGAAAAAGCAGCTCCTTTTTATCCAGCGAAATTTCTGGTGATGGGGGATTTCAACTCTACTATCTCCCCAGATTTGGACAGACCAGTCCCATCAAAAAACTATAGCTCTGAACTATCTATATGGGCACAGGCAATGGGGCTACAGGAGATATGGAGATGGAAACACCCAGCTATTAGGGCATACTCATGCTTTTCGGCCTCACATAGGACTGCCTCACGGATTGACCTAGCCTTCTCTAATTCAATCCTGTTGACGGATGTAATAGGGGCTAAATACCTACCCAGTGGGTTGTCCGATCATAGCCCACTGGTAATCGAGCTTCGCTCGCCTGCACGCCGAGATGCGGCCCTGTGGAGGCTGGGGGCACAGTGGATTTCCCACCCTGAGGTGGCTGATACTATCCCACCCAGACTAGTTGAGTTTTGGGAACTTAATGAAGGCTCCTCGACCCCACAGACGGTCTGGGACACCTTTAAGGCCTATACAAGAGGGCAATATATCTCTATTATCGCTAGTGTCAAGAAACAGCAGGGCCGGGAAACTTACAGGTTACAACAGATGGTAGAGGATCAAACAGTAATCTATAGTACAGATCCTACAGCAGCTCATTTTGACGCATTAAATGCCGCCCGCAGTTCACTAAATTTACATTTAACGGAAGTTACAAGATTGGATATGCATAAAGGTAGACAGCGACTATTTGAACAGGGGGACAAGAATGGTCGTTTCCTGGCCATGTTGGCACAGCATGAATATCCATCCACAGTGGTTTCGGGCCTGCGGTCTTCAACTGGGGATAAGGTGACCTCTCAGGTAGAAATCTTACAAATGTTTAAAGCCTTTTACCAAACTCTTTATACCTCTGCTCTTCCCCCCGACTTCCAGCCAGAGATGTTGCAAAACCTTTTAGATCCACTAGCACTTGGCTGGCTGTCGAATGAGGAACGAGAATCGTTGGTACGCCCTATTTCGGCCTTAGAGGTTTTAAAAATTATACGGTCCTTCCCTTTGGGTAAGGCGCCAGGGCCGGATGGCCTTCCTATAGAATTTTATAGGGCACATGCAGCATTTTTGGCACCCATCCTGGCCCAATTATACACCCTCTGCCTATCCAAGGGTGATCTGCCCCTTTCAATGCACCAGGCCTATCTTACTTTGATCCATAAGGACCTTAAGGACCCAGAGCTATGTGCCTCATATAGGCCAATAGCCCTATTGAATAATGACCTGAAAATCTTAACCAAACTGCTGGCTACCCGTCTATATCCATTATTACCTTCGGTTATTGACTCTGATCAAACAGGATTTATGCCTAAAAGGTCAACCGACGTTAATCTTAGGAGACTCTTTACCAATATTCATGCCCAACACAACAACTCCGGTACCAGAGCTATTGCCCTACTAGATATAGAAAAGGCATTCGACACTGTAGAGTGGCCCTTTTTGTGGGAGACTCTACGTCGAATGGGTTTTCCACTACGGTTTATATCATGGCTGCAGGTGATCTATAGGTGTCCCATCTCATCGATTCGTTTGGGCTCCAGACTCTCAACCCCATTTCAACTGTTTCGGGGAACTAGACAGGGCTGCCCTCTTTCTCCGGCTCTATTTGCTCTAGCTATAGAGCCAGTTGCAGAGGCTCTCCGTACATCGCCTCATATTAAGGGGCTTAGGATAGGCATGCTGGAGGAGAGGGTAGCCCTGTATGCTGACGACATGGTTTTATTTTTGGGGGACGCGGGTCCATCACTTCAGGGTGCTCTGTCACTCCTCAACACTTTCTCCATGGTAACGGGCCTCCGGGTAAACTGGCCAAAATCTACTCTATTTCCAATAGATCAAGCAGCCAAATTGACATCCTCTTCAGATAGCCCATTAAAGTGGGTTGACTCCTTTAAATATCTTGGGGTTTGTGTCTCTGCACAAGCCTCAGATTTTCTTAAATTAAACTTGGATCCGGTAGTGGGGGATATGAAAGCTAAACTCAAGGCATGGAATAATCTCCCCCTATCGGTATGGGGAAGGGTCAACTTGCTTAAAATGAAGGTCATCCCCAAATTCATATATTTATTCCGCCATTCCCCGCAGTGGATTCCTAAATCCTTCTTTATTAAACTAAACCAACGCTTTTCAGAGTTTCTCTGGGGCTCCTTACCACCGAGATATAAGTTAACTACATTAATGAGGCCACTATCGCAGGGTGGCATGGCCTTTCCGGATTGCTATAAGTACTTTTTGGCGACACAGCTGGTGACAGTGGTCTGGTGGCTAAATCCTGATAAAACCAATGTGGCCTCCGCTTTGGAGGCCACCGTGGCAGGCTCCTGGGAATCTCTTCAATACCTAATTTACAGAGGCCCATGTGCCCCACACTTATTAACTCCGTCTATGCTTACTACTTTACGGGCCTGGAAAATGGGCTTGGCTATTGAAAAACACAGCCAGATGGGAATTTCCCCTAATACACCCCTATGGCTAAACCCCAATTTACCACACTTTTACAAATCTATTGACCCCCAGATATGGACTAGATATGGTATAAAATTAATCTCACAAGTGGTGTCTTGCACCTCACTGCTTTCTTTTTGTCAGCTTTCCTCCCAGTATAATCTTCCGCAGCATTATCAGTTCCGTTATCTTCAACTTTTGCATGCTTTCAAAGCCCAATTCCCACGTTCATCCTGTATATTAATACAGTCTAAACTGGAGACTACTCTTAGATCCGGTTGTACAAAAAAACCTACATCTCACATATATCAGCATTTAATCTATGAGTCTTTGCATCCGTTGGACGGCCTTTTGTCCCGTTGGCAGCGTGACATTCCAGATTTGAGTGGCGAAGATTGGGATGGTGTTTGGGACTTCCCTTTTAGTTCGCTAGTCTCTATACGTGACAAGTTAGTCCAATTTAAAATAGTCCACCGGGCGTATTTTACTCCCCACAGACTTCATTTGATAAATCCTGCCCACTCCCCTAAGTGTTGGAGATGTAGCTACACCCCCGGAGATTTTTCCCATATCTTTTGGCATTGTCCAAAGATACAACAATTCTGGGGGGAGGTACTAGGCCTAATCAATAAAATTGCATCTACTAATCTACCACTGTCTATGGAGATTTGTATGTTGGGCCTTATAAAAAAATTAGTTCCTGCTGTAGCTAAACGCACGATGATTGGTTTGCTTCTATTTTACGCTAGGAAAACCATAACATTTCAATGGAAGAAGCCCTATCCCCCCACAAATGTCCAGTGGAAACGTTTGGTTAACGATAATCTTCCACTATATAAAGATACCTATCTTAATAGAGGCTGCCAATTGAAATTTAATAAGGTTTGGAGTGGGTGGCTGGAGGAAATGAACATTGCTTACTAATGTTGGACTAGCTTCAGTTACGATACCAAGAATCGACGATTAAATGTAATTCCTAGTTAATAGGTATAGGCCTTTATGGGCAGTGGGGGGGCGGCCCAAAAATTCCAAAAATCCCCTTTTCACTTACATGCTAAAACTGTATTGCATGGATGTATTTCTCTATTTCTCTCTTTTTCTTTCCATTTCATTTTTTTTCTTTTACCTGATGTACTTGCGATATTACATGTACAAGCTAGACAACCAATTTGTATATGTCTTTATGTCTTTGTGTCTTATAAGGAAAATTTGAATAAAAATAAATTTAAAAAAAAAAAAAAAAAAAATGGCGCAGCCGATTCCCGGAAGAAGCTACCTTTTATAAAACTTAAAAAAGGTATTTCAAACCTTGTTTTAGTGACATTTTCACATGTAAGACTTCTATATACATTGCTGCACTATAATTTTTTTTTAAAAAAGGAAAAAAATCTGGGGTTTACTTCATCTTTAATAAGAGCAGTATATCTCTCTGGAAGGCAGCAGAAGAGCAGGGCAACAGTATTGTTATCTTTGATGTCCTCTCCGATGGCACGTAGCTGCTCTATGATTTTTAGCATAGCTTTCACATGGTTACACATTTTCTGGCTCATCTTATGAAGCTTATGAAGCTTCCTGAGCAGAAAGAGCTTGCTGTTTAGACTTGAACGCTTATGCAGTTTTTGTAATGAAGTCCACATGCCGTTTTCTCTGTTCTTATGTGGATAAGCTGGTCATCTTCCACTAGTAAACTTATGGTCGCTTTTGCCTGTCTGTCCTTCCTGTCCCAGTCCTCCATCTCTCTGTTTATGGGTCTGTCTGTATTCAGCACTTGCCACAAGTCATCCATGCTAAAAAGCAGGTGGAAACTGATTACTGGGATCTGCTGGCTGCTGGGAGACACCTGCTGGTGGACACTGGAATTATAGCGCTCTGCCAAGGGAACCACAGTGCCGCCAGCAGGTAATCTAGGTCCTGACACATGCTAAATCTGAGGAAGGATCTTGAAACATCCAAATCTGTTGAAGGATTGCATGTGTAATTTCACAAGGTGCGTCAGATACAGTATATCTATTTGATTGTTTAAAGCTATGTTTCACCCTCATGTTTAGGCAGGGTTTCTCCTAAATGTATCTGCCAGTTGTAGTTGCCTTCGCCAGTTGTGAGGGATCAATTGATTTCACCCTAAGTCCAGAATTGCTGCACTTCTCTCTTCTGTCGCTAGATGGCATCTGGTGATATTAGATAAGACAAGGGCATTGCAAGGACCGATTAGAAATAGATAGGGTATCTCAGCCAATGGGCAGGAATTTTCTTGGGTCTCTTGGCCTTCTGGGACAGCTTATTTATTTGGGTGAGGTCAGGTGATCGGGGGTTCTGTGCCACCTATACGGCTGTCTGGGTGGGTGTGTGTTGTGTTGCCCGGGCTGCTAGGCCGGCGTTTGGTCCTATCCCAGACACATCTGGCTGCTACGCTGTCTGAGGGCCTATCCAAAAGCAAGAGAGCAGCCTAGGATTGGGATTGCGGCTTGCAGTCCAACCAGAAGTGACGGTTCTGCCGGCCTGTTGTGGTTGGAGGTAGAGGGGAGGCTTGTTACCAGGGGCCACAGTCAGTAGCTGAAACAAGTACCGCAGCAGTATTCTCACCAACCAGGAATCGGGAAATATCAGCAGGTGCCAAGCCAGAGACCCAGCAGGGAAGCGGTGGTGACGCTTGAGGAAGATACTAAAGTAAGAGGATTAGATGAGCTCAGTGGCAGTGAATACGCAGATCTAGTGAGAGAGACTGGGAGCTCAGTGGGTTGCGTGTCTACAAGAAGTGACTGTATAAATTTGTGTTAGGAACTGTTCTCAGACTGTTGCCATAGGAGACAGCGCTCCTACACATGCAGATGTGGTGTCTTGCTGGATGCCTTTCCCTTTATATTATAAATATATATATTTTTAAGAAACATGGTGCTTGTAACAACTATTTTTGAAAGTCTGGATACAGATGAAAGCAACATAACCATGAAAAAAAGTTGCTCAAACTTAAGCTATCCAATACAAATTAAATAACTACAGTAGTATGGATGTCATGCCCTGGGGCAAAAATAGAAATTTTTGGAATATTTTACATGCTTGGCAATGTAGAAAAGAACATTATCTCTATATATTAGAGACTGTGCAAGGTTTGGAGTTTCATTAGGAGGCCACCGAGTAACTAGAGAGCCAGTACGTTTACCAAGAAAGAAACTGTATGAAAAACATATGCTTTGAGCTGCAGCTGAAAAGGGATATCAAGTTCCATCCAAGTTCCATCCAAATTTGGACCTGTCAGAAGAGCTTGAAAAAAGTCTTAGTTTAGTATAGAAGTTATTAAAAAAAACTATTTATAAAAATGAAAGAAAAAAAGTTATTTTCAAAAATAGTGAACTTGCTCAAAGTGAGTGATTGAATTTTATCCTTGAGGCTGGGTTCACACTAGTATGAATTGGATGCAACTTTCCCCGCATCCAATTCACATGACAGGAGCAAGAGGAAATTTCCAAAAAAATAAGAGAAATTCTGGTCTTAGGTTGTCCAGAACTGGTATCACTATTGGAAGATTTCCCATCACCTCCTGTTCCAAAAATAACTGTAATATGCGTTTTTGAAAAACCATACAATCTTTTTAAGCACACCACCAGCATGAAAGGGCCCTTGCGGTAACCCCCTTCGATGATTATTTACACTTTAAGTGATCAAATATTTTTTTAGCATGGGTAGATTACAGTCACTCTCACTACTTATAAATCTCAGCAATGAAAGAGGTACTGCTTACACAACGGCAATAATAACATCAGATATTGACATGAGGCAGTTCCTCATATTTCAGGGACAGCAACTTCCCTGTTCTCAGGTCCTGTGCCTTGGGGACAGATAGAGTGCTTGTTCCCTCATCCAGGCAGTCTGTGTTCTTCTATAAACAATAGCATGTATAAAGGTGATAACATCTCTTCAGCCTCACACCAGTGCCAGCAGCTGAATTAAAGTGTCTGACAGATGTCAGGGTAAGAACTGGACAAATCTAATAGAGCAATCAGCTAACATCAAGGAAAGCTCAGGAAGTGGCGATAGAGTAGGATCACATAATATAAGGTGTATGACCAAATAAAACTTATTTTCAATTCTTCTTATATTCTTATTGTTATAGACTCCTATGATGAAGCCAATCATGCAATGGTTGTGGAAGTCACGATTGAATTTATTCATACGAGGGTTGTACTGAAGGTATAATAAAAGTGGACATAACTTCTGTAATACCCTCTAGTGCTAGAAGTGTAGATGGTTTCTTTCTTTTTTTGTGTGTGTGAGTGTAGGTACATTTTTGCAGGCTTGGCTAGCTGTCAGGCCTATCTGTGTTTGGTCCTGGGTTGGGCAGAAATCCAGGGAGAGCTCAGCCCAGCTGGGGAGGAACGTTTGGGAGGAAGCTGGTGATGGAGTTTTAGGCTGTCGTGGTCTTTGAAGGAGCTCTCCAGTCTGGGGGGGAGGGTGACCTTGGGCCTGGGCTCGGGTGCAGATAGGACCTTCCCAAAAACCACGGAGGTGCCCTGGCCATGAGGCACTGGGAGCAAGGAGAACAGTGGGAGAACACTGCTGGGCAAGTCTCCAGGAGCAACAGAAACAACCAAGGGTGCTGGAGAGTGACACACAGTCAGAAGGACTGAGAGGCACACCTGAGAGGACTAGGATGGAGCAGTCTGGAATGGAAGCAGAACCAGTCAGGAGGACTGTGGTGGCATGGGCAGTGGAAAGGGACAGCTGCAGCCAGGAGGGCTGGCAGGGTCTGAGGGGGTGGTGCTGGGAGCAGTCGCCACCTGTAGGACAGCTAGCACTAAGGACTACCAATTTTGCTGCACCAAAGGGACCCATGGTCCCTGCTTGCAAAGGGCATTTGCTTTGGACCTGACAGAGCCAGTGTCAGTGTCAGTTCCTGCATCAGTGCTAGCTGGTCCTTTGAGTGATAGTCTGCAAGCAAGTGTATGTGCTGGATGTTGAGGAGAAGAGATTGTATATACTGGAGTGTATATAGTTAAGTCCCTACCAAGTTCTTTAATCAAGTGGGAATCCCATATGTCCCTATCCCCATCCTAGTTCTTGTCCCCTAATAAAACAAAAAAAAACAAAGTGCAAGGACTGATTCTTGACTTGGTGTCTCTGGAAATTTTTGTGCCTGGCTGTGCAGGATAGGAGACAAACCACATTCACCAGCGGCCCCCATGGGGGTGGTGCTACACTTCTTATTAACTTACATAGGCCATTCAAATTTCACATGTTGATAGAGTAACTCTTCCTCTATAGTAACCCTTCTTCTTGTTTTTCATTTCAGGTAAATAATGGACTCCAAGCAGAAGCAATGTGCCGTCATTGAGTTCAGACTGCCTGAGTTCAGACAGTCTGCATCCCTTATTTTTTGTATAGCCCTCATGCATGACTGGTGTATAGCTGATGTCCCATATACCCCACCTCATACCATAACCCCAACTTATTTATCTTACCTTACTTAATAAATAAGTACACCACACCATCTGGATTAAATGGCCATCTGGCCCCTTTTTTAACATATTACAAATCTTATTGTTTATTATTTTACTGATATGTCTGAGGTTCATGAGGAAGGTATTCTACCGCATTGGCTGCACCACCTCTGCATCCTGGTCCCTAGCCGTGATCCTACCAGCTCAGGGACAAATTATTGACACCTTCTTGCCACTGCAGCCCGATGACCGGTAGCCCATTATTTCCAGATAGTGAGAGTACCCATACCGAGATAGGTCCAACTCGTCCCCACACCATATCCTGTTTACCTTCCACCATTCCAACCTTCACGAACCAGAGACCCCTGCCAAAGACTCCCACACCTCACACGTGGGAGGCCCGCCACAGCCGCTAGGCCCGCTGCAGCCCATCCTGGAACCCTAGGAACCACATGTCAATTCCCACGGCTGAAAAGTGAACCCCATCGGCCCTCAAATACAGGCCAATGTTCTTCTCCAACTCACAGTGGCGGACCACCAGTCCCCCATTATACACCACAAACTTCACCACTGCCTTATTGACCTTTATCCTGGTCTTGTTGATCAATGCAACCAACCGGGCCCCCCCCCCAAGCTGTTCTGCCTATTATATCCGACCACACCACCACCTTCTCAGGAAATGCTGATCTTAAAAGAAGGAAGTCCCATTTAACATCCTGAATAAGATCCCTAGAGGCCCTGATACTTAGGTCATTACCCTCAACGTGCAACAAAAGCACATCCGGGGGCCTATCCAACCTAGTATAACGCTGCACTTCGGGAAGGACGCCGGACCATAACATGCCCGGAATCCCAATCCAGCAAACTGAAGCCTCCTTCCTTGAGAAACCCAGCTGCCTGCCCTCCTGTCTGACCAGGGCCCTTTTCGTCCCCCAATGGACATAAGAGTGCCCCAGGATCCACATCAGGCACACCGGGCCTATAAGACAGAAAACAAACAGGGAAACATAGACACACAAACCAACACTATTCACACTACCCCACAAAAGGAAAAATACAAACATTACCCCAAGACAACAAACCCCACAGAAAGACATACACAGACAACACTAGATAGGAGCTGTCTACCCAGGCACTACCAAACCCCCAGACCACTTCCCCAACCTATCACAGTAAATGACATAGAACCGGAACCTTTGATATTCCCAGTGACCAATACGTTGAAGCATCTGGTCTCTGACACCCCACCTTGCCGCTTCTGTAGCTACCCCAATTGTAAAGGAATGGGAAGAATAGTCCCGAAGGGAGAAAC
The DNA here is from genome assembly GCA_037952925.1 of Lithobates clamitans. Taxonomy (NCBI): domain Eukaryota; kingdom Metazoa; phylum Chordata; class Amphibia; order Anura; family Ranidae; genus Lithobates; species Lithobates clamitans. Next base: position 1,490,546 of record JBBGZY010000385.1, read on the forward strand.
CCCCCGCCGCTAAACTCTTCTGGAAAATGGACACAAATTGATATCTTGACAATGGTGAACCATTGGCATGCACAAGGAGAGAAACCCCCCCCCCCCGGAAGGCCGCCCAGCCAATCCTGGGTAACCTCTACCGGGCATAACTCCAAACCAACTACCGCACCTAACACCACCCTAGCCCTCTTTCCCAACTGATCCGTTTTTGACCTATGGATGACCAATGTGACCGATCCGTCCTCCACGGACACGTCCGAAACCACCAAACCCCCAACAACCGACTTTGGGGGGCTAACCAATTCACCCACCCGTAACGCCCCTAAAAAGGCTAACACAAAAGCTGTACCTCAAATGGCGAAAAACAGACCTGGGGTAAAACACCCACCAAAACAGCTGGTTGGTAGCGGCTATCAATAGCATCTCAGCCTCTTCCCCGCCAGTGGTGCGCCTTCTGCGCCACTTAGTGTTGCTATGCTTGCAATTAAATACTTTCATTTATGCTGTGCACATTCCTGGGATTTGTAACAAGATAGTGGATGTTTTGTCTCGTTTCAGTCGGACGAGTTTCGCGTGTTGGCAGCGGAGCAACATGGGACACCTTGTCTCCGGTGGCTGTGGAAGATCACATTAGAGTTGCTGCTGGATTGATTTGGGATTCCCTGAGTGTCGCGACATGGGAAGCATACTCCAGGGCCTGGCGGGAATGGAGTTCATTGCTGTTGGAGGTAGGGGGGTGGAGCCCGGGGTGGAGGTGTCCTCCTTGGTTCTGTATTTCGTGGTGCGTAATTTTGTTCAGGGGCGTCAGCGTCAGCGTCATCTGGTTCAAGTTACAGGGTGTTGGGGATTTTACCAAATCCTTCCTGGTCAGACAGGCTATGAAGGGGTATCGCAGGGGTCGCCGTACCAGTGACGCTCGGCGTCCTATATCTATTTCCATATTGCGGGCCATCTTGGAATGGCTGCAATTGGTTTGTTCTTCAGCTTATGAACGGACATTGTTTCGTGCGGCCTTAAAAAATGGATAGCTGGGGGTGTATTATGGGAGGATGTGGTATTTACTGATTCATCGGCACGTATTAGAATACGTCGCTCCAAAACAGATCAGGGCAGCAGGGGTGTTAAAGTGGAATTGTTCCCGGGGCAATACTACAGGTCTTTGTCCAGTTTCTGCTCTGGAACAGTTCTCTATGTTATGTCTGCATTTAGGAGGTCCCCTGTTTATCCTGGTTTCAATTTGTGGCGGTTTTTCGCAAATGTTTGTCGGAGTCTTGACCCGTTGGAGTACGTGTCTCATTCTTTTCGCATTGGTGCGGCCACCGAGGCGTCTCGGTGGGGTTTGAATGACAATGCGGTCAAGCAGATAGGCAGGTGGGAGTCCAATATATTCCAGCTGTACGTCAGACCTCACTTATTGTAGGCCCTAGGTGTCTGTTATAATTTCCCTTTTTCCGTCTTCTTTATTCTCTTTTATGTTGTGTGTCAGTTGGTTTTGCATATTGGTGAGTGGTATTGTGGTTTTCTGTTTACTTACAGGACAGCGATGCCTCGTCTGGATCCTGGGGTATTTGTACCTCTTTTGGGAAGCCAGAAGGGTAGAGGTCAGGCCAGAGGCTAGGCAGTTAGGCCTCCCCCAGGAGTAGGGATGAGCCGAACACCCCCCTGTTCGGTTCGCACCAGAACATGCGAACAGGAAAAAAGTTTGTTCGAACACGCAAACACCGTTAAAGTCTATGGGACAAGAACATGAATAATCAAAAGTGCTAATTTTAAAGGCTTATATGCAAGTTATTGTCATAAAAAGTGTTTGGGGACCCAGGTCCTGCCTCAGGGGACATGGATCAATGCAAAAAAAAGTTTTAAAAACGGCCGTTTTTTCAGGAGCAGTGATTTTAATAATGCTTAAAGTCAAACAATAAAAGTGTAATATCCCTTTAAATTTCGTAGCTGGGGGGTGTCTATAGTATGCCTGTAAAGGGGCGTATGTTTCCGTGTTTAGAACAGTCTGACAGCAAAATGACATTTCGAAGGAAAAAACCCATTTAAAACAATTCGCGGCTATGGGCATTAAGGTGAAAAAACTTTTACCTTTACAACCCCTTTAATACTGTGTGAGTCTCTATTTACTACTACAGTTGATGAGATGACGGAACCCAGGGTGTCAGAGGTAAGGGAGAATTTGCAGAGTTGAGGTAATTAGTGGGGTACAGAGTCTATAAGCAGCCCTTACGGGGGTACCGCTACACCTGTAATGCTAACACTGATCTTTCCTGCAGCTCTAACTCTAACCCTACTTGTACCCTACTGTACCAGTATTTAACACTAATCTTCACTCTGTCCCAAATCCTTGCAATGTCTAAAGCTGACTAAACTTTTACATAAACATAATCAATGAGACTTTAGCGGGATCCCTGACCTCTAAAGGCAAAATGGTGATCTCCCGAGTTAGGGATGGCTGACATCCTTCTTCACAGTATGAGTTACTAGGCATGGTGGGTGTATTGCTAGTTGAAAACATGGGCACCATTCACTTTTTGAATGTGAACAAAAGAGATTTATTGTCTCCTAACAAGAACTGAAGGAGAAAGGGTTTAGGGCCAGGACGCAGATGCAATAGCAATTGGCAGACTCAGAGACAAAAATAGGCAGCCAGCAATACAGGTAGAGGGCCTTTAAGCTGGATGCAGCAACTATATTTGTAGAACTGCTGTCTCCTATGGCAACTAAACTTTGGACAGTCAATAGAGATCCATACACGTAACTCACAGTAACCCGTTATAGATCTTTTCTCACATCTCACAGTATCTTACTGTAGATCTTCTCTCACTGAGCTCCCAGTCTCTCACTAGATTTCAAGATCCCAGTTGTCACTGGATCCCCTGAGCTCTTCCACAGCTGACCCGCTGTATTCTCCTCAAGCGTCACCCCTGCTAACCTGCTGGGTCCCTGGCTTGGCATTCTGCTGAAACTTTCCCACTTGTTCACCATCTCCGGCTAGTGAATAAGGCTGCTCTGGTACTTCTTCAGATTTCCATACACTGGCCTCTGATAAACAGAGTGGTTGTCCCTTAATAACAACTGTGTTTTCTTTATCTCTGACTTTGATCCTCACTTGTCTCTGGTAACAGAAATGGTTGTCCCATGTGGCAACTGCTTCTCCCTCACCGCTGGCAATGATGCGGTTCCCCATCCGGTGAAACCTCTGCAGCTTGGTTGGGCTTCCGGCCAAGAGCGCCAACCCCGGGCTGCTTCTCTCAAACCTGGATAGGCCTCAGACAGCCTAGCAGCCCAGTGCTCCCAGGATAGGCCTCAGGCTTCTTGCCTAGCAACCCGGAGCCTTGTGACACACATCCACCCAGACTGCCGTCCGGGTGGCACAGAACCCCCGATCACCTGACTCCTCCCGAATAAATAGGCTCTCCCAGCAGCCAGGGGACTAAAGAAACCCCTGCCAATTGGCTGAGACAACCCATCCACTCCTAGTCTAAATTCACTATGCCCTAGTCAGTCCAATGCCAAAGGCAACAATGCCCCTTAGTGACAGAAGAGAGAGGTGCATCAAATCCAGAGTTAGGGAAAAGCAAGTAAATCCCCTATCAATCAGCCAGGCTAGTTACCACCTAGCAAGCTAAATTTTTTTTAACAACCCTGCCTACTACCAGGGTGCTACAAGGCAAAAAAGGCAAGGGTAGAAGTGAGTGACGCAATCTGCTGTCTCTCTGTGTCTCTCACATACAAGCAGTATATCTGTTCCTAGGGAACAATGAAGGGTGCACTGAATCTCAGGATGTATCATGAGGCATATCGATGGGAGTAACTAAGAAAAAATAACATGCTCAGAAAGCCAGAGTCCCAGTCTTTAGGGTAGATGCAGACCACTGGGGGCCCTGAAAACTTTTTTACAGGTAGACTGGGGCCATTATAAGTGACCATTATAAGGCTTCTTTCTTTTGAATGGCCTAATCCTTTAATCTTCTAATTTATTATGTTATTTATCAAAACGGTCACTGCTTGGCTTGATTAATGAAGAGCTGGATTTAAGGTAACCTGTACGCTGAGAACAATTCTTCCTTATCTGCATGTAATGTCTGATAGTGCTTATAGAATAATCCATTACTGTGAATAGGCTGCGGGGAGAAATTGTGTAGAAAAGTCCCTGGCGGTCTTTAGCACCGTTTCCAGGGCTGATTAATGACGATCTGCCACCAATATGTTCTGGTGTAATTCCACTGGTACTGCTCTGAAGTCAGCCTGTTTAGTGAAATAAAGAGCAACGTGCACAGGCAAGTGAGGGTCACTGCGTGAAATACATGGCTTCAGAGTAACTGGAAATGGTATAGTAAATTGATTGCAAAACAAATTTTTTTAATTTTTAGATAAACATCAAAGAGATAAGGTTAATGTACGTATTTTATAATAATCATTATCTGATCATGTAAAAATTTGTTTTTATGTATCTCATCTTGCAACTAGGACACAATTGCTCATTATATGAGAGCTCTACCCAAACTAATGCAAAAGCGTGCAGAATTTTTTTTATCAATTTAGATAAGTCATTCAAATTTAACATGTTCATAGAGTAAGGGTGGAAATAGATGTGCCTCTAATGCCCGTACACGCGATCGGAAATTCCACCAGCAAAACTCAGATGACAGCTTTTGATCAGAAAATGCGACCGTGTGTATGCTCCATTGGACTTTTGCTGGCGGAATTGCAGCCAGCAAAATATTGAGAGCAGGTTCTCTATTTTTCGGTCGAAAAAAGTTCCTATCCAAAAATGCGATCGTCTGTATGCAATTCCGACGTGCCAAAAATCACACATGCTCAGAATCAAGTACGAGACGGAAGCGCTCGGTCTGGTAAAACTAGTGTTCGTAAGGGAGATAGCACATTCGTCATGCTGAAAATTATTGGATCTTTTAATACAGCGCGTTCTTTTGTTCTTTATAATGCTAGAAGTATGAAGTTGTTTTGCTGCTGATATTCACACAGAGTTCTGACAAACTTATTTCTTTATAATTTTTCGTGATCTCCTGAATAATCATTTTTGTTTTTAAAGCCAGATCTCCATAATAATGTTTAGAATTATTTTTTATAGCCAACTTTTTTAAAATTTTCTGGCTCATAATAACAAAATAAAGATGAAGGCAACGCTGGAGAAACTGCTTGAATTTGCGAAGCCTTTGGCCCCCAGGGCAAACATCAAGTCTTTGTAAATTTAAATTGTTAGCCTGAGAAGTCCATATAATACGGAGCACAATCTGGTCCAGGACTCCCAGAGATCATGAACAGCAGCAGATGACATATATGTCCCCAGGCTGTGTTACTACAACAGCCTGCGTCTTCTGTCAGACCAGACTGAACCCAGGCCATCACTTTCTTGTCTTCCTTGCAGCCTTCCCTCCACGCTTCCCTGCAGCTTTCCCTGCAGCCTTCCCTGGAGGCTGTGGCTCTGGAGGTGGACTTGTGGCAGGAGGAGGAGGAGAAGGATGGGCGGGCGCACCTAAGTGCATGTTATCACTTATTTGGTCCTTCAACCCCTTATGAATGGTCTCAAAAATAATTTTCTCACAGATGACGCATTGGCCCTGCTCCATTTGCTGCAATTTGACAGCTACATAGCAGCCATAGGCCTCTTCAGCATCGGGGGGGGGGCTTTTCAGGGCCGCATTAGCCACCTTAATGAGGCCCAGTGCTGCCACCTCCACGTTACTCCCCTTCCTGGCCCTTTTTGTTGGAAGGCGGAGGGGAGGCACATGGGATTGGGTGTGGCTACTGGGGCAAACCACCTCCCGGCTGACACTTACCCCCGCCACCTCCTGGCTGACACTTACCCCCGCCTCCTCCTGTGTGCCACATTCCAGAGCCTCTTCCTGGCTGAGGTCTTCCTGTGTATGAAAAAAGGGACATAGTTTTAGTTTTTGGTTCATCAATCACACACAATTTTCAGCTCATGACTGTTGCAAATTGAATGCTAATAAATAGAAAAGACTATCATTCTGAGCCCAGCATTTTTAATTCTTGTCACAATCATTTTTGGCCCCTACTGTCTATTGATATGTAAAACACTTTTTGTTAAATCATTCATTCGTTATCAATAATAACATCTAGTTAACAACAATAATTTTCGGACAATAAATATGTTAAAAAATATTATATCTGGCTCCAGCTGGGCTCCTCTACTTCTTCCAGGATGAAAGGCCCAGGTTGGTCCTCGGAAGCCTCAGTTGGGGTTGAGTGAAGGGTTGAGGGAAGGCTGGATGGAAGTGTAGAAAGTAATTCCCTGACTTCCACCTGGTCTTCCAGAAACAGCATTCTGTTGTAGCACCACAGTCTGGGTGCATACACGTCTTCTTCTGCTGCTCTTGATCTCATGGAAGCCTGGACCTTATTAAGCTCCTTCCTATACATGCTTCTCAAGCTACCTATTTTCCTCTCCACAAACTCGATGTCTGCGTTGGGGACCTGCATCTTCACAAATTGCAGCAGTTTCTCCAGCGATGCCTTCCTAGCTGGTTTATTGCGATATAACGGGTTTTTAACGTCCCACAAATTACGCATATCCCTGTATTTGTCAATGAAATGGCCCATGAAATCAGGATCTTTGAAATGTTTCATATTTGCTGCAAGACAAAATACAAGACAAAAACACTAATATCAGGCTAAACTCTCCTAATCTTATCCCAATATAGGCCTCAATCTTGAATCAGTATAGGCCACTGATGTCCCAAGTTAAAATATTACCTCCGTTAGAACGTTCAGTGCTTCCTATCCTCCTTCCTACACACACAGAACGTAGGTACGACACACGCGTGTTAGCTTTATATACACTGCGCATGTGTGAAACCCTGCCCACGTCGCCCGCCCCTGACGTTCTTTCTAGAATATTACCTTCTCTTTCGGCGCAGTGGGAGATGAACATGGCGGAGACACAGCAGGTGCGTAATAGCACTAAGGAGGAGGAGGAAGCCCGGAGCCAGAAATGTCCCGATCCCGGAGGAGAGGATTTAAGGCCTCAAATTTGGCCTTTGTAGAGATGGTGGAGATGGTGGACATCTTGAAGAGAACCGACTATGACGGGAAGTATGGACTGTACCTAAACCCAAATGTGAGAAAGGCCAAGATCATGACTAAAGTTGTGAAGAGTCTGCACAGGAATTTTGGGGTACGGCGATCCACGGAGCAATTGAGGAAACGCTCGTCAGACCTTAACTTGAGGGAGCAGGATCAGTACAGAAGGATCAAGAAAGTTCTTCTAAAAAGTAAGTAGTTGTCGTGTGTTCCTATTATTATTATTACTTGCATGCTGCTCCATGTGCTTTTCTTTACAGTTGTACAGTTTAAAATGGCAACTTTTAGGCTCCTGGGCACAGTAATCGTTCGCAGTAAACCTCGTTTGTTCACCAACTAAATAGGATGTTTTAGGCAGATACAGGGTTAACTACATTTGGTCATGCTAATTTTAATTAAAAGAAGTTTAGGACATTGTTGTCTAGATGTGTTTGTAACTAGAATGAATAGCAAACTTGATTCAGTGTAATGTAAGGAGAGGACACTCAGCAGCTGTTTACACATCTGGACTCTGGAGCACTAGTGTGGGACACAAGAACAAACTTTTTAGGGTGTCCTACACAGGTGCTCCAGTGGATACTAGGGGTGACTACATGTGTGAAACTTGTCCAAAAAAAGGTAAGTATTGCAGCTTTGTTAAGGGAATAAATAATGTCTTCAACTTGGAACTCTGCCAAAACAGACAATTGTACCACACTTCCAAGCAATGTTTCCCATTCATATTTCTGGCCACAAATATCTGTGTGCTAAGTATACCTTTTGTTTCATTCTCATAGGGGAGAAAAGACTCGGGACGTCTGAGTACTCCAGGAACCCCCCTCCCCACCTCCTGAAGAAGGGGAACAGAGGGCACAACCTCAGGATGTGGAGGAAGGAGAGGTGGTTGAGATTGTCACCACAACAGGTGAGTGTCTGACACCACAGATTCAGGTAATAGATGTATGCCTGCATATTTATAATACATGGTGTGTATTTTTTCTTTTAGGTGATGTGCATGTTGTGGAAGAACAATCTACTCATTTCACGACTGACAGTGCACAAAGGCTAATCCGGGACATAATGTTTTGTAGTCGGGATTTAGACCTCATAAAGGAAAAAAACAAGGAGATTGAACAAAGAATGATGAACATGATTGATCTAAATCCCAAAAAAATTACAATTTTTTTTTTTAAAATAACCTTTTTATACATTTTAAAAGCCAAATTTGGAAGATGCATACGGTGTGTCAACATGTGCTATCTGCCATCAGGGGACATCAATGTACGCGTTTTGTGGGTGCAACCGCTTCCTCGCAACTCTAGTAGGTGAGAGGAAAGGGTTGCACCCCCAAAACACGTCCATTGATCCCCCATGATGGCAGGTAGTACATGTTGACATTAGGCATGGGATCAGGAGGGAAATCCCCATTTTGACTCCCAATTTGTGAGCATCTTGTAATTTTGGCTTTTAGAGGGGTGACATCACCCCATCTAATGAAGGCAAGATCAAGACATTTTTGACACTATAATGTCTGATATTGCCTTCAGTTTTTCAATGTTGAGCTTTTTAAGTTCCTGAGTTGTGTATGTTATGTTTTGAAACATGCCTGTTTATGTACCAAAAAAAAAAATTTCAAGGTAAAATTGTATAAAATAAAGATGTCATTTTTTTTACCAAAAAAGGTTTTACAATGCACATCTGAATGTCCACGGAGTAAAATGTTTTATACTCAACAATGTGTGGCTTCTTCTTTCAATGCTCAATACCAGTTTTTGTATTAAGTTGGTGTTTACAGTGACAATGGGTGTTATTTAAATAATGGAAAAACCACTTACTGTATGTACTCGAGTATAAGTCGATCCGAGTATAAGTCGAGGCCCTAATTTACCACAAAAAAATGGGAAAAACCTATTGCCCTGAGTAGAAGACGAGGGTGAGAAATGCAACATTTACTGTAAGTGGAAAAAGAGGGTCAACAATGCCCATCTGCAGCTGTATACCTCCCTGTGTCCTGTGCATGTGTCCTGTGCATGTGTCATGTGTGCTGTGCATATGTGCATGTGTCATGTGTCCTGTGCATATGTGCATGTGTTCTGTGTATATGTGCATGTGTCATGTGTCCTGTGTATATGTGCATGTGTCATGTGTATATGTGCATGTGTCCTGTGTATATGTGCATGTGCCATGTACCTGTGTCCTGTGTATATGTGCATGTGTCCTGTACCTGTGTCCTGTGTATGTGTGCATGTGTCATGTGTATATGTACCAGTGTCCTGTGTATGTGTGTATGTGTCATGTGTATATGTACCAGTGTATGTGTCCTGTGTATGTGTGCATGTTTCTGTGTGCATGTGTCTGTGTGCATCCTACCTGTGCCTCCATGTGCCGCTCTGCACCGATCAGCGCGTGCTATTACTATTCGGCGGCCATTCACTGTTCAAAAGCCGCGCCTCCTCCTCGTCCATGATAGGTAGAAAACTCAATTTCCCAGCAGTCAGCGGTCAGCCTATCACAGACATTCTCTCATCCTCATACCACGGACGAGGATGAGAGAATATAAGTGAAAAAAGCAGCGCTAGCGACAAATAAACCAAAACCTTATCGCTGCTGTAAAAAAAGTAATAGTACTTTGAAAATATAAAAACAAACAAATACAGCGCTGATAAAACGTGACTATAAAGTGCTAAGTGCTGACAATAAATGTAAACAGAGTGATAGATATATGATGGACTACATATCACATGCAGTCTAGAATTACACATACAACTCTTGGATGCAAATAGTGAAGCATATTAGGTGATTACACAAAAAAATAATAAACATATGTGCATACCGCATATAATGTGGAAAATAAGAAATAAAATAAACCATAAGTGCTGACCAATTGATGAACAAACGAAAATAAATATTGGCAGCTGGACTGATGGATTTAAACAGTGGTTGCTCACAAGACAGAAATATTGATCCTAGCAATAGTCCCAAAGTGGATAGCAACAACAAGACTTGTCACTAAATTAACAGGCAGGACGGTCCTGAAATAATACAGCAGCTCCTCCTCCTAGGCTGACAGCCTTTCTCAATGGTGATATGCAAGGTATATCTCTAGCGTGGATCAGTGGAAGAGATGGCCGATGCTCAGATCAAATAAGCCATAAGTATACAGTTGACCACCCAAAACAGAGGAAAAAACATATAGTGAAGTACTGTGGATGTTAGCAAATCACTAGCGCTACAAGCCGCTACTCACATACTCCCGGTTGTAATCAGGCATATCAGACAGTCTCCGCGATCGCCGCTTACAGCGTGCGTTCCACGGAGTCAGGAAGGAAAACGTCACTTGGTTGTGCAAAAAGCCGGATGTTACGTCGACGCGTTTCGCCCCTCCCCCAGGGCGTCCTTTGATGACGCCCTGGGGGAGGGGCGAAACGCGTTGACGTAACATCCGGCTTTTTGCACAACCAAGTGACGTTTTCCTTCCTGACTCCGTGGAACGCACGCTGTAAGCGGCGATCGCGGAGACTGTCTGATATGCCTGATTACAACCGGGAGTATGTGAGTAGTGGCTTACATCCACAGTACTTCACTATATGTTTTTTCCTCTGTTTTGGGTGGTCAACTGTATACTTATGGCTTATTTGATCTGAGCATCGGCCATCTCTTCCACTGATCCAAGCTAGAGATATACCTTGCATATCACCATTGAGAAAGGCTGTCAGCCTAGGAGGAGGAGCTGCTGTATTATTTCAGGACCGTCCTGCCTGTTAATTTAGTGACAAGTCTTGTTGTTGCTATCCACTTTGGGACTATTGCTAGGATCAATATTTCTGTCTTGTGAGCAACCACTGTTTAAATCCATCAGTCCAGCTGCCAATATTTATTTTCGTTTGTTCATCAAGTGGTCAGCACTTATGGTTTATTTTATTTCTTATTTTCCACATTATATGCGGTATGCACATATGTTTATTATTTTTTTGTGTAATCACCTATTATGCTTCACTATTTGCATCCAAGAGGATGAAAGAATGTCCGTGAAAGGCTGTACACTGACTGCCTATCACAGACGAGGAGGAGGCGCGGCTTTGGAACAGTGGGAGGCTGCCGAGTGGTATGTAGCACACGCTGGCCGCCGTCTGCCTGCATGACACGCTGATCATGTAGGCAGAAGGCGGTGACTCGAGTATAAGTCGAGGGGGGCACTTTCAGCCCCAAAAAAGGGGCTGAAAATTTCGACTTATACTCGAGTATATACGGTAGCACTACAAGTGCACCAGGAGAACCTAGGAGACAGATAAAAGAAACACAAGCAGTAAATCCAATTCAAGATTTTATCATATCATGTTTTTTTTTATTTTGCAAATATTAAAAAATGTACTGGCATAGTAATGGCCCCCCTACCCGTAAAATATTCTACATATTTTTGACGCACTTCAGGGGCGCTTTGGGGGGGCAAGCCAGAATGGGCAGTTTCCAGGGCCGTCATTGTTGGTTCATGAAGTCCGGCCTCAGGCCCAACTGAGGCAACATAATTAGTAGCATTTTGCTTTAAAAAGTTGTGCAGGATGCAGCATGCTAACACAATGTAGTTAAGTTTGTACTCTGCCATATTTATAGCCGTTAGAAATAGGCGGAACCGGCTGGACATTATCCCAAAGGTGTTCTCCACGACTCTTCTGGCTCTGGCCAGCTGGAAATTAAAAACCCTCTTCTCCGTGGTGAGGGAATGGCCTCATCATGTGATCACCCAGACCAAATGCTTCATCAGCAATAAAAACAAACGGGAGTCCTTCCACGTTCTCTTCCGCAGATGGCAATCCCAAGCCACCACTCTGGAGATGTGTGTAAAACTCTGCCTGGGCAAAGACTCCACCATCTGTCATCCGGCCATTCTTCCCCACATCCACACAGAGAAACTCATATGTCGCTGACACCACCGCCATCAACACGATACTATTGAAACCCTTATGCAGCGTACACATGAGCGGATTCTTCTATCGGACTGGTCCGACGGACCGAGTCCGGCGGACAATCCGATTGTGTGTGGGCTTCATCGGACCTTCAGTGGACTTTTTCTGTCGAAAGTCTGACGGACTTTAGATTTGGAACATGCTTCAAATCTTTACGTCGTAACTCCGCCGGACCCAGAAATCCGCTCGTCTGTATGCTAGTTCGGCGGACAAAAACCAACGCTAGGGCAGCTATTGGCTACTGGCTATCAACTTCCTTATTTTAGTCTGGTGTATATCATCACGTACGAATCCATTGGACTTTGGTGTGATCGTGTGTAGGCAAGTCCGTTCGTTAAAAAGTCAGTCAGACCAGTCCAGTCGAAAAGTCCGCCCGTGTGTACGCGGCTTTATAATTAAAATAGTATGACCCCGAATGGGGTGGTGGGACGATGTGGAAATGCTTCCCATCAATTGCCCCTCCACAGTTGGGAAAGTCCCAACGGTTGGCAAAGTGGGATGCCACAGTCTGCCATTCCTGTGGCATTGAAGAAAACTGTGGAGTTAAAACATTAACAAAAATTAGTACTTTTGCACATAACATTGCAAGCAGATTAGGCACAAACATTCTTGGCCAACATCAGTATAACATTTATTTTAAGGAGTATTTAAAGACAAAAATATAAGGTCCACTTATCAGATTTGTCACCCCTTCTGATGGCCCATTGGTGACCCCGCCCCCCTCTGACATCACAGGGAAAGCCATAGGGAAGTCCCCGTCAAGTCCCCGTGCATCAGAGGGGGGCGGGGTCACCGGGTGGCCCCGCCCTCCTTTATATAAGAAGTGTCAGAAAAAGAGAAGCGTCACACAGTGGGAGCCTCCCATGGATGCGGAGCGGCCCAAGAACGAAGCGGGGAAGAAGACGCCACGGTGGAAGATGCCGGACGAGAACACCGGAGCAAGAAGCAGAGGATCGGAGGAAGAACCAGTGGAAGAAAAAGATGGAGAAAGAAACCGAAGGAAGAAGGAAGAAGACCCAAAGAAGATGGAAAGAAGAAGACTTTAAATAAAGGAATTGTCAAAAACTGTCTCTTCCAGATTCCGATAAGCCCCCCGCCCGCAGACCCCCACAACCACCGGCCAAGGGTTGTGGGGATGAGGCCCTTGTTCTCATCAACATGGGGACAAGGTGCTCCCAATGTTGAGGGCATGTGGCCTGGTACGGTTCAGGAAGGGGGGCGCTCTCTCATCCCCCCCTCTTCCTGCGGCCTGCCAGGTTGCGTGCTTGGATAAGGGTCTGGTATGGATTTTTGGGGGACCCCATGCCATTTTTAAAAAAAAAATTGGCGCGGGGTTCTCCTTAAAATCCATACCAGACTGTTCAAACACGAGAAACATGCGCCCCTTTACAGGCATACTATTGACACCTCCCAGGTACGAAATGTAAAGGAATATTACACTTTTATTGTTTCACTTTAAGCATTATTAAAATCACTGCTCCCGAAAAAAAAGGCCATTTTTAAAACTTCTTTTTGAATTGATACATGTCCCCCCCCCGGGGCAGGACCCGAGTCCCAGGTCCCCAAAACTTTTTATGACAATAACTTGCATATAAGCCTTTAAAATTAGCACTTTTGATCATTCATGTTCGAGTCCCATAGACTTTAATGGTGTTCGCGTGTTCAAAAAATGTTTTGCCTGTTCCCATGTTCTGGTGCGAACCGAACAGGGGGGTGTTCGGCTCATCCCTACTACAGAGTTCCAAACTTATTTATGAAGACATCTAGTGGCCAATTTGGGCAACTACACTGGGCATCTCTGTGCTCCTGGGCCCTACCCAGCATAACCAGCACAGGTCCACTTCAAGTGCAGTAAGTTGTAAATGGTCCTCTGGTGCCCAGGATGGTGCTTACTCAGGACTAGGGACTCAGCGTAACACCTGGATAGAAGCCCAATAGAGTGGCAACATAAGGAAGACAGTTGTTAGAAAGCAGTCACATCCCTAGTAGAAAAACCCTGTCTCCCTGCCAGCAGACTGCAAAAAAGGGCCCTTGCTCCCTGTGTAGAAGCAGTGGTCTCTCTGCAGAGGCCAGGCTGCAGCCATGCCACAGCTAGAGCGTTCCAATCACCAGGGACCATAAGCTTTACTGGTAAAAGAGATCTAGTTCTGACTCAGCAGGGGGCATGTCAGAGCTCAGCATGGAGATCGCTAATTCCACAAGGATCCCTCTTTGCTGCATGCTGGCAGGAGACAGGCTTTTCTACTCAGGTTGTGGCTGCTTTTGTAAGAAAATGAACGTAGATGTAAGAACATACACTATATTACTAAAAGTATTGGGACGCATGCCTTTACACGCACATGAATTTTATTGGCATCCCATTCTTAGTCCGTAGGGTTCAATATTGAGTTGACCCACCCTTTGCAGCTATAACAGCTTCGACTCTTCTGGGAAGGCTGTCCACAAGATTTAGGAGTGTGCCTATGGGAATGTTTGACCATTCTTCCAGAAGCGCATTTGTGAGGTCAGGCATTGATGTTGGATGAGAAGGCCTGGCTTGCAGTCTCCGCTCTAATTCATCCCAAAGGTGTTCTATTGGGTTGAGGTCAGGACTCTGTGCAGGCCAGTCAAGTTCCTTCACCTCAAATTCACTCATCCATGTCTTTATGGACCTTGTTTTGGTCCAAATCATTTGGTGAAGGGGGATTATGGTGTGGGATTATTTTTCAGGGGTTGGGCTTGGCCCAAGGGCTGGCACAAGGGGGACGGAAGGGACAGATGCCCTGGGCGATACAATTTACTTGAGGAAGGGGGGACGCAGTGCAGGTGAAGTGCTTATAAAATCGGTGTGTGTGTGACTAACACACCTCTGGCCGGTCTGCAATAGTTGTAACAATGTCCCAAGTGTGCTCCTGCACCGGGCAAAACATTAGCATAGCCCAGCCCCTCACTTCCCTGTCAGTGGCGATACCTCGCCTGACAGGAGCTTCGTAGTCTCATCCTGGCATGACATCACCAAGAGGCCAGCTGCCGGCGGGAGGCGGGATTGAAGAGGACCCAGAGGAGAGGAGAATAGCCTGCTGCTGCTGGAGCTGTGATATAAAGGAGCTGCCGAGCGAGGAGAATTCAAGCACAAGTTAGCAGATTACAGATCTTCCATCTGCATATGGAGTTAACTCTTTGGATTGGGATGGGGGGGGGGGGGCTGAGGGGAGGTATTTGTAATGTGCAGCATGAAGGGCAGGGCCATCTTATATGGATTGGACCCTGGGCAATTTTCTTGGCCCCCTCCTTCCATGTAATTTTGCTTTGCACCTGCTCTGAGACATACAATAAATAGCAGCTAGACTCAAAATCATTTTACTGAATCAGATCAGGCAGCTAATGCGATTGGTTGTCAGAGTTTACAGTGTATCATTACCGCTCACTGACTGGCTGCTAGAGGTTACAGCACACATTATGGCTCACTGAATATTTGTTAGAGGTTACAGCACATGACTTCTGCTTGCTGATTGGTTGCTAGAGATTACTGTACATTATTACTGCTCACTGATTGGTTGCTAGAGGTTATTGGACATCCTTATCACTCATTAATTGGTTGCTAGAAGTTACTGCACGTTATTACTGCTCACTGATTGGTTGCTAGAGGTTATTGGACATCCTTACCACTCATTAATTGGTTGCTAGAAGTTACTGCACATTACTGCTCACTGATTGGTTGCTAGAGGTTGCTGCATATCCATACCGCTCAATGATTGGTTGCAAAAGGTTAGTGCACATCATCTCCTCACTGCTTGCACACCATGGACTGGGGAGGTGAGTGGACCCATGAATAGACAGAAAACTCCTAGGGATCCTAGGACTCCTGGGATCAGTGTTAATGCTGGGGGGGACCACCAATGTGAGGGGGGATTTACACTGACCACCATTGTGAGGGGGCATTTACTCTGACTACTATTGTGAGGGGGAATTTGCACTGACCACCATGTAATGGGGGATTTTACACCACCCACCAATATAAGGAGGGATTTCTACACTGACACCAATGTAATAGGAACATTTACACCAACCACCAGTGTAGGGGGGAATATACAATGACAACTATTGTCGATGAGATTTGTACCGACCACCAATGTATGGTGACACTTCTACACCGACCGCCAATGTTAGGGGGAATTTACACTGACCACCAATGTAAGGGTGACCTTTATACTGGCCACTAGTGTGAATGAAAGGATTGTGCCCCAATGTAATAAGACGATTTACACTGACCATCAATGTAAGGAGACATTTAGCCTGCGTTCACATTTGTGTGTGTCGGGAATGCTTTCCTGACACCACAGAAACGTGCTGTCCTTTAGCAGATACACAACAGTGGCATTAATTGTTAATGACACCCTCACACATCGGCTGAGATGTGAGTATTCCCATGCACCAAAATTCATGGTGCTGTGGCATCATGTTATTTTGAAAAAGGGTTATACCTTCAATTTGCTTACCTTTGCAGAACAGGCTGATGTTAGGCTTAATGACCACAGTTGTAGGCAGGACTTTCAAGCATGCCCCTTTACCTCCCCAGTGGGCAGCATTCAGCAGAAGTGATGGTGGATATGACCTCAGGGGGGCATGATATACATAATGAGAACCTCCAGAGTCTAGGACAGCTAACATCCTTCTGTATAGAGTGGGTTGCGAGGCATAGTGGGCACAATGGAAGGTAGATTCATTGGCGCCAGACACTTCTTGAATGCAAAGAGATTTAATTTCTTTTGAACAGAACAGTGGGAGAGAGGGTTTAGGGCCAGAACACCCCTAGGTAGTTGCAATCAGGACCGTCTTTATTATTGATTGGACCCTGGGCAAACAACATTTTCTTGCCCCCCCGACTGCAATTTCGCTCTCCACCCCCCCCCCAGAAGGTCAGTAGTATGCAGGAAAGTGTACAGAGGTCAGTAGTATGCAGGGCAGTGTATAGGGGTCAGTAGTATGTAGGGTAGTGTTCAGAGGTCATTAGTTTGTAGGGCAGTCTACAGAGGTCAGTGGGATGTAGGGCAGTGTACAAAGAACAGTAGGGAAGAGGAGAAGGGGAAACAGGTGTACAGGTGTCAGTGGGATGTAGCGCAGTGTATGGAGGTCATTAGAACATAGAACAGTGTACAGGGATCAGCAAGGCAGAAGACTAAGTGTCACAAGGGCAGAGGACAGGGGGCCAAGATGGAACAGTGGGGGGGGGGCAGCATGGCACAGTAAAGGGGGTCAGGAGAGTGCAGGGTACAGTGCAGGGAGTGAGGGTAATATACAGGGGGTCGGGAGTGTGCATGCCAGGGGGGTCAAGAGGGAAGAGTACAGGCAGTGGGAGGGCACAATACAGGGGTCAGGAGGGCACAGTTCAGGGGCCAGGAGGGAACACACCAGGGAGGTCAGGAAAAAAAAGAGTACGGGGGATTGGAGGGAACAGTACAGGGGCTAGGAGGGGCACACACCAGGGGGTCAGGAGGGAAGAGTACAGAGAGTGGGAGGGCACAGTACAGGGGTCAGGAGGGCACAGTATGGGGGTCAAGAGGGCACAGTATGGGGGTAAGGAGGGCACCACAGTATGGGGGCTCAGGAGGGCACAGTAAGGGGGTCATGAGGGCACAGTATGGGGGTCAGAAGGGCACAGTATGGGGGTCAGGAGGGCACACTATGGGGGTCAGGAGGGCTCAGTACAGGGGTGGGAGGGCACACACCAAGGGGGTCAGGAGGGAAGAGTATGGGAGTGGGAGAACACATTACAGGGGTCAGGAGGGCACAATACAGGGGGGTGGGAGGGCACAGTATAGGGACTGGGAGGACACGCAGCAGGGGGTCGGGAGGGCACACACCAGAGGGCGGTATAAACCTGAACGCAGTGAAAATCATTATTCCCATTATCAGCTAACATGCAGCACTTCTATGCTAAGCTGCAATAACTAATCAGACTTAGCATAGTCTTAGCAATCAGTACCGCCTCATCAGTGCACATCTGTGCCGCCTCATCAGTGCACATCTGTTCCACCTCATCAGTGCCCCTCTGTGCCACCTCATCAGTGCCCCTCTGTGCCACCTCATCAGTGCCCCTCTGTGCCACCTCAGTGCCCATCTGTGCTCATCAGTACCGCCTCATCAGTGCCCATCAGTGCAGGCTTAGCACACACCTGTGAAGTCGCATCATCACCAGCAAGCATGTCCAAAAGAGTCTTTTCCGCCGAGGAGGCATACCAGATTCTTTCCCAGGCCGACGGGGAGCTCTCTTGTTCGGATTCCATTTCAAACTCCGATTCTGAGTCGGACGTCAATTATGAGCCAGTCCTCAGTAGTGGAACACTGAGTGACTCAGAGGAGGAAGATATTCGGCCCGCCAAAGGAAGGCGTTCTAGTGTGGAGGCAGTGGCATCCACTAGCACCGCAGTGCCTTCCACCAGCACCGCAGTGCCTTCCACCAGCACCGCAGTACCTGCGGCCAAGGACCCATGCCAGCCTTCCCTATGCCCTTCAAAACCCCTTGTGGCTTTCTCCTAATTCAGGAGAAGCCAACATTCCCCCTTTCACTGCCCAGCCAGGAGTCCAGGTGGACACGGAAAATTTTTCCCCAATCAATTTTTTTGATTTAATTTTTACAGAGGACATGTTATCAACAATTGTGGCCCAGTGCAACCTTTATGCACAACAATTTATTTGAAATAACCCAATGTCCTATTATGCCCGTCCCTACGAGTGGAGAGACCTAACGGTGGAGGAGTTGAAGGTTTATTTAGGCCTCACATTTGCTATGGGACTCACCAAAAAAAACACCTTGAATTCCTATTGTTCAACCCACCCCATCCACCACATGCCATTCTTCTCCAAGGTAATGCCCAGAACCAGATACTAAATGATAATGAGGTTCCTTCATTTCAATGATAATACCCAATGCCCTCCCCGAAATGACCCAAATTATGACAGGCTTTTCAAAATTCGGCCAATATTAAATTATTTTTCTGAATTATTCCCCCAGCTGTTTACCCCGGACCAACATATATGTGTGGATGAGTCCCTTGTTAAATTTAGTGGCAGGCTTAAAATGAAGCAATTTATCCCCAGCAAAAGGGCCCGCTATGGGGTGAAGGTGTACAAACTATGTGACCGAGTCACCGGGTACCTGTATGCCTTCAAAGTGTATGAAGGGAAGGACACCCAGCTGCAACCACCTAATTGCCCGGACTACTTGGGATCAAGCGGGAAAATTGTTTGGGACCTGATATACCCCCTACTGGAAAAAGGCTACCACCTGTATGTAGACAACTTCTACATATCTCTGCCCCTGTTCCACAACCTTCACCGGAAGAAGACGCCTGCATGTGGCACCATAAAAAGGAACCGGAAGGGCTTTCCTCAAAGTCTTGTCAATAAGAGTTTGGGGAAAGGAGAAACGGCAAGTCTGCGGAACAAGGAGATTTTGGCAGTGAAGTGGAGGGACAGAAGAGATGTCTACATGTTGTCTTCAATCCACAATGATACCTTCTTATAAATCCCTAGAAGAAATGGCCCCATCCAAAAGCCAAAATGCGTTTATGAATATAATTTGTTCATGGGGGGAGTCGACTTCATTGACCAAATGTTGGAACCATACCTTGCCACAAGACGGACATACCATTGGTATAAGAAAGTTGCAAATTATTTTTTTCAATTGGCCATATACAACTCATATGTAATTTACCGTAACTCCACCCAAAACCCCAAACGCTTCCTTGGCTACCAGGAGGAAATTTACACTGTCCTTATATTCCGGAACGGCCCCCCAGAAACCATCCGATCAGATGTTCTTAGTCGACTCTCCGAACGCCACTTTCCAGATAGACTCCCTCCCAGACCAACAACGACGTCAAAAAAAAATGTAAGGTGTGTACCAGAGCAGGAGTCAGAAGAGACACATCTTATTACTGTGCCCAATGCCCTTCCGAACCAGGCCTCTGTATAGGTGAATGCTTTCGCCGTTACCATACTTCAATAAATTATTAGTGAAGTATGGTAACATAATCCTCAGTTCCTGCCTTCACACACCTGCACACCCCTTATGCCACTACCTGCTCTGTAACTGACCCTGGCTTGTTATTCGACCATGCTTCTACCTAACGATTCTGAACATAATGCTGCCTGATTTGGAACTGACCCTGGACTGTTATTGGACCATGCTTCTGCCTAACGATTCTGTACATACCTCTGCCTGATCTGGAACTGACCTTGGACTGTTTGACCATGATATTTGCCTGCCTCTTGGACTGATCTTGTACCCTGCAACTGGACTAGTGGGATTCAACACAGGGGTCTCACATATGTGAGGGGCTCCAGAATTGTTTTTCTGGATGAAGAAAACAATTTTTTTTTGTTTTCTCATTCCTAGATTAGGGTCTGGAGACTCGGAGGCTTCAAAGAGATTTGGATGGGAGAAGCCTCTACCCCTGTCCCCATTCTGTCCTGAATGAGGCCCTACTGCTGCCTGTAGGACTTACTGCCATTATGTCCCTGCCTGTTGCACTGACCACACCACATGTTCCTGCCTACTACCAGGACCAATATTTATGGCACCTCTGACAATTTCTCTGCCTGCACTAACCCTGGACTGTATATGGACAGTATCCCTGCCTGCTGCCTGGACAATTGTGTTTGCCGTTGCTGACCAAGTCACTGCCTGCTGCCTGGTCCAGAGCTATCCTCCTGTGTACAAATGCGCTACTACAACCACAGGTAATCTTTTGTTTACACTTTGCTCAGCATAATGTATTTTGGGGTGTAATTCTTGGTATGTGCATGCTATGTGTTCCTGGAACACCCGACGGTGTTCCTTGCATGTTGGATCTCTGTATGTGGTCAGGCTGTGTAGAAGTCTGATACATGTGGTATCGCCATACTCAGGAGGAGTAGCAGAATGTATTTTGGGGTTTCATGTTTGCTATCTAAATGCTATGTGTTGGAAATATCTTATAAACTGACAACTTTGTGTAAAAAAAAATGCGTTTTCATTTTTTTCCACATTTTCCAAAAACTTCTGGAAAAAAATGAACCGTTCAAAAGGCTCATTAGGCCTCATAGATTATACGTTGGGGTGTTAGCTTTCCAAAATGGGGTCATTTTGTGGGTGTTTCCATTGTCCTGGTGCTCCAGGTCCTTCAAAATTGTAATAGGTGGTTGAGAAATGAGATGTGTAATTTTTGCTCCTAGAACACCTGATGGTGCTCTC
Organism: Lithobates clamitans; assembly: GCA_037952925.1. Taxonomy (NCBI): domain Eukaryota; kingdom Metazoa; phylum Chordata; class Amphibia; order Anura; family Ranidae; genus Lithobates; species Lithobates clamitans. The sequence goes on from JBBGZY010000385.1 coordinate 1,511,768, forward strand.
CTGCATGTTGGGCCTCTGTATGTGGCCAGGCAGTGAAAAACTCCCACACATGTGGTATTGTAATACTCAGGAGGAGTAGCAGAATGTATTTCGGGGTGTCATTTTTGCTCTCTAAATGCTATGTGTTGGAAATATCTTATAAACTTACAACTTTGTGTAAAAAAAAATGCGTTTTCATTTTTTTCCACATTTTCCAAAAACTTCTGGAAAAAAATGAACCATTCAAAAGTCTCATTATGCCTCATAGATTATACGTTGGGGTGTTAGCTTTCCCATATGGGGTCATTTTGTGGGTGTTTCTGTTGTCCTGATGCTCCAGGGCCTTCAAAAATGTAATAGGTGGTTGAGAAATGAGATGTGTAATTTATGCTCCTAAAACACCTGATGGCGCTCCATGCATGTTGGGCCTTTGTATGTGCCCAGGCAGTGAAAAAATCCCACACATGTGGTATTGTTATACTCAGGAGGAGTAGCAGAATGTGTTTTGGGGTGTCATTTGTGGTATGCACATGCCATGTGAGAGAAATAAGCTATTACAATGACAATTTTGTGAAAAAAATAAATAAAAAAATAAAAAACTTAATATTGCAAAGAATTGTGGGAAAAAATTACAAGTTCGAATAACTCACCATGCCTCTTACTAAATACCTTGAAATGTCTACTTTCCAAAAAGGGATCATTTGGGGGGCATTTGTACTTTCCTGGCTTGTTAGGGTCTCAAGAATTGAGATAGGCCACCAGTACATCAGATGTGATACATTTTTTATGATTTGCACCATAGCTTGTAGACTCTAAATCTTTCAAACAGACCAAATAATTTCCACTAATTTTGGATTATTTTTACCAAAGATATGTAACAGTATAAATTTTGGCCAAAATTTATGAAGAAAAATTAACAATTTGCAAAATTTTATCACAGAAATTAAGAAAAATTCCTTTTTTTTCAACATTTTCGGTATTTTTTCATTTATAGCGCAAAAAATAAAAAACCCAGAGGTGATCAAATACCACCAAAAGAAAGCTCTATTTGTATGGAAAAAAGGACAAAAAAATCATTTGGGTAGAGTGTTGCATGACTGAGTAATTGTCATTCAAAGTGTGAGAGCACTGAAAGCTGAATATTGGTCTGGACAGGAGGGGGGTTAAAGTGCCCAGTAAGCAAGTGGTTAAATGTAAACACAGGGTCTGCGGGTGATCCATCTGTACATGGCATTAGTAACAGAACTTCAAACTGAGATATCGAGACACAGCACAGGACTAAAACTTCAAGGGACAAGGAAATTTAAACTGGGATAGTTGGCAAGTAAGAAACAGCTGCTTTGGGCCCCACAACAATGATGGGGCCCAAGGCAGCTTTCCCTTTTGCCCTGCCTTAAAGATGGCCCTGATGAGGGGTTTAATGTATTGCCATTGCTCACTGATGCATTAGTGACCAGTAGCAGTTAATTAACCCCTTTCTGTTGCATTAGTGGCACCAGTGTCAATGACACTGATTTAAACTGAAAATTCAGTTTGGTTTCAATCTTCCAACTTTTGGTATCTTCTTAGACCAATGCACAGGATGGCCTGAGCTGATGACAGATGGCTCTGCCACATTATGTAACAACATCACCCCATGCTATCATTTTAATCACGTTTCCAATCAGGCCGCCAAGTTCTTTTGCCTCCTTCTATTCATCAACTCAATGGTTTGCCGAGCGGCGAGAATATTTGGCTCATTAGACCCCTTTTTCAGATGCGAGGTGACGCCGATGCCGCTCAACATATCTGCAGACGCCCTAACAACATAATTAATGAGACCGTAACCATTTATTTTTTTACAGTAAATTGGGATTTCAGATGTTCATTGAGCCTGAAAATGAATGGTAAAGTTGTTCCATCACAACATGTAAAATTCATCCTTTCGCTGGAGGTTTTCTATTCATTATTGAAATACATGTGGGGGATGGGAGTTCGCTGTGCGGCTTGAGTCTTGAGCAATAAATATTCAATTTACTGCAAGCTGCGGTGATGGAAGAATATTCCATAAAGGTTTTGCTATGAGGTCCTGACCCCCGAGGATCATGTTCTATGCTTTGGTAGTCTGCATTCATTTCTGGTTTTCTTCCCACATGTTTCATTTATCTTACCATTCAGTCTTGCACAGTTGTACAGGCTCCTCTTCTGTACCAAAAATCCTTAGTCTCATTGCACTGCACACTGTGAGCCTCTCACAGTGTGCAATAGAAGATGCAGCAAGTCGGATGGAGCTTGCCTCATTTCCTGACTTCAGGACATCCACAATCATCTAGCTCTTTCCTCAGTTTGACTGTCCCTGGCGGCCCCTTTCTTTGATTGGATTTTAGTTCCTTCAAACATGGAGTCTTAGCATTACACGTAGGTGTAACTTAGGGTCTGCATGCAAATACAGCCAAATACAAACGCCCACTCCTTCAGACTGGCATCCCCCTATGAAGGTCTTTTGATATTTGCATAATTCCTCCCAAAAGACATCCCACTGATTGTATCAAAGCTTGAGGGTTTTTTAACCACCTGCTGACTGTATAACTTACATATACGGCAGCAAGGTGGCACTGCTGCGCCGGATCACGTACCTAGTACGGATCATGTACCTAGTACGTGACCCGACACTTCCAGGTCTGGGGTGCACACGCCGGAAGCCTGCTCTCGTGGTGATTATGCACAGTGGGAGCTGATCTGTGAGTACTGTGGACTCGATGTGCGCCGGCACGCACCGATCATTCAGTACTGAGGCAGAATGGTAGTCTTGTGAAAAAAATGATCCGCACTCCTGTTGTTGCTCTTAAAATGTCCTAATTTTATTGAATAGTCACAGTGAACAAAAGCAAATTAAGTCAGTTTACGCGTTTCAGACTATAAGGCCTTATTCATAACCACATTACAGAAATAAAACTTTGAAATAAATAGTAGCTCTAAAAATCACAGGCTCCAACCATTTATTGTCTAATTGACCACAGGCAATAATCCAAAAAAGAGAATCAGCTGCAATACATATAGGGTGATCCATGTGTATACCACTAATTTTCAGAAAGGCAGATTGCTGTTCTGTCAGTAAGGAAGGCATTGATCCTGTGTCCCTGCAAAGCAGGTAATACATTCCATCTCTTCCCCTAGTAAAAGCACATCCCTCACTGTACAAAAAACACTGGCTTGGCACACAGTTAACCCTTTGATCACCTCTGATGGTAACCCCTTTCCAGCCAGTGTATTAGTGTTCATCTTTATGTAGAGTGTTTTGGTATCCAAAAAAGTGTCAAAGTGTCAGTTAGGGCCCAATTTGTTCACCGCAATATTGCAGTCCCACTATAAGTTGCTGATCGGCGCAATTACTAGTAAAAAAAAAAAATACAAATTCAATATATATGTATACAGTATCACACAAAAGTGAGTACACCCCTCACATTTTTTTTTATTTTATTATATCTTTTCTTGTGTGGCCACCATTATTTTCCAGCACTTCCTTAACCCTCTTGGGCATGGAGTTCACCAGAGCTTGCCACTGGAGTCCTCTTCCACTCCTCCATGCCGACATCATGGAGCTGGTGGATTTTAGAGACCTTGCGCTCCTCCACCTTCCGTTTGAGGATGCCCCACAGATGCTCAATAGAGTTTAGGCCTGGTGACATGCTTGCCCAGTCCATTACCTTCACCCTCAGCTTCTTTAGCAAGGCAGTGGTCATCTTGTAGGTGTGTTTGGGGTCGTTATGTTGGAATATTGCCCTGCGGCCCAGTCTCCGAAGGGAGGGGATCATGCTCTGCTTCAGTATATCACAGTACATGTTGGCATTCATGGTTCCCCTAATGAACTGTAGCTCCCCAGTTCCGGCAGCACTCATGCAGGCCCAGACTATGACACTCCCACCACCATGCTTGACTGTAGGCAAGATACACTTTTCTTTGTACTCCTCACCTGGTTGCTGCCACACACGCTTGACACCATCTGAGCTAAATAAGTTTATCTTAGTCTCATCAGACCACAGGACATGGTTCCAGTAATCCATGTCCTTTGTCTGCTTGTCTTCAGTAAACTGTTTGCGGGCTTTCTTGTGCATTATCTTTAAAAGAGGCTTCCTTCTGGGACGACAGCCATACAGACCAATTTGATGCAGTGTGTGGCGTATGGTCTGAGCACTGACAGGCTGACCACCCACCCCTTCAACCTCTGTACCAATGCTGGCAGTACTCATACTTCTCTTTCCCAAAGACAACCTCTGGATATGACGCTGAGCACGTGCACTCAACTTCTTTAGTTGTCCATGGCAAGGCCTGTTTTAAATGGAACCTGTCCTGTTAAACCGCTGTATGGTCTTGGCCCCCATCCTGCAGCTCAGTTTCAGGGTCTTGGCAATCTTCTTATAGCCTAGGCTATCTTTATGTAGAGCAACAATTCTTTTTTTCAGATCCTCAGAGAGTTCTCTTCCATGAGGTGCCATGTTGAACTTCCAGTGACCAGTATAAGTGAGAGCGATAACACCAATTTTAATACACCTGCTCCCCATTCACACCTGAGACCTTGTAACACTGACGAGTCACATTACACCGGGGAGGGAAAATGGATAATTGGGACCAATTTGGGCACTTCACTTAGGGGTGTACTCACTTATGTTGCCAGTGGTTTAAACATTAATGGCTGTGTGTTGAGATATTTTGAGGGGACCGCAAATTTGCACTGTTATACAAGCTGTACACTCACTACTTTACATTGTAGCAAAGTGTCATTTCTTCAGTTTTGTCACATGAAAAAATATAATAAAATATTTATAAAAATGTGAGGGGGTGTATCCCCAAAAAGGCCGCTGAGAATATACCCAGGTCCCCCAATACTGTACAGAGGTCCACCGTCCCACACACACACCGACATATCAGGCTCAGTCTAGGCCGCAGTGATGGTGAACTTTGGCACCCCAGATGTTTTGGAACAACATTTCCCATGATGCTCATGCACTCTGGAGTGTAGTTTAGCATCATGGGAAATGTAGTTCCAAACCATCTGGGGTGACAAGATTCGAACTCACTGGTCTAGGGGATGTCTTTTTAGAAAAGCCCACAGCTAAAGAAAAGAAGAAATAAGCACAGGGCTACATGAAATGGGACCCTGTAGGCTGGGCCAGTAAGGTTTAAAATTATTTGCTGAAGTTAACTTGAGCTCACAGGGGATTGGTCAGAGCAGTGTGAGTGGGAGGCAGTGCAGAGAGGAGGTCAGAGGTGCAGACTTCCTGTCAGCACACAAGGATAGGAAAAGCTAGTGTGCTGACGTGTCTGCCCCTACTCTCCTCTGCGGATCGATGGCTAAAGCTGGCAGGATGGCTGAGCAACTCAGGGTAATGGCAGAGACTATGGGCACAGCATGGCTGCAGCCATGCAGGGGACGGCCGTTGTGGTCCCCAGCGGGTCGCAGATGCGGCATGCTCGGCGGGCAAGCCCGCTGCAGCTCTACAGCCCATCCGGGTACCCTCGAGCTCAGCGTGGCTCGGGGGCCTCAGGCTCTCACCCTCGGCGGGAGCCGGGGACGGTGTCGGGAGGACACCTGGCCCCTCCCCCGGCTTCCATCCGTGCAAAGACCAGGGGGAGTGCGGCACCATTCCTGCTGGAGCACATCCCCACCCCCGGCTTCCATCCATGCAAAGACCAGGGGGAGTGCGGCACCATCCCAGCTGGATGTTTCACCAGAGATGGCTGCTCAGCGGGGGAGGAGTCGCACGGGACCGGGCCCATCCACCAGGGCGGCCGGTGTCACCCATGCACCTGGATCCAGCCAGGATCCAAGGGCCACAGTGGAAGGGAGGAGAAGCAAGGCCCCCCCTGAAGAGATCACACACCGCTGTCACACACCAGCAGTCCCGCGGGCCAAAGGTGCAGAACAGAGGAAGAGCTTCCAGGGCCTGCACAATCTCCAGGTGGTCTTCAAGAGTCATCCCGCTCAGAAGGTGAGCTGTCCAGCGAGGAGGAGGTCGGCTGCAGTGGATTCTGGATTGATGGCTGTGGGACCACATTCCTGGTCGGCCCCGTAAGTCCATGTCTAATGTTAATGCTTCCTTTCAGTCTTTTCTTGTCCCTGTGTCTGGGTCCAGAGGTGGGAGGGCCCCCTGGGGGAACATGTCCCTTCAGCATCAGGAAGTGGGGTCATCAGGTGTGTGGTCATTCACGTCTGCAAAAGCCACGGCTGTGCAGGACCTATTGGTGGGGCTACCGTTGTTGGTGCAGCGTTTTGATGCAGGCGCACTGGCGGTGTCGCCCTGAGTTTCGGATGCGGGTCAGGCAGGGGCCCCATCAGTAATGGGTCAGGTACAGGGGACGGGGCAGGGGTTAGAAGCGATGGTGTCACCACGGGATTCGGTGGTTCAGGAGTCAAGTGCCCCTTCCCCTGTGGTTCCCACAAAGGAGTTTACTAAGAATACTGAGCTGGCGCGGATGGCCGATTCAGCCAAGTGCAAAGTGTACGTCTGCTTTGAAGGCCCTCTGGGGGCTCATCTCAAAGCTAAGGTCAGGGAAAAGATCTGGAAAGGTGAGTATGTGGAGATCTTCACGTTGCTTCCCCTGGAAAAGTTTAACCTGGACAGGGTTAAGCCGGAGGAATCAAAAAAGATAAACGGGGAGAAGTGGCGGTATCGGTTGATTCCGCGATTGTTTAGTAATTGGTTGCAGGCTTTCGCCATTTTGGCTAGTGTCATTGGTGAAAAAGCACCAGAGAATTGCTCGCCATTGTTTTGCTATCTGGACCCCATTGGCAAGGCCCAGAGGGTGTACGGTGGTGTGGCTTGGCTGCGATATAAGGAACAATTCCATCAGTGCAAAGCAATACGCCCTTCCCTGCGTTGGGACCATAAGGACATCAGTTTGTGGATGAAACTGATGTCCTCTCCACGGGCCTCTACGGCTTTTTTTCAAGTGGGGTCGGGAGTCCAAACACTCCTGGACTAGGGATGAGCTTTCTGTTCGGGTCGAACATGAGTCTGACTTGAACATTGGCTATTTCAGTTTTTCTTTTTTAATTAATCTGCGAAAATGTCAACAATTCTGTGCTTTTCTGTCAATATGGGATGCTGTGTGTACATTAATGAGGAAAAAAAATGAACTTGGCTGCAATATAATGAAATGGCTGCAAATAACAAAGAGTGAAAAATTTAAGGGGGTCTGAATACTTTCCTGGTGTACTGTTTCTAATATACTACAGGCAGGCAGGTGATTCAGTTAGCTGCAGTGTATTTAATATATATATATAGATAGTCTTATCTATATATATATATATATATATATATATATATATATATATATATATATATTAATATATATATATATCCACTGAATACAGTTTAGCTAGATCTAACTGCAAGTCGTTCCTGGTGTACTGTTTCTAATATACTTCGGGCAGGCAGGAGATTCAGTTAGCTGCAGTGTATTTAATATACATATCTACAGATGGTCCCATATATATATGTATATATATATATATATATATCTCCTGCATACAGTTTAGCTATATCTCACTGCGGGCTGTTCCTGGTGTACTGTTTCCAATATACTTCAGGCGGTGTACACAGTACCGTGCACCCCTAGTGCAGTTGCTACTACTTTTCTGGTGGGGTACACAGTACACAATACATAAACTGCACCCATAGTTGATATTAGACTTCTGGTGGTGTACACAATACCGTGTACCCATAGTGCAGTTGCTACTACTTTTCTGGTGGTGTACACAATACAGTACACCCATTGTTGTTATTACACTTCTGTGGGTGTACACAGTACCGTACACCCATAGTGCAGTTGCTACTACTTTTCTGGTGGTGTACACAGTACACAATACATACAGTGCACCCATAGTTGCTATTAGATTTCTGGTGGTGTACACAATACCGTGCACCCATAGTGCAGTTGCTACTACTTTTCTGGTGGTGTACACAGTACACAATACAGTGTAGTGTGGTGTTGCAAAACAAAATCCCCATCATGTCCAGAAGGCCATCAAGGAGAGGCAGACGCTCACAGGCCACTAAAAGAGGGCAAGCAGGCTCTGTGTCTACAGTCCACAGTGCTGGTCATGGACATGGCGCATCTTCTGCAGGTGGCCGTGGGGCACGCTTGTCCTTTTTTTTCTGCTGCTGGAACAGGGGCAGTAAAATTGGGCCATTGGTGGTGGTGGTGCCACAACTATGTAACCCTTCACAGATACTCTTGTTGGGCACAGGAACGGGCCCTGCTTTGAAATATTAGTGTCACGTACCTTGTGGACGAGCCCGACTTGCAGGGGATGGCCTCTCTTGTGGCTCCGACTTGAGGGCCCTGGTAGGGTGAACAGGGAGCACAGGAGTCAAGAGTGGCACGAGTGCCTGGCAGGATCAACGGCAGGAGGTGGATCTGGAACTCAGGAAGCACTGTGCAGAAGAACCTCAGACTGAGCCGGAAGGTAGACCGGAACCTGGAGGGAGCTGGATCAGCAGGCTGGTGCAGCAGACTGGAACCGTACAGCAGACTGGAACTGGACCGTAGACTGGAACCAAACAGCAGACTGGAACCGGACAGCAGAATGGAACCAGACAGCAGGCTGGAACTGAACAGCAGACTGGAACCGGACAGCAGACTGGAACTGAACAGCAGGCTGGAACTGGAAAGCAGACTGGAACTGGAACCAGGATACTGAGACTGGAGAGTCAGACAAGCCGGGTCGGTAGTCAGGCAGACAGTGGATGTGCCAGAGGGTCAGGCAGAAGAGAAGTTAGACAAGCCGGGGTCAGATGCAGGCGGATGACAGGTATGGTCAGAGACAAGCCGGGATCAGATGCAGGCAGACAACAAGGATAGTCAGGAGCAAGCCTGGTTTAGCACAGGAACAGGTTCTCGAGGATCAAAACACACGTAACGCTGTAGAGCAGACAGCAAGATCCCAGTGTGACAGTCTGGTTTAAATAGCCCGCCTGGTGCTAATGGGCATGCACGCACGCGTATAGGCGCGCGCAATCACTTAACTGCACGTTTTAGAATGCCTGTTACTGGCAGGATCTTCCTGACATTGCCCCCCCCCCCCCGGAAGGGGCAGCCTCCAGATGCCCAACCGGACCCATTTCTCAGGATGGGATCTCTTAAAGGATTGAATTAAGCTTTTAGCATGGATGTTCTCCTCAGGCTCTTCCGGGCCATACCCTTTCCACTTAATCAGGAATTGGGCTTGATTATTCCTCTTCCTGCAATCTAGGATGGCTTCAATTTCGAATTCTTCCTCCCCGTCCACTATTACAGGATCCGGGGGATTCAAATTTCCTTCAGAGAAAGGGTTAGAGACAAAAGGTTTCAACAGGGAAATGTGAAAAACAGGATGAATTCTGAGTGAGTCCGGGAGTTCCAGCTCATAAGCTACCTCATTAATTTTCCTTTTTACAGGAAAGGGACCCAGGAATTTAGGACTCAACTTCCTGGAGGGACAAGTCAATTTTAGGTTTACAGTGGATAACCATACAAGGCTACCAGGTTCAAGTACCAATTCTCCTTGTTTCTTCCTGTCGAAAGGTTTCTTTGTTGCGTTCTTGAGACTTCATCATGGTTTCCTGTTATTTTTGGTTGTTGGAAGAGAAAAAATGTATTGTTTCCTGGATCGCTGGTACGGAACATTCAGGAATGGAGTTGGGCAAAAAGGATGGATGAAACCCGTAATTAGCAAAAAAATGACTTTTTTTTTGTGACAGAGTGGACGGAATTATTATAGGCAAATTCAGCCAAAGGAAGCAGAGAGAGCCAGTCATCCTGAGAAAAGGAAGAAAAACAGCGAAAATATTGCTCGAGGGTCTGGTTAGTCCTCTCAGTTTGACCATTCGTCTGGGGATGATAGGCGGTGGAAAATGATAGTTCAATTCCTAGAGCTTTACACAGGGCTCTCCAGAATTGGGAAGTAAATTGTACTCCTCGATCAGAAATGATATTAGCCGGAATTCCATGGAGTTTAATTACTTCTCTAATGAACATTTGTGCAGTTTCAGGAGCAGAGGGAGTGCCCTTCATCGGAATGAAGTGGGCCATTTTAGATAATCGATCTACCACCACAAAAATGGCAGTGTGCCCCTCTGATGGAGGCTACTCGTCAATGAAGTCTATGGACAACATCTTCCATGGCCTGTGTAGAACAGGCAGAGGTTTCAGTAATCCCCAGGCCCTGGTTCTACTGGTTTTATTCCGAGCACAGGTGGTATAGGATTCCGCATATTTCTTGCAGTCTTTAAGTACTTGGGGCCACCAGAAGGTCCGCTGGACAAGATCAACCGTCTTGGTAACACCAAAATGTCCTGCCAGTGCATGGTCATGACGTCATGAAGTTCTAAAATTATGACCCGTAGGCCTTCAGGTACAAAGATTTTACTTCCGAACCAAAATAGTCCATCCTTAGCTTGTAGTTCTGTTCCTTTAGCAGGTACCAACCCTACTGAGGCTTACTTGATCCGTAAGAGCAGGTCTTCTTGTAACAGGAGAAAATTTCCCGGGGAAAGGATAGTATCTGGAGGCGAGGTTTCTTGGGGCTTGTGAAACATCCTAGACAGAGAGTCAGGTTTTATGTTCTTAGAGCCTGGCCGATAGGTAACTTGGAAGGAAAACCTGGAAAAGAACAGGGCCCACCTGGCTTGTCGTGGTCTCAACCTCTTTGCGGACTTCAGGTATTCCAGGTTTTTTTTATTTTCTATAGAAATTGGTGAAGCCAAAGAAACATTGGACTCCTTTCTTGTCAGTAGGAGCTGGCCAAGAATTGCAGCAATCTAATGGGGATCCATTTTGATCCCTTCCACGGAAATGATTAGTCCCAAAAATGGAATACTCTCTCGCTCGAACTCGCACTTTTCAGCCTTAGCATATAAGCCATGTTGCCGGAGCCGGGCTAAGACACATCTGTCATGTTTGCGGTGTGATTCCAGAGAGGAAGAGAAGATGAGAATGTCATCTAAGTAGACTATGACGAACAGATCGAAGTAGTCCCGGAAGACATAATTTATGAAATACTGAAAAGTTGCAGGGGCGTTGCACAATCCAAAAGGCATTACCATGTACTCAAAGTGCCCGAAGAGAGTGGGAAAAGCTGTCTTCCACTCATCCCTTTTCCTGATATGGACCAGGTTATAAGCCCCTCGGAGATCTAATTTGGTAAAAATAGTAGCAGTCCCCAGTCTCTGGAATAACTCTGGTACCAAGGGGAGAGGGTAACGATTCTTAACAGTTATTTTATTGAGTTCCCAGTAGTCTATGCAGGGGCGAAGGGATTGGTCCTTTTTTTCCACAAAAAAGATGCCTGCACCTGCTGGGGATGTGGAAGGCCAAATGAAACCTTTTTCTAGGTTTTCATCAATGTATACTTTGTATAAGTATACATTGTACCAATGTATAAGCGAAAAGGTATGAGGTTGGAGGGCGAAGTATAGTTCGCATGAATTCTGGAATGCCCTGAATTTACTTTGTTCCCCGGAAAACTTTTCAGGAGTGGGAACTCTTGGTTCAGGGGGCAGCATAACTACTGTAGGAGAAGTAGTACTGGTAGCAGAAGTAGACGGGTGGGAAGGCCCCTGAGTAGTAGTGGGACCAGAAAGTACTTGGACCCGTTCTTCCAAACATGTATATCCTTCCTGGAGACTTTTAACAGCCTGTGTAAGGCCTGCCAGGTGCATACAAAGTTCTTCCATAGGAGAGGCTCCCTGCTCGGGCTCGGTCATGGCTGTCTGCTACTGTCACGTACCTTGTGGACAAGCTCAACTTGCAGGGGATGGCCTCTCTTGCGGCTACGACTCAAGGGCCCTGGTAGGGTAAACAGGGAGCACAGAGTCAAGAGTGGCACGAGTGCCTGGCAGGATCAACGGCAGGAGGTGGATCTGGAACTCAGGAAGCACTGTGCAGAAGAACCTCAGACTGAGCCAGAAGGTAGACCGGAACCTGGAGGGAGCTGGATCAGCAGGCTGGTGCAGCAGACTGGAACTGGACAGCAGACTGGAACCGGACAGCAGACTGGAACTGGACCATAGACTGGAACCGGACAGCAGACTGGAACTGGACAGCAGACCGGAAGCGGACAGCAGGCTGGAACTGAACAGCAGACTGGAAGCAGACAGCAGGCTGGAACTGAACAGCAGACTGGAACCGGACAGCAGACTGGAACTGGACAGCAGGCTGGAACTGGAAAGCAGACTGGAACTGGAACCAGGATACTGAGACTGGAGAGTCAGACAAACCGGGTCGGTAGTCAGGCAGATAGTGGATGTGCCAGAGGGTTAGGCAGAAGAGTAGTCAGACAAGCCGGGGTCGGATACAGGCGGATGAAAGGGATGGTCGGAGACAAGCCGGGATCAGATGCAGGCAGACAACAAGGATAGTCAGGAGCAAGCCAGGTTTAGCACAGGGACAGGTTCTCAAGGATCAAAACACACGTAACACTGTAGAGCAGACAGCAAGATCCCAGTGTGACAGTCTGGTTTAAATAGCCCGCCTGGCGCTAATGGTCGCGCATGCACGATCGTGCGCATGCACAACTGCACGCTCAGGATGCCTGTTACTGTCAGGATCTTCCTGACAATTAGATCAGAAATTGTAATTACATGCCCCTGTTAAACAGGGACAGAAAAATTGAGCCTTAGGCAGTGGTGGTGGTGCCCTAAACCAAAAATATTGTTGGAAGCTAGCATCATCAAGATTGAGGAGGAAAAGGATAGTCACTCAGCATAGGCAGTCTTCAAGGGATCCCACATCCATAGAAAAACCAATCAGTTACATCAACATCAGGTGCTTGATAGCTGCTGCTGATCCAAGACTGATTCATTTTTATGAATGTGAGCCTATCAAGGGAGTCTGTGGACAGGCACACTCTATGATCCGTTACAAACCCTCCAACAGCACTGAATGTGCATTTAGAAAGAACGCTGGATGCAGGACAGGCCAGTAGATCAGTTGCATATTGAGCAAGTTCTGGCCAGTGGTCCATCCTCAAGACCCAGTAACCCACTGGATGATCTGTCGGAAAGGTCTCCAAGTCTGCTCTTGCCCCTAGATATTCCTGCACCATGTAATGCAGATGCTGGCGATGGTTGCTTGAACCGATCAGACCTTGGAGCTGAGGACTGAAAAATTGTCTAAAGGCATCGGTCAGCTGGCCACCTTCTCCACTGCTCTTCCTCTGACTGAACGAAGCTGTCATGGTTATGCAGTAATCTTTGTCTGTCAGCTTACCTCTCCTCCGTGTGTTCAAAACACAAGTAGAGAGGTGGCTCTGGTGCATTATTTAGGAAATAACGCTTTAATAATAGATGTAGATCAACTCACATTTTGTAGGAATAAACAGGTATGGTATTAATAATACAGTTACGCATCCCCGAGTTCTAGGCAGTATGGAATCCTTGCTGACAACTGTGAGGTCTTCCAGCAGATGGAGGACGCCGGCTCTGGAGAGTGTCCTCAGAGCGAGGCGTGGAACACACAGGACAGCTTGCTGTGGACGGATGATGTCATCAAAGCTGGACGCATTTCGAGAGCATGCGAACTTGGCGATGTAAGAAAGTCGCGCACCTTTGTCAACCATGTGTTCACCTTTAGAGGCCAGCCACTCTCACCTGGCTACTTAAATAATCTCTCCTCAAAGCATGGCTCCACCCCAGCCCCTATCAGGGAACTCTATATTAACCTGTGCATTGCAAGCCTGCCTTGCTGATCAACCTTTGTTTGTTTAGCTTCCGTGTGCATCTTGCTGTGTCTTCTACGTCTGATTCCAGTTACCAATCTTGGCTTGTTCTCGACTATCCCTGCCTGCTTGTGACCCTGACCTTTGGCGTGTTCTATGTTTATCCTTGCCTGCTATTCGCCCAGACCTTTGACTTATTCCCTTACTATCCCTGTCCTCCTGTAGCCTACTGTGGGCGTGAGCTGGGAGACCCTGGGGGTCGCGACCTGGAGCCAGTTCATCCTCACCACTAGAGGCTCTGGTGAACACCTGCTGGCTCTTAGACTCCGCGCCCTGGGGAATCTTACGCTCTAGCCCCTGTGTGATCCGTGTTGGTGTTCCAGCGGACTTGCCTTCCTTAACCACCTAGACTCCCATCCGCAGCAGTCAGCCGTAGGGTCCACTACCTTTGCAGTGCACTCCTGACCCCAACGATGTGTATCTGTCACCTGGCCTCAGTTGACCTGACAGTTGCCCCAGCAACACGTTGTCCAGCATCAGGAAGTTGTAACCTCACAGGGTCTGGAAATGCATTGCACAAATCTTTCTTCAAAGCCTCCTGAAGATGTTTCATCCTCTGCTCCCTCTGCAAAGACAGGATGAGTTCTGCAACCTTACCCTTGTAACGTGGATCAAGAAGGGTTGCCAGCCAGTAATGATTCCTTCTCTTTGATACCACAAATCCTAGGGTCCTTACGCTGCATGGCCTCCCTGATTCTGCAAAGCCCAAGAAATGTTGCAGAGGCATTTGATTCTGAGTCCTCTGGGTCACTAAGGATCACATGATCCATAACAACCTCCTCCCAGCCACGTACAACTCCTTGGGGTCCTGGGGACTGGAAACCATCCCTTGAAGACTGCTGCTGAGTGTTATCCTCCACGTCCATGGTGACACAATCCTCCTCCTCCTCCTCCTCTAGCTGTAAAATATTGGAATTATGAATATATTTAATTTATATTTCATTATTTATATTTATATATTTTATATTTAATTTATATTTAATGTATTTATATTTAATGAATATATTTAATTTAGCTTTTATCTATGTAAGGCGGAACATATTATCTTCACAGAAATCTCTGGTAGACCAGACAAGTCGGTGCCTAGGCTTGTGTATACAAACAATGGGATCCTAACCTCATTGTTTTACACATACTTCAAAGGATCCCATGCTGGGATATGCAATGAAGGGTGGCCAACCCATAATCAATACTTAACTTCCAGGGAAAATTCAGGTTAAGCTCCTGCTCAGAATAGTCACAAGGATTTGCATGAAAGGGGGCTGACTTATGCAAAGTATAGGCATTGGAGATGTAGCCGGTCCTTAACCAGGAATAGGGAAGCTCACCAATCAGAGCCACGCTATGCCAACCAATGAGGCATCAGCATGTAATGATATACACAGACTAGATGGGAGAGAAACACACACTTTTGTGGGAGAGCAACCATCAGAATGGAACCTTGTGCAAATGGTAATCATGGGAAAGGTCTGCATTTTACTTGTAACTAAATATGTTTGCAGATTAATGTTTTCAGGAATATACTCTATACCTTCATGTAATTCTCTTATTTTAACCTAATATTTTCTTCCTTGGTGTAGACTATAGATAGATGGTTGTGTATTAGATAGACCTTCAACTACTCACCAATAAATGTTATTATTGTGTTAAAGCTTTCACTCATGGTCAAAGAACCCTCATTTAACCCAAATCATATCTGAGAGATATTAAATCTCAAATATAGTATAAAAAAAAGACTGCATAGGAGGTCGTCATATGTCTGGTCAAGCATGTGGTGCCCAAGCGGCTGCTGTTGTGGCCACGCTTGATCTGCTTCAGACAGGTTGCAAACAGCAAGGGTGCGATCTGCTGCACACATGTCCAAAAAGGCCCACACCAAGGAACTTTTCAAAATCAGCAGGGAGTCAGCAGCACCTGCACCTGCGGAGCTCTGCAGTGTGATGCAGTAGGGTGGCTGCCCTTAAGCTGCCCCCTAGAGGACATCCTGCCTCGTTGGAGTTGTGCCTTCCCCCTCTATTCTATAAGGCACCCAAGTAGAGTCAGTGACCTCATCATCCCCTCCCTCCTCATCACTGGAGCAAACTTGGCACTATGCTGCAGCTGGGGGAACATGACTGCCAGTTTCTTGTCCTTCTTTGGCACCCCCTCTCTCTAGGCTCATGTTACTCCCTTCCTCAACCTGGGAACCAACATCAGAGCCTTCAAATCTCTGCGCATCCTCCAGCAGCATGTACCCGACACTGTGGTCGAATAGTTTGGGGGACTCCTCCGTGCATGATGGTTGGGCTACGGAAGGAGTGACTGTGGACAAGAAGCTGGAGGAATAGGTCGCTTTGGCAGCTGCATAGGAAGGAAAACTACTCTGAGCCTGGGTAACAGAGGATGAGGAGGATGAGAACGGCTTTGTTATACACTCCACCAACTCTTCTGCATGTTCTGGCTCAATAACACGGCCAGCAGCAGAAAAAAAGGTCAAGTGTGCCCCATGGCCAACGGCAGAGGATGCACCATGTCCATGACCAGCACTGTTGACTGTAGACACAGAGCCTGCTTGCCCTCTTTTTAGTGGCCTTTGAGCGTCTGCTTCTCCTTGGTGGCCTTCTAGACATGATGTATATTTTGTTTTGCAGCACCGCACTACACTATATTGTGTATTGTGTACACCACCAGAAAAGTCGTAGCAACTGCACTACGGCTGCACTGTTTTGTAATTACAATTTTTGATCTAATATTTCACAGCAGTGCCCGTTCCTGCGCTCAACAAGAGTATCTGTGAGGCTTTACAGTGTTGTGCCACCACCACCACCGCCTAAGGCCCAATTTTTCTCCCCCATTTAACAGGGGCACGTAATTACAATTTTTGATCTAATATTTCACAGCAGGGCCTGTTCCTGTGCTCAACAAAAGTATCTGTGAGGCTTTACAGTGTTGTGCCACCACCACTACCACCGCCTAAGGCCCAATTTTTCTGCCCCTGTTTAACAGGGGCATGTAATTACAATTCTTGATAAATATTTTGCAGGGCCCGTTCCAGCGCCCAACAAGAGTAACTGTGAGGGCTTACAGTGTTCTGGTATTACCAACACCTAAGGCCCAATCTTCTGCAGCGTGTATAGGGCAGGCCGTGTAGTATATACAAGCGGTCCCCTATTTTCAAACATCAGACTTACAAACGACTCTTACTTACAAACGGAGGGAGACAACAGGAAGTGAGAGGAAATCTACCCCTAGGAAGGGAAATTCTCTCCTGTAAGAGTAAATATGGGAAAAAGGTGTCTCCACTGATGCTTTATCACCAATCCTTGTTTCCCTCATAACCCAAAATTTTCTAAATCCAATTGTCATTGGGACAGAAAGCGAGGTGAAATCTTCTGAACAGGGGCACAGACAGCAAAAAAAAATGTTACAGGGGTGATAACCCTGCCCTATATTATGCAAAAAGCTTAAAACTAGATTTTTGGGCTGGAGCTACACTTAAAAAATGTACCTGTTCCAAATTACAAACAGATTCAACTTAACAATAAGGATGAGCTCTGACGTGTTCGCAAAAAAAAAGAAAAACAGAAAAAAAGGGAAGGTGGGGGTTATGTTTGTTTTGTGTTTATTTCCATGATCTGTTCAGTAGTAGTGGCGGTAAGATGGTGATGGGTGTGTGTGCTATGTTTTACTTTTTCTTTCAGATCACACTTGCCTCGTTTGGATCCTGGGCCATTCTTTTGTTCATTGGGGGGCAAAGAGGGCTGATGTCAGGCATAATGGCTGACAATTGGGTTTCCCACGAACAGAAGTCAACATCCGGTGGATTGGAATTCCGGGGATGTTATGGAGCAGGGTTGTGCCAGAGGTTATATGTATACTGTGTATATGTATACTGTGTGTCTATCAGTGGCGGTGCGTCCATAAGGGGTGCATGGGCCCTGCCCCCTCTCTCCTGGCACATCTCTATCACCATAGATAGATTCATGCATTGCATGAATCTATCTATGGTAGCCTCTGACACTCCCTATTCAGGTCCCCGGCCCCTTTTCGGGCACTGGGCACCTGAATAATAGGCGCCCAAAAAGGTGAATAGCGGGCGCCATGCTGTTCACAGCTGTGTGTTAGCAAAGCGAAGGAATTCACTTTGCTAACACTGAACCGCCTCTCAGCCAATCAGGTGCTCGGGTCTGTTACCTGTCACCTGATTGGCTGAAGCGTCAGGCGCTGTGATTGGACGCCTGATAGAGAGGACGGAAGAAGACATCGAGGAGCGTGCAGTACAGAGAGATCTTCAGTGAGGGAGATAATTCTTCAGTGAGGGAGATAATCCTTATTCAGACCAGGACTTCAAGAAAGTGCTCTCCAGCAAATATATTTCTTTAGTAATGTTCTCCAGGCCCTCAGCCCAGCAGCTGCTGGGGCCCAAACTGCAATTATTTGTCTCAGTAAAGCTGCCTCCAGGTGCAGCAGCCCCAGGAGAGACTTGAAACCCTCCCTGGAAGGAAAACAGCACTCTGGCAAGGCTTCCCAAACATTTACCACCTCCCCAGTCACCTGGATACCTCCTTCCAGGGATTGACTGGGGCATGATAAATACTCACACTGGTCATTAGAATTGCCCTGGATTTGCGTGCTGGTTGTGTTTCTACTGTGGGGTCAGAGGTATACAGTTGTTAGTGTTTATATACCACCCCCCTTTGTGGGGACTCTTTTATATAGTCTCATAGAAAAGATTTATCTGTATGGTCCAGCTAAGTTATTGATAATGGGAGACTTTAATGTTATATTCGATCCTGTTTTGGATAGACCAACTCCTCCCAAATATTTTTCGGAAGAACTTAATAATTGGGCAAAAATGGTAGATCTGGTAGAAGCTTGGTGATGGAAAAATCTATCAACTAGAACATACTCCTGTTTTTCATCTTCTTATAAGACCACCTCTCATATAGATCTAGTATTTGCAAATTTGGCGATATTGGCAGATATGGTAGATGTTAAATACTTACCGAGTGGGTTATCTGACCATGTGACTTTTTGTGGGAGGTACTCCGCAGAATGGGCTTTCCAATGGTATTTATAAACTGGTTGCAGGTCTTATATAGAAACCCAACAGCTGCAGTGAAGTTGGGGGGAGGATTGTCAACAGTTTTTTCATTGTTTAGGCAAACTCAGCAGGGCTGCCCTCTCTCTCCGACCCGTTTTGCTATTGCTATGGCGCCTGTGGTGGAGGCACCTCCCCTATTATTAAGGGATTACAGATTGGTTGGTTGGAGGAGAGGGTAGCCTTATATGCAGATGACCTTTTATTATTTTTAAATGATGCTGTACCCTCTCTCCACTGGGCTTTGAAGATATTGTACTCTTTTTCAATAGTCGATCCATGAAAACTTTCCTTTTCAGAGAAGCCTATCCTGCCTCCATCTAACAACTGCACTGTTTTTTCCATTAGCTCATCCCCCACAGCTGTTACCCTCTTGTATAACTTGACCCTCCCTCCTAGTTTGTAAGCTCTAATGAGCAGGGCCCTCTGATTCCTCCTGTATTGAATTGTATTGTAATTATACTGTCTGCCCTCATGTTGTAAAGCGCTGCGTAAACTGTCGGCGCTATATAAATCCTATATAATAATAATAATAATAAAGAGTTACAGGGTTGAAGGTAAATTGGGGCAAGTCCTTGTTTTTTCCAATAGATATGGAGGCCCGTAGTATGTCTTCGAATGATATTCCACTGCAGTGGGTGGAAAATTTCAAATACTTAGGAGTTATACTCTCCCGCCAAGCTTTTGAATTTATTCCTTTGAATATGACGCCGATTCTGGGAGATATTGGGACGAAATTTAAAGTATGGAAGTCTCTAACATTGTCTTTATTAGGACGTATTAATCTTCTAAGAATGAAAACCATATCCAAATTTATGTACTTATTTAGACACTCTCCCCAGTGGCTTCCTATGTCCTTTTTTACAAAATTAACCACTTCAATACTGGGCACTTATAAACCTTCCTGTCCAGACCAATTTCAGCTTTCAGCGCTGTCGCAATTTGAATGACAATTGCGCGGTCATACAACACTGTACCCAAACTAAATTTTTAGCATTTTGTTCCCACAAATAGAGCTTTCTTTTGGTGGTATTTGATCAGCTCTGGGATTTTTATTTTCTGCTAAACAAATAAAAAAAAACGAACATTTTGAAAAAAAATTTTTTTTTTTGTTTCTGTTACAAAACTTTGTAAATAAATAAGTTTTCTCAGCGGCTTGATATCCTGGCGACGTCATATGATATCCAGTCAGATTATCGAAACCACTTTGTTGCCGTCATTTTGCTATATGGCGGGCGGCAACTGGTTAAACAAACTCTTCTCATCTTTTTTATGGGGATTGAAGAATCCCAGGTACAAATTAACTATTCTGAGGCGCCCTTGTGAGCAGGGAGGACTAGCTTTCCCAGATCTATATAGATACTTTTTAGCCACTCAGTTGGATACGGCTGCATGGTGGCTGAATCCTGATATATATAACTCCTCTACTTGATTGGAAGTGGCAGTAGTAGGCTCTGTGGATGCCCTGAAGGCTCTTTTATTTAGGGGCCGTAGGCCACCATATCAGTTGACCCCGTCAATGCTTATCACTATTCAAGCTTGGGAGGCTGGTCTTAGATGTGAGCATTACCCTAATGGTGCTTTTTCTCCAAGTGCTCCTTTATGGTTTAATCCTACTCTTCCTCAATTGTTTTAAGCACCAGAGCCTATTGCATGGACAAAGCATAACATTCAATTACTTTCTCAAGTGATTACTGATCGGAAACTATCTAGCTTCTCTACACTTACTCCGAATTTTAATGTCCCAAGCTCCCATTTATTTAGATATTTATAGCTTCTTCATACATTTCATGCACAGGATAGTTTACCGATTAGATAATCCACTTTAGAGCTAGTGCTTAGGTCTCAGTGTTTGAATAAGCCCACCGTCCAGAACGCGGTGACGTACAACACGTACGACGGGACTAGAAAAAGGAAGGGCAATAGCCAGTAGCCAATAGCTTCCTTCTTGTACTTGCTTTTGGTTTTTGGTCCGTCGGAACAGCATACAGATGAGCGGTTTTCCCGATTTGGAATTGGTTCAGTCGGAAATATTTAGAACATGTTCCATTTCTAGGTCCGTCAGAATTTTCAAAAAAAAAAGTACGATGAGGCACACACGCGATCGGAATAGACGATGAAAAGCTTCCGTCTGACTTTTTCCGTCTGACATTCCGCTCGTGTGTATGCGGCATTAGAGCTAGGTGGGTGCGAGAATACCAGATTTAGATATGGAGGATTGGAGGGGTGTGTGGGATTTCCTTCTGTGATCTTTGATATCCTTGAGAGATCGTATGATTCAATATAAATTGGTACGTAGAATATATTTTACGCCACATAGACTTAAAAAGATAAATCCTGTGTGTTCTTCGGAGTGTTGGCGATGTGGTGCGAATCAGGGGGATTTTACACATATTTTCTGGACTTGTCCATATATAGCTATCTTTTGGGTGGAAGTGGTGGATTTATTGAACTCTATCACTTCTGTTCCCTTATCGGTTTCAATATCTATCTGTCTACTGGGCCTGGTAGAGACTATTCTCCCCACAGTGTCTGAGCGAGTGTTTGTTAATATAACATTATTTTTCGCAAGAAAAGCTATTGCGCTGCATTGGAAGAAACCTTGATCCTCTACGCTCTCATATTGGAAGCAATTGGTAAAAAATAATCTTCCATTGTATAGAGATACTTACATGAATAGGGGCTGTCCTAGTAAGTATGTTAAAGTGTGGGCAAAGTGGCTGGACAAACCGTATACAGCATCGAATGCCCATGGGGGCCATTGTTTACAATAGGTGTGCCCCCATATGATAAATGTTTGGGGTCATTGAGGTAAGAAGGAACTAATGTTTACTTTAAAAATCTTTTTTTTTTCTACCCTTTGGATTAATAATTGTTATACTGGATTTTGAAATGTATTATTATATTTTTGATTCAGTGTGTATGATGTCTTGTGTTTTGTTTGTCTGTTAAGAAATGTAATAAAAAAAGATTTAATAAAAAAATAAAAAAATAAAAAAAGTCGCCCTGCCTTATACTCTAGAAACTTCTTTCAGAGGCAGGTGGGGGTAATCTAATACTCTGCTCAGAAACCCAGAACAGATAAAAATAATCAATCACAGTTCCACTCACTACAGTGAAGCCAAAAACGAAATTAAAAATAGCAGCCTAACTTGAGGAGGGGGCCACATAAAATAAGCACAATATTGGATTAGGAAGTTTTTAATTTTTGAACCTACAATACCTGTTTAGTGCTAATTATGAATATTATAATAGGTTTAAAAAGGATGTTTGTGTATTTTAACAATTTATAATAAATAATAATTAGAAAAAAATGCTAATAATAACAATAATAATAATGATTAGAAAAAATAATACATTTTGAGAGAAAATATAAAATAGCAAACAATAATAATTAGAGATAATAACCACCACCACAACAATATTAATTATTATTACAAAATAATTAAAAAAATATGATATGACATTTATAAAAACAATATAGCAAATAAAAGCCTTACAGTAATAATAATAATACATAATTAAGAAAAAAAACATGAGCTGGGAATTTTTAAAAACAATACAACAAATAAAAAACGTATTGCTTTTGATAATTACCTCTGCTCTTGAACAAAATTTTACCTAATTGTTTTTCTTTAGCTGCTGCTACAGGGGAAAATAATGAAATTTATAGGAAATGCTGTGCCAAATAACCCAGCGTGACTCGCTCTTGGCGAACACTACCCCTTTTATTCTGCCAGTCTTTAATTGCAAGCATATTATTATAATTAAACATTTATTTTGGAGGGTTAATGAAGTTGAAGCAATTTGATGATGTCTACGGAACCTTATGTAACAATCTAATTTGTCTCAACTAATAATGTGTTCACATGGACCCGCTCAGCACACAGAGTCTTTTGCGATGTGATTTTTTTTTTATGTTGCGTCTGTTCACTTTTAAACAATTTCTGTGAATAAGCGGTTAGGTAATTGTCAGGTTGTGAGAGGCGTATGCAAGGAGCACTTTGTCGTTGTGCGGCAGAACATTTTGGCAGAAACATTTCTGCATGTAAGATAACAACTGAGAAGGTTTTAAAATAATGGGCCAGAGTTGAACAGTAATTTTTGTGAAGTAATTGTAAAGTAATTTAAAACAAAGAAAAGTCGGTAATCCCAATAATTTTAACACTACGTTGGAATTCTTCTCTCATTGTATGTAATAATATTGGATGATGGAACAACCGTTTGCTAGTTAGAGATGCTGGCTGCACTTCCCGAGGCAAAAAAGAATAATGAAAAACTCTAGGACAAGATTATTTCTATAACTTAAATTTATTTTAAGAACGCACAGAGTTTCTTGAAACTTCTATTTGTGCCCTGCCATTCTACCATAAAGGCTTCCTCTCATTAAAGTGTTTTAATGTATATTTTGTATGTATTTTTATGTGCAGGATTAAAAAATAATCTTGCAATTTTAGTAATTAGGAAATGCTGCATATAAATACACTCACCGGCCACTTTATTAGGTACACCTGTTCAATTACTTGGTAATAGGGATGAGCGAATGGTTCAGCCCAAGCATAAGTTTGGGCCAAACTTTTGTTGTTCGGTCATTCGGCAAACAGCCGAACAAACGGGTCATTTGACCATTTGTTCTCCCCCCTGAACTGACCAAAATGCATTGCGGTGCTCCACAGTGCATTGCAAGCCCTGATTGGCTGAAGCAGTGAAAGCTTCAGCCAATCAGGGCAGAGAGCACTGTCAGAGTCATGATTGGACACTGCCATCATGACTTTATCCAATCATGGCTCATTCCCATATTGTTTTGTGCGTTACTGCCAGTTAAACGCCATTTACTTCTGTGTGCGTTACTGCCAGTTTAACTCCATTTACTTCTGTGTGCGTTGTTGCAAGTTTAACGCCATATCGTTTTGTGTGCGTTACTGCCAGTTTAACGCCATATAGTTCTGTCTGCGTTACTGCCAGTTTAATGCCATTTACTTCTGCGTGCGTTACTGCCAGTTTAATGCCATATAGTTTTGCGCGCATTACTGCCAGTTTAACGCCATATAGTTCTGTGTGCGTTACTGCCAGTTTAACGCCATATAGTTCTGTGTGCGTTACTGCCAGTTTAACATCATATAGTTTTTCGTGCATTACTGTCAGTTTAACGCCATATAGTTCTGTGTGCGTTACTGCCAGTTTAACGCCATATAGTTCTGTGTGCGTTACTGCCAGTTTAACATCATATAGTTTTTCGTGCATTACTGTCAGTTTAATGCTGTATATCATTTTGTGTGCATTACTGCCAGTTTAACGCCATTTACTTCTGGCTGCATTACTGCCAGATTAATGCCATATAGTTCTGTGTGTATTACTGCCAGTTTAATGCCATATAGTTCTGTGTGCGTTACTGCCAGTTTAAGGCAATATCGTTTTGTGCGTTACTGCCAGTTAAACCCCATTTACTTCTGTGTGCGTTACTGCCAGTTTAATTCCATATAGTTTTGCGTGTGTTACTGCCAGTTTAATGCCATATAGTTCTGTGTATGTTACTGCAAGTTTAACGCCATGTCGTTTTGTGTGCGTTACTGCCAGTTTAACGTCATATAGTTTTTCGTGCATTACTGTCAGTTTAACGCTGTATATCATTTTGTGTGCGTTACTGACAGTTTAACGCCATTTACTTCTGTGTGCGTTATTGCAAGTTTAACGCCATATCGTTTTGTGTGCGTTACTGCCAGTTTAACGCCACATAGTTCTGTCTGCGTTACTGCCAGTTTAATGCCATTTACTTCTGCGTGCGTTACTGCCAGTTTAACGCCATATAGTTTTGCGCACGTTACTGCCAGTTTAACGCCATATAGTTCTGTGTGCGTTACAGCCAGTTTAACGCCATATAGTTCTGTGTGTTACTGCCAGTTTAACGTCATATAGTTTTTCGTGCATTACTGTCAGTTTAACGCTGTATATCATTTTGTGTGGGTTACTGCTAGTTTAACGCCATTTACTTCTGGCTGCATTACTGCCAGTTTAATGCCATATAGTTCTGTGTGCGTTACTGCCAGTTTAACGCCATGTTGTTTTGTGCATTACTGCCAGTTAAACCCCATTTACTTCTGTGTGCGTTACTGCCAGTTTAATTCCATATAGTTTTGCGAGTGTTACTGCCAGTTTAATGCCATATAGTTCTGTGTATGTTACTGCAAGTTTAACGCCATGTCGTTTTGTGTGCGTTACTGCCAATTTAACGCCATATCATTTTGTGTGCATTACTGCCAGTTTAACGCCATTTACTTCTGTGTGCATTACTGCCAGTTTAACGCCATATCATTTTGTGTGCGGTACTGCCAGTTTAACGCCATTTACTTCTGTGTGCGTTACTGCCAGTTTAAGGCCATATCATTTTATGTGTGTTACTGCCAGTTTAACGCCATATAGTTTTGCGTGTGTTACTGCCGGTTTAACGCAATATAGTTCTGTGTGCGTTTCTGCCAGTTTAACGCCATATAGTTCTGTGTGTGTTACTGCCAGTTTAACGCCGTATAGTTCTGTGTGCGTTACTGCCAGTTTAATGTCATTTACTTCTGTGTGCGTTACTGCCAGTTTAACGCCATATTGTTTTGTGTGCGTTACTGCCAGTTTAATGCCATATAGTTTTGCGTGCGTTACTGCCAGTTTAACGCCATATAGTTCTGTGTGCGTTATTGCCAGTTTAATGCCATATCGTTTTGTGTGTGTTACTGCCAGTTTAACGCCATATTGTTTTGCGTGTGTTACTGCCAGCTTAACGCTATATAGTTCTGTGTGCGTTACTGCCAGTTTAACGCCATATAGTTCTGTGTGCGTTACTGCCAGTTTAATGCTAGGGATGGGCGAACGGTTCGGCCCGAGCATAAGTTCGGGCTAAACTTTGGTTGTTTGGATGTTCTGCGAACACCGAACAATATGCGGTGTTCGGGGCAAATTCGAAAGCCGCCGGAACACTGTTAAAGTCTATGGGACACTAACATGAAAATTCAAAAGTGCTCATTTTAAAGGCTTATATGCAAGTTATTGTCATAAAAAGTGTTTGGGGACCTGGGTCCTGCCCCAGGGGAAATGTATCAATGCAAATTTTTTTTTTTTTAAACGGCCCTTTTTTCAGGAGCAGTGATTTTTTTAATGCTTAAAGTGAAACAATAAAAATGAAATATTCCTTTAAATATAGTGCCTGGGGGGTGTCTATAGTATGCCTGTAACGTGGCGCATTTTTCCTGTGTTTAGAACAGTACCACAGCAAAATGACATTTCTAAAGGAAAAATTGTCATTTAAAACTGATCGCGGCTGTAATTAATTGTCGGGTCTCGGCAATATAGATAAAACTCATTGAAAAAAAGAGCATGGGATCCCCCAAAGTCCATTACCAGGCCCTTTGGGTCTGGTATGAATGTTAAGGAAAACCCCGAACCAAAATTTAAAGAAAAAATTGCGTGGGGGTCCCCCTAAAATCCATACCAGGCCCTTTGGGTCTGATATGGAAATTAAGGGGAATCCTGCCCCAATTTTTTTAAAAAATGGCGTAGGGGTCCCCCCCAAAATCCATACCAGACCCTTCAGGTCTGGTATGGATTTTAAAGGGAACCCTGCGCCAAAATTTTAAAAAAATGGCGTGGGGTCCCCCCAAAATCCATACCAGACCCTTATCCGAGCACGCAACCTGGCAGGCCACAGGAAAAGAGGGGGGGTGAGAGAGCACCCCCCCTCAGGAACCGTACCAGGCCACATACCCTCAACATGGGGAGGGTGTTTTGGCGTGGTCCCCCAAAGCAACTTGTCCCCATGTTGATGGGGACAAGGGCCTCATCCCCACAACCCTTGCCCGGTGGTTGTGGGGTTCTGCGGGTGGGGGGCTTATTGGAATCTGGAAGCCACCTTTAACAAGGGGACCCCCAGATCCTGGCCTCCCCCCGTGTGAAATTTACATTCCTTGTAATAGGAATAAAAGTGACACAATTTTCTTTTTTTTTTTTTTAAAGAACAGTGTAAAAATAAAAAATAAAAGGTAAAATAAATAAGAAAAAAAAAACATTTTTAAATGAGCTTGCATATGAAAATGGTGTTCAAACCACACATGTGAGGTTTTGCCACGATCGGAAGAGGGAGAGCAATAATTCTAGACCTAGACCTCCTAAGTAACTCAAAACATGCAACCTGTAGAATTTTTAAACTTCGCCTATGGAGATTTTTAAGGGTAAAAGTTTGTCACTAGAATTATTGCTCTCCCTCTTCCACGAGCTAGCTCAATTTTGAAGCGTGACATGTTGGGTATCAATTTACTTAGAGTAACATTATCTTTCACAATATAAAAAAATTGGGCTAACTTTACTGTTGTCTTATTTTTTATTAAAAAAAATTTTTTTTTTTTTCAAAAAAAGTGCGCTTGTAAGACCGCTGTGCAAATACGGTGTGACAGAAAGTTTTGCAACGATTTTATTCTCTAGGGTGTTAGAAAAATATGTATAATGTTTGGGGGTTCTAAGTAATTTCCTAGCAAAAAAAAAATATTTTTAATTTGTAAACAACAAATCTCAAAAAGAGGCTCGTTCCTAAGTGGTTAAAGTGGAGTTCCACCCACTTTTACAACTCTTCAGCATCCCTCACTAAACTGTGCACTATAAACGAATTGGATATTTTTAAATTTCTTTTCACAGCACCTATTGTATATCTGCTGTATTCATTTTTCACTTCCTCCTCCCTGGCTGTGGCCCATCGCATCATTTCCTGTTTGCAATGCCTTCTGGGAAGGGGCGGCAACTTCCTCTGACACTGCCCTTGCTATGGAAACCTGACATGAAACCTATTACACTGCTTGTGCTGCACTGAGCATGTGTGAGATCTGTAAGGATGAGATCCAGGAAGAAATACAGTCTGGCTTCAGATGAACACACTTAAGATGGCCACGGCCTGCTGTAAGTTTATAAAATAACAAACTACTGCTATAAACTAACAAAACAGACCTTAGTTTACAGAATAACTTTACTAGAATACATTAAGCTTGTGTATTATAGGGGTATTTTTATTTAAAAAGTGTAATTTCATCCGGAACACCACTTTAAGGATGCATGCATTGTATTGTCACCATTTGAGGAGGCCACAAGGATGGTGAGCAGTGACAGTGCATGCATCAGTGACACAATCCCTGTTGTGTTCCTGCTGGAGCAGACTCTGCATGGCATTATGGACAGGGCACTGGAGGCAGAGCAGCAGGAGGAAGAGGAGGACTTTCTTTCCTCTCAAGGCCCATTTTATCCAGACATCATCATTCCTATGTCACAGAACACACAGGAAGAGAGAGAGGGGAGGATTCTGGCACTTTCATAGCCTTCAAAGAAGAGGAAGACATGTGTCAATCTGTAAGTGATGGCTCTCCAACCCCAGGACCCTTGGGAGTAGTACGTGGCTGGGTGGAGGAAGTTCCAGATGCTGTCATCCTGAGTGACCCCGAGGAGTCTGCTTCTCAAGCATCGGCAAATTTGAGGAGCATGGGCAACCTCAAGCTTCAAAGCCTGCGAAAGGACCCAAGAATAAGTGGCATAAAGGAAGATGATTACTGGTTGGCAACCCTCCTTGACCACTGTTATAAGGGGAAGGTCTCAGAACTCATCCCATCCCCACAGAGAGTGCAGAAGATAAAATCTCTTGAGGACAGGTTAAAGAGGAATTTTTTTGTTGAACGTTTTTCCTGACTCCAGTAGGTTACAGTGTCGTGGAAAATGTAGTTTTGAGTCTTCTGTTGGTCAAGAGAGGAGCATTGGAGAGTGACGCATTTTGGAATTTTTTTAGTCCACGCCACCCAGGGCTGTCAGCTTTCACATCCCATCGGCAGCGTCTGCATCACATGGTAGATGATTACCTCGGGGCCAAAACAGAGATGAGAGCTTTCCAGCTGATGATCCACTGACTTACTGGGTCATGAGAATATAACAGAACTTTCCCAGTATGCTATTGAGTTGTTGGGCTGCCCTGCATCCAGCATGCTTTCAGAACGGGCATTCAGTGCTGCAGGGGGTTTCGTTACTGATCATAGAACACGTCTGTCCACAGACTCTGTGGAACGTTTGACTGTTATAAAAATTAATCAGTCCTGGATTACTGTATCAGCTATGAAGCCCCTGATGCCGATGTCACTGATTAAGTCTTTTTAGAATGTGGAATCTCTGCAGGCCTTCAAGGCTGCCTAGCTTTGTGGGTTTTCAATCGATTTATATGGAAGATTGTTTTAGGTATAGGTTTCATGGGCAAAATTAACACCCAAAGACCAATTTTTCAGCACCTATTTGACAGGTGCATATCATTGCAATTTTTTACAGCAAGGCCAATTCTTGCTTTCATCAAGAGTACCTCTATAGGGTTATGGTGGGAAGGCGCCACCAACACCCAAAGACCAATTTTTACGCACCTGTTACTTCTATCCAAAGTCAAAGTGACATCGGAATTTATCCAAAGAACTCTAATCTTGTTCACAGTGTACTACATTGTGGCCTCATCATACACACTGGCTCCCCAGCTGTTGCTGAGCAAAATAAAGGCAGCTTGCAGGGAAAATGTCATTTTTTGGGGGGATTTAGAAATGCAATTATTGCTGCAGCAGATTCCAGACATGATCTGCCACTCTACAGATCTGTCACTTTACAGGTAGACTAAGGGGACCCCCCAGGCACTATATTGGTAGGAATTTTTCATTTGTATGCTTTCACTTTAAAAATCACTGCTCATTTAAAAATGAAGTTTTTCATAAACTTTTTTTTTTATTGATACATGTCCCCCAGGGCAGGACCCGGACCTCTATAACCATTGTCTGCCCAATTACTTGCATATAAGCCTTCAAAATGGACACTTTTGATTTTTGACATTCAGGTCCCATTGCCTTTAATGGGGTTCGTTATTCGGGTCTGAACTTTCGCGGTTCTGGTTCGAAAATTCTGGTGTGAACTGAACAGGGGTCCGTTCGGCCCATCCCTACTTGGTAACACAAATTGCTAACCAGCAACTTAATGCACTTGGGCATCTAGAAGTTCAAACTGAGCATCAGAATGGGGAAGAAAGGAGATTTAACCTCTTCAGCTCTGGAAGATTTACCCCTCTTCATGACCAGGCCATTTTTCGCGATACGGCACTGTGTTATTTTAACTCACAATTGCGCGGTCGTGCAACGCTGTACCCAAATAAAATTTATGTGCTTTTTTTTCCCACAAATAGAGCTGTCTTTTGGTGGCATTTGATCATCTCTGCGGTTTTTATTTCTGGCACTATAAACAAAAAAGGCGGACAATTTTGAAAAAAATAACAATATTCTTTACTTTCTGCTATAAAACACAACCAATATAAGAATGTAAAAAATCGAATTTCTTTATCAGTTGGCCAATATCTATTCTGCTACATATTTTTGGTAAAAAAAAATCCCAACAAGCGTATATTGAGTAGTTTGCGCAAAAGTTATAGCGTCTATAAACTATGGGTTATATTTATGGAATTGACATTTTTTTTTATTGTTTTTACTAGTAATTGTGGCGATCAGCGATTTTTAGCAGGACTGCGACATTGCAGCGGACAAATCTGACACGAAGTTACACTTTTTGGGGACCAGTGACACCAATACAGTGATCAGTGCTAAAAAAAATGCACTGTCCCTGTACTAATGACACTGGCAGGGAAGGGGTACAACATCTAGGGCGATCAAAGGGTTAACTGTGCTCCTAGGGAGTGCTTGTTAACTGTATGGGGAAGGTGCTTTGACTGAGGGATGACAGAGATCTGTGTTTCTGCTTAGCAGAAACACAAGATCTCCATCTCCCCCTCTGAAAGAACGGTGATCTGCCTTGTTTACATAAGCAGAGCACCGTTCTGTCTGCCTCAGGAATGATTAGCAGGTCTCGGCGGACATCGGGTCCACCAGACCCGCTGATTGGCTCCCGCTGTGTTCAATCACAGCTGGAGCGGGTTGCCAGTGGCTTGTGCATGCGCCCCAGACCTGGCAATTGAAATCACGTACAGGTACGTGATTTTGTGCTGAAGGGCCACCCTTCTGCAGTAAATGTACATGGGGCTGTCCAGAAGCGGTTAAGTGACTTTAAATGTGGCATGGTTGTTGGTGCCAGATGGGCTGGTCTGAGGATTTCAAAAACTGCTGATCTACTGGGATTTTCACGCACAACCCTGTCTCAGGTTTTCAGAGAATGGTCTGAAAAAGAGAAGATATCCAGTGAGCGGCATGTGTGTTGAAGAAAAAAAAATGCCTTGTTGATGTCAGAGGTCAGAGGGGAATGGGCAGAGGTTTGAGATGATAGAAGGGCAACACTAATGGCGTGTACACACGGGCGGACTTTTCGGCATCAAAGGTCCGACGGTCTTTCCGACAGATTTTCAATGGACTTTTGACAGACTTTCGAACTAACCGGTCCCGTCGGA
The DNA here is from genome assembly GCA_037952925.1 of Lithobates clamitans. Taxonomy (NCBI): domain Eukaryota; kingdom Metazoa; phylum Chordata; class Amphibia; order Anura; family Ranidae; genus Lithobates; species Lithobates clamitans. The sequence continues at coordinate 1,542,995 of JBBGZY010000385.1, forward strand.
CCAGTCTGGTCGAAAAGTCCTCTCGTGTGTACACGGCATAACTCAAATAACCACTCATTACAACCAAGGTATGCAGAATACCATCTCTGAATGCACAACACATCGAATCTTTAAGCAGATGGGCTACAGCAGCAGAAAACCACAATGGGTGCCACTCCTGTCAGCTAAGTACAGGAAACTGAGGCTACAATTCGCACAGGCTCACCAAAGTTGGACAATAGAAGATTGGAAAATCGTTGCCTGATCTGATGAGTCTCGATTTCAGCTGCGACATTCAGATGGTCGGGTCAGAATTTGGAGTAAACAACATGAACATGGATCTATCCTGCCTTGTATCAACAGTTCAGGCTGGTGGTGGTGAAATGGTGTGGGGGATATTTTCTTGGCACACTTTGGGCCCCTTAGTACTAATTGAGCAGCGTTTAAACGCCACGGCCTACATGAATATTGTTGCTGACCATGTCCATCCCTTTATGACTACAGTGTCCCCATCTTCTGATGGCTCCTTCCAGCGGGAGAATGCACCATGTCACAAAGATCACATCATCTCACCACTGGTTTCTAGAAAACGATAATGAGGTCCCTGTACTCCAATGGCCTCCACAGTCACCAGATCTCAATCCAATAGAGCACCTTTGGAATGTGGTGGAGATTGGCATCGTGGATGTGCACTCGACAAATCTGCAGCAACTGTGTGATGCTATCATGTCAATATGGATCAAAATCTCTGAGGAATGTTTCCAACACCTTGTTGAACCTATGCCATGAAGAATGAAGGCAGTTCTGAAGGCAAAAGGGGGGACCAACCTGTTAATAGCAAGGTGTACCTAATAAAGGGGCCCATGAGTGTATATTGTAGAGAAGAATAACTTACCCCAGGATCACAACTTTCTCTATAATAAATTTGTTTTGGATTAGCCTTTAAAAGTATTCGAAGGTAACGCGGGTTGCTTTTTTTTCACATAAGCCAACTTGTACTATCATTGTTTATTTTGAAAACTGCGAAATGTTATTGTCTGCTTCCGTGTTGCAATGACAAATTTGCAATGCGGATTGTGATACTTACTCTACAAGGTCAGCGCCATACAGCGGTACACTCTGCAGCTGGCCACTGGATAGGAATACGATGTTCTTTGATTTTCTTCTTCATCCCCCTAAGACGTGGAGAGGAGCACAGGGGTTGCTCAGCTCAAACTTCACAGACAAACGCTTGTCATTGATTTCCATCAGCAATTCTGACGCCGAATTCTGTGCAATGCCGGCTTGCCTGATCTGCATTAAATGCATGTTTTCCATTTGCACAGATAAAGCCGCCATTGCTCCACCACTGACCCCTGGAAAGCTTCAGCAGATGTTTACGGCTATTAGCATTTTAGTCATCTTTTGTTTGTTGGAACTCAGAAGCGAGTAAATAGTTTAGTAAATATTATAAATGAATCCCAGACAGCATAATAAAAACTGAAACGATCAAAAGTTCATTGGCAGCGTTCACTGGCAGCGGGCTTGGTGGCGGGAAATCAAATGGAGAGTGAGTACATGGCTCTTATACACCATACAAAAGCATGGCCAAGTGCTGAGAATGGATACAATTTAGGCAATCAGTCGAAATATATACAGCATATGGGAGTTGTTTTATCTGCCTAAATATTTGTATATTTGTTCATTCAGTCCAGAGATTTACACAGCTCTGCCACACATTACAACCCTGTAGCGCAGGAGACCAGATTTTTCACTGCTGCATCTAAGTTACTCTAATGCCGCGTACACACAATCGGACATTCCGACAACAAAATCCTGGGTTTATTTCCGACGGATGTTGGCACAAACTTGTCTTGCATACACACGGTTGCACAAATGTTTGTACTAAATTCCGAACGTCAAGAACGCGGTGGCGTGCAACAGATACGACGAGCCGAGTAAAACGAAGTTCAATAACCAGTACTGTACTTCTGCTTGATTCCGAGCATGTGTGGAATTTTGTGCGTCGGAATTGTGTACACACGATCGGAATGTCCGACAACAGATTTTGTTGTCGGAAAATCTGAGAACCAGCTCTCGAATTTTTGTTGTCGGAAATTCCGACAACAAATGTCCGAAGGAGCCTACACACGGTCGGAATTTCCGACAACAAGCTCACATCGAACATTTGTCGTTGGAAATTACGACCGTGTGTACGCAGCATTACAGGTCTTGTCCCTTCTCCAGTCAGTGATTGGACAGTGAAAGGAAAAGCAGCAGACTGATGCGCTTATCTCTCTACTCTCTCCTCCTATCAGCATGTTCCATATTAGCATATGAGCACTGTAGCATAACTCTTTGTGCTGCTTCTTTCTCCCCCTTTCTGAGCTCTGCTGTAGAGGGATTGCAAGGGGCTGATTAGTGATGGGCCGAACACCTCCCCCCCCCCGGTTCGGTTCGCACCAGAACTCTCGATTATGAAAAAAGTTCAGCCCCGATCCTATTAAAGTCTATGGGACCTGAACTTGAAAAATCAAAAGTCCCCATTTTGAAGGCTTATATGCAAGGTATTGGACATAAAAAGGGTATGGGGGCAAGTACTGCCCTGGGGGGGGACATGTATCAATGCAAAATATTTTTTTTTTTAAAGATTTTTTTTACAGGAGCAGTGATTTTAACCACTTGCCGACCACCTAACGTACATGTACTACGCCAGGTAGGCTCTATTGCGCAAAATCACATACCTGTACATCATTTCGCGCAATAGCCACTAGGGGCTGCCGGAGGCACAATCGCGTGCTGATTGGACAGAAGGGGAGCCAATCAGTGGGTCCGGTGGTCCCCAAAAGAGGCAGAACGGCGGTCTGCCTATGTAAACAAGCAGGAACACGGATCTCTGTCTTCCCCCAGTCAACGCAACCCCCACACAGTTATCATTAGCAAGCACCCCCTAGGGACACATTTAACCCTTTAATCGCCCCTGATGTTTCCCTGCCAGAGTCATTAGTACAGTAACAGTGCATATTTTTAGCTCTGATCACAGTAATAAGGAGAAAAATGGGAATTTGGGACTTTAAATGAGGTCCATGGACAACGTGGAGGTGAACTGAATACAGTATATTTATTGATCATAAATGTATCAAACATATCACAGCAAGAACCACATAGGGGAAAGAACATTGTAGTGAATGTCATTCCAAAATTGTTATACACACATATGTATGTGAGCATACAACGGGGCATCGAGAGTACATCAATTATGTCAACAAGACGCCACATAGTGGTCGTAACTGGTAAGTACATACAATGAATGCATATAAAACATACACGTAAAAAACAGCACTAGGCAGTGAGAGTAAAATTAATGACACAACATAAAACCATAATTGATTGAAGAACTGTGTTCTAAATTGCTGGTAGGTTGTGAGCATATGGATGCATGACAAAAATGTCCGACGCGTTTCGTTACTGATCACAGTAATAATGTCACCGGTCCCCAAAAAAGTGTCAGTTATGTGTCCGATTTGTCCGCCACAATGTCGCAGTCCCCCTAAAAATCGCTGATCGCCGCCATTACTATTAAAGATAAATAAATAAATAAAAATGCCATAAAAATATCCCATAGTTTGTATACGCGATAACTTTTGCGCAAACCAAACAATATACGCTTATTGGGATTTTTTATGTAGCAGAATACATATTGGCCTAAATTGTTGAAGAAATTAGATTTTTTACATTTTTTTTTTGGATGTGTTTTATAGCAGAAAGTAAAAAAAATTGTTTTTTTTTTTCTAAATTGTTGCTTTTTTTGTTTTTAGCGTAAAAATAAAAACCGCAGAGGTAATCAAATACCACCAAAAGAAAGCTCTGTTTGTGGGAAGAAAATGACATTAATTTTATTTGGGTACAGCGTCTCACACGACCACGCAATTGTAAAAAGTAACGCAGTGCCATATTGCAAAAAATGGCTTGGTCATTAAGGGGGTAAAACCTTTGGGGGCTGAAGTGGTTAATGATGCTTACAGTGAAACAATAAAAATGAAAAAAACCTTTAAATATAGTGGCTGGGGAGTCCCCTTAGTCTGCCTGTAAAGTGGCGCATCTGTACCATGTATAGAACCTGCTGCAACAAAACTGACATATATAGAGAAAACAAAATGACATGTAAATCGGTTTTCCCGGCTGTAAGCCATTGCTGGCATACAAAAATGTTATAAAAAAGCGGCGTGGGGTCCCCCCAAATTCCATAACAGACCCTTATCCGAGCATGCAGCCTAGCAGGCCAGGAAAGGGGGGGTGAGCAAACAACTCCCCCCTCCTGAACCATACTGGGCGATATGCCCTCAACATGTGGGCGGGGGGTTTGAGGTGGGGGGGTCCGCCCAGCTTTCCAACCCACTCCTTAACAACCAGTAGCTATTAACTGTGCGCTAGGTGGGAGAACATCCCGCCGAGTTCCCCAAAAATTCTGGTGTTTGCTGAACACAAGAACGGGCGATGTTCAGGTCGAACTTATGCTCGGCCTCAACTGCTCGCCCATCACTAGGGCTGATACCAAATCAAGTTTCAGTACTTACACAACTTGCACTAAAAAATACATTTATGACTGATTCACACCAGTGAAGCTTTGAAATTGCGCTACTTCAGCCACAGATCACTGCGATTTGGACCTCCAATTTCACTGCAGCTTGCGAGTTCATTTACCAAAAATCAATGCAAGTTGCAATGAAATTACAAAAAACTTGTGCAGAGTCGCAACAATTTGATCTTTTCCATTGCCAGCAATGAGGTGCAACTTGTCTTGCGGTTTTGAACTGCATGATAAATAACACTGGTGTGAACCAAGGCTAAAAGTACAACTAAAGGCAAAAAGTTTTTTTGTTCTGGATGGAGAGATTAGAACCTGTCAGGCTTTTATTGCTGTCTGTGCCCCCGTTAGGGAGATTTGTCATGTTTACTGTTATCATTGTAAGTGAAAGTAAAAGAAAATTCCAAATTTTGGGTTGTTCCCCAAAAAATGGTCAAAGAAAATATAGGAACCAATAGGTTCCAAACCTACGCAGATCAGTAACAAAAAAACAAATTAACTACAAGAGCTGCATGTTGTAAAGTGTAAAAAACACCTATAACGTGAAAAGAAACAAGGGAACTGCGCTCCTATATCATAAATTCCATATCACCATAGTGAACAAACAAATAAATAAATACATCTTCATTTAAATTATAAAAGATACATAAAAATTGTGAAGTCCATGTATAGATCCCACATGTGAATAACATCCTCAGTGAGTATAGGAAAGAGAAGCCTGGAGCAAAAAATAAATAAAAATAAAAATAGCGGAGGGCTGGCATGACCGGGGAAACAGGGTATATTAAAAAATAAGAGAGCTCACTCGACTGGGGGTGCCTGGGGGGGAGGAGGGGACAGATTTAGTTAAAAAGGAGCTGGCCCCTCCCCAGGGTCACTACAGCGTGCAGAAACAAGCTTCAGACATGGCCGACGTGGAGCAGCTGTTGGCTCAGCTGCGGCCAGGGGAGCCGGATGGCTGCAGGCACAACTAGTGCCGGTGCTGGGTGAGCAGGCCTTAGGTGCCGGTACTGGGGGTTGGGCGTCCTCGTGAGCTCGGAGGCCCAGGCCTCCGGAGAGCTTCTCCCCGGACCCCTCCCCCAGAGCTCAGCGTCACACTGGGAGTCCCATTCGGGCCCCATTAGGACCACCCATGAAGCGTTCCACTGTGCTCGTGGTCGGGTCCCGGGAGGAATCCCCCCTCCACAGAAGGAGCTTGGTGGACGGGTGCTCCAGGAGCAACAGAGCAGCTTCACGGCCCGGCAGCAGGAGAAGGAGCGCACGGGCACTGCCCCTCGCGATGCATCAGCAGGGGCGGAGTCTCGACAAGGGAATCATTCAGCTGCGGCCACCGGGCCCTCCACTTCTGTGGCCAGCGGCTCTCCTCATACCGGGCGAGAGCACTACACCGCAGAGGGAGACAGGACGGATGATTGCTGAGAGCCCCCCGGGTCCGGGCAAGGCGACGCAAAAGTCGGTGGGTGGATCCGGTGCGAGAAGGCGTGGCCAGCAGCTGCGCGGATCCTCAGCATCCAGGGACACTTTCCCTGGAGGGCTGTCAGTGGGTGATAACGGAATGTCAGTTGAAAGGTCGGAGAGCAAACTGTCGGTGTCGGAAGAGGAGGAGGAGCCCCACAGACGGTCAGCAGTGATGGAGGCAGCACCTTCGGCTGGTGGAACCCTTCCTAGGCACCCTGGTAAGTCCATTTTAAACTTTTCTAGTTCTGTGCAGTCTGAGGGTGAAGAGGAGGTGGTTACTAGGGGAAGGCCTAGGTCATGAGGGGAGAGGTCGGACACGCGGTCAAGTTGGCCTGCGGGGTCCCCCCAGGCTAGTTCGGTCCACGGTCACGCTGCTTCCCGGGCTGATACGGGGTTGCAGGGGTTCCTGGTGGGGTTGAAGAAACTAGTCAAACAATTTGAACCAGGGACGAGCACACAAGTCAGCCCCTCGGCGGCCTGGGTTCCATAGGTGGGGTGGCAACAGAGGCTCCCGGGTCTGGGGGTCTCCCCCCGCCATTGTGGAGATCACGGAGCAGGGGCAGACTGTGCCAGCAGGTAAGATGGCAGCGGGGGACAAGGCTAGGACAGTGGGGGAGGCTGCTAGCAAACAAGAGGCCATTAGATTAGCCAACTTGGCCAAATGTGAGGTGTATGTGTATTTTGAGGGGCCGCTAAGAGCGCACCTCAAACCGGAGGTCCGTGAGAAAATTTGGAAAGGTGAGTATGTGGAACTGTTCTCACTACTATCCAGGGCTTTTTTTCTCAAACAATAGGTGCTGGAACTCAACCACGTCCCCCCAAAACCCCTCCCCCCACACACACCCTCCAAATCACATCAAATAGTGGGTGTGGTCATATTTCACAAACAGTAGAAGGGTCTTAAAGAGCCATTAAATATCAGGATTGCATTACATACAGAGTGCAGAGTTCATGGGAGTTACACACAGAGTGCAGAGTTGTCACTTGTAAACACAGAAACCAGACTTCTGTGTTTACAAGTGATTGTGGTGGGCAGGCACCAAAGGATCTGAGCTAGAGGTGGTGGAATTGAGTTCCACCAAGTTCCCCCTGAAAAAAAACCCTGCTACTACCACTAGAAAAGTTCAATCTGGACAGGGTCAAGCCAGAGGAGACTAAGATAGTGGATGAGGAGAAGAGACTGATCCCGCAGACTTTCTCTAACTGGTTACAGGCTTTTGCAATTATGGCGAGCATGATTGGGGAAAAGAACCCCGAACACACTTCTGCGCTCTTCTGTTACCTGGACGCCATCAGAGAGTACAGAGTCTACGGGGGCACTGCATGGCTGAGGTACGATGAGCCGTTCCGGCAGTGGAGAGAGATATGCACGGCCTTGAGGTGGGACCACAAGGACATTAGCTTGTGGATGCGGCTTATGACCTCAGTGTGTTCCCCTAATCAATTTTTTCAAGGGGGAGGGGCGGTGGAGCTGCTACCCCTGGACAATCAGCCGGAAAGAAGAAGGAGGTCAGTTGGCAGTACAACGAGGGTTCTTATAAGTATGGGGGGGGCTTGCTGGTACAAGCACGAGTGCTCCGGTTGTGGAGGTGCCCACCCCTTGTCCGCTGCTTCAATGAAGGGTCGTGCCGGTTAGTCTGCTAACAAAAGGGATGACACCGATGAGGGTGGAAAGGAAGCGACCTTTCCTCGATAGATACCCAGATAGGGAGGCGTCACGGTTATTGGGTAAGGGGGGTCGTTATCTCCCTAGGGGGTCGTGCCGAAGAACGAGCCCAATAAATTTAGGCTTATTCACCACCTTTCCTTCACGAAGGGGGAGGGGGTCAGTCAATGATGCGATTGAATCGGAGGTGTGTGCGGTAAATTACACTTCCTTCGATGCGGCTGTATTCTGGGTGTGACATTTTGGGGAAGGCACGCTGATGGTCAAATCCGATATTGAGTCTGCTTTTAGACTGCTTCCTCTTCACCCAGATAGCTTTCGATTGCTGGGATGTCATTGGGACAAGGAGTTCTATGTGGATCGCTGCCTTCCTATGGGATGTTCGATCACATGTGCACTATTTGAGCAGTTCAGCTCTTTTGTGGAGTAGATGGTTTGTGATGTATCTGGAAAGAATTCTATCATCCATTACTTGGATGACTTCCTTTGTGTGGGCCCGGCCTCCTCCAGGATCTGCGCTATGCTACTGACTATGTTGGAACACATTGCCGATCGTTTTGGTATCCCCTTGGCCCGGGATAAGACGGAGGGAGCGACCACAGTCCTTAGTTTCTTGGGTATTGTGTTGGATTCCAGCGCCATGGACTGCCGCCTGCCGGAGAACAAGCTGGTTGCCCTCAAGGAGGAGATTCGGAGTCTTTTGGGATTGCACAAGGTTCAACTTCGGAAATTGCAGTCATTGTTGGGTAAATTGAATTTTGCGTGTAAAATACTACTGATGGGGAGAGTATTTTGCCGACGGCTGTCAGCAAGTACGGCGGGGGTCACATCACCCACTCATTTTGTGCGCCTGGTAAAGGAACATAGGGAGTATTTGCGAGTGTGTCACTCTTTCCTGGAATCTTTAAAAGGGCAGGCATTGTGGATGTCCAGGCCGGTTAGTAACTTCGACCTGGAACTTTACATGGATGCGGCCAGCTCAACAGGTTTTGGGACCTTCTTCCAGGGCCGGTGGAGTGCAGGACCCTGGCCGCATTCATGGAAGGAAGCGGGTCTTCTCCGTAATTTGGTGTTACTGGAATTGTTTCCGGTGGTGCTGGCCGTGGAGTGGTGAGGCTTTCAGGGATCTGAAAGTGCGCTTCCACGGGGACAATCTAGCGGTAGTACAGTTCATCAATAAGGTCTCAGCCTCGTCTCCACCTTGGGTCGTATCAGAAGGTCAGTAAGCGAGGTGACTTGGGCCGCATACAGTAAGGTATGGCAGGAATGGCTGTAGTTGGTGCATCAGGCCGAGGTGGACCAGGAGGGCCTGGAGGTGCGATTGCTGGTTCTGTACTTTGTCTCGCGGAACCTTGAAAAGGGGGTGTCGGTGTCTGGGTTAGAGAAAAAACTAGCAGGTTTGACGTTTCTATTCAAATTGCAGGGTTGCCAAGACTTCACTAAGGAATTTTGGGTGTCGCAAGCGCTGAAGGGGTATCGGCACTCTCGGAAGCTCAGGGACACTAGGCAGCCTGTGACTACCAAATGTTAAGAAGATAAGATAGAGAAAAAACTTTTCAATGCATATTTTGTATTTTATTTTTACCAAAGAATTTTGGCTCAACAATAACAATATAAATTAACAATTCAGAACAGTAAAAGATTGCATGGTAACAACACGTACCCATATGACATTTTTATAAAAAAAAATTTCACACAAATAGAGCTTTCTTTTGATGGTATTTAATTGCCACTGAGTTTTTTATTTTTTGCTAAACAAGCGAAAAAAGACCGAAAATTGTTTCGTAAACAAACGAAAAAAGTCTGCCGAAGATGTGTGCTATACTCTTGTCCACATTATAGCACATTGCAGACAGGTTCAGGGATTCCATTGGCTGCGGACAAGACAGAGGGCCTGACTACCATGCTTAGGTTCTTGGGCATAGTCCTAGACTCGAACACCATGGAGTGTCGTCTGCCAGAGGATAAATTGGTGGCCCCTTTCCCAAATGGCTGTGGAGGATTGCCTTGGGTCATCTCCGTATGGATCAGAAGGTCAGTAAGCGAGGCGACGTGGGCCGCATACAGTAAGGTATGGTAGGAATGGCTGTCGTTGGTGCATCAGGCCGAGGTGGACCAGGAGGGCCTGGAGGTGCGATTGCTGGTTCTGTACTTTGTCTCGCGGAACCTTGAAAAGGGGGTGTCGGTGTCTGGGTTAGAGAAAAAAGTAGCAGGTTTGACGTTTCTATTCAAATTGCAGGGTTGCCAAGACTTCACTAAGGATTTTTGGGTGTGGCAAGCGTTGAAGGGATATTGGCACTCTCAGAAGCGCAGGGATACTAGGTACCCTGTGGCTATCAAATGTTAAGAAGATAAGATAGAGAAAAAACTTTTCAATGCATATTTTGTATTTTATTTTTACCAAAGAGTTTTGGCTCAACAATAACAATATAAATTAACAATTCAGAACAGTAAAAGATTGCATGGTAACAACATGTACCCATTTGATATTTTTATAATTTTTTTTCACACAAATAGAACTTTCTTTTGATGGTATTTAATTGCCACTGGGTTTTTTATTTTTTGCTAAACAAGCGAAAAAAGACCGAAAATTGTTTGGTAAACAAACCAAAAAAGACCGCCAAAGATGTGTGCTATACTCTTGTCCACGCTGCAGCACATTGCAGACAGGTTCGGGATTCCATTGGCTGAGGACAAGACGGAGGGCCTGACTACCATGTTTAGGTTCTTGGGCATAGTCCTAGACTCGAACGCCATAGAGAGTCGTCTGCCAGAGGATAAATTGGTGGCCCTCAAGACAGAGTTACGTGGGATTTTGGGTCTGTGCAAGATCCAGCTGCGGACACTACAATCCCTTTTAGGTAAGCTGAATTTTGCATACCGCATTATCCCCATAGGCAGGGTCTTTTGCCGACGGCTGTGGGCTGCCACAGCGGGGGTTACATCCCCTACCAACTTTATCCAGCTCAAGCGGGAACATCGGGAGGATTTGAGGGTATGGCACTCGTTTCTGAAATACTATAATGTACAATCGGTGTGGATGTCAGGGCCAGTGAGTAATTTTGACCTGGAACTGTTTACAGATGCGGCTGGGTCTTCAGGCTATGGGTCTTTTACCAGGGGCATTGGAGCGCAGAACCGCGGGTTTGATTGGTAATATGGTACTCCTGGAGCTTTTTCCGGTAGCACTGGCCTTGAAAATATGGGGCGAGTCATTTCAAAACTCTAAAATGCATTTGTATTGCGACAACATGGGAGTGGTTCAGGTTATTAACCGCATCTCAGCGTTGTCGCAACCCGTCATCAGGCTGTTGCGGCACACAGTGTAACGCTGCCTTCAGTTGAACATATATTTGTATGCTGTGCACCTCCCAAGGGTAGAGAATACAATAGCTGATGCCTTGTCTCGGTTTCATTGTGACAGGTTTTCCGGAACTTGCACCGGTGGCAGCAAAGTCGGGGGTCCTTTGTCCCGGGTGGCTGTGGGGAATTGCCTCAGGGGATGGATCAGAAGGTCTGTGAGTGAGGCTACATGGACAGCCTACTCCAAGGTATGGCGGGAATGGAGTGAGGTGTTACGCTTAGCTGGGGTGGAGCCGGGAGATTCGTCAGTACGGTTGGTGTTTCTATATTTTGTGTCTAGGAACATGGAGCAAGGAGTGTCGGTGTCCGCTCTGGAGCGAAAAAGGGAAGGTATGGCCTCTCTCTTTAAGTTACAGGGTGGAGTGGATTTTACGGAGGATTTTTGGGTTCGGCAGGCGGTAAAAGGGTAAGTTGCATAAGCACAAGGAGGCGGCCCATTTCATTTAGTAATTTACAGGCCATTTTTGAGGGATTGGGCTCACTATGTTCCTCTGTATACGAGGTTGCATTATTCAAGGTGGCCTTTTCCCTGGCATTTTTTGGAGCAATCCGGATCAGTGAGCTGGTCAGCCCATCTCGTAGGGTCCCTGGGGCAATATTGGTGCAAGATGTACTCTGTAGCGGGGAACAGCAAGTTTTGCTGCGCAGATCGAAGACAGACCAGGCGGGCAAGGGTGTGAGGGTCCAACTGTTTACACTGCCAGGTTCCCCACTCTGTCCGGTACGGGTGGTGCGGGAGTTTATGGATAGCTGCCATTGAGGGTCCATTTCTAATACATGGGGATGCGTCCCTGCTGTCCAGGTTTCAGTTCATAGCCATATTCAGGAAGGGGCTGTCGTGCAGCGGGCTTGGAAGAAAAACAATGCGCTTCACACTCCTTCCGCATCTGGGCGGCCACTCGGTGCCGCTCAGTGCGGGTTGGGCGAGGTGGCTGCTAGGCGGATTGGCAGATGGGACTCGTTCCTACATTCGCCCACATTTGTTAGTGGATTGAGCATTTCATCAGGGGGGTGGTGTCCTATGGACAGCTGTTGTACAGTGTGGTTCTTGTCATGTGGGGTGAGTATTACTAGGGAGATTGATTTTATCCGGTGGTTTGTTATTTTCTTTCATATGGAGTGGAGCCACGCCTTGTCTGGTTCTTGGGCCACTACTATGTTTTTTGGGGGGGCCAGACAGGCGGATGTAAGACCTGATGGGAGGCAGCTGGGGATTTCTAGGAGACGTGTGTTCGATGCTTGGGGGTACCAGGGATGACGTGGAGCAGGGTCGGGCCTGAGGTACATCATTTTACACGCCTTGACAGGCCACCCAACATACTAGTGCTTCATGTCGGTGGGAATGATCTGAGCATTCGTTCCAGTAGGGAGTTCATTTTGGACATCAAAATCGATTTCCTTAGGCTCTGTACGGTCTTCCCCAATATGACGGTTTTGTGGTCCGACATGATGGCTTGGATGACTTGGCGCATGGCGAGGTCAGTTGTCCAAATCAACAAGACTCACATAAAGGTTAATAAAGTGGTGGGACGCTTCTTTATTCGGAATGGTGGCATGGTTATCCACCATTTGGAATTAGAATCTGACTCTAGGCTGTACCTGAGAAGGGATGGTGTCCATTTATCTGTAGTGGAAATAGATTTATGGTCCCTGGATTTGCAGGATGGAATTCAAAGGGTGTGGAGGGGCCTGCAAGGGTAAGTTGTCACCCTTTTGGATGGTGGTGGTGGTTGGTCTTTTGACGGTGTAACAAAATACTTTAGGGATGGAAGTGTGGGGGACTCATTGGTGGTATGTGCCCCTCTGGTGTAGTCCAGTTAAATATGTTAACTGGAATATGGTAATGGTTGCACTGTGGGTAGTTGTGGTTGTCTCCGAGCAGTGCAGTAGTGGAATAGTATTGGATTTTTGGGTAATGTCAAAAGACCAATCAGGCTGAAATTTGTTATGTTTGTTTTAGATGTTTATGTGAAAAAATTTTTAATTTTAATAAGTGTTTGGTTAATGAAGAAGGCTGCTATGGCCATTTGTACTCTATTACAGGTGTGGTCTCATTAATGTTAAGGGATAAGCAGAGTACAGTGGTCGGGCAGACATAGAAGGTTGGTAACATCTGATCTACACTGGTCATAAATCCACCCAAATGTGCACTGAATTGAAAGCTGCTCAACAGATGGATGAGACCTCTTTATTTAAAAAGATGGTCTAATGCGCTTTTGGGAAATCCTGGATTGGATACCCTAGATACCCAGATGGATCCTCTGTAATATGACCCCCTCTCCACCACAATATCCCATACGGAAGAAACAAAAGGATACTACATAGCGCAATACTGTTGGTTTATTTAAAAACGTGAATAAAACATAAAGATTGTCTGCTTACATTTAGATGTGCCTTAGCCTGGCACTGAGAATAGCCTGCAGGGATTGTATATGGAACTGCTTACCGCTGGGCTCACGTCCAAAACCGGCGTGCGTTCCACTCGTGCTTGGGAAGAAATCGGCAGCTGGGACCCGGAAGTGACGTGACCGGGAGCGCCTCAAGCACTGATGGACACTAATAGGTGGCAATAATGGGCACTGATAGGGGGCACTGATATGTGGCAATGATGGGCACTGATAGGCGACACTGATATGCAGCAATGTTGGGCTCTGATAGATCGCAATGATGGGCACAGGAAGTCGGCAATGATGGGCACTGATGGACACTAGTAAGCAACAATGATGGGCACTGATATGTGGCATTGATGGACACTGATAGGCAGCACTGATATGCAGCAATGATGGGCACTGATAGGTGGCAATGATGGGCACTGATAGGCGGCACTGATATGCGGAAATGATGGACACTAATAGGCGGCAATGGTGGGCACTGATAGGTGGCACTGATATGTGACAATAATGGGCACTGGTGGGCACTGGTAGGCGGGACTGATAGGCTGCAATAATGGGCAATGATGGGCACTGATAGGCGGCTATGATGAGCACTGATAGGTGGCACTGACAGGCATTACTGATAAGGAAGGGGGGGGCACTGATATAAGGGGACTGCGAGCTAATGGGGGTCTCTAAGGGGGGTGTTGCTGAACTAATGGTTGATCACCAACTATTAGATCAGCAGTCAGTACCCCCTCTTAGAGGCCCCCATTGGCTCGCAGTCCCCTTATATTAGTGCCTCCACCCCCTTCCTTAGAGACTTCCAGAGAGCAAAGAGATCCCCCCCCCTTAATTCAGAGCCACCTGCCCTCTTTAACATAACCATTCGGATTACCGTACCAACAGGAGCCAAGAGCTACTGCAACCAGGGAGAGTCGTGTGAGAGCTGAGCTGTGTGCAGTGTGAATGGCAGAAAAAGCATGTCATTGGTTGCTAATACAGCAATCAATGACTGCAATGCAGATCGTTGAGGCAGCGGGAGGGGGTGAGAGAGGCACCGGGTGGGGAGGCAGATAAACGCAGCCGACAGGAATCTCATTGAATGGAGCGCAGTACCGGAACTTGATCAGAAACTAACTCCATCCCCAGGACATATTTACTGGATGAATGGATGGGACTGGAAGTATGTTGTGTCCGGGTCACAGGTGGACAGAGACCTGGACCTGGACTGTCCAGGGCAATACCGGACAGGTGGCAACCCTATTCAGGGACAAAACCAGGGACAGACTTGGTCCAGGGACAATGTTCTCAGTCCGGGGATTGTCCCCAGAAACTGGGGACGTCTGGTCACCCTACCCTAGAGAGTCATGTATGACATCACTTCTGGGTCACCCGTCACTTTCCTCGGTTAGCATAGCTGGGAAGGGATGTATCACAATGCCATGTGCATTGCAATACATGCAGTGGAGACCAGGGGAGACATGCAGATTCTTTAAGACCCTGCATGTCTCATTAACCACTTGCCGTTCAGAGCACGCCGATGTACGTCGGCAGAATGGCGCTAGTAGGCAAAAGGGCGTACAGGTACGTCCCCCTTAAGAAGTGGTGTCGCTGGCCCAAGGCCGGCGGCACTGGCGCGTGCCCGCTGCGGTCCCCGTGACCATGACCACGGGTCCTGCGGACTCGATGTCCACTGGGTGCCTGCGATCGTGTCACGGAGAGGAAGAACGGGGAGATGCTTTTGTAAACAAAGAATTTCCCCGTTCTGCCTAGTGACAGGACAAAGATCACAGCTCTCTGTCATCGAGAGCAGTGATCACTGTCCTGTGTGTTAAAGCCCAGCCCCCTAACAGTTAGAATCACTCCCTGGACACACTTAACCCCTTCGCTGCCCCCTAGTGGTTAACCCCTTCACTGCCAGTATCATTTACACAGTAATCGATGCATTTTTATAGCATCAATCGCTGTATAAATGACAATGATCCCAAAATAGTGTAAAAAATGTCCGATGTGTCTGCCATAATGTCGCAGTCCTGATAAAAATCGCAGATCGCCGCCATTACTAATAAAAAAAATTTTAAAATAAAAATGCCATAAAACTATCCCCTATTTTGTAGATGCTATAAATTTTGCGCAAACCAATCAATGTACGCTTATTGCGATTTTTATGTAGAAGAATACATAACGGCCTAAACTGAGGAAAACAATTGTGTTTTTATATATTTTCAGGGGATATTTATTATAGCAAAATGTAAAAAAGATTGCAATTTTTTTAAATTGACGCTCTGTTTTTGTTTATAGCGCAACAAATAAAAAACGCAGAGGCAATCAAATACCACCAAAAGAAAGCTCTATTTGTGGGAAAAAAAGGAAGTGAATTTAGTTTGGGTACAACGTCGCACGACCGCACAATTGTCAGTTAAAGCGATGCAGAGCCAAATCACAAAAAGTGCTCTGGTCAGGAAGGGGGTAAAATCCTCCGGGGCTGAAGTGGTTAAAGAGAATCTGTCACCTAAAAATCATCACATAATGGACTTTTTGTCCCCTATGTGATAAAAAAAACAAAGAAGTTTAGCAAGAAAATGTTTGGAAAAAAATAAAGTTACACCCAAGCACATAAAATTTCCCCCCAAGAAATTTTGAGGACCCCCACCCCCACATATACGAACATAAACGCACGCGTCGGGGGGTGCCTACACACAAAAACATTGATTGTGATACACATGTTACACATCGGAGTGCAAGCCAATATATAACATTAGGGTAAAACTAAAACTAGACTTACATATGCGTTTGCTTCTGCACACGAGCACGGAGCGATGGGGAGGTTTCAATTTTTTTTTCTTATTTATTTTATTTTATTTTTACACTGTCCCTTTAATTTTTTTTTATTTCTGATCACTTTTATTGTGGTCACAAGGAAAACCTCCCTTGTGACAGTAATTGGCAGTGACAGGTACTCTTGATGGAGGGATCTGGGGTCTATAAGACCCCAGATCCCTCCTTTACACTTAAAAGCATTCAAGACGCCAAGTTTGGCTGTTTTGAATACTGTAATTTATTTTAAATCTGACACCTTTAAGTCTTAAGTAAACCGGAAGCAATGTCATGACATTGCTTCCAGGTTGCTAGGTCCGTGACCCAATCAAAGTCGATTCCGGCATTGGCATTCCAGCCAGCAGGCGGACCCAAGCAGCTGCTTAGCTGGATTGGTTGTTATTACAAGAAAGTCGACCGTCGGCTCTAAAAAACGATACCAGATGCAGGCATCACCCTGGTACAACCCCTTGAAGCCAAAGAGCGCATATTTGTGTTATGTTGGCGTCAAGGTTTTAAAGTCCAATGACTGGTTCTTGTCTAAGACAAGCAGATGACCTTCAGCAATCGGCCTTCTGTACTGAAGGTACAAGTCTCATTTTCATTGCGGTATATTTGAGGACATAAAATACTACAATAAAATTTGTGCCGGATCCTCGGTTTTATTGTCACTGAGAAACATATATATATATATATATATATATATATATATATATATATATATATATATATATATATATATATTTTTTTTTAATATAAATCTCTTTATTGATTTCCTTTTCTTTAAATCAACAACACTAGCACAAATAGTACACACTACAAAAACACAATACACAAAAAAACAAAGAAAAAAAACACAATACACGTTAGTCAAAGTATACATTCCTCATTGGCATCCTCATCGAATCACGATAGCATTTTTTCCCTTTTTCCTCTTTTCCTTCTCTCTCTCATAATAAGTAGAAAAATATTATCTAAAACATAAAACCCTTCCGTCACCACAATATCCTTAGCAAAACATATCACAAATAAACCATATAATCTATATAGCAATATATGTGTCAGTATCATATCTGAAATTTAGTATTGAAAATTAAAAATATATATTGTTGGGGGATGCCGTACAGGGCTCCTCCAATCACTTAGCCCAAATGTTTTCATATTTACAAGGACAACCTCTGTTCACATAGGTATCTCTATATAATGGCACGCTATTATTAACCAGTTGTTTCCAGTATACTAATGTGGGCGGGAAAGGTTTCTTCCAACACAGGGCAATAGCTTTTCTTGCGTAAAACAAAGTAATATTAACAAATATCCGCTCTGTCTCTGTAGGAAGAATATCCTTAACCAGGCCCAACAAACACATTGACATGGAAACTGGCATGTGAATGTATAGAATAGAGTTTAACAAAGCCACCACCTCCATCCAAAACCCTGAAATATATGGACAAGCCCAGAAGATATGTATGAAATCTCCCAGAGCCGCACCACACCGCCAACAATCAGGAGAGCATGTAGGGTTCATCCTGTGAAGTCGGTGTGGCGTAAAATAAGCTCTATGTATCAATTTAAATTGAATCAAACGGTCTCATGATGAGACCAAAGATTGAAAAGGAGAATCCCACACTTCATCCCAGTCATCATTGTCTAGATCAGGAATGTCCCGCAGCCATCTCACCATAAGTCCCTCTAACCCCGGAAGAGAGACTGTGATAAAATGAGCATACAATCTAGAAGTATGTTTCTCCAGTCAGACCGGAGTACCATTTCCAAAATAGATTGTTCAATCATTGGATTAGCTTGTGGGAACTGGGCATTGAAGGCATGAGAAAGCTGATAATATTTAAACAAGATTACAAAAGAGGATAACTTCTGATTACTTACAACCTGAGAAAACAACTTAACATTATACTTGGTCCATTCAATAGGTTTAGGTAGTTTATAGAACTGGGGTAGAGTATGATTCAGCCATAAAGGGGCATTTGTAGAGATTGCTGCTCTGGGATAGTGCTCACATCTAGGGCCAGTCCCCTAAGCTCGGATAGTAGTAAGCATTGAGGGGTCAAATAATAGGGGGCCTGAGAGCCTCTGAATAATAGAAACTTAAGAGCTTCTGTAGACTCCACCACCGCTCCTTCCAACCGAGTGGAAGGATTTCTGGGCATAACCACCATGCGGCCGTCACCAGCTGAGTAGCTAAAAAATATTTATAAAGATCTGGAAAAGCTAGACCACCCTGATTACAGGGGCGCATCAAAGTTGTCAGTTTATATCTAGGTGTTTTTGGGCCCCAAAAAAAGGAGAAAAGTAATTGATTGAGTCTTACAAAGAATGATCTAGGGATCCACTGAGGAGAATGTCTAAAGAAATATGTGAATTTTGGAATAATTTTCATTTTTAAAAGATTGATGCTTCCAAAAAGGATAATGGTAAAGATTCCCATGCCTTCAATTTCGGCCGCATATCCCTCAAGACTGGGGTCAAATTCAGAGAAATAAACTCCGAAGCCTGTCTAGATATCACCACTCCAAGATACTTAAAATTCTCTACCCACTGTCAGAAGTAGCTATATAAAAGCTTCTATATCTATTGGGAATAGCAATGATTTTGTCCCGTTAACCTTCAACCCTGTAATGGACGAGAAGAAATGTAATATCTGTAGAGCACCCTGTAGGGAAAGTCTGGCATCATTTAGGAACAATAGGAGGTCATCCGCATAAAGAGCTTCCCTCTCCTCCAGCCAACCAATTCTCAGTCCCAGAAACTTATATTTTTAAGTGTACAATAAAACCGGAACATTTGCGCAGCATCTGGGAATGTTCTGTGACCAGCGATGAGAGTGCTGGGATGAGGTTTAGCCGCAAACGATTACAGGAGAATCCCAGAGCAGGAAATAACGGCAGAGACGAGGCAGCGTGTGATATGTGGAGGAATCGTGCTCTAGGGGCCCCTGATGTCACCGAAGCATAAGACACCCATGTCGCAGTAGTAAAGCCTATGTGACACGTGTAAAGCAGAATCATTGAAATGGTGCTGAAGATGATAAAAACATTTTATTTTCATTCATCTTGTCATTGGCAAGTAATCAGGAGTGGAAAATTAGCAGTTCTAGCACTTTGTAATGAATTATAATTAAAAATGACCTTTCTACCTCAGTTTGAAGACAGCAATGAATTTCTAAAACTGTCATATTAAATCACATTTCCTTTCCCTGCAGCCATGGCAAGAGTGCCGCGTTTGTCAAGTCAGGATATCCTGGAGTCTTGAATCCATTCTGTTACTATAATTGGCTAAATGCCTGTCCCAGAAGTCTGCACAAAGCCCAAAGTGAACATTTATAAGAATAAATCCCTGATGTGCCACAATATACAGCAACTGTATTCATTTTCAGAAAAAAATCCACTTTGTATTATTAAAAAGCATTGGTGGCTGGTGAAGTTTTAAGATGGTGGCGCGCCAGATTCCACCTTTCCTTTTTGACCCCTCCCGCTTTTGTAAACCACACCCCTTATAGACTCCACCCACTCCGTCCCCTGTATGCCACTTGCTTCCACCTATAGTGTGTATAGTATAGTGTATATAGTATAGTGTATAGTATATAGTGTAATACAATACACTATACTATATACACTATACTATACACTATACTATATACGGTATACACTATACTATATACGCTATACTATACACTATACTATATACGCTATACTATACACAATACTATATATGCTATATACCATAATATATACACTACACTATACAGTATACACTATACACTATATTCTATACTATATACATTATACTATACACTATACTATATACACTATACTGCACACTATACTATATATACTATACACTATGCTATATACGCTATACACTATACTATATACTATACTATATATGCTATACACTACTAAATACACTATACTATGTACGCTATACACTATATACTATGATATACACTTTACTAGTATATACTATACTATACTATACTATACTATACTATACTATACTATACTATACACTATACTATGTGCCTAACCCTGTGGGTCCAGTTCACATCTATGCAATACAATTTAAATCTAGTTCACAGTGGCTCTGAGTGTAGCACATAGGGTGGGCAGGAAACGAGAGGAGGGAGGCAGAAAGTAGTGGCCGTTGTGCCAGATAATGAGCAGATGCTGCTAATGCAGGGACTAGTAGGGTGATGCCAAGACCCCATCTGCTGCCAGACTTGGCTCTGTTTGGCTGCTGGCCACTTCATAGGCAGGGCTGGTGCAAGGATTTTTGACACCCTAGGCAAAACCTAATTTTGCCGCCCCCTTGGCGCCACCCCTGACTCCACCCTCTTTGTCCTGCCCATGTATACGGTGGAGGTGGCGGGGGTGGAGATATTTGCGGCGCCTCTCCACCTATTTCTTCAGCCTTGGTCCATAGGCCTTTGTCAAATCCTCCCCCTTGCTGTGAGTGACAGGTGATTTACATATCTTGTGCACTAGCCTAAGACATGCATTATTTTTTAATTCCCACCCCCACTCCTTTCTTCAGAAGCTCTGCAAGGATTGGCTGTTCCACACCTCAGCATGATTTGGCGTGCTGAATTCATGTGGTTACTTTCCTGTCTTTTCACTGGATGTTAGAGATCAACAAGTCCCCTTCGGAGGCATACCTGCCGGTTCGCTGTCCCAGGGAGAGCCGCGGAGGAGAGGGCAGCTGCGTATGTTGGAGGAGCCGGCGCCGGCGCCATCTTGGCCTCGCGTTGTCCCGCTGGAGCTCCAAGGCCGAAGTACTCCGTTATGAGAGGTGGGGGAGCCGAGGAGGATCTTGTGGCGTGTCCCTTAGGTTCTGTGTCCTTAGCCTTTCGAGGTTTGCCCATTATATCCGTGCTTTTTCACTGCTTTTAGCTGTGTGCAGGCGGACCTGGTCAGGAGCTCTAAGGAAACACGTCCGCTCCGGAAGCCATCCAAGCCACGCCCCGACATGCATTATTTTTTAATTCACACCCCCACTCCTTTCTTCAGCAGCTCTGCAAGGATTGGCTGTTCCACACCTCAGCATGATTTGGCATGCTGAAGTCATGTGGTTACTTTCCTGTCTTTGGATGTTAGAGATCATAGCAGAAGTTCAGTGTAAGAAATACACAGGAGAAAATGCATATTGACAAGGGGAGTGTAGAGGTGGGCGGGGAGTCTACTGACATCACGACTCCACCCACCGAGCTCCAGACAACAGACCCACCCACAGAATCTACAGTTTTTCGGGTCTCATAACATACAGAGGGGAGACATTTGACAGGTAAAGATGCAGGCAGGAGCCGTGTATTTCCATATAGATAACCCCTATGGCAGTAGTTTAGAAAGGATGACATTGGGTTTACATCAACTTTAATGCGTCCTATGCATTAAAGTGAAAAAACTTCTGACACTGACCGCCCCCCCCCCCGTTTTACTCAGCTAAGCCCTTCGTTCCCTCGGCAGAGACGCACTCTTCCTCTCTGCCCAGGTTCTCGGCTCTTGATTGGATGGAGTGATAGCAGCGCTGCCATTGGCTCCTGCTGCTGTCAATCAAATCCAATGACACGGGCGCCGGGGGGGCGGGGCCGAGTCCGGCATTCTGTGTCTATAGATGCAAATGCTGGTCTCGGGAGCGTGCCCGCAAGGTAACCCCCCCGAGAGAGAGCTTCTCCGAGGGGGTTTAGAATTTTTACACATAGATATATACCGTATAAAAAATTCATGAAACTAGTATTATATGACCCACACAAAACTTCTGACACCACTTCCAAAATAAACAGTTACAGTAATACACCCAATGGTACAATGATTGAAGTTCTGATAGTAGTAATCAAATAGGGATGCAGACATGGAATAGTTTGAGTCAGAGTGTGAATCCAAATACAAGATATTCGCATGTTGCGCGTAGGGATAAGCTTCTTCAGGAGCCCAAAGATCTATTAAACATATATGAAAAACTTGAAATAGGTAAACAATTTTTAACATAACATAAAAAACTTAGTGTTCAAAAACAAGTACAAAAATGCTCTAATAGGGTCAATGGGCTACAAACAACCCCCCTGAGGGAAAGGGCCAATTGGAGGCAAAAAGCAAAGCCCCTCGGTTGAGCCGCATATAAATAAATGTAGTATACAGATAATCAGCACAAAAGATGCGGAAACTATTTCTATAGTGACTTGATGTCTCTTTACTAGACACATATAGCAAGATGTAAGCTTAGTGGTACTCACAGATAAAGTACTTAGTGTAAACAAAATTGACGCTGGGCTGTTAGGAAGGTAAATAGGAAACCAATCAATCCAGGATGTAGGGTCTATAAATAGAGAGGAAAAATGCAAGACTATAGATGCAAGAGACATATTACTCAGTGGTACCTGATGCCAATACATGCTAGATTGCACAATATCAGGTTAGCACTGTAGTACAGATAGATGTAATAATACTGATGTAGAGGGGGGAGAAAAGGGTTTTGAAAAAGAATAAGGCTTACCATATAGTCATCAGCCGCAGAGGTATTATAGTTGTAGTTTGCTGGTAAGCAAAGGGATGTATAAATATATCCAGGGATAAATTACCAACACACAGCTAGGGAGACACAAGTGCTGATGTGAATCAGTGTATGTGTATTAAAGTTACAAAGCTTGTTCAAACATTATAGGGAGGCAAGCTTAAGGCTCAAAAAAGCTGGTACCTATAATTGCAAAGAAACAATATAGCGTCAAACGAATGGCAAGCTATTTGTAAAAAATAACAATAAGGAAGTTCAAGTAGAAAGGTTTAGCGTTGTTACCTTAGCGTTCAAACCACGCTGTGTGATGCGTGTATCTCTTGGTATCCCATGTGATGAATGGCAAGCTCTGTATATATATACGAGTCCCGACCGAAAAAGTGAGATGACCACGTAGCAAATAGATGACATAGATTCATTAATAGAGCGTGACCTAATAAGAAAGGGGGAATATGCCGTGACACTTTCAACCATGGGATTCATATACAGTCGAACATCAAAGAGAGCAAGAGTCAATCAATCAGATTGCAGAGCAATAACAATAAATTAGAGAAAAGGTTTATAGGATTGAGTTTCATTTAACCCCAGCAATCGAGTAGCAATAAGTCGCTCAATCCAAAGAGATTCCTTCTGAAGGATAAATTTGTTCCATTCCCCCCCCCCCCCCTCTTTTGGGGACGAATAACAAATGAGACAGAGGATGTATCAAAACGATGATAAAAATCGAGATGTCGGCTGATGGGAGTAAGCATTTTCCCATTACCCGAATAATAAACATGATTGCTGATTCTCTGTCTCAGTTGTCCGCCCGTCTTTCGCACATAAAAAGCCCCACATTTGCATGTCATGAGGTAGACCAAACCTTGTGTGTAGCAGGTTCCGGAAAATCTTGGATAATAAGTCTCACCATTGGGGAGTAGAATTTTTTGACTAGGTTACACCCATAGGCAAAATGCACAGCTGCCACAGCGTGACGTCCCCAAGGGTAATTTGAATGTGTATTCTTTGTGTCCAGTGTAGTGACTGGTCACAAGTCTGTCACGAAGGGAACTAGCACGTCTAAATACAATTTCTGGGCGTTCACCAATATATTTTTTAAGGATGGGGTCTTCCTGTAAAAGATGCCAATGGGTGTCCATTATCATCCTTATGTCTTCATGGTGTGATGAAAATATAGTGATAAGTTTAACTGTAGATTTTTCACAGGGGACTTTGGTTTTAAATAGCAGGTCATTGCGTGTTTAACGTATTGCCTTATTGTAGGCTTGATGTAGCAATGATCTGTTGTAACCTCTTGCAAGCAGGCGTGATTGTAATGATTTGGCTTGTTGCTGGATGCCTGATAAATGCGTGCAGTTGCGTCTGAGCCTAATGTACTGAGCGTATGTTACGCTCCGAATGAGCGCTGGAGGGTGTGCACTGGCCCCATGCAACAGCGTGTTACTCGCTGTAGTTTTTCGGAAAAGGTCAGTTGCTAAGGTGTTATCCTTATCCTTATAAATGACAAGGTCAAGGAAGTTGGTTTTAAATGTATCACAACTAAACGTGAATTTAAGGTTGAACTGATTTGTATTCAATGATTGAATAAATTCATCCAGAGACTTACGAGTGTCTGTCCATACAATGAATCATCAATGGAACGTCTCCAGCATAGGATTTGGTCAATATATTTGGTCAACAGTTTGCTGGAAAACAGGTACCTCTCCCACCCACCCATATACAGGTTGGCGTAGGCAGGTGTACAACATGTGCCCATAGCCACCCCCTGTATCTGGAGGTAGTGGGAGTCCTTGAAACCAAACCAGTTGTGGGTGAGGATAAACCATAACAACTTCAAAATTAATTAGTCCTCCTCATGAAGGAAGGTCCGAATCATCCCAACTCCCTGCTCGTGCGGGATGCTGGAATACAATGCCTCCACATCCAAAGTCACGAGCAGGGAGCTGGGAGGAACAACCATTCCCTCAATCTGTTTGAGTAAGTCTAACGTGTCTCTGGTATACGAAGGTAAAGCTTTGACATGTGGCATAAGGACAGAATCCACAAGTCTGCTAGCATTTTCAGTAAGACAACCGATCCCTGAAATTATCGGTCTCCCAGGGGGGCGACACAGGGGGACCAAGCATTCAGGTAATCGTAAAGGTCTTTATCAATAAGGCCTTCAAAGAAGGCATCATTGATAATTTGTAAATATTCATTTTTGAAAGAGGAAGTGAGTGAAGTATAAATACGGCGGTACCAATGGGGATTAGATAGAATATTATGACACATAGTTTCATAAAAATTCCTGGTCATTAAAACTACATTGCCGCCCTTGTCCGATTTGCTTTTTGCCTCCAAGTGGCCCTTTCCCTCGACGGGACGGGGGGGGGGGGTTGTTTGTAGCCCATTGACCCTATCAGAGCATTTTTGTACTTATTTTTGTACACTAAGTTTTTTATGTTATAGTAAAAATTGTTTATTTATTTCATGTTTTTCATATATGTTTAATAGATCTTTGTGCTTCTGAAGAAGTGTATCACAAACATTGTACCATTAGGTGTATTACTGTAATTGTTTATTTTGGAAGTGGTGTCAGAAGTTTTGTGTGGGTCATATAATACTAGTTTCATGAATTTTTTATTCATATCTATGTGCAAAAATTATTTTTTAACAGTTTTCTACAAATAAAAAACCCTAATCACTTTTATATGGTCTATCTGTGTGCCTCTAAAGTCCAATTTTCTAGCTCCTAGTCTCTATATATATATATCGTATTTAAAGTGGCTGCTCTGTATGTAGCTTCTGACAGGCTGTGCAAGGAGCCCGATATAGCCAGGCCCATAGGTTGTAGGAGCCCCAATTACCAGTGGTGGGGTAGGACTTAGGCTACATACCCCTCAAATTTGGGGTCTCTGTGACCCCAGGTCGCCGAGCTATGACCCTCGAAACTCGATTTTTATTTTTTATTATGTTCATGGCAGGTGAGGCCCTGCCTCACCTGACTGCACGTCCCTGGTGTGCTGTTATGACTGTACCATTCCTGTGACTTCTTCTGCTGTCAGCAATCCTTCTATGTGCACTGCTTGGTCGGCTGCTGAGCTGCTAGATGGACATCACATTGACTCTGCTGCCTCTGGTTGCACTAATCGCTTCCAGTTCCAGCTATCTGTCCTAAGCCTGCCAGTACTCTTCTTCTGTCTGATTTCCTCAGCACCTACTTGCTGCAGGAATCAGGCAGTGTGCAGGAAAAGCAGAATCACTTTACCAGGCGGGCAGCAGGGACTGAGTGCCGGGACTTCTATCTCACAAAAGAGGTCGGCACAGGATAGTGTAAATCAACAGGTGCCCAAAAAAGAAAAAAAAAAAAAAGTCCCCCTCTACAGTATCTATCAGTGGCCCTATCCCACACGCACTCCCCCCCCCCCCCCTTACCCGAGAACAGAACAGGATCGAGACAGCGGAGAGCACACAGGATGGGGAGCCCAGTGTCCTGCCAGTACAGGAAACACCCACTCCGGGAATGCCGTGCATGGAAAGTCCCACCCCCCCTCTGCTCACTAGCCATCAGGATCCTTTCCCCAGCTCTGTATCCCGTTCCCCGGATGCAAAATAAAGCTTCCATGCTGCGCCCTCTCTTCTATAGGGGACAGGGTGGATGTTTTAGTTTGCCTACTGGAGGGACAGACAGGTATTTTAAAAATCCAAATCTCCAGCGAGTGGCTGGGGATCCGGATTTTGCTGCCCCCCTACCCTGGTGCCCTAGGCAGCTGCCTAACCTGCCTATTGCTAGCACCGCCCTTGATCATAGGAAACTAAAGCAGCCTGTAGCTCTCATACATAAAACCACACAAAACACATCACCTGCCCCTGCATAGATGAAGGCAGCCCCAGTACCTGACTGACGATGGTGGTCCTGTTCTGCTCATACACCCAGCCCTCCTGGCACTGTATGACCAGCAGCTGGTCCAGGCTGTGGTTGGTGAAGGCATGCATAGGGTTGGCACAGCTAAAATCGGAGGTGCTATTCTTCCAGTCTGTCATAGATCAACACATGCTGCTCCTTGTGGCTGGGGACTCTGGGCACTGTGAAGTTCCTCTCCTCCTCAGGGCTCCAGCTGGAGTTCTAATTTCTGCCACCTCAGAGCTCCGTCACCAATGTCTCTCCGGCATTTGTCCGAGCCTCCAGCTCTAATCATGTGGCTTGAGAAAAACAAAAAACTCATAGACACCTATGAGTCTGGTGCCCCATATGCATCCCCGCATGCAAACTAGAGGAGGGCCGTCCCTGCGCCCCTTATGGACCGGCCGCCCTTGTTAAGAAGACATTTAGGGACTTTGCCTAAGCTGGAATGATGTCTTTAGTCTGCTGCAGGCAGGAGGATGCATTTCCTCAGTCTCCTCTCACCCCAGTGGTCGGCCTATAACATGACTAAGGGATGTGTCTATAAGTGAGGCTACCGTGAAAACCTTATACTTCTATCTTACCCCCCCTTTTACCCACCATTGACCAAACGACACTACTCTTATTGGAGTCGAATGGCCATAGCAGCCTTTTATTACAACAAAATAAAATACAAAAATACTTTGTGAACAAATAACTTAATGCATAATATACATTCTTATAAACATTTTTTATAAACCTTTTACCAAACTGAACCTTCCTAAATAACCTTTTTGGTCTAGAGATCCTTGAAGGCAAAATATCAATGTTTTTTACCACCAACTAGTTGTATCGATATACCCATAAACGGCCCCCCGCCGTGTAATTACGAAAGCTCGGGGACAAACAGCTACCTCCTTCCAGATACAACTTGCTCCACCATTGTTTCCATACCAGGGAAAAGGACGCCCATACCTCCGTAGGGCCCAACCCCCCTTAAACCTCCATTATTTTTCAGCCCCGCCTTCAAGGACCCCATAGACCTGCCGCTGCTACGACAATCAAAATCCCAACCATCCCCATTCTTACCTCATAAACAATAACCCGAAACATAACCGTCCCATATCCCCCCCCAATACCCGTAACTGTATCCATAACGAAAAGGGAGGGAGGGTGGGAATTCTTCTAACGGCTGCTCCTCTCTCACACTGACCCTGATATAACTCCACCCCCCACTTATATCTAAACTCCCCCCACAGCACCTCCTTCCTAGTTACCCTACCTTAACACTCCGCCTCACTGCCCCACCCAAGTCATGCTGGCCCTCCCCCTAGAGTTCCTCTGTCTCCGGGCCATTACTTGACTAAGGGATGTGTCTATAAGTGAGGCTACCGTGAAAACCTTATACTTCTATCTTACCCCCCCTTTTACCCACCATTGACCAAACGACACTACTCTTATTGGAGTCGAATGGCCATAGCAGCCTTTTATTACAACAAAATAAAATACAAAAATACTTTGTGAACAAATAACTTAATGCATAATATACATTCTTATAAACATTTTTTATAAACCTTTTACCAAACTGAACCTTCCTAAATAACCTTTTTGGTCTAGAGATCCTTGAAGGCAAAATATCAATGTTTTTTACCACCAACTAGTTGTATCGATATACCCATAAACGGCCCCCCGCCGTGTAATTACGAAAGCTCGGGGACAAACAGCTACCTCCTTCCAGATACAACTTGCTCCACCATTGTTTCCATACCAGGGAAAAGGACGCCCATACCTCCGTAGGGCCCAACCCCCCTTAAACCTCCATTATTTTTCAGCCCCGCCTTCAAGGACCCCATAGACCTGCCGCCACAGCACACGCACGTGACACCTTACGTGCGTGTCGCCCTCCACACCCGAAACGCCCGGTGTACACCGTCTTGCAGAGCCAATTGCCACAGGTCAAGGCCAATTGCATTCAGGTGTACACCATCCGCTCGCAAAAAACGCCAGGTTTCCTCCTCCAAATCCCGATGACGCACTGCCAAACCGCCATTTCGAACAAAAAATTTTGCCACGGCTTTATTGACCTTTATCCTCGCTCTGTTCAGTCCTGCCACAGAGCGAGCCAAACGCCAAGCCGTCCTGGCCACAATATCCGACCAAATGAAAATGGTATCCGGAAAAAATGATTGTAACCGAAGCAGATCGAACTTAATGTCCCGTATAAGCTCTCTCGCACATCGAATCCCCAGATCGTTACCCCCCGCATGAATCACCACCACATCAGGAGTGCGATCCAGACTTGCAAACTTATGCATCTCGGGTACTACCCTAGACCAGAGCATGCCCGGAATCCCGATCCAACGTACTACTCCCTCCCCTTCTGTCAGCCCCAACAACCTGCCCCCCCTCCTAACATCAGCCCTCCTGGCTCCCCAATACACATAAGAGTGTCCCAGGATCCACACCAAACAGGAGTCCGAATCTGAAAAACATTGAAAAACAAACAAAAGGAAGACAAGGAGAAAAAAACGAACATCACCCTACATACCCTGGCAGCTAAAAACCCTTGGCTTTTTGAACTTAAATGCTGTATATCATTACTATTTTAAGTCATCCCAGCAGCCTTACCCAACCCTGCAGGATTATATCACTAAAGTAAGTGAGGACGAACATACAACTTAAACCTGGATGATTCCCACCTGCCAATACTCTTCACCACTTGCTCATCCAATCCCCACCGAACTGCCTCCGTAGCTGCTCCAATGCGAAATGAGTGAGAAGAGTAATTCTCTACATTGAAACCCGCAGCCTCCAAACATTTTTTAAAAACCGCCTGAAACTGGAAACGCGAGACCGCCCTACCATCCTCATGCTGGAAGAAGACCCCCCCTACACGAGGCCTAATTGCGAAAAACTCACCAACTGCCGCAATCGGACATACAGGGGAACCCGGGATGCTGTGTAACTTCACCCACGCCCCCTTTCCTAACTGATCCGTCTTGGACCTTTTCAAAAATACCCCCAGCGTGTCCCCCCGTAACCAAACATCCTGTACTTCCAACCCACCATCCCCCTTTTTATTCTTACTCACCATCTCACCTACCCGAAAAGCTCCGAAAAAGGCCATTACAAAAATGGCCCGAAACAAAACCCTTTCAAAATGCGAAAAACAAACAACCCCCAATTGCCCAACTACCTCCCTTAAAACCTCCAATGAAACAGGGCGTCGTTTGTCGGCAGCCGTTCGACCAGCTCGATAACCACGCATAGCACGCCGAACCATGAATACCTTTGTCACGTCCCTTTGCCCAGCCAACTGGAACATGAAGGCCAGTCCCGACAGTTTACTAGACATAGAAGAAACAGACACTCCCTTCTCAAAGTTCCTGCCTATGAAATAGAGCAGCATCTGAATCCTCCCTTCGTCCTGGGAACTGTCCCCCACTTCACCTATCAGATCCTCCCATTCCTTCCAGACCTTACTGTACACAGCCCGAGTGGCTGCGGATATCGATCGATGTATCAACCGTTGAGCGATGGCAATGCGATGCTCCACAACCTCTCGGGACAAGGAATCCCGGACACATCCGCTCCCGGCACCAGTTGACGAAACCTGTCCCACTGGAAACGAGACAACGCATCAGCCACAGAATTGTCCACCCCCGGAACATGAATTGCAGACACACAACAATTAATACACAAACAGCATAAAACCAGGTGCCGCAGTAAACGCACAACTGGGGGGGAAGATGCAGTGTTATTGTTAATGGCCTGTACAACCCCCAAGTTATCACAGTGAAAACGCACCCTACGGTTCGCAAAGTCTGAGCCCCAAAGCTCCACCGCCAGCACAATCGGAAACAATTCCAATACCGCTAAGTTGCGTATCAAGCCAGCCTCCTTCCAACTCACCGGCCATTCCCCAGCACTCCACTTCCTCTGATAAAAAGCCCCAAAGCCGCATGACCCTGCTGCGTCAGTAAACAGCTCCAAATCGAAGTTGGAAACTACCGCATCCATCCACAAAGAGCGGCCATTGTAGGTAGCCAAAAAGGTATCCCATACCTTCAAATCCTCCTTATGATCCCTACTTAACCGAATATAATGATGTGGGGCCCGGACTCCGGCCGTAGCGGCGGCAAGGCGCCTGCAAAAAACCCGCCCCATAGGCATGATGCGGCAGGCAAAATTCAATTTGCCTAGCAGCGATTGTAAAGACCGAAGCTGTATCTTTTTTGCCCGGTATGCCACGGCCACCTCTCGTTTTAAACCCTCCAATTTGTCCACTGGCAATCTGCATTCCATAGCCAATGTGTCTATAACAATCCCCAAAAAACTCAAAACAGTAACTGGGCCCTCCGTCTTGTCAGTAGCCAACGGAACCCCGAAAGACTCAAAAAGCTGCTGAATTGTAGCTAACAATGACGCGCACACCAAGCTACCCGCAGGCCCTATACATAAAAAATCATCCAAATAATGGATGACGGATGACAGGCCTGAAACATCCCGCACTGCCCATTCTAAAAAGGAACTAAATTGTTCAAACAATGAACATGAAATCGCACACCCCATGGGCAAGCACCTGTCAACAAAAAAGTTGCCTTGCCAGCGACACCCCAACAAACGGCAGCAATCTGGATGAACCGGCAAGAGGCGAAAAGCCGCCTCAATGTCCGTTTTTGCCAACAATGCGCCTTTTCCAAAACGTTGAACCCACACGACCGCCGTGTCAAAAGAAGTGTAAGACACCTTACACAAACCAGGGTCGATTGAATCATTAACTGATCCCCCCCGCGGGTACGACAAATGGTGAATGAGCCGAAATTTGTTCGGCTCCTTCTTAGGGACCACACCTAACGGGGAAACAACCAAATCAGGCATTGGGGTGGACTCAAACGGGCCCGTCATGCGCCCCAATGAAACCTCTTTTAACAATTTTTCCGTAACAATGCTGGCGTGTTCCCTGGCCGACCTCAAATTATCCGCCATAGGCGGAACCACTATAAGCCGGCTACTCAACCTAAAACCGACCGTAAATCCCAACTCTAATAATTCGGCTGTTTTCTGATCAGGGTACCGCCTTAAAAAGGGAACCATCCTTTTTACCCTCACTGGTGTCATCCCTTTTTCCAGCCTCTGCCGCTTTCCCGCGGCCTTGTTTAAAACACTTGGATTGTGAGTGTGACCCTCCACATGTGGAACACTCATGCCGGAATCGACATTTTGCCCCAAATTTGCAGTTACCGGCATTGAATTGCCAGCAGAAACCCATGCGACTGCTGGCCGGTTGTCCGGAACCAGCCGGACCCCCGGCCCCACCCTGAAAGGGAGACGAAGAGCCTCTTGGAGATGACATTAACTTCATCCAAAGACTAATGTCCTTGTGATCCCACCTTAATGCAGGGCGTACCGCCTTCCTCTGCCGGAATTGCTCATCGTAGCGCAACCAGGCTGTACCGCCGTACACTCTTTGCGCCTCGCCAATGGAGTCAAGGTAGCAGAAAAGAGCAGAGCAATGCTCGGGCGACTTTTCCCCAATAACGCTTGCCAGAATTGCAAACGCTTGTAGCCAATTGGAGAAAGTGCGCGGGATTAAACGATAACGCCGCTTCTCCTCCTCCTCTTTTTTGCTCTCGTCTGGTTTAACTTTGTCCAAGTTAAACTTCTCCAAGGGCAACAAGGAGAAAATTTCGACGTACTCACCCTTCCAAATGCGCTCTTTTACTTCTGTCTTTAAATGAGCGCCCAAGGGCCCCTCAAAACAGACATATACTTCACATTTGGCAGAATCCGCCAAACGCACCCCATCCAATCCCGCTGTCCCCTTACCCGCCGTCGCCGCATCCCCAGCCTTCGCTGCAGCACCGGCCACTATCGTCGCCGGCGGCGTGACAGGAATTTCCGTCCCCACCCCAGCAACCAACGAGCTGGCCGCTGCACCTGATGGCGTACCCACCCCCACCACGTCCTGTGGTGCGGCCGCGTGGGCCGTAGCCCACGCCGCCACCGGAGAAGCGCTCGCCACCGGCCGCTGACCAGCCTCACAGCGCGCCAGCACCTCCCGCAAACCAGCCAGCAATGTCTGCACCACCCCCACGTCTTGTGACCCCAGTGACGTGGAACCTCCACTTTGCCCTACACTACTTAGCACACCCTGCGCCCCTGACACCCCTACCGCATCACCAATAACAGACCCCCCTTTACTAACATTAGCAGAAGACAAAGACAACACAAAAGGGGGCTCACCTGGCTGCCGCTGCCTCACGGGACATCCAGCCGCAATCCCCGCTGCACGCGCCGGCTCTTGCAGTTCATCCTCCGCACGATCCTCCAGCTCACCCTCAGACAGGCTGTCCTGGGAACTCCCGGCCTCTCTCCGCTCCACAGTCGCAGGCCGCACAGCAGGATTCACCGCCGCCGTTGAGCGCAACGCAGAGACGTCCTCCCTGCGCGCCGCACCAGCACTTGTCTCATCAAGGCACTGAAGCTGAGCCCTGGGCCGGGCAGGGGGAGCCCGCCTGGCCGTAGATCCGGACTGCGACTCATCCAAGTCCCCACGAACCTGCGGGGCACCCGCCGAGCTTCTCTTTCTTCCCCTCCCTTCAGGAATACGGGCCCCGGCCGTCACCGCCACGTAGCCGTCACCCGCCGAGGCATCTCTCCCTCGCCGAGCTTCCCTCCGGCCAGGCTGAGAGCCCGCCGCGGCAGCCGCCATGCGTCTCACGCTGTCTGCAGGGGGGGCGGTACCTGACACTTTCGCGCCGCTCGTCTCCCGCACCGCTCGAGCTCCGTGACTGTCCCCGTTTGCCGCCGCCACCGCTGACTTGCGCTTGGCCGGCGGAGTCCGCACTTCAGTTGCCCGACTCCCTGAGCGATCCGGTTCAGGGCTAAAACGCTCCGGCGGCCTGGACCGCCTAGCACGTGTGCGGCCCGGAGGAGGGGGGCTGGTGGGTAAAGCAGAGGAGGACTGGCTGGGGCCCTGTAACAAACTGGCAACCGAAGCCTGCAGCCATCCCGTACCTCTGGCCTCCGCCTCCTCCCTAAGTTGAGACAGAAGCGTCTCCAAGTCACCCATGCCGTACGCGGAGACCGTGCCTGTTCTTCTCCAATTCTTCTAACGGCTGCTCCTCTCTCACACTGACCCTGATATAACTCCACCCCCCACTTATATCTAAACTCCCCCCACAGCACCTCCTTCCTAGTTACCCTACCTTAACACTCCGCCTCACTGCCCCACCCAAGTCATGCTGGCCCTCCCCCTAGAGTTCCTCTGTCTCCGGGCCATTACTTTATAATTTTTCAGCAAGTCACAAGGTGAGAGGCTGAAAAAAGGGCTAATCTGTGCCAGACATTTGTAAACACAAAAACTGCACAGGCAGGCAGCAGGATTTATCTTTACACTGGTGGTCAATGGGAAGAATTCTACTTATATTGGTGTTCAGTGGGAAGAATGCTCCTTACATTGGTGATCAGTGAGAAGAATGCTCCTTACATTGGTGATCAGTGGGAAGAATGCTCCTTATATTGGTGATCAGTGGGAAGAATACTCCTTACATTGGTGATCAGTGGGAAGAATGCTCCTTACATTGGTGATCAGTGAGAAGAATGCTCCTTACATTGGTCATCACTGAGAAGAATGTTCCTTACATTGGTGATCAGTGGGAAGAATGCCCCTTACATTGGTGGTCAGTGGGAAGAATGCTCCTTACATTGGTAATCAGTGAGAAGAATGTTCCTTATATTGGTGATCAGTGGGAAGAATGCTCCTTACATTGGTGATCAGTGGGAAGAATGCTCCTTTTATTGGTGGTCAGTGGGAAGAATGCCCCTTACATTAGTGGTCAGTGGGAAGAATGTTCCTTACATTTGTGATCAGTGGGAAGAATGCTCCCTTCATTAGAGGCCAGTGGGGAGAATGTTCCTTACATTGGTGATCAGTGGGAAGAATGCTCCTTACATTGGTGATCAGTGGGAAGAATGCTCCTTACATTGGTCATCACTGAGAAGAATGTTCCTTACATTGGTGGTCAGTAGGAAGAATGCCCCTTACATTGGTGGTCAGTGGGAAGAATGTTCCTTACATTGGAAATCAGTGAGAAGAATGTTCCTTACATTGGAGGTCAGTGGGAAGAATGCCCCTTACATTAGTGGTCAGTGGGAAGAATGTTCCTTACATTGGTGGTCAGTGGGAAGAATACCCTTTACTTTGGTGGTCAGCGGGAAGAATGCCGCTTACATTCGTGGTCAGTGGGAAGAATGCTCCTTACTTTGGTGTTCAGTGGGAAGAATGCCCCTTACATTGGTGGTCAGTGGGAAGAATGTTCCTTACATTGGTGGTCAGTGGGAAGAATGCCCCTTACTTTGGTGGTCAGTGGGAAGAATGCCCCTTACATTCGTGGTCAGTGGGAAGAATGTTCCTTACATTGGTGGTCAGTGGGAAGAATGCCCCTTACATTGGTGGTCAGTGGGAATAATGTTCCTTACATTGGTGGTCAATGGGAAGAATGCCCCTTACTTTGGTGGTCAGTGGGAAGAATGCCCCTTACATTGGTGGTCAGTGGGAAGAATGCTCCTTACATTGGTGGTCAGTGAGAAGAATGTTCCTTACATTGGTAATCAGTGAGAAGAATGTTCCTTACATTGGAGGTCAGTGGGAAGAATGCCCCTTACATTGGTGGTCAGTGGGAAGAATGCCCCTTACATTAGTGGTCAGTGGGAAGAATGTTCCTTACATTGGTGGTCAGTGGGAAGAATGCTCTTTACTTTGGTGGTCAGCGGGAAGAATGCCGCTTACATTCGTGGTCAGTGGGAAGAATGCTCCTTACTTTGGTGTTCATTGGGAAGAATGCCCCTTACATTGGTGGTCAGTGGGAAGAATGTTCCTTACATTGGTGGTCAGTGGGAAGAATGCCCCTTACTTTGGTGGTCAGTGGGAAGAATGCCCCTTACATTGGTGGTCAGTGGGAAGAATGCTCCTTGCTTTAGTGGTCAGTGGGAAGAATACCCCTTATATTGGTGATCGGTGGGAAGACTGCTTCTTACTTTGGTGGTCAGTGGGAAGAATGCCCCTTACATTGGTGGTCAGTGGGAAGAATGCTCCTTACATTGGTGATCAGAGGGAAGAATGTACTTTACATTGGTGCCGGTGGTCAGTGGAAAGAATGCTCCTTACATTGGTGATCAGAGGAAAGAATGCCCCTTACATTGATGGTCAGTGGGAAGAATGCTCCTTATAATGGTGATCAATGGGAAGACTGATCCCCTACAAATAGATAAAGAGATCATTGATGTCAGTGGTTACTTATGAGAGAGGCAGAAATTGCCCAATTCTTGAAGAACCCCAGGCAACATCTGGAGGAACCCTATGGTTTCACCCTAGTTGAGAAAGGCTGGTGTAAACCTTCAGCATCTGTTGCACATTTTAGTATAATACTCTTAGGTTTGAGTTTATGGCTTAAGTGTGAACAAGCTTTTAGACAGTTATCAAGGGGTTCCCGCATTGTCTGGGACCAGAGAAGACACACAGTTCCTCCCGTCACTCTCCCTCGTTGTGCTGGCTTGTGACAAATATCATTTCCAGAAACTTCTTGCCTGTAAGGGAAGCCGGTGGAGCCTAACCAATCTTAATGTTCTAATTTGTAGCTGTTATTCATTACAAATCCTATTAAATTCCAGCCACCAAATCTCAAGCCTCGGGGCCAGCTCATTAAAAGCGAGTTCAGCTTGGCACCAGAGTCGCACTTCAATTCAGAGGAGAATTGCTCTAAAAAAAAAAAAAAATTTTCTGAAGACAGATTTTTCTTTTTCTGTTCGTAAGAAATCGCATTTTGATACGGCGGCTAGAACACTGTGTATCGTTACGAACCTGCTGAACATCATGAAGAAACCCTTCAGTCTAATTATAATGAACATTGTTTAAAAATAGCAAGTGGATTAAATCACTGAGCATTAGTAATCAATAGTTTTTGTGTCTTTCTTTGCAGTTGAAATCAGCTAATATGAAGTCTAAGGGGGGGGCTTGACTTTCTTGACAACTGACTATATGGCCATACTTAATTATGGTGACTGAGGACACACTTTTCACAGATCAGATTAAAGGGTCAGTCTACCCAAACTTGATATATCAGTGTTCAGTGGATGTTGGAGAGTTAAACCAGCTGACAATATTTTGTATTTCTTGGTGATTGATGAGATCTCTGTTCCCAGGTCTGTACACCTGTTGTGCCTATTATGAGGCGTTCCCACTATACCTGTGCTGAGTTCCCAGGTCTGTGCACCTGCTGTTTCCATTATGAGGGATTTCCATCATCCCTGAACTGAGTTCCCAGGTCTGTGCACCTGTTGTGCCCATTATGAGGGGTTCCCACCATCCCTGAGCTGAGTTCCCAAGTCAGTACACCTGTTATATCCATTATGAGGGGTTCCCACAATTTCCTCCACCCCAAACTCAATCATTCATGTCTTTGTGGACCTTGCTTTGTGCACTGGTCAAAATCATTTGGTGGAGGGGGGATTATGATGTGGGTTGTTTTTCAGGGGTTTGGCTTGGCCCCTTAGTTCCAGTAAAGGGAACTCTTAAGGCATCTGCATACCAAGACAAGTTGGACAATTTAATGCTCTCAACTTTGTGGGAACAGTTTGGGTTTGGCCCCTTCCTGTTGCAACATGACTGCGCATCAGTGCACAATCAAGGTCCATAAAGACATGGATGAGCGAGTTTGGGCTGGAGTCCTGACCTCAACCCAATAGAATACCTTTGGGATGAAGTAGAGCGGAAACTGCGAGACAGTCCTTCTCGTCCAACATCAGTGCCTGACCTCAAAAATGCGCTTCTGGAAGAATGGTCAAATATACCCATAGACACACTCCTAAACCTTGTGGACAGCTTTATCAGAAGAGTTGAAGCTGTTATAGGTTGGGCCAACCTTTGCTGCTGGTTCCTGACAGTATGTCAGGAGGTAACTGGAGGCGGTATTCTAACTCAACATACCATAACTCATTGTTATAGTCTTTGTAACATCACATCCAAAATATCATCTATGACATTACTGCAGCTTACAAAAATGTAACTTTGTCCAACCATGGGAGCCAACCAAGTGCCAAAGTGTCAAGGGGGACCATAAGGGCACAACAGAAACTGATCTTAATCCTTCTGCCACAACAGATATTGAGAAAAAGGGCTCTACAATGGATCTACATAATCAGCAAATAATCAAATACATTCCACCACAAACCCTGCACATTCCCATATTGAAACTCTTCATTTTCAAACCCATCTTTAGGATAAAAATATTCTATATTTCCACCCTTGTTTTTTTATCTTTAAGGGCACTGTAGCTTTTAATGCCAGTAGATCTCTGGCCACTGGGAGCTTGGATGAGGTGGTTTTGGCTCTGGGTTGGGTTGAGTTACATTTATATTAATATTAATATGGAGAGCCCAGGATCACCAGCCAGGCACTAGG
This sequence comes from Lithobates clamitans, assembly GCA_037952925.1. Classification (NCBI taxonomy): domain Eukaryota; kingdom Metazoa; phylum Chordata; class Amphibia; order Anura; family Ranidae; genus Lithobates; species Lithobates clamitans. Next base: position 1,581,071 of record JBBGZY010000385.1, read on the forward strand.
GATGACCTGAACACCCCCTGGTTCGGTTCGCAGCTGAACATGCAAAAAATTAGTTCAACACGTGAACACCTTTAAAGTCTATGGGACACGAATGTGAAAAATCAAAAGTGCTCATTTTAAAGGCTTATGTGCAAGTAATTGCCATAAAAAGTATTTTGGGACCCGGGTCCTGCCCCAGGGGACATGCATCAATGCAAAAAAAAGTTTTAAAAAACGGCTGTTTTTTTGGGAGCAGTGATTTTAATAAAGCTTAAAGTGAAACAATAAAAATGAAATATTCCTTTAAATATCGTGCCTGGGGAGTGTCCTTAGTATGCCTGCGAAATAGCACATCTCCCACGTTTATAACAGTGCCACAGCAAAATGACATTTCTAAAGGAAAAAGTGTCATTTAAAACTACTTGTGGCTGTAATGTATTGTGGGATCCCGGCAACATAGATATTATGGATAGTAAGGGGAACCCTGCACCCAATTCTTTTAAAAAATGGCGTGGGGGTCACCCAGGCACTATGTACTCTGAACAGCAGTATATATACTATGCGGCCTGCCTTATATACTCTGCAGAAAATTGGGCCTTAGGTGTTGGTAGTACCAGAACACTGTAAGCCCTCACAGTTACTCTTGTTGGGCGCAGGAACAGGCCCTGCCTTGAAATATTATATCAAGAATTGTAATGACATACCCTTATTAAACAGGGGCAGAAAAATTGGGCCTTGGGTGGTGGTGCCACAACACTGTAAGCCCTCACAGTTACTCTTGTTGGGCGCAGGACCGGCCCTGTGTTGAAATATTATATCAAAAAATGTAATTACATGCCCCTGTTAAAAAGGGTCAGAAAAATTGGGCCTTGGGTGGTGGTGGTGGTGCCACAACACTGTAACCCCTCACAGATACTCTTCTTGGGCACAGGAACGGGCCCTGCTGTGAAATATTATATCAAAAATTGTAATTATATGCCCCTGTTAAACAGGGGCAGAAAAATTGGGCCTTGGGTGGTGGTGGTGCCACAACACTGTAACCCCTCACAGATACTCTTGTTGGGTGCAGGAACGGGCCCTGCTGTGAAATATTATATCAAAAATTGTAATTACATGCCCCTGTTAAACAGGGGCAGAAAAATTGGGCTTTGGGTGGTGGTGCCACAACACTGTAAGCCCTCACAGTTACTCTTGTTGGGCGCAGGACAGGGCCCTGCGTTGAAATATTATATCAAAAATTGTAATTTCATGCCCCTGTTAAAAAGGGTCATAAAAATTGGGCCTTGGGTGGTGGTGGTGGTGCCACAACACTGTAACCCCTCACAGATACTCTTCTTGGGCGCAGGAACAGGCCCTGCTGTGAAATATTATATCAAAAATTGTAATTACATGCCCCTGTTAAACAGGGGCAGAAAAATTTGGCTTTGGGTGGTGGTGCCACAACACTGTAAGCCCTCACAGTTACTCTTGTTGGGAGCAGGAACAGGCCCTGCGTTGAAATATTATATCGAAAATTGTAATTACATGCCCCTGTTAAACAGGGGCAGAAAAATTGGGCCTTGGGTGGTGGTGGTGGTGCCACAACACTGTAACCCCTCACAGATACTCTTGTTGGGTGCAGGAATGGGCCCTGCTGTGAAATATTAGATCAAAAATTTTAATTATATGCCCCTGTTAAACAGGGTCAGAGAAATTGGGCCTTGGTGGTGCCCTAAACCAAAAATCTTGTTGTAAGCTAGCATCATCAAGATTGAGGAGGAATAGGATAGTCAGCATAGGCAGTCTTCAAGGGATCCCACATCCATAGCAAAATCAATCAGTTACATCAGCATCAGGTGCTTGATAGCTGCTGATCCAAGACTGATTGATTTTAATGAATGTGAGCCTATCAATGGAGTCTGTGGACTCTTTGATCCGTTACAAACCCTCCAGCAGCACTGAATGTGCGTTCAGAAAGCACACTGGATGCAGGACAGGCCAGTAGCACAATTGCATATTGAGCAAGTTCTGGCCAGTGGTCCATCCTTAAGACCCATTAACCCAGTGGATGCTCTGTTGAAAAGGTCTCCAAGTCTGCTCTTGCCCCTAGATATTCCTGAACCATGTAATGCAGACGCTGACGATGGTTGCTTGAACCGATCAGAACTTGTCGCTGAGGACTGAAAAATTTTTTAAAGGCATCGGTCAGCTGCCCACCTTCTCCACTGCTCTTCCTCTGACTGAACGAAGCCTCAACAACACGTTGTCCAGCACCAGGAAATTGTAACCTCCTAGTGTCTGGAAATGCATTGCACAAACCTTTCTTCAAGGCCTCCTAAAGATGTTTCATCCTCTGCTCCCTCTGCAAAGGCAGGATGAGTTCTGCTCCCTTACCCTTGTAACGTGGATCAAGAAGGGTTGCCAGCCAAAAATGATCCCTCACCTTGATACCACGAAACCTAGGGTCCTTTCTCAGGCTTTGCAGAATCAGGGAGGCCATGCAGCGTAAGATTGCAGAGGCATTCGATTCTGAGTCCTCTGGGTCACTAAGGATCACATGATCCATAACTACCTCCTCCCAGCTACGTACAACTCCTTGGGTTTCTGGGGACTGAAAACCATCCCTTGAAGACTGCTGCTGAGTGTTATCCTCTAAATTCATGCTGACACAATTCTCCTCCTCCTCCTCTTCCTGTGTGTTTAGCGGGCCCGCAGAAATGCTATCTGGCTATCTGGATGCTTTCTGGATAAAGGGGGCCTTGAGAGGAAAAGAAGTCCTCCTTTTCCTCCTGCTGTTCTGCCTCATGTGCCCTGTTCATGATTGCACAAAGCGTGTGCTTCAGCAGGAAGACTAGAGGGACAGTGCCACTGATGCATGCATTGTCACTGCTCACCATCCTTTTGGCCTCCTCAAATGGTGACAGGACAGTGCATGCATCCTTGATCAGTAGCCACTAGCGTGGCGAAAAAAGAAGCCAGGCTCCCCTGACCCTGTCCTGGTGCCATACTCGCACAGGTACTCATTGATGGCCCTCTGCTGTGTGTGCAGCCACTGCAGCATTGCCAACGTTGAGTGCCACCTGGTGGGCATGTCACAAATGAGGCGGTTGGTGGGCAGGTTGCATTCTCTTTGAATGCCAGCCAGCCGAGCACTGGCATTGTATGACCGGCGGAAATGACCACAGACTTTTCTGGCCTGCCTCAGTAGATCCTGTAAGCCTGGTACCTGCTCAAGAACCACTTCACCATCAAATTCAGGACGTGTGCCAAACATGGAACATGTCCCTGTCGGAGGGCAGAGAGAAGGTTGGTGCCATTGTCGCATACAACCATTCCTGGCTGAAGCTGGTGTGGCATCAACCACCTCTGAGCCTGCCCCTGCAGAGCTGACAGAATCTCTGCCCCAGTGTGGCTCCTGTCCCCTAGGCAGACCAACTTAAGCACCGCATGGTATCTTTTAGCCTGACTGCTTGTGTAGCCCCTTGAACGATTAGGGAGCACCGCTGGTTCAAAGGACAAATCTGCAGAAGAGGCCATAGAAGAAGAAGAGAAGGGGTGGAGGACAAAGCTGTGGCAGAATTACCACTAGCATTTTGGAGGCGTGGTGGCGGAACAAGCTCCAATAACACTGAACCCTGTCCTGCATCCTTCCCAGCTGCCAGCAGAGTTACCCTGTGTGCCATGAAGGAAAGGTAACGTCCCTGCCCATGCCTGCTGGACCATGAGTCAGCGGTAATATGAACCTTACTGCTGAGCGCCCTGTCCAATGAGGCCAAAACATTGCCTTCCACATGCCGGTAGAAAGCCAGAATGGCCTTCCATGAAAAGAAATGGCGTTTTGGGAGCTGCCACTGAGGTACAGCACATTCCACAAATTCACGAAAGGGGGCAGAGTCTACCAGCTGAAAAGGCAGCAGTTGCAGTGCTAGCAATTTAGCCAAGCTAGAATTTAGATGCTAAGCATGTGGCTGGCTGGGACCGAATTTCTTTTTATGGTTCAGCAACTGGGGTAGGGAAATTTGCCTGCTAAAATCAGATAGTGGTGTACTGCTAGCAGATTGGCTGCAAGTACTTGGGACACCTATTGCTATACCTTCATTCCTCTCAGTGCAGGTTTTTGAGAGGACTGGAGGTATAGTAGGGCTGAAGATCCCAGATGAGGAGCAAGGAGAAGCCTGCCTTTTTCTTTGATGTGGGTCTTTCAAGTGCTGTTGCCAACGGACTGCATGGCAGGTCGTTATATGTTTGGTCAAGCATGTGGTGCCCAAGCAGCTGCTGTTCTGGCCATGCTTGATCCGCTTCAGACATAGGTTGCAAACAGCAATGGCGCAATCTGCTGCACACGTGTCAAAAAGGCCCACACCAAGGAACTTTTAAAAGTCAGCGGAGAGTCAGCAGCGCCCTGCTCCTGCAGAGCTCTGTGGTGTGATGCAATAGGGTGGATGCCCTTAAGCTTCTCCCTAGAGGGCATCCTGCCTTATTGGAGTTGTGCCTCCTCCTCCTCCTCTCTTCTCTCAGGCACCCAAGTACAGTCATTGACCTCATCATCCCCTCCCTCCTCGTCACTGGAGCAAACTTGGCAGTATGCTGCCGCTGGGGGAACATGACCACCAGTTTCTTGTCCTTCTTTGGCACCCCCTCTTTCTAGGCTCACGTTACTCCATTCCTCCACCTGGGAACCAACATCGGAGCCTTCAATTTGCTGCGCATTCTACAGCAGCATGTACCTGACACTGTGGTTAAATAATTCTGGGGACTCCTCCATGCATGATGGTGCGGCTATGGAAGGAGTGACTGTGGACAAGGAGCTGGTGGAATAGGTCGCTTTGGCAGCTGCGTTGGAAGGCAAACTACTCTGAGCCTGGGTGACAGGGGATGAGGATTGCTTTGTTATCCACTCCACCAAATCTTCTGCATGTTCTGGCTCAATAACACAGCCAGCAGCAGAAAAAAAAGAAAATCGTGCCCCACGGCCACCTGCAGAGGATGCACCATGTCCACGACCACCTCTGTTGACTGTAGGCACAGAGACTGCTTGCCCTCTTTTAGTGGCATGTGAGCGTCTGCCTCTCCTTGGTGGCCTTCCGGACATGATGTATTTTTTGTTTTGCAACACCACACTACACTGTATTAGATACTGTGTACACCATCTGAAGTGTATTAGAAACTGTACACACTGTATTAGATACTGTGTACACACCAGAAAAGTATTAGAGACTGTACACACTGTATTAGATACTGTGTACACCGCCTGAAGTGTGTTAGAAACTGTACACACCGCCTGCACTGTATTAGAAATTGTACAACGGCTGCACTGTATTTTGTACTATGTACACCACCAGAAGTGTAGTAGAAACTGTACACACTGTATTAGATACTGTGTACGCCGCCTGCACTGTATTAGAAACTGTACTACAGCTGCACTGTATTGTGTACTGTGTACACCACCAGAAGTGTAGTAGAAACTGTACACACTGTATTAGATACTGTGTACATCGCCTGTACTGTAATAGAAACTGTACTACAGCTGCACTGTATTGTGTACTGTGTACACCACCAGAAGTGTAGTAGAAACTGTACACACTGTATTAGATACTGTGTACACCACCAAAAAAGTAGTAGAAACTGTACACACTGTATTAGATACTGTGTACACCACCTGCACTGCATTAGAAACTGTACAACGGCTGCACTGTATTTTATACTGTCTACAACACCAGAAGTGTAGTAGAAACTGTACACACTGTATTAGATACTGTGTACACTGCCTGAAGTGTATTAGAAACAGTACACCACTGAATGCACTGTAGATATTGGCTACACTGGATGCAGAGTATATACAGTATCTCACAGAAGTGAGTACACCCCTCACATTTTTGTAAATATTTTATTCTATCTTTACATTTGACAACACTGAAGAAATTACACTTTGCTACAATGTAAAGTAGTGAGTGTACAGCTTGTATAACAGTGTAAATTTGCTGTCCCCTCAAAATAACTCAACACACAGCCATTAATGTTTAAACCGCTGGCAACAAAAGTGAGTACATCCCTAAGTGGAAATGTCCAAATTGGGCCCAATTAGCCATTTTTCCTCCCCGGTGTCATGTGACTCGTTAGTGTTACAAGGTGTGAATGGGAAGCAGGTGTATTAAACTTGGTGTTATCACTCTCACTTTCTTATACTGGTCACTGGAAGTTCAACATGGCACCTCATGTCAAAGAACTCTCTGAGGATCTGAAAAAAAGAATGGTTGCTCTACCTAAAGATGGCCTAGGCTATAAGAAGATTGCCAAGACCTTGAAACTGAGCTGAAGCACAGTGGCCAAGACCATACAGCGGTTGAACAGGACAGTTTCCACTCAGAACAGGCCTCGCCATGGTTGACCAAAGCAGTGCACATGCTCAGCATTATATCCAGAGGTTGTCTTTGGGAAATAGATGTATAAGTGCTGCCAGCATTGCTGCAGAGGTTGAAGTGGTGGGGGTCAGCCTGTCAGTGCTTAGACCATACACCACACCCTGCATCAAATTGGTCTGCATGGCTGTCGTTCCAGAAGGAAACCTCTTCCAAAGATGATGCACAAGAAAGCCTGCAGTTTGCTGAAGACAAGCAGAATAAGGATATGGATTACCGGAACCATGTCCTGTGGTCCGATGAGACCAAGATAAACTTATTTGGTTCAGATGGTGTCCAGCGTGTGTGGTAGCAACCAGAGGAGGAGTACAAAGACAAATGTGTGTCTTGCCTACAGTCAAGCATGGTGGTGGGAGTGTCATAGTCTGGGGATGTATGACTGCTGCCAGCACTGGGGAGCTACAGTTCATTGAGGGAACCATGAATGCCAATATGTACTGTGACATACTGAAGCAGAGCATGATACCCTCCCTTCGGAGACTGGGCCGCAGGACAGTATTCCAACATGATAACGACCCCAAACACACCTAAAAGACAACCTCTGCCTTGCTAAAGAAGCTGAAGAAGGTGATCGACTGGCCAAGCATGTTTCCAGACCTAAACCCTATTGAGCATCTGTGGGGCAACCTCAAACGGAAGGTGGAGGAGCGCAAAGTCTCTAACATCCACCAACTCCGTGATATCGTCATGGAGTAGTGGAAGAGAACTCCAGTGGCAACCTGTGAAGCTCTGGTGAACTCCATGCCCAAGAGGGTTAAGGCAGCGCTGGAAAATAATGGTGGCCAGACAAAATATTGACACTTTTGGCCCCATAAAGAATGAGGAAGGACATTTGGTTACAAAGGATGGGGAGATGGCGAAGGTATTGAATTTATTCCTCTCCTCAGTCTTCACGAGGGAATCGGGGGGCTTCAGTAACCAAAACTGCAGTGTTTATCCTTATGACAGATCACAGGAAGCACTTCTATGGTTAACAGGGGACAGAATTAAAATTAGACTTGGGAAACTTAACATTAATAAATAACCAGATGGCTTGCACCTGAACGTACTTAGGGAACTCAGTCAAGTAATTGCCAGACCATTGTTCCTAATTTTTACTGACAGTCTACTGACTTAAATGGTACCAGGTGATTGGAGAAAATCTAATGTAGCACCAATATGTAAAAAGGGCCCAAAATACATCCCTGGGAATTACAGACCAGTTAGCCTTACATCAATAGTATGCAAGCTCTTGGAGGGGATGATAAGGGACTATATACAAGATTTTAGTAACGAGAACGGTATCATTAGCAGTAATCAGCATGGATTCATGAAGAATCGTTCCTACCAAACCAATCTATTAACCTTCCATGAGGAGGTGAGTTGACATCTAGATAAAGGAAGGCCTGTAGACATGGTGTATCTGGATTTTGCAAAAGCAATTGACACAGTTTCCCATAAACTTTTACTGTACAAAATAATGTCCGTTGGCATGGATCATAGGGTGAGTACATGGATTGAAAACTGGCTCCAAAGGCGAGTTCAGAGGGTGGTGATAAATGGGGAGTACTCGGAATGGTCAGAGGTGGGTAGTGAGGGTCCCCCAGGGTTTCTATGCTGTGACCAATCCTATTTATTTTGTTCATAAACGACCTGGAGGATGGGGTAAAAAGTTCAATCTCTGTATTTGCGGACGATACTAAGCTAAGCAGGGCAATAACTTCTCCGCAGGATGTGGAAACCTTGCAACAAGATCTGAACAAATGAATGGGGTGGGTAACTACAAGGCAAAGGAGGTTTAATGTAGAAAAATGTAAAATAATGCATTTGGATAGCAAAAATATGACTGCAATCTATACACTGGGGGGAGAACCTCTGGGGGAATCTAGCATGGAAAAGGACCTGGGGATCTTAGTAGATGATAGGCTCAGCAATGGCATGCAATGCCAAGCTGCTGCAAACAAAGCAAACAGAATATTGGAATGCATTAAAAAGGGGATCAACTCCAGAGATAAAAACGATAATTCTCCCGCTCTACAAGACTCTGGTCCGGCCACACCTAGAGTATGCTGTCCAGTTCTGGGCACCAGTCCTCAGGAAGGATGTACTGGAAATGGAGCGAGTACAAAGAAGGGCAACTAAGCTAATAAAGGGTCTGGAGGAAATTAGTTATGAGGAAAGGTTGCGAGCACTGAACTTATTCTTTCTGGAGAAGAGACGCTTGAGAGGGGATATGATTTCAATTTATAAATGCCGTACTGGTGACCCCACAATAGGGATAAAACTTTTTAGGGAATTTAACAAGACATGTGGCCACTCATTACAATTAGAAGAAAAGAGGTTTACCTTAAACTACGTAGAGGGTTCTTTACTGTAGTAGCGGCAAGGATGTGGAATTCCCTTCCACAGGCGGTGGTCTCAGCGGAGAGCATCGATAGTTTCAAAAAACTATTAGATAAGCACCAGAACAACTGCAACATACAGGGATATACAATGTAATACTGACATATAATCACACACATAGGTTGGACTTGATGGACTTGTGTCTTTTTTCAACCTCACCTACTATGTAACTATGTAACTATGTTTGACTCGAACATCAAGCTCATCCCTACCAGCCACATCTAAAAGTAAACAGTCTCTTTTTGACTCTAAGAACAAACAAAAATAGCTTTCTTCAGCAAAAGTAAACCGAACAATTCATAATTCTGGTATATTTAAGACAACATAATGGCTCACCGCCAGTATACCAGACGTACACTTGAGGCTAGAGTTCCCATCTGCTTCTGTGGTACCACAAAGGCTGCAGGAACTCAGCAAACAAAATGTCCCAGTAACCAGTCAGTCCCACACTTGCCCACAGCTGGGACCTGTCCCACACTCCGCATCTTAGATAGACTCCTTCCTGCTGTTTCTCAGGTCTCCTCTGCAGGCGAGTTAACCCCTTCAGGAATAAAGTCACTGTACTCAGAATTGTAGGCTCTTTCCCGCTCAAAGTCTCTCTGAGCCTCTTAATTCTGAGTCCTAAATGAGGAATTACCAAGCCAGTGAGCATTGTAAATCAGTCCTCCCTTCTCTGACCAGATTACCCTGAAATCCCTCACCCTGCATGGATGAGAACCCCTGATTTCCCAAAACTGAATTCAAGTAGTCTCCCTTAAAAGGAACAATAACCCAAATAACGGGGACACATATCTCCTATCCAGAACCAATTCCTGGTTGTCATGTACAATATATAGCTAAGATGGCTACATGAGATGGTAAGACTGGGAATACCTGAATAGATGAACCTGAAGGCAGTTGGAGGTGAACACTTTGCCCATCTTTTTCCCTTATTTGAGGTGGGTTTAAAATTGGGAGTGTTTAAATCTGGAAATATGTAGGGTTTCTGGTTGAATGTATTTGATGATGAAGTAGATCCATTGTAGAGCCCAATACTCACTGTGACTGTTCTCAATATCTGTTGTAGCAGAAGGGCTGAGACCAATTTCCACTGTGCCTTTGTGGTCCTCCTTGACACTTTAATGCTGGGTTGGCTCCTGTGGTTGGGAAAAGCTGAGGGTATTTAAGTTGCAATAATGTTATAGATGATATTTCAGATCCAATGTTAGAAAAACTGTAACAATGTGTTACTTTAGAATACCGCCTCCACATACCTACTGAAGAAGTGGACATAAGTTCAATGAAAGATGAGAGAGACAAGCGGCTCTGATCTAAGTGCAGCATGTAGTGGGAATTAAATATTAGAAAATGCACAAAATTTGGACAAGTGTATAGGCTTTGTATAGATTGGTCACGCTGTGTGCCTTGTGTCTAGGTGGAAGGCGATGGTCCCTGGCGTCTCACGTTGCCAGCTGCATTGGTGGTTTCTGGGGTTCTGCGCACTGGGCGGAGGACAGCTAGGCTGATGTCACCTGGAGGCTGAAGAGGCAGCAGTGGGCATGTCCTAGCTGGCACACGTTCGGGCCTCCTGGGTGGCCATCTTTGTTTTGGTTATATAGGGGCGGCGGGGGCGGCGGGGGCGGCGGACAACTAGGTTCAGCATGCTGGCCCCCGCCTACCCTGGAGAAATGCCACATAGTAGACAGCGGTCTCAGGGATATATAGATACAAGCAATACACTATATAGCTATAAAATATCATTTACATGGAAAATTAGAAAACAAAAATAATAACAATAGTGATAAATAAATTCCATTAAACGCGTTGCACAAACAACTTTGCACAAGCCCTGATCTGATACCTCTCCATTTCAACAAATACATTAAGAGAAATCGTGCCTCTGATTGACCTGTGAATGTGTATTTGTAGTTGTCAATAACGTCATAGATGATATTTTGGATCTGATGTTACAAAGACTATAACAATGTGCTATGTTATTTTAGAATACTGCTTCCACTTACCTCCTGAAGTAGACACATGTTCAGCGAAATGCGTTGAGATTGCACAAGCATTGAATTGTATGGTTTTATTAGAATGCATAATAAATACTATAGTTTTTAACAGGTTATGCTTTTTTATATATTTTGAGTACCATGAAAGTCTAAACAAACAAAAAACTACCTGATGTATAATTCTACTGTAAGACCAGTCTTTACGTGGGAAATAGTAATAAAGAAACAACAGCAGAGGTGCGTTATACCTATACACCAGACCCACTATGACCAAAAACTTCATTTTTATTAATTACTGTCTAAAACTAAAAATTTAGAAAATGAAAGGAAGTCATAAAAATACCAAGTGTATAATCTTATGGGGCAATGGGGAACTAGTGCAAAAACACAAAATGCTGGAACAAATTTATAACTGCCTTCATTATAGGGAGATAACAATCAGACAGCAAGTATGTCTTTAGGTGCCGTTGGTCAATTTTTCTGAGTGGAGATGTGTATAGGGTAGGGTCAGTATCCTGACCACATACCACAACCCAAAGGCTTGAATTAATTCTGAGGGTTACTGTGATTTTTTTTAAATGGCTTAGTTGCCCATTAATACAAAAAATATCACAGTACCCTTCCAGCCTGGGAAATGAATACACTTCTATCAATCCACTATCTCCGCCAGTCGACAAAAATCTCCCTTTTCCTCCTACAACTAAACCCACATTGCCCCAATATAACTAAGTGCCTATAATGAAAAATAAAAAATAAAAATAATTAAAAACCACAAAATTACCTTAACCCAACATGTTTTTGCCTCAAAAAAAGGCTTCATCAGGGATGTACATTGCAAAAAGTATCACTATATTGTTTTTTCTGTTTCTTCTTACACAAAAAAATACACCTCAGTTTCCTTTAACAGAGTTCTTAAACTTTCAGTTTTTTAACGTTCCCATGTTGTTCAGACTCTCAGACCTCTATAGAATCTCAGCAGCTTTTAGGCCTTTTTCAATATTAATCCATTGAAAACTCCTGAACTCATTGTGTGGCTGGAAACATACTGGAAGGATTTACATGTTTTAAACCACTGTGAAGGTTTAGATTTCATTTTAAAGATTAAACTCGGAAAAATAGTTTTGATTAGATTACATGTCATGAGATTTGAAAACTGCAAAATTTAACATATCGGCGCCTAGAAGATTTCTTTCAGGATAATGAATTTCAAAATATAGAAATAATTTTTTTTTTTTGTGCAAATTAAAACATATATATGTAAGATGCTTAACTAAAGTATTTTATATTCTTGCAAACTTTTACAGCCCCATTCATACTTGTGCATTGCAGCAACCGGAACACATTGCAGTGCCATTTTACCTGGTGTTTGGCGGTGGATTGTGATTCAACTAGGGGTTAGGCACCGGGTTGGTTTGAGAGTCAGGGGCACTGATGCTTACCCACCAGTAACAAGTCTATACAACTTTTCCAAAGCTGTAACTCTATGCAGAACCAAAGTTCTCCATGTGAGCACATCCTGACTTGTGGTGGAACCTTGGTGGGTTGCGTTGTAGTTTGCAAAGTCTGATACTATTGCCCCCACAATTTGGCCAGCACTGGGCTGCCTGCTTGATACATAATCCTTTGCGGCTGATCAATTCCAATGTGCATGTCCATGTTCCAGTGAATGAAAAGAGCTATCATTCTGCAGACAGATCTTTGCCTTGCCTGCTGCGATCCACCCTGAACCAAAAGTGGATCTGTTTATTCATGGTTCCTGATGCTTATGTTGTAAAATTGCTAGACAACTTTTTCAGTGGAAGAATTGCTAGCTGTGACAAGATTGCTGGCATAAGATGAAACGTTTCACTTGTACATTTTCCACATCGCCTGAGCGTACGCCAAGCACGAGGATATTGTTTGCGCCTTTGAATTTTTCATTGGCCTTATGTAGCAGCCGCCAAGGCTCAGAGCTGATGTCTTTATTTTATTTTTTCCTTTCAGACCTGTGAAACAAGACTTAGAGAATCTATCCTGTAGAAAATAATAGCAGACCAATAAAAAACCCAGATGGTGACCAGTTCAGGGCCTTCCTGAAGCTAAAGTCGAAAAATGTGCCAACAGCCTATCCTGGTAGCTCCCAACTTCTTGGAAAAATTGGTATCCAGTCAGACACATCCAGTGTGGGACTTGGAGCTGTTTTGTCATAGGTTTTTCATGGAGAGGAATAGCCTGTATTGTTTCTAAACTGGAAGTTAATCATGGCTGATAGAAAATACACTATACTTGAGTGAGAACACTTGGCTATTAAGTGGAACCTAAATTCATTTCACTATTCTCTCTTATAGTGTTACTAAACCCAGTGTTCGCTAAATCTGGTCTTCCACAGTGCACAGAACATGAAAATTAAATTAGTTTCGGAAATATAAACTGCTAAACACATTTTCTCATCATGCAGTCCTTCTATCAGTGTCTGGCTGAGCACTGGTTAAAGCTTTTAGGAGGAGTTTTCATCCTGCTCTGACTGTCCTACGAGGCTGCATGACTGCTGGCCCTCTGGACAGTGCTGATTGGCCCTTTGTCAATCACATGCCCCCCCCCCCCCGAAAAAAAAAATTCTCTAGCAATACACACCAAACTGAGCATGTGCAGGGTGCCTCCAAGGCTCTATTCAATCAGCAGATGGATTGGGGACAGTAAAAGAGGGGGAGGATTAGAGAAGACAGGATCAAACAGCCTTTTTACACAATGCAAAGGATTAACTCCTTATGTTCTACAGTGAGTATAACAAGCATGCTTTACTGCATGTATAGCATGCTAGTTATACCCACTATATATATATATATATATATATATTGTGACAGTAGGAGATGCTGTCACGGTAAAATTTGTAGTTTGGGGGACACAGGGTGTGCACATTTTCTTGGTGCAAGACTGCAGAGCATAGGTGTGGACTGGAGAAGACTGCTTTCACAGCTTTCTCCAGGTTTTGATATTCCGTCATGGGGCTCTGTAGTTTGGAGATTCCACAGTGTCTTGGGTGGGACGGGATCTCCAACCCTGTGTCCAGATTTTGCAGATGACCAGCAGGGTGTGTGCTCAGGTGAGCACAGCCCTTATAATGAGTTTATGAGAATACCTCCACACCAAGAGACAGGCGGTCTCCAGGAGTCAGAGGGGCTGCAGGAGGCAGCCAGAACATGTGTGACTGCAAGAAATGGCCTGAGGACTAAGGCCAGAGCGGAGCTGTGGGCGCTAAAGTAAAGCCGTCCACACCAAAGGATCCAGTGGTCTGTGTGACCAGGATAACGAGCAGAAGTACTACTACAGAGAGCCAGGTGGGCTAGCACTTTCTGTTGTGTGAATTTGCTGGAGAAGAACTCCTGCGTGGGAAACCGTTATGTTATGGACTTTTATTTGCCTTTTTGATAAAAATGGGCTACCATGCCCTAAAAATACAGTTCCTGACTGGTTTGAAATCACTGGCAAAAGGGTCTACTACGAGAGCTAAACAACCCTCAACTTTACATTATGGTGGAGAATGCGGGCACAATCTGAGATCCCTGCAATCAAGTAAGTTCATCTGTGATCTGAACTGTGTGTGTTTAGTGCCTGAGACTGCACAATCTGTGAGTACAGGTGAGAACCTGTAAGAGAAAAGTAACCTGCTTTAAAGAGACAGTGCTCTAAAAAAATACAATTTTTGTTGGACTACAAAGTTGTTCTGGAGTGACTGTGAGTATGGGGCGGTCAAAGCTCCTAAATAAAGCAAGGTTGGCTGAGATGATAGACAGAGCTCTGTGGCTGAAGGGGTTGTTACCACCTGAACGAGCCCCATACATGCCTGAACAGAGTTTGCCAAGGAGAAGAACTGGTGTTGTTCCTAGCAACACTAGTGAAATGAGTGCACAGGTGACTGCAAGTATGGAGAGTCCACCAAAGTCTGAGTCTGCAGTGGATTGTTGCAAGCAGCACCCGGCAGCATTGAACCAAGTTAAAGAGAAGAGCAACAGAACCTTTAGTGTAAGGAAAGAGCGGCTGGATGCTCATACCCGGGAGAGGGGTGTTGTTTGGGAAGCCTGCTTTCAGTGCCAGGAGTGAGCAACAGTCTTACCAGAAGTTTGAAAGGAGTGCAGTTGCCCATAGCAACGCCTATGATGTCAGGTCGGTGGCCTGCAAGGCAAAGATATTGCCTACAGAGGATCGTGGCAAGTTTAAAGCAACACCGCTTCATAGAGAGAGAAGTCTACAGGTTTGGGAGAGCCAGCAAAGTGCAGGGGGGAGAGTGCCATCTCCCTTAGCAACAGGAGAAAGTCGTCAAGTACCATGCCAGGAATGTGGTCAACTGGGGCATGGGATCTTTTCTTGTCCCAGCTTGTGGAATACGGCTGCTGATATTGTTGCTGGGCTTACCTCTTCATCTGCAAGCCCCGGATTCCTGTGTTAAAATGTTTGCAGTCACCCCTGCCAACAGAGAAGTTCCTGTTGTGCCTGCTGTAGTTTCATCCCGTGGCCACCAGGGGGAGTGGGCCAGTAGAAGTGCAGTACAAGAAAGTCAACATACTCAAGTGAACATGGCAAGACCTGTTACACTGGTGAGTAAGACTGTTGCAGTGGACTGATCCCAGTGAAGTGGCAGTGTGTCCAGTGGGGAGATCCACAGAAGGTGTAAAAACGGACTTGCTGCAGTGTGCTAGCCAGAGCAGTGGGGAGACACAGGTTAAAACCCAGCTTGCAGCAAGGTCAAGGACTGAAAAGGACATCTGGACTCTGTATGCACTCAAGGTAATCCAGCAGAGTGCTGGGAGAGATGTGCTGGGGGTGATCAAAGCAGTCGGTGTGCCATGTTCCCTAGTGACAGGTCCTGCAGAGTTGCCCAGGGAAACCTCCCAGGAGCCCGCAGTGGTGAGGCACGTGGTTTCCCAGGACAACTGGGGAGCCGCCCTAGTGGGCAAAAGACTCCCTTTGGAGAGGAAGGGTGGTGTGCTGAGCGGCACGCAGGGTGCTGTGCATTATGATCATAAACAGCCTGATAAAGCGTATAACCCTGCTATGTTTATGAATGCTGATGATAGAGATATTGCTGGTACATGTATTTATTTTGGTGATGTGTTCGCTAATAATGAAGAAGGGGGGATGTCTCCCTTGGCAACCTGAAGCAGAGCCACAGTGTTGTCCATTGAAATCTCTGGGAGTCTCCATATGTTGGAGCCAGACATTTTCCAGGACAGCCCTGATATTGCTCTGTTTGAACAGACTGGGTCTACATATTGCTGTGAGAGTGTGTGGGAGCAGTCCACTCACACTATGTGTAAACCAGTTGGTAAGGGGTTAAGTCAGCCAGCCAAAGCTGAAAGTACAGTACACAGCTGAGTGTGTTATCGCCCCCAGAACAAGCTGACCAAAATGGTGTATTGCAGCCTGCTTTGACGGATGATGCATTATCTAACAGTGAAAGCATGTTGTCAAAATGTGATTTATATAAAATGGACAAAGGTACTGTTTGCGCTGTAGAATCCCAGGTGCCTCCTAGAGCAGGTGATGAGGTGCTGCGGAGCACTCGGAATGGAAACACAATGGATTGGGGCAGTTGGGCTAAACAATTGCTAACCATGCTAGACAAGGCTATGTTAAGCGACATGGGTGTGGACACAATAACTGCTATGCCAGACAGGGAGATTGCAGAGCGGCTGATAGTTGAAGGTGCGTTGGTCCCTGCAAGGGTTGTTTCCCTCCAGTCAGAAGGACCAGATCAGGGCGCAGGTATGGCAGATGTGTTGTCCACAGCCCAGCCGCTGTATGTCAAGGTGACAATGTAATGAATGTTGACTTGCAGAGGCTTATTGGTGAGTTAGAAGGCATGAGTGGGAGACATGCGTCTAAAGGTGTTTCAGAGGAGCGTCAGGCTGTGATGGGTACTTCCAGTGAGGTGGAGGCCCCCTTAAATGTCTTGACCCCTCAAGCTGCAGTAAATGAGCCCCTGCATGTCTCTGATAAAGGAAAGGTCCCTAAAAAGGTCTTAAATATTGATGTGGAGTGTATTAAAATGACGAGTATGTTAGTGGAACTGCTTGTGGAACTGCTTGAACTAGTGAAGGCACATTCCTTGTATACCTGGGTGCCTCCATTACAGTCAGATGTGGTGGTGCTGCGTGGTACCAATAGCTGAAGACAGGTAGTACAAACTGTGCCAGTGCTTTCTAATAGTGTGGCAAGTGATCTGGTTTCCTGTGAGGGTGCTTCCGGATACGGTTCAGTACGGAAAGGCGCTCTGGGGAGCTGCTGCAGAGGTCTCTCCACCTGATGTGGTGATGGACATGTCTGCTAGTGCAGTCTGAGGTGCGGCTGAGCAGGGATTAGTGAATGCCGCGGATACGGGAGAAGGAACGGCCAGATATGGACGCGGCAAAAGCAGAGATTCCGTCTGTCACCTGCAAAGAGGTACAAGTTGAGGTACCCGGAAACGCTCTAAAATCTAGTACGCAAAGGAACAAAATTTGTGACATAGAAAAGTGTGAGCTGGCAAAGATTGATGCTGCTAGCAATGGGTCATGCGTTGCTCAATGTCAGTTGTTGGGACAACTGCCCATAGAGATTTGGACAACAGGTGAAGTGAAGCCTAGTGAAGGTCCCATAAGGGATAGCTGCTCACCTGTGTGTTGTCCCTCCTTGGACCTGGGCCTAACAAACCCTGAACAAGAGAGAACGGACAGTATTGGTAATTGATATGACCATGAATAATTTCTTGGAAAATGAGCGTGATACATAAATGTTGAGCTCTGGGGAGTTGGTGGTCAAGGGTAAAGGCAAAGGAGTTGGTAAACCCAAGAGACCTATTGTGTCCATCTGCAGCCTTGTCAGTGCAGCCATGTCAGTGCAGCTTTGCCCCAGTGCAGCCTTGCCCCAGTGCAGCCTTGTCAGTGCAGCTTTGCCCCAGTGCAGCTTTGCCCCAGTGCAGCTTTGCGCCAGGGCAGCCTTGCCCCAGTGCAGCCTTGTGTGATTGCCGCGATCGCCGCCGACATACACAGCCGTGTCTAAATTCGTATATGGCATCGAGACTGCAGGGACTCGTCGGAGCCGAGATACACATACCCGAGTTTTCTCGGCTTTTCTCGACGCCGCTCACAGTCACGCCCAGTTCCGCCCTATGATGGACATAATACAGGTCCAATGGCGGGACTGGGCGGGACTGTGAGCGGCGCCGAGAAAAGCCGAAGATACTCGGGTATGTGTATCTCGGCTCCGACGAGTCCCTGCAGTCTCTGCGCCATATTTGAATTTACACACGGCTGTGTATGTTGGCGGCAATCGCGGCAATCGCGGCAATAGTGCGATCGCCGCGATCAGAACAAAATTGGCGAGGATCGGCCTATAACACGCACCCATGATATTTCCCTGATTTTAAGGGGAAAAAAGTACGTGTTATATGCCGATAAATACGGTATATATATATATATATATATATATATATATATATATATATATATATATATATATATACAGTATATATATATATTAATATATACAGTACTGTGCAAAAGAAGTTTTAGGCAGGTATGAAGCAACGGTGTAACGTTGGAATTCTGTCAACAAAATGTATTATAAT
Source organism: Lithobates clamitans (assembly GCA_037952925.1). NCBI lineage: Eukaryota > Metazoa > Chordata > Amphibia > Anura > Ranidae > Lithobates > Lithobates clamitans. The sequence continues at coordinate 1,599,406 of JBBGZY010000385.1, forward strand.
TGTTTATTTTTATCAATTTACAAAATGAAAAGTGAGCGAACAGAGGACAAATCTAAATCAAATCAATATTTGGTATGTCTACCCTTTGGCTTTAAACCAGCATCAATTCACACTTGCACACTTTGTACACTTGCATAAAGTCAGGGATTTTGTAGGATTAGATTTAGGTGTATGATTAATTAATTATACCAAGCAGGTGCTAATGATCATCAATTTCAACTGTGGGTTGAAAAACAGTCATTAACTGAAACAGAAACAACTGTGTAGGAGGCTTAAAACTGGGTGAGGAACAGCCAAACTCTGCTTTCTAAGGCAGTTTCTCTTTCAATATCTTTATTGAGTAAGCATAAGAGAGTTAACAACTGCTACATTCGGAATCAGACAAAGTAAATGAGCAAAGGGCCTATATGGCCCAACATAACCAACAATAAGCAGTAAACATTTGAAGAAGGCAGACTAGAGGCATATAGTACCCCTGATTCTTTCAATCCATATAGTTAGATGTAGTGAGCTATATTACTTGGTATCTCTCTGATTTGTTTTGGGATATTGAGCTATGTTACTCCAGGTGAGACTAATCTAAATTAGCTGGTGGAGACTAACTCGTCCAACTCCAAGACTTCTGGTATTACCACTCCATCCCTATGGGTTCACACTGTGGAGTGATAGATCCCAAGGCCTCACTTTAAAAGCGAGTCAGGTTCGCGTCTCCTTTCCTTAACCTAGGGTCAAGGACCCCAGCTGGGACCTTAGTTGCTACTTTCTCCATATGGAGGCAAGGGACGTTGCATCTACGTGCAACAAGCCCAGAGGGACCCGCATCACATTATTTCAAAGTCGTCATGTGGGACTCTGATAGAGCTTTATATGGCTCCGTATGTATCAGAGAGAAAGTTGCCTTCAAGATGCGTGGAAAGTTCTGAAAATATGTGCTTTAAAGGTATAGCGAGAAAAAAAAAGGAGAGATGAGGACAGAAAAAGTGGGGAAAATCAGGGAGGAGATAAGAGGGTGAAGGCCATCCTGGGGAATCCACTAGGTAGATATGTGACCAGGGTTTAGCGGAACCCTATTGTATAAAGCCCAGGGTTCCCATACCAGTTCAAATCATTGTACAGTGTATAACAGCTTAGCTACTATTTGCTCCTGGGACATAATCCAAGAAATTTTCCTCTTAGTTGCTAGAATTAAGACTATAGGTTTTTTCCAGGCTTTCATTATCGCAAGCTTGGCTCCCAAACACATAAAGAGAACAGGTTGTTGTGTATGTTTTGGGAGTTTTTTAAAAAAAGCATAGGTGGGATCCTGAGGGACCGCCACCCCTGCCACCTTGCGTAGCATGTGAAATAATTTGTTCCAGTAGCTTCTAATTCGAGGACATGTCCACCAAATATGAGGCATCGTACCTTCAAGACTACAACCTCTATAGCATAGAGGAGAGGCGTCCGGATAGATCCTAGCTAGTCAAGCGGGAACATAGTACCATCTTGTAAACACTTTAATACTGGCTTCAATTAAAGAGATGTTCATAATACCTTTAAAGGATCTACGAAATGCATAGATCCAGTTGGACTTCCAGGTCGGACTCCCAGGATCGGGCGTATGAGGGAGGGAACGAAATAAGTACAGAAGGCGGGGAAGTAATGTAATTTTAATTGCGTTGATCCTGCCCAGCAAGGACAGACCACACCTTGGCCAGGTTTTCATATCCTCTTCTAATTGAGGAACATGGGTGGATAGTTAGCCGCATATAAATGGAAAGTGTTGTTTCAGCTGGTCCACTCGTTGTGGATGAAAAGATACATTTAAAGCTATGGATTTGGTTACATTGACTTTAAGGCCCGATATGGCACCCAAGTCTTGAAGCAGCCTAAAAACATTAGGGGTAGATATCAGTGGAGATGTGATGAATAACAGCATGTCGTCGAGGAAAAGAGCGCATGTGTGCTCTTCCTACCCACACCTAACCTCTCTGATGTTGGGGTTCGATCTGATGGCTCTCGCTAATGATTTAATTGCGATTGCAAAGATCAAGGGGGAAAGGGGTCTAGTCTAGTCCCATTAAGTGTATTTCTGTATTAGGGTTCGAGTTTGGATAACCCTTAAGAATTTGTTGGAAAAACCCCATCTTTCCACAACATCAGTATATAAGAGGTATGACCAGGACACAGAGTCGAAGGCCTTCTGGAGATCTATTGATAATAGAAAGCCCTCCTGTGGGGGTCCCCAGTCCCAATGCGATTGGAGTAGTGATATCAAGTCTATCGCTCTTCAGATCTGGTCCGAGCCCTGTCTTCCGGGATGAAGCCTGCCTGATCTTTGTGTATGTATTATGAAGTCATTATTAAGTAAAATTGGCCGGTAGTTACCAACATCACTGGTGTCTTTCCCACGTTTGGGTATGACCGTGATAAACGCTGAGTTTAGTTTGTTGTGAAGGGGGGCTCCATCCCGGAGAGAGTTAAAAAAAGTGCCATAAAGGGGGCTAGGTGGGTACCAAATTTCATCGAAAATCCGTTGGGCCTCGGGGAGGAGGACATCTTTATGGACTTTATGACTTCCTCTATTTCTTCTGAAGAGAAGGGTTTGTCTAAAAGTTCCTGATGGGAGTGTTTTGGAGAAATGATTCTATTGTTTTTGGAGTCTTAGGGAGACAATCATTATGTAATCCTGAGTAAAAGGCATGGAAGGTTTCCATAATTCTCAAGGGATTCTGGGTTAGGTTTCCTGTCATGGTTCAGACTTTGGGAAAGGCTAGTTTGTGTGGTTTGGGGCTCAGTTTTGCTGCCAATTTAGAGCCTATTTTGTCTTTTTGTGAGTAGAAACGTGCCTCGGTCCATCTTAAGTGTTTTTCAGCTGAAGTGGTCAGGGCAAGGTTAAGTTGAGCTTGGGCCAGGTCAAGACGAGATAAGTTGTCTGGGGTTGGGTCACCTTTGTGGCGCTTACTTAGTAGAAGGAATTCTTCCTCCAGCTTCCTTATTTCAACCCCTTGTTCGCGTTTCAGTTGTGAGGAGAGCTGAATGAGTCTTCCTCTCATTACTACTTTGTGGGCTACCCACAAAGTCCCTGGAGAGACCGAGTCGTTATTTTTTCCACAAAGTATTCCTTTAACGCTTTTTCTAAGATCGTACAGTAAACTGGATTACTCAATAGGGCCCCATTAAGGCACTATTTAAAGGGACCCTTTGCCCTAGAAGTGCCACTCAAGGTTAGTGTCATTATCGAGTGATCCGATAGGGAAGTGTCTCAGATTTTAGAGGCAATCACTAAGGGGATAGTTGTGGATTGTAGGAAAATGTGGTCTATCCTGGAAAGAGTGCAGTGTGGAATAGAATAGTGTGTGTAATTTTTGGTGTGGGGGTTCACTTCCCTCAAAATATCTACCAATCCGTTTGCATGAAGTAGCTGCGCCACCTTCAAGCTTTGCCTGGGGGGCCGTTTTGCTTTTGGGGTTCTTACATTTGACTTGTCTAGGGAGAGGTCAAACGGTGTATTTGAGTCATTACTGTGCCCAGGAAGTGCGGTTGTAAGGTTTGTAGGACCGATTCAAGGAATCTCCCTTCTCGTCTTGTTCTCAGCATTTGCCAAGTATAATTGCGGGAAACCTTTGTGGAGGAATGAGGGGCTGTATGTGGTTGGGAAGTGTGTCTCTTGTAGAAGTAAATTCTCCACCTTTAATGTATGGTATAGTTGGAGTATTTTACATCGTTTTACTGGGGAGTTAAGCCCCTGAACTTTGTGAGAGATGATCTGAAGATTCAGATCGCAAGGTGTTGCATTAGGCATGGATCAGATGGGAGGTAAACCCAAAATAGTAAGCGATCTTACCATATGAAGACAGCTTCCCTGGCAGAGCGTTGATTCCATAAGTTCCATGGTGTCTCCAACTCATGTAGGCAGAGGTGGGAGCTCCAGGAAGGCCCCAAAGATGGTGGGGGTAAGGTTGAGGAGGAAGAGCAGGGGAGGAGGAGAAAGTAGGAGGTGAAGAAGGAAAAAAAAGAAGGTGCATTAGTTGACAAATTATACAATACAACCCAAATCCCAAGTGAGCTGGGGTGGGTAAGGCCCCTTCCCAGCCCTGTACCCAAAAAGGAACAAGATTGTCCTAAATAGGACGAAATAATCTGACTCCGACAGGAGAACAAAAGCCTATTGGCGTCAGATGGCCGCTGCGGTCGCCCCACCCACAAAACTTTACTATAACAATAAAAAATACATTCATTCTGAGCCCTATTCTGTTGTAATTAGGAAAAGCCATGCCCGTACAGCCCCCCATCCGACAGCCCCCGGCACCATGAGTAAAAGAAGGACATGGTGCCGCTCGCTGACGGGAGTAGAGAGGCAGAAGACGGTGGCCGGCTATTAGAAATGATTATGGCAAGAACCGTTATCAGGGGTGCCTCCCTTACAGGGGTGCACCCTATAGTAAACTGAGAAGGCCCGTTGTGTTCCTTCCCTACCAAAATCAGCTGAAAATGTTGCATGGAGTAACAAAATCCAAGTCTGCGGGCTATTGTAAGTTTGGGAGAACAGTCTAGCGAGACAGCCTAGTATAAGAAGATAACATGGGAAGATGGGGAGTCCCTAAGGCAACCGGATCCCCGTTATGGGCCCCCGTCCGGAACTTGGGGGCTACTTGGATGATTTTGTAACAACAAAAAATAAAAGTCGGTTTCAGGGTGTGAGTGTATCCTCACAGAGCAGTTCCGAAAAGAACTGACTGAGTGGGCAGCTCTTGAAAGTTGACTGTCAGCGTCATGGAGGGTGAGCGCCTCTTGATCTCTTAGGTTGTTGTTTCTGCCATACATGAGACAGGGGGCTTGGTGGTGGTGGTCAATTGGAGGACGTAGTCCCTCTCTTGGATGATGGTTGAGGAATATCTTGGCTAATCAGCCCTAAGTGAAAGAGCAAGCGTTCACTTTCCGGAAAGAATGAGAAGCTGTAGAGCCTGTTGTGGTATGAAAAGGGCAGGCGAAGAGGGAAGGCTCATCTGTATGTGGTATCTTTGTGCACCAGAACCTGAAGTAGCGGTTTTAGTGAGCGGCGCTTTTAAACCGTATATGGCGACAGGTCTGCAAAGATTTGGACTTGGTGGCCCATGATTTCCAGTTTGTGAGAAGTGCGAGACAACTTCATAACTTACTCTTTGACGCTGTAGAATTGGGGTTTTACTATAATGTCCGATCGCAGTGGCCTATCAAGATTCAAACGGTGGGCCGGGATGTCTGGAATTAGGCTTTTAATAAATTCTCAAACTGCCGGGTGTACTCCTTTTACAGATTCTGGGAGGCCCCGGATTCTAAAGCTGTACCATCTAGATTTGTTTCCGAGGTCATCAATTTTGGAAAATGCTGACTCTAATTGATCCTGGAGATCCAGTATTTTGGCTGTATTCTGCTTAATTCTGGATACCGCTTGGTCTGCTTTCCTTTAGGTGTAAGGAGGTCTCTTCATATACTCTCTTGTATGGTGACATTAACTGACTGTGATTCAGATAAATCAATATTTTGTTCCAATTTTTAATCATAAGTAATTACCAATAAAATGTACTGTTACTATATTATTTTTGTATATCTTTATATATGATACTATTATTTGCCTAAAAAGTCCATTTAGGGGAACTCCCTTTTCTGTTCTGCTTTATTTTCAATTACCTCAATCCGTGTCCCTATTTGCTGGAGATCAGCGTGGATAAATGCAGTGAGCTGCTGTTTAAGACAGTCCCCTAGCTAGCATTTTAGAGAATGATGTCATCATGGTGGGGAAGTCAGTGGGGATGAGAGGAATATTGTGGGCCTCCTGTTCCCATGGATCTGGGCTGGTCAGCAAGTCATGCATTGGAGTCAGGACAGGGCCATCCATTGCTCTCCCTATCAACGACTCAGTGGATGCTACTTGCTGTGGGGTACTCACTGTGACTGGCTCTTGGTGTATGGTGGAGAATGCGTGGTCCTGGTCTGCAATAGAACCCTTCTGTTCACAGCCTGTGTCTCTTGTGCTTGTGGCCGCCATCTTAGGTAGGCCGGGCCGCAGAGATGTGGAATCTAGCTGGTGGGACAGGTCCCTTCCTGCAGTGCCCGCGGACATTGGGCGGACATTGGGCGATTCCTGGGTTCTCCCCCAGTCGGCAGGTGTTAATGCCAACCTGGATCGAGGGCTCAGACAGCTGCGCTCTGGGTTACAGGGCCCAAACAGTGCGGAGCTATGCAGCCATCTTGGACGCTGCCGCCCATGCGCCTTCTTTAGACAGTTTATGCCACATGTCATACACCATGGCAAGACTGAGCACAGCAACAAGATACAAGGTCTCTCCCAGGCAAAGATTTCAAAGCAGACTGGGGTTGTGCTGTTCAAGCTCTTTTGAATAAGCACAAAGAAACCGGAAATATTAAAGACCATAGATACACTGGTTAGCCAAGGAAACTTAATGCAGCAGATGAAAGACACTTCATGCTTTCTTCCCTTCGACATCAGAAGATGTCCATCAGTGCTATCAGCACAGAACTGGAAAAAAACAGTGGGACCCAGGTACACCCATCTACTGTCTGGAGAAGTCTGGACAGAAGTGGTCCTAATGTAAGAATTGGGGTCAAAAAGCCATACCTCCAATGTGGAAACAATGCTAAGCGACTCAACTATGCATGAAAACATAGGAACTGGGGTGCAGAAGAATGGAATAGTAGCAGGTGTTGTGGACTGATGAGTAAAAATGTGGGATATTTGGCTATAGCAGGAGGCAGTTTTTTTTTCCTGGAGAGCGGTACAATAATGAGTGTCTGCAGGAAACTGTGAAGCATGATGGAGGGTCTTTGAAAGTTTGGGGCTGAATTTCTCTGAATGGAGTTGGAGGATCAATCATGTCCTCAATGCTGAGAAATAAAGGCAGATAATTATCCACCATGACTCACCACAAGGGAGGCATGCGATTGGCCCCAAATATATTCTACAGCAGGACAATGACCCCAAGCATATAGCCAATGTCAATATCAACTATCTTCAGTGTAAAGAAGAACAAGGAGTCCTGGAAGTGATGGTTTAACCTGCACAGAGCCCTGATCTCAACATCATGGAGTCTGTCTGGGATTAAATGAAGAGACAGAATTTGATTTGACAGAGATAGATTTGAGGCAGCGACATCCACAGAAGATCTGTGCTTGGTTCTCCAAGATGTTTGGAAAAACCTACCTGAGGAATTCCTTCAAAATCTGTGTACCTAGAAGAATTGATGCTGTTTTGAAGGCAAAGGGAGGTCACACCAAATATTGATTTCTCATCTCATCTGTTCTGTTACTTTTCTCTTTGTTAATTGGTAAAAAAAATAACACTTCTATTTCTGAAAGCAGTCTTAATTTACAGCATTTTTTTCACATATAACATTTGTTTAAATTTTGAATAGAGCAGAGAACTTCTGCTGGGTTCTGATTGGTGTCTGTGCCCATAATGAGGAGATTTATTTTTTACTCCATGTCTACGTGACACCATTTGACATTCTAAAGCACAGAGTGTCACCAAGATAAGCAAGGTGGAAAATTCTTCCTGAGTTTTCTCTATTTGTACCACTTTAACATAAGGGTCTAAATCTCCAATCAGTGGGTTTCATTTCAGCATTTCTGTTTGACGGATAATTTTCTTACACTTGCAGTCACTTTCTGCTCCTCTATCTGCAGTAATTAAATAAATAAATGAATAGAAATGTGACAGGAATGGAACAAAGAATTAGCACATATAATGTCCAGCGAGCTGTTCGTATGCGTGGCTGTAAACATAATTACCCAATGAACATAAGTGATGTAAAACACAATTCCATTTAATTAACTTGGCCCTACAAATGTTTGTTGTGTTCGTCTCATGCTATTTCCAAATGTTCAAGTAATTAATCTTGCATAACCTTTTCATTTCCCTGCCGTGAGCAGAACACACAGTTTGTTTAGCATTTTATAGCACAATAACACCATATAACCAACATTGTATGCATGCATTAAAGGAAAATTCTAGATTTAGGGTTGATCCAGGTCACCTTTCCCCCTGCTCTCTTATCACCCCCTACCTCTACACCCATCTATCTGATCGCTGTAATTACAAAATAAAAAAAAACTTGCCTTCTTTTACTTTTCTAAAGCCATAGTCACATAATACTCTAATTTTGAATCTTCTTTTATCTACTTTTTACAGGTGGTGAGGTTCTTTTTCCGGATGGTCACCAGTGGGATCCTCTCGGGATCCAAAAGAGGAGCCTGCTGTGGTGATGTCGGTGAGAAGAGATTCGTATTGGCACTTCTACGGCGCTCGATTAGCGGTCTCCTGCACCAGCACAGAACATGAACGACAGACTTAGGTGAGTAAAGCTTTCTTCACAAGGTAAGAAAGAAAAAAAAATAAAAGCGCAGAATATGTTTGGGGGAAGGGAGGGTTAATACTTTCCTTAAGATAAGTTTTAACTTATTTTCACCGAGAGCATGCACGCATTTAGCCTCTCTAAAGTAAGTCTTCCTTTGTGCATACCTGTGCTTGCACTGGGAGCACACTGCACAGTATGCTCCTAGTAAAGAGACCACAATGGCACTGACTGTTACAGACCCAACCAGGACAGGGGCTTGTGGAGGGGACCGCAGGGTAGTCTCTTGACTACTGACATTGGGCCCTGGCATTTGAGGGAGCTACAAGCATTCAGGAAGATGTCCTGTTAAATAATGCAAGATGACATTACCACATTTAACAGCCAAGGAAGTCATGATGGTCTCTGCCAACTTGAAACTCAGTGAGAAGATGAATGTGAAAAGAAAGCTGGTTAATTATATTTGGACAGTCCTGTGTCTTCTTGAATACTGGTCCCGAACTGTCTGGGTGGGCAGTGACACCTAGGCTTGTCTAGACTAGTTTTTAATTAGCTTACTGTTTATATTAGCTGTTCATTAGATGTACTGACATTACTGTTTACAGTTTGCATTGTTTAGGATACCGTGATCAAGCTCTTACCTGATCTTGTGTGCTATATATTCTGTGTGAATTTACAACAAAGTCAGTTCCAGTTTGCACATAAGCTAGTGTCGTCGAGTTCTTGGGTGCAATGCTCAGCTATAATACCTGGTTCCTGGTTCCAGAGTGGAGAAAGCTGTATCTTGGCAGAAGCACCCAAGCAAGGTGCTAGGCGGTCCGTCACACTGACTAACATTCAGAAGGCTGGAGGACCGGCTAACGATCACATGATTACTATGTTAGTCTCTGCCATCACAGTGATTATTAACTATACATAAAGAAAAGGCAGAGCACACCGGCTCCTTGTGCAATACAGTTTTAATAGATGACTGAACAACAAAATAATTAGATTTCACTTACAAAGGTTGTGTGAAACAGAGCATTCTTGCAGATAACCATGGTCAGCATATGGGGAGTACTCCTCCGGACAGTGGGAGAGCAGGGGCTGAGGAGAGAAGGGATCCAGATAGCAGCAACAAGCAGGCTGTGCACGAATTGCTCCTTCTGGCTAGGACATCTCAATCCTCTGTAAAGTTGGTCCCGCCTCCAGATTCATGTGACTCGGAGCCGTGCCAGCTGACAGGAATTGCTCTGATGGTTGCTATGACAACGTGTTTCAGAGGGCGTGGCCTCCTTCTTCAGGTCTCAGAGACCAGAGAGCAGTTTGCGCGCAGCCTGCTTGTTGCTGCTGTCTGGATCCCTTCTTTCCTCGGCCCCTGTTTTCCCACCGTCTGGGGGAGCACTCCCCGTATGCTGACCGCGGTTATCCGCAAGAATGCTCTGTTTCACACAACCTTTGTGAGTGCTACTTAATTTTTTTGTTGTTCAGCCATCTAATAAAACTGTATTGCACAAGGAGCCGGTGCTTTCTGCCTTTCCTTTATGTTTTTACAGCTTCCAGTGTCCCACTGGCTGATGGAGCTGCATGTTCCTCTGCACCATTAGTATTGTTTTAACCCTTGCTTGGGCGTACCAGACCATACTCTTGATCCCATGAACTGTACCCAATCCTCTTTGGGGCAATTAAGAGACTTTAGGGGTCCAACTGGAGGAGGTCTTATCCCTTATTTTGGTTCACTTTACATTCCTGATACAACAGAGGCTAGGGGACAAGCTGCACATGCTCAGTTTAGTGTGTATCGCTAGAGAGTTTTTTTTTTTTTTTTTATGGGAGGGTCCATGTGATTGGCACTGGGCCAATCAGCACTGTCAAGACAGAAAGTCAGGGGTCCTGCAGCCTTATAGGACAGTCAGAGCAGAATGAAAACACCTCCTAAAAGCTTTAACCAGACACTGATAGAAATCACACAACTGCTATATACTGCTGATGAAAAAAGTATTTAGAAGTTTATATTTACTAAAAATAATTGCATTCCATGCTCTGTGTATTGTGGGAGACCAGTTATAGTAAATGCAGGGTCCTGAGTTTAGTAACACTTTAAAAACTGACCACACTAAGCAAAAGAGCACACCATGGTCAGTTCTCTAGTTCTGCTGGAAACTCAGCCTGTTCTACTCCAATGATCAGACTTATCCTGACACACCCACTTTAATTTCCATGTTCTGTGTACTGTGGGAGACCAGATATAGTGAATTCAGGGTCCTGGGTTTAGTAACACTTTAATGCAATCTCTGCATTAAAGTATAATTAAAGGTAGAACTTTTTTTGTTAGTTTTGGATTGAGTGGAGGGGGATTAGAACCCTTGTCAGTTTTCATTGCTGTCTGAGATTCACCCTCTCTATTTATCCTTTTACTATTATCATTAAAAGAAAATCACAAATTTTGGTTTGTCCCCAGAAAAGTAATAGAGGGGAAATCTTCCAATGGGGACACTAAGTTCTGGTGACCTGGAGGTTCCAAAAGAATTCCCTTAGCTTGCAGGGATTTGTCTCACTTTCTGTTTGGCTATGGGACAGGAAGTGAAGGGAAATCTCCGCAATGGGACACAGATGGAGAAAAAAAATCTGACAGGGGTTATAGCTCTACTTTATTCAAAATGAAAAAAAAAGTTTTGCCTATAGTTCAACTTTAAGGTAAAAAATATTTTGTGCACAGGATCCCCCTCCACAGCTACCCCTTATACTTACCTGAGCCTGATCTTGATCCAGTGCTGTGCCCGAGTGCAGCGGCTCTCTACACTCTCTCCCTCCTCACAAGACAGAGAGGCAGCAGCAGGAGCCAGTGTCAGCCTGTCAATCAAATCCTGTGACAAGGGATCGGGGTGCAAGACCGAGGGCACAGGTGTGCCACCATAGCACACCATTCCTATGGGGGCACACTGAGGAGAGGATGAGCCAGGAGCACCATTGGGGGACCCTAGAAGAGAAGGATTGGGGCTGCTCTGTGCAAAACCATTGCACAGAGTGGCTAAGTATAACATGTTTATTAATAAAAAAAACAAATACCCTTTACAATCACTTTAAGTGTTATGTTTAGTGTTACGGAGGGAGATAGGAGTTAAGCCATTATTTTATGGGTTGGGTTTGTTGTTCAGGAAGGAGAAGGGTTTAATGCTAGGTTAGGGTCACATCATCTTTTTGCACCGAAAACGACCAGCTCTTGGCTTCTGGCACTGAATTGTAACACTGCCCGTGATGTACCCCTCCCCATCTGCTAATTACAGAAACGTTGTTTTTTATACATGAAAGACAGAGATCTGATTAGTATGCAGCTCGTTCGCGAGACTGCAATATTTAATTTTTACATTTCCAGCTTTGGTGATGTTTATTTGCCTAAATTAAATTAGGTCGCTGTGAAAGTCATCTGCAATCATTTGATATTATTATTAGTGGTCCTGTAGAGAGCTGGTTGATGTTTTAGAATTCAGAATGTCATAGGAAAGGAAAGTGCCCCGCTCTATTATTCTACACTAAACATTCAGACACAATGGGGGTTATTTACGAAAGGCAAATCCACTTTGCACTACAAGTGCACTTGGAAGTGCAGTCGCTCTAAATCTAAGGGGTAGATCTGAAATGAGTGGAAGCTCTGCTGATTTTATCATCCAATCATGTGCAAGCTAAAATGCTGTTTTTTATTTTCCTTGCATGTCCCCCTCGGATTTACAGCAACTTTACTTCCAAGTGCACTTTAAGTGCAGTTTCAAGTGCACTTGCAGTGCAAAGTGGATTCTCCTTTAGTAAATAACCCCCAATGTCATCTTGTCATTAACATTAAAGGGAAGGTTAAGGCTCCAAAAGGTGCCATTTGGGGTGTTTGATATGCCAAGCTGTTGTTGAAGGATCATCAAACCCATGCTTTGGCAGTATTCTGATTCTGACTTTTAGAAAAGTCAGTGCTGAGCCACACCCCCTCCAACATCCTACACTTAAATGCAGGGCTTTAGAAGAAGGGCCTTGGAGCATATTATGAGATAGGGCAGAGGAGAGCCTTAGGATTCTCTTGACTTTCCAACTACAATGGCATGACAACTTAAATTCACCAACACCTACTGGCGCCTTCACAAAAAGTACTTGCCCCTTTAACGTAATAAAGTTTATTGTGTCTTTAGCTTCAATCACCAAGTAGCCACTTCGTTTCTCACGTTAAAAAAAAGGACAAGCGTCTATTGAGCTCTACCTAAAGAGACAAAAAAATAAGTGATAAAAATAGAATCCTCAAACCCTAAACACGCACCTACACCCAGTTACTTCCTATAATTTAACATCAATCATTTATGTCACTGTGTTGGAATTTCATCTTTTTTTTTTTTTGGAGAACTGCTTAACGCTATGTGTACTTGTGTGGCTAAACTGGGACATCTTTGAAAAGTGATCCATGTTCAGATTGCATTGCAGAGGCATTTGAGGAGGACATATTCTGCTTGGAAGGGTTCATTTGCTTGAATCGGTCAAGTTTGATGGTGATACTGCCCACCGAATGTGAGATACAATTTGCCATGGGCACAAAGCAAAGTATCACAATTGCAGCATGTGAATACCCTCGTCCTCTGCATTTTCAGCTTAAAGGGAGGTGGTTGGGGGGGGGGGGGTGCTAAACCACATGTTTTAGCACCCCCAACTGCAAGTCTAAAAGAGCCCTTAAAGTGTTACTAAACCCAGTAATATGAAAATAGTTTATCCGCACCCCCGCAGTGCCCACAGCTTATAAATCTTCTTTTTACATTAAAATACTGCCACTATATACCTTTTTGGCTGATCTGTATACCACGGTCATGTGATAAACTGCAGGGTCCACCTGAGTGCTGAGTGTTCAGGTAGGAGGAGATTTCCACTACAGCCTGTGTCCTCGTGCTGTTATGGGAGGCGGATCGTCCATCAATCAAGCTGTGACATCCCACCTACTGTGTTCTTTTTTAGTTACTGGGCATGGAGGAGGAGGGAGGGACTGGGCTGTCATTTGGGATCTGTATACACACCCACATGTGTGATGTCAAAACCATGTGACCTGACTAGTTCAGCTCAACAAGGAAATATTCTCTCTAGCAATAGAGACGAAACTGAGCATGTGCAGGGGGACCACTCTGACTGTGTCTTATCTGGACTTGCCCAGAGAGACCCTGCAGGAAGGTGAGGATCTGTGCATACAGGATCAAAGAGCCTTTTTACATAAGACACAGGATTAACCCCCTTAAGTTCCACAGTGAGCATAACAAACATGCTATTCTGCATATACAGACAGATTTTACTGTTGTGGGTTTATTAACACTTTAAAGGCTTAGTTCACCATTTGACCTTTTATGCACCTTTTGGACCATATATAGGGTATAACATAAAGCATATTTGCATTATTCAACCCTCAACCACCACCCACCTCCACTTACCTGAATAGCATGGTGCCTTCAAGGTCAAAGATAACTGACATCCTTCAATAAGTGGTGGGTTGTGAGGCATAGTGTGTGCAAAGGTGGTAAAAGTCAGACACTTCTTGGATGTAAAAGAGGTTTTATTTTTTTGACAGTCATTTTTATATTTTGTAGGGGAAAGAGGGTTAATGCCAGGGTGTCCTTAAGTAGTTGCAATTTCAAATGGCAGACTCCGAGACTTCAATAGGAGAACAGCCGTACAGGGAAAGGCCCCAGCAAAGTGCCACTTCTGCATGTGCAGGATTGCAGTCTCCTATGGTAACAGTACATAAACAGTTCCCAACTCAAACAGTTCTCTCAGCTGTACTACAACTTCCCCTTGTAGTTTTTCAGCCCTTTGAGCTCCTGCTTTCTCATTGGACCCTCTGATTCACTAACTCTGAATCCTGTGAGCTCTTCAAGGCTTTTGCAGTGGTATCTCCCTCAAGCGACACCCACACATCCCATGCTAGGTCCCTAGCTTGGCACTTCTGATTCCTTCTAGCTTCACCCCTGCTGATTGGCTCGGTCCCTAGCTTGACACACAAGGCTGGCCTGTACGCGTCACCCCCACCTGTTGGGTCTCTGACTTGATCACCGCCTGAAATTTCCCGATTCTCCACTGTACCCGTTCAATGAGAATTCTGCTCCGGTACTTGCTTCAGTTACTCACTGTGGTCCCTGGTAAAGGCGATTGGTCCCTTCATGGTGACAGCTTCCCTTCTACCTCCGGCCACTGACAGATTCTCCGGCCGGCAGAACCGTCACTTTTGGTTGGACTGCAGGGCGCAATCCCAGCCCTGCACTGCCCTCTTACTTCTGGATAGGCCCTCACACAGCCTGGCAGCCTGATGCCTACGGGATAGGCCCAATCTCTGGCATAGCAGCCTGGGGCGTACGTCACATGTCCACCCAGACGGCGGTCTGGGTGGCACACAAAACTGGATCATCTGACCGCACCCGAATATATAGACTCTCTCAGCAGGCCAAGGGATTCAACAAAATCCCTCTCTCAGCCCATTGGCTGAGATACCCCATATACCCATAACCTGACCTTGAGTTGTGCTTCTCAATCTAATACCTCCAAGTGCCCAGCCACCTGGTGGTAGAAGATTAGTAGTACAACCAGGCCAAACTTAGGGAGAAGTCAATAGATCCCTAGTAATTAACTACAGTAGCTACTCCTGACAAGGAACTTGGTGAGGAGCTCCCTGACTAAATCCCAGGGTGCTACAATACACATGCACACACACACACGTGCGTTTGAGCTTTCAGGTGCACATCCTAATGCAATAGGCTGCACATACCTTTGAGTTCCACATTAAATATAGAAATGGTACCCATTGAGTCTCACATTACATATGGCCAAAAATGAAAAGAGATTGATATATGACAAATCTCGAATCACATATAGAGTCTGGAGACCCAGTGGGTAGCGCTCCCCACCATATTTCATGCCTCTGGTCCCAACCACTTTGTAGTTTAAAAATCTACCTTCATATCAATAGAGTTGAAAAAGTCAAAGCAGCAAGTTTACATTAGTATAACTTTGTAAAGATTACCAAACTTAAAATGTTAAAAATTCAAATAGAAATGGAGTTAAGAGTGGCACTGTGGCTCCATATTCCATAACTATAAAATATTATACAATCTTGTTAAATTTTCTGTACAGGACAAAAAAAATTGCAATAAACATGAATTATTTATGGATGTGCATAATGGATCAGTGAGATAAAGCACAGCAGCAGAACTGCGAGTAATTGTCTTGGTTAAATATCCGTCTACAGCTTACTGATGAACAGGAATCTGCTAAACGCAATCTTTGAAATACTTATTAAAGACATGCCTCGCTTGAACAGCATAACTGTGCCCTCTACTTGTGAGAGCTTGCAACTGCACGGTATAGACATTTTTAATAGCTTTCTGCACATTTAAATGTGATCATTCCTATACCACTGACATTGTGCAGTGCCAGGGCTGGACTGGGACAAAAATTTGGCCCTGGACTTCCTCATGACCGGCCCACTTTAATTTTGAGTGTCCCCAACAGCGTCCCCCTTACATCAGAGTGTCCCCAACAGCATCCCACTTACATCAGAGTGTCCCCAACAGCGTCCCCCTTACATCAGAGTGTCCCCAACAGCATCCCCCTTATATCAGAGTGTCCCCAACAGCATCCCCCTTATATCAGAGTGTCCCCAACAGCTTCCCCCTTATATCAGAGTGTCCCAATCAGGAGCTCCCTTCACATCAGAGTCCCCACCAGCAACCCACTTCACATCAGTGTCCCCATCAGAAGCCCTTCACATCAGAGAGCCCCCATTAGCAGTCCCCTTCACATCAGCGTGTCCTCCCCCTCCCACATGTACTCACAGTTTTTAGGCAGCTTCTCGTTCCTCTCTCCAGTCATGTGATAACAAGTGATAGGGGAGAGAGGAAGGAAAGTCTGCCGTTGGTCCATCTCCCCCTGCAGGCTGGAGGGAGCAAAACGCCTAATGCTCTCTCCAGCATATGACGGAAGCTGCTCCTCCTGACAGGAGTGAAATTGCGATCACTCACTGTCAGAGAGGAGCGGCTCCAGGACCGCACCTGACTGGCCTACTGAGCCATCGGCCCACCGGAAATCTCCTGGTAGTCCGGATGGCCAGTACATGCCTGTGCAGTGCTGTATGTAGAAAACGGAGCCATTCCCATTGGTTTGTGCAACAGAGGAACTCACACTCCAATGCTCCCACCACAGTCACACATGTTTATTATTATGAATTTATATAGCTTTGACATATTCCACAGTGCCATACAGAGAACACTGAGCCAGTCACATTAGTCACTGCACCTGAGGAGCTTCTCCACCAGGTGGGGCTGTTTTGCAAGGTGCTGCTGGCTCACTCTGCTGGGATCTCAGCTGAGAGAAGTAGCAATCCTGGGGCCTGTCATGCGGGCTTTTTACAGGAAAACATGAACCATGTTGGGGAAGATGAAGGTGGAGGCTTCCCAGAGGCACTGAGGCCTACATCATGTGCTCAAGCTGCAATGGATCCTGGGACTGTCCCCATGCAAGGGGGGTCCTTAGCAGCAATCCAGGATAAAGTGGTGAATAGACTTCACCATATTACCAAGGAGGAACAGAAACTAGCTGTCCTAAAAGCGGATTTCAGGAAAATAAATCTCTGCACAGTAAGTCTGGGAGTGGTAGGAGGGAAGACTCCAAGCTAAAGTCTCTGGAGGAGGCATCAAAGAAGCAGGGGAAGCTGGTCACTTCTCTGAAGGAAAGCAGTGGTGCATTTAGAGAAAAATATGAGAATGAGGAGAGATTCCAACAGATGAAGCAGAGTGCCTGTGTGAGTACCAGCCAGAGGGTGGATGCCAGAGCAACGGCCACAGTATAGATGGGGTAAGGAAGTGGCTTCACATGGTGGCCCCAGTACTACCCTTGTCTCAGGATCTGTCGTGTCTGAGTCAGTATCTGCCTCCCTCCCTCCCCAGCAGCCTGGGTCATGTCAGGAGGAGGTTGAGGAAAATGGCGGATTGCTGCAGGCCATTATGGAAATTGAATCTCCCTTGAGTGGCACCGACTCATCAGATGAGGAGGAGGATGTCGTCCCTAAGCCTGTAAGGAAGAAAGTTGTGGAAAAAGTTTCATTTAAGTCTGATCAAGATGGCGGCAGTACTACAGTGTCTGCAAATGAAGGACAGGCTGTTTCAGTTCAGGAAAATGCTGGTGAAGGAATGCTTGTTGAGAATATCTCTCCGTGTATGGATGCCATTCCTGTGATTGCTGCTACAGACAAAAAGACTGCATCTGTCAATGGATCCTTGCAATCGGCAAGGAATGCAGGAGGAGATGGTGTCAATCCTGACAAAGAAATTCTTGTTGTCTGTGACAAGAAGGAGCAGGAGTCCCACATGGACGCTAAAATCACAGAGCAGGAATTTCACATGGATGCTAAAACAGCTGGTGTACCTAATAACAGGACTGTTGTTAATTGTGGTACTTCTGGGACTATGGTAAGTGGGACTGCTGTGTTGGAAGGGCGGAGGGAGGATCGAGTGGTGGGAGATTTGCCAAGCCTGATTTCAAAGGTTCCTATGTAGCCAGTTAATATTCCTATGCAGTCAGTAAATGTGTCATCTGTCTCAGTTATGAACTATGCTAAGGCTGTGTCAGGACAAAATCATGCTGCTGGTGGAAGGGAGCCAGTTGCGGGGCTTTCACCTAAAGGTGCTTCTTCCATTAAACGCAGGAATGTGGTACAGCTCAGATGGGAAGGAAGAGGTATTCCTCCTATCAGGAGGGTGGTTGTGGATAGGATCCTAGCCATGGGATTTAAGGCAGAGGATATTTATGCTCTTATCAGTCCGGCTGGTTCCTTTGAATATGATTTGTGCGTCCAGAATCGCTGGATCTGTTTTGGGAGCGGTTTGAACATGTGTATAGGGGCCAGCCGGACTGGAAGGGGCTTGTCCCCTAGGTAATCTCATGACAGCCCTTTATAAAGAATGTTACTATCCTGACTAGGAATGAGTCCATACACCCTGGGGATTTATGGGTCTGGTTGAGGAGGTTTGGTGAAACGTGTCCCCTAAAAAAGATTTTGGGTGATAGAGGAATCTGGACAGGTGGGTGGTCAGTGTCAATGAGGTTGAGAGTGTGCGAGAATTTGGTCCAGGATGTCAAAACTCCTAAACCTAGGAGGGTGGAGGTGGCAAATGCTTTTGAGGTGTTTTCTGAGGTAGAGGGTGGAAGTTCTTCTGGTGATGAGTCTATGGAGGAGGAATCACAAGGGACATTGAAGCGTGTAGGATCTTCTGGTAGGGAGGGGGGTAAGCAGGCTAAGAAATGTATACCTCAAACATCCTGATGGCGGTTTCCACTCCAATGAAGGTGGCGACCATTAATGTCGCCCGCATAAAATCAGTAAGTGCTCATAATATGGCCTTATTTTTGCTCAGCAGGTTTGATGCTGATATTTTCTTTTTGCAAGAGACCTGGTTGTCTAGTTTGGCTGATATTCATCTGGCGAAGAAGGAGTGGAGGCGCGGCCCCTCTTTCTGGTCTCTTGTGGTCAAGCCTTACACTGGAGTTGCGGTACTTTTTTCCTGCATGTGAACCTGTCGGCGTATTATTGAGGTAGAAATGGGGAGATGCGTGGTCTTAGACGTCTTAATGGGGGGGCAGGACGTGCACCTGATCAACATCTATGGGCCCCAGGCAAAGTGGGACAGGAAATGCCTCTTCATGAAGATCAAGCCTTTTCTTTTTACAGCCCGGCAAGTTGTCTTCGGTGGTGATTTCAACACCGTCACTAGGACTAAGGAGTGGAAAGGTACCAGAGCCAGGCTGGATTGTGATGGCTTTTTCTTGAACAAAATAGCTAGAGAGGCAGGTCTGGTTGATTTGCACATTCATTGCTGCCCAGACTACACGGGATTCACTTTTCAGCGAGGTAGTAGTGAGATTAGAATAGATAGGTTTCTTTTAATGGGGAACTCTGCCTTCTCAGCACCAGTGTGTCAGATGGTGGAGTTTTCCGATCACTGTATTCTGTCTGTGACTCTGAATGGCCCCGATATACCACCTAGGGGGAAGGGTACCTGGAAGCTAAATTCAGCACTCCTGGACGATGTGAAGGTAAGTCAGTCCTTTGAGGATTTTTTTCAGGCACAGGTATCAATCATGGACTTTTGCAGCAGTAGGTCAGAGTGGTGGGAGCTTACAAAACAAAGGATCGTTGGGTTTTTCAAGGCTATAGGAAGAAAAAAGCAGCTTAATAAGTATGTCACCTACCAGCGTCTGCAGAGGAAGCTTGATAGGCTTGTGTCGAATAATAGGGATCCGGGGATGATCTCTGAGTTTAAACTCTTGCTCAGGGAGTGTCAATATAACAGGCATGCCTCTTTGGTTCTGCAAAGGGATTATGGAAAATATCACTTGCCAACCCTTACCAGAATTGAATACAAGGTAGAGCCATTAAGTCAGTAGGCCTGGTTGACAGTACAGGTTCCTTGACAAAGTCCAAGTCGGGGATCCTGGAAACCGCCAGGTCATATTATGCTGACCTCCTGGGCAGGAGGGACCTTGATCGGGCGGGCAGGAATATCAAGTTTTCTGGATTCTATTCCAGGACTGGGAGATTGCAGTTCTCTTGCAAGTTTGACAGAGGACATCACAGCAGACAAGGTGGTTAAGGCTATTGATAAGCTTGCCATTAGGAAGTCGCCTGGGCCAGATGGATTGACAGCCGAGTTTTATAAGCACTTTAAGGTTACTCTGTAAAGTGCCCCATGTTTGGTGGAGGTTTTTAATGGCTGTCTGAGAGAGGGTTCACTCTCTCCCTCCATGCAACAATCTGCGGTGATTCTTCTGTCAAAGGGTAAGGATTCTTTGAGAATAGAGAATTGGCGGTCCATTAGCCTTCTCAATGTTGATAGAAAGATACTGGCAAAAATAATTTTCTGGCGTTTATTGTCTGTAGCAGGCAATCTACTTTCCAGCCACCAGCACTGTTCGGTTCAGGGTAGAAGCACTTTTTCAGTGGTGTTAGCTGTCCGAGAGGCCTTGGAGCAGTGCAGGGCTGCAGGCTGAAGAATGTACTTGCTGGCATTGGATCAGGCTAAAGCTTTTGATTGGGTCAATCATGCTTCTTGGCAAGTATGGCCTGGAGGGGGGCTTTATCGATTGGCTAAAGACCTTGTACAGAGGGGCTGAAAGCTTCATGCTTGTGAATGGTTGAATTGGACGGCCCTTTGAGGTTGGCTTGGGTGTGCTGCGTCAGGGGTGTCCTTTAAATTCTCTTCTATACGCGTTCACAATCAATCCCTTTATCCGGAGGTTAGGGAGTGGTCCGTTGTGCAGAGTGCCTTTGGGCATTCCTGGTGAGCCCCCTCTGAGGGTCGTGGCCTATGCTGATGACGTGTCTCTTTTTTCATCTCTGGGACAGAGGAGGCAGAGGAGATGGTCTCGGTGATGGAGCAGTATGCTGAGGTATCTGGCTCAAAGATCAATCAGGAAAAAAGTGACGTTTTTTGGATGGGCGAGGAAGGTGACGGCTTTGAGCTTCCGGACGTCTTCCCAAAACCCCGACAGGAAATTAAAGTTTTAGGCATCAAAATTGGTCCCGGCAAATATGGCCTCGCAAATTGGGAAAGCAGACCACAAGATGCCGATGCCAAGGTTGACACCTGAAAGGATTAGAAACTCTCTTACAGGGAAAGGATTGTCCTGATTAAAACTTACCTGATCCCGGTATTTCTGTATGTCAGCTTTGTCTGTGTTTTGCTAGTGTCTCTCTATGCGAGAATCTACAGCTGTTTCTTCCAACTATTATGGGGGAACAAACTGAATCTCGTTAAGAGGTCTGTAACCTGATTTCCCAGGTGGATGGGTGACCTAGGTATGGTCAACCCGGTGTTTTTTTTTCTCTGATGTTTTTGAAACATAATTTTGCTAACATGCTGGCAGGGGAACTGCCAGGGTGGATTGGCATTTTTCAGTCCTGGTTTAGGCCTTTTCTGCAAAGCTGGGAGAATGGTGGGCCAGTGAAAAGACTGAGGGCCCGACATGGTGAGCTCCCGGCTTATATTGCCTCGTGCCTGAAAATGCTTCGGCAGTGGCGAGTGACAGCGGAGGAAATTAAGTCTCTTCCTTGGAAGGACCTGGAGAGGAGGGTTGCTGAATCTGCCTTTAGTGAGCCACTGGCCTTGAGGGATTGCCCAGGCCCTGTTATGAGGGAGGGTCTGCTTTGCTCAATCTAGAGAGAATCCCTTTAAAGTTTCGGGATTTGGCCTGGCACTCATTTCATGGCAGAATGTATGTAAAGGGCAACCTGAAGCATTGCTCTGCAGAGAACCGTGGTTGTCCAAAAGTGGAATGTAGTGGGGTGGAGGAGACAATGGACCACTTCTTGCTTCAGTGCCCCTTCAATATAGAAGTCTACAAGCGGGTGGGTGGGGCTCTGGGTATCCCTTTCCTTTCCCGCTTGAGTGGTCGTATGGGGCCTTTGAGACACATCGGGATTTTGATTTTGAGACACTTTTTCTAGTTAGCTTAGTAGTCCGTTTCTTCACATGGAATGCACGGTGTCAGGTTTCCATTCGGGAAAATGTCCTTCCTGTCGACGTGGTGGTGCACGGCATTCCGGGTGAGGTTGGGAAGATTCGGTGTCTTGAGAAGGACAGTTGGTGGCCGGGAGCCTGGACAAAGGCGTGGAGGAATGTCAGGTCTCCGTAGCTGCTGTTTGTCAGTCTCTGGGTGTATGGCTTTCTTTCTGTCCTTTCACGTCCCCTAGAGTTTTATATAAGATTGTATTTTTAAAAAAAGGCTGCATGCATGGGTTACATGTGTAATGGTTTCTTAGCCTGAGGGGGTGTTTAGGTGGAGGTTTTGACTTTGTTTAGGTTGGTATATTTAGTTTTCTTTATGTTTTTGCTATGCTGAAGTAAGCTATTTTTGTTTATATATTTTTTTATTTATTTTGTATATATGTAAATATGTTTTTATTATGTTTGTAAGATTTTTAATAAACAAAAATTTACACTCTAATGTCCCACCACAGTCACACACTATTATTATTATACATTTATATAGCTTTGACATATTACATAGCGATGTACAGACAACACTGAGCCAGTCATACCAGTCTTTACACCAGAGGAGCTTATACTCCTCACCAATATTATAAAGACAGAGACTAGGGTAATTTTGGATGAAAATCAAAATACCATGTATATTAAAATCCAACGTCAGGCAAAAAAGTTTTCACATGCAGTGGGGCTGTGCCTGCACAGCGCGGGTTAACTGCTCCTTTTGTCTAGGGGTGAGGAGAAAGCTCATACTCACCTGATCATTTGTTCCACTGGGAAAACGACGCTCTCCCACGGTCCAGCGGTAGACTGTTTCTGGTCTATGAAGCCTACCTCTGGGCTCGATGATGTTAGGAACTATCCACAACTAAAGACCGCTGGACTGTGGCGATGCCGGACCAGTTTTGTGCTGGAAGGATAAGGGTAAATAAATCTCCTTTTTTGCCTGGAGATGTACATGGAGTTAGATAGAGGAAGGAGCAGAGTCCTCCAGCAGTGCAGAATATTTTAGGAGATGAGAGTTAGATAGATGAAGGAGCAGAATCCTCCAGCAGTGCAGAGTATTTCAGGAGAAAAGGGTTAGACAGAGGAAGGAGCAGAGTCCTCCAGCAGTGCAGAGTAGTTCAGGAGAGGAGAGTTAGATAAAGGAAGGAGCAGAGTCCTCTAGCAGTGCAGAGTATTTCAGGAGAGAAGAGTAATGCCGCGTACACACGAGCAGACTTTTCAGCATCAAAGGTCCGACGGTCTTTCCAACGGACTTTCGACGGAGGTACGACGGACTTTTGAACGACCGTACTTGCCCACACACGAACGGACTAAAGTCCGTTTGAAAGTCCGTTGGTTTGAACGGGATGACGTACGAAGGGACTAGAATATGAAAGTTCATAGCCAGTAGCCAATAGCTGCCCTTGCGTCCTTTTTTGCCCGTCGGACTAGCATAAAGATGAACGGATTTTTCGACCGGACCCGAGTCCATCGGAAAGATTTGAAACATGTTCCAAATCTAAAGTCCGTCTGATTTTCGACAGAAAAAGTCCACTGAAGGTCCGATGAAGCCCACGCACGGTCGAAAAGTCCGGTCGTAAACAATAAGTACATGTGAGCGCTGCACTCAACCAATATAAAACAGTTGGAACCCCAAAAAACATATATATACATATATATATATATATATAGCTATATTACAGAGAGAATAACTGCTGAAAGGTATTTTCACAAAGAAATAATTGGTAAATTGTAAGAGCTATAAACAAGCAGACTCTGAGCTGCTAAAGTCCAAATAAAACTAAATTGTGTGAGTTAAATTAGAGTCCATGGGAAGCAACTGTAGAAGGCAGCCCTGTGGATAAGGATGAAGCAATCCTCTGGATGCTGGAGAGAAAAGAACAACAGTGGCGCCACTCTAAGTGCAGTATTAAAAACGAATTTTAATATATCTTTAAAATCTGGTACTCACAAAGGTACATGTAAATGAGCGTGTAGAGTAAGATTGATAGTGCCAGGTGTCCCAAATGAGTTGTCCAGTCATATCATGCGGTGGCGTTCTGACAGGCTGCGCTGCAGGATGTTCGCTGTGTCCTGCCGCTGGAACGCACTGTTTTCGATCCGGGGGACGGAGTCACTTCCGGGTCCGTGCAGGGATAAACTTGATTGGCAGACTGATAGGCATAGGCGACGCGTTTGCGGAGCTACGCTCCTTCCTCAGTCCGGTCGTGTGTACACGGCTTTAGATAGAAGAATGAACAGTCTTTGTGCTGCTGATGGACTTTCATTAAACTAAAGAGAGAACCACATGGCCCTTTAGAACTATACAAGATGTTGTATATCTTTGACGTTCAAGAGAAAACAGCTATTATCAACAAAGTCTTCACCGACCCTATATACCTCACCTGAGGACCAAGCAACTACCAGACCCTCAAAACTGTCCACTGTGTGATATCACAGGCTTTGGTCATGTCGTTACATTTCCTACTTTTTTTGGGACCAAACTGAAAAGTTTGCTGCAATGGTTACGGGATACCAACCCCGCAGAAATCCATACTCTCTACTGTTCGGACTACTGGATGACCCTCTCCTACGACTGCCAACACCCCAGATCATGGTCATCTACCGCAACAAAGCCTGGCTGTCCACCTGCTTTATGGCTGCTAGGGTGGCCATCCTCAAACACTGGGCATCCTCCTCTCCTCCTTCCATGACAGACGTAAAGACAGACCTCCTCAGTCTCTTACGCAAAGGGCAGCTGGATAAGTTCCTTTCCCAATATCAACAGTCTTCTTGTTTCCATAACAAATGGGACCAATACATTTACAAAATTCTACCAGCTTTGCAGGCCCCAATTGTTGACCTTTTGCGACGGAGCACTGGGGTCACTTTGCCTCTCAATCTACTCCCATAGGACTATTGCCACTGGTCCTCCTCCTCGTTAATATATTTGCTTATCTCATGATCTACGTATGCATGTCTAATGCTTGATGTACCCAAGCGCATTGCTAGCTCCTAGTATGTAGGGTCAAACCTAGGTTTCGTCCCCCCCCCCCCATCTCCCTCCCTTACCTCCCCCTCCACTTCTTGCCTCCCCTCCCTTCCCTCCTTCCTGCCCCTCCCCCCCTTTTTATCAGGGTTGTTATGTTCACTACGATTTAATGCCAGCTTAAATGACTGTAACCTTTTCTCTTAGCATCTGTATGCTGAATAAAACCCAATAAAGTTTATTGAAAAAAAAAAGACTGGATTTCTGCCATTCTGGATCTTGTTCAAAACATTATCTGTAATCTGAGTAAACTTCAAAAAGGGACTTAAGATAAAAGTGTGTGAACACCTGACCATCACACGTATCTGAGCCCATTCCAGAACCACAACCATAAATATAAAGTTGCTTACTTTTGTGGTTACAACATCCTCCATTTTTCTGGGAAGGTTTTATACAAGATTTTGGAGTGTGTCTGTGGGAATTTGTGCCCATTCGTGAGATCAGGAACTGATGTTGAAAGAGAAGACCTGGCTCACGATTGGTATTCCAGTTCATCCCAAAGGTGTCTGAAATGTCTTTGTATGCTGTAGCAATAACTATACCCTTCACTGGAGATACATAAACTTAAATTGGAGTTCCACCCAAAAATGGAACTTCCACTTTTTGGATTCCCCCCCCCCTCCGGTGTCACATTTGGCACTCTTCAGGGGGGAGGAGGGAGCAGATACCTGTCTAATACAGGTATTTGCTCCCACTTCCTGGCATAGATCACTGCGGCGCTTGCGGTGACCTATGCCACTTCCGGCGCCTACCCTGTCCTCACCCGCTGCATTCTGTGAGACACAGAAGACAGCAGGGACCTGAGAGGATGCGCAGTACATGTTTATATAGTTTTGGAAACTCTTTTCAGCTAGTCTTATGATATACAAACAAGACTTCTACAGATACTACTTATGCCGTGTACACACGAGCGGACTTTTGACGGACTGAACTCCGAAGGACTTTTTGACGGACTTTCGACGGATTTCCGACGCAACAGACTTGCCTACACACGAGCACACCAAAGTCCGACTGATTTGAACGTGATGACGTACGACCGGACTAGAATAAGGAAGTTCATAGCCAGTAGCCAATAGCTGCCCTTGCGTCGTTGTTCGTCCGTCGGATTAGCATACAAATTAACTGATTTTTCGACCAGAATCGAGTCCGTCGGAAAGATTTAAAACATGTTCTATTCCTAAAGTCCGTCTGATTTTTTGACAGCAAAGGTCCAGTGAAGCCCACACACGATCGAATTGTCCGGCGGATTTGTTCCGTCGGACCTTTGCTGTCTAAAAGTCCGGTCGTGTGTACACGGCATTAGATTTGGTGGGGTGTTTGTTTCTGGGCAGCTTTTGAACTTAAAAAAAACAAAGAAAAGCAAAAGGTCCTTAGGCATGACAAATTGAAGAACTAATCTTTCAGAGTCCACAAATTAGAAATGGAGCAAATTGTAGTCTCAAAGGGATCTGCTTTTTTTTGAAAAATAGAGAAGCAAGGGTAGATCAGGGGTAACCTTCCCCTTAACTCCCATCTGACCACCATCCCAACTTTACCTTCCCAGAGTCCCCCAAAAGAAGACACATTACTCTAAAGTGGAATTTACATGACCATAGCAGCCTGTTATAAATAAAACAGGACAGTTAAATAAAATGTAAATAACAAAACCATCACATGACAGAGCAATTAAGGTTGCATGTCTTTCAAGGCACCATATAACAGTACCAAAAAACCTTGTGTCTGTGGCACCAGTAAGCTACATTATGCCCCCAGCTTCAACAAACCACCTCAAGGATGACCTCAGCTGGCCTCAAACACATACTGATCTACAACTACCTGGTCATTATGTGTTGACTGGACTGATTAGTAGACATGTGCGATTAATTTTGTCGAATTATATATAAAAACGTAAGAATCGAACTTCAGACAACATTTTTCAAATTCCTGAATCACAATAGTAAGGAATTTCAAGGATTCCAAAATAAATTATAATGAAACAAATTACCTGAATTCGAATTTGAAAATGTATTTGAATTCTAAACGGAAACATATTGCAATAAATACAGAAATAAGATGATTCCCACTTAGGCTACTTTATAGAAAGGCATAGAATAAAATAGAATATAATGAAATAGAAAATAAAAAAATAAAAGGATAAAATAGAATAGAATAGAAAATAAAGTGTGATATGGGGGATGTTTTGCTCATTGGTAGATGCATTTTTTTACAGTGAATCCATGTCACATAGGCATTATAGTTAAGAGCCTGGTAGCCCACTTTTATTAAAAGGGAGAAAACAAAACAAAAGTCCATCCAGATGTAGCACTGCCCCCTTGAGGACTGCTAAGAATTATCTGCTCATCTGCATGGCCATGACCAAGTGAACCTTCCAGCCCACCTGACACTCTGGGTTCAGACATCCTGTTAATACTATAAAGCAAGAATCAAACAACTAAGTAGTATAAGGTTCTGAAATGTTTTACTGGAACCAAACAGGAAAGTTTTTTTCACAAAGAAAGGAGTAGATGTGCTGAGCGGTGATAACAGCGCCAACTCAGCAAACAGACTCTTCCCAAAACACAATGTTTGAACAATGAAGAATGTTATTTATTCAAGGATACACTATATTCAGATCCAAATTCACCTCCTGGTGGATGTTTCAGTTAACTAAACTTGTGGCCACACTAAGATAAATGTAATCTAAACTGCCTATGCTATATTCATGGGAGAGCTAATCTCCCGCTGGTGTTATATATATATATATATATATATATATATATATATATATATATATATATGTATATATATATATATATATATATATATATATATATATATATATATATATATGTATATATATGTATATATATATATGTATATATATGTGTATATATATATATATGTATATATATGTATATATATATATATATATATATGTATATATATATATATATATATATATATATATGTATATATATGTATATATATATATGTATATATATATATATATATATATATATATAGATGTTTCCTATAAGTGATGGCAGTAGAGTTCCTCATGGCAGATCTGTTATTCTTCGCTAGCTTAGTTGGAGCTCATTAATTCTAATCTGTTAGGTGGCAGATGAAACGATACATTCCAAGTAGTGTAGGCCTAAGGCTTCTAAGTACAGTGTTCCAGCAATTCAGTAAAGTGTTCTTGGGTGAAGATGTGTGCGCACTGTGTTCTGTAATGGTGGAAGTGGATAGATAAAGATTGAGCAGATTGATCTTTTACCAATGACCCAAATAGTTTTGCAGTCTTCTGGACAGGAACATGGATGGCGACACTCCGGCAGCGGATCCTCTGTCTTGACCTTCCATAGCAAATTTCCCCCCACATCCGCACCGATGGTTAAGCCCTGTGAATGATGTTAGTAACAGGATGAGCACATGGGCATACCTGTACGTCCCCTTTAATTGGCAGGGCTAGCTAGCAGGCGCTCGCCTGCCACGTAGAGGGTGACCTTGCCCACAGGACTGGCGGATTCAATGTCCACCAGTGTCCCGGCGATCATGTCACGGAGCCACAGAACGGGGAAGTGCCTATGTAAACAAGGCATTTCCCCGTTCTGACTTGTCATATGACAGAGATCACTGCTCCCTGTCATCGGGAGCAGTGATCGCTGTCATGTGAGTTGAAACCAATCAATATACGCTTATTGCAATTTTTTAACCAAAAATATGTAGAAGAATACATATCGGCCTAAACTGAGGAAAACATTTTTTTTATATATATTTTTGGGGGATATTTATTATAGCAAAAAGTGAAAAATATTGCTTTTTTTTCAAAATTGTCGCCCTGTTTTTGTTTATAGCGCAAAAAATAAAAACCACAGAGGTGATCAAATACCACTAAAAGAAAGTTCTATTTGTAGGAAAAAAAGGACGTCAATTTTGTTTGGATGCAACGTCGCATGACCGCTCAATTGTCAGTTAAAGCGACGCAATGCCAAATTGTAAAAAGTGCTCTGGTCAGGAAGGGGGTAAAATCTTCCGGGGCTGAAGCGGTTAATTAGCCACAGAACCTGTGTAATTAAAGTGTGTCCTGGCTTAAAGGGATGATGTGGCAACCCTACCCCTCACCCGCATGTCCAAGGCAGCTGCGGTGGCTGGGCTGCTCCTTCAGCGCTGCTCACCCGGCCTCTCCACGGCCAGCCGGCCGCCCATTCTTTTCACTGCACGGCCGGGGGGCTGAGACTAGATCAGCTGATTGTGAAGGGGAGGAGCTTGAGAGGAGACCCCATTGTCACTTATCAGGATAGGTGTCACTGCAGGACGGAACATCACAAGGTACAACACAGCTAAGTAACACTTGGAAGATGAAGTAACTATGCATTTGTATACTGACATTGCCACTGTGTGAAGCTTTATAATATATGGATCTATCCACTTGTTACAACTGAATATGTGACATGTAAATCAACATTGAAGTCATTCCACCATTGGAACAAGTGTACGAGAAATCCACCAGACTGTCACATCTACTGTACGGAGGCATTCCCTCCTCCCCCTTTATGCCTATTCAGTGGACAGCTAGCTACTGTATACACATCGGCTTATCACACACACTCATCGTGAAGCTCTAACTCCTCAGATGCTGGAATACCACAAACTGCAAGCTGCCTGCACAACTGGTCACTTTTTGATAGATTATTTGGTTAGTCTATCTAGGATTCTAGGTAGACAACACCCACTAGTCATTATAATATTCACAAACTTTCCCTTTCTTTTGATTATCTTTGTCCACAATCCGGATTGTTTTTAATTGCTGTATGTATGATGTAATTCAATCGTTGGAAGAGGATGGGTTTTTCTATTGTAAGTGACATTTTTCACAATATTTTTTACTTTTTTCAAAAACTTATTTGCATATTACACTGCTTTGGTGTTAAAGCAGAAGTAAACCCATCCATTTAACCGTTCCAAATAACAGTTACATTTCCAGCATGTGCGGGAATGTAACCCTCACGTTGGTTGTGCTCTCAACCAGACTGTCAAACCATCCAATGGTGTCATAACTGATCACATGTGCAACATCAGAAACAGAGGCCAAGATGGCAGCTTCCTTTGCTGAAAACGATAGGAGGGTTTACTTCCACTTTAAATATTGCCTACTGGCAAGATACAAACGCACCCCATCTACCACATGCCTGATGTGTGGAAGAGAGACAGGAACTTTCTTCCACTTGATCTGGACATGTCCCAAGATTCAAGGCTTGTGGAAACAAATCGTGACGTTCCTACACGATATAATGGGTTCATCCCTAGCATTAGACCCAAAACAATGCCTTCTTGGCATAATACCAGATACAATTGATAAGTATACAAAAATATTTCTTCATGAGACGCTGTTCGCAGCAAGAAAAATCATAGCTAAAAAATGGATAAGATAAACGCCTCACAAAATATCAGAATGGAAAATAGGAGTGAATAATACCCTGCCGTATAAGAAATGCATATATATCAACAGAGGCTGCCCCAACAAATACAACAAGATATGGGATCGCTGGCTCCAGGAATCTGATACATGTGTCTAATAAAAACAAATTAGCTTGAAATTAATAATTGAGCACACGCCTCAATATGTAGTATCTATGTACTAAATGTATGCCGTACTTGTAGAATATACTCACATGACGGAAAAAAATTTACCAGATATCTTAATTACAGACTGTATAACACTCAATGTATCTGTTACTAAGTTTATATGTAAAAGCAAACATAACATGTATGCACCAGTTGATTAATAAAAACCTTTGTTCAATGTAAAAAAAAAAAATATTGCCTACTATTTCACAGTCTGTTCTATACAGCTGTTTCTTTTTTGTAGTGTCACTGCAGGCACCGGAACCGTGGAGTGCAGAAAGAGTGAGTGCTGCTTTGTCAGATCACCTGTGATAGGAGGGTGCTTTGGTCACGTTGTCTCTCTCTTACAATGTGAGTGATACTGAACAGAGGATAACAGAAGCTAAAGAGAAGGCATCAGAGATCAGACATTGGCTTCACTTTACCTTCTGTTATCCTCTGTTCAGTATCACTCACGTTATAAAAGAGAGCCAGTTCTTGGACCCAACAAAGTGTCCCGCATTTAACCAGTTCCCATCCACTGCATGTTTATGCGGTAATGACCGAGATATCATTCTTTATAATTCTATCATTTAGAATTCTAGATAAAAGTAATCCAGGCAGCTAACAAGCCGCTGGATTACTTTTACAGGTGGAGAAAGGGGGTCCCAATCCCCCCCCCCTGCAACTGCCACCTCTACCAGGCTCTCCGATGCGATCTGAAAGCCTGGTAAGGATGCGACTGATGGCAGACAGTGAGAGGAATGGATGTTGTTCCTCCCATTATGTGACGTCAGAAACAGGAAGCGATGAGGATTTAGTCACTTCCTGTTTTGCCTCATTGTTTACCTGGCCGTTAGTGGCCAGTGAAGCAACCAATCAGACTGATCTGTATCTGATAGGCTGCATTGGAGGCCAGAGGAGAGATTTAGACCCCGGATCTCTCCATAAAGCGGACCTGTTATAAGCCCATGCTATTACAAGGGATGTTGTTCATCCCTTGTAACATACCTCCCAACATTTTGAGATGGGAATGAGGGACACCTACTAGCAAAAGTATGTAGGTGTAGGACAAGCCGCCTGCCACACTCCCTTAAAGGAGAATTAACCCCCCAAAAAAGCTTAATTAAATCCACAAGGGCTTTTTTTTACCACTACTATTCCTTTATATTGACTTTTAAAATTTGCAAATGCAGCAATTTAGAATTTGGATGAAAGGTTTAGCACTGGGAAACACTTTTTGAAAGATAAATAGTGCATTTTATATACAACTATATAGATCAGACCAAAATGAGGGACAAATGAGGAGGAAAGAGGGACAGAGGGACATTGCTCCAAATCAGGGACAGTCCCTCGAAATGAGGGACAGTTGGGAGCTATGCTTGTAATAGCAATAAAGTTAATAAAAAAATAGTTAAAGGTACAATGTAAAAAAAATTGAAATATAAAAAAAAAATCACAAAAAAAATATAAAAAATTAAAAATAGCTATCAGTAATCAGTATCGGCAAGTACTTGAGGAAAATTATGTGTACTGTGAAGCCCTCAGAGGTTTGTTAGAGACCCTTAGTGAACAAACAGCATCACATAGGCCAAGGAACACACTAGACAGGTCAGGGATAAAGTTGTGGAGGAATTTAGAACAGGGTTAGGTTATAAAAAAATATCCCAAGCTTTGAACATCTCATGGAGCACTGTCCAATCCATCATCCAAAAATGGAAAGAGTATGACAAATTTGACGGAACCGTCTCAGCACCCAGCTTTGATGCTTTCGTCAGTATACCGCGTCCTCCAGCAGTGGCGGCTGGTGAAGTTTTAGGATGGGGGGGCGCCAGACCCGTCCCTCCTTTTTGACTCCTCCCACTTATAAACCCCACCCCTTATAGCATCCACCCACTCTGTCCCCTGTATTCCACTTGCTTCCACCCATAGTGTCAGGAGTATACAGCTCAGGACAGAGTATACAGCCCAGACTCACAGCAGAGTACACAGCCCAGAATCACAGCAGAGTACACAGCCCAGACTCACAGCAGTGTATACAGCCCAGACTCACAGCAGAGTATACAGCCCAGAATCACAGCAGAGTATACAGCCCAGAATCACAGCAGAATATACAGCCCAGAATCACAGCAGAGTATACAGCCCAGAATCACAGCAGAGTATACAGCCCAGAATCACAGCAGAGTATACAGCCCAGAATTACAGCAGAGTATACAGCACGGATTTACAGCAGAGTGTAGCATATAGCATTTCTCACAAATCCTGGTATATAGCATTTCTCACAAAGCCTGGTATATAGCATTTCTCACAAAGCTTGGTATAAAGCATTTCTCGCAAAGCCTGGTATAAAGCATTTCTCGCAAAGCCTGGTATATAGCATTTCTCACAAATCCTGGTATATAGCATTTCTTTAAAAAAATGGTATATAGCATTTCTCACAAATCCTGGTATATAGCATTTCTTTAAAAAAGTGGTATATAGCATTTCTCACAAATCCTGGCATATAGCATTTTTTAACAAATCCTGGTATATAACATTTCTCACAAAGCCTGGTATATAGCATTTCTCACAAAGCCTGGTATATAGCATTTCTCAAAAAAACTGGTATATAGCATTTCTCACAAAGTTCACCTCTGTACTCCCCTCCATCCACAGTTCACCTCTGTATCCTTCTGTCCATCTCGTTACCCCCGCATGTGCACCTCTGTACCCCCCTCCACCTCTGTACCCTCCTCCTCCGTCCACCTCTGTATCCCCCCATCCACCTCTGTACCCCCCTCCTCCGTCCACCTCTGTATCCCCCCATCCATCTCTGTATCCCCCCATCCATCTCTGTAGCCCCCCTCCTCCATCCACCTCTGTACCACCCCCCATTCACAGTTCACATCTGTGTCCCCCTCCATCCACAGTTCACCTCTGTACCTCCCACCATCCACAGTTCACCTCTGTACCCCCCATCCACAATTCACCTCTGTATCCTTCTGTCCATCACGTTACCCCCCCATGTGCACCTCTGTACCTCCCCTCCTCCGTCCATCTCTGTATCCCCCCATCCACCTCCGTTGCTCCCCCATCCACCTCTGTACCCCCCTCCCCTATCCACCTCTGTACCCCCACATCCACCTCTGTACACCCCATCCACGTTCACGTCTGTAAACCCAATTCTCTGCACATGCGAATCCCCTTCTCTCCACGTAGTTCTTTCTCACCTGACACGGCGGTACAACACAGTGCACTCTCCGCCTATCAGACCCTAGCACACAGCCAGAACACTTCACTCGGCTGTGTGCTACACAGGTCTATCACTGTCAGGCGAGGTGGGGCAGGAGGAACACGGAGCGCCACTCATTCACTGTCACTCTGGTCCACAGCTCCTGACAGAGGGAGAAGCAGGACAAGCGGGCTCAAGCACATGAAGCTTGCTGTCCCGCTCTCCTGTCACAATGTGGCCGCCCCTTGGGAGAGCAGGGGGGATCGGCTGCACTCACTACTCTGCAAAAAATCTGCGGGCAGCGCAGGGCTTAAATGGCAGCTGCTTTGGGCCCTAGTGATGACAAGCCAGGGCAGCCAGCACTTGCGTTCAATGGCGCCGCACGCACTCCAGTCGACTCACCCCCACTGTGGTCAAGAAACCAGAAGTGATGTAGTAGCACCACCCACGCCCACTGTCCTCTCCTCCGGCCCCCGCCACGCCAATCCAATGCCCCTACTAGGCATACTGACGAATCAAAGTAGTGTGGGAGTGTGTGAGGGCGCACAGCTTGCGCCCTGCACACGCCCTAAACATGGGCAAATCAGCTTCCCAGCCTGCAATCAGCTAATTGCAGGCTGGGAAGCTTCCCATAGACCGCCGCATGTCCGGCGCCTGGTCACTCTTAAAGTGACTTTTTTTTTTTTTTTTTTACAGCTTGGGGGGGCGGCGCCCAAGTGCCCCCTATGGACGGGCCGCCACTGTCCACCAGTCTGGACATAGATACCAGATATTATAGCCGCATAGCATACAAGACTAGCCAACAAATAGCTTGTATGAAACTGGAACAATTATGGAACAAACTCACACAGAATATATACCCCACAGGAGGACATCTTGATCATATTACCCTAACAATACAAACTGCACACAGGAATATAATTTACATAGGTAAACAACAACCAACATATACTAGAAACATTAAGTTGATTAAATGACTAGCCACGCAGACAATGTTGTGATTATTCAGATATCCCACTCCAAGTCAGACTTTCTGTCCCCAAGGTCACCACAATAGTTTGCTGGCAGAAATGCAGAACAATAGGTGAGTTAATTAGCACAATAAACACATTAACAGTGATCTCACCCCACCTCAGACTAGTAGGCAACAGACTATAGCAGGAGACCTACTTACAATAAACACATTATGGCAGGGGACCCCAGTGGCTTAGGCGGATTACATTAACATCTACAGTCATTGCTGGTTTGAGGCACAGGAGCCCCACATATGAATATGGAACCTCCAGTTCCCAGAGTCTGTGTGTTTTGGGGAGACATGAACTTGAATCAGAAACAAGACCACTCCACAGATCCCCCAGGCATACACCTCCCAAAGAGTAGGGTTCATTTAAATGCCAGGGCCCATAGTCAGGAGGCAAGAGGCTAGTCTACAGTCCCCTCCAAAAGCCTCTATCCCGGATGAGTCTGTCACATATGGCACAACTGCAAACCTACCCAGTCATGGCCTTCCACCTAAACTGACAGGATGGGCAAGGAGAGCATACAGGATGGGCAAGGAGAGCATTAATCAGAGAAGCAGCCAAGAGGCCCATAGTAACTCTGGAGGAGCTGCAGAGATCCACAGCTCAGGTGGGAGAATCTGTCCACAGGACAACTATTATGCCCCGTACACACGGTCGGACTTTGTTCGGACATTCCGACAACAAAATCCTAGGATTTTTTCCGACGGATGTTGGCTCAAACTTGTCTTGCATACACACGGTCACATAAAGTTGTCGAAAAATCCGATCGTTCTAAACGCGGTGACGTAAAACACGAAAGTCAGGACTATAAACGGGGCAGTGGCCAATAGCTTTCATCTCTTTATTTATTCTGAGCATGCATGGCACTTTGTCCGTCGGATTTGTGTACACACGATCGGAATTTCCGACAACGGATTTTGTTGTCGGAAAATTTTATATCCTGCTCTCGAACTTTGTGTGTCGGAAAATCCGATGGAAAATGTCCGATGGAGCCCACACACGGTTGGAATTTCCGACAACACGCTCCGATCGGATATTTTCCATTGGAAAATCCGACCGTGTGTACGGGGCATTAGTCGTTCATTCCACAAATCTGGCCTTTATGGAAGAATGGCAAGAAGAAGGCATTGTTGAAATAAAGCCATAAGAATCCCATTTGCAGTTTGCGAGAAGCCATGTGGGGGACACAGCAAACATGAGATAGAAGGTGTTCTGGTCAGATGAGACCGAAATGTAACTTTTTGGCCTAAAAGCAACATGCTATGTGTGGCGGAAAACTAACACTGCACATCCCCATGAACACACCATCCCCACTGTGAAACATGGTGGTGGCAGCATCATGTTGTGGGGATGCTTTTCTTCAGCTGGGACAGGGAAGCTGGTCAGAGTGATGGGAAGCTGGATGGAGCCAAATACAGGGCAATCGTAGAAGAAAACATGTTAGAGTCTACAAGAGATTTGAGGCTGGGGCAGAGTCGGTCGGTCAGTTGGCCCCACACTTACCACATCAAGCGGGCAGCGCTTCCTTCCAGCGGCCGTGCATCTCCTCCCTTCTCCTCCTAGGGAGCCAATTGGATCGCCTGTCCTTTCAGCCAATCGTGTGAGGGGACTTAGGACCTGCTTCCTGATTGGCCGAGAGGAGAATCAGTGTGACAATAGGGAATATTCATTCCCTATTGTCACACAACTGGGTGGGCTTAGGGCGCATTGCTCTGCGCCACCAGCCCACCCTTTTTTGAAGCCTATTAAAACCTCTGGCTCTGATCACGTGCTTCAAATAGAACCCCATTGGAATCCATGCGTCCGGTGCCCCGCATGTAGATTAGGGGGCCGGACTCATGGATAGGGGTGGCAGCACCCGTACGCTCCTAACGGGCTGGCCGCCACTAACAACAACCCTAAACATTCAACCAACGTTACAATGGAATGGTTTAAATCAGAGCATATTCATGTGTTAGAATGTCCCAGTCAAAGTCCAGACCTAAATCCAATTGAGAATTTGTGGCAAGATTTGAAAATTGCTGTTCACAGACGCTCTCCATCCAATATGACAGAGCTTGAACTATTTTACAAAATAGAATAGGCAAAAATGTCATTCTCTAGATGTGCAAAACTGGTAGAGACATCCCCAAAATTGCAGCGAAAGGGGGTTCTACAAAGTATTGACTCCGGGGGGCTGAATACAAATGCATGCCACAAGTTTCACAAATTTGTAAAAATGTTGAAAACCATTTATCATTTTCTTTCCACTTCACAATTATGTGCCACTTTGTGTTGGTCTATCAAATAAAATCCCGATAAAATACATTTAGGTTTTTGGTTGTAACATGAAAAAAATTTGGAAAATTTCAAGGGGTATGAATACTTTTTCGAGGCACTGTAGTTTAAATGTAAGTATTTAGTTCTACATTAAATATGTTAATAATCAAAGGAATGAGTTAGCCAGCTTTGTCCTCCTAAAGCACAGAATATTAGTTTGAGGATTTTGTCACGCTGGTAGAGAACAATTATAGTTGCGTCTTTATGAAAATCACACATGTAGTTTCATCTTAATTGCCGCAGACCTTCCAGTGGCTAAATGTTATTTGTCTCTTTATTAAAATGAAAAAACTCCTTTGTGCACATAAAAAGCAATGTTACAGTCCCTGTGCGCATTGCTTTATTGTGTTTTGTTCAGCAGAAGTCGATTAGCCGTGATATCAGCAATCACCCATATTGACGCCATATGAATGCCGCTCCCACTAATCGCACATACTGTACATTACTAAAAAACAATGACTCAAACCTTTAAAGAGTATATCAAAGGCGGAGGCTTTCCGAGGATAATTATGAACACAAGAGATTGAAATGTTACTTTGAACAGAATTTCTTTTTCATTTCGTGTCTTCCCGAACGTGATAATGAAACAGGAAAAGAGTACGTCACGCCTTTGTCCCCAAACCACGAGCGAGACTCTCGGCATTAAAAATGAACATGTTTTTGGCTTTATCTCCAGAAAATTAATCCTGTTTCACAAATCCTGCAATGGCAGGACAGTGATAATGGCAAATCGCACGGGGGGGGGGCGAGTTCGGCGTGTATAAACACTATCTGCTGTACAGTGTAAGGACTTGCCTGGAATACATAGATTTAAAGGTTTTTGGGATGGGATTAACCTTGCCACCGATGTGCTAATGGAAAACTTAGTGTGTATTTTCTTAGCAAATTCTACATGAAAGGGGAAATTAAGGGGGCTAAAATAATGGCAACATTTTCTGATTTCATAAAAATGGATTGAAGCTCAATGGTGGTCAGACACCGATGTGTGTTCATTAACTACTTGCTTACTGGGCATTTTTCACCCCTTCCTGCGCAGGCCAATTTTCAGCTTTTAGCGCTGTCGCACTTTGAATGACAATTGCCCCGTCATGCCACACTGTACCCAAGCATATATTTTATCATTGTTTGAGACAGATAGAGCTTTCTTTTGGTGGCATTTAATCACCACTGTTTTTTTTTTTTTTAATTTTTTGCTAAGCAAACTAAAAAAGACCGAAATTTTTGAAAAAAAAAAAAATTTGTTATATAATGTTGTAAATAAGTAATTTTTCTCCTTCACTGATGTGCACTGATAGGCTGCACTGGTGGGCACTGATAGGCTGCACTGATGGACACTGATGAGGCGGCACTGATGAGGCAGCACTGATGCGGCTGCACTGATATGCGGCATTGATAGGCTGCACTGATGACCACTAATAGGCGGCAATGATGGGCACTGATAGGCACTGACAGGCGGCACTAATGGGCACTGATAGGTGGAACTTATAGGCGGCACTGATGGACACCGACAGGCATCACTGATGGGCACTGGCAGGCATCACTGATGGGCACTGAAAGGCATCACTGATGGGCATTGAAAGGTGGCGCTGATAGGCAGTACTGATGGGCACTGAAAGGCATCACTGATGGGCATTGAAAGGTGGCGCTGATAGGCAGTACTGATGGGCACTGACAGGCATCACTGATGGGCACTGACAGACATCACTGATGGGCACTGATAGGCAGCCCTGGTGGGCACTGATGGGGCTGCACTGATCATCAGGGCACTGATTATCAGTGTAGATGTCCCCTATGTAGATTGCCGTTTACATACCAATATGTATTCATATATAAAACTGGAGTAGGCCATTAAGATTTATTGACTCTTCCTCTGCCTGAGCTGTTTTTGAATTTTTTTTTTTTTTTGAAGATTACATAAAACTGGGGCTTTCTTTCAGCTGGAACTTGGTGGAACTGAGTTCCACCACCTCTGGCTCAGTGCCCTGATTACAATATTGAAAAAGAGTGTCACAAATCAGTGCCCACCATTGCCCACCAATGCCAGCTATCAGTGCCCACCAGTGGCAGCAATCAGTGCCCACCACTGCCCACAAGTGCCACAAATCAGTGCCCATTAGCGATGCCAGTCAGTGCTGGCAATCAGTGCCGCCTATCAGTGCTGCCCACCAATGCCCATCACTGCTGTCAATCAATGCCCATCAGTGTCGCCCATCAATGCCACCCATCAATGCCCATCAGTACCACCTATCCGTGCCGCCTATCAGTGCCCACCAGTGCCACCTATCAGTGCCCACCAGTGCCACCTAACAGTGCCCATCAGTGCCACTTAACAGTCCTCATCAGTGC
Organism: Lithobates clamitans; assembly: GCA_037952925.1. Taxonomy (NCBI): domain Eukaryota; kingdom Metazoa; phylum Chordata; class Amphibia; order Anura; family Ranidae; genus Lithobates; species Lithobates clamitans. The sequence goes on from JBBGZY010000385.1 coordinate 1,638,783, forward strand.
CACCTATCAGTGCCCATAAGTGAGGCATATTAGTGCCTCCTCATCAGTGCCACCTAATCAGTGCCACCTCATCAATGCCCACCAGTTCAGCCTATCAGTGCCCATCAGTGCCGCCTCATCAGCGCACATCAGTGAAGGTGAAAAATTACTTTTTTTTTTTCAAAATTTTTGGTCTTTTTTTTTGTAAAAAAATTTAAAACCCAGCAGTGATTAAATACCACCAAAATAAAGTTCTATTTGTGTGAAGAAAATGATAAAAAATGTGTTTAGGTACAGTATAGCATGACCACGTGATTGTCATTCAAAGTGCGACAGGGAGTGTAAATGCCTGGTAGGCAAATGGTTAATCAAAAAACTATATGTATAGGGTATACTACATAAAAAAAATGCAGTGCATTGCTTTGTAAAGAGGTAATGAATTTAATGTACTACAAAAAAAATATATTTGCTGTGCGCTGCTAAAATATTTGGGTTTGGCTTGAAGAAAAGGTGCAATGCACTACTGGTATTTAACCACTTCAGCCACGGACGGTTTTACCCCCTTCATGACCAGGCCATTTTTTGCGATACAGCACTGCGTTTCTTTAACTGACAATTGCGCGGTCTTGCAAGTCTGTATCCACATACCATTTATGTCTTTTTTTCCCATAAATAGAGATTTTTTTTGGTGGTATCTGCAGTTTTAAATTTTTGCGCTATAAACAAAAAAAAGAGCGACAATTTTTGAAAAAAAAAAAACAATATTTTTTACTTTCTGCTATAATACATATCAAATAAAAAAATGTAAAAAATCAAAGTTCTTCATCAATTTAGGCCAATATGTTTTCTGCTACTTATTTTTGGCAAAAAAAATCCCAATAAGTGTATATTGATTGGTTTGCGCAAAAGTTATGATGGGATATTTTTATGGAATTCTTATTTATTTTATTTTTTTACTAGTAATGGCCGCGATCAACGATTTTCAGTGGGACTGAGACATTGCAGCAGACAAATCAGACACCTAACTGACACTTTTTTGGGGAACCAGTGACACTAATACAGTGGTCAGTGCTAAAAATACGCACTGTTACTGTACTAATGACACTAGCAGGGAAGGGGTTAACATCAGGGGTGATCAAAGGGTTGTGTGTGTCCGTAGGGGATGCATACTAACTGTGTGGGGATTGGTCTGACTGGGAGAACACAGAGATCCGTGTTAACGCTTAGCAGGAACACAAGATCCCTATGTTCTCCCCTGTCAGAATGACACTCTGCCTTGTTTACATAGGCAGAGCGACATTCTGCCTCTCTTGGGAACGATCTCGGGTGGCTGGCGGACATCATGTCCACCGGACCCACTGATTGGCTCCCCCTCTGTCCCCTCGGCGCACGCGCCCCCAGAGGCTACCGCACAAAGCGACGTACAGATATGTAGTTTCGTGCAGCTGGGCCGCCTTGCCACAGTAAAATGGATGGACCCTATTACGGAATCACATGCGCCTGAACAGACCACCAGGTCTAAATTGGTCGGATCCCAAAGAATCACAGGTAATTTTGGTGCAGATATGAAAAATAAAACAGTGCTGTATAAGGTCAGTATCTGCATTCAGTGCATAGAAGGGATCCAGATCACATGCAGGATAAACAAACAAGCGTGGCCACGTGACATACGTTATAGAAGAATAAATCCGCGCTTAGGACAGAGTAAGGGCTGCTGCCTATCTCTAATTAGTACCACTAAGGGTCTAATTATGCAATAAATAAGTAAAATGAGAACATAAATGGCGCTGCCCTTAATATCAATTGAGGATAAGATGTCACAGGGTTCACATTGGATAAAATTAACTATAATACTTAAAAAATCCAAGAGTGTGAAACCATACTAGGCTGTAGGCCAAAAGATAAACCAAATAATTGGGGATAAACAGAATTAGAAAACTCCCCAAATAATCACAAAAATAAATGTGTTCCCCCTATAGGGTATGTGTATCATCCAGAGTAGAAAAAATCCCAAGTGGCAAAATAAAAATCCTTAAGTGTAGAGAATTGGAGTAGAACAGTGCAAACCCAAAAATCAGTTTAAGAAAAGAAAAAATAAATGAAAAAATAAAAATGGCCAAAAATGACTTTTTACCCCAAAATTTCAAAAATATTGGGACAAGATGGCGCCAGAAGATATTCAAAAGTATTGGGACAGTATTAAGAGAAGCTATAGTTGTTGTGCAAATAGGGTTAGTGCAGTATCTATATGTCCCCTGCCATATTAATGTGCGGAAAATTTTACAAATAATAATATTTAACCCCAGTATTCAAAAGTATTGGGACAAAGTAAATTAGTGATGTGTCTTAATGTGATAAACAAATATGGTTGGTGCAATATCTATATGTCCCCTTCCATGTTAATATGCAGGAAATCTAACAAAAAATAATAATGTTTGACCCCAATATTCAAAAGTATTGGGACAGAGAAAGATGTGATGTGTCCTTATATACGGGGCGTGAGTTGTCCTTCAATGTGATATACAAACAGTAATAAGCCCTCTCCAAATATTGAATTAACAAATCTCAAAAGAAAAAATATTATACATATAAAATGTCAGATGCTGTGATTATTTTACAAGAAGTTCATATGTGAAATCCAACCAAGATAAATGTTGTTAACCAAGTAGGAAAAACAGAGTTCAGCTGAGAGTGCTGTTATTTTCACCCCAGAAAAGGTTTACATTGCGGTGACTTCTGTGCAATATTTCCATAAAGTGACTTGGAGTGCTCGCCCCCCTCTGCTGCCCCACTCACCAGAATTAATCACCCCTGCAGGGGTACCGAGCAACAAAGTGGGTGCCTCAGGGCGAGAGATGTTCACTTCCAGAGTACTTGCTTTTCCTTTATTATATGCGATCCTTATGGATGTTCCGGGATAGCTGTGTGCTCAGACATAACCATTCTACTCCAGCAGTGATCACCTAAAGCTGTTAAACACTCCAGGAGTCCAGAGTAAAGAGAAACACAAGGGGCTGCCTTCGTGAAGTATGTCAAAGTATTTATTCCTTAAAAGTAAATTCAATCCAAACAGTACAATCCAATGTGTGCATAAAAACCAGCGCTGTGAGCAAGGGGGAGCCAGCAGCGAGTATTCAAGCTTGCGTCCCAGCTTGCGTTCCAGCGTCCACTTCCGGGTATGACGTGTGAGCGTGACTCCGCCTTACACGTTTCGTCATAGGACGTTGTCAAAAGCGGTTTTGACAACGTCCTATGACGAAACGTGTAAGGCGGAGTCACGCTCACACGTCATACCCGGAAGTGGACGCTGGAACGCAAGCTGGGACGCAAGCTTGAATACTCGCTGCTGGCTCCCCCTTGCTCACAGCGCTGGTTTTTATGCACACATTGGATTGTACTGTTTGGATTGAATTTACTTTTAAGGAATAAATACTTTGACATACTTCACGAAGGCAGCCCCTTGTGTTTCTCTTTACTCTGGACTCCTGGAGTGTTTAACAGCTTTAGGTGATCACTGCTGGAGTAGAATGGTTATGTCTGAGCACACAGCTATCCCGGAACATCCATAAGGATCGCATATAATAAAGGAAAAGCAAGTACTCTGGAAGTGAACATCTCTCGCCCTGAGGCACCCACTTTGTTGCTCGGTACCCCTGCAGGGGTGATTAATTCTGGTGAGTGGGGCAGCAGAGGGGGGCGAGCACTCCAAGTCACTTTATGGAAATATTGCACAGAAGTCACCGCAATGTAAACCTTTTCTGGGGTGAAAATAACAGCACTCTCAGCTGAACTCTGTTTTTCCTACTTGGTTAACAACATTTATCTTGGTTGGATTTCACATATGAACTTCTTGTAAAATAATCACAGCATCTGACATTTTATATGTATAATATTTTTTCTTTTGAGATTTGTTAATTCAATATTTGGAGAGGGCTTATTACTGTTTGTATATCACATTGAAGGACAACTCACGCCCCGTATATAAGGACACATCACATCTTTCTCTGTCCCAATACTTTTGAATATTGGGGTCAAGCATTATTATTTTTTGTTAGATTTCCTGCATATTAACACGGAAGGGGACATATAGATATTGCACCAACCATATTTGTTTATCACATTAAGACACATCACTAATTTACTTTGTCCCAATACTTTTGAATACTGGGGTTAAATATTATTATTTGTAAAATTTTCCGCACATTAATATGGCAGGGGACATATAGATACTGCACTAACCCTATTTGCACAACAACTATAGCTTCTCTTAATACTGTCCCAATACTTTTGAATATCTTCTGGCGCCATATTGTCCCAATATTTTTGAAATTTTGGGGTAAAAAGTCATTTTTGGCCATTTTTATTTTTTCATTTATTTTTTCTTTTCTTAAACTGATTTTTGGGTTTGCACTGTTCTACTCCAATTCTCTACACTTAAGGATTTTTATTTTGCCACTTGGGATTTTTTCTACTCTGGATGATACACATACCCTATAGGGGGAACACATTTATTTTTGTGATTATTTGGGGAGTTTGCTAATTCTGTTTATCCCCAATTATTTGGTTTATCTTTTGGCCTACAGCCTAGTATGGTTTCACACTCTTGGATTTTTTAAGTATTATAGTTAATTTTATTCAATGTGAACCCTGTGACATCTTATCCTCACGTGACATACGTTGGCTCCACTCTACGCATTTTGTCATAAGTGACATCATCGGGTGCATGCAATATCCCAAAAACAGGAACACGAGGAAAATATAATTTTTGGAATACTATGCACTATTCGGATTATGGTCTCTACACTCAGGACTACAATAAGGCTCTTGGAGATGTTTATTGTATCACTAATTGTGGACTACACTTCCATAGATGTCTGTCTATTGTTGCTTATGTTGGCTTGTTGCCGCTGACCAAACTGCCACAGCTCCTGGAAATTATGCCTCCAGTGTACCTTCAGCTCTCAGTACTACATACACCTATAGTTGATTTGTACATACCTTGCATCAGCTCCTGATGAAATGGAAGGAATCCACGAAACGTGTTGAGCTCTTTTGGCTGCTGCGTTATCACAATCATGTACTTATTATTTAGATTACATACAGGAATTCTTTGCAATCATGAATCATCTTTACATCAATTTTGGTGTGGATTAGAGTTTTTAGGGTACAAATCACCATTATCATATAAAATAGTATTGTGCTTTGATGGAACGTGTACATATATGAATGTATAAATGTGTTAAAAATCAGCAATATTATTTAAAACTGTATTATGCCATGACAAAACATGTGTACATATATGAATTAATAAATGTGATATTTTATATTAATTATTTTATCAGATTGCAGCTGCGTGTTTCACATAAAGTCCCAACTTCCTGTTCCTTTTATCAGGTTGATGAAGACTTGGCACACCGATGTCTTCAAGATAGACCTGCTACGTCTACCCCCTTGTCTGTCCCTGCACTGTGCTGATCTACTCACTGTCTCTACTTGCTCTCTCTGCTGCCTCTCAGGCTTGAATTCCTCCAACTGCCTCCTGTGAAAATCCTTCCAGGCCAGCCTCCTGAGCTTCACCTCAAGGGCCACCAACAGCCTACATCAGCACTGCTTTTCCATTTTCCACCCTACTCCCCTTGATGGCATGGCCCATGTCTATTTATGGGTTTCTCAGTCCCCTGCCGATAAATACTCAAGGCAGCCCCTCCTAACCTCCGCTCACTATTTTCTAGAATGATCTCCAACACTCTGGAAACAGGGGGGCTCCAGAGAACTGCCAGGATAAGTCTTCCATGCCCTGAACTCTAATAACCCTGACCCAGATTCAATGACTTAGGTTTATCCCAGAGCCAGACAAATTCTTTTACCTACACTCACTTCTAGTAGCACACACTAGAGGGTATATTACCCAATTTTTTTACAAAATATAAAAGATGAGGTTGTGCCGAGTAAATAGGTAACCGACTTGTCAAGCCTTAAAATTGCATGTGCCCATGAAGCGGTGACAAACTTTGGTACCCTATATTTTCCATAGGCGATACTTTAAAAGCCCCTTCAGATCATCAGTTTAAAACTAACCATGAGCAATGGGTCTAGAATTATTCCCCCCCACTACTGCACACTCAGCAATATGTTTTATGGGTATCGCAATCAACATTTTTTGTCCTAAAATTTGGGGCATATTGGCTGATATGCTTTAAGGTAGGAGGGGGATGCACATTCGCTGCCCCTCCCTTTCCTGGTAAGCCAGGCTGCATGCCTAGATAAGGTCTGGTGTGGATTTTTAGGGGAACCCCGCAACCCATTTTTGTTTGCTCTTTTTACATAGTTACATAGTTAGTCAGGTTGAAAAAAGACACAAGTCCATCCAGTTCAACCATAAAAAATAAATAAATAAAAAATACCATTCAATCTCATATACTCAATCCTATACCTACAGTTGATCTAGAGAAAGGCAAAAAAACCCCAGAAAAGCATGATCCAATTTGCTATTGCAAGGGAAAAAATTACTTCCTGATCCCAGAGAGGCAATCAGATTTTCCCTGGATCAACTTTATCTATAAATGTTAGTACCCAGTTATATTATGTACATTTAGGAAAGAATCCAAGCCTTTCTTAAAGCAATCTACTGAGCTGGCCAGAACCACCTCTGGAGGGAGTCTATTTTCACAGCTCTTACTGTGAAGAAACCTTTCCGTATTTGGAGATGAAATCTCCTTTCCTCTAGATGTAAAGAATGCCCCCTTGTCCTCAGTGTTGACCATAAAGTGAATAACTCAACACCAAGTTCACTATATGGACCCCTTATATATTTATACATGGTGATCATGTCCCCCCTTAATCTCCTCTTCTCAAGAGAGAATAAATTCAGTTCCTCTAATCTTTCCTCATAGCTGAGCTCCTCCATGCCTCCTATCAGTTTGGTTGCCCTTCTCTGCACTTTCTCCAGTTCCTTGATATCCTTTTTGAGAACTGGTGCCCAAAACTGAACTGCATACTCCAGATGAGGTCTTGCTAATGATTTGTACGGGGCAAAATGATATCTCTCTCTCTGGAGTCCATACCTCTCTTAATACAAGAAAGGACTTTGCTCACTTTGGAAAACGCAGCTTGGAATTGCATGCTATTATTGAGCTTATGATCTACCAAAACCCCCAGATCCTTCTCCACTATGGATTCCCCCAGTTGTACTCCCCCTAGTATGTATGATGCATGCATATTCTTAGCCAAGTCCATAACTCTACATTTATCAACGTTAAACCTCATCTGCCACGTAGTCGACAGTGCATTGAGGTCGGCTTGTAATTTGGAGACATCCTGTAAGGACGTTATTCCACTGCATAGCTTGGGGTCATCTGCAAAGACAGAAATGTTACTTTTAACCCCAGACTCTATATCATTTATAAAGATATTAAAAAGTAAGGGTCCCAACATTGAACCTTGGGGTAGACCACTGATAACTTATTCCTTTTGTGGGGAATAACGTCCGCGTGAAGCAACCGGTGGTTCAGAGGGGTGGCAAACTGGCTAAATCTGTTTATTTAGTCCATTCGCTCAGCGAACTTCAATCAGCTAGAGTTGGGGTTGAACTCATCGTAGTCCTGAACCCGAAACCCCTCCGTACATGTATCTGTACATGTACTGATAGGAAAAATTGAGCTGCTATTTGCCAAAATCCAGCAAATATTGGTGTTTTCTATAACTCTCAAACTTCTGTTTGTCCTGAATTACTAATGGTTGTTAAATGTCACACCGCCATCTGCAGCGGCCACCAAAGATTCTTTAAACTGATATTAATGAATTTCTGTTGGAAGTGACTTTTACGATTGATTTATGGGGCCTGTCCTCCAATTCTCCATCACCCATTGAATGCCTGTGAATGAAAAGTAGCCGGTATTTACTTAGGAATAAAAGGCTATGGATGATTCTGTATTCCAAGCTCATTTTCCCCATCGATAACTGTGATATTTCAAGAAAAATAATAAATCAGGAATAACGCGCAGCTTGCATAGCACGCCTCCAACACTGTCACTCTTCCATGGCTCTGAAAAAGTGTTCCATAGTAAATTGTTTTATTTATTTAAAGCTGAATTACAGGCAGACATCGAAGACTCAATTTAATGCAGCTCTGTATTCATTAGTATACCATTAAATCACTTCAATATTTACCCCCTTCCTGACCAGAGCATTTTTGCTGATTCTGTGCTGCGTCGCTTTAGCTGACAATTGCGCGGTCATGTGACATTGTACCCAAACAAAACTGACATCCTTTTTTTCCCATAAATAGAGCTTTCTTTTGGTGGTATTTGATCATCTCTGCGGTTTTTGTTTTTTGCGCTATAAACAAAAGAACGTGCCAATTTTGAAAAAAAAAAAATATTTTTTACTTTTTGCTATAATAAATATCCCCAAAAAATCTGTAAAAAAACATGTCTTCCACAGTTTAGGCCGATACGTATTCTTCTACATATTTTTGGTAAAAAAAATTGGAATAAGTGTATATTGATTAGTTTGCGCAAAAGTTATAGCGTCTTCAAAACAGCGGATAGATTTATGGCATTTTTATTATTAATTTTTTTTTTTTACTAGTAATGGCGGCGATCTGGAATTTTTATCGGGACTGCAAAATTATGGCGGACAGATCGGACACTTTTGACAATATTTTGGGACCATTGGCATTTATCAGAGCTCCAAATAGTCACTGATTACTGTATAAATGTCACTGGTAGGGAAGGGGTTAACACTAGGGGGCGATCAAGGGGTTAAGTGTGTCCTAGGGAGTGATTCTAACTGTGGGGAGGATGGGCTCACTACAACATGACAGAGATCACTGCTCCCAATAATGGGGAGCAGTAGATCCCTATCATGTTTCTAGGCAGAACAGGTAAATGCCTTGTACATAGGCATCCCTCCATTCTGCCGCTCCTTGCCGCAATTGCGGGCCGCCGGCAAACATCGAGTTTGCGGGACTCAATAGGCAGGAAAATTCAAAGAGATGTACCTGTACGCCCATTTGCCTGCCTGTGCCATTCTGCTGATGTATATGTGTGTGCGGCGGTCAGCAAGTGGTTAAAGTGTTACTGAACCCACAACAGTAAAATCAGACTGTATATGCAGTAAAGCATGCTTGTTATATTCACTGTGGAACCTAAGGGGTTAATCCGGCACATTGTGTAAAAAGGCTGTTTGATCCTGTCTTCTCCAATCCTCCCCTTCTTCTGCAGTCCCCAATCCATCTCCTAATATAACAGAGCCTTGAGGACACTTCGCACATGCTCAGTTTGGTGTGTACTGCTAGAGACTTTTTTTATCTTGGGAGGGTGCATGGGATCAGCACAGGGCCAATCAGCACTGTCCAGACAGAGGGTCAGGGGTCCTGCAGCCTCATAGGACAGTCAGAGGAGAATGAAAACTCCTCCTACCAGCTTTAACTGGACACTGATAGAAGTCACAAGACTGCTATATACTGCTGATGAGAAAAGGTATTTAGCAGTTTACTAAAATAATTGCATTTCCATGTTCTGTGTACTGTGGGAGAACAGATATAGTGAATGCAGGGTCCTGGGTTTAGTAACACTTTAAATGATTTAAGTAGTGTAAGTACCTAAATATGACTTGGTATCAGCCTCTTAAAGGCAGAGCTCAGACCAGAAAAAGGAGAAGCAGCACAAAGAGCCAATCATTTAATGTGCTGACAAATAGCATGCTGGTAGGAAGAGAGAAAGGAGTGACAGAGAGATGAGCTCCTCACTGTGCTGTTTCGTTTTCACTCTGCAGTCACAGGCGGGGTGGGCACATGCATAGTTGCCAACATTCTCAAAAAATGTATAGGGACACATTTTTGTCTGTAAGCGGAGTCTTATTATAATTTGGCGGGGCGTGGCATCATAGGTGTGCAAAGTCTATTGCATTAGGGTGTGCACCCCAAAGCTCAAACACATATGCGTTTATGTGCATGTGAATATATACTGACGGTGTAAGTAGAGCAGTGGACGGTGTCAGTAGGGTAGAGATTGGTGTCAGTAAGGTAGAGGTTGGTGTCAGTAGGGCTTTGGACATATTTTTTTCATTTTTATTATTTTGTTTTTTATTATTTTTACACTTTTTTTATTTTAATTTTTTTTTACAATACGTTTAGGAGCCTCATTAGGAGACTTTGGTGAAATATTATAGGTCCAAACAGGGGGAATCTGCGCCACACGGGGTGATTAGGGTGTGCCCAGGCACACCTGGCACACCCTGTGGGCACGCCTATGCATGGCATACATTTGTAGGCGCAGTGTAGCAGGGAGCGGGAAAATGTGGCAAGCTATGCGCACTACGGCGAAGAAAGGGGCATGGTCTAAGCAAAATATTAGGTGTGTCTTAAAGGAGGTGTGGTTAGAGTCTGAGATGAAAGAGGGTTGGGGGGAGAAGGAAAAGAGGGATGGAGGGAGAAAGAAAGGGAGAGAGAAAGAAAGAAAACGATAGAGAGGGATGAAGGAGAGAGAAGGAAGGAAAGACAAAAAGGGAAGAAAGAGGGATGGAGGGACAGCAGGTCCAGATCCTACACCACAATAGAAATATGTGTATTCCAGAAAGTTTAACAATCAGCAGCTAAAGATACTCCAAACACCTGGTGTTAGCGCTTAAATAATCACGGCACCATGATTGTTATGGTGTCAGGATGATTGAAGTGCATTATTTCTTATATTATATTGTAATATAAAATAAAATAGTTCAACACACCATAATGCAGAATCAGTGGGAGCCCTGAGTGTGTCACTTGCCACGTCGCCTGTCACCAGATGCAGCATGTCACTTGTCACCACAAATGCAGCGCTCACTTGTCACCACAGATGCAGCTTGTCACTCGTCACCACAGATACAGCGTGCCACTTGTCACCACAGATAAGCATGTCACTTGTCACCACCTATACAGCGTGTCGTTTGTCTCCACAGATATAGCGTTTCACTTGTCGCCACAGATATAGCTTGTCACTTGTCACCACAGATGCAGCGTGTCACTTGTCACCACAGATGCAGTTTGTCACTTTGTCACCACAGATACAGCTTGTCACTTTGTCACCACAGATGCAGCTAGTCCATGCTGCTCTGTTTTGGTGATTTGGTCTCCACGCCATTTACATAAGATCAGCTCTCGTGGAGGCCAAAGGGAAGAAACAAGAGGTTGAGCCTGGGTGGCAATGAAAGCGGCTGCCAATAGAAACAGAACAGGCCTCAGGGTGTGAGTCATAGAGTCTGTCCCTTGTATGTTTCCACTGGCGGAGCCCTTCAAACGCCTCTGCCAGAGGGAGACTTATTAGATATATACCTTGGACTCTCTCACACCCAGGGGCCTTAATGAGGAAATAGAGGTCAACAATTTGATCTGATTGATCCCCTTAGTCCTCCCCCCCTTCCCTCTCCACTTTCCAAAACAATCTCCCCCCCCCCCCCTCATTTTTCCCCCACTCCCCATATATAACCACACCTATTGTTATTTTTTATTTTATTTTATTTTACTTTATCATTATTATGATTTTCATTCCATTTCTCTTTATCTTCAAATTTATTTTCATTTTTATTTTTATTTTACTTTATTTAATTTTTATTAGTATTAGTTTTATTTTTATTATTTTTTTTATTCTTATTTTTTATTTTTATTTTTTTTACTTTCATTTTCATTCCCATATTATGGATACATTTTGATATTATCTTGCAATATTCATCCCCATTGTTGTTCATGCTTGTGCACGCGCATGTGTGCACATATGTGCGTTGAATTCCGATGTTCTGCAGCGCTGTCTTTAGAAATGTTTACCAAGGCCTGTTTTTTGCTTCTGTTTTTTTTACCACTATTTGCATATGTGCATCCAGTTTTAACGTCCATCCATGACTGTTTTTAGTGATCCCCTTAATGATCTTCTCAAGTGTTGAATTCGCTGTGCCTCCCTCTCCCCTATATTTGCCCTGTTACATGTGCCAAGCCTAACAACCGCAGGACATTAGGACCCAGGAGCTCCGCCATTAGAGCTTATAAGCCCTTATCCAACATGGCCCCCGTTAGGCCTGAAGAAGGAGCGCATGCTCTGCAAACACGTGGCCTATTGGTCCACTGTCCAACATGGCACCTCATGGCAAAGAACTCTCTGAGGATCTGAAAAAAAGAATTGTTGCTCTACATAAAGATGGCTTAGGCTATAAGAGGATTGCCAAGACCCTGAACCTGTGTTGCAACACGTTGGCCAAGACCATACAGCACTTTAACAGGACAGGTTCCACTTAGAACAGCCCTCACCATGGTCGACCAAAAACGTTTAGTGCACGTCATATCCAGAGGTTGTCTTTGGGAAATAGAGGTATAAATGCTGCCAGCATTGCTGCAGAGGTTTAAGGGGTGGGGGGTCAACCTGTCAGTGCTCAGACCATACGCCGCACACTGCATCACATTGGTCTGCATGGCTGTCGTCCCAGAAGGAAGCCTCTTCTAAAGATGATGTGCAAGAAAGCCCACAAACAGTTTTCTGATGAAAAGCAGACTAAGGACATGGATTACTGGAACCATGTCCTGTGGTCTGATGAGACCAAGATAAATTTATTTGGTTCAGATGGTGTCAAGCGTGTGTGGAGGCAACCAGGTGAGGAGTACAAAGACAAGTGTGTCTTGCCTACAGTCAAGCATGGTGGTGGGAGTGTCATGGTCTAGGCAGGGGCGGATCCAGAGTCTAGTCTCGGGAGGGGCACTGGGCCGAAAATAAGGTGTACCTGTACGCCATTTTGTGCAATACCCAGCAAAGGCACGCGTGCTGATTGGCCAGAGGGGGTGCCAATCAGCGAGTCCGGGGGGAAGTGATATCCGCCGGCCACCTGCAATCGCTCCCCACAGAGATAGAACAGCGGTCTGCTGATGTAAACAAGGTAGACCGCCTTGTCAGAGATGAACAGAGTGATCTTGTGTTCCTGCTAACCAGGAACACGGATCACTCTGTTCATCTAGTGAGTCCATCTCCACACAGTTAGCAAGCACCCCCTAGGGACACAATTAACCCTTTGATCACCCCTGTTGTTAACCCTTCCCAACCAGTGTCATTAGTACAGTGACAGTGCATATTTTTAGCATTGATCATTGTATTAGTGTCACTGGTCCCCAAAAAGTGTCAAAAGTGTCAGATAGGTGTTCGATCTGTCCGCCACAATGTTGTAGTCCCGCTAAAAAAAAAAATCACTGATTGCTGCCACCATTACTAGAAAAAATAAATAAAAATGCTGTAAATCTATCCCCTATTTTGTAGATGCGATAACTTTTGTGCAAACCAATCAATATACATTTATTGGTATTTTTTACCAAACATACATATTGGCCTAAATTGAGGAAGACATTTTTTTTTATAGAAAAAATGTAAAAATATTGTTTTTTTTTCAAAATTGTCGGTTTGCTTATATCACAAAAAATAAAATATCACCAAAAGAAAGTGCTATTAGTGGGAAAAAAATGGACATCAATTTTACTTGGGTACAGTGTTGCAGGACCACGCAATTGTCAGTCAGTTACAGTAACGCAACGCAGTATCGCAAAAAATGGCCTGTTCATGGGGGGGGGGGGTAAAACTTTCTGGAGCTGAAGGGGTTTAGATTGAACAAGACTAAAAGGGCAGCATTTGTTTTCCATAAATAATGGCAGTATGGCACACAAGATTTTGCACATTCATTAATTCTTTTACTCACTTTATTAAATTATTTTGGTGCTCTGGTGGGGTGGGGGGGCTCCTATGCAGGAGCAATAGAGAGGAGCAGGTTCCGTTAGCAGGTGCAGCCGGCAGCATCAGATGACAGTGACACACAGTCACTGCTTCTTCCTGTGTTCACGCTGTGCTGTGGAGAAGATAGAGGGAGGCAGGGCCGGACTGGCCAACCGGGAAACCGGGAAATCTCTGTGAGGGTAGCGGCGCCTGAAAGAAATATGGTTGCGGGGCCGGGCCGACGTGCAACTGCGCAGGCGCCAGCGCTATTCCAAAGTTAGCCGTGCTCGGGAAAACCCGTACACGCTCGGCAATGTTCGGAAATGCGGGCGCATGCGCAGTGACACGATGGCGCCGAGCGGCGCCATTTTTAAAGGTAAAGCGGTTACAGCGCTCAGTGAGGACTCGTCTGGTGGCGTGTGCCTCTTCCTGCGTCCCCCCGCAGCCTCTGACCTCCTGCCCCCCCCCCCGCAGCCTCTGATCACCTGTCCCCCCTGCAGCCTCCGACCTCCTGTCCCCCCTGCAGCCTCTGACCTCCTGTCCCCCCTGCAGCCTCTGACCTCCTGTCCCCCCTGCAGCCTCTGACCTCCTGTCCCCCCTGCAGCCTCTGACCACCTGTCCCCCCCTGCAGCCTCTGACCTCCTACCCCCCCTGCAGCCTCTGACCACCTGTCTCCCCCTGCAGCCTCTGACCTCCTGCAGCCTCTGACCACCTGTCCCCCCCTGCAGCCTCTGACCTCCTGTCCCCTACCTGCAGACTCTGACCACCTGTCCCCCCCTGCAGCCTCTGACCACCTGTCCCCCCCTGCAGCCTCTGACCTCCTGTCCCCCCCTGCAGCCTCTGACCTCCTGTCCCTCCCCTGCAGCCTCTGACCACCTGTCCCCCCCTGCAGCCTCTGACCTCCTGTCCCCCTCTGCAGCCTCTGACCACCTGTCCCGCCCCTGCAGCCTCTGACCTCCTGCCCCCCTGCAGCCTCTGACCTCCTGTCCCCCCCCGCAGCCTCTGACCTCCTACCCCCCCTGCATCCTCTGACCACCTGTCCCCCCTGCAGCCTCTGACCTCCTGTCCCCCCCGCAGCCTCTGACCTCCTACCCCCCTGCATCCTCTGACCTCCTGTCCCCCCCCGCAGCCTCTGACCTCCTACCCCCCCTACAGCCTCTGACCACCTGTCCCCCCCTGCAGCCTCTGACCTCCTGTCCCCCCCCCGCAGTCTCTGACCTCCTACCCCTCCTGCAGCCTCTGACCTCCTGTCCCCCGCCCGCATCCTCTGACCTCCTGTCCCCCCCCCCCCCGCAGCCTCTGACCTCCTACCCCCCCTGCAGCCTCTGACCTCCTGTTCGCACCCCCCGCAGCCTCTGACTTCCTGTCCCGCCCCTGCAGCCTCTGACTTCCTGTCCCGCCCCTGCAGCCTCTGACCTCCTGCCCCCCCTGCAGCCTCTGACCTCCTGTCCCCCCCTGCAGCCTCTGACCACCTGTCCCCCCCGCAGCCTCTGACCACCTGTCCCCCCCCCGCAGCCTCTGACCTCCTGTTCGCACCCCCCACAGCCTCTGACCTCCTGTCCCCCCCCGCAGCCTCTGACTTCCTGTCCCCCCCTGCAGCCTCTGACCTCCTGTCCCCCCCCTGCAGCCTCTGACCTCCTGTCCCCCTTGCAGCCTCTGACCTCCTGCCCCCCCCCGCAGCCTCTGACCTTCTACCCCCCCTGCAGCCTCTGACCACCTGTCCCCCCCTGCAGCCTCTGACTTCCTGTCCGTACCCCCCGCAGCCTCTGACCTCCCCTGCACCATCCGCAGCCTCTGACCTCCCCTGCACCATCCGCAGCCTCTGACCTCCCATGTACCATCCGCAGCCTCTGACCTCTCCTGTACCATCCGCAGCCTCTGACCTTCCCTGTACCATCTGCAGCCTCTGACCTCCCCTGCATCATCCGCAGCCTCTGACCTCCCCTGCACCATCCGCAGCCTCTGACCTCCCATGTACTATCCGCAGCCTCTGACCTCTCCTGTACCATCCGCAGCCTCTGACCTCTCCTGTACCATCCGCAGCCTCTGACCTCTCCTGTACCATCCGCAGCCTCTGACCTCCCCTGCATCATCCGCAGCCTCTGACCTCCCATGTACCATCCGCAGCCTCTGACCTCTCCTGTACCATCCGCAGCCTCTGACCTCTCCTGTACCATCCACAGCCTCTGACCTCCCCTGCATCATCCGCAGCCTCTGACCTCCCATGTACCATCCGCAGCCTCCGACCTCTCCTGTACCATCCGCAGCCTCTGACCTCTCCTGTACCATCCGCAGCCTCTGACCTCTCCTGTACCATCCGCAGCCTCTGACCTCTCCTGTACCATCCGCAGCCTCTGACCTCTCCTGTACCATCCGCAGCCTCTGACCTCTCCTGTACCATCCGCAGCCTCTGACCGCTCCTGTACCATCCGCAGCCTCTGACATCTCCTGTACCATCCGCAGCCTCTGACATCTCCTGTACCATCCGCAGCCTCTGACCGCTCCTGTACCATCCGCAGCCTCTGACCTCCCATGTACCATCCGCAGCCTCTGACATCTCCTGTACCATCCGCAGCCTCTGACCTCTCCTGTACCATCCGCAGCCTCTGACTTCTCCTGTACCATCCTTCGACCTCTGACCTCTCCTGTACCATCCGCAGCCTCTGACCTCTCCTGTACCATCCGCAGCCTCTGACCTCTCCTGTACCATCCGCAGCCTCTGACCTCCCCTGTACAATCCGCAGCCTCTGACCTCTCCTGTACCATCCGCAGCCTCTGACCTCTCCTGTACCATCCGCAGCCTCTGACCTCTCCTGTACCATCCGCAGCCTCTGACCTCTCCTGTACCATCCGCAGCCTCTGACCTCTCCTGTACTATCCGCAGCCTCTGACCACTCCTGTACCATCCGCAGCCTCTGACCATCTCTTGTCTTATATCATGACTGCAGTCTGGAGCGGAGTCAACAGTGGGAGTGCTGCAGGGATGGGGGTCATGGGAGAAGTCAGACATGTATGGACTGTGGAGAGGAAACTATGGGATAAAACCAGAGCCACCGAGCTGGAGCCGACTGACTGAGCCCTGTACGGTGCACCTGAGAGGAGGTCAGTAACAGCGCCGCCAGGCCTACCTGAGAGGGGGGGTCAATACAATATTGTAAGGGGGCACTGATATATAGGTTTCCCCCTTATATCAGTAAACCCCCGTACCTCAGTGTTTTCTTTCTGCAGAAGGTGGTCTCTGGTCACCAGAGTCCTCCCCACATTCCCAGAGTTCCCCTTTATATCATAGTCTGCAGGATTCCACCTTACAGTGCAAGGGGGAACTCTGATGTAAAGGGCAATGCTGCAGACCCTGATGTAAGTGAGAACTCTGATGTAAAGGGGAATGCTGCAGACCCTGATGTAAGTTAGAACTCTGATGTAAAGGGGAAAGCAGTGAACTCTGATATAAGTGGGGTCTCTGGTCACCAGTGCCCCCCTTTTATATCAGAGTTCCTGCTTAGATCATGATCTGCAATGTTCCCCTTTATGTCAGAGTTCCCTTGCACTGTAAAGGGGAATCCTCCTGATGTATGGGGGGAACTCTGTGCTGGGTTATATTAATCTGACCTTCATGTAAGAGGAGAAATATGGTGTTTGACTTTTGTTTAACTTAACACATTGCTAATAGCAGTTTATAGCTTAAATATTGATATTTGCACTGAAACCTGCCATTTACGGTACCTTTTTTTTGCAGTATCAGTAAAAAATGTGCCAGTAAATGCCATGATTTTTGCCAGTAAAAAAATTAAAAATTGCTGCTGTTTGTAAATTCCATGTCTCTCTTATCTATATATAATACACTCTTCAAATGTGCTTTAAAATGCATAGTTTTCCCTTTTGTGAACAAGAAAATCACGACGTTATGCAGTTCGGCTGGTAAAAAAAGGCTATGGGGCTGGTATAATAATGCTATGGGGCTGGTATGAAATTATTTCCAGGGCTGGTTTTTATTCCCAGTCCGGCCCTGGAGGGAGGAGGTGGGTGGAGCCAACACTCAGGGGCGGAGAACGATGAAGGCTCCACTATGAATGCTGGGGTTCTCCTCCTCCCCAGCAGCGGCTCCATCCTCCGACGTGACTGACGTCACTGGTTCCTACACGCCAGGCGGCCCAGGCGTTAGCAACCAGTGCAGGAAACACTAGCCAGCAGCTCCACCCACCTCCTCCCTCTTCTTCAGGTCCAGCGCGGCGTAATCACCACAGCACGGAGTCTCTCTCAGCGCCGCTGATAGGCTAATTATACTGATGTGAGAGAGAGAGACTCAGTCGGGAGTGGACTGCAGTGATATTTTCGGGGGGTGCAATTGTCCCGTTGCCCCCCCCTGCATCCGCCCCTGGGTCTAGGGCTGCATGAGTGCTTCTGGGACTGAGGAGCTACAGTTCATTTAAGGAACCATGAATGCCAACATGTACTGTGACATACTGAAGCAGAGCATGATCCCCTCCTCCAGAGACTGGGTAGCAGGGCAGTATTCCAACATAACGACCCCAAACCCACCTCCAAGATGACCACTGCCTTGCTAAAGAAGCATAGGGTAAAGGTGATGGACTGGCCAAGCATGTCTCCAGACCTAAACCCTATTGAGCATTTGTGGGGCATCCTCAAATGGAAGGTGGAGGAGCGCAAGGTCTCTAACATCCACCAGCTCTGTGATGTCGTCATGGAGGAGTGGAAGAGGACTCCAGTGGCAACCTGTGAAGCTCTGGTGAACTCCATGCCCAAGAGGGTTAAGGCAGTGCTGGAAAATAATAGTGGCCACACAAAATATTGACACTTTGGGACCAATTTGGACATTTTCACTTAGGAGTGTACTCACTTTTGTTGCCAGCGGTTTAGACATTAATGGCTGTGTGTTGAGTTATTTTGAGGTGACAGCAAATTTACACTGTTATACAAGCTGTACACTCACTACTTTACATTGTAGCAAAGTGTCATTTCTTCAGTGTTGTCACATGAAAAGATATAATAAAATATTTAAAAAAATGTGAGGGGTGCACTCACTTTTGTGAGATACTGTATATATATATACAAGTATCTATCTATCTATCTATCTATCTATCTATCTATCTATCTATCTATCTATCTATCTATCTATCTATCTATCTATCTATCTATCTATCTATCTAAAATCATTGTTTTATAAATAAACATTTAACATAGACCAAAGGACTTCGAGTTTTTGTCTCCTTTCAAGGCTATCTCTCATTAACACCTCATAATTAGCCACACAGGAAAGTTGGTGACTTATACAGAAGGGTTGGGTCACTGTTGACTCAATCACTTATTTATACAACTCAAACTATTGAACTCTGTAAACAACAGAATTTTTACAACAGGTTGTAAGGAGAAACTGGAAAATGTGAAAGGAAGCCTTAAAGCAGACTTCAAGTATAAAAATTAAATAAAAATGAATAGCCCAGTAAAATTAAAAAAGAAAAAGAAAACATATTTTGCTGCAATACTCAGAATAATTCCAGGGTTGCCCCCACAGTGATTCCGTTATACAACTACTGTATATTCAGCCAGTCTTCCATGACTTCTGGCATCATCCATCCATTACACTTTATGTTATTTCTAATGCCCTGTACACACGGTCGGATTTTCCGACGGAAAATGTGTGATAGGACCTTGCTGTCAGAAATTCCGACCGTGTGTGGGCTCCATCACACATTTTCCATCGGAATTTCCGACACACAAAGTTTGAGAGCTTGCTATAAAATTTTCCGACAACAAAATCTGTTGTCAGAAATTCCGATCGTGTGTACACAAATCTGACGCACAAAGTGAAACGCATGCTCAGAATAAATTAAGAGACGAAAGCTATTGGCTACTGCCCCGTTTATAGTCCCAAAGTACGTGTTTTACGTCACCACGTTTAGAACGATCGGATTTTCCGACAACTTTGTGTGACCGTGTGTATGCAAGACAAGTTTGAGCCAACATCCGTCGGAAAAAATCCATGGATTTTGTTGTCGGAATGTCCGATCAATGTCCGACCGTGTGTACAGGGCATTATAGTCCTTTTGTTATATAACAGTATTTGGTCTTATGTAGGGGAAGTGTTATTTCAGCACCTTTAAAGTTCACTTTTTGCTATGTCAATTTTTGTTCTGATACATGTTATGACAAGGTGCTTAAATAATTCAGCCCGGTTCAGTTTGTTCTATGGTACTGCCTGTTGGCTATAGAACAAAATGCAAAACATTAATAACGCAATATTTTATTTGTACCTGAATACAAAAATATATATTTTAGCAAATTTTACTTTTTAGACCTGACCATAATAAATAATTAAAGGAATATATCCAAGACCATGATGCAGTCCTAAGAAACTGGCAAACCCATTATCACTATTGTGTCGTTGCTCATTAAGATTAGAACGGGAATGTGCCAAGATCTAAGAGCATAAGGAGGTGCAGACATTTTTATAAAAGAAAGGTGAAACAAAGAATAAAAAAAAAATCAGAACTTTTAAGGATAAGCCTCAGCTCCTAATAGACCTCATATAGTGATGCAGCGAAGTGAAACCATGGGATAATATTTGATACCAGCGTGCCCGTGTTGTTTGCCGGTAGACCTTTCTTTTTTTCTGCCGGTCCATTCAACAATCCTTGAGGCGCAAACATTAACACGGTGAAATCTGGAACTTTGAAATTATTTATATATGAAATAAACCCACAAAAGGATGTTTGAATCCCGGTAATGAGTAGCCTACGGCTTTTCCAAAGCGCTGTGAGACTCTCAGCAAACACCTGGGATTGTCATCAAACGACAAAGGCTTTTTACACACCACTCGGAATCATCATCGGGAAACTAATATTGCATGTAGATGTGTTTAGGCAAAGCAGAGGAGACTTGGGGTATGAATTACATCTCCTCTGATATTAAGATGGATTGTAGATTCGGCGGATGTTAAATTAGTTTTTTTTTTCTTCGTTTTTGCTGTTCTTCTAAATCAACTTATTAATGAACACCGGTACCGCGTTGCCTCTTTTCCGTTGGGGGGCTCCAGTTTTTGTCAGGCAAGAAAATCGAATGCATCATATATTAAATGTCATTATAGCGTTCACATAGAAGCAGCTCTGGGAGTGCTAATGTGTGGCTGGTGTTTTTGCACGGTGACAGATCCAGGATAATAAAAAAGACTGTTTGATATTGTTTCAATGTGTATTTCGTTCTCAGAAATCATATGCTAGGGACATAGACACTTAAGGGTTGATTTACTAAAGGCAAATACACTGTGCACTTTGCAAGTTGCTCCAAAGCTTAGTGAATGAGCAGAAGCTCTACTGACTTTCATCATCCAATCATGTGCAAGCAAAAATGCTATATTTTTTTATTTACCTTGCACGTAATTGGAAAGTGAAGCTTTACCTCATTTACTAAGCTCTGGAGCAACCGCACTTTGCAAAATGCACAGTCTATTTGCCTTTAGAAAATCAACCCCTGACTATAGCTCACAATGAGCTTAGACTGAAAATAGATTGTAATGGTACGGTCCCTTCTGGAGTTCACATTTCCAATGCTCTCCCTTTAACCAGTTCCTGCCCGTGCTATGGCCAAAAGACGGCTACAGTACAGGTTTACAATGCCAGGAGGGCGTACATGGACGTTCCTCCCATATTTCTTTGGACTGGGTTGATCACAGATTGGGGTAAAGGGCCAATCACAGCACCCCTTTACCACATGATCAGCTGTCAGCCAATGACAGCTGATCACAGGATGTAAACAGAAGCCAGTTAAAGGCACATTGGTCCCAACATTGCCCACCAATGCTGCTAAACAGTGCCCATCAGTGCTGCTAATCAGTGCCCACCAGTGCTGCCAACCAGTACCCACCAGTGCCACCTCTCAGTGATGCCAATCAGTGCCCATCAGTGCCTCATCATTAGTGTCACCGATCAGTACAGCATCATCAGTGCCCATAAGTGCTGCCTCATCAGTGCCTATCAGTGCCAATTAGTGCAGCCTCATCAGCCCACATTAGTGAAGGAGAAAAATTACCTGTTTGCAAAATTTTATAACAAACTATGAAAACTAAATACCACCAAATAAAGGTTTATTTGTGTGAAAAAAATTATAAAAATATCATATGGGTCCAGTGTTGCATGACTGTGCCACTAGAACAGGAAAAGGTTTGACGGCACTCACAGGTTTGAAGCAAAAGTGAAGACTTTATTGAAGATAAAAATCATCAGACAACAACGTAGATATCAATGCTGATTATGACTAAGCAAATTCCAATTCGTGAAATGCGTTAATCTCTGCCAGGTCTACATTGATGCCATGATGTCTACGATGTTGTCTGATGATTTTTATCTTCAATAAAGTCTTCACTTTTGCTTCAAACCTGTGAGTGTGGTCAAACATTTTCCTGTTCCAGTGGCTCCTATCCAGATTGTGGACTGGACCTGCACCGTAAGGTTGAAGTGTGGGATTGCTCTTACCTGGAGCGGCTTGGCTTTGCTTTCTACCGGATTGCATGACAATTGTCATTCACAGTGTGACAGTGCTGAAAGCTGAAAACTGGCCTGGGCAGGAAGGGAGTGAAAGTGCCCAGTAGGCAAGTTGTTAAATCAGATTTAAAAAGAGACTCTGTCCCAGGACAAGTGGTGGGCAGGAGGAACAGCTGTCCTGGGCACAGCAGAGCAAGGAGCAGAGAATGAACACAGGGCAGTAAACCCATTCTATGACATGCATTAACAGTGGGGGGGGGTACGTTTCCATATTCTTGCCCTGGACGCTTGACAAACCTGTCCCGGGACTGGACACTAGATCAAATAATGAAAGTATATTGGTCCTGCATTGTATGGGATGATGTTGGACAGGTCTGTGGAGTGAGTTAAAACATAAATTAACAATATCTGAGCACCACAAACTGACTGAAAACTCTAATTTCATTTTAATATTCAAACCAAACCTATCCATCCATGTCTTGAGGCTTTATTTTGTTGAGAAATCACTTTGACCACCCCCCCCCCTCTATTTCTACTTGTGGTCATCTTAAACCGGAGTTCCAACCACATTTTTCACTCCTCACCATGCAGCACTAATGTGCATCCTTAAAATGAATTGGAAATTTATTTTTATTTTTTCTGTTCACTTACTTATAGTTATAGTTACTTATAGTTACACTTATAGTTATAGTTACTTACCTGATTTATGCCTGTATCCAATTTCACTTCCTCCTTTAGGGGCCACGGCGCCAAACATAATTTCCGGCTTTGCATTGGATCCTGGGAGATCTTGGTCAGCTTAACATGGCACGGCTCCAGTAACATTTAACATTGGCATCTATGGAAAATCTTGGTCAGCTTGACATGGCACTGCGCCAGTGCCATATCAAGCTGACCAAGATTGCACCACACTGCACATGCGCAAGATCGGCAGACACATGCTGGGTAGCCAGCATGCACGGAATCCAGGATGAAGGACACTGCGGCTTCATAAGCCCACACTGGAGATGACCACGCTGTTCAGGAACTTCGCAAAGTAAGAAAATGATGCTGTACAAATAGAAAACTGGGCATAGTTTACAGCATACCTTTGTTACATTACACAAGGCATGAGTATTCTGGGGTATTTTTATCTTAAAAGGCATATTTCGGACGGAATTCCGTCTAGAGTTGAGTTCCTGGAATCCAGCTGCCTTTAGTTCAAGCATGCAAACCGGAGGACCCCCCAAACCATCGTAATTACCCTTTGAGCTATAGAAGCACCGGCAATCAGCTTACCAGACATCTCATATAAATCTGAAGGACGTATAACCTAAACCTCATGTCCAACATTCAAATATTTCATTTATTACCTCAACATTTGCCATCTGTAAATCATTGTTAGTCTCTTGGACATTCCAGAAAAAACGTGATGCTAATTAAAAAATAAATAACAAAGATGACATCAGTTGTACAGTTTATGCATTAATATTAACATCCTTCACCAAGCATGCAACATGGACCTCTGAAAAGTGATCTCATTGTAACAGCAGCAAGCAGAATATTTAATCAACTCTAAAAGCAATGCCTACAGCAATTTAAAGGGTTCGTCCACCCAAAAGTATTATTTTATTTATAAATGGAGTGTGGTGAGATGAATTCAAGTGAATCTTCATTTTATGACTCTTCATCATCATCATTATTGTTATACTTTTTTCACAAATGTATGAGGCTTTTGTTTTAATTATAAAATGGCTGTTTTTTTTTTTTTCTTTTGCAAGCTGCTAAATGCAAAAACATGCAAAATAAAAGTTAGATTTTTTTAAAATTTACTTTTAAATAGTTTTTTTTAAATACTGTAACTGTATCCTGCAATTACAGTATTAAAAAGATGCAAATTGCCATTATCAGGCTGCAGTGCCATCTACAGGCTGAAGCCTTGTTTTAGTCAGTAAAGACCCCAGCCTGCATTTGATAGCTGATAAAATGATTGCATGCTTGGCAACCACTCTGATTGGCTCCTGATTGTTAGTGAAATCAGAGCAATCAGTGGCAGCTTATTTTTACAGGTAGCAGCCACGCAAGGTGTCAGTTGATGTCTGTCAAAGAGGAAATGTAAATTATTATTGCTCTCTCAACAATGGCATTATGCAGGGGAATGTCTACTTACAGGGTGCAGATGGAAGGGGAATAAAGATTTTAACTGGAAGGTCAACTGTATTTTTTAATCATTGCATCTAAAAGTTTGTAATCTCTTCTTCTAATTTCTCCTGAATGTCTCCCCATCCTGGTATACGCCGTATGTTTACTATAAGGAGGAAATGCATGAGAAAGGAGATTGTTGATGAAAACATCATCAAAATGCTAATTTCCCCATGATTACCTAGAATTAAAACCATCTGCTGTGTCTGGGAGAGAAGTATGACGGATGATCACTGTTCCTATAATGCTGTGCATACAAGGTTCACATTGCTATAGCTGAGTCCTGCGGAGGCTTACACAAGAACTTCCTAATAGAGGAGAAAAGAGAGCATTTGCCACAGGCCTACAAAGGGAAGGCAGTCGTCCAAGGGACTTCTCTGATAATTGACAGAAACACTGACTCTTGTGAGTTCCAGAACAATGACACCTGGGCTACTGACTCCTAGGGGACATAGAACAATGATGCACTGACAATAAGGGGACCCAGTACAATGACACACTGACACTTGGGGGGGGGGGCAGAACAATGGCACACTGACACCTGGGGGACATATAACAATGACACACTGACAATAAGGTGGACCCAGTACAATGACACACTGACACATTGGGTGACACAGAACAATGACACACTGATACCTGGGGGACCAAAAAACAATGACACCTGGAGGACCCAAAATAGTGACACCTGGGGGACCCAGAATAATGACACACTGGCACATTGGGGTCCCAAAACATTGACATACAGATACTTGGAGATCCAAGAACAATGACACATTGACACCCGGGGGACCCAAAACAGTGACACCCGGGGCACCCAAAACAGTAGCACCTGGGGGATCCAAAACATTCACACCTGGAGGACCCAGAACAATGACACACTGGCACATTGGGGTCCCAAAACATTGACATATAGACACTTGGGGATCCAAGAACAATAACACATTGATACTTGGAAATTCATAACAATAGCACACTGACACACTGACACTAGAGCAATGATACATTGTTCCAGAATTTTGATACACTGACACTTGAGGTTTCAGAACAATGAAAACTGTATTAAAGTCCAAGAACAATTCACATGGAGGTCTTTGGATATTGTCACATTGACAGTTGGAGGCCCCATACACTGACATGAGACATTTGCAGTTTAGGATTTACTGTATGAACAATGGCACCATGACATTTGGGAGTTCCACAACAATGACACACTGGGGTTGATTTATTGAAGGCAAATAGGCTGTTCACTTTGCAAAGGAATTTGTACTTTGCAAGTAAATTTTCCCTTAGCTTGGTAATTAGGCGAAGCTCTGTTGACTTCCATCATCTAATCACATGCAAGCCAAAATACTGTTTATTTTTATTTTTTCATTTTCCTAGCACATGATTGAGTACTCTTTGCAAAGTACATTTTCAAGTGAACAGACTATATACTTTTAGTTGAAGAGCAATTATACATTGGCACTTGAAGGTCTCAGAACAATGACCTTAACTCCCGGGAGCCCAGAACAATGACACACTGACACCTATGGCCTAGAAAAATGTCACACTGACACCTTGGGGCCTAGAACAATGACACACTGACACCTTGGGGATTAAAACAATGACACACTGACACTTGGGGATTGTAGAACAATGACACACTGACACTTGGGGATTGTAGAACAATGACACACTGACACTTGGGGATTGTAGAACAATGATACACTGACACTTAGAGGTCCTACATGATGACACTCTTACACCTGCAGCCCCAGAACAATGTCACACTGAGAGTTGGAGGTCCTATATAGAAACACACTGACACATGGGGTCCCAGACCAATGTAAACTGACATTTGGGGGCCAAGAACAATGACACAATGGGGGAGATTTACTAAACTTAGTGCACACAGAATCTAGTCCAGCCCGCATAGTAACCAATCAGCTTCTAACTTCAGCTTGTTCAATTAGGCTTTCACAAAAATAACTTTGCAACTGATTGGTTGTTATGCACAGCTGCACTAGATTCTGTGTGCAACCGTTTTAGTAAATCCCCTCCACTGGTACTTTGAGGGCCAAGAACAATGGCACACTGCCACTTGGTGGATCCAGAACAATTATACACTGCCACTTGGGAACATGGAACAATGACACATTGACACTTGGTGGACCCAGAACAATGACACACTGACACTTAGTGGACCCAGAACAATAACACACTGACACTTAGTGGACCCAGAACAATAACACACTGATACTTGGGTGGATCCTGAACGATGACACACCACCACATGAGAACTCGGAACAATGACACACTGACACTTGGTGGACCAAGAACAATGACACACTGACACTTGGTGGACCAAGAATAATGACACACTGACACTTGGTGGACCCAGAACAATGACACACTGACACTTGCTGGACCCAGAACTATGACACACTGACACTTGGTGGATCCAGAACAAGGACACACTGATACTTTGAGGCTTCATAGCAATGACACACTGACACTTGGGGACTCAAAATAATGACACCCTAACACTTGGGGACCCAGAACACAGACACATCAATAATTGGGATTTCTGAACTATAATTCTTTACACTAAATTAAGAAAAATAATATAATGTAATGTCTAACTACATTCAGTTTTGGAGGCCATAGGTGTTCAAATCCACTGCTTCAGTCATTTGCTTCAGCCATCTTTTTTATACAATGTTAAACTGACAGCACCAATAATAGCGAGGTTGTTTCACAGTATGGGCCTTCAGTGCCCTTCACCCCTCTTACACCCCCAGGAGGATGATTTATAGGCACCTGTAAAAAGGTTGTTTGATTCTGTCTTCTCTGATCCTCCCCTTCTTCCACAGTCCCCAATCCATCTGCTGATGGAACAGAGCCTTGGGAGCACTCTGCACATGCTCAGTTTGGTGTGTATTGCTAGAGAGTTTTTTTTTTTTGAGGGGGGAGGGTGCATGTGATTAGCACAGGGCCAATCAGCACTGTCCAGACAGAAAGTCAGGGGTCATGCTGCCTCTTAGGACAGTCAGAGGAGAATGAAAACTCCTCCTACAAGCTCTAACCAGACACTGATAGAACTGCTGATGAGAAAAGGTAGTTAGCAGTTTATATTTACTAAAATAATTGCATTTCTGTGTACTGTGGGAGACCAGATATAGTGACTGCAGGACCCTGAGTTTAGTAACACTTTAACGCATTCTCTGCTGCCAGTCAAATCCTGTGAGGAGGGAGCAGGGGCAGGGCTGAGCTGAGCTGTATATGTCTAAAGACACACACAGCCCCTTTTGGGATTGAGCCCGCATGTCTGCCCCATAGGAAGTGGTTTGCTATGGGGGCAGACAGAGAAGAGGGGGAGCCAAGAAGAGGAGGTTTAGGGCCACTCTGTGCAAACACGATTGCACAGAGCAGGTAAGTATGGCGTGTTTGTTAAAAATCACTTAAAGGGCCCCACTGCCGGAAGACTTTGTATTGCTACTTTGTACTAATATTGCTTGAGCCATGCTTATTGTTGCAATTGTTTGAATTAAATTTCTGTTACAGGGCTTTATTCCCCCTTAAAATAAAACCCACTTTCTGCTACTGGTGTGTTGGTGAGTGCTGAGGTTAATGAAAGGCAGGTCACCATTAAGGGATGGCAGAAGGACCATCTGTCCAGAAGCTTCCTAGAGAGTCAGTTCTACACTGGAAAGAATAGTCATTTAGCTACAGATCCATTAGAAATACATTAGTGATCTAAACCATGTGCATAGATGATAAAGAGGAAGTCAGCCCCTTCCTTATGGTAAGCTCCTGTTTTCTGTCTCTCCTAAGCAAAAGGACATAGGATGAAAAACAAAAGTTTATTAAAATAGTTTACAATTATTTACATATTAGTAACATATGGCTTATTATTGTGTTGTTTACCATAGTAAAAGCCCAACTCTAGTTAGCAGTAAGAGCCCAGTGGGACCATTGCAGTGCATAAGCGCAGTTCTACACATTGCATTACATTAAGGGAACCCATTCAAAATGAATAGGGTGTCAACACACTAAAAAAGGTGTATGCACCAGTACTGGGAGCGTAGCGCTCCACAACACACACCTGCCAGCATGGTGTGTTGAAATGTCTTTGAATGGCTCTGCATCACACCGATGCATTTAACCTGCAATGCTGGCATTGTGCAGTAACACGAGTGCAGTAACCCCACTTTACCACAATATGATAATCTAAATGGCTTTTAATTATAAAGTGTATCTAAAGCCAAAACTTTTTTTTTTTTTTTTTTATTATTTTTTTCTTGAAAGAGTAGAGATTCGTTAAAGCCAATTGTTGAATTTTAAAAAAATAAGGAAAAAGTAACACAAAAAATCTTTATATTTTTAAACTTGCTATTTGGACGCTTTGCAATTTTAGCAAAATGCTGTCAACAAGGAAAGTGAAATTACATTCCCTTTAATTTAAAGACAGTAGGTATGTGATTTACAAGTCAAGTGGGGACCTACTGATCATGTTACTACTGTTTTAAAATGGCAAAGGTAGTAATTTCATTGACTCCAACACATTTTGCCAACGTTGCAAAGTTTTGGCAAAATATTGAAAATTTTCACAAAGCGAAAATTTTCAAATTCCTTCAATGGGCTATGGCTCATCTGCTCTACCAATACTGCGGTAATGGTGGAGTGGGAACATAACTGGGGTAAGTTATGGTCGGCCTGCCCACCCTTGACATTCAAATAAGCAATGGGGTTGTTTTACTAAAGGCAAATAGACTGTGCACTTTGCAAGTACAGTTGCTCCAGAGCTTAGTAAATGCAGTAAAGCTTCACTTTGCAAAGAATACCCAATCACATGCAAGGAAAATTAAAAAACAGCATTTTTGCTTGCACATGATTGGTTAATGGAAGTCAGCAGAGCTGCCCCTCATTTACTAAGCTCTGGAGCAAATGCTCTTGCAAAGTGCACAGTCTATTTGCCTTTAGTATATCAACCCCACCAGCTGTACATTGTCAGACTTGCTATTCTTGTTCAAGATGTTTTTAGTATTTATTTTTCCTATAATGGTTCTTAATTATGTAATCCAAATTGGCAGTTTCCTTTCCTTTTTTTGAAGCCATGGTTAGGCTCCTATAATATAAACAATATCTATTAGATAGATAATAATTCAAAAATGATGGACAGATCTGAGAAAACATCATGTTGTTATTGATTTTTTTCTCTCAAATTCAACAACTGCAAATAAAGAATTGTGGAAGTGCTTACCCTGACAATGTGCCGTCGGCAAAAAAGAGTTCATATTTAATCACTGGGCTCATCTGAGGTTTCTGCTTCTCTAAGTCTGAAGATGGCGGCTCCCGAAGAGCCAGAAATTCTCATTAACAGGAGATTTAATCCATATTATCTTTCATTATAGCGTAAGCGGCTGCTGTTATCACACAGAAGAAAACAATAAGGTTGGAGAAGATGTCTCTCAATAAACAGAAGATAAATTTGCAAAGGTTATTAATGAACGTGTAAGTTATGAAAAATGAACCCTGGCTTATAAGATAGATTTTAAAAAATTAGAGATTTATCCTTGTTCTCGACTCTCAAGTGTCAGTATGTAATTTTTCTGGACCACAAAATGGCAGTGTCATTGTACTGGGCTCCCCAAGACTTGATGTGTCACTTTTTTTCGAATCCCACGTGCCTAAATGTCATTGATTTAAAACCCCCATGTCAGTGTGCCCTTGCTCCCAGTTCCTAAGGTTTGTCTGGACCCTTAAGTGTCAGTGTGTCATTGTTCTGGACCCCCAAGTATCAGAGGTTATTGTTCTGGACCCCCAAATATCAGAGTGTCATTGTCCTGGACCCTCAAGCATCTTTGTTCTGGACACTCAAGTGTCAGAGTGTCATTGTTCTGGATCCCCAAGTGTCAGAGTTCTTTTTTCTGGACCCTCAAGTGTCAGAATGTAATTGTTCTGGACCCTCAAGTGTCATTATTGTTCTGGACCCCCAAGTATCAGAGTGTCAGTGTTCTTGTACCCCCAAGTGTTCACTGTGTCATTGTTCTGGACCCTCAAGTAGCAGAGGGTAATTTTTCTGGTACCCCCAAGTGTCAGTGTGTCATTGTTCTGCGTCTCCAAGTGTCAGTGTGTTATTATTCTGGGTCTCAAAGTGTCAGTGTGTCATTGTTCTGGGTTCCCTAGGTGTCAATATGTCATTGTTTTGGGGCCCCTAAGTATCGGTATGTCAGTATCCCCAAGAGTCAATGTGTCTTAGTTCTGGACCCCTAGTGTCAATTCGTCATTGTTCTGTGTTGAAAGAACAACAGCATGTAATGTAAAGTACTGTAAACTATATACAGTACATGCATTATACCTATCTATCCAGCAGGTGGAACTGCAGTGTTATATGTGCTATCTATAGTAATGTGATCATAGGATGTTGTGTCTGTGTTCAGTGTGTGTAGTTGTATGCTCCTTGTTCCTGTTCATGTTTCTTATGCTGTAAGACATGCATTGCTAATCCTCCATGCTAATCCTCCATAAAAGTAAAGCCGTTTGCTGTATCCAAGAAGCTTCCAGAGCATAATTTCAATACTCTGATAACAGGTTATGTGCCCAGCAAACCCAGCAGCACCCAGGAATCCAGGCTCTGGAGATAATTCTGCAAATCAGTGAGTACTGTACACAAACTGCTGAAAGATGGCAAGTGATTCAGATGTGAAGTTTGCAACAGCAAAGCTGAACAATGCCAATTACCAGCTGTGGAAGTTTAAACTAGAAAAGCTTTTTCAGCAAGTGCTGAATACAATCAGACCCACAAACAGAGAGACAGAGAATGGGGACAGGAATAATAGACAGGCAAAAGCAACTATAAGCTTATTAGTGGAAGATGACCAGCTTATCCACATAAGAACAGAGAAAATGGCTAAAGGTATGTGGACTTCATCACAGAAACTGCACGAGCATTCAAATCTAAACAGCAAGCTATTTTTGCTAAGAAAGCTGCAATAGATGAGACTAGAAGAAGACCAGCAAATGTGTAACCACATGAAAGCTATGCTTGAAATTATAGAGCAGCTACGCACCATGTGAGAGGACATCAAAGATAGCCATATTGTTGCCCTGCTCCTCTGCAAACTTCCAGAGACATATACTGCTCTTATTAATGCTTTAGAAACCACACCCAAGCAGGAACTGACACTGGAATATGTAAGGCAAAGGAATCGATGAATATGACAGAAGGAAAGAAAATATGCACCATGATGACAAAGCTCTTAAGATGTACAAAGGCACAAAGCACAACAAAAAAAAGCAGAGCCTGTTTTTGCTGTAAAAGGACCGGTCACTTAAAAAAGAACTGTTCTATCTGGAAAGTCGAGCAGCCAAAGCTAGAACTATCCACAAATTAAAGAGTCAAAGCAATTACAAAGGAAACTGAAGACACATCATGGAGTGGCACCTTTAAAGGGACATAGATCGCCAAGCCACGCGGCTGGTGCATAGACTCAGGAGCGACAAGCCACATGACTAGTGATGAGACCTTCTTCACAAACATTTCTATGGTCAGTGGATCCGCGCTACAGGCTATACTGGCAACTGCAGCCCCCCTATGTAAGCAGAGGGCACCAACGTGTACCCTCAAAAAATGAGTCTAAAAAAATTATATAGATACAGGGAGTGGCGCTGTGCATGAGGGAATAGATGGCATACAATAATTTTCTAATGATTATGATTTATGTGTCTATAGGACATATTAAGGAGAACGGTAAAAAACTATATATATCCCACATGTGGATAGTGAAGTGATAAAATAAAAAGTTTGGATACAAGTAGGTGTTCAATACAGCCCTAATCTCATAACCCCATAAACGCTGGTAATTTCTAATGGTGTTATATGATGTGCTTTAAAAAGTGCCAGAAGTCTTGTGCAGTCCAATTAAGTGTTCCAAGCCCTGCTGGGATGAGTTACAAGTGATATATGTAAAGGAGGGGGTATCTAAAGTGCAGTGCCAAAAAATTAATTAAATTAAATTGCTGTAAAAGTAGAAATGTATAAAAAAATTATAAATATATATATAGAGTTATATAAGTGATATATAATAAATGTGGGATGTAGAATAAAGATAGTAATAATAAATTAATAATAGCACAACTAGATAACAGCATAAGATTACATGTGAAAACGCAAGCAAAAATAAATATCCAATAAATTATTGAAAAAGTTCATGTATTATCTTCCACCCGACGACCTCCAAAATTTCTAATGACACAATCCCCCTGATGTGATTCCACTCACCGGAACGCTACACCCCTGCAGGGGTATAAGCAAAAGATGTTTCAGCTCCAACCGATCCGATCCGGATGCCGATCGAGTCCTTGTGTGGTGATATCCTCTCGCCTATAATTCCCCAGTCCAGGTCAGCCTCTCCAACAGAGCAGGGAAAAAGGGGGAAGTTGATAATCCCCTAGTGCGATCCTCTCTCCAGCCGGACATCCGCTCCAGGGATATTATATGGAATAAAGAAGTTGTATCCACATAGCGTAACTCCTTTTTTTTAAAAGTTTATTTAATAATATAAATTCATACAGTTCAATAAAGCGGAGTTAATTCCAGGAAATAAATTAAAAAGAGTAGGGAGCGTGCAAGCTCTCTGGCTCCCCTTGCTATCCCGGGACGCAGCGTTGTTCGCAGTTACCGCTTGCGTTCCACCGGTCAGCTAGCAAAAACCACAGCGGCAGGAAGTGACGTTGTGCGTACCAAGATAGTCCCGCCTTACGTGTTTTCGTCACACGGACGTCATCGGAGCGCCTCCGATGACGTCTGTGTGACGAAACGCGTAAGGCGGGACTATCTTGGTACGCACAACGTCACTTCCTGCCGCTGTGGTTTTTGCTAGCTGACCGGTGGAACGCAAGCGGTAACTGCGAACAACGCTGCGTCCCGGGATAGCAAGGGGAGCCAGAGAGCTTGCACGCTCCCTACTCTTTTTAATTTATTTCCTGGAATTAACTCCGCTTTATTGAACTGTATGAATTTATATTATTAAATAAACTTTTAAAAAAAAGGAGTTACGCTATGTGGATACAACTTCTTTATTCCATATAATATCCCTGGAGCGGATGTCCGGCTGGAGAGAGGATCGCACTAGGGGATTATCAACTTCCCCCTTTTTCCCTGCTCTGTTGGAGAGGCTGACCTGGACTGGGGAATTATAGGCGAGAGGATATCACCACACAAGGACTCGATCGGCATCCGGATCGGATCGGTTGGAGCTGAAACATCTTTTGCTTATACCCCTGCAGGGGTGTAGCGTTCCGGTGAGTGGAATCACATCAGGGGGATTGTGTCATTAGAAATTTTGGAGGTCGTCGGGTGGAAGATAATACATGAACTTTTTCAATAATTTATTGGATATTTATTTTTGCTTGCGTTTTCACATGTAATCTTATGCTGTTATCTAGTTGTGCTATTATTAATTTATTATTACTATCTTTATTCTACATCCCACATTTATTATATATCACTTATATAACTCTATATATATATTTATAATTTTTTTATACATTTCTACTTTTACAGCAATTTAATTTAATTAATTTTTTGGCACTGCACTTTAGATACCCCCTCCTTTACATATATCACTTGTAACTCATCCCAGCAGGGCTTGGAACACTTAATTGGACTGCACAAGACTTCTGGCACTTTTTAAAGCACATCATATAACACCATTAGAAATTACCAGCGTTTATGGGGTTATGAGATTAGGGCTGTATTGAACACCTACTTGTATCCAAACTTTTTATTTTATCACTTCACTATCCACATGTGGGATATATATAGTTTTTTACCGTTCTCCTTAATATGTCCTATAGACACATAAATCATAATCATTAGAAAATTATTGTATGCCATCTATTCCCTCATGCACAGCGCCACTCCCTGTATCTATATAATTTTTTTAGACTTTTCTTCACAAACATTGATTACTGTACAAAAGACAAAGTTTTCCTAGCCAACGCGAAAAGCATCATTTCAGAAGGTAAAGGCCAGGGCTTTCTGAACTGCATTACACCACAAGGCGAGCAGAGTATCCTTGTAAAGAAAGTTCTGTATGTTCCAGAACTAGAAGGCAGCCTTCTATCAGTGAAAAGTCTTGCAAACAATGGTCTCACAGTTACGTTCCAGGGTATATGCACAATTCACAATGATAAGCAATTCCTCGCAAAAGGAAAACTGGATGATCACCTATACAAGCTTATCACCACAGACCAGAAAGCCAATATAGTCTCAAATGACCTACACAGCAAATGTATTCACTTATGACACAGGCGGCTGGGGCACAGAAGTCCAGAAGCTATACAGGACATTATCAAAAGATTTGACAATGGTGCCTTGCAAAGTGCTCATGAAATGCAAATGCTGTATTGAAGCAAAAGCCACACGTGCTCCCCTTCCACAGGCATCTCAAAGAAACCCCCCCACCCCCTGCAGCTCATACACAGTGATGTATGCAGTCCAATGAAAACTCCCACGTCATGCAGGAACAGATATCTACTGACTTTCATTGATGATTTTTCCAGGTACACAACGACTTATCTGATGAAACACAAGAATGAAACATCAGAGAAACTTCAAGAGTTTGTTGCCATGTCTAGCAACAAATTCCAATTTAATCCAGGAATAATACGCACTGACAATGGGGGAGAATACATAAGCAAAGAAGTGGCCCTTATACCTGAAAAGACAAGGAATAGTACACCATACACTCCTGAACAAAATGGTGTAGCAGCAAGGAAAAACCGCACTCTTATAGAAGTGGCCAGGTGCATGTTGTCGGATGCCAACCTACCTCACAAGTACTGGGGAGAAGCAGTCATGACTGCAACTTACCTACAGAACAGAGTACCCTCAAGAGCCATTAAAAGTACTCCATTCAAATGTGGCATGGATCAAAGCCTAGCATAGGGCACATCAGAGTGTTTGGATGTAAAACATATGCCTATATTCCAAGTGAAAATCGATCCAAGCTGGAGAACAGCCATAGAGGGCAGTCTAGTAGGCTACAGCGAGCAAACTAAGGGTTACAGAATCCTACACCCAAAGACTGACAAAGTGGCAATAAACTGTAGTGTTTATTTTGATGAGAGCCCATCAGCAGAAACACTGATCCCTGAAAGCTGTGAGGTTAAAATGCCCAACAAACCAGAAGAAAATGTCAACCAAAGTGAACCTGTGCAGGAGTCAGAACAAGAGGTGGAACTCACATTGCCTAAATCAGGTTCCCCACCAGATCCTGCTGAACTGCCTGAAGTTAGAAGATTAACTCGAACTACAAAGGGGATACCACCTCGCAGGCATACAGTGTCAAAACACACAGCATACTTGAAGAAATAATGAACCGCTCAGGACGGGAATTGCATCCTCTCACCTCCCCCGCCAGATAGGGTGCCGGTTCAGTTTACAGGAAATGTGTGAACAAAGAAAGTCCGGTTGGCCGCACTCCAAATTAATTCCTTTATTGAAAATAGTACATGCAACAATCAGAATAAAAAAACAGTGCTTAGTCATAGCCAAATAACATTAAAAAACAGTAGTATATATACAAAAATCAAAAGACTTAATCATCGTGCAACACCCACTCCATCATGTGGGACCAATTAGAACACTCTCGATAGTAATGGAAACAGCTGAAACTGAAATCGTTCAAGAGATGCATTAACCCTTTACTGACAGATATCCATTCTTAAAAGGGCCACAAACATAAAAAGCCTAAAAACAAAAAATAAATAAAATGAATGTATGTGGTCATATATAAGAGATGTTCCTGCCAACATAAGACATATTTCACGGAAAATAATTAAGCATGTTCGAAAAGTGTGTGTATATATATATATATATATATATATATATATATATATATATATAGATGTATAAATAAATTGGTAAAAAAAAAAAACATGCAAAAACGCATGTATACATATCATATTTAGAACTAACCTATGTAATGAGACAGAGACACTAATTCTCTGCAAAACATTTCCGTATGTCTAAAGTGGCTAGGGGTGACCCCCCCCCCCCCAAGGAGTGAGAGACACCTCAGTTTACGTAGAACCCTTAGGCCTCATGCACACGAGACGCTGGTGCAAACTCTGCTGAACACGCGTTTGCGTCTAGAAGCGTCTGCAGAGCAGAGAATGACATTTTGTGACCCAACTTCGCGGCCCCGTATCTCGGGGCCACTTGATGCTAGGAACCCCAAATTTGGTGTGCTAACACAGTGGAACTAGCACTATAACATATCCAAATGCTAGGAACCCCAAATTTGGATATGTTATAGTGTTAGTGCTGCCAGCACTGGGGAGCTACATTTCAATGAGGGAAGCATGAATGCCAACATGTACTGTGACATACTGAAGCAGAGCATGATCCCCCCCTTCGCAGACTGGGCCGCAGGGCAGTATTCCAACATGATAACGACCCCAAACACACCTCCAAGATGACCATTGCCTTGCTAAAGAAGCTGAGGGTAAAGGTGATGGACTGGCCAAGGATGTTTTCAGACCTAAACCCTATTGAGCATCTGTGGGGCATCTTAAAACGAAAGGTGGAGGAGCGCAAGGTCTCTAGCATCCACCAGCTCCACGATGTCATCATGAAGGAGTGGAAGAGGACTCCAGTGGCAACCTGTGAAGCTCTGGTGAACTTCATGCCCAAGAGGGTTAAGGCAGTGCTGGGGACAGCACATATTCACTGTTATACAAGATGTGCACTCACTACTTTACATTGTAGCAAAGTGTCATTTCTTCAGTGTTGTCACATAAAAAGATATAATAAAATATTTACAAAAATGTGAGGGGTGTACTCACTGTTAGGAGATACTGTATATCAAACATCGCATTGTTCACATGTATGAATAGACATGAAAGCATATATAGTTATTCATAAAAATGGGAAACATCACATTCAAAATTTATGCCAGCTGGTTTCCTGGTATTGAAATAAAATATCCAATATACCTCTCTCTTACAAAGCCTCCTAAATTTGTCCCCGCCCCTAATTGTCGGGAACTTTTTTTTCTACTGTGTAAATAATTAGACTGGATACATTTTTTCTGATGTCTAGCATTCCAATGCCTAGCAATGCCTAGCAACATTAGTGTTGTGGTTTTTCTCTATATCGTATAGATGGTCATGAAGGTGATCCCTTAAACTGCTAGTCATCCGACCAATATACTGAACCTGACAAGATGTACAAGTGAAAATATAGACCAAGTACCTGGTGTTGCAATTAATGAAAGATTAAATTTTTGATTGCTTATCGGTAGTGGTGGAGCGGATGATGTCCCCCCTAAAAATATGAGGACAGCATGTGCATTCATTCAAACCACACCGAAAGGTGCCTTTGAAATGTAACAAAAGGGGACAAACTTTTTTGCTGGTGTAAAGACTAGGAGACAGTGTTCAGCCTAAGGTGGGGCTCTACGAGATAAAGTCTTAACCCCTTTTGACAGAATCTGTGCATATACAGAATCATTAAACAGTACTGGTAAGTACTTATAAAAAAAAAAGAAAAACTTATAAAAATTATATTTCTGATTTGCCAAAGTCTGTAGTGAATGGGGTAGAAAATACGGGAATGTTAGAGTGTTAAGAAATGTTGCTATTATTTTTATTTCTATTTTTACCCTGCAATAATTTCTCTTGTGGGGTTTTATTAGCAATGCTGGTGGCTCTATGCAACGCTGATTTAGGGTAGCGCTGTCTTCAAAATGTTAGGTCATGTCAAATACCTCTCGTTTATAGTCTGACTCCTTATTGCAGATACGTTTTAATCTCAGGAACTGCCTACTGGAATACCTCTCAAGGTGTATTTGGGGTGACTAGAGTCCACTCTCAAGAGAGCATTGCCTACTGAGGGTTTCCTAAAGAGACTTGATGTCACCCTATTGTCTTCACCCCTCAACTGTACATCAAAGAAAATAAATTGATTTGGGATCCCAATGTCCCGTGAACTGCAGATTTAGGTCATTGTTGTTCATATAGCACAATTGTCTAAACATTCTTGGAGACAATGAAAAGCAGGTCGTCTATATAGCGACAGTAGAATAGCTTATCTATACGGCAGGGACTGTCAGTCCCAAAGATGCGGGACCTCTCCCACCATCCCATGTAGAGATTGGCTAGGGAGGGGGAAAACCTAGCTCCCATAGAGGCCCCATATCTCTGTAAGTAGCAGTCCCTGTCGAACATGAAATAATTGTGAGTGAGTAAATATTCTAAACTCAACAAAATGAACTCCTGATGGACAAGGGAATAGCCACTATACCTGGTCAAAAAGAAGGAGACTGCTTGTAAGCCTAGAGAATGAGGAATGGAGGAATATAAACCTGTAACATCGCAAGTAACCCACTTTGAACCCTCATTCCACTCAAAATCCTTCAGTTTCACAAGTAGTTGTTTTGTGTCCCTAAGGTAACCAGGTAAGATAACAACTAAGGGTTGTAACTGGGGTCCACCCATTGGCCCAGACGCTAATTAAGAGAGCCAATGCCTGCAACAATGAGCCTCCCTCTTAGGGGGTCACATTCCTTATGGATTTTAGGGAGATGGTGGAAAATGGGCATTATAGGGCATTCTGGAATAACATGTCCTTTTCTTTTGAGGTAAATATGCCTACCATAACCCCCCTATCTAATAGTAAGGATAATTATTTTTCGAAAGACTGTGTGGGGTCACTTTTAAGGGGCAAAAATGTTTCAGGATCAGATAATTGACATATGGCTTCAGTTCTATAGACCCCTGAGTCCAAAACCACCACTGAGCCCCCCTTATAGGCATTTCTGATAAAAATGCTATCATCCTCGCTATGATTTCTGAGCGACACTTTTTCATGACCTGTAAGATTATTAAACATGGAATTAGCAGGAGATTTACAGGCTAGATTAGTCAAATCCCTCTCCACAAGTTTTTGGAAAAGATCCATGTCCTTGATCCACGACCCGACAGGATAGAAATTGGATTTAAGTTTAAAAGGTATACCAACCATTTCACATCCCGGTTCTACAGTGCAAGGATCAGATTTGAAAAAGCTAAATCAACAAAATAATTCAAAATACATGCCTCAGAAAACAATTGGGGAGAGGGAGGAGACTCACCCACCGCAGACTCATCATTGGAGGAAATCTCTTCACCCATATGTTCACCAAGACAATGTTTCCTTAAGGTTAATGAGCGGACAAATTTGTTAACATCCTATATTGTACCGAATACATGAAAACATCTGGTTGGACAAAAATAGTCCTTTCGATAGTAGAGATACCTCTGCTTCATTCAAAAAGTATAAATTTAGGCCTTCTCTAGGGGATGCACAGCCAGGGGTTTGCACAGGCAGGGATTGCATTGGCAACTATCATTTTGGATAAAGTATTCATATATGATTAAGTATTACACTTCGGCTCAGCACAACTCCTCTCTATACCTCTACAGGTATGTGTCAGCTCAACCACATCTTTCACCTTTAATTGAAACTGGGATCTGCTTGCTATTTCTGTGTATGTACTTTTGGTGATCTATGCTGCCTTCAAATTCTTTACCACTGTCCATATCACGGTGATGTTTATTTTGCTTTC
Organism: Lithobates clamitans; assembly: GCA_037952925.1. Classification (NCBI taxonomy): domain Eukaryota; kingdom Metazoa; phylum Chordata; class Amphibia; order Anura; family Ranidae; genus Lithobates; species Lithobates clamitans. Next base: position 1,678,761 of record JBBGZY010000385.1, read on the forward strand.
TTATTGTCTATACCTAAATTATGAGCTGTTCTTATCTTGCATTGGCAACTATCATTTTGGATAAAGTATTCATATAAGTATTACACTTCGGCTCAGCACTTTAGCGAATGCACAAAGCGAAAATCTACAACAGACTTCTGCAGAACACTAAACAGACTACAGGTGACCTGATTCTCCATCAAACTTTTACATCTCTCATCCAGGCTTCCTCTCAATCTCACCACTCTGCATCATGCACGCCCCACTTTTCCTTCTCACAGTTGCATCCTCTCTCCCTAAATTCTCTCTCCTTCACCCAACTTCTCCACCCCACAGCTTATATATTACCCTCACTCCTGTCTTCACCTTATTACTGCACATATCAGCTCCTGCTAATTCTGAACCCATATACCAATAAAACGTGCAGGACACATGTCCCCCCACATAAGTCACACTCCCATATCACCTCTCTCACCCTTCTGCTTCTCCTAACTTCTGGAGATATTTCCCCAAATCCTGGACCGTCATCATTTACCTTCGGCCAACATACCCAGCATCCCCCATCCTCTGATAGCAGCCGCAATCCACACAATCTCATTTCTATTCCTCTTCAGCCTAGAACCAGCCTCCCCTTCTCCTGTGCCCTTTGGAATGCCCGTTCTGTTTGTAATAAACTCACCACCGTCCATGACCTATTTATTACAAACTCCCTGAACCTACTTGCAATTATTGAGACCTGGATTCAAGAATCTGACCTTATTTCTCCTGATGCTCTCTCCTATGGTGGCCTCCTGTGGACTTACTCTCCCAGGCCTAGTGGACGGAAAGGAGGTGGTGTTGGAATCCTCCTATCCCCTCAAAGCACTTTTCAGGTTCTTCATCCACCCTCCTCTCTGTCCCTCTCCTCATTTGAAGCTCACTGTATTTGTCTATTTTCTCCAGTTTCATTGAGAATTGCTGTGATCTATCGGCCCCCTGGACCAGTATCAAACTTCCTTGACGACTTCTCTGCCTGGCTACCCTACTTTCTCTCTTCTGAAATTCCAACAATCATTGTTGGTGACTTCAACATCCCTGTTAATCTTAACACTCCCGCTACTTCTAAGCTGCTGAGCTCAACCTCCTCTTTTGACTTAAAACAATGGACATATGCTTCTACTCACTCTATTGGCAACTGCCTTGACATCATATTCCCCTACCTATGCACTCCGCACAACCTCTCCAATATTCCTTTTCCTCTCTCTGATCACCACCTTATTAGTTTAGCTCTCTCCTTGTCTGCCTCCTCCTTGCCTTCCAACTACCAAACTATTACCCGTAAAAACCTTCGCCATCTTAACCCTTCTCTTTTTTTTCTGCTATAGATTGTCTCTACGACAAAATCTCACCCTTGTCCTGCCCCAACTTCTGTCTACAACAGTTCACTGTCATCCACCCTGGATACCTTCGCCTCCCACACTACACACAGAATCAGACCCCGACTGCTACAACCCTGGCAGACAAACAATACCAGACGCCTCAAAAACTTAGCCACACTCTTGAGTGTCTGTGGTGTAAGACTAAGTCACAGCAAGATTTCAGCCAATGTAAATCTGCCCTCCAAAAATCCATTTCTGCCTCCACACTGCCAAACAGACCTACTTTATCACTCTCATTAACACCCTCATTAACACCCTCTCACGCAGTCCCCGTCAACTCTTTTCTACCTTTACCACTCTACTTCGTCCTTTTATTACCTGCACCCACTAACTTACTCACTGCCCAGGAGATTGCTAATCACTTCAAAAATAAGATATAGACAATTCGTCTCGAGATCTCCGCTCTACAGATATCTCCCTCACTTTACACTCCTTGTTCTCCTGCACAATCAATACTTCCCTCTTTTAACCCAGCTACTATAGCGGAAGTCACTAAACTTTTTTCTAACGCCCACCTAACCTCCTGCCCCCTGGACCCTGTTCCTTCTCAAATACTACGGTCACCATCTGACTCTATCCTACACTCTTTAACTCATATCTTCAACCTCTCACTCTCTACTGGCATCCTCCCCAACCCTCTAAACATGCGCTAGTCACTCCCATACCAAAAAAGGCTTCACTAGACCCCACCAATCTTACAGCCTAAGACCCATCTCTTTACTCCCTTTTGCAAACTCCTTGAACGTTTAGTCTGCAACCGACTGAAGCGACCACCTCATTGAGAATATCCTTGATCCCCTTCAGTCAATAGAGTTAGGGACCTATTCCGTAGGGAAACCAGATGGATATATCTTTTGAAGAGTCTGGCCCCGAAAGGATTGAACATAGAACTGGATCTTAACTGCTTTATTAATGATTTTTAATGTAAAGTTATCTCGGTTTTGTAGGGTTCCGATTTTCTGTAGTCTCTTTTAGTCCCACCTTTTTTAGGAATTTTTAAAGATTTTTAGTAGTTTTTTTTTTTTTTTTTTTTTTTTTTTTGATAAGAAGGGAAGAAGGGAAAAAAAAAAAAAAAAGAAGAAAAAAGATTTTTTAGGGATCTCTTAGGGTTTGATTATAGGAGACATCATCGTCATGATAATAGCTTGATGTGATGCCCCCATGTGGGTATGAGTGAGGGGGGGTGGTGAGGTCATATCATCATCAGCCCCCGACCCTGTTCACTCGACCTACATAGTAATTTAATAATAGTTCAAATAGAGATATATAATATGGCTCTTGTTATATCCCTTGACATATTTTTGACTTTATCATATAGTATGCAGGGGCAGCCAGTTATAGAGACAGTTTAGTCTGTTTAGTTTACTATGTTTTAATATATCGTTATGAGGGTATATTTTATTTTAGACCCATTCCTGAAAGGGTTGATATATTGGAATAAGATAATCTCTGAGCATGAACACTCAGAGTTTATATTTAATAGTTTTATAATATAGAGTCCATGTGATCTTGTTTAGGGAAAAAAAAAAAAAAAAAAAAGACGGATATATTTGATTGAGAGAGGTTCCCACCATGAATACTTTCACGCATGCTGAAAAATCTGCAAAATGGACACTGGACACTAGGGGGCCGTTTGCCTTTTGATCACCATCCAGCATTTGATAAGGTTGGAAGGGATAGGGTATGCAGTTACCACTCTTGTCCAGCGGGGGAGCCCGGGCAGGATCCCTCTATCCAACTCACTATAATTGGTCTTAGGTTTGAAACAACCATTGGGAATGATATGCATATTTATCAATTAGGTGTGATTTATGTGTAATGTCCAAAAGATTTTCAATGATTTTGTTTTATGAGTGTTTTAAATGAGATATCCCATGCATAATTAGCGGAACGGGGACGCGAGGTGTGCGCATGAGCAATGCACGGCCGAATGGGCGTCAATTAGAAGCAAATATAAGGGGTGAATGACAGCCTGCACAGCCAATCCCATGAATAAGTCTACCTATGACGAAACATGTCGGGGGCGTGGCTGTGAGACGTGACACACAGCGCAGTTGAACTACACAGGAATCAGGAAGTTTTAGTGGAAGGAGGAGTGGAGGAGAGCTGAAGGGAGGGTGAGATTGCAGTGATACTGCAGCCCAGAGAAAGCACACCTCGGGTCCGCCGTGACCACCAGTTGTTTATTATTTGAGTTACACCTGTTTGAAGATTGCTTGAAGATTGATGTGATCCACAAATGATTTCTGCTGTTTTATCCTTTGTACAATGTGAGTGCATCAGTTGAAGGTTGCAGTGGTTTTAATAAATAGTTTTGCTGGTTTACACTATTGGAGCATTTTATTTTCTTACATGTGGATCCATATAACAACTATCCTCCTGGACACGTATCTTGCCATTTTTTACACCTGAGTGTGGTAAAACTTGCGTTTTTTGCCTTGCATGAAAGTGCTGGCATTGTAACTCGGTGAGTGCATTTCTGGAGGGTGTGATTCACTGAGCACAGGGGTGAGGTGGAAGACACACGAAGACACTTAAATGTATGCAGCTGATTTACACTGGATGTGATCACAAGCAGTTCCTCTTGGATGGATCTGATTTATATGGACTGTCATTTAATGTTTTGAGATGTCACAGCATGGAATGCAGTGATTTCACAGAGTGTTTCACGTGAATGTCACAATTATTCATTTAATGTGTGTTATTTGTTACGTGCAGCACAAAACACAGTAGGAGGGTTCCACCACTATTGTGCTATACACAGTTTTTTGGTTACACTTGTTACATGCAGCACTAAACACAGTAGGAGGGTCCCACCACTATTGTGCTATACACAGTTTTTTGGTTACACTTGTTACGTGCAGCACTAAACACAGTAGGAGGGTTCCACCACTATTGTGCTATATACAGTTTTTCGGTTAGACTTGTTACGTGCAGCACAAAACACAGTAGGAGGGTTCCACCACTATTGTGCTATACACAGTTTTTTGGTTACACTTGGTACGTGCAGCACAAAACACAGTAGGAGGGTTCCACCACTATTGTGCTATATACAGTTTTTTGGTTACACTTGTTACGTGCAGCACAAAACACAGTAGGAGGGTTCCACCACTATTGTGCTATACACAGTTTTTTGGTTACACTTGTTACGTGCAGCACTAAACACAGTAGGAGGGTCCCACCACTATTGTGCTATACACAGTTTTTTGGTTACACTTGTTACGTGCAGCACTAAACACAGTAGGAGGGTCCCATCACTATTTTGCTATATACAGTACTCTAGGGGAGTATTGGGCTAGCAGTGGCATGGTGGAGTAAATATTTTGCCTGTATACTTTATAATTTAAAGGGGCAGCTGTTCCTATTTTCGCTTGTTTTCATCGATTCTCACGGTTTCATTACACTTTATACACACCATTTAACACTGGTCAACACTATTTGTGAGAGTAAGGAATTTGATGTTTTGGGTGCTCACCACCTAATATTGGTTCACACCATTATTTGAGTTTATTTAGAGGCATTGGCGCGGTGGGGGTGTCTGTTTGGTGGAAGGGCGCTCTAGTGAGGATACCCAGTGTTTATAATCACTTCAAAAATAAGATATAGACAATTCGTCTCGAGATCTCCGCTCTACAGATATCTCCCTCACTTTACACTCCTTGTTCTCCTGCACAATCAATACTTCCCTCTTTTAACCCAGCTACTATAGCGGAAGTCACTAAACTTTTTTCTAACGCCCACCTAACCTCCTGCCCCCTGGACCCTGTTCCTTCTCAAATACTACGGTCACCATCTGACTCTATCCTACACTCTTTAACTCATATCTTCAACCTCTCACTCTCTACTGGCATCTTCCCCAACCCTCTAAACATGCGCTAGTCACTCCCATACCAAAAAAGGCTTCACTAGACCCCACCAATCTTACAGCCTAAGACCCATCTCTTTACTCCCTTTTGCAAACTCCTTGAACGTTTAGTCTGCAACCGACTGAAGCGACCACCTCATTGAGAATATCCTTGATCCCCTTCAGTCTGGATTTCGCCCACAGCACTCCACAGAAACTGCCCTCCTAAAACTCACAAACGACTTACTAACAGCCAAAACCAACGGTCATTATTCCGTACTCTTACTTTTTGACCTTTCCGCTGCCTTTGATACAATTGACCACCCCCTTCTCTTCAAAAAACTCAATTTGCTTGGTCTCCATGGCTGCACTCTCCGTTGGTTTGAATCTTACCTATCTCATCGCACCGTCAGTGTCACTTACAACTTCACTTCCTCCTCTCCAACTCCTCTTACCATTGGGTTCCCCCAAGGTTCTGTCCTTGGACCTCTACTATTCTCGATCTACACATTCTCCCTGGGTCAGCCTCCCATGGCTTCCACTACCATTTATATGCTGATGACACCCAAATCTATCTCTCTGCCCCTCAGCCCACCCCATCAATCTCCTCACGCATCACTGATTTACTAACAGACATATCAGCCTGGATGTCATACTACTTCCTCAAACTGAATCTATCTAAAACTGAGTTCTTAATATTTCCTCCCCCACATGCCCCTTCCCCTGACTTCTCTGTCAAGATCAATGGCACATCTATCAGTCTGTCCCCACATGCCAGGGTGCTAGGGGTAACCTTAGACCCCGAACTGTCCTTTCAGGCCCACATACAATCCCTGTTCAAATCATGCTGCCTTAGCCTCCGCAACATTTCCAGAATACGCCCCTTTTTAACTAATGACACCACCAAGCTTCTAATTCACTCCCTGGTTATCTCTCGCCTTGCCTACTGAAACTCCCTCCTCATTGGATTACCTTTACATAGACTATCCCCCCTTCAATCCATAATGAATGCCGCTGCAAGACTCATCCTCCTTACCAACCATTTAGTGTCCTCCACCCCTCTCTGCCAATCCCTCCACTGGCTTCCATTCACCCAACAAATAAAATTCAAAGTACTAACAATAATTTACAAAGCCATCCATAACTCTGCCCCCAGCTTCATCACTAACCTAGTCCCAAAATACCAACCAAGCTGCTCTCTTTGGTCATCCCAAGACCTCCTGCTCTCTAGCTCCCTTGTCACCTCCTCCCATGCTCGCCTCCAGGATTTCTCCAGAGCTTCTCCCATCCTTTGGAACTCCCTACCCCAATCTGTCTGACTGTCCCCAAATCTATCCATCTTTAGACGATCCCTAAAAACCCTTCTCTTTAAAGAAGCCTATCCTGCTTCTAACTAACACTGTTTTACTTTCTCCATCAGCTCATCCCCCACAGCTATTACCTTTTGTATCAATTGACCCTTCCTCTAATGAACAGGGCCCTCTGATTCCTCTTGTACCAAATTGTAATGTAACTGTAATGTCTGCCTTTATTTTGTTAAGCACTGCGCAAACTGTTGGCGCTATATAAAACCAGTATAATAATAATAATAATAATAATAGTAGAGATACCTCTGCCTCATTCAAAGTCCGCTGGGATAAATTGAGGACATTGGTGGTTACCGTTGGGAGCGACCCCTGAGCTGGTATCGGCTTCCATTGACACCGTTGGTGTTTTCTCCCTCCTCTCCTTGTTTTCTTGTAGTTTTCTTTTTCTTTTTGTTGAGGCCCCGAGCATTCCGGTTTAAAGTCTGTAAATTGGATGCAGTGACTGCTAAGGTGTCATTGGCAGATTAATTTTGAAGATCACTTTGAAAATCTGAGAAACTGACCTGTTTCTTGGTTGATTTTTTACGTGGATGGCCAGAGAAATAGGATTTCTTCCAGGTGTAAACGTTATTACACTCGTAATCAATACAATCTCTAGTTATCTTATCTTTTAACCTGGCGATGACATCTCTCTCCAGCTTATCCAGTTTACTATTCAAATGGTTATCCAACTCAGAGAACCTACTGTGGCTTTGTAGTCCTGATAAATCTTTCTGGATAGTGGACATTTCGCCTTGTAACCGTTCCAAATCCTTTGTTTTTGAGCTGATAATAATCTGCATTAATTTGGAAGAACAGGCAGATAGCGTGTCCGTCCACTCCATCTTGAGATTATTGTCATAAAGATCGAAGGTTGGAAACGTTTTGATTCTTAGGCCACGAGGAATATGCTCCAGTGTAAAATACTCCATAAGTGTGCTTATATCCCAAAAGGCTCGTATCTCTCTGGCCATAAGATGTTATAATCTCCGAAAGGACCGTTGCAATGTAACACTGTCTTCGTCTGATAATTCTAACATGTGAACATGTTAGCCCGATCCGAGAGGCTTGTCAGATGGTGCAGTAAGGGCTCTACTGAAAATGAGTTCCAAAGTTGCAGGGACCGATGTAGGGTGATCCATAATGAATGTGAAAAAACACGGGGGAACAAACGATGAAGTAATCGTCCTGAAAAGGTGGTGTTTTGTTTTTAGGCTATGTTTGTGGTCCTTTTGAGAAGGGATATCTATCAGTAAAGGGTTAATGCATATCTTGCACGATTTCAGTTTCAGCTGTTTCCATTACTACTGAGAGTGTTCTAATTGGTCCCATGATGGAGTGGGTGTTAACTTGCACGATGATTAAATCTTTTAATATTTGTATATATACTACTGATTTTTAATCTGTTATTTGGGTATGACTAAGCATCGATAAAGTGGTGTGAAACGCGTCAGTGTTGTGCTTTTTTGTCTGATTGTTGCATGGACTATTTTCAATAAAGGAATTAATTTGGAGTGCGGCCATCCGGACTTTCTTTGTTCACTCACAGCATACTTGAACCAACATCCTGGGAAGACATAGAAAAACTGCCAAAATGTGAAGCCAATAAATGGAGAAAGGCAGCTGAAAAAGAATTAGAGTCACTTCAAGAAAATAAAACCTGGACACTCCAAATTAATTCCTTTATTAAAAATAGCCCATGTAACAATCAGACAAAAAAGCACAACCCTGACTTACAACACCTAACCGCAAAACTTTAGGAAGTAAGTGGACTTTCAAAGTAAAGTTTCTGTTTCAGCTGTTTCCATTACTATCAAGAGTGTTCTAATTGGTCGCACATGATGAAGTGGGTTTTAAATTGCACGATGATTAAGTCTTTTAATTTTTGTATATATACTACTGATTTTTAATCTGTTATTTGGCTATGACTAAGCACCAGTAAAGTGGTGTGAAACGCTTGTGCTTTTTAGTCTGATTGTTGCATGGACTATTTTCAATAAAGGAATTCAATTGGAGTGCGGCAATCCAGACTTACTACGTTCACACACAACATACTTAAACCAACATCCTGGGAAGACATAGAAAAACTTCCAAAACGTGAAGCCAATAAATGGAGAAAGGCAGCTGAAGAAGAATTAAAGTCACTTCAAGAAAATAAAACCTGGACACTCACAGAGCTCCCTTCTAACCAAAATTATAGAAAGTAAGTGGACTTTCAAAGTAAAGTGAGACGCAGAAGGGAATATCCACAAATACAAAGCCAGACTAGTTGCCAAGGGTTACTCCCAGAAATTCAGTGAAGATCATGATGAAACATTTGCTCCCGTCGTAAAACACTCCACCATCAGAGTGCTTCTTAGTGTTGCAGCCGGGAAGGGCATGCAAGTCAAACACCTAGATGTTAAAACTGCTTTCCTATATGGAGACACTAAGGAAGATCTCTAAATGGAGCAACCACCAGGGTTTGAGCAAGGAGACAACCTTGTGTGTAAGCTTCAAAAGAGCATCTATGGTCGTAAGCAATCTGCAAGGATGTGGAATGAGAAAGTGAACAAAGTACTTACCAGAGAGGGATTCTCAAGAAGTAAAGCAGACACCTGTCTCTACTCCAAGAATCAAGAAGACAGATGGGTATACATCCTTATCTATGTTGATGACATAGATATTAGTGTCAGGAAGCTAGTTCTTAGGTAATTTGGACAGGGTATAATCCCCAATCCTCATTAAATTAGTAGGTACGATGCCCAGTGGGTGTGGAGATGCGACTCTGTGTGCATCTTGCGGCATTTATGCATTCCTTGATAATCCGATCGAGGGCGAATACTGCTGTGCAAAATGTAAGCACATTGTTTCCCTGGAAGCCCAGGTTCTGAATCTGGGGAAGCAACTGTCAGCACTGAGAAGTCCCTCCATACTAAAGGAAAGCCAGGAATGTACACGGCAGGTGCCGGCAGGGGCCAGCACAGAGGCGGGTGGAGACAAAGAGGTGCAGGCACTAGGAAAGAGTAAATGGGTGACATTCAGGAACGGTAGAGGGGGAAGTGCCAGGGAGGCTGATGCAGGGCTGGAGCATCCCAATAAGTATGCTCCATTGAGTGACATTGGTGAAACCAATCAGGGACCAGCACTGATGGATCTGAGGGCCTCTCCTAGCTCCTGGGGGAAGAACTCCTCCAGTGAGAGTGGGGGGAAGCAAAAGGAAAGGAAAGACAGGTTTTGGTAGTAGGGGACTCAATTCTTAGAAGGACAGAGAGGGCAATCTGTAACAAAGACCTTTAACACCGAACTGTATGTTGTCTACCGGGTGCTCGGGTTCGGCACATCACGGATCTGGTGGACAGATTACTGGGAGGGGCTGGGGAAGACCCAGCTGTCATGGTGCACGTTGGCACCAATGACAAAGTCAGAGGCAGATGGAGTATCCTAAAGAACAATTTTAGGGACTTGGGAGCTAAATTGAGGAAAAGGACCTCCAAGGTAGTATTCTCAGGAATACTACTGGTACATCGAGCCACACCAGAAAGGCAGATTGAGATTAGGGAAGTAAACAAGTGGCTAAAGAGCTGGTGTAGTAAGGAGGGGTTTGGGTTCCTGGAGGACTGGGCCGACTTCTCAGTCGATCACCAGTACTATAGAAGGGACGGACTGCACCTAAATGAGGAGGGTGCAGATCAGCTGGGAGTAAAGATGGCCAAAAAGTTAGAGATAGTCAGCACGGAACATATTCCAGAGGGTAGTATCGGGGGCATTAGTGGTAGGTTGACTTAAGCACACAAACCCAAGGTAAGTATAGTAACAAGTCCTAGTTGCAATCTCAGAACACCCAATAAGTGGATAGTCCGCGACCAGTCTGAACTACGTGGCATGTTCACCAATGCCAGGAACCTGGCGGACAAGATGGGTGAACTAGAGATACTGTTGTACAAGGAGGATTTTGATTTTGTGGGAATTTCAGAGACCTGGTTCAACAGCTCTCATGATTGTCTGGCAACCATTCAAGGGTATACCCTTTATCGCCGGGATAGAGAGGGTAAAAAAGGGGGAGGGGTATGCCTATATATTAAGAATACTGTACAAGTGAATGTGAAAGATGACATCACTAAGGGGGCTAGGGAGGAGGTGGAATCCTTATGGGTAGAGCTCCAAAGGGATGAAGCTAAGGGGAAGATATTCTAAAAAACAAACAGAATCTTACGAGCTACCATGTGAAAATCCAACAGATAATTAGAGATGATTAAAGGACAGCTGCTAGCATTGATCATGTCACATATGCTCGTGCCAAAAAAGTTTTTTACCAATATAATGCTGCGCTATCCAAATGTAATCATACAGTAAACGTACTAAATCATAATATTACTGGCTGCAGTTAAACAGTGGTGGTGAGATATTCTATCCCTGTATAAAAAATCTAGTGAAAATAATAATGCAGTCTTATGCGATTATAAGTTGCGATCATGAATTAAAAATTGCAATACAATGCAATCCTCCCAATGATAAGCTGTGTAGCATACACACCTCTATATACACATGTAGCATTCATATGCAATAGAGAAATTTACAACCCTGTGCGATAATTGCGATACTGCGATAATTGCAGTGACAACCTGTAATTTACAATTTACAAATCTATATAAAAGTGCATCAATATACAATAATGAATATAAAAATAAAGTGAACCGTGTTCAAAGTGCTCTTGCGGCAAACTAATTCAGGCATTTATCTGTGTCCGTAAAATCGCAGCAAGTCCATTCATAAATACTCCATTCTTCTGGTGCTCATTGCAGATGATAAAACAGATAATATAACAGTAAAGTGCTTGTGTCCACTCTTGTGCTCCCCCTTTGGTGTATGCGCTCACCTTAGAGCGTGTGACCTTGCACCTAAGCGCGTTCAAAACACGCTTTTAAACCACCTCTGGGTTTATGGTCAGCATTTAGATCCTTGGATGGTTGCTTGCAGCAATATTTATATGGAATACAGAGGAAACTGGATAGTGTATTACCGTTTTAAAAGTTTTATTTAAAATGACAATATCCCCTATATTAGGGCTAGGGATGAACCTGATGTTCCAGTTGAACGTAAGTTCGATTGGAACATTGGGTGTTCCCCTGTTCGCCGAATAGCGAACAATTTGGGGTGTTCGCGGGAAAATTCGAACACCCTTTAAAAACCATGGGAGAAATCAAAAGTGCTAATTTTAAAGGCTTATATTCATGGTATTGTCATAAAAAGTGTTTGGGAACCTGGGTCCTGCCCCAGGGGACATGTATCAATGCAAAAATAAGTTTTAAAAACGGACGTTTTTTTCAGGAGCAGTGATTTTAATAATGCTTAAAGTGAAATAATAAAAGTGAAATATTCCTTTAAATTTTGTACCTGGGGGGTGTCTATAGTATGCCTGTAAAGTGGCGCATGTTTCCCGTGTTTACAACAGTCCCTGCACAAAATGACATTTCTAAAGGAAAAAAAGTCATTTAAAAGTACTCGCGGGTATAATGAATTGTCGGTCTTGTCCCCAAGCCGTGTCATGTCATTTTTACCATTTTCACACTTTGTGAAATGGTAGGGGTACATTTGTACTCCGTTATCATTTCACACAGGGGGGGAGGCCGGGATCTGGGGGTCCCCTTGTTAAGGGGGCTTTCAGATTCCGATAAGCCCCCTGCCCGCAGACCCCCACAACCACCGGGCAAGGGTTGTGGGGATGAGGCCCCACTTTGGGCTACCCCAAAGCACTCCAAACCCCATGTTAAGGGCATGTGGCCTGGTACGGTTCAGGAGGGGGGGCGCTCTCTCTCCCCTCCCTCTTTTCCTGCGGCCTGCCAGGTTGCTCGGATAAGGGTCTGGTATGGATTTTTGGGGGGACCCCCATGCCATTTTTTTTTAATTTTGGCGCTTGGTTCCCCTTAATATTCATACCAGACCCAAAGGGCCTGGTAATGGACTGTGGGGGAATCCCATGCCGTTTTTTTCAATGACTTTTATGTATATTGCCAGGACCGACAATTCATTATAGCCGCAAGTACTTTTAAATTACTTTTTTTCCTTTAGAAATGTAATTTTGTGCAGGGACTGCTGTAAACACGCGAAACATGCGCCACTTTACAGGCATACTTTAGACACCCCCCAGGTAAGAAATTTAAAGGAATATTACACTTTTATTGTTTCACTTTAAGCATTATTAAAATCACTGCTCCTGAAAAAACGTCCATTTTTAAAACTTTTTTTTTGCATTGATACATGTCCCCTGGGGCAGAACCCGGGTCCCCAAACACTTTTTATGACAATAACTTGCATATAAGCCTTTAAAATGAGCACTTTTGATTATTCATGTTCGTGTCCCATAGACTTTAGCGGTGTTCACGTGTTCGAACAAATATTTTGCCTGTTCACATGTTCTGCTGGCTCATCCCTAATTAGGGTACTCACATTTAATAGGTGCTATGAGCGCACCACTCTGTATCAAGCCAAACAAATATAAAGGCGCTGTGCTGATGTGTCCTCTCCCGCTCTGAGAACACTCCACTGTCTCACAAGCCGTCCTGTCCCCTACCTGTCGATACCAGGAAATGACATATCTTCCTCAGGGGGAATTTTATTGGACGGTTGAGATGTCAATCATTTTATAGTGTCATCGCGGCCATTTTGTTGAAGACCATGGACATTCTAAAGTTTATTGTATGCTAGTGGCCATTTTCTGTTGGGTCAGAATGCTCCACACTACCCATACTGCATGCCGTGTACTGTGACCAAGCACAGTAACACACAGCAGCATATAACATCAGTTTATAATGGCTTATAAGGCGCTCATTAGCCTAAAATTAGCCTATATATCCCTCTACAGGTTACATTCAAGATGGTATGTAAGGAGAAGGACACATCTTCAGAGCGCCATGGTTCAGATGTTAGATGCACCAACTAAAAATAAAGCCTTACTGGATCTACTGATTACCAACAATACAGACATGATCACGGATGTGGAAATACGGAGCAATTTAGGAAACAGCAATCACAGGTCAATTGGACAAGGGGAATACAAAGACACTGAATTTCAAAAGAGCTAACTTCCCTAAACTACGAAACCTGTTAGAAGGCATGAACTGGGATAAAATCTTAGGAACAAAGAACACGAAGGAGAGATGGGTTTGCTTTAAGAGCATATTAAATAAGGGCATTAGCTAATGCATCGCATCCCATCGGGTAATAAATATAAAAGAGCAAACAAAAGTCCTGGGTGGCTTAACTCCAATGTATAAATGCATAAAAAAGCAAAGGAGAAGGCCTTCAAAAAATACAAGGTTGAGGGAACATCATCAGGATTCAGACTTTGTAAAGAATGTAACAAGAAATGTAAGGGTGCAATTAAAGCGGCTAAGATAGAACATGAAAGACACATAGCGGAAGAGATAAAAGAAAATCCCAAGAAGTTCTTTAAGTATGTAAACAGTAAAAAAGGGAGGACAGACCATATTGGCCCCATAAAGAATGAGGAAGGACATCTGGTTACAAAGGATGGGAAGATGGCGAAGGTATTGAATTTATTCTTCACGAGGGAATCGGGGGGCTTCAGTCACCAAAACTGCAGTGTTTATCCCTATGACACATCACAGGAAGCACTTCCATGGTTAACAGAGGACAGAATTAAAATTAGACTTGGGAAACTTAACATTAATAAATCACCAGGACCAGATGGCTTGCATCCGAGGGTACTTAGGGAACTCAGTCAAGTAATTGCCAGACATTTGTTCCTAATTTTTACTGACAGTCTACTGACTGGAATCATACCAGGTGATTGGAGAAAAGCCAATGTTACACCAATATTTAAAAAAGGCCCAAAATACATCCCTGGGAATTATAGACCAGTTAGCCTAACATCAATAGTATGCAAGCTCTTGGAGGGGATGATAAGGGACTATATACAAGATTTTAGTAACGAGAACGGTATCTTTAACAGTAATCAGCATGGATTCATGAAGAATCGTTTTTGCCAAAATAAATCTATAAACCTTCTATGAGGAGGTGAGTTGCCATCTAGATAAAGGAAGGCCCGTAGACGTGATGTATCTGAATTTTGCAAAAGCATTTGACACGGTTCCACATAAACATTTACTGTACAAAATAAGGTGTGTTGGCATGGACCATAGGGTTAGTACATGGATTGAAAACTGGCTACAAGGGTGAGTTCAGAGGGTGGTGATAAATGGGGAGTACTCGGAATGGTCAGAGGGGGGTAGTGAGGTCCCCCAGGGTTCTGTGCTGGGACCAATCCTATTTATTTTGTTCATACACGACCTGGAGGATGGGGTAAATAGTTCAATCTCTGTATTTGCGGATGATACTAAGCTAAGCAGGGCAATAACTTCTCCACAGGATGTGCAAACCTTGCAAATAGATCTGAACAAATTAATGGGGTGGGCAACTACATGGCAAATGAGGTTTATTTGTAGAAAAATGTAAAATAATGCATTTGAGTGGCAAAAATATGAATGCAATCTATACACGGGGGGGGGGGGGGGGACCTCTGGGGGAATCTAGGATGCAAAAAGGACCTGGGGATCCTAGTAGATGACAGGCTCAGCAATGGCATGCAATGCCAAGCTGCTGCTAACAAAGCAAACAGAATATTGGCATGCATTAAAAAGGGGGATCAACTCCAGAGATAAAACGATAATTCTCCCGCTCTACAAGACTCTAGTCCAGCCGCATCTGGAGTATGCTGTCCAGTTCTGGGCACCAGTCCTCAGGAAGGATGTACTGGAAATGGAGCGAGTATAAAGAAGGGCAACTAGGCTAATAAAGGGTCTGGAGGATATTAATTATGAGAAAAGGTTGCGAGCACTGAACTTATTCTCTCTGGAGAAGAGACTCTTGAGAGGGGATATGATTTCAATTTATAAATACCATACTGGCGACCCCACAATAGGGATAAAACTTTTTCATGGAAGGGAGTTTAACAAGACACCTGGCCACTCATTAAAATTAGAAGAAAAGAGGTTTAACCTTAAACTACGTAGAGGATACTTTACTGTGATGCCGGGTACATACAAGCGTAATTTTCAACAGAAAAAGTCAGACGGGAGCTTTTCATCGTATATTCCGATCGTGTGTATGCCCCATCGGACTTTATACATCGAAAATTCTGACGGACCTAGAAGGAGAACATGTTTTAATTTTTTCAGACGGAACCAATTCCTATTGGGAAAACCGCTCGTCTGTATGCTGTTCCGACGTACCAAAAACGATGCATGCTCTGAAGCAAGTACGAGGCGAAAGCTATTGGCTATTGAACTTCCTTTTTCTAGTCCCGTCGTACATGTTCTTGATGGTCGGACTTTGGTGTGACCGTGTGTATGCAAGAAAGCTTGAGCGGAATTCCGTCAGAGAAACCTTCAGAGTTTACTCCGACGGAGAAACCACTTGTGTGTACACGGCATAAGAGCAGCAAGGATGTGGAATTCCCTTCCACAGGAGGTGGTCTCAGCAGGGAGCATCAATAGTCTCAAAAAACTATTGTGCCCTGTACACACGACCAAACTTTCAAGCAGACTAGGTCCGACGGTCTTCCCGACGGACTTTCGGCGGACTTTGCAAACTAACAGACTCACGCACACACGACCGGACTTTCCGGCAGAATAGGTCCGGCGGACTTTTGATGGAGTTACGGCGGACTTCCGAACTAACGATTTTATCGGCGAGATTAACACCTTGCGAGCTCCGTCGCGGAGCATACCAGGCCCTCAGGTCTGGTATAGATTTTAAGGGGAACCCCCTACGCTAAAAAAACGTTGTGGGGGTCCCCCAAAATCCATACCAGACCCTTATTTGAGCACGTAGCCCGACCGGTCAGGAAAGGGGGTGGGGACAAGCGAGCGCCCCCCCCTCCTAAACTGTACCAGGCCGCATGCCCTCAACATGGGGTGGGTGCTTTGGGGAAGGGGCCGCCCTTCGCCCCCCCCCACCCCAAAGCACCTTGTCCCCATGTTGATGAGGACAAGGGCCTCTTCCTGACAACCCTGGCCGTTGGTTGGTCTGCGGGCGGGGGGCTTATCGGAATCCAGGAGCCCCCTTTAACAAGGGGGCCCCCAGATCCCGGGCTCCCTGCCCTATGTGAATGAATATGGGGTACATCATACCCCTACCCATTCACCTGGGGAAAAGTGTCAATAAAAAAATACACTAGACAGGTTTTTAAAGTAATTTATTAGGCAGCTCCAGGGGTCTTCTTCCGACTTCAGGGGTCTCTTCCGACTTCTCCACTCTCTCCGACCTCTTCTCCCGGTGTCTGGTTCTTCTCCTGCTCTCCGGCCTCTTTTCCGCTCTCCGGTTATTCTCCCGCTCTCCGGTTCTTCTGCCGGGCTCCTCCGCTATCTTCTGCTCTTTTGCCGTTCTCTTGCTAGTGGTTTTCCCCAGGTGAATGGGTAGGGGTACGAGTACCCCATACCCATTCACATAGGGCAGGGGGCCGGGATCTAGGGGCCCCCTTATTAAAGGGGGCTCCCGGATTCCGATAAGCCCCCCGCCCGCAGACCCCGACAACCAACGGCCATGGTTGTCGGGAAGAGGCCCTTGTCCTCATAAACATGGGCGCCCCCTTCTCCAAAGCACCCAACCCCCATGTTGAGGGCATGCGGCCTGGTAGGGTTCAGAGGGGGGTGCTCGCTTGTCCCCACCCCCTTTCCTGGCTGTGTGCTCGGATAAGGGTCTGGTATGGATTTTGGGGGACCCCCACGCCTTTTTTTGGTGTAGGGGGTTCCCCTTAAAGTCCATACCAGACCTAAGGGACATTGTCGCCTCCCTCTCGCGCTCACTGCAATAGGAAAATGTGTTTTTCCTATTGCAGCGAGCGCGAGATGTATAGTACCCTGTCACCGAGAACCAGCGCGATAGGATCGTGCTGGAAACATTCTCGCGGGCAGGTGCTGGTCCGTCGAACCAGCATACAGATGAACGGGCTTCCCGATAGGAACTGGGTCTGGCGGAGTTCCGGCGGCAAGATTTGAATCATGTTTCAAATCTAAAGTCCGGCGGATTTTCGACCGAAAAGGTCCGTCGGAAGTTCGATGAAGCCCACACACGGTCGGATTGTCTGACGGATTTGGTCCGTCGGACCAGTCCGGTCGAAAAGTCCGCTCGTGTGTACAGGGCATTAGATAAGCACCTGAACGACCGCAACATACACTGATATACAATGCAATACTGACATATAATCACACACATAGGTTGGACTTGATGGACTTGTGTCTTTCACCTACTATGTAACTATTAACATTATAACCTGTTTTATAGATCGTTCACAAGCTGAAAGAAAATTTTGAAATCAAAGAGCTTACGAACATTAGCTACTATCTGGGAATCCAAATAGAGAGAGAAGAATATGGAAGTTATCTTCTCAACCAATCTCAGAAAATCTCCAAAATCTTGGAACAATTCCATATGCAGGATGCAAAGGAAGTGAAAAATCTTATGAAACCAGGCTATCAAAAGAGCAATGAAGCAGAAAACTTGCTACCCAACAATGAAATGTATCGCAGAGCAATTGGTAAGCTGCTATATGATGCCACTGTGACAAGACCAGACATAGCCGCAGCAGTGGGCATACTATGCAGGAAAGTTTCAGCTCCTTGTCAGCGCGACTGGAACTCGGTAAAAAGAGTAATGCGGGGGCGCGACCCAGATGGCGGAGTGTCCAGACGCACTTCCCGGAGCTCTGCTGGAACCTTCTCCTACTTTTCCCTGTACCTGAGTGACCCGACGCCCAGAACAGCAGCATTTATCGGCGGATGCCTTCCAAATTATCGGGCCACGGCAAGGGTGGTAAGAAACTTTGCTTTCCCCCGGACACTCCTGCTATTACCGGCCCCGAGCTGCGGCTGCGGTCTGCCAAAATAACATGTGCCAATATGACGGACGGACTCGCCTGCACAAGCCTCCGCCACCCCTCCGGGGATCCGGGAGGTCATGGCGGCTATTGCGTCCTGCCACACTGCCTTAGCCACTTGTGAAACGACCCTCACCAGCAAAATAGAGGCAGTGCAGCTTGGCATGGGGCTTATAAGCCAGGATATGGACAAGGTCCGGTCCTGGCTGACTAATGCGGAGGGAAGAGTGGGACACGTGTAGGACTTAGTGGAAGAACATGATGGTGCCCTCCGCATGCTGCAGTCCAAACTTAAAACCCAATTCCATAAAAGACAATTGGTAACTCACAAGATGTATGAGATGTGAGCACATGTGGGATTAATAATTGACTTCATCTGCTTGTGGGGAAGACGATCTTCTCACTGGTGAAGAGTCAGCTGATGGGTCCAGGGACGCCGGTGGTTCCCAGCGCTTCCAGACACTCAGGACAGCTCACAAACAGTGGTGTGCCTCACTTCGGGTTGGAGAGAGAGCGGGGAGGAGCACGCGTTCGGAGCATGCGTGCTCCTTCATCAGGCTAGCCTGTCTGTGAGCTGTCCTGAGTGTCTGGAAGCACTGGGAACCACCGGCGTCTCTGGACCCATCAGCTGCCTCTTCACCAGTGAGAAGATCGTCTTCCCCACAAGCGGATGAACCACATTATTAATCCCACATGCGCTGACATCTCATACATCTTGTGAGTTACCAATTGTCTTTTATGGAATAAAATGTCTTAATAATGTTGCACTTAGATGGCGCTGCTCTCCTTCTGTCTTTGCCTTCCACAGAGTTACTTCTAGCCTGTCACGAGCTGGCAGCCATCCACAGTCAGTTTATCTAAGAACTCTTCAACTATCCTTGTGCCACAAATGTACCCCTCCACATGAACTCGATGTGAAAGAGAGTTCTAATTATCCACTCTCTCTTTTTTCAGCTGATCGAGCGCACATGATCAAATGTACTTTCTCTTGCTGAGGGGAAGAATCCTACGGTTTTCACTGAAGAGCTCCTACGCCCTCACCTGCCTGCAGCCCAGCTATCCCCCTACTTTATTGTGGAGAGGGCCCACCGTATGCCGCCACAACCGGGCCCACAAGGAGCCCCCCTCGCACGTTTATCCTACGGCTGCTGAATTTCAGGGACCGGGGTGAACTGCTGAGGGCAGTAAGAATGGCAGGGGAATTACACTACAAGAATAACCGGCTTATGATGTTTCCAGATTATTCTGTGGAGACACAAAAGCTCCGCAGGTCATTTGATAATGTTAAAGCTGCTCTCCGTGACAGGAAAATCAAATACAGTGTGCTTTTCCCAGCCAAGCTGCGAGTCATGGATGGGGAAACAGTGAGGTTCTTCACCTCTCCAAAAGATGCAGCAAACTGGATGTAATCCCTGTCGCCACAGGGATGATGACCCCTGATGTGACCACACTCTGAATCAGGCTCTACTGCTATGCCACTCTCTGCTGGGTCTGCAGCCCTTCATTCCTCAATCCCCCCCCACTATTACACATGGCATCAATCCTATGGATGGAGGCTATAAAGCCTTTGTTGTTTTTGGGCCCTGACCATTGCCCAGTTCTCCCACATGTTATTTGTGGGACTCAACCACCAACCCATGGGTAATACGGACCAAGAGATCCACTCTGTCAGAGCCTCGCTGATTTCTATGGGGATCGGATGAAAACGGACCACATCCACTGGACGGATGGCTGATTGTATCACCATCAGTCTGTTTTAAGCGGATCGGATGGCGACGGGTGTCAGCGGACAAATCTCCACTGACATCTGCCTGCCCATAGGAGTAAATGGGTGGCCCGCTCGGATCCGCCTGAAAAATGGACAGGCGGATCCGAGCGGTCTTATCGTGTGAAAGGTCTTATCGGCCCAAAGGAGAATTATCCTCTCTATTTGTCCTGTATACCATTACCATTGAAAGTGAAAGTAAAAGAAAATCACAAATTTTGGGTTGTCACCAGAAAAGTAATAGAGGGGAAATCTTCCAATGGGGACACTAGTTCTTGTGACCTGGGGGTCCCCAAGGATTTCCCTTAATTTGCAAGGATTTCCTCATACTTCCTGTTTGGCTATGGGACAGGAAGTGAAGGTAAATCTATGCAATGGGAAACAGATGGCGAAAAAAAATCTGACAGGGGTTATAAACCTCCCTTGCTCTATCCAAAATAAAAAATAATAAGTTTTGCCTATAGTTGTACTTTAAGGACTTTTCAAAGAAGTTTCACCTATTGAAGCGGGTCCCCCTGTTGCAAGCTAGCATTTTGGGGGTATCCTCTACCACCCCAACTCCTCACCTGCTACAAGTTCTACAGGCAATAAATCATAAAAATGGGCTGTTGCCTGTGTGATTGGTGGTCTCTGCACTGTTTGGGGAAGAACCAGTAAAAATTAGTAGTAATGTAGACAAAAACTCACCCAAGCTCTACTGTATGATTGTAGAATGATGAGCTGAATAACGGTGCTCAGGCTTGTTGTGTCCCATAAACATCAAAATAGCAAAAAATGCCGGCAACTTGATTGCTTCTTCTCAAATCTTTATTGAGCACTAACAGCAGTGCGACATCTGAAGAGCTAACGTGTTTCGGCCGGAGCCTTCCTCATTGCATCAGCTATGAGGAAGGCCAACATGTTTCGACCGGAGCCTTGAGGAAGGCTCAGCTATGAGGAAGGCTCTGGCAGTAACATGTTAGCGTTTTAGATGTCACACTGCTGTTAGTGCTCAATAAAGATTTAAGAAGAAGCAATCGAGTTGCCGGCATTTTTTGCTAGTAAAAATTAGCAGATCCCGGAGGTAGCTCTGCGTTAGATACTTAGATAGTTTTGGCTTTAGATATGCTTTACCTGAATTTTTGTTCCCTTTTAGCTGATCCAAAGTTTATCTGCCTAACTTTTTAGGTCTAACTTTTGTTTCTGACCGCTTTTATAGGATATAATTAAAAAACAGAAATTGAAACAATATGCAAAACAAAAACTAAAATATTTTACTTAGGGTGAAAGATTGCCTGCCAGACCAGCAGTACCCTGTATATAAAAATTAATCACAGTTATTCATTTACCGGAGTTTATCTGGAACAAAAGAGTGCGATCCCGAGTGTGGGCTCGATTTGCATTTATATGGAGTCTGATGAGAGAGCGGAGCAGGCGGTCATTAAAAATGCCGTTAGAGCGCCTTGTGTTTATTAACATCGTGTCACCTAAAATGCCTTCTTCTTTGGAGAGGATGAACGTGCCGTGTCAATGCAAAGCATCAATTGCTGGAATACATATCGTTGATTATTAGCTGAGCTCAATTTCAAGCTAAACTCTAGGTAAGCAGCTACGTATACACTCACCAGCCACTTTTTCAGGTACACCTTGCTAGTACCGGGTTGGACCCCCTTTGGCCTTCAGAACTACCCTAATTCTTCGTGGCATAGATTCAACAAGGTGTTGGAAACATTCCTCAGAGATTTTGATCCATATTGACATGATAGCATCACACAGTTGCTGCAGATTTGTCGGCTGCACATCCATGATGCAAATCTCCAGTTCCACCACATCCCAAAAGTGTTCTATTGGATTGAAATCTGGTGACTTTGGAGGTCATTGGAGTACAGTGAACTCATTAGGAAAAAATACAGAGGAACACCGCTCTGGACTGTGAAACCAAGGATGTGATGAGTGAACAGCGGCAAACCCACTGCAGGTGCTCTGGCTCAGATGTCCTCCTGTACATCCATAGACATTAGTTCAAGCACACAAACAGAGGGGCTAGCAACTCTGGAGATTCCATCTAAAGTCTTTATTATAACATAACCATGATAAAAGTAACAGCTAATGCATTTCTAATAGCTAATGCAAGGCTTGCTGCCTTATTCACAGCACCAACAACTCTACAATTTGCTGCCAAAACGCGTTAGCCTTACTTTTAACATGGTCATCTTATAATGAAAACTTTAGATGGAATCTCCAGAGTTGCCATCTCCTCTTTCTGTGTGCTTAAACAGTGAACTCATTGTCATGTTCAAGAAACCAGTGATGATCTGAGCTTTGTGACATGGTGCATTATAGACATGTGCATGAACAAAAAATTAGTTTTGTTTCATTTAGATTCGGTAATCTAGTTATTTTGCTTTGTTAAATTCGGTTGAGTCATTCAATTCATACTTGGGATTAGTATTCGGAATTCGTATTCGGAATTCGTTTTATGTCTTTCGAATTTTCTTCCAATTTACCAATTTGAAACATTCAAATCAATACATTTTGAATCCGCCAAATCGAAAACTTTACATTTTTTTTTTCGATTTGAATGCGGCAAAGTGAACAAATAAAAGAAAAATCTTCATCAAATGATTACAATGACTCTTCAAATCAACTTTGGCTTAACTAAAGCAGCATTATTTCGAAATGGTACTCTAATAACACACCCAGTCTTTGATTTCAGAAATATGTTTACAGTTCAAATTCAACTGGAATTCGATGTAAAATTTGATTCAAATTTCAATTTGAATTTCGGAAATTTGAACGAATTTAGTTTCGTTATTCTAAGCATTCGGTAAACTTTGTTTATACTGTAATTCGGGTATTGGCTATATCCAAATCTCCGAATAATGAAAAATTTGTCTGCATATTTATTCCGCACATGTCTAGTGCATTATCCTGCTTGAAGGAGCCATCAGAAGATGGTGGCTTTCCCTTTATGACTGCTGATGGCTCCATCCCTTTATGCCTACACTGTAGTCATAAAGGACTGGACATGGTCAGCAACAATACTCAGGTAGGCCGTGGTGTTTAAACGATGCTCAATTGGTACTAAGGGGCCCAAAGTGTGCCAAGAAAATATCCCCCACACCATTACACCACCACCAACCTGAACCGTTGATACAAGACAGGATGGATCCATGCTTTCATGTTGTTTACACCAAATTCTGACATGAATGTCGCAGCTGAAATTGAGACCAGGCAACATTTTTCCAATCTTCTATTGTCCAATTTTGAGCCTGTGTGAATTGTAGCCTCAGTTTCCTGTTCTTAGCAGACAGGAGTGGCACCCGGTGTGGTCTTCTGCTGCTGTAGTCCCTCTGCTTCAAGGTGCTGTGCATTCAGAGATGGTATTATACATACCTTGGTTGTAATGAGCGGTTATTTGAGTTACTGTTGCCTTTCTATGATCTCAAACCAGTTTGCCCATTTTCCTCCATACAATTGACGCTCATTGGATATTTTCTCTTTTTGGACCATTCTCTGAAATTTCTCTGTGTGAAAATCCCAGTAGATCATCAGTTTTGACATACTCAGACCAGCCCATCTGGCACCAACAACCATGCCATGTTCAGTCACTTAAATCCCCTTTCTTCCCCATTCTGATGCTTGGTTTGAACTTCAGCAAGTCATCTTCACCACGTCTAGATGTCTAAATGCATTGAGTTGCTGCCATGTGATTGGCTGATTAGCAATGTGTTACCAAGATATTGAACAAGTGTAATTAATAAAGTGGCCGGTGAGTGTATATATATAGGAGCTCTTTTACCTGCCAAAGCTTTCACCTTTCTGTTCAGCCAGTCTTGGAATCAAGATACCCACATCAGACCTACATCACTAGATCTTCAATTCCATTGCAGAACAAACTACAAGCAATACAGCTTGGTCACCAACCTACTTAATCCTCTCCCACCTTAACCTTTAACCCTTCACTTCCACGGATGTGAGAAATACATCTGTGACAGCACAGCCCAGTAAACTGACTCTTGGGCGCTATAGCAGACGGAAGTCTGTTAACGTGTGACTGTTGACTTTCATAATCACCCCACTGGTCTATCCCCCCCCCACCACCGCCATGTATTCCAGGCTTTACTGCCCTTTCTGGGCCCCCTGGGCAACCATGGCGGGTCAGCAGGGAAAGCACAGAATGAAGCTGGAAACAACACTTCCAGGTTCAGAGCTGTCATTCCACAGTTGCTGTGGCGAGCAAAGAGGCTAATCAAGCCTAAGTTGTGCTTGATCAGCTTCAGTGAGGTCTAGAGGTTACATTAGGGGTCTAGACTTCTGATGTCTTCTTAAAACTGACCTTTTTTCCCCTTTCCCCAGATTTCACATCGACACGCATCTCTGCAATTGCATCTGTGAAATCGACTAATGCGTTTTTTGTTGTTTTTCTTCATGTTTTTTGTTGCTGTGCTTACCTTTTTTATTCTTCTGTTTCCTGGTTTCCGTAAAGACAGTGGGCAGTGGCCCCCGAGTGACACCCAACCCCACCCCACGCTGTTTGCCGTTCAGTCCGTCACTTACCCCATCGCGGTGGGAGGCAGGCAGCGTGGTGCAACGGCTCAGCTCCAAGTCCTCTCTTCCATGGTGGCTTCCAGCTCCTCCCCCTAGGCTTCCAATAGGTCCGCCTGTCCTTTCAGCCAATCAGATGACCGGTGTCTAAACCCGCTTCCTGATTGGCCAGGAGGAGGATCAGTGTTACAACAGTGAATATTCATTTGCTGTTGTAACACACCTAGGTGGGCTGAGAGCGCACTCTCTGCGACCCAAGCCCACCCTATATTGAAGCCTATTGGAGCCCCTGGCTCTAATTGGTGCTTCAAAAAACAGCCCCTCCCTGTTGCAATTCATGCGCCAGTGTCCTGAAATGCGCCGGACTCACAGCGATGGGCGGAGGTGGGGCGGCCTTAATAATGAATGGCCGCCCCTGGCATTGGGAAAGGCCATGTCCAAGGCTTTTTTTCAGCGGGAACGCGGGGGAATGCAGTTCCGGCACCTCCAGCACTAAACGTATGTAATAGCATGGGGTGTGGTGGAGGGTCTATTGATGTTGGCTGCTGGGGGATCTTTTGTCACTGGTGGGGATCTGATTTTGTGTGAGGGTCTATTGTGTCTGATGGGGAATCTATTGTTGCTGGGGGGGTCTTATGTTGCTGGAAAAGATCTACTGTTGAGGGAGAGGTCTATTTTTACTGGCTGCTAGAGGATCTATTGATGCTGG
This sequence comes from Lithobates clamitans, assembly GCA_037952925.1. Classification (NCBI taxonomy): domain Eukaryota; kingdom Metazoa; phylum Chordata; class Amphibia; order Anura; family Ranidae; genus Lithobates; species Lithobates clamitans. The sequence continues at coordinate 1,704,227 of JBBGZY010000385.1, forward strand.
CTGCTTGGAGATCTGTTGTTGCTGCTGGGGGGGGGGGGGTCTAATGTTACTTGGGTGGATATTTTGTTACTGGGTTTTTTTGTGGGTAGTTCACTGTTGCTGCAGGGAATCTACTGTTGTTGGGGTGGAGTCTATTGTTGCTGGGGGAGTCTATTGTTGTGTGGGGATCTATTGCTGGGATTCTATTGTTTCTGGCTTCAGGGGATCTATTTTACTGCTTTTCTTTTTATCATCATCATGTTCCATACAAATGATTTAGCACCACAAAATGATACTTGATTCTGTATTCTCTAAAAGGGGCAGTACTGGTAGGTGGGTAGGGGGTGGAATCAAGGGACGGTGGTCAGAGGTGGGTAGTGGGCAGAGACAAGGGGTGACTCAGACGGGGGGAGTTCCTGCACCTATTCTCCGAGAAAAAAAGCCCTGGCCACGTCACCATGGCCTCCAGAGAAATCCTGTATCTAAACTGTGAGATCTCGCAAGATCATGCATTATTGTCATAATGTGCTTGCGCAAGATAAAGTGCATGACATCATGCGCAAGATGAAGAACATGCACCATGCGGCGTTACAGGCATCTATTGTGGGGAGGACACAGACACCTGGAGTTTCTTATGACACAAGTGTTAGATGAAGCGCATGCCATCATGTACTTCATGTCAATCATGCGCAATATCAGGGGCATTTTAAAAATGGCGGTTTGGGAATGGGGACCTGGGCACCACAGAGGCAGGAAAAAATAGTATGTATGAAGAAAAAGTCACAAGGATATAGGTAAGTATAAATGTTTATTACCATCTGCCCCCACGCTACCATATCAGGTTTAAATTTTGTATGAGTATGGGCTGGAGGAAAGGGGTCCCTCCATCTCCCTATGTGATAGCAATAAAATCAAGAAAAAAAAATAAAAGTTACAATAAATACAATTTAAAAAAAAACACTCACAAAGCAATTTCTAAAGCCTGATAGACCATAAAAAATATACCGTTTAACTGTCAAAAGTGTTTTACTGCAATACATTTCTCTAAATGGGTACATTTGTTTTTAATAAATGGCAATATAACGGTGAAAAAAACACTTTTTTTTAAGTATTCTTTATCCAAAAAAAAAAATCATGCACTTGCAAAATACAATTGTAATTCATCACAATACCTGACTTATAATAAAACATAACATTTAGAATAAAGGAAAGGACGGGAGAACGAAGGGGAGGAAAGGTACAAATGAGCTTTGAAAAAGCATACAAAAGAATATTTTTAAAGCATGAAAATGCATATACACTATATTACCAAAAGTATTGAGACACCTGCCTCTACACGCACATAAACTTTACTGGCATCCCAGTCTTAGTCTGTGGGGTTCAATATTGAGTTGGCCCACCCTTTGCAGCTATAACAACTTCAACTCTTCTGGGAAGGCTGTCCACAAGGGTTAGGAGTGTGTCTATGGGAGTGTTTCACCATTCTTCCAGAAGCGCATTTGTGAGGTCAGGCACTGATGTTGGACAAAAAGGCCTGGCTCACAGTCTCAGCTCTGATTTATCCCAAAGGTCTTCTATCGGGTTGGGGTCAGGACTTTGTGCAGACCAGTCAAGTTCCTTCAACCCAAACTCGCTCATCCATGTCTTTATGGACCTTGCTTTGTGCACTGGTCCAAAACATTTGGTAGAGGGGGGATTATGGTGTGGCATTTTTTTTTTCAGAGGTTGGGCTTGGCCCCTTAGTTCCAGTGAAGGGAACACTTAAGGCGTCAGCATAACAAGACATTTTGGGCAACTTCATGCTCCCAAGTTTGTGGGAACAGTTTGGGGATGACCCCATCTTGTTCCAACATTACTGTTTGCCAGTGCACAAAGCAAGGTCTATAAAGACATTCATGAGCGAGTTTGGGGTGGAGGAGCTTGACTGGCCTGCACAGAGTCCTAACCTCAACCTAATTGAACACGTTTGGGATGAATTAGATTGGAGACTGCGTTCCAGGCCTTCTTGTCCACATCAGCGTCTGACCTCACAAAAGAATGGTCAAACATTCCCATAGACACACTCCTAAACCTTGTAGACAGCCTTCCCAGAAGAGATGAAGCTGTTATAGCTGCAATATTGAACCCTATGGACTAAAACTGGGATGACATTAAAGTTCACGGGCGTGTAAAGGCAGGCGTCCCAATACTTCTGGTAATATAGTGTATATTACCACAAAATACAGCGTGATGAACCATGCCTATATTACTTTTTCTTATTCTTGTCCAGATGAAAATGGGGGAGTAAAGCAAATGCTTTTTATACAAGATGGGTAATTATTTCTTCTACTACAGATAATCAAGAGAATAAAAAAAAATAAATAAAAAAAATAAAAAATGGATTTGTTGAATGAGGATTGTCCCAGTTATTCTTGTCTTTGTGAAAAGGTCTAAGCTGTTTTTTTTTATTAGGAATCACAGGTACTATTCTGTCCACAATTCCAAATCGTGGTAAAACGTGCAATGTTTAGGTTCCTGAATCGTGGTGCAATTTATCTGCAATTGTCCCACAACAAAATGTGCATCTAAAACCTCATCTGGCTCAAGGCCAAAATTTGGTCAATGAGCTTCTTTGCAGCAAAAAATGCACACCGGGCAGCCCATTTAATTGAATGGGCTACCCTATGCGTGACACGCCAGATCGCTTGAGAATCACCCACACAAAATTGTGACCGGGAACGCGAGTTCCCCCTACCCGGAGTGTGAACAGGACCTTAAAGTGTTACTAAACCCCGGAACCTGCATTCACTATATCTGGTCTTCCACAGTACACAGAACATGGAAATGCAATTATTTTAGTAAATATAAACTGCTAAATACCTTTTCTCATCAGCGGTAAATAGCAGTCTTGTGACTTCTATCAGTGTCTGGTTAAAGCTTGTAGGAGGAGTTTTCATTCTCCTCTGACTGTCCTATGAGGCTGCAGGACCCCTGACCCTCTGTCTGGACAGTTCTGATTGGCCCTGTGCTGATCACATGCAACCTCCCAAGAGAAAAAAAAACCTCTCTAGCAATACACACCAAACTGAGCATTTGCAGCTTGTCTGTTCGATCAGCAAATAGATTGGGGACGGTGGAAGAAGGGGAGGATCAGAGAAGACAGAATCAAACAGCCTTTTTACATAATGCAGAGGATTAACCCCTTAGGTTCCTCAGTGAGTATAACAAGCTTGATTTACTGCATATACAGACTGCTTTTACTGTTGTGGGCTTAGTAACACTAAAAGATTGGAAATATCTTGATTCCCTTGAATCTCTCCATTCTTTAATAGATGGACTATCTGTGGACTTCCAGTATTTTATTTATTATAAATTTTGCATAACAAAAAAAGAGCCTTAACATCTAAAATGTATCTAAGAGGTCTTTTCACACTGTGGCACGTAAAAATGTGATATGCATTTTTCAAAAATGCATATTGTGTTTTAATGCACTTTACATGCATTTTTGGTGCACTTTCTAGTTCCTTGACTCCCAGCATGCACCTGTGAAACATGGACATGTGGCTGAAAAAAAATGCACCAAAAACACAGATGCGATGCGCTTTTGATACACTTTTGATGCATTACCATTATTTACAATGGAAGGTCCCTTTTTAGCACAATTTTGTAAAACTGCACCAAAAATAAAGCATGCAGGACCTTTCAAAATGCAGTGCACTTGCAGCGCAGTGATGTGAACAGTTACATAGGATTTAAAGGGGAATAGTTTTTATGCACTTTTGTCGCTCTGGAAAAGCACGGCAAACGCACATCCAGTGTGAAAGGGGCTTAAAGCCAAAACATTTTGGATGTAGTGTGGAAGGCTTAGAATCCCTGTCAGGTTTTTATTACTGTCTGTGTCCCTGCTGAGACCCCCCCCCCCCTTCTTCTTGTCCCGTTGACTGTAGTCACTGACAACTAAAACTGGAGAGTGCAAAATCTGGTGCAGCTCTGCATAGAAACCAATCAGCTTCCAGATTTTTTTTTTTTTTTTGTCAAAGCTTTATTAAACAAGCTGAAGTTAGAAGCCGATTGGCTACTACAAAACCTGAAAGGAAATCCAAACATTTTGCAAATGTTACCAGTACAGTGAGAAAATATGTTAGAGTCGGAACATTTTGGAGAGATCTTCACATTGGCAAGATTTCCTGTTGTGACAATAAGTGGATCTTCCCAACACAGAGACAGAAAATAAAAATAAAAATATGAAAGGGGTTTTAACCATCTTCTATTCTATTCGAAGCCAGAAAAAAAAATCATCGATAGATAAACTTTGTGTTAAACCTGAAAACTTTATTTTACATATATGTATTTCTCAATAGCCACACATGATATAAATCCATGTTGTTAGTGCAAAATGCCTTTGCAAACCCAGATAATAATTTGTAAAAGTAGCAGTGACATCATCACTGTGCTGTACATAGCCTGTGCAGAGAGCAGAGCTGTGGGAGGGGCCCAATAGGCTCCACCCACTACAGACTGCCTGCAGAAAACTACAGGAAGGGGCGGAGACAAGACCAGTTACCCTGCACAGGGAGAGAGAGCAGCAGTGAGCGGTCTTTATTACAGGAAAAGTCTCACACTGGTTTACACCACAGATCTGGAAGAAATACACAAAGCACACCAAGTTCCAAGGACATGGTTTTTGTATGTAGACAATGGGATTGATTTACTAAAACTGGAGAGTGCAAAATCTGGTGCAGCTCTGCATAGAAACCAACCAGCTTCCAGGTTTTTTTTGCAACAGTTTAAATGAACAAGATGAAGTTAGAAGCTGATTGGCTACCATGCACAGCTGCACCAGAATTTGCACTCTCCAGCTTTGGTAAATCAACCCCCAATATTTGCTTATCCCAGAGTTCAGCCTTAAAGTGGAATTTTTTTTTTTTTTTATATATATATCATACAGTAGAGTATTAGATTTCCTATCATTTGAGCCCAGTCTTGCCACAAAGAGTAAATCCATCTCTGAGCAATCCTCCTTTATTGTTCAGTGAGATAAATATTGACAAACAGAGAAAAACTTTGTCAAATCCCCCCCTTGCTGTGAGTGACAGGTGATTTACATATCTCGTGCACTAGCCTAAGACACATACATTATTTTTTAATTAACACCCCCACTGCTTTCTTCAGCAGCTCTGCAAGGATTGGCTGTTCCACACCTCAGCATGATTTGGCATACTGAAGTCATGTGGTTACTTTCCTGTCTTTTCACTGGATGTTAGAGATCATAGCAGAAGTTCAGTGTTAGAAATACACAGGAGAAAATGCATATTGACAAGGGGAGTGTAGAGGTGGGCGGGGAGTCTACTGACATCACGACTCCACCCACCGAGCTCCAGACAACAGACCCACCCACAGTTTTTCGGCTCTCATAACAGACAGAGGGGAGACATTTGACAGGTAAAGATACATGCAGGAGGCATGTATATCCTTATAGATAACCCCTATGGCAGTAGTTTAGAAAGGATGACATTGGGTTTACATCCACTTTAAGGATAAGGTTTAAGGTTATGTGACAACTGTCTAGCCTCAGAAATTCCCTTCCACTTTCTGTTGTGTCTATAAGACAGGCAGTAAAGGGAGATTTCCTACCTGGGTACACACACACAGGCGGGGGTTTACTGCTTCACTTCTAGACATGTGCAATTCGTTTCGTTATGAATTAGTTTTCGGACGAAACTCGGCATATTCGTTCATTTGGACAAAACTAGGCATATTAGTTCATTTTTATTGGAATTTCCTTTCAAATTTGGCTACAGGAACTGTTAGTGAACGTAACAAATACAAATGCATAACTTCCTTATTTTAGTCCGGTCGTACGTCATCACGTACGAATCCGTCGGACTTTGGTGTGATGGTGTGTAGGCAAGTCTGTTTGTTCCGAAAGTCCATCGAAAGTCCGCCCAAAGTCCGTCGGATAGACCATCGGACCAGTCCGCTCGTGTGTACGCGGCATTATAATAACCATCTCTTAATGGTTTCCTTTTGGTCTGTTAAATATACTGTACTATTGAAAGCATTATGGGGTTAATTCCCTAATGGCCTCATACACACGGTCGGAATTTACGACAAAAAATGTTCGATGTGAGCTTGTTGTCGGAAATTCCGACCGTGTATAGGCTTCATTGGACATTTGTTGTCGAAATTTCTGACAACAAAAATTTAAGAGCTGGTTGTCGGAAATTCCAAATGTGTGTACACAATTCCAATACACAAAATTCCACGCATGCTCGGAATCAAGCAGAAGAGCTGCACTGGCTATTGAACTTCATTTTTCTCGGCTCGTCGTACGTGTTGTACCACGTTCTTGACGTTCGGAATTTCCGACAACATTTGCGCGACCGTGTGTATGCAAGACAAGTTTGAGCCAACTTCCTTCGGAAATAAATCCAGGATTTTGTTGTCAGAATGTCCGATCGTGTGTACGCGGCATAAGAGTTAAACAACACTGAAAAAAATGCGGTAAAATTACTCTTGCGTAAACAAATTTGTAATTGTTCAATTCACTAGGAATTGTGCGGTAAATAACTACTGCAGTAAAGTTCTGATAATGCGGTAATTACCACATATTTTCATGTGGTAATTTATCGCATTGAGCTGGTGCTAAGAAGCGGGCGGCTGCCGCGTCCTTAACAACAGAAGGCTCACCACGCTGACAGCTAAATGTAAAGGAAAACATGACGGTAATTAAAAATGATGTAAAAAAAACAGTGTAGGGTCCCCCCCAATAAATGGGTGGCCCTATCCTCTTGCGACATCACCGCCCCAGCATGTTCCTGGTCGGTGATGTCACAATGGGGTGGGGCCACTCAGATGACATCATTGGGTGACTCCTCCTCTTAGCTAATTAAGAACTGTCAGATGGCGGAGCAGGCAGTCGGTGGGAAGCCTTCGTCAGGGCCGGATGTTTTTTATTTTTCGGTTGTGGTGGGCGTCATGATTGATGTTGGATCTGCTTCAGGGAGAATTTTTTTTATTTAATAAAGCAACTGTCAAAAACTGTGGGCGTTTTATTTTTTTTCCTTTTTTGACACATTTTTTGGTGAATGAGTAGGGGTACAATGTACCCCTACTCATTCACATAGGGGGGGTCAGCAACTGGGGGGCTTCCAGATTCCAATAAGTCCCCCGCCCAACTCCCACAACCATAACCCAGGGTTGTGGGCAAGAGGCCCTTGTCACCACCATGGCCTGGTATAGTTCAGGAGGGGGGGGTCGCTCGCTTGTCCCCTCCCTTACCTGACCTGCTGGGCTGCATGCTCATATAAGGGTCAGTGTGGATTTTTGGGGACTTTTTTTAGCTTTGGCGTGGGGTTTCTTTTAAAATCCATACCGGACCCAAAGGGCCTGGTAGGCATTGTGGGGGGGGGACCCCACGCTATTTTGTTTTCATAATTTTTTATTGTCGCCATGTTTTCTTTACATTCAGCTGTCAGCGGGGAACTGGAACTTTTCTGGAGATGGGGAGAGATTAGGGCATTCTGTAGTCCTAACACACCTCCTGTACTAGGTTGACAACACTGCTCCTCAATAGATACAGAATGGTGAGCGTTGTCACCCTAGGACAAAAATATAATAGAAAGCCTGAAGTAAAAAAACTACAAAACATTACATTTCTGTTCTTGGGTTTACACAGTTGTATTGAATCTTATAAAAGTTTAGGTATCTGGCCCAGAAAAGCGATTGTACTAATTTCGAAACAAAAGAATTATTTTACTGGAGCCCTTAATGAAAACAGAAATCAGTCTGGTATGGTCTTTGGTCACAAGCATTCTGTGCTGCATTGTTAGAAGCTTAATCCCAGCTTGGGTTAACCCCACGCTGGGCGCTTTGTATGTGCTTCTTTTTTTCTCTTTTTTTTCATGAAATTCTCCCAATGCAGAAGTGAACTTATGACAAAGACCCAGGAAATAATACATTTTGTGGTGCCTTTTGTTACAGAACTAAAAGACCCAATTATATTCTTTTTTTTTTTGTTAGAAACTCTTTAGAAAATTATCCACACAATAAAGTATATAAAAGTTTTATATAAACGGCATAAGGTGTAAGGAACCCCTAAAAGAACATAAAAGTTCACGATCTTCTGTTGGAAATGAGAGCCAGCCATGGACAGAACACACATTGCAGAGACAAAATACTTAAATACTATCTTCTGATAGTACAGAGCCTTGTGGGTCACTCTGCACATGCTCAGTTTGGTGTGTATTGCTAGAGTTTTTTTTTTTTTTTGGGAGCATGCACAGGGCCAATCAGCACTGTCCAGACAGAGGGTCAGGGATTCTCATAGGACAGTCAGGGGAGAATGAAAACTCCTCCTACAAGCTTTAAGCAGACACTGATAGAAATCACAAGACTGCTATATACAGTACTGCTGGTTAGGGATGGGCGAACGGTTCGGCCAGAGCATCAGTTCAGGCTGAACTTTGGCTGTTCAGCCGTTGTCCGAACAACTGAATTATGGGGTAGTTCAACTGTTCGGCCCACCGGACAACCACAATGCACCGCGGCGCTGCACAGTGCATTGAAAGCCCTGATTGGCTGAAGCAATGAAAGCTTTGCCCAATCAGGGTACAGAGCACTGTCAGAGCCATTATTGGATGCTGTCATGATGACTGTATCCAATTATGGCATGGCTCATTGCTCTTAATCCCACCCCACACTATAAAAGTATTCTTTTCATAGCAGCTATTTGTAGTGTGATAGCGGCGTGGAGAGAGATAGAACAGGGCTCTGTTCAGTGCTATTAGACAGTTAATGTGCTATTCTGATTCTATTGTCAGTGTAGAATATCAGTTTAGGTGCATCTAGGGATAGTTCAGTGTGAGTGTAGTGCGACCATTCATCTTTACATTAGTTTAAATGTAGGGATAGTTCAGTCAGTGTGAGTGTAGTGACCGTTTAACACAGTATATTTTATTACGTTACTGCAAGTTTAACGCCGTATATTTTAGTGCGTTACACTTCTGTGCATTAGTGCACACTTAACGCAGTATATTTCAGTTGCGTTACTGCAAGTTTAATGCAGTACAGTTCAGTGCGTTACTGCAAGTTTAACGCCCTATATTTCAGTGCGTTACGTGCACATTTCTGGGCGTTACTGCACGCTTAACACAGTATATTTCAGTTGCGTCACTGCACGTTTAACGCTGTACAGTTCAGTGCGCTACTGAAAGTTTAACATCATATAGTTCTGTGCGTTACTGCAAGTTTATAGTTGTATATTTCATTGCACTAGTGCAAGTTTAACGCCATATAGTTCTGTGCGTTACTGCAAGTTTAACGCTGTATATTTCATTGTGTTACTGCAAGTTTAACGCCGTATAGTTCTGTTCGCTACTGCAAGTTTAACTCCGTATATTTCATTGCGTTACTGCAAGTTTAACGTCATATAGTTCTGTGCGTTACTGCAAGTTTAACGCCGTATAGTTCTTTGTGGTACTGCAAATTTAATGCCCTATATTTCATTGCGTTACTGCAAGTTTAATGCCATATATTTAATTGCGTTATACTGCAAATTTAACGCCGTATATTTTTTATTATGTTACTGCAATTTTAACACTGTATATTTCATTGCGCTCCTGCAAGTTTAATGCCATATAGTTCTGTGTGTTACTGCAAGTTTAACGCCATATATTTAATTGCGGTACTGCAAGTTTAATGCTGTATATTTCATTGCGTTACTGTAAGTTTAACGTTGTATATTTCATTGCATTACTGCAAGTTTAACGCCATATAGTTCAGTGCGTTACTGCAAGTTTAACGCTGTATATTTCATTGCGTTACTGCAAGTTTAACGCTGTATATTTCTGTGTTACTGCACGTTTGACGCAGTTCATTGCAGTATATTATAGTGTATCCATGGAGTGTGTCTGTGTTGTGAATACTCAAATTAAAGTGCACCAAACACCAATTTCCACTGATTAAAGTGCATCTACTCACAAATTTACACATCTTTATTAAATTTTGTTAATAAGCACCCCCACTCTCCCCATCATGTCTGGGAACACAGCAAGGAGAGGCAGACATTCCTATGGCACTGTAAGGGGGCCAGCAGCGTATGTGTCCACAGGCAAAGGTGGATGTGGTCAGTCCTCAGGCAGGGTATCGTTTCTTCAGTTTAGTGATGTTGCCCGTGCTATCCAGTCACAGCATGCAGAGGAGGTGGTAGACTGGCTTACGAAACCATCCTCCTCATCCTCTGTCACCCAAGCACAGACTAGTGCGCAGTCCCCTGCAGCTGCCAGAGTGGCAAACCTGCCTCCTTGTCCACAGTTATTCCTGCCATAGCCCCAGCATCAGGCATGGAGGAGTCAGTGGAGTGATTTGAACACAGCGTTAGCCACTTGCTCCTTGACAGTACACAAACATTACTCGATTCAGATGTTGGTTCATATTTCAGTTGCATTACTGCAAGTTTAACGCTATACAGTTCAGTGCGTTACTGCAAGTTTAACGTTGTATATTTCATTGCGTTACTGCAAGTTTAACGTTGTATATTTCATTGCGTTACTGCAAGTTTAACTCTATATAGTTCTGTGTGTTACTGCTAGTTTAACACTGTATATTTCATTGTGTTACTGCAAGTTTAATGCCATATATTTAATTGCGTTATACTGCAAATTTAACGCCGTATATTTTTTATTATGTTACTGCAATTTTAACACTGTATATTTCATTGCGCTCCTGCAAGTTTAATGCCATATAGTTCTATGTGTTACTGCAAGTTTAACGCCATATATTTAATTGCGGTACTGCAAGTTTAATGCTGTATATTTCATTGCGTTACTGTAAGTTTAACGTTGTATATTTCATTGCATTACTGCAAGTTTAACGCCATATAGTTCAGTGCGTTACTGCAAGTTTAACGCTGTATATTTCATTGCGTTACTGCAAGTTTAACGCTGTATATTTCTGTGTTACTGCACGTTTGATGCAGTTCATTGCAGTATATTATAGTGTATCCATGGAGTGTGTCTGTGTTGTGAATACTCAAATTAAAGTGCACCAAACACCAATTTCCACTGATTAAAGTGCATCTACTCACAAATTTACACATCTTTATTACATTTTGTTAATAAGCACCCCCACTCCCCCCATCATGTCTGGGAACACAGCAAGGAGAGGCAGACATTCCCATGGCACTGTAAGGGGGCCAGCAGCGTATGTGTCCACAGGCAAAGGTGGATGTGGTCAGTCCTCAGACAGGGTATCGTTTCTTCAGTTTAGTGATGTTGCCCGTGCTATCCAGTCACAGCATGCAGAGGAGGTGGTAGACTGGCTTACGAAACCATCCTCATCCTCCTCATCCTCTGTCACCCAAGCAGAGACTAGTGCGCAGTCCCCTGCAGCTGCCAGAGTGGCAAAACCTGCCTCCTTGTCCACAGTTATTCCTGCCATAGCCCCGAGGAGTCAGTGGAGTGATTTGAACACAGCGTTAGCCACTTGCTCCATTACTCGATTCAGATGTTGGTTCATATTTCAGTTGCATTATTGCAAGTTTAACGCTGTACAGTTCAGTGCGTTACTGCAAGTTTAACTTTGTATATTTCATTGCGTTACTGCAAGTTTAACGTTGTATATTTCATTGCATTACTGCAAGTTTAACTCTGTATAGTTCTGTGCGTTACTGCTAGTTTAACGCTGTATATTTCATTGTGTTACTGCAAGTTTAACGCCATATAGTTCTGTGCGCTACTGCAAGTTTAACGCTGTATATTTCATTGCATTACAGCAAGTTTAACGCCATATAGTTCTGTGCATTACTGCAAGTTTAACGCCGTATATTTCATTGCGTTACTGCAAGTTTAACGCCATATACTTCTGTGCGTTACTGCAAGTTTAACGCTGTATAGTTCTTTGTGGTACTGCAAGTTTAATGCTGTATATTTCATTGCGTTACTGCAAGTTTAACGCCATATATTTAATTGTGTTACTGCAAATTTAATGTTGTATATTTTTTATTACGTTACTGCAAGTTTAACACCGTATATTTCATTGCATTACTGCAAGTTTAACGCCATATAGTTCTGTGTGTTACTGCAAGTATAATGCTGTATATTTCATTGCGTTACTCCAAGTTTAACACCATATAATCCTGTGTGTTACTGCAAGTTTAAGGCCATATAGTTCTGTGCGTTACTGCAAGTTTAACGCTGTATATTTCATTGCGTTACTGCAAGTTTAATGCTGTATATTTCATTGCGTTACTGCAAGTTTAACGCCATATAGTTCTGTGCGTTACTGCACGTTTGATGCAGTATATTATAGTGTATTCGTGGAGTGTGTCTGTGTTGTTAATACTCAAATTAAAGTGCACCAAACACCACTTTCCACTGATTAAAGTGCACAAATTTACACATCTTTTATTACATTTTGTTAATATGCACCCCATTCCCCCCATCATGTCTGGGAGGACAGCAAGGAGAGGCAGACATTCCCATGGCACTGTAAGGGGGCCAGCAGCGTATGTGTCCACAGGCAAAGGTGGATGTGGTCAGTTCTTAGGCAGGGTATCCCTCTTCTGTTTAGTGATGTTGCCTCCTCTGTCACCCAAGCAGAGACTAGTGCGCAGTCCCCTGCAGCTGCCTGAGTTTAAAAACCTGCCTCCTTGTCCACAGCTATTCCTGCCATAACCCCAGCATCAGGCATGGAGGAGTCAGCGGAGTTATTTGAACACAGTGTCAGACACTTGCTCCTTGACAGTACACAGCCATTACTCAATTCAGATGTTGGTTCTGAGGTTAAGGAAGGCAGGAGTATGAGCCTAAAGAGAGGAGAGAACACTGGTACACAAAATGGCATTCATGTTCCCCTCGCCGCAGCATATTGCCAAGTTGTCTCCAGTGGTGATGAGGATGGAGGAGATTATGGTGATGAGGTCACTGACTTGCCTTGGGTGCCGGATAGAGCAGAGGAGGAAAGTGAGGGTGAGGCACAACCCCAATGTGGCAGCCATCATGGAAAAGAAGCGAGCAGCCACAGTATCCCATCACATTGTGGAGCTGTTATCTCCCGACCCACTTTTCACAGCTCAGTTGTCTGGGCCTTTTTTAGTACATGTGCAGCTGATCACACTGTTGCTATTTGCAAACTTTGTCTCAAGCACATCAAGCGTGGCAAAAACACCAACTATTTGGGTACCACATGCTTGACAAGGCATTTAACCTCCCATCACTTAGCCCATTGGCAAGAGCACCTAAAAGCCACACAAAAGGGGCACAAATCTGTCCCTCCTCTTTACTCACCTCAGTCTATCCCTGCTATACCTCATGACCTCTCAGCAGCCTCCACTGACAGGGATGATGGTATAGTGCAGGGTGTCCTGGGTCCTTGCAGCACATCTGCCAGCAGCAAACCACCAGCTGTAGACTACAGCCAGCAAATTTCTCTACCCCATCTGCTGCAGTCCTTGCCCCCCACATGCCCAGCGTCTAAATACAAGCTTGAATTGTCCTATGAACCTCAAGTACCCCCTAAGCATTCCAAGGGCTATTCAATGGGTCAGTCTAAAAGGTGCCATGCAGTGCTTCAGCTGGTGTGTGTAGGGGACATGAACCACACAGGAGCAGAGATTCATGCAGCTCTGCAGGGACAGGTGATTCACGCCACGCCAGCTTGAGCCAGGAATGATGGTGTGTGATAACCTCCTGTCCGCCCTTAGACAGGGAAAGTTCACACATGCCTGGCACATGTCCTCACTTTGGTGGTGCAGCATTTCCTAAACAGGTACCCAGGGTTGGAAGATCTACTAAAGCAGGCCAGAAGAGTCTGTAGCCATTTTAGGTGGTCATACACAGCCAGTGTTTGGTTGGCTGAAATTCAGCTGGAATTCCACCTGCCCATAAACTGCCTGTTTTGCGACATGCCCACCAGGTGGAACTCGACTTTGGCAATGCTGCAGCGGCTGCACATGCAGCAGAGGGCCGTCAACGAGTACCTGTGTGAGTATGGCACAATGACAGGCTCAGGCCAGATCGGCTTTTTTTCCCCACGCCTTTGATGCTCATAAAGGATGCACGCACTGTACTGTCACCATTTGAGGAGGTCACAAGGAAGATGAGCCGTGACAATGCATGCATCAGTGACACAATCCCTGTTGTTTTCCTGCTAGAGCAGACTCTGCATGGCATTATGGACAGGGTACTCGATGCAGAGAAGTGGGATGAAGAGAAGGACTTCTATTCCTCTCAAGGCCCACTTTATGCAGACACAATTGTTCCTATGCCACAGAACACACAAGAGGAGAGAGTGGAGTAGAAGAAGGAGGATTCTGGCAGTTTTGGAGGCATTGAAGCAGAGGAAGACATACTTAAAAAAGAGATGGTTTTCCATCCCCAGAACCCTTGGGAGTAGTACGTGGCTGGGAGGAAGCAGTTCCAGATACTGTAACCCTAGTGACCCCTAGGAGTTTGCTTCTCGTGCCTCTGCAAATTTGTGGTGCATGAGCTCCCTCATGTTTCAAAGCCTGCAAAAGGACCCAAGAATATGTGGCGTAAAGGAAAAGGATCACTATTGGTTGGCAACCCTTCTTGACAACCATTATAGGGGGAAAGTCTCAGAACTCATCCCGTCCCGACAAGGAGTGCAGAAGATGAAATCTCTTGAGTACACCTTAAAGAGGAGTTTATAGTAATGCTTTTCCCGACTCTGATTCTGTTAGTCAAGAGAGGAGCAGTAAGAAAGCGGCCGCCTAAGTGATGCATTTCTGAATTTTTTTAGTCCTACCAGCCCAGGGCTGTCAGCTTCCACATCCCATCAGCAGCGTCTGCATCACATGGTGGACGATTATCTAGGGGCGAAAACACAGATGGAGAGCTTTCCAGTCAATGATCCACTGGCTTACTGGGTCATGAGAATAGACCACTGACCAGAACTTGCCCAGTATGCTATTGAGCTGTTGGGCTGCCCTGCATCCAGCGTGCTTTCTGAATGGGCATTTAGTGCTGCTGGAGGTTTTGTTACTGATCATAGAATGCGTCTGTCCACAGACTCCGTGGACTGTCTGACTTTTATCAAAATGAATCAGTGCTGGATTACCAGCAGCTATGAAGCCCCTGATGCCGATGTCACCGCTTAGGTGTTTTTGGGATGTGGAATCTCTGCAGGACTTCTAGGCTGCCTAGTGTTGTGGATGTTGATTTCATTTGGAAGAATGTTTTTGGTGTACGTTTCATGGGCACAATTAACACCTGTTTGACAGGTGCATATCATTGCAATTTTTGACAGAAAGGCCAATTTTTGCTTTCATCAAGAGTACCTCTATAGGGTTACAGTCTGAAGACCGACACCCAAAGAACAATTTTTCCGCACCCGTTTGACAGGTGCATATCATTGCAATTTTTGACAGCAAGGTCAATTCTTAGTTTCATCAAGAGTACCTCTATAGGGCTACGATGTGAAGGCGCCATGACAAAACAGCTTTCAGTGAAATAACGGTCTATCTCACTTAGGCTGCTTTCACACTGGGGCGGTAGGGGGCGTCGGCGGTAAAACATCGCTATTTTTAGCGCTGTTTTACTGTGGTATTCGGCTGCTTGCGGTGCGGTTTTAACCCCCCGCTGGCGGCCGAAAAAGGGTTAAAACCATTCGTATAGCGCGGCTATAGCCGCAGGATTGCCGCGGTAAAGCCGCGCTGTCCCATTGATTTCAATGGGCAGGAGCGGTTTAGGAGCAGTGAATACACCGCTCCTTCACCGCTCCAAAGATGCGGCTTGCAGGAGATCTTTTCTTCTCCTGCCAGCGCACCGCTTCAGTGTGAAAGCCCTCAGGCTTTCACACTGAACAAACAGCAGCGGCTGTTTTGGGTTGGTTTGCAGGCGGTATTTTTAGCGCAATAACGCCTGCAAACCGCCCCAGTGTGAAAGGGGTCTAACTTTCAGTGTTCCTGTTGGAGTATTTTTTAGTCCCGCTTTCGATACTCACAAGATAGAAAATGCACACCTTGCCTCGTGTGGCATTATCCGACCTTATCTCCGTCTTTTAACAATACTGGCGGCTAAAAACGGGCAGGTTCCAGCGCATGCGCCAAGCTTAAAAACATTTCCAAATATAGCCACTGAGGGCGAAAAAAGTCAGCAGAAGAGAATGATTCACTTCATCAGCCAAAACTTTAAAAAGCGACTAAATGGGCGCCGGCTTACATCAGAGCGTCCGAGAGCGCATTCGATAATGCACTCCTCTCGTTTAGGTCACGGACCGTCAGGCTGTGATGCCGGTAAAGGCAATTACGGGACATCATTGTTCGCCCCGATAATGTAATATTCTGTTTCTTTTTTTTTTCACAATTGGTACAACACTGACAGGCGAGCCGTCTCACATAAAGAGCGTCGCAATTATTGGGAATAATAGCCGAGGCACGTCAGGCCAGTTTACTGTGTTAATATAGATGCTACCAAGCAGAATATTGAATATATTAGCAAATATGTTTTTCTTTTTTTAAAAGTAATTTAAACCATCAACTTGAAGCCATGAAAATAATCAGTACAGAAAATGATGTTCTGTATTCCAGTATTGGTTTGTTTAGAGCTGGAGTCTCCAAACTACGGCCTGTGGGACAAAATCATCCCACTGAAAGATTTTATCTGGCCCTCTGATGTAAGAGGAGACTCTGATGGGGACTCTGATGTAAGGGGGAGGGGGTGCGCTCTTATGGGGCTTTGATGTAAGAGGGGATATGATGGGGACTCTGATGTAAAGGTGGACTCTGATGGAACTGGGACTCTGATGGGGACTTTGGTGTAAGAGGGCTCAGATGGCAACCCTGATTTAAGGGGGGACTCTGATGTGAGGGGGCTCTGATTTAAAGGGGGACTTTGATGGGGACTCTGATGTAAGGGGACTTTAGTGGTGACCCCTAATGTAAGAGGGAACTTTGATGGGGACTCTCAAGTGAGGGGAGACTCTGATGTAGGTGGGACTTTAATGGGGACTCCAATGTAAGGGGTCTCTGATGGGGACTCTGGTGCAAGAGGGGAATCTGATGTAAGGGGAGATGCTGATGTAAAGGGGGACTCTGATATAAAGGAGGACTTTGATGGGAACTCTGATGTAAGAGAACTTCAATGGGGACCCTTGATGCAACAGAGAACTTTGATGGGGACTCTCAAGTGAGGGGAGACTCTGATGTAAAGGGGGTCTTTGATGGGGACTCGATAGTAAGGGGGCTCTGTTCTAAGAGGGGACTCTGATGTAAACGGGGACGTTGATGGGGACTCGAATGTAAGCGGGCTCCAATGGGGACTCTGGTGTAAGAGGAGACTCTTATGTAAGGGGAGACTCTACAGTAAAAGGGGATTCTGATATAAAGGGGAACTTTGATGAGGACACTGATGTAAGGGGACTTTAATGGGGACCCTTAATGTAAGAGGGAACTTTGATGGAGCCTCTCAAGTGAGGGGATACTTTGATGTAAGGGGGACATTGATGGGGACTCTAATGTAATGGGGCTCTGAGGGGAACTCTGGTGTAAGAGGGAACTCTGATGTAAGAGTGGACTCTGATGTAAAGGGGGACTTTAATGGGGACCCTGATGTAGGAGGGGACTTTAATGGGGAATCTCAATTGAGGAGAGACTCTGATGTAGGGGGGACTTTAATGGGGACTTGAATGTAAAGGGGCTCTGATGGGGACTCTGATGTAAAGAGCGACTTTGATGAGGAACGCCTGCTGACTGTTGACATCTTTGGCCGCTCTGCACTTGGGTACTGATCTCTGGCCATTTTCATTGACCGCGCTGAGATTACGGCATTGCCAAAATTGTACACTGAAATGCATGTGCACATGTACAAGGTGGACAAGCAGGTAAGAAACCACAGAAGAGATATACACTATTTTGTCAAAAGTATTGGGACGCCTGCCTTTACACGCACATGAACTTTGTTGGCATCCCAGTCTTAGTTTGTAGGGTTCAATATTGGGTTGGCCCACCCTTTGCAGCTATAACAGCTTCAACTCTTCTGGGAAGGCTGTCCACAAGGTTTAGGAGTGTGTCTATGGGAATGTTTGACCATTCTTCCAAAAGCGCATTTGTGAGGCCAGGCACTGATGTTGGACGAGAAGGCCTGGCTCGCAGTCTCCGCTCTAAATCATCCAAAAGGTGTTCTATCGGGTTGAGGTCAGGACTCTGTGCAGGTCAGTCAAGTTCCTCCACCCCAAACTCACTCATCCATGCCTTTATGGACCTTGCTTTGTGCACTGGTCCAAATCATTTGGTGGAGGGGGGATTATGGGGTGGGGTTGTTTCTCAGGGATTGGGCTTGGCCCCTTAGTTCCAGTGAAGAGAACTCTTAACCACTTTAAGACCAGCCTCGTTTTGGATTTTAGGTGTTTACAAGTTTAAAACAGGTATTTTTGCTAGAAAATTACTTAGAACCCCCAAACATTATATATTGTTTTTTTTCTAACATCCTAGAGAATACAATGGCGGTCATTGCAATACTTTTTTTTGCACCGTATTTGCGCAGCGGTCTTCTAAGCGCACTTTTTTTGGAAAAAATTCACTTTTTGGAAAAAAAAAATAAGACAACAGTAAAGTTAGCCCAATTTTTTTTTATATTGTGAAATATAATGTTACGCCAAGTAAATTGATACCCAACATGTCACGCTTCAAAATTGCGCCCGCTCGTGGAATAGCGTCAAACTTTTACCCTTAAAAATCTCCATAGGCGACGTTTAAAAAATTCTACAGATTGCATGTTTTGCGTTACAGAGGAGGTCTAGGGCTAGAATTATTGCTCTCACTCTACCGGTCGCGGCGATACCTCACATGTGTGGTTTGACTACCGTGTTCATATGCGGGCGCTACTCACGTATGCGTTCGCTTCTGCGTGCGAGCTCGTCGGGACAGGGCGCTTTAAAAATTTTTTTTTTTTTTATTATTATTTATTTTATTTTATTTTATTTATTTTTTCACTGTTTTAAAAAAAAAAAAAATTTGGATCACTTTTATTCCTATTACAAGGAATGTAAACATCCCTTGTAATAGAAAAAAGCATGACAGGTCCTCTTAAATATGAGATCTGGGGTCAAAAAGTCCTCAGATCTCATATTTAGACTAAAATGCAAAAAAAAAAAAAAAAAAAAAAAAAAGTCGTTTAAAAAAATGACATTTAAAAAATTTGTGCCTTTAAGAGAGTGGGCGGAGCCATCGTTATGACGCCGCTCCGGCCGTCACATGGTATGGAGACGGGTGGGCGCCATCTTGGCCTCACTCGTCTCTATACCGAAGCACTGACAGGACCCGATCTCCTCCGCCGTTACCGACGGCTCCGGTAAGCGGCGGAGGGTGCGGGAGAGCGGCGGGAGGGGGGGTGGCACCTCTCCCGCCGCCGATAACGGTGATCTCGCGGCGAACCCGCCGCTGAGACCACCATTATCTTGTAGAGAATCGCTCACTGTAAAGATGGATATCTCGGTTGTGGCAGCAGCTGCTGCCGTTACCGAGATATCCATCTTCAAAAAAAGGACGTATATATACAGTGAGCGGTCGGGAAGTGGTTAAGGTGTCAGCATACCAAGACATGTTGGACAATTTCATGCTCCAAACTTTGTGGGAACAGTTTGGGGATGGCCCCTTCCTGTTCCAACATGACTGTGCATCGGTGCACAAAGCAAGGTCCATAAAGACATGGATAAGCGAGTTTGGGGTGGAGAAACTTGACTGACCTGCACAGAGTCTTGACCTCAACCCGATAGAACACCTTTGGGGTGAATTAGGGAAGAGACGGCGAGCCAGGCCTTCTCGTCCAACATGAGAATGGTAAAATGTTCCCATAGACACACTCCTAAAACTTGTGGTCAGCCTTCCCAGAAGAGTTGAAGCTGTTATAGCTGCAAAGGGTGGACCAACTCAATATTGAACCCAACGGACTAAGACTGGGATGCCATTACAGTTCATGTGTGTGTAAAGGCAGGTGTCCAAATACTTTTGACGATATAGTATAGTCTTTCTCTTGTGCATTAAAAATCCTGCCTGTTTGCCATTTTTTTCCTTCAACCCTCTGGTTAAACGAAAGAAAAAGATGACTACATGGCCAGCCCCACCTTTGTGCTTTCTATTATCTTGTCTGAAGGATGTGCAGGGTAAGCAGCACAGTACAATACAATGTGAAATTGCAGGAATGATTGTTTCGGTACACCTGGCCGGGTTCTTCTCCCCTGAGGGATGCTGGGAGTAGAATTTGGCATTATATCACATTAGATGAACACAACGCCGCACCTGTAATCATAATGCATTCTATTCTCCTCATTTTTCTTCTGTGCTTTGTGTGAGGTTATGTATGCAGGCTGTAATTCTATTCCAGACACAATATACTGTATATGAATGGATTGGAATTTCAACAAGATAGATTATTGTGAATAGAAAATAACACAAAAAAAATGTGCAATTGAACTCCCGGCACCTTGCAAGATAAAGGAAGAAATGCATTGCCTGTCTTGCGAGTGTTTTGAATATATAGCCTCAAAGTGTATGTAAATCCACTAGAACTATTATTACAAATGCACATTAAATCAGATCCTAACAATAACTGCCTACAAATCACATAATTTACCTTTTTTGCCTCTTTTATCTTGCAGTCATGTAGCCCATGTAGTTCTGCACCTTCACTGTCCGATAGTAGGGCAGAGATTAGTTTCAGCATGTGACAAAGCTCTTATAATAAAGCCTTATATGAAAGCTTTTATAAAGTCATATATGAAAGAACACATCCTCTGCATCTCTTTAGATGTGCATGCACCTCCCTGCTGGACACTGTGGCGTTCATTTACTAAAGAAAAATTGACTGTGCACTTTGCAAAGTGCAGTTGCACTCTGCAAGAGTAGTTGCTCCAGAGCTTATAAATGAGGCAAACCTTAACTTTGCAAAGAATACCCAAGGAAAATTAAAAAAACAGCATTTTTGCTTGCACATGATTGGATGATGGAAGAAGCAGAGCTTCTGCTCATTTACTAAGCTCTGGAGCAACTGCTCTTGCAGCGTGCAACTGCACTTTGCAAAGTGCACAGTCAATTTGTCTTTAGTAAATCAACCCCTGTGTGTTGCATGTTAGCTGTGCAATCTGCTGATCAGTTGCTTGACTACACTCTATCACAGGGGTACTCAACTCCGGGGTCGTGGACCAGTGCCAGCCCGTGGCATGCTGGGCGGGCAGAGCAAATTGATACAATGTGTACTGCCACTCTCTGACCACCAGAGGGCGCCCGCTCCCCTTGTCCTAGCACCTCTACTCTCTTCCCTTTCTGTGGTCACAATGAAGGAGAAGGGGAGTTAGGAGAACCAGGACAGGAACTCATAGTACTGGTGAGACCCAGGCTTCCCCCCCCCCCCAATAACATACACACACACCCTCATCCCCAGGTGATAAACTGCATCCTCTCCCTCCCCTGAGGTGACAGGCTGGAATAACCCCCCCCCATCAGGTGATAAACTGCAAATCCACCCCCCCAAGATGATAGGCTGCACCCCCCCTAGACAAGCTGCAAACCACCCTCACCCCCACCATGCACCCCCTCAATGTGACAAGCTGCACCCCCCAAAACAGCCTGCAACTACCACACAAATATCCACCCCCACAACCAAAACAGCCCCCCCTCCCCAGGGTCCATGGAGAGGTTGGCTTCCAAGCGGCCGGTCCTTGGTGCTGGAGCCAGACCTGCTTCTGGAACATATTGCACTAATTTCTGTGTAGCACCCTGATGTTTAGGCAGGGTTGCTAGTAAATTTATTTGCCAAGTGATAGTTGCCTTGGCCAATTAATAAGAGGTCAATTGATTTTACCCTAATTCTAGAATTGCTGCACTTCTCTCTTATGTCACTAGATGGCCGGGAATCTGGTGGCATTAGATAGACAAGGGCATTGCAAGGACAGATTAGGAATGAATGGGGTGTCTCCGCCAATGGGCAGGGATTTTCTTCAGTCCCTTGGCCTGCTGGGAGAGCCTATTTATTTGGGGTGGAGTCAGGTGATCTGGGCTCTGTGCCACCTGGACGGTTGTCTGGGTTGACGTGTGTTGTATTGCCCCGGGCTGCTAGGCCAGAAACCTAAGGCCTATCCCGGGGACATCTGGCTGGTAGGCTAACTGAGAGCCTATGCAGAAGTAGTGCAGGGTTGGGACTGCTGGCTTGTAGTCCAACCAGAAGTAACGGTTCTGCCGGCCAGGGAACCTGTTGTGGTCAGAGGTAGAGGGGAAGCTGTCGCCACAAAGGAACCATCCACCTTGCTACCGGAGACAATTGTGAGTAAGCTGAGGCCAATACTAGAGCAGACTTGTCGCCAACCGGGGACGGTGAAGAAGTGAGAAAGCTTAAGCAAGTGCCAAGTCAGGGACCCAGCGGGACAGCAGAGGTGACGCTTGTGGAGTACCAAGCCAGGGACCTAACGTGTCAGCAGGGGTGAAGCTTGAGGAGTTTCTGTGAGTGCCAAGTCAGGGACCCAGCAGTGAAGCGGGGGTGACACTTGGGGAAGATACTGAGTGCTACAGTGAAAGAGTTAATGGGATCCAGTGGCTAGTGGATCTGAAGTCTAGTGAGAAAGACTGGGAGCTTGTTAAGTGAAGACCCACAGTGAGTGAGTGTGGGGTAAAGAGAACTGTTCCGATTGCAGAAAGTTGAATACCTTTACCGTTAGTAACAGCTACAAGATTGTTGCCATAGGGGACAGCGGTCCTACCTATACAGAAGTGGTGTCCTGCTCGAGGCCTTCACTTGTATATCTGTCTACCCAGGCCCGGACTGGCCATAGGGTAGACCGGGCATTTGCCCGGTGGGCCACCCGCTCCATGGCCTGTTTATGATCAGGCCGCACAGCGGGAGGTAAGCGGCGACCGCGGCCTGAACATAGGTAACAAAGGCCGCGGACGCCGCTCGCCTACCGCCATGCGGCCGTGCCTGTGTCATCTCTGGCGGCTGCATGGGCTGAGCTGTGTGTCTCTCTCACACACAGCTCAGCCTCAGAGCCGCGCTGACAGTTCCGCAGCCGCTCTTCTTCTCCAGGCATGAGCATCCGCACGGTGGGGAGAGCTGCAGGCTGCTGTGACGATATTCCCCCCTCGCCCCCCCCTCCCCTTCTCATGTCACGCAGCAGGGGAAGAGAAGGCTTTCCTGTCTGTTTGTTTTCCCTACCCATTGGCCACAGCGGAGGGCCAATCAGAAGCAACTAGAAGGGCATCATGGGAAATGTAGTCCCAGAGATAGGTGGTGAAAAATTGTTCTCAGCAGGGAGCAGACTACAGTCCCCAGCATGCACTCTGCTGGGGTGAAAGAGAAAACCCGGAAACACGCTGAGGAGTGCTTATAGCAAGAGATATGGAAAACAAAAGAGATGACTGTGCTGGGGGAACTAATAGCCCCAGCACCACCAGATAGAGCCACACTGTACCCGCACCACCAGAGAGAGAGTCTCGCTGTACCCACATCGCCAGATAGAGCCACACTGTACCCGCACCACCAGAGAGAGAGTCTCGCTGTACCCGCACCACCAGATAGAGCCACACTGTACCCGCACCGCCAGAGAGAGAGTCTCGCTGTACCCACACCACCAGAGAGAGAGTCTCGCTGTACCCGCACCACCAGAGAGAGCCACACTGTACCACGCCACCAGAGAGGGAGCCACGCTGTACCCACACCACCAGAGAGAGCCACACTGTACCCGCACCACCAGAGAGGGAGCCACACTGTACCCGCACCACCAGAGAGAGAGCAATGCTGTACCCGCACCACCAGAGAGAGCCACGCTGTACCCACACCACCAGAGAGAGCCACACTGTACCCACACCACCAGAGAGAGAGAGCCACGCTGTACCCGCACCACCAGAGAGAGCCACGCTGTACCCGCACCACCAGAGAGAGAGCAACTCTGTACCCGCACCACCAGAGAGAGCCACGCTGTACCCGCACCACCAGAGAGAGCCACACTGTACCCGCACCACCAGAGAGAGAGCCACACTGTACCCGCACCACCAGAGAGAGCCACACTGTACCCGCACCATCAGAGAGAGCCACGCTGTACCCACACCACCAGAGAGAGCCACACTGTACCCGCACCACCAGAGAGAGAGTCTCGCTGTACCCACATCGCCAGATAGAGCCACACTGTACCCGCACCACCAGAGAGAGAGTCTTGCTGTACCCGCACCACCAGATAGAGCCACACTGTACCCGCACCGCCAGAGAGAGAGTCTCGCTGTACCCACACCACCAGAGAGAGAGTCTCGCTGTACCCGCACCACCAGAGAGAGCCACACTGTACCACGCCACCAGAGAGGGAGCCACGCTGTACCCACACCACCAGAGAGAGCCACACTGTACCCGCACCACCAGAGAGGGAGCCACACTGTACCCGCACCACCAGAGAGAGAGCAATGCTGTACCCGCACCACCAGAGAGAGCCACGCTGTACCCACACCACCAGAGAGAGCCACACTGTACCCACACCACCAGAGAGAGAGAGCCACGCTGTACCCGCACCACCAGAGAGAGCCACGCTGTACCCGCACCACCAGAGAGAGAGCAACTCTGTACCCGCACCACCAGAGAGAGCCACGCTGTACCCGCACCACCAGAGAGAGCCACACTGTACCCGCACCACCAGAGAGAGAGCCACACTGTACCCGCACCACCAGAGAGAGCCACACTGTACCCGCACCATCAGAGAGAGCCACGCTGTACCCACACCACCAGAGAGAGCCACGCTGTACCCGCACCAGAGAGAGCCACGCTCTACCCGCACCATCAGAGAGAGCCACGCTGTACCCACACCACCAGAGAGAGCCACGCTGTACCTGCACCACCAGAGAGAGACCAGGTCAGTGTCACTGGGCCTTGTGGGCACAATAGGAGACAGACAGTACTGGTATTGTGTGGCCACAATAGGACCGGGACACTGTAATATAAAGGGGACTCTGCACTGTAATCATTGCAGTGCCCCTTTATAGTGCAGTTCCCTTTATATCACAGTGTCCCTGCACATTACAGTGTGGAGGACCGACACCAGCCATCCACGCAAATGTCTACCGACCCCCCCCCCCGGTCCGTGGAAAAGTTGGCTGCTCAGTCTAAAATGCCCGGGCCTATTTTTTGTCCCAGTCCGGGCCTGTGTCTACCTATAGAAGTCTCGGAGTCTGCCAATTAACATTGCATTTACCTAAGAGTGTCCTGGTCCTAATCCTCTTTCCCACAGTTCTGTTTAAGAGACAATAAATCTACTTGCATTCAAAAAGTGTCTGGCACCCACCTGTTTATCTTTCTTTACACCCACCATGCCGTGTGACCTACTCTACACTGAAGGATGTCAGCTGTCCTCAACTCTGGAGGTCACCATTGGGCTTCAGGGGCCCCGGGACTTTGTTACATCTACAATACCCAGTGGTCAACAGGGAAGAACATGCACATCTAAAGGGATTCTTGAGATAGGTTCTTCCATAAAATGCTCAGGCTCAGAGCAGGGCATTGCTTCCTCCTAGGTAAACACTGAAACATGCAGGTTGAGAGTGGCAACACTGTAGAGGAGGATTAGCTGGAATAGCATTACCACTCTACATAAAGGCAGTAGAAGAAACTGACAGGGTCAACCAGGTTTTTACTAACTAAAAATATAACAATGAAAGAAATGTTTAGAGCGATTATTCTACACAAAGATAGGAGAATGGACTTCCCCTAGTCTTATGAGCAGGCCAGGCATGGTGAATCACGTCAAGGAAGGTTGTTTCCCAGGTGGATACAAATTCAGGTACCTACACTGCTTGCATTCAAAAAATACATGAAATAATGTATTATTTTATAAGTGCACTTGAAAACAATGTGCATTGATTATTTTTGCCCCCTTCCACTTACCAGAGCTATCTTTCCCTTCTCCACAGATGCATACTTACAGTAGCTTCCTCTGTATCCAGGGAACTTGAGAAGTTTCTGGATGATAGGTGTGGAGCTATGCAGATGGCAGCATGAATATTTATACAGACCTGGCCTATCCCAGAGAGGCAGGCTCTGATGGCATGTTGGGAGACTGTATACAGTATATTCTGTGAGCACACTGAGCTCGGGGTCTTTTCCCAGAGTAGATTAGTCCAGCCTAGCAGGGCATACTGCCCTTCCTAGTCTTTTCCCAGAGTGGATTAGTCCAGCCTAGCGTGGCATACTGCCCTTACTGAGATGTCTGCTGCCGTGAAGCCTCAGGTGGACGACCTGAGCACTTGAATGCTGAGACCCTGATGAAAAAGATAGGTGGACTAAGGGGGGCTGTCTGCCGAAGATCTGGTCTGGTATCACAGGAAGGTTTCACTTGGAAGTTGGGGGAAGATTACCATTTGTCATTGGGCCTTGTGAGTACAAACACTTCCTAAAGATCTTGGGGACCTTTGTTCTGTTGCCCCCCCTTTGTTGCTACATTGTCAGCGGTCGGTCTATTAAAAGGGGTTAGCGGCTGGTGTCCTGAAGAGCTTTGTCCAGATAATCTCCTACTTAAAGGGACTCCGCTCAGTTACTACTACCTCTACTACTGCTACTTTAAAGCTGAAGTCTTCTGTTTGTTTCAAGCCTGGACTTCAATACAGCTTGCTCATGTTGTATATAGTTCTTGTTTTTGGAGTATCCCACCGCTACCCCATCTAAGTTCTCCAAAAGTAAAAACAAAAAAACCAACACCCTTAGAATAGTCATTGAAGAAACGTGTGTATGAGTCTATGTGCCTGGCTGCAGGGCAAAGCCTGTGGGGAAGACCTGGGGAGTATTCCTGCGGCTCCTACAGGAGTAGTGCTACATTTACATCCAGCAGTGAAAGTCAGGACCCAGTTTGCCCTAGATCAGCCTCAAGAGCTGCTCGGCCACCAGAACCATAACAACCAATGAGTAACATGCACATATCCGGAATATTGCTGCACTCCTTGGTATCTTTTTTTTTTTTTTTTTTTTTAACAGAAGAGTTTTTATTTATATCAAATACAAATAAAAAATTTAGTACAAAAGAAAACAAATACGGTACAGTATGAATATATCATATCAATATATGCTATCTAGAAATATTATCTCACATTCAAATTAGAATGAATGATGATGCTACATAAGAGTATTCTAGAATATGGGTCGGAGCCTGGTATGCCTGTCTAACATTCGTGTTGGATTATAACCATAGTTTATAGTTGGTAGGAGGGGAGATGGGAAGAGGAGAAAGGAAGGAAGGGGGAGAGAAGGGAAGAGAAGAGGGGGGGGGGGTGCTACGTCGGACCCAATTGTACTATTGCATCTTTTTTTTTTTTTAGGTTTATGTTTGACCCTGACAGGTCGATCAGGCTAATTGGTTGAATATATATTAGGAAGAGGGTTATCCGTCAAACACATTCATACGGGAAGGATGGGGGTTTCAAGCATAAATCCTGAGATTTCCCATTCCATCTACACCAGCACATCATCGAAATTTAGGGTAGGTAGGCTAGTCAGGATTATCCAGACTATTACCGTTTAACTATGTTTCTAGGTCCGGGTAATTAATACATGTAGGCCAGCGGTATCATTAGTATAAAAGCTGTCCACTCAGATAGCCTCAGTCCAAAAGTGGTCTCGCGGTCACCCATGGTTCCCACACCTTATCAAATTTTTGAGGGCATTTACGTCCCATATACGTCAATTTGTATAGGGGTAATACCGCATCCACCAGGGCACGCCATTGAGTCACAGTGGGGGGAGCCGCTAGTTTCCACTGTTGGAGGAGAGCCTTCCTTGCATAGAAGCACAGATAAAACAACAGTAGTTTTTCATACGTAGAATGAGTGATTAGTTCCGTAACCCCTAAAATAAGGATTCTAGGATCTAAGGGCATAGACATGTTGGTGACACTATTAATTTCCTCAACCACTTTCCTCCAATATTCCTGAATAATAGGACATTCCCAGACAACGTGATAGAACGTCCCCAGTTCCTGCTGACATTTTGTACATTGATCTGTTTGTGAAGGATATATCCGCGCCAGTCTTTGTGGCGTATAGTACGCTCTGTGTATGAACTTGAGTTGGATAAATCTATCCCTAGCCGAGATCACTGTCGGTATGTAATTTTGAATCGCTGTTTCCCATTGTTCGTCAGAGAGATCAGTTATGTCTGATTTCCACATTTGTAAGAGATGTGGGTTTTTCTCTGCGTTATCGCAGGTAAGGCGTAAATATATGGAAGATAGTATCCTATCTACCCCCCGCGAGGTAAGAAAGCTCTCCACCGCATTTGACGCCACTGTGACTACTGTAGGGAATTGTGCTTGCGTTGCATGTTTTATTTGGAG
The DNA here is from genome assembly GCA_037952925.1 of Lithobates clamitans. Lineage (NCBI taxonomy): Eukaryota > Metazoa > Chordata > Amphibia > Anura > Ranidae > Lithobates > Lithobates clamitans. The sequence goes on from JBBGZY010000385.1 coordinate 1,732,493, forward strand.
ATATCTAAATAACATCCATGAAGGGAGTTGATATGTCTTTTTGAGTTCTGGGAATGGGAGTATTCGTCCATTGGGCATAATCTGCTTAATCTTCACTATCCCATATTTAGCCCATATACTGGGGTCTGGGATGGACCTGAAATGTGAAAGTTTGGGATTACCCCAAAGTGGGGTATGAGGGGAGACAGTATCCTTACTTGCTATAGCTGCAGTGACTTTATCCCATACTTGTATTGTGGTGCGCATTGGTAGAGTTATGTGTGGGCTGGCTTTTACGCCTCTATAGACAACATTTGTAAGGGCTGAGTATGAACCCATTATGGCTGCTTCAAGGTTTAGCGCGGGGTTTGATCTAGTCTGTTTGAACCACCATCGAACAGTGACCAGCACTGCCGCCCAGTAATATTTCTGGAAGCATGGCAGTGCCAGGCCTCCCGAGGATAGAGGAAGTTGTAGCTTGACTTTCGCTATTCTTGGGACCTTCCCTCCCCATATAAAAGAGGAGATAACCCCATCTAGTTTGTGGAAAAAAGAGACGGGGATTGGGATTGGGGTGTTCCTGAAAATATATAAAAACTTGGGAAGGAACGTCATTTTTAATAGGTTCACCCTTCCCACTGGTGTTAACGGAAGTGACTTCCAGGCCTGACATTTCGTAATAAGGTTTTGGAGGATGGGATATAAATTGTTCGTTAAATATTGGGTTAGGTCCCTGCATATCTCAATACCAAGATATCTAAACTGGGTAACTCTGCGAAGGGGGGTCGGGTCGGCGTTGGGTGAGTCGTTGTCAGTCAGATCAAACAGGTTTGACTTACTCCAGTTGATTTTGACCCCGGAGAATACGCCATAATGATCTATAATTTCAAGCGCCGCAGCTAAAGAATGGGTATCATCCCCCAGGTACAAAAGCGTATCGTCCGCGTATAGTGAGATTCGTTCAATCAGTGGTCCTATCTCTAAACCCCTCACCGCAGAGGCCGAGCGGAGTAATATAGCCATAGGTTCAATGGCAAGGGCAAACAGCCCTGGGGACAGTGGACATCCCTGCCTTGTCCCTCTGCACAGGTGGAAGGGAGGAGAGAGGAGACCACCCGCCCGTACTCTAGCCGTTGGCGATTGGTAAAGTAATTTGACCCAGCTGATAAATTTATTCCCAAATCCAAATTTAGACATTACCTCCCACAAAAAGTCCCACTCAACTGAGTCAAATGCCTTTTCGGCGTCTAACGAGGCCACCACACCACCCACTTTAGGATCTCTGGGTAACGCTATGTTAGTATGGAGTCTGCGGATATTTATATCCGTGCCCTTGCCGGGCATAAATCCGGTTTGGTCACCATGTATGAGGGACAGTATCACCGAGTTTAACCTGCCCGCCAGGATCTTTGTAAGGATCTTGGCGTCCACGTTCAGTAAAGAAATGGGTCGGTAGGACGAACAAACTTCTGGGTCCTTTCCCGGTTTGGGAATGACAATGATTACTGCTTCCATCATTGAGGGTGGGAGACACTGCTGAGTTAATGCTTTATTGAGCATAGTGTGAAAGTAGGGGCCTATTATATCCAGGTTGGTTTTGTAAAATTCTGTGGGTAATCCGTCAGGTCCCGGAGTTTTACCCGCCTGAAGTGACTTAATGGCTCTTTGGACTTCCTTCAGTGTTATAGGGGCTTCCAGTGCCTGACTCGCCTCTAGTGTCAGAGTAGGAAATTCTATCTTTAGGAGGAATGACTTCAATTCCTCAGGGGAATACGCTGCTCTGGATGTGTAGAGTTGTCGATAATACCTCTCGAACCGCGCATTAATACGCGCAGGATCAGAGAGTACAGTATCATCGTCATCTCTAATATTAGCTATACAGGGGCTACCAGCTCGTTCCTTAGCTAACCAGGCTAGCAATCTACCCGATCGCTCGCCCTGCTCAAATATACGGTGAGTCTGGGCAAGGAGGAAACGACGACAAGAGGTTGCCCGGATGAGCGCCACCTCCCTATATGCCGTGAGCATATCGGAGTGCGTTCCCTGATCGGGTGAGGTAGTGTATTGAGTTTCTAATCTTATTGCCTTTTGTTCTGCCGTCGAGAGCTCTAGTCTCGATTCTTTCCTAACCTTAGAGATATTAAACTGATATCTACCCCTAGCATACGCCTTAAATGCATCCCATACTATTGGTGGAGAGGCCGATTGGTCATTATGTGTCCAGTATTCCCCCAGTTCCGTTTGCATTATTGGTTCCAGTTTCTCATCAGTAATCCAGTATCTGGATAATCTCCACAGGCCCGCATTAGCTGCCGAGCCCGTAGAGAGATCCAGCATAACCGGGGTATGATCCGATACACCACGCGGCAGGTGGGAAACAGCTGATACCCGGGATAATAGGGGATCAGTAACATAAATTAAATCAATGCGCGACAATGTCGCATGTGTGGCAGAGTGACATGAGAATTGTCTACTCTGTGGATTTTTCCATCTCCATGTATCCGTAAAGCCATACACCTCCGCCCAACGGGACAGCGCTGAATCAGTTGTCTGATCCATGTGTAACCTATCTACACTAGGGTTTGGAGTCATATTAAAATCGCCTGCTATAATTATATTGGGGGTACTATAATTGGCAATAATAGTTTGAAGTTTATGCAATACCATCATTTTAGCTGGTGGTGGCAGGTATAGACCTACTATTAACATTTCCAATCTGTCACAAAGTGCGTGTAAAATCACATATTGCCCGTCCGGGTCCAGATGAAGGTCCAGAAGCACAAAGGGAAGTGCCTTATGCACAAGAACACTAACTCCTCGGGAATGGGAGGAATAGGTGGAATGGAAATATGATCCCACCCAGGGCTTCTTGAGAGAAAGTATTCTGGAGCCCGTAAGATGGGTCTCCTGGAATATGCAAATGTGCGGATGATATTTTTTTAAAAATGAAAATACAAGGGATCGTTTGAATTTGGAGTTAAGCCCCCGCACATTCCAGGATATCACTCTAATAGGGGCCATACTGTTGGATAAGTATATATATCGGCTAATCCGTTTACCGGACCCCCATCCAGACCCAGGCGTAGGACCAGCATACCCAACCTGTTGTCAATTAGATTCCACATTCCTGTTGCATATGTAAAAGATAGAACTGATATATGAGCATCAACATAGATAGATTTGTTGTCGTACCGTTGAACAAAACCCCCAACCCCCCTCCCCACGCAACCCCTCAAACTTGGGTGCGTTTGAATACCCAAACAAAACATGACTTTCAAAAGTCCCTTGGAGTCAGTGCACCAATAGGGCGGCTTGGAGGCACAATAAGGAAGTCCACAAACCGCTTAGCAGTCGTGATGTGTGCCAGCTACCCCTTTTCAGGGTATAAACATCAAATAGAGTGAAAAAGGGGAATCTCTTTCTCTGCGGGAGGATTATGCCACCGTTATAATAGATTAAGCCTGTCCACCGCTGTGTGGTATAGCAAGTCAGCGGAGAAGGGTCACCGGAGTGCAAACAAGGGGGAGTGCAGAATCTCAACCCCCCATAGTCTCCACCTGAGAGAGCAAGTTCCGAGGTATCTCTTCATGGGTCAAAGTCCCAAAGTGCACCGCAGCCACTTCATCCATGTAGTTATTGTGCTGTTTTTAAATGGTGCGTGTTGTTGCGCATGTGTGCTGCTGATTTTGGCCCGGGTCAACTTGTTGTGCTTAAGGTTCACCTTCAGGAGGGGTGGAGCACCGTATAGCATGGCAGCTGTGGTCAGCCAATATTGATAGAGGGGGGGTGCTGAAGGAGACTCACCCCCTGGGATATATTTTGCCAGACATTGCCATACAGTGTGATGCACGAATATGTCACAGATTACTGGCCTGTTTTACTAGTTGTAAGGGCAGCAGTATGTGATCAGCAGCTATTAGTGACCCAGACAAAAGAAAAAAGAAAATTAAAAGTGCGTTACTGCAACTAAGAACTCACCAGTCGGGAAAAAGAAAACAAAACATGTAGCAGACAGGGTTCCTTCTTAACGCTGTGGGATGGTTTCCAGCCAGTTAGTAGCATCTTCAGGGGTAGTGAAGAATTTGTGTGCTTCTCCGTCTTGGACTCGCAGTCTGGCCGGGAAAAGCATACTATATTTAAGGCCTTTCTTGCGTAGCTCCTGCTTTACATGGTCGAATGATTTGCGCTGTTTCTGCGTTTCGACGGAGAAGTCCGGGAAGATCATCAGTCGGGATCCTTCAAATCGCAGGGTCTCCATCTTCCTGCTCTCCCGTAGCACAGCGTCCCGGTCTCGGTAATTCAGTAGCCGAAGTATGAATGTGCGAGGCGGGGCCCCAGGGGGTCCACGAGCCGCCGGCATTCTGTGAGCACGCTCCACCGCGAAGAAGGGGGAGAAGGCCGCCTGCGGAAATAGCTGTCTCAGAAGGCGTTCAGTAAATCCGGCTGGATCAGGATCTTCAGCCTTCTCAGGCAGTCCAATGATTCGGAGGTTATTCCTCCTGTTGCGGTTCTCCGCGTCTTCCGCACGATATTCTAGTGCCCTCACTTTAGTAGTGAGGGTTCGGAGAGATGATGTGTGCTCACCCAGCACGTCCTCGGTGTCCCCCACGCGGCGTTCCATCTCCGACATCCGGGTCCTGAATTTGTCCATATCTTTCCGGATTAGACCCATCTCTAGTTGGATTTTATCGATTTTGCCTGTCAGTGTAGTTTGGCATGTCTCGATGGCTTGCATCAGTGCAGTGAAGTGGTCTGCTTCTCGAGTATCAGGATCCGCTTCCTCGGTCTGCGACGCCATGTTAGCCGTCTGGTTGCTCTGGGCCTTCCCGCCACTGGAAGCAGTGCGGGTCGTAGAGGGTTTTTTGTGGGCGGTGGAGCGGCGATTATAGGGCATACCAGGTCTGTGAGTTCGGAGCTGTGCCTGGATAGTTCCAGATTTATAAAATTCCGCTGGGAAACAGGATTAATAGCTGGCAGGGTAGCGGAGCCTCCTAACTATGCATCCTTCCCGGTCGCCATCTTGGACACGCCCCCCACTCCTTGGTATCTTTATTGAAGCATTAAAATGACATCACAGGTATGGCAGAAACATTAAAAGGTGACGTGTAATGACATCACAAGGCCAGGATGTACGGAGTCATCCGTTACTAGATTTATGGCGACCAGCTCGCCTGCACCATTGCAAAACATAACCAGTGCCAGGAGAAAGGGTGGGCAGGTGGAGCGGCTGTCCCGGGCACTGTGGAATCATGTGAGGTGGGGGGCACTACAAGGAGATTAGGGGGGCAGGGTGGCAGGGGGTAAGAATTGTTCTAGAAGGGGACATTTGGGCAGGTGTACTAGGAACAGGGATTTGGGGGGATTTGTCTCGGGAGGGGGACGGGTGAAAGAAAATTTGTGCTAGGAGTGGGGATTTGGGGGGTTTGTGCTAGAAAAAGTAATATGATGGGGGTATTTGTGCTAAGATCTGAATCTTTTTTTGGAGGGGGAGGATTTATGCTAGTAGGGAGGATTGGGGGGTATTTGTTCTAAGAGGGGGAGATTGAGAGTTCGGGGGGGGGGGGGGTGTGCTCGGAGGAAGCATTTGAGGGGTAGAGGATTTGTGCTAGGTAGGGTAAGTTTTTTTGGGAGGGGGGGTGATTTGTGCTTGGGCATATGGGGAGAGAGAGGATTTGAGATGGGGGGCAAAGATATGTGCCAGGAGGGGGGATTTCAGGAGGGTGGATTTGTACTGGAAGGAAGGTGAGATTTTCTGCTAAGAGCTGAACATGCAGGTTAGTGCTCAATTTTTTTTGGGAGGGGGGGGGTGAGATTTTTGCTGACACATAATCATACATCTTGGAGGGGGGCGCAATTTGGCATATTTGCCCTGGGCTCTACATGACCTTATCGCGGCACTGCACATAACCCTAATCCATGGCATGCAGGGCAGACTCCAGAATTCAGGATAAGAGAGAAGTCACTTCCTCCAGACCTCTTTCACCTCCTGCCTAGCTGGAGCCAAAAGGTAGGACTTTGATGAGAGGACTTTGTGATTGTAGGGGCTCTGTGCTGGGGGGACTGTGTGATTGAGGGGGTTGTGTGGGGGCCTGGGATGGGATGACTCTGTTGTGATGGGGGACCTCTTATATATATATATATAGGTTGGCTTCTGATGTGGGGTTCTCTGATGTGATGGGGGCCTCTGGTGCGAAAGGATGACTCTGTCTAGAAGGAGGGACTTCTGACATGATGAGGGGCCTCTGATTTGAAAGGAGGACTCTGATGTGAAAGGGGGTTTCTTATGTTAAGTTACTTTTCATCAAGGTGGTTGTGTGCATTGTCCCAACTATTAAAAATTAATGTTCTTTAACCACTTCAATACCAGGCACTTAGACACCTTCCCGCCCAGACCAATTTTCAGCTTTCAGCGCTGTCGCAATTTGAATGACAATTGCGCGGTCATGCTGCACTGCACCCAAACAATTTTTTTTTATTTTGTTCCCACAAATAGAGCTTTCTTTTGGTGGTATTTGATCACCTCTGCGTTTTTTATTTTTTGCGCAACAAATAAAAAAAGACTGAAGTTTTTTGAGGTGACACTGATGAGGTCGCACTGACGGGCACTGATGATGGGCACTGATAGGCGGCACTGATAGGTGGCACTGATGGGCACTGATAGGTGGCACTGGTATGCGGCACTGATGGGCACTCATAGGTGGCACCGATGGGCACTCATAGGCGGCACTGATGGGCACTCGTAGGTGGCATTGATGGGTACTTATGGGTGGCACTGATGGGTACTTATGGGTGGCACTGATAGGTGGCACGGATGGGCGCTGATAGGTGGGCACTGATGGGCAAGGATGGGCACTGACAGGTGGCACCGATGGACACTGATGGGTGGCACTGATGACACTGATTGGTGGCACTGATGCCCCTAAGGGTGGCATTGCTGGGCATCACTGTAATATACTGGTGCCAATCAGTGCCCATTTGTGTGCACTGATTGGCACAGATTGGGCACTGACTGGGAACATTGGGCACATGTGGATGGCCATGGGGTACACACCTGGCCATTCACATGTTGCCCCTCTCCCTGGTGGTCCTAGTGGCGATCCCTGGTGGTCCAGTGTGGTCATCTGAGGGGGGGCTGCGCTGATAAAGAATCAGCGCAGATCCCCCCCTCAGGAGAGCTGCCAATCGACTCTCCTCTACTCGTGTCTGTCAGACGCGAGTGAGGAAAAGCCAATCAATGGCTCTTCCTATTGACATCGTGATCAGCCGTGATTGGACACGGCTAATCACGTGGTAAAGAGCCTCCGCCGAAGGCTCTTTACCAAGATCGGTGGAGTGGTGTGTCAGACTGACACACCACTCCACCGATCGCCATGATGCGCGCCCCCGCGGGCGCGCAGCGGCATGTTACCCTGCTGAACGTCATATGACGCCCAGTCAGGATAACTGAACCACCGCCCGGCTGGCATCTGCTATGGGCCGGGCGGGAAGTGGTTAACAAAAGAACATACATTCCACATTAATAATTAAGCCGCCATTTTGTTAAAGCCCAGATCACTCATTTCCTTATTGGGAGCCCCCCCCCCCCCTGGTCTCAAATACTATATGTCACTTTCCTCAATTGAAGACTGTACATTTCCAGCCTTAATGTAGTCTTGGCTCTGATAGAGAAGAAGGCTGACAGAAGCTTTACTGTGCTGAAGTTCAGAGGCTGCAGACAGTGGCGTCTGGGTTTTTTTTTTGTTTTGGGGAGCGGCAAACAACCACCTCCCCCCGCGGCACCTCAAACCCCCCCCCCACACTGTTTGGCGGTCCACTGGCACTTACCCAATGGGCGGGCACATCGGGGATCATCGGGTAGGGGTACAGGCTGCGGCAGGCATCTTGAAGCGTATTCAGTGTCCTCTTCCCTTCTGAGATCACGGCAGCTTCCGCTGTGCATCTCCTCCCCTCCTCCTAGGCGTCCAATAGGATCACTTGTCCGTTCAGCCATTCGGAAAATGGGTAACAGACCCACGCTTCCTGATTGGCAGAGAGGCGATTCAGTGTTAGAAAAGCAAATATATATTTGCTTTTCTAATACATCTGGGTCCACCCTATTTTGAAGCCTATTAGAGCCTATGGCTCTAATCAGCTGCTTCAAGAAAACACCCCTGCTGCTGTTATTCAGGCACTCCGGCATCCGAAAAGGGGCCGGACGCCTGAATAGAGGGTAGCAGCGGGGCCATGGATAGATCCATGCAATGCATGAATCTATCCATTATGCTTATAAGGGGGTGGCGAGTAAGGAGGGGGCGGCGCCCATGTACCCTTAATGCATCGGCCGCCCCTGGCTGTAGATGATGGAGAAATGAGAAAATATCACAGAGAAATGATAAGACACCATTCTTCTAAGGTTAATTTTTTGTCTTCCTGGCAGCAGAGTTTGTCCTGTCGCATTCCCTGCTCTTCTTTTCTCCCTCCCTAATCTGTGTTCCCTCCTGACCATCTGTGTCATTCCTGTTGATTTCTGTCCCCTTCAGCAACAGTAAATCTTAAAGCTGTCAGCTGATCAGTGGTTCTAGTGGCTCTGGCTTTGGGCACAGTGCCGAGAATAGAGAGCAACTGAGCATGTGCAGAGCAGGGTGACAGGGTGAGTGTATTTCTGGATAATAACTGCTTCCTGCCCACGTCATTGTAAAATGATGGATTGGCGGAAACCCAATTGTTCTGGGAGGACGTCATATGACTTCCTTCCTAGAACGCGTCTTGCTGCTCCGGGCCACGCTCCGGCACAATCTGTCACCCGCTGTGTCCAATGGACACAGGGAATGACTGATCACTATACCGTCTCGCTGCCAGTATCATGTAATCGCTGTGACCAATCACAGCAGATTACATGACAGTTGTAAACAATGAATGGCTTCTTTAATGACATTCATTGTATACAATTGTGCTGCTAGCTGTGATTGGTCACAGTGATCACATGGTACAGACAGGGCCAATCACAGTCTATTTGTACCATGTGATTAGCTGTCACCAATAACAGCTAATCACAACAATAGACAGTGTCTCCACACTGTCATTCAGTAAAAATATTTGCTTATATCAAGTAAAAAAAAATCATAAAATAAAAGAAACATATTTTAAAACATTAAAAAAATATATTATTTATTTATTTTACATACTGTCACCAGTCAGTGTCCCTGGTCACCGCCACACCAATTATATGATGACGCTGTACTGCACTGGTGACAGTATGTAAAAAAAAAATTTTAATGTGAAAAAAAAATTTGGTAGGGGATAGTAGGTGACCTATGTAATAATCGAGTTATTTCTGTATTAATAACTATATTTCAATAATTCATATTGATGAGAAAAGTTCCAAGAAAAATCTGTTAAGTTCTCGTGTAAAACCTCCAAAATTGATTTAATGATCAATTAGCAAAATGTTACAAAAACAATGTCAAAATGTAGAATACAAAAATAGATTATTCTTAAAATGAAGTTTAAATCAGATATGTCTGTGTGTATGTCTTGAGATCTGTGTGTGTGTGTGTGTGTAGCTGCAATGCATCCAAAGCCTATACCAGCATAAACTTATAGAAGTTATAAAAACCTATATAACTTCACCTTTTCCATAGATAGAAGATATATATATATATTTATATATATATATATTTATATATATAATTCAATTATCATAAGAACTCAACCATTCATAAATTCTGATATTCTAACATTTCCCTCTCAAAATGATTGATTTAAATTAATCTTAATCATTTTAAATTAAATCATTAAATAAATCTGAATCTAACTCTAAATCCATTTATACCTCAAACGCATCACATCCGTATTCATTCATGCCCAAAGATCTTAAGATAATTGACTCAAATATATATTTTCAAATGTGATTCTATATAAGGAAAAGTGAATTCATAACCCTTCATCTTCATATACCATAAAAAATATTTTCACAATTATTATTTTCTTTTTCTTTTACCAAATAAATCAATCCCCTTAATTTCATGATTCATAAATGTAACATTGTTGTACAATACTTTGAAATATAGATATCATTTCAGAAATTTGTTTCATATTTTCCCTCCAAATTGTGTTTAACATAAATCTATAATCCATAAAACCTTTCTAATAACCTTGTCAAAATTAAAACATAAAATATGTTCTTAACTTCAATTTGTTCATATAAGTGAGATGATTTCAAAACTAAATACATATTACAATGTAAAGTTAATCCTATCTTGTTTATGTACCTTTAAGAAAAATGTACTCTGTCTTAATTAACACCAGATGTTCCCTCTAACTAGAATGACTCTATTGTAGGGATGTTTAACCCTTTCAACTCTGAAAATACACTATATATGAGTGTAAAAATGATGTGTAAAAAAATATCTCATCTTGATATAATAAACATGTCCTGTCACATAAAAATAATATATAAAAACTGCAATATATCTGATGGATAAATGATTTCATCAGTAGTCAAAAAAACTAAAAAGTCCATTGTTTTTAAAATGTCCTCTCTTATCAGAGGTTCTCGAGAATTTTTCTTCTTCTTCTTCTTCCTGCACTCTGTAAAGTTGGAAAAACTTTATTGAACATTAAAATGACAACAATAATTATAACGAATGAATCTCTTCTGTCAATTCTTCTCCCAGAACTGATATTCTTAAACTTCAAGATTTTGTTCCCATCTGGAAGGTCTAGAAATATTAAATTTCTTTCTTTTGGTGACTTACAAGTCAGATCCTAAAAAAGAATGCAGTATCATTATTGAGAATTTAAATACATGCAAAATATACCTTCATTTACTTATTCATTTTGCATACCAAAATTCTAATATTTTATTATGACATACAAACCATATTTTAATAATAACATTTCTAATTACCTTACTTTGCTTTATTTTTCTTTAAATTACCTATACTCTAATTTATTATTCTGTGTATTTAAACGACAGGACGCAATTTCTCTTTTTTTTAGTCATAATATAAAATCTTGTTTTCATAAACTAAATAAAAGATTTTAAATTACCCCAGAAGACAAAAGCGAATTATATATTAATTCACTTCTCTTCTATAATATTTCAGAGTAATGCGTGCTGTACTGTACTTCTAACATTTTCAATTCAGCATTTTCTGTAGAATTTTTGCTGAATAGTATAACCATTCTTTGGGTAACACCTAGAAAGACCTGTTGAACAATTCTTAATATTATTGACAAATCCTGTCTCAAAGCATCTTTCAGCACTTGTTCTAACAATCCCATTTATAGGCTTTCTGAATAAATTTAGCTGAGAATGTTCTGTTATCACATCTACCTCTATGGGTTTAGATTTTAAAGTTTTAAAAAATGGGCAATATTTGTCATATAATTCTCCTGAATGAATTCTCTTAAAAAGAATTTTTAATGACAGATCAGGTGTCCGTAATATGATCATCCTAGATCTCACAATCTTTTCTGTTACTTTGACTGCAAAATAAACACTTAACAATTGCTTCATATTTGTGTCAAAAGTCTTTTCCATATTTGTCAAACCTCTGGAGAAAAAACCTATTATTTTCGGTTCACCATCTTTTACCTGAAATAAAATTACTGAGATGGAATTCTCAGATACCTTAGTAGACAATAAAATAGGCATAGACATTCCAATTTCGATTGTATGCAATGAAACAGCATTCTGCAAATCTTTTTTCAACATTTCAAAAACATCTGTATGGGTTTGAGACCATTCATCAAACACAACATCTTTTTGTTTCAGGAAATCAAATAATGGTTTAACTTTATCATCGTATTCCTGTAAAAACTCTTTGCAAGAATTTAACTCACTCAAAAATTGATATAATGCCTTGTAAGATGTTGGAACTGGAATAGCAGAAATGTTTCTAACTTTTTCCTGTGATAACATTCTCTGTCCATGACTAATTTGCATATGAAGAAAGTTAACTTTATCTTTCATTAACTGAACTGACTCTGTGTTCAATTTCAATCCTGCTGATTGTAACAGAGTAAATAACTCTGTCAACAGAGTGACATGTTCCTCTGTATTTTGGGTAGACAACAAAATTTTGTCCACGTGTTGGAAAATACATTTTGGTCTAGAAAATTTTGATAAAACTTTCTCCAAGCACTCGTGCACTATTCCGTCACTGATTTCCATTTCTGGAATTATTCTAGTGAAGGCATAAGTTTCTTTATTGAAACTGAAGGCAAGTTTATAATGACAGCTGTTTGTTACTGGTACTGAAAAATGACTATTGGAAATTTCCAGTACTGAAAATACTTTGGCCTTGGCATCCATTTGTGACATTAAATTTAAATTAGGAACAATAGGTTTGTTATTTGTAATGCATTTATTCAGTGATCTTAAATCAACTGATAAAGAATACGAATCATCAGCATTCTTGATAGGCCAAATACAATTATTTACCACTGATTGTGCCTTCTTTAATATTCCTTGTTGTAAAAATGATTGTACAATGTCAGAAACTGGACCTATTGATTCTTGTGGCAACTTATTTTGAATTTGGGGTTCAGGGTCTCGTCCCTCAATTTCTATCTCAATATCTTTAAACAAACCTGTATCCATTTTGTTCTGACTCCAAAGACTTTTATGTGCTCTTACCGATTGTTCCAATTCGAGATTGGTTCCTGTGTGTGGCCAATTAAGATCTGAAGAAATGTCAGCGACTGCTGTACAAATACTTCCAACATTATTGTACATGGAAGAATCTATTAACCTAGATTTGGGCCTAGATGAATCTTTCCATATAGTAGAATTACTTAAATCAATAATCCAATCTAATTTACTAATCACATCCATGCCTAAAATATTCTCTGTATTTTGGCAACACCAGATGTCTATTTTAGTTTTTAAAACTCCCGGAATCTCGAAATTCACACCAGAAACTTTAGCTGCAACTGTATTTCCTTTTCCATTGAAACCAATTAAATTACATTTTGGAGAATCAATATTCACATGTAATTTGTTTTTAGTTAAACTGAGTTTAGATCCTAAATCTATTAACCATTTCGTATCCTTGCCATTTAATAAACCATGTACCCATGGCCTTCCACTTTCATCTAATAAAAGTGAAGTCACATATTTTAATGTTGGAGATGACTCAGAACCTTTTTTCCTAAATCCTGATGGTGATGGAAGTAATCCATCCCTCTCATTTTCATCATTGTTTTTCAAATTGATTGAACTGTCATTAACAGTCAATGTACTGATCTGTTTGACTTCTGAAGCATAAGGCAAATCAGTCAAACTATTGTTTGAAGAAGAAAGAATATATTGTTCAGAAATATGTTCTGTATTTTCTACTTTCAAAGTTTTCCTTTGTGTAGTATGTACGGAAGTATTTCCTGTCTGCTCTGAAACTTTAGTTCTGCCTGTGACGTGTATCATACCATCTCTGGGTGTGGCCTTACACGTGGCACTCTGAACACCATTTTGTAATATATCTAAACGGCGTCTGCATTCAGCAGCTTTATTCAATATTTTTGTTTTAAGCAAAACTTCATTTTCCTGGTCATCAACCTTGAAAAAACGCATATCTTGTACAAAAGGCTCCTGCATAGAATCTGCAGTAACATTCATAGAGTCTGCATTAACATTAATCTCTAAACTCTTGCTTGACTCTGCTTTAAACGTTACATTATTCTGTAACTCAGACAACTGAATATCCTTTATTTGAATTGCACTCTGCAAATCATCTATCCTTTCAGTCAAAATCTGACAATTAGTACATAAACTATTGTCCTTTATTTCCTCTTTTGTACCAACTACATTGCTTTCAAAAACTCCTGATATCATTGTATCATAAACTTTAATCAACTTAATCAAATTCCTAACCTGTTTGCTGAATTTCTTAAATGCAAATTTTGACTTTTGTATTTTCTTATTAGCCTGTAAGCATTCATTGAACATGTAACACCATAATTCATCATCTTTAACAAACTTTGACAAATTTTTAAATTCTAAATCACTCTCACTGGATAATTCATGAATTAAATCCATAACTTACCAATGTAAGACGGCTTCCTTCATGTAACACGCGCTCCCTCTCTTGGCGGGAAATTACGTCATCAAGAAACAGATTTTTCTTGTACGTGCACAAACGTCTCACCGATTCTGATCTTTCTTTTCCTTCCAAGTTCAATTCAATGATGCCGAAAATGAACTTTTTCGATTTCTCCTGAAAGCTTGTCTGAATAATCACTGTTTTTGCTGATATTCCCTCTCGACAAGCGGAAGGAGAAATTATTGAAAAAAAATTCGATATTCGGACAAAAAGAATCTGGCAAATGGCTCGCCACTGTAATAATCGAGTTATTTCTGTATTAATAACTATATTTCAATAATTCATATTGATGAGAAAAGTTCCAAGAAAAATCTGTTAAGTTCTCGTGTAAAACCTCCAAAATTGATTTAATGATCAATTAGCAAAATGTTACAAAAACAATGTCAAAATGTAGAATACAAAAATAGATTATTCTTAAAATGAAGTTTAAATCAGATATGTCTGTGTGTATGTCTTGAGATCTGTGTGTGTGTGTGTGTGTAGCTGCAATGCATCCAAAGCCTATACCAGCATAAACTTATAGAAGTTATAAAAACCTATATAACTTCACCTTTTCCATAGATAGAAGATATATATATATATTTATATATATATATATTTATATATATAATTCAATTATCATAAGAACTCAACCATTCATAAATTCTGATATTCTAACAACCTATCCAGACTTAATTTTCTGACTAAAGTTCTACTTTAAGTTTTTACATTTTATACTGGGGTACCTCAAAATTGCATACTTTTAGGCTGTGTTCAGATTAGTGCGAATGGGATGCGTTTTAACCACATCCAATTTGCATGTCATGTGAATGTGACCGGCTCTCAAACACAGTGCGGTTTCAAAAAGGGTCCTCTGCATTTTTGGGTCCGACTCAGGTGCGAAATCAGGCAAACATTTGCACCTGAATCTCCCCTGAATCGGTGAACAGAAATGCACCGGACCCCGGACGGCAAACAGCAGCCGCACATATGTGAACCCAACCTTAAAGGGTGCCAAGACTGAGAGAATGTTACAAATGTTTAGTTTGGGGAAAGGGTCCAAGAACAATAAGTGCATAGAGCTGAATTCATTAGTATATTTTATATCTGCCTGGAGGTTAGCAATGATAGTCCTCCTAGATCTCTCCTTTCTTCTATAGGATTTCTTTGACTAAGACCAAATAGTTAAGCTTAGGTTATATTTCAAACTTTAACACGTTATCAGAAATAAATCCCCTCGCTGCATTGATTTCATAAAAGGAGATTGTGGTGAAGGGTCTCGGCACAGGGATAGAATACAATGGGAGAACTTGGATGATCCAGAAGATGATTCACACATGTATTGCTTGTTTAAAACAAAAACTCTTTTATCATTTAGTAAGGACGTGGGTGGAAAGTGGAACTTCAATGAGGATATAATTTCTGGGAAACATCAATGATTTCCAAGTTTAACCTGATCAGATAAGTTTCCAGAATTAGAGGGGAGGATCTAGAATTTAAAGGACCTTGTACTTGAAAAAATATGATGGCTGCCATTATTAACCTTCTTTAAATTTATTTTCCATTTTTCAAATGGAATCCTTATTTGTGTCCCATTAGAAGGATTTTCCTTTAATTCCAGTCCCAGAGACACAACATGTAAGTAAAATCTCCCCAATGTGGAAGGAAATTCTTAGAAAGTCATCACTGATTCATGCATCCCCATTAGAAGATTTCTCCTCACCTCTGATGACAATTGTAACATTCTGGCAGCTAAATCTAAACTGGACCAACAAAGAGGGTGAAAATTCCCAATGGGTACACAGTTATGAAAACCTAAAAGTGGTTCCAACCATTCCCACTCAGTGCAAAACTAAAAATTATTTAGAAATGCATCAACTTCCAACCAGCAATCTGTATATTAGGCTCTGCTGTGCTGGGATATGTTAATAGATGTTCCCCCTTTGATAGCCACCAGATGACTCATTGGGGTTGATTACTAAAACTGGAGAGTGCAAAATCTGGTGCTGCTGTGCATGGTAGCCAATCAGCTTCTAACTTTAGCTTGTTCAATTAAACGTTGGCAAAAAAAAACTGTAAGCGGATTGGCTTCTATGCACAGTTATGCCCTGTACACACGACCTGACTTTCTGGCAGACTAGGTCCAACGGTCTTCCTGACGGACTTCTGGCAGATTTACGATTGAGTTTCCGAACGAACGGACTTGCCTACTCACGACCGGACTTGCCTACTCACGACCGGACTTTCCGGCAGTCTAGGTCCGCCGGTCTTCCCGATGGACTTTCAACTGAGTTACGGCAGACTTCCGAATGAACGGACTTGCCCACACACGGACTAAAGTCCGTTCATTTTGAACGTGATGAGGTACGACGGGACTAGAAAAGGAAGTCAATCTCGCCGCTTTTATCGGCGAGATTGACACCTTGCGAGCCCCGTCGCAGGGCATACCAGGCCCTTAGGTCTGGTATGGATTTTAAGGGGAACCCCCTACGCCAAAAAAAGGCATGAGGGTCCCCCCAAAATCCATACCAGACCCTTATCTGAGCACGCAGCCCGGCCAGTCAGGAAAGGGGGTGGTGACGAGTGAGCGCCCCCCCTCCTGAACCGTACCAGGCCGCATGCCCTCAACATGGGGGGGTGGGTGCCTTGGGGGAGGGGGGCGCCCTGCGGCCCCCCCACCCCAAAGCACCTTGTCCCTATGTTGATGAGGACAAGGGTCTCTTCCCGACAAACCTGGCCATTGGTTGTCGGGGTCTGTGGGCGGGGGGCTTATCGGAATCCGGGGGTTCCCCTTAAAACATAGGGGGTTCCCCTTAAAACCCCTACCAGACCTAAGGGACATTGTCGCCTCCCTCCTGCGCTCGCTGCAATAGGAAAATGTGTTTTTCTTATTGCAGCAAGCACAAGATGTACAGCACCCTGTCGCCGAGAACCAGCGCGATGTGATCGTGCTGGAAACATTCTCGCAGGCAGGTGCTGTAGCTGCCCTAGCGTCGTATTTGGTCCATCAGACCAGCATACAGACGAACGGGCTTCCCAATAGGAACTGGGCCGGCGGAGTTCCGGCGGAAAGATTTGAAACATGTTTCAAATCTAAAGTCCGTCGGATTTTCGGCTGAAAAAGTCAGTCAGAAGTCCGATCAAGCCCACACATGGTCGGATTGTCCGCCAGATTCGGTCCTTCGGACCAGTCCAATCGAAAAGTCAGCTCATGTGTACGCGGCATTACACCATATTTTGCACTCTTCACTTTTAGTAAATCAACCCCACTGTGTAGCTAGGGGCTTTCTTCCTCAACTGTCAAAGACAGTTCAGATCTCTCATGACACGGGGAATTATCAGAATGATTCCTGATCATGTGATCACTATGTCAGCTATGAAAAAATTATCAAATTCAGTCTGGGGTTCAGCCTTGATAAAATAAGCCTTTAGCCTGCAATCGAACACCAGATACCACTTAAGCCTGAGTGTGGTACTGTTTATCTGATTAATACTGTAATAGGCAGATACAAACGCAGCATAAAAAAAATTCATTTAAAAAAATAGAAAAAAAGTTGTTGGTTTTTTTGTACATTTGTCAGTCTATACACAATTCAGAACAGTTTTTTTTTTTTTTTTTTTTTTTTTTTAATATCTTTATTTATTCAAACAGTTTTCAATTTTAACAATTACAACACATATCCTAATAAAAACAGTCATACTAAAAACATATATACACCATAGATAGTATTTATTTACTATGCTCAAATCCATCTCTAATCGCCTTTACTCAGCCATCAATCATCCTGCCAGTTGATCCTATCCAATCACTCATACTGGACCATTCATACCTAACCTACAAAAAAAAAAAAAAGAAAAAAAGGAAGGGTATATATTCCCATATCCCTAAGGGTACTCAACCTCTTATGGATCACATAGTAAATCTGCTGAGGCGCTATATGTTTCCCACCTCTTCCAAATATCCGTTGTCCGTTTGATCTGCTTACTGGATCCTTCCTCTCTCACCTTTCTTTCTTCCAGGGTCCGCATCTCCGTTATCTCACACTCCCACTCCACCAAAGAGGGTGGATCTGAACATTTCCATTTTCTGGCTATACACGTGCGGGCAGCCGTTAGGATATATTTTAATGGGCCTTTCTTTATACTTTTCATTGATCCGGGGATCATGGATAATACTGCTATTTGTATATCTGGATATATTTCCCTTGCTGTCATGGCCCTAAAAATTTCGAAAATTTTCTGCCAGAATGGAAGGATTTTAGAGCAATAGTACCAGATATGGGACATTGTACCACGTCTTTCCTGACACCTCCAGCATACTTCTTTATTCATAGGACTTATCCTATAGAGGTCTACAGGGCACTTATACCATCTAGCTAAAATCTTATAGTTTCTTTCTTGATGTTTAGTTGAAACAGAGAGTTTGTGCGTGACTGCTAAGGCTTTTACCCATTCCTTCCTGGGGATCTCCTTCCCCAGTTCCTCTTCCCACTTCTTAATATATGGTAACTCCAAGTTCTGGCCGTCCTCAATTAAAATTTTATATACTTTCGAAAGCACGTGCAAAGGTCTTTCAGCTTGAGTAAGGATTTCTTCTAGCACCGTTAGGGGTCTGGTTATTTCTGCTTCTTTGAACAGGGATATGACATACTTTTGGAATAAGCCATACTGCAACCAATCTTTTCTATGTTCCTCCCTCATGGACTCTAGAGGAAGGACCCTATTTCCCACCAGTGTTTCTATTACCCTTATATCCTCATGACTGTACCACTTAAGGAATGATTTTACCCCGAATGCCAGCGGGAATTCTGGGTTGTCGAAGAGAGGGGTCATGGGTCCTCTAAAGGTAGAGACGCGCCCCGTTTTAATCAGAATGTCCCATGTTTTCATTGTTAAGGTCACTAAGAAGGGTGTATAGCCATACGGTGAGCGATATGTCCTTTTGATCCATGGCAGAGATTTTAATTTCAACCCTGTAATCTTTTCTCGAGTCCCACCCATTGTTTTTTATTCCTATTATGGAACCAGTCAACTAACCTGGTGACCATTACCGCCTTAAGATATACTGCTATATCAGGGAGGGAAAGGCCCCCATTTGCTTTAGTCTTATTTAGCACTTTTCTACTGATCCTGGGGGTCTTACCTGCCCATACAAATTGTCCAATAATCCTGGAAACCTTTTTCACAAAACCCACTGCAGGAAACACGGGGATCGCTTGTAATATATATAGTATTTTTGGGAGTATGTCCATTTTTATGACATTTACCCTCCCTAACCATGAGAAAGTACCCCTATTATATTGCTGGAGAGCTTTTGTTATTTTTTGCAACATCGGGACATAGTTGTACTCTTCTAATTTCTTTAAATCCGTAGGGATATAGGTGCCCAGGTATTTAATAGCATTTTCCTGCCATCTAAAGGGGAAATCCTTCTTGAGTAATTCCACCATACTTCTGGACATATTGATATTCATTGCCTCAGACTTATTATAGTTAACTTTAAAATTACTCAGGATGCCAAAGTGTTTAAATTCCTTTATCAGGTTTGGTAGAACAGTTTTTTTAGTTAACAATGTATTAAGTTAAAGTCCAATTTAAAAAATGTTTAGGTGTGAAAATTAGTATTTCTATTGTCAAATTAATTGATGCTTAAAGGAGAAGTACAGCAAAAGCTCGTTTGGGTGTATTTCTTCTGTGGATCACAGCAGTGCAGTTCGTTCTGTACTTCTGCGACCCGTTTTCTGAAGCCCGCTGTCGGCTGACTTCACAGAGCTGTTCCAGGCTCAGGCAAGATCGCACCAATGAAGTCAGGATCTGCCTACATGCCTGGACCAGCACCCAGCTGAGCCTCTCAGCGAGCTACTGAGAGACTGACCCTGGCCGCTCTGGCCCCCTCCACAGCACAGCACTTCAGTGAGCGAGGGGGGCAGAGAAGAGAACGGTGACTGACAGTCACCAGCTCTCTGCTCTCAGTCTTAGAGCCAGTGGGGCAGAGATGCAGCATCCACCTAGGAAAATACGATTCTTAAAAAAAAACTATACTTCTCTTTAAAAATGTTACCTGGGCATTTAGGCTTAAAACACTTCTAGTCATGAAATGTTTAAAATATATGTGAACACTTGCCTTGTAAAACAACCTGTTCAGTTTAAAACAGAAATGAAGAGCAATACATTGGTGTGTATGTGTGTGTGTGTATATCCAATATAAATACCTTATATAATATCATAATATCTCAGCTACATACGTTTCTTAGAGAGGTGGAGGTGGAGAAGCTGATCTTCCCAGTACACTGTACACTGACCTTCCCAGAGAATGGCTGTGCAGGGGGAGTGTCAGTACAAGTCTGATCAATGGAGGACAAGCAGGCTGTTCTCCCAGCACAGTCAGAAAACTGACTACGCTGGGGTGTATGGGCCCTCATACCTAGTCAGTTGGCTAGTTTGAAACAGGAAAGCAGGGGGACTGGCAGGAACACCAGGGATTTAAAGCAAAGAAAGCAATACAAAGCAAACAGGATACTTTTTAACACAAGTACATGGTACGACACACATATAGCAGGAATATGAAATATTGGAGTAACATATTCATTATTCACTTGCCGCCCGCCATATAGCAAAATGACGGCGTCAAAGTGGTTTCAATATTCTGACGAGACGTCATATGACGTGATCAGGATATTGAGCCCCCGGGGGTGCGCATCGCGGCGATCGTTGTTGCGGTGTGTCAGTTTGACACACCGCAACTCCGATCTAGGTAAAGAATCTCTGACGGAGACTCTTTACCATGTGATCACGATGTAGATAGGAAGAGCCGGTGATCGTTTTTCCCTCACCGCGTCTGACAGACGCAAGTAGAGGAGAGCCGATCGGCTGCTCTCCTGACAGGGGGGTCTGTACTGATTGTTTATCAGCACAGCCCCCCCTCGGATCCCACCCAGGACCACCAGGGAAGCCGCCCAGGACCACCAGGATGGCCACCACACTAGACCACCAGGTATGCCTCCTAGACCCCCAGGGAAACAGGGAAATACCAATATGTGCCCAGGCAGCTGCCAATCAGTGCCCACTCCAATGCCTACCACTGCCAGTGCCACCAGGGATGCCTACCAGTGCCTCATATCAGTGCCGCGTATCAGTGCCCATCAGTGCCACGTATCAGTGCCGCCTATCAGTGCCGCCTATCAGTGCCCATCAGTGCCACCCTATCAGTGCCCATCAGTGCCGCCTTTCAGTGCCCATCAGTGTCGCCTATCAGTGCCCATCAGTGCCAACCAGTGCCACCCAGTGCCACCCATGATTGCCCATCAGTGCCGCCTATCAATTCCCATTAGTGCTGAATATCTGTGCCACCCATCAGTGCCGCCTACCAGTGCCCATCAGTGCCGCATATCAGTGGCCATTGTCAGTGCCCATCAGTGCCCGCTCATTGGTGCCACCTCATCGGTGCCGCCGTATCAGTGCCTGTCAGTGCCGCCGTATCAGTGCCCATCAGTGAAAGAGAAAACTTACTTATTTACAATTTTTTTTAACAGAAACAAAAGCAAAACTTTTATTTTTTTCAAAATTTTTGGTCTTTTTTTATTTGTTTAGTAAAAAATAAAAACCGCAGAGGTGATCAAATACCACCAAAAGAAAGCTCTATTTGTGGGAACAAAGTGATAAAAATTTAGTTTGGGTACAGTGTAACATGACCGCGCAATTGTCATTCAAACTGCGACAGCGCTGAAAGCTGAAAATTGGTCTGGGCAGGAGGGTGTATAAGTGCCCAGTATTGAAGTGGTAACGCAAGCTTCATACGAGTATAACACCTGAATATTTCCTGGTATCTGAGAGAATTTAGCCATATTTTATTGTAGACATTCATTATACTCAATTTAAAACCTAAAATCTTTTAATGATTCTTTTTTTTCTTTTCTTTTAGTTTTAATTACAGTGAAATGATGGATCGGACAAGGTAAAAATGGTCACATAAAATTATTCACCATTATGAAAGAAATACATCCTATCCGTTCTGTCATGCGGACAGCGCTGTGTAAAGTTTGAGGCTGTGAAACCCGCTGACTTTGTTTTTAATTGTCTGCAGAAATAAAAGCGACGCTTAAGAGGAATAGATTGACGCCCACCGGGGAGGAGGTAATGTGATTTGGGAAAGGGCAGCCTCGCTCTGCAAACATGAAAGATACAAGTTGTCAGGGGCTCAGGTGACCCCTCTGGGGAGAGCCGTCACATCCAGTTGCTGTCTTCATGATGCTTTTGTCTTCCTTCAGATGGTACAGGCTGTGATTTAAAATGTAACAAGTGGAAACAAAAAAAGAGTTTTAAGAGTTTCTGGAAGATGTCAATAAATGAGGATGGTAGGAGAATTTGGGGACAACTGATCTTCCTGTTCTGTTTCCCATCCAGTTTAGATATAGTAGTGCCAGTAAAGTTAATCCCGAAATTCTGATGATGTTAGGACCAAAGTTCCTGCCCAAGGCTGAATTTGAATTATAGGGTCATTTTTGGCAGCTTGCATTCCCAAAAGCAGTGGCAGCTGGTGTTGTATTTTTTTTGAGGGGCGGCAAACAAACCTGGACTACAAACACCCCCCCCCAGTCACTTGATCGATCACCCACTCAATCGCTGCTTCATTCGCCCCTTGCCCGCCAGTCCTGCATTTACCCCATCCAGGTCGTGGCTTTGGCGACTTGTTCAACCTCCTGAGTCCCGGCGATCGCTTAGGACTCCTGACCAATCGGATCTTAGCTTCCTGATTGGCCGGGAGTAGAAGCAGGAAGACATTAGCGAATATTAATTTGCTAATGTCACACAAGTGGGTGGGCTCGGGCGCTAATTGGCTTCAAAAAGGATGGGCTCTGCGCCCGAGCCCACCCTTTTTGAAGCCAATTAGAGCCTCAGGCCCTAATTATGTGCTTCAAAAAAAAACCCTATTGAAATACATACATCCAGCTCCCTGCATGGAGATTAGGGGCCAGGCACATGGCTTAGGGGGGGGCGGCTCCCCTGCACCCCTTATGATCGGCCGCCACTGCCCAAAAGGCTCCTGAGATAAAAAGGCCACTCCAAAGACTTTACTACCTTATAAATATAGAACAGACAAAATGGTTTAGCAAATGTACTTAAATCTATTTTTCAGACAATAAATTGACCTCATACGGTAAAAGGAAAGATGGTGATTATCAGTGTTTCAAATGTGCAGTCCTCGGGAAGATTAACATCGAAGCCCTCTTGCTGTAGCCAGTGGTGGGACTTAAAGAGGTAAGACCCACTCACTCATTGTTCCAGCGAGAAGGTTAGAGTTCTTCCACGCACCTATTCTTGGGTTGCATGACCATTAACAAGCACTCTTGTTCATTATACCTGATGGTGTTTCCAAACCCTTCTAAATAGCAGCAAGACTTTTGTACTTTTGTGCTTTACCTAATTTTGGCACTTAGACTGTTCATCCACAGAAAAGATTAGAAGTGTGTGAACACTTGAAAATTTATTTTTTTTTGCTCTCTGAGATTCCTGGTATTAAATTTCTCTGAGGTTATTTCTCCCAAATGGGACCATTACTAATGAACATTTATCAGCCATTTCTTATGACATCCATGAGAAACTTCTCAAAATTCGATCCCTGTGGATGACCTATTCCCAACCAGATCAAAGGGTGTTAAACCTTTGTGGGTACCTAAAAGGAAGCCCATGGGAGGAGGGAAATTTGTCTCCCCTTGCCCCCTTCACAACCTTTTTTCACTTTCTTCTTCTCCTCATCATTACTCCCCATTACCTTTCTCTCCTCTGACCTCCATTGGACGACCTCTAATTGCCTTTACTTTCCTTTTTTTTTTTTTTTTCGTTTTGCTCATTCACTCCCTTGGAGCCTTTTTGAATTGATGTCCAATTTTGCTCATTAGGTTTCACTATGAATTCTCATTTTATTTCCCCCATTGTTAAAAGAAGTGGTTCAGGCTGATTTCGCCCTGTCACCTTGTCTGGAAGAGTTACCAGGAGCTTCTCCAATTATTCAGCACAATTGTACATCATCTTCTGCTCTGTAATACACAATTGTTTGGAACTGGATTCGCATTCCCATTGACTTCACACTTCTGGTTTGTGAAATTCTAAAGTTCAGAGGTTTGCAACTTTTCAAAAAGTTTCAACCACAATTGATTGAACTTTTCAGACGCTCACTCATCTCTCATCCCCAGGAGCATTTTGTGAACGAGGCACTGTTGTTGCCAAAACCAATCCCAAGAACAGTTTCTTGCAAACAAAGAGGTACATGAACAATTGGTAAAGGGACACTGTCATCTCCCCCAAAAAATATCAAAAGCTCTTCCCTGCAAAAGAAAAGATGGCCAGTGTCTCCTGGCATTGCTCTATTGAAGAGCAACAGCCTCCGTCAGACTCTTAAACGTTTGACACTTCCAGCAGTGTTGGATGTCTGTGTTCCATGCTGAATGCTGTGGTTGCATCCTCTGACCCTATGTTACAACAGGACACAACAGTGATGTAGAGGCCAGCAAATCCAATCACAGAGCACAATAGGGGACACAGACATCCAACACTCATGGAAATGTCAAAAGTTGAAGACTGTGATAGGGTTGTAGCACTTCAGTAGAGCAAAGCTAGGAGATACCTCTTCTTTTGTAGAAAACAGCTTTTTTTTGGGGAGGGGGGCAGTTTAACCCATTATTCATAGACCAGCTGTAACCAAAACTTTTTAGGATTGGATATGTAGCACTCTCTAGTGTGCCACTAGTGTTAGAGTTGGCAAAGTATAGCCTGGCTCAGGGCTAAGTCTGAGTCATGATATCTGTGTCAGGTTTTAGTAGAGTTCAGTGCTGGATGACCAGATCTCTGGTGCCTCCCCCTGGTTCTGGAAAGTTGGTGAACGTTCTGGAAACTGGAGGGTGTGGAGGCCAGGAGGGTTGACCTGCATACTCAGGGGAGCTTGGTCAATCCCCAGGTGGGCCTGGCAGGGGGCTAGGCCAGCCTTTAAGTTTGGATGAGTCATGCTGGCAGGGAGAGTTGAGTGGAAGATGGAGTGCTAAAGAGACTGTCAGTGGCCCCTGAGGCGAACTCCCTAGTCTGGGGGGGGGGTGCTCTAGGGAACTGTGTCCACTTTAACAGCTTGCCGACCAGCCCGGCAGTCTTAGTCCGTAGGGTTCAATATTAGAGTTGGCCCACCCTTTGCAGCTATAACAGCTTCAACTGTTTTGGGAAGGCTGTCCAAAAGGTTTAGGAGTGTGTCTATGGGAATGTTTGACCCTTATTCCAGAAGCGCATTTGTGAGGTCAGGCACTGGTTTTGGACGGGAAGGCCTGGCTTGCAGTCTTTGCTCTAATTCATTCCGAAGGTGTTCTATTGGGTTGAGGTCAAGTTCCTCCATCCTAAACTCGCTCATCCATGTCTTTCCGGACCTTGCACCGTGTGCGCTCCCAGCACAGTGACCGGTGGTTTATGGAAACCTCCCAATCGCTGCTTGTGATTGGGAGTTTTCTAATCATGTGACAGCCAATCATGGTGGTCACATAGCCATAAGCCCTGCTCTGCCTTCTGGCACTTTAAAGCCCTTAAAGGACCGGCAGGAGCCAGCGCAAAGGGGTTAAATTAACTGAATTGTCATCGCAACACACAAGTCTGCACAGGCCATTAATTAACTGCAAATATTCTGAGACTTAAAGAGTAACTCCACTTTCCTGGGGGAAAAAATTAGCAAAAAAAAAACATTTATATAGTGTATCCAATTGCAACTCAAGTCATATTGTAATTGAATGTTATTAAAAACGACCTTTCCTTTCCAATCTGCAGCTCTGTAATTTTCTGTACAATGCAATGCAATATGGCTACCTGGAGGTGTTCTGTATACAGATGGTGTACAGACGCCCCCCAGAAACATAATTTCCTGCTTGTGTGATTGGCTCACTGATTTTCCCAGAAGTCTGCACTAAGATACAAGTCAGATTTTTGGCACCCCCTGCAACACAAATGAGATACTCTCAAATGGAAATCACATCTAAAGGGATACAGATCATACCAATTTCATCATAAGAGGCCTGCAAGTGCAGCAGCTGACTGATAATTATAAGACCACTCCCATACAGATTCACATGGACACAGACAGACAAACAGCTATTTCTTCAGTATAACAAAAGGTAGGAATCTGCAACAAAGTTTATTAAAATCCTTGCAATGTACATCGATCACCCAGAGGGGAATGTTTTTTTCTCAGCCTGGGTTCACACTATAGCGATGCGGGAACCAGCGCGATTCCAGTGTGGGTTCCCGCATCGCATCTCTCCCGCAGGCAATTCACACTGCCCTCTGCGAACCGCTGCGGATGTCGATACAATGTTAATGACAGCCCCAGATCGGTTCACAGATCGCAGTGCGAACTGTGGATTCGGACAGGAAACAGATAGCATGGGTGTTCATCCGATTCCAGTGAAGGGGAAAAAAAAGTCCCTGCACCTTTTTTGCGCGAATCCAATGCGAGTTCAGCCATACAAATGATGTGGCTAAATTCGCATTGCACAGACATCGCATGTGATCGGCACAGCAATGCTGAGCAATGATGAACCTGGGCTCAACATTAAGTAATTTAAAGCAAAACTCTAGACAAAAATAAGAAGATAAGAAAAGAATAGCTTTTGCTGCAAAATTCACCTTTAATTCAGAGATTTCCCCCAAGTACTTGTTTCCTGCTGCCTGATGTCCTCAGTCTGACAGCCATCATCACTGAACCTACTTCCTCTGAGCCCAGGTCATTTTAGAGATAAAATCATCTCTGTCACTCTGCTCTTTCCTCCTATCACCATGCTTCTTGTCAGCACATAGCCTGATTGTCACTTTGTGCTGTTTCTTCCTCTCATCCAACAGCCCTGCTGTACAGTAACTGTAGGAGGCTGATACCAGATCAAATCCAGGTACTTACATGGCTTGTATATAAAAAAAACAAAAAACATCTAACCGCTTGCCGACCAGCTGCCGTCGGCAGGTCGGCACAATCCCGCGAGCCGTTGTAGCTATACGTGGGCTCCTTTAAGCAGGATAACGGGGGTGACGATGCTCGTGGCCGACGGTCGTGGTGACCGCCGGCCACGAGCGATTGCGGGCACGAGAGGCAGACTAGGGAGGTGTGTATGTAAACACACAAATCCCTGTTCTGTTCTGTGAGGCGTGACAGATTGTGTGTTCCTAATAGCTAGGAATCATGATCTATCATTTCCTTGTAGGTCAATCCCCTCCCCCTACAATTAGAAACACACAAAGGAAACACAGTTAACCCCTCGATCGCCCTCTAATGTTAACCCCTTCCCTGCCAGTGACATTTATACAGTAATTAGTGCATTTTTATAGCACTGATCGCTGTATAAATGCCAATGGTCCCAAAAATGTGTCAAAAGTGTCCGATGTGTCCGCCATAATGTCGCAGTCCCGATAAAAATCACAGATCGCCGCCATTACTAGTAAAAGAAAAAAAAGAAGAAGAAAAATGCTATAAATCTATCCCCTATTTTGTAGACGCTATAACTATCAATATACACTTATTGTGATTTTTATTACCAAAAATATGTAGAAGAATATATATTGGCCTACACTGAGAAAAAAAAAATTAGCTTTTTAACCTCCCTGGCGGTATGATTCTTTCTGATTTTAGGTGCTGAAAGCGGTACAATTATTTTGCATGGAAATTTGGCGTTTTATATTGTAGGTCTGTAATTTTTAACAATAACACACTTAAATCTGTCCAAACAAGAGTCTAGTAGATATCCCGGGTATGATAAAGTTTGAAACACAAAAACATAAATTATAATATAATTTAAAAAAAATAATAATTAAAAAAAATAAAAATAAATAGTAATAAAATAAATTTCCACACAATTCACTATCGCTCAATTCTGCAAGTGTTCTAATTTACTATCGCTGTTTTCTAGCTGGTCTAAAGCCATTTTTGACGTAAAGGGACACTTTTTGGTTGCTATGGACAATCTCCAGTTTCCAGGCAGAAAGAACAGTATATATCATATAAAACTGCATGCAGGGCATGGGCCAGAGCACTGGGGACAAATGGGATGTGAAATCATTTCATACAGTACTGTAATCTGTAAGATTACAGTACTGTATGTGTTATGCTTTTTACATTTTTTTGAATTTGCCGCCAGGCTCCGCCCCCGTGCGTCGCGACGCTCGCAGGGAACGGAGCCTGGCACGGAGAGGCTTCGGAGGAGGACACAGCCCGCGGACACTGCGGGGGACATCGCAGGATCCCGGGGACAAGGTAAGTAAGGAGGCACCAGGATCCTGCGATGCAATCCCGAGTGTGGCTCGGGGTTACCGCTAATGGTCCTGAATTTTAACCCCGAGCCACACTCGGGAAAACCGCCAGGGAGGCTACAAACAAAATGGGGATATTTATTATAGCAAAAAGTACAAAATATTGTGTTTTTTTTTCAAAATTGTCGCTCTTTTTTTGTTTATAGCGCAAAAAATAAAAAACACAGGGATGATTAAATACCACCAAAAGAAAGCTCTATTTGTGGGAGAAAAAAAAAGTCAATTTTCTTTGGGAGCCAAGTCGCACGACCGCGCAATTGTCAGTTAAAGCGACGCAGTGCTGAATCGCAAAAAATGGCCTGTTCATTCAGCAGCCAAATCATCCTGGGCTGAAGTGGTTAATGAAGTATTAATCATTGCAGATCTGCATTGATTTGTGTCCTTTATATCTACCTAAAGTTCAGCTTTAAAACTTTTATAACAAAATAAACTTTATCTCTTAAAAAAAAAAAAAGCAAAACTTAAATGGCAGAGAAACCAATTTATTTTTTAAGGACCATGATCGGGGCAACTGGTGGTTTTTGCAAATCCTCTGAAGATTCTTCTTAAAATTCTGTTTTTAAGCAGTAAATTAATCAATCTTCTTTCTTCCAATTTTCAAAACACTTCACGTTTTTGACTTGCTAAGTAGTCATGAAAAATTAATTAATCCGCTTGCAGACTTGAGTGCATTGTTGAAAGTGTTTTTCGTTTTTTTCTGACGGTTTTAGGAGAAAGAAAACTGTCCATACGTAAAGACTAGGGAGTATGGAGACATGAATGATGGATATTAATGGGAACTGTCATAGGCAATGGTACAGTCTGTATGTATCGAGTGAGAAAACGCCTGTCAGAAACGTATTGGAGGCTCCATTAAGATACAGGTATCATGGAGGGTCACAATTTAAAAATGTAATAGAGAGCTTGGGCTTAGAAATTGAAGGCATTAACACCCAGCTGCTAACATACACTATATTACCAGAAGTATTGGGACGCCAGCCTTTACACGCACATGAACTTTAATGGTATCCCAGTCTAATGCCCCGTACACATAGTCAGATTTTCCGATGGAAAATGTGTGATAGGACCTTGTTGTCGGAAATTCCAACCGTGTGTAGGCTCCATCACACATTTTCCATCGGAACGCACAAAGTTTGAGAGCAGGCTATAAAATTTTCCCACAACCAAATCCGTTGTTGGAAATTCTGATCGTGTGTACACAAATCCGACGCACAAAGTGCCACACATGCTCAGAATAAATAAAGAGATGAAAGCTATTGGCTACTGCCCTGTTTATAGTCCCGACGTACGGGTTTTACGTCACCGCGTTAAGAACGATCGAATTTTCCGACAACTTTGAGTGACTGTGTGTATGCAAGACAAGTTTGAGCCAACATCCGTTGGAAAAAATCCATGGATTTTGTTGTCGGAATGTCCCACTGTGTGTACAGGGCATTCGTCCGCATTGAGTTCAATATTGGGTTGGCCCACCCTTTGCAGCTATAACAGTTTTAACTATTCTGGGAAGGCTGTCCACAAGGTTTAGGAGTGTGTCTATGGGAATGTTTAACAATTCTTCCAGAAGCACGTTTGTGAGGTCAGGCACTAATGTGGACGAGAAGGCCTGGCTCGCAATCTCCACTCTAATTCATCCCAAAGGTGCTCTATTGGGTTGAAGTCAGGACTCTGTGCAGGTCAGTCAAGTTCCTCCACCCCAAACTTGCTCATTCAAGTCTTTATGGACCTTGCTTCGTGCACTGGTGCACAGTCATGTTGGAACAGGAAGGGGCCATCCCCAAACTGTTCCCACAAAATTGGGAGCATGAAATTGTCCAAAATGTTTTGGTATGCTGACACCTTAAGAGTTCCTTCACTGGAACTAAGGGGCCAAGCCCAACCCCTGAAAAACAACCCCACCCCATAATCCCCCCTCCACCAAATGATTTGGACCAGTGCACAAAGCAGGGTTCATAAAGACATGGATGAGCAAGTTTGGGGTGGAGGAAATTGACTGGCCTGTACAGAGTCCTGACCTCAACCCAATAGAACACCTTTGAGATGAATCAGAGCGGAGACTGCGAGCCAGGCCTTCTCATCCAACATCAGTGCCTGACCTCACAAATGCGCTTCTGGAAGAATGGTCAAACATTCCCATAGACACACTCATAAACCTCTTCTTCCCAGAAGAGTTGAAGCTGTTATAGCTGCAAAGGGTGGGACAACTCAATATTGAACCCTATCGACTAAGACTGGGATGCCATTAAAGTTAATGTGCGTGTAAAGGCAGGTGTCCCAATACTTTTGGTAATATAGTGTACCTCTGACATGGTTCTGTAGGATTGTGTGCAGGTAAGGGTGGAAAACTATAATTTTACAAGTCATCAAAATAGTCCTTCAGACATGGCAACTGCAAAATTAGCTTCCAGGTTTTTTGTCAAAGCTTATGCCGCGTACACACGAGCGGACTTTACGGCGGACTTTGCCCGGCGGACTTTTCGACGTACTTTCCGACGGACTTTGTGAACGAACGGACTTGCCTACACACAATCCACCAAAGTCCGTCGAATTCGTACGTGATGACGTACGACCGGACTAAAACAAGGAAGTTCATAGCCAGTAGCCAATAGCTGCCCTAGCGTGGCTTTTTGTCCGTCGAACTAGCATACAGACGGCGGACTTTTCGACCGGACTCGATTTCAACGGATAAATTTTAAACAAGTTTCAAATCTAATTCCGTCCAACTTTTGAGAAAACAAAGTCCGCTGGAGCCCACACACATCGAATTGTCCGACGAAATCCAGTCCGCCGGGCAAAGTCCGCCGTAAAGTCCGCTCGTGTGTACGCGGCATTAGTTGAAGTTAGAAGTTGATTGGCTACTATGCACAGCTGCACCAGATTTTGCACTCTTCTGTTTTAGTAAATCAACCCCAATGTGTATCTCTTTATTAACACTTTACTTTTTGTGAATGAATAGAGGGTTTTTATGTAACCCTTACTCATTCACATGGGGGGGGGGGTGGTATCTGGGTGCGACTTTATTGGTAAAGGGGACATCCAGATTCTGATACGCCCTCCACCTGCATACCCCCACAACCACCGGGCCAAGGTTTTGGAGAAGAGGCCCTTGTCCTCGTCAACAAGTTACCTCCATAAAAGTTGAGAGCATGTGGTTTGGCTGTGTTGTCTGGTGTGGATTTTTGGGGAGACCTCACATTTATCGGGGGGGGGGAGTGGTCCCCTTTAAAATGTTTACCAGACCTGAAGGGTCTGGCATAAATTTGGGGTGGGGGGATTTCACACAGTTTTTTTCTGTTTTTCAGTGCATGCCCCCCCCCCCACACACACACCTATAATTCATACCAGACCTGAAGGGCCTGATATGAATTATGGGGGGGAATCCCCAAGCCATTTTTTAAAAAGTATACCTGCCCCTTTTGCCAGAGATTCCCAACCATGTAAATGAATGGGGCCAGTGACTGCCCTGGATAATAGCCTAAATCAGGGGTGTCCAAACTTTTTTCAAAGAGGGCCAGATTTTATGAAGTGAACATGCGTGAGGGCCGACCATTTTGCCTGACATTCTTTAAACCATTAAAATTTGGTCTAAGTGTGTTCGCCCGAGCATTAATACACTGCCCAACAAGAATTCTCTTGCCTTTGTAGCTGTGTGTGGTGAAGAGATGAGCTCGGGCGTGTTATTTGGATATACCAAATTTATCGGCTTGTAACACGCACCTTAACTTTAAAAAGGAAGTTTCAGGAAAAAATCATAAATTTTGAATAAAAAACTGTGAAGCAAAATAAGGGTCAGTGCCCATCAATGCAGCCTAATTAGTGCCCATCTGCAGCCTCACAAGTATTGCCATGAATGTAGCCCCAGCGTATTGCCATGAATGCAGCAGCCACCGTATTGCCATGAATGCAGCACCCATTCCAATGCCATGAATGCTGCACCCTCTCCATTGCCATGAATGCCGCACCCACTCCATTGCCATGAATGCAGCACTCACCATATTGCCATGAATGCAGTACCCACCGTATTGCCATGAATGCAGCACCCACTCCATTGCCATGAATGCAGCACCCACTCTATTGCCATGAATGCCGCACTCCATTGCCATGAATGAAGCACCCACCGCATTGCCATGAATGCAGCACCCACTCCATTGCCATGAATGCAGCACCCACCGTATTGCCATGAATGCAGCACCCACCACATTGCCATGAATGCAGCACCCACTCCATTGCCATGAATGCCGCACCCCATTGCCATGAATGCAGCACCCACCATATTGCCATGAATGCAGCACCCACCGTATTGCCATGAATGCAGCACCCACTCCATTGCCATTAATGCAGCACCCACATTGACATGAATGCAGACTCACCATTGCCATTAGTGCAGCCTGATTCATGTCCATCTGCAACCTTGGAGGAGACAGGGAGAGGGTGGGACGAGCGGCAACAGACATACAGGAGAAACTTCTGTTTTTATCGGCGGCCTCTTTAATTGAAAGTCCCGCCTCCTATGATGGACAGAACCGTTGTCCAATGGCAGCACAGGAGACGGGACTTCCTTTTACACAGGACGCCGTGTAAACAGGAAAAATACTCTTCTCCTGTATGCACGGCACTCGTCCCGCCCCCTCCAAGGCAGCCAGCATATCTATCTTTTGTGGCCCCCAGTGCTCGGGGATTCGTTGGGGGACACAAAAGATATATATGTCAAAATTACCAGGCGGGCCGCCCGATTGGCCCGTGGGCCGGACTTTGGACATGCCTGGCCTAAATGTTCGGGCATTCGCCTGAATCCCAAAATGTCCAAGGTTCGGTCCAAACTTGTAATCAGACCTTAAGCTCATTCCTTCTGCTTCTTTAGTAAGGAGATATGTTTGTGGGGTGGAATTGTAATGGCGTTTCTATACATTTGAATTTTGGCTGTACTCGTGTATATGGCAGCACAGTGGTCGGCAAAGTATATTCTTTTATAATGTGTGTGTGCCTCAATCTATCGCATTTAGAGTGGTTTCTGTCTGCTATTTTCTTCCTCTGCTATCTGCATGAGTCACTTCCGACATGTTTTCCTGGTACATGGCCCTCACCCCTTCTCCAGCACACAGAAGGTGAATGACAGTCCTAGATTTGCATGTTTCCCTGTGATACTGTGGAGATGGAGATGTGTTCATTCCCTCCACTCAGGTCTCAGAATACACTCAGCTCTCTGCTCTGTGCTGTGCAGTGTATGAGGTCAGATTCCTGCCTCCTGCAAGCTAAGGAATACCCTCTCATCGGTTTATTTTGAATGGCTTTGGAGAAGAAAGGGCTGCAGAAAAACAGGTATAGTTTATGTAGGCGGATTTAATTGATCACAGTGTATCACTTGAGGCCAATCACTTTAGTGGGCTTATGTAAAGGTTTATTATCACTTTAGCACTGAGCTACCACATATATTTGTGCAGTTGGCGTCACTGTTCTTTGCTTTAAGAGAACCCACTCACTTCCGCTGCTCTATGACCACATTGTCACCAACAGGCTCCCAATTCCTGACATTGAAGAGGCCTAGCTGTAAGGGTGGAAGAGCAGGGATGCGGGGCGGGCGGAAAGAGATAATGTCATCTCTGCTTGTCCACCCGCTCTCTTCTCTCATCCGCTTGCCTGGCTCTCTCATGCAGCCCGCCCGCTGCACTCGCGGCACGACTGCACAGCCTGCTGGTTAGGCAGGGACCCCTGCAACAAAAGCCTCGGGGCTATGGGCCCCATATTTAGGGCTATAGCCTCGATAGCCACCCCCTAGCGACGCCACTGATGCCCAATATTCTGTCTCGGCCCCCCCATTTTAGCTATGGACTCAGCCCTCAGGTGAAATGCTAGCCCGCCACTGGAGGTGCTACCCTACCTTTGGGGTGTCAGAGGGGTGCTACACAGCCAATCACAGTGATCACATGACAGAAAAGTTAATGCAACGTCTTTGTTGTTATGAATAATTAAAGGGCTGCAAAGGGTTATTAACACAATTGTATTAGTGCCAAGTACAGTTGTTCGGAGTCTTGCTGGTTATTTTATATAGAAATTGAAAGCAGGAAACTGTCAGACACTTCTCCATCCTCCCGAGAGACCTCCTGCTTCATATTCTGACTGGTACGTGGATGGAGATGACCCCAGGGATTTGCAGTTCCTTGGCACAAGCAGATAGAGCCAATGAACATGGGTGTCTGGGAAGAAAGAATCGAATCGGACAGGAATCCCAGAGAGAGCTTTCTGGACGAGGAAACCTGACAGACATGAGGAGCAGGTGATCAGAGGCATGCCGTGCCTGGCTCTCTGGAGTCTCAGAGGTATCATTAAGGAAGATGGAATCGACACGCCGTCTCTCTCAATTGCACATTTTCATCTGTCAGTCAGCAGCTGCCATCTTGTTCTCTCCAGTAGCAGACAAGGACTTAGAGAGCCAGCACCGGCTCAATTTGTGACCAAAACACCTATTCTTCATTCATTCTATCTGCCACAAAGTTTGCAATACTGTTCCTCTACTCTCATGATTACCATACACCTGCAACACTGCATAGGCAGGATGGTGACACCTCATCTTAACCTTAACCTCATCTTAACCTTCCTTTGCCACCTCCTTACACAGAACTGTGAAAGGGAATGATCACATTGGTTAGGTCCTGTGCTAATCAGAATACCATGTTGATGTGATTGTGTAAATCTACTACCTCCTCTTATTTAGCAGATTTTAAGTTGTTATAAAGGCAGAAGTATTCCTACCTTAATGCAGTCTCTGCATTAAGGTAAAAAAACTTCTGCATGCAGCTCCCCTATTATACTAACCTGAGCTTGATCTTGATCCAGCAATGTGCAGAAGAACAGCAGCTCTCTCAGCTGTCTCCCTTCTCATTGGTCATACATTGCTACTAGCAGATTCCCGGTGATTCAAAGGTAAAGCCTTATTGACTGCTTTGGGCGATGGCTTTACTTTTGCCTCCTTCGGTAATCAAGGGAGCAGTACTTGTTTTTTTCCGACCTGTTCAGGGTCTCACAGTTTGGGAGTTTGATTGCTTCTCCTTGCCTCTGGAAGAAGTTTCCAGAGCTTAGGGTGGGAGATTCAAGTAAACCACTCTGAATATTTATTGGGCCCCAGCCTTTCCCTGGATGAAAAGTGTCCAGTAGGAGGCTGGAGTGTGGATAAATAGTCTGAGACAACAGAAAGCAGTTTTCCTTCTCCCCAAGAGGGTTCCAGAGGTGCAGAGGCTGCTTTTGCCAGGCACTCCATTGACTAAACATCTGTTCTAGGAGGCCGCAGATGGGCCAGGAATAAAGACTCAAATGGACTTTGTTCAGAGCTGACTGCAGAACCACATCACAAGATATCTGGTCCTAAGCGATGCCTCTTCACTCACTGGTTTGGAAGGAAGCTGGAAGGAAGCAGCTGGCCTGGGGACGTGTGAGTAGTGACATTAAGATGATTCCTGAGACTACGTGCTGGACGCTGCAGTGGGTACTAATAATTTGCACATTGGCACAGGGTAACCAGATGCCCAAATTTATGCCAGATGGTCTTCAACTGTAGGGCCTTGGACTGTTCACTATTACCTACTACTAATATTAGAGAGCCTGCCCTATGTTCACTAACTATTGTGGAGCGTTTTGGAGAATCTCATGTTCTAATCCCCATCCCGTTCTCAAGTATACCATCAATAAACCACAAAAAGACAACCCTAGACTGTTTATTGGAGCTGGAGTGAAGGGACTGTTGCTTGGGTGGAACATAGTTCTGTGCTGTTTGGGGAAAAAACAGAAACAATCAGCACTAAAATTAGACAGCTGGTGCCCTGATGATGCAACATCAAATCTTGGAAATGCATGGTGAGAGATCTGGTAGGTAGGTGCATTCCATTTTCTCCACTGCAGGTGGCGCTCAACGGCAGCATTGCAGAGGGAGAGGCAATCAAGAGGAACATGGTTCCTCTATGGTTTCCTGGGTCACTGAGGGCAGTGATCTGGTTACATACTGGCCACCCATGTGACTCTTGGGGTCATCTTAGGTGTGGCAGAGTCTATTGAAGAAACCTGGCCCCTGGGTTTGGCGCACATTGTAGCATGTGGGTAGTGTAGGGACAGGTCACCTGTCTGTCAAGGATGGTATTAAAGGTAGGAAAAGGTTCCAGATGAGGGAAAGTGTAGGGAGACCTCCCCAGGCCTGTCTTAATGAGTGACTACACCTGGGCACTGCAGGGGCCCCCCAGCTGCATGGGGGGCCCCTGCACTTTCCCCCAAGCAGCTGGTCATTTAGCCCATGCTGTCCCAAAATTGTCCCATGATGGCACTGAGTGTGATGGATACACAGGGGAGACAGGCTGGCATCGGTGCGCCGTGCTGTGCAGAACAATACCTATTATTTCACAGCCAGCAGGGAGGGGGCAGAGTGCTGGGGGGATATCTGGGGTATAGAGGGGTCAGAGTGCCGGGGTGATATCTGTGGTGTAGAGGGATCAGAATGCTGGGTGAATATCTGGGGTGTAGAGGGGTCAGAGTGCTGGGGTGTAGAGGGGTCAGAATGCTAGGGGGATATCTGGAATGTAGAGGGGTCAGAGTGCTTTGGGGATATCTGGGGTGTAGAGGGGTCAGAGTGCTGGGGGGGATATCTGGGGTGTAGAGGGGTCAGAGTGCTGGGGGGGATATCTGGGGTGTAGAGGAATCAGAGTGCTGGGGGAATATCTGGGGTGTAGAGGGGTCAGAGTGCTGGGGGATATCTGGGGTGTAGAGGGGTCAGAGTGCTGGGGTGTAGAGGGGTCAGATTGCTGGGGTGATATCTGGGGTGTAGAGGGGTCAGAGTGCTGGGGGGATATCTGGGGAGTAGAGGGGTCAGAGTGCTGGGGGGATATCTGGGGTGTAGAGGGGTCAGAGTGCTGGGGGGATATCTGGGGTGTAGAGGAATCAGAGTGCTGGGGGGATATCTGGGATGTAGAAGGGTCAGAGTGCTGGGGGATATCTGGGGTTTAGAGGGGTCAGAGTGCTGGGAGGATATCTGGGGTGTAGAGGGGTGAGAGTGCTGGGGGGATATCTGGGGTGTAGAGGGATTTGAGTGCTGGGGGGAATATCTGGGATGTAGAGGGGTCAAAGTGCTGGGGGGATATCTGGGGTGTAGAGGGGTCAAAGTGCTGGGGGGATATCTGGCGTGTAGAGGGGTCAGAGTGCTGGGGAGATATCTGGGATTTAGAGGGGGTCACAGTGCTGGGGGGATATCTGTGATGTAGAGTGGTCAGAGTGCTGGGGGGATATCTGGGGTGTAGAGGGGCCAGAGTGCTGGGGGGATATCTGGGGTGTAGAGGGGTCCGAGTGCTGGGGGGATTTCTGGGATGTATAGGGGTCACAGTGCTGGGGGGATATCTGGGGTGTAGAGGGGTCAAAGTCCTGGGGGATATCTGGGGTGTAGAGGGGTCAGAGTGCTGGGGGATATCTGGGGTGTAGAGGGGTCAGAGTGCTGGGGGGATAGAGGGCCATAGGGTGTAGGGGAGGCATCAATCTAGCAGATATATTATATGCACAGGACAGCTTTGTTACTTGTATGTAGTATTTTCCCACTGTTTCTTTGCTGTACAGAATGATTGTTCATGTAGTTAATGCGGAGCGCCACCCAAAAGGGGAAGCTCCGCTTGTCTGCCTCCTACCTACTTGATGTCTGTTTACCTGCACTGTCTCCATTTTAGGGGCCCCAGAGCACTAATTTGCCCAGGGGCCCATGATGCTATTAAGACAGCCCTGGACCTCCCCACTTGGGCTCGGACTGGCCAGACAGCATTCTGCCCCGCAAGACAGACGCTCTCAGCTCGACTGAGACCTTTTCTGCTACATGCTGTTGTCCATGTCCATGTATCCATGTTTCTCGGCTGGGCCTTCTTCCTTCAGGCTTGTTTGTGAACTGTTATACCTTGACTTCAATACTAGTTTTCAACTGCACCTGGACTGAGTGTGTGTTACTGCTGCTGCACCCACCCACACGCAGTGTTAGTGTTTATTGCAGCAGAAGCGAGAATTTGTGGCATTTTGGAGTGCAGAAGCTACTGCCTCCTGGGATATGTGGCATAGGAATTAGATGGATGCAGAAGGGTAGTGTATATGGCACCATAGCCTAGGCGAGAAATAAGAAAGTTTATAACAAAAACAACCAAGGATGAATCCAAGGAAAATTTTCCTTGTCAAAAGAAGTTTATTGAGTATACAATGTTATAAAGATACATAAAGTAAGTTTACAAGGATCTATAAAGTAAGCTCATTGTTTTATAGTAGGGTTTATATAGGTAAATATCATGAAATTTCAAATATTAAACATTGGGTTCACGTAAACCTAAATTAAAGATATATATCATTTCCTTAGTTACTTTTGTAGGTATTTAAATGATTTATACCTACTATACATATTGTTTACAAGTAGAGTGTATATAGGTCAAATAATTTCTGATAATGAGCTTTAATCGTAAGGTGGAGAAAAGGAAAGAGAAAGAAGAAAAAGGGTTGAAAGGTAGAGGTATGGTCCACAAGGTTGTCCCGCTCGTCAGTTTATTATTCTTTTTAGTTTTCTTTGAAGCCTTAGAATGGGTGTCTCTGTAAGTCATTTAATCTGTTACCATGGCAACAGGACAGAGTCATTGAAGTTTGACAGGAACTGTTGTTTTATCCAAGGATGCCAAAGTTTTTCAAATTTTGGAATTTGATTTTGATCGATGGCTACCATCTTAGCATGGGACATTGTATTATTCATTCTGTGAATTGTTTCTGCTAGTACCAATGTAGGAGATTTCCATGCCTTGGCCACTGTTTGTTTTGCAGCCGTTATTAGTTGGATCATAAGTTTGAATTGAGAGAGTGTTAACCATTCCGGTTTTAGATTAAGTAAAGTTAAATATGGATCTGGTTGTATTATTTTTTTAAATATTTTAGATGCAATCACGAAGACTTCCTTCCAGAAGGTTTGGATTACTGGGCACGTCCACCATATGTGTAAATATGTGCCTATTTCTGGGCATCCTCGAAAACAAAGAGCTGAGGTATTAGGTGAATATTTTGCCACTCTAGCGGGTACAAGGTACCAGCGAGTTAGGACTTTATAATTTATGTTAGACCAGTCCGTGTCTTCTAAAGTTCGTCCCAGGTCCTCCTCCCACCTCTGAACGTAAGAGGGTCTATTTAGATTTGCTACTCCATATAATTGATTATAAAGTGATGAAATTGTACCTTTAGCAAATGGATCTTTTGTACAGATTGATTCAAAAATGGATAATTGGGATAATGGTGTATCCCCCTTTAGGAATGGTGTATAGTATAGTATATGGTGTATATAAATATCTCAGAGTTTGGTAGATCATATTTTTCTCTAAGCGATGGGAATGAAAGGAATGATTTAGATGCTATGAAGTCATTTAGTGTCTGAATGCCTGATGTTGTCCAAGCTTTAAAAGAATTTGGGTAGATCCATGCCGGATAAAAGGCCGGATTTCTGATAAAAGAAAGGAGAGGATTGTGTGGAGATTGTAACTGATATTTGTTTTTTAGTTTATCCCAGAGAGATAAGAAGTGTTTAGTTATGGGATTATGAATTTTAAAGCGGTCTTTAGGATAAAGCCATAATAAATTTGATATTAATAGAGGGTCATTTTCTGAAGCCTCTATAAATACCCATAATGGCATTTCCTGTTTTGCATGGTATCCCAGGCCTCCTTTATTTTTGGGAAGATGTAGTGTGTGTATAGGTATACATGGTTTAGAAGAGCCCCCTATAAACGAAGTTGCTCTTTTTTGTACTATTCTCAAAAAATAGGAAGGAATTGGAATAGGGAGGACTCTGAATAGATAAAGCAATTTGGGTAGAATAGTCATTTTGATTGCATTAATCTTCCCTATCCAGGATAAAGGAAGTTGCGACCATTGTTTTATTAGATTTGTGATCTGTCTTAATACAGGAGGATAATTGGTTG
Source organism: Lithobates clamitans (assembly GCA_037952925.1). Lineage (NCBI taxonomy): Eukaryota > Metazoa > Chordata > Amphibia > Anura > Ranidae > Lithobates > Lithobates clamitans. Next base: position 1,772,814 of record JBBGZY010000385.1, read on the forward strand.
AGAATAAGTCAGAATGAGATGCTGTTAAATGAATTCCAAGATATGGGATTGATTTTTCTGCCCATGTGAATGGGAGTGCAGCCCTAGCCGGGATCAATTCCATGTTTGTGAGTGAAATATTAAGCACTAGGCATTTCTTAGGATTAATCATAAGGCCGGATAGGGCTGCAAATCCATCAAGAGCTGGTATTAAGTTAGGACCAGAGACCTGTGGTGATGATAGAAAAAGTAATATATCGTCTGCAAATATACATAATTTGTGTGTAATACCTCCTACTTCAATGCCAGTTATAGTTTGGTTTGTTCTGATGTATTGGGCCATGGGTTCGAGTATAAGGGCAAATAATAAGGGAGATAATGGGCAACCCTGTCGGGTACCTCTTTCGATATTAAAGGCTTCAGATTTGTATCCAGCATATTTTATATAGGCTTTGGGTTTATTATATAATGCTTTGATCCATGTTAAAAAGTGGGGTCCAAAGCCCCATTTTTGTAATGAATATTGCATATATTGCCAGGATACTGTGTCAAATGCCCTCTTAATATCGAGAGATAGAAAACATAAAGGGATTTTCAGTTTTTTAGCAATATGTGCCAATAACACTGCCCTGCGTATATTATCGCCTGCCTGTCTATTTGGCATGAAGCCTACTTGATCTCTATGTATTAATTTTCCTATAATGCTATTGAGGCGTTTTGCTATTATTTTTGCTAATAATTTAATATCGAGGTTTAACAGAGAGATAGGCCGATAATTCCCACAGGAAGTATCATCAGAAAGGGGTTTTGGGATCATACAAACAATTGCCATTAGTGTTTCTTGCCGAAAAGAATGTCCATCTAGAAGTTTGTTAAAAGTTTCAGTGAGAATGGGAGAGAGTATTTCTGAGAATGTTTTATAGTATAAAGCCGAGTAGCCGTCTGGGCCTGGTCTTTTGTTAAGTTTTAGGTCTTTTATGGCGTTAGCAACTTCATCTATAGTTATAGGCTCATCCAAATTGCTTTTTTGATTCTGAGATAACTCAGGTAAGGTTATTTTTGAGAAGAAGGATTCAGCCTCTGTAGGATTAAATTCATTGTTTGTCTTATATAAAGTTGCGAGATGTGAGTGAAATTTATGGACTATTTTAACAAGTGTAAACATTTTTTGATAATTTCAAACGTATTGGTTTGAAAGATTTGTTAGTTGAATTTAATGCCCGAGCCAAATATGTACCTGGTTTGTTTGTATTCATGTAGAAATTGTGTTTGGAGCGTTTGAGGGATTTATCAACTGACTCAGTGAGAAATAGATCGTATTCCAATCTAGATTTTTCCAGATGAGATTTTGTACTCTGAGATGGATTATCTTGAAATGATATGTAGGCTGCATTAAAATTGAGTTCTAGTTTTTTTTGCTAGATTTTTGCGTTCCCGTTTAAATAGTGCCATTTGTCTTTGTATTGTACCACGCAAGACAGGCTTATGAGCTTCCCACAGTGTTATTGGGGAGATGTCTGTTGTATTATTAATTGATATGTATTCCTTTAAAGCTTGTTCAATGGCCATCTGATGTAGTGGGTGTTTGAGCATTATATCCGGTAAGTACCACGTTGGGTCATGCGCTTTTGGTATGGCTGAGGCTATAGTAGTGTATACTGCATTATGGTCAGACCACGGAATCGGAATTATATCTGATGCAATAATTTCTGGTATCATTCCTATTGTTAGAAAAATATGATCTATTCTGGTGAAAGTTTGATGAGGGTGCGAGAAATAAGTGAATTTCTTTTTCATTGGGTTACTTTCTCTCCATGAATCTACCAGATTGTATTTGGAAAGAAGTTGAGAAAAAGGTAATCTAGAGGTTATTTTGGATGGTGTAAAAGGTGATTTATCTAGAAATGGGAGGAGGACTTGGTTCGAATCCCCACACATTATCACTGTTCCTATTTTGTGTGTATTAATCACTTGTAATATATGTGAGAGGAATGCTGTAGGTTGTTTGTTAGGAGCGTAGTAGGAAATCACTGTGATTGCTGTATCCATTATATAACCCATGAGTATCAGGTATCTACCTTCTGGGTCTTTAATTTCTGATGATAAGGTGAATGGTGTGGATCGGTGAAATGCAATTAGAGTTCCCCTTTGCTTGGTACAGGCAGAAGCCGTGTAAATTTGTTGATAAAAAGGAGAAATATATTTTGGAGTAGAATCTTTGGTGAAGTGTGTTTCTTGGAGGCATACTATGTGAGCCTTCTTGTTATGGAAAGTACGGAAGGCTTTGGTCCTTTTCTGAGGGACATTTATTCCCTGAACATTCAGGGAAAGTATATTCAGTGGTGCCATGGCAATAGATCAAATAGTTTTGACTTACTTTTTGTTATGCAGAGCTGACTGCGCAGATCAACCTGTGTGGACTGAAGAGATGAATAGATAGAAAAGAAACCAGTGAATTCTGGAGTAAAGAGTAAACAAAAAACATATGAGATTAGATGATACATTGTATAAATTATTTTTTGCAAGTAATCACAATTTACCCGTGAAAGAGAATAAATATCTCTCTCAGGGGAATAAGTGCCTTCATCACACTCCCACATAATATGGTTGGGAGAATGAGGAGGGCTAATGGGGGTACACGGATCTTCCGCTTACAGGAGAGAAGTGCTATGTCAAAAGACATCAAAATGATGATTCATTAATTGGAGTGCAGAATATAGTTTTTGTTGAAATTATTTATTCCAGGGTGGTTGTATATGGTTAGTCTTGCCCTAGGCTAAATAATTCAGTTAGAAAGGTACTGTTAATAACTTTGGTATTGATGAAGATAGTTTGAATTATTTTGGGATTTTAACCCTTTTAGAGTAAACAATTACATATTTTATTCATATGTAACTGTTTAGATATGTTAACTCATAAAATTGAGGTTGTATTGCTTCAGATTAGAATAAACAAAAACATAATTCTAGGAACTTGTTAGGTAATAATATATTTGTTTTAAGAAAAGAAAGAAAAAGCTTCTATTACTTCTGGATTATTGAACATATTTGTCCTAAAAAGTAATAAATCTATTGTTATTACCTGATAATATATAACTGAACATGAATTTCCTTATTTCACTTATATATTCTAAGGCTATATGAATCAGAAGTAATAAGAAATATAACTGGAATGTAACAATCCCACACAGTGTGTGACTATCAGAATGCAGTTACATTCAGTTATAAATATAGGTTTTTTATAGAGAACCATCTCTTAGTATAATAAATGAAGAGATATCAGGAGTTAGGATATCAGTCCATTGAATCTTCTTGGTCCATGGATGATGTGGCATAACGGCCTCCTTTGTGAGAATGATGATTCCCATTTTGTTCTGAAATTTTCTGGGTGCTGCCTGAAGGTGAAGATGACGCCATTCTTCTGCGTGTGGGAGAGTTGCTGCTTGTGGGTTCTGTCAGATTTAATTTTAAAAGGGTTTGTTGTAGTTCATCTGCTGATCTGCTTCTGTAAATTGTACCTTGGTAGTTAAATCTGACTGAAAAGGGGAAGCCCCAATGATACATAATGTTGTGGCGTTGCAGTTCCATTAGTTGGGGTTTCATGGATCGTCTTTTAGTAATAGTAAGTTGGGATAGGTCAGCAAAAATTTGATAATTGTGTCCTTAAAAAATTAAGTTCCTTTTTTTCTCTTGCAGCAATTAGTATTTGTTCTTTCGTTCTGTAATAATGAAATTTTGTGATTATATCACGTGGGGGTCCATCTTTCTTTTTGGCTGTGAGGGCTCTGTGTACTCTGTCCAGTTCTAAACGTTCAATAGGGATATCTGGCTTTAGTTCTTGTAATAGAGCAGTAATAGTAGATTGCAGGTCTGTCACAGTTTCAGGTATTCCCCTTATGCGCAAGTTTGAACGTCTGGCTCTATTTTCGTAATCTTCGAGCTTAGTTTGAAGTATTAAATTCTCTTCTTTTAATTGTTCCAATTCTGTTATATTTACTTGGGTTGTAATTTCAATTTCATCCATTTTTATTTCTAAGGCTGCGGTGCGGTTTCCCAGCTCTCTTATTTCTTTGGTTAGTCTTTTTGTTATTTGGTCTGAGGTTTGTTTTAAAGCCTTATGAAGCATCTTTTCAAATTGTAATAATATTACTGGGGATACTGAGGAGGCTTGTGGAGAAGTTTGTGAGAGGATTTGTTCTGTATCTGACTCAAATGGAGAGTCTTGCTGTGACATTTTCTGTCTGTGAGAGCGCCCTGATGCTGTATCTTGTGAGGTGACTGGAGCTGCTTCAGCTGCAGTGAGTGCCTGTGAGCTCTTTGTGAGGTGATTTTTATTTCTGCCACGGTTTCCTCCCAGTACCATATTTCCTGCCCAAACTTTCACAGTTTGTTCCCTGGGGCAAAAAGGTTCAAATGGATACCTTTTGAGCCTGCAGGCTCCGCTTTGTCCTTCTCTTCTCTCCTCAGCGGTGTGGAGCTCTAACAATGCATGTCTGCTCTGCTAGGCTCCGCCTCCTGCCCATCCCAAGGAAAATTTTAACCTGGTCGGTAAATAGAGCTTGGAATTTTCCTTGCTTGTTTTTGTTATCATATGTTGCCCTTAAATGCTCCTTACTGTATAAGCTAGTTCAGGAGCGTAACTAGAAATAGCAGGGTCCCATATCAAAATGTTGTATGGGGCCCTCCTGCAAACAGCCCCCCCCCCCACAGCTGCCCTAGTGTCAATGCAGCGTGACCTGTGCCACATATAGCATGACCTGTGCACAATGCAGCGTGACCTGTGCCCAATGCAGCGTGACCTGTGCCCAATGCAGCGTGACCTGTGCACAATGCAGCGTGACCTGTGCCCAATGCAGCGTGACCTGTGCCCCATACAGCGTGACCTGTGCCCAATGCAGCATGACCTGTGCCCAATGCAGCATGACCTGTGCCCCATACAGCGTGACCTGTGCCCCATACAGCGTGACCTGTGCCCAATGCAGCGTGACCTGTGCCCAATGCAGCATGACCTGTGCCCCATACAGCGTGACCTGTGCCCCATACAGCGTGACCTGTACCCAATGCAGCGTGACCTGTGTCCAATGCAGTGTGACCTGTGCCCCATACAGCGTGACCTTTGCCCAATGGAGCGTGACCTGTGCCCCATACAGCGTGACCTGTGCCCAATGGAGCGTGACCTGTGCCTAATGCAGTGTGACCTGTGCCCAATGCAGCGTGACCTGTGCCCCATACAGCATGACCTGTGCCCAATGCAGCGTGACCTGTGCCCTATACAGCGAGACCTGTGTCCCATACAGCGTGACCTGTGCCCAATGCAGCGTGACCTGTGCCTAATGCAGCGTGACCTGTGCCCAATGCAGCGTGACCTGTGCCCCATACAGCGTGACCTGTGCCCCATGCAGCGTGATCTGTGCCCAATACAGCATTGCCTGTGCCCAATACAGCCTGGTCTGCCTGTGCCCCATACAGCCTCATCTGTGCAGAGGAAGAGGCAAGCCATCCGGATCAGCAGAGAGTGGGATTGCCCGCTGTAATAGCTTTCATTTGAATTTCCCGTCTTCTCGGGGCTCATCGTCACATAGCCCCACCTCTTGGCCTGACGCCTTTGATGACGTCACACATCCCGCATTGGATTGGCGTTCTGTCTATCAAAGGCGCCGGGCCAAGAGGTGGAACTATGTGACGTGAGCCCTGGGAACACTGGAAGTTCTAATGAAAGCTATTACATCGGGCAATTCAGCTCTCTGCTGATCCGGGTGGCTTGCCTCTTCCTCTGCACAGGCAGACCAGGCTGTATGGGGCACAGGCAGACCAGGCTGTATTGGGCACAGGCAACGCTGTATTGGGCACAGGTCACGCTGCATTGGGCACAGGTCACAGCTTGCCTCTTCCTCTCCTCTCTCTTCCCCTGGCTGGGAGACTGTGCCGGCGGTGCTCTCATCCTCACTGGGCCTCACTTGGCTGCGGGCCCCATAGCACCCGCATGGGTGGCTATGGTGGTAGTTACGCCCCTGGGCCAGTTATAGATAGGGACAGTGGCTCACTTTTTGTATGAGATATGAGAAAGTTTGAAGGTCCCATCCTTAGAAAGAAAAAAATAACTTCTCATTGATAAATTATAAATTGTACATTCTTGTAAGGAGGGAAGGAAAGTCATGATATCTTGCATACTTTATTCTCTGGTAAAAGGTCCACTTTAGGTGGAACTTTTGACTTTAGCTTGGTTGCAGTAGATCTTGGACAACCTTAGTGTTTACCTGACTAATTTCACACATTGCCTAGAATTACTATCTAATACTTCGGAGTCCTCTCATGTTCATTTGCAACTAACTGAAAGATATTAAAAATGAAAATTCTAGGAATCCTTCACTCGTTATTAAATGGATTTGTTCCTTCTCTGGTAAGCATCCTGCTTCTTGTTAGACAGGTTGTTCTCAATATTAAGTGTAACACTTTAATTAAAGTATCCAATTTCTGTGAAGAAGCAACCTATTCAAAGACTGCAGAAAAATAACACCTTTATTAATCAAAAACCTGAAATTCGTTTACAAATTCAAATATGCCAAGTAGCTCTCGACAGTGTTAAGCTGGTCGTTTAGAAAAAAAAAAGAAATTACATTTAATAAGCCTCAGCAATCATAAATAAATATACATGACGGCATTAGCTATCTTCTCCGGAGAAATAACTCTGACATTTCCCCCTGAAAATTAAGTTGCGAGTTATGAACCGTAATTCTTTTCTGCAAGTTGGACAGCACATTACGACAGACTGGGTTCGGGCAGCTTAAATCCCAGATGCCCAAAGAAATACAATGTAGTGCTTTGTAGAAATGGAATGCAAAATTTATTAATCTACACGCCGATGGATTTGATGAGCGCTGCGTTTCATTACTGACGTCCGAAGGTAGCTTGATCTGAAATTAGATGAAAAGGATGAAAGCTTTGGGGGATTATTTTGTGAACTTTTATTTCCTAAGCAATTATAAATCAGATTATGTGATGCATTATGTTAGGTGCTCATGTACATATCTCCCTTTGTGAGGTGAAAAGAGGCGACTTTAAATTGCTAGCAATTTTTTTTTTTTTTCGGCAAAAGACATGGCCACTGTCACATGCCTGAATGCAGAGCTTGAAATGATGAAGGTGGTCTCTCTTACTACTTCAGGCCAAACAAACCTGAGTTGGTGGTCAGGGAATGTAGTAACGATGAGGTGCGATGAGTGCCGATAAAGGAATGTTGGTGTTCCTGGAGCTGGAGAATAATTGAATCATTTCTTCAAATAGGTTTGGGTATTAGGATAATACAGGTCACCAATCAAGTTATAGTCTGTGTTGGGTCTGATATGTTTCATATACATATACTATATATTAGGGATGCTGAAATTAATCGCTGCATCGCGATTCGGGTGTCCCCGATGAATACGTCCGGAAAGATCGATTGCCGGGTGACATCATCCCGACATGCCCTGCCCCTCCCGGGAGAGCACTCCGAGCGTATAGTTGTTAAAATAACTGTGTTTTAATAAATCCCAATCAGTTAAGTGCCCCGCAGTATGTGCTTTTTAAAAAATATGGAGCTTCATACCTCCTTTCACAATGTGTGTGTAAAATACATGCCACTCATGTGACTGCCCGGCCCGCCTCTCTCCCCTCTCCTCTCACGTCTCTCCTGACGTCAGTGGAGAATTCCCAGCCCCGCCCACCTCTCTTCTGATCTGATAGCTACAGTCAGTGGGCGGGGCTGAGAATTCTCAACTGACATGAGAAGAGACGTGAGACATGAGAGAAGAGAGGCGGGCAGGGCAGTCACATGAGCGGCATGTATTGTACACACACACTGAGATATGAGGTACGAAGCTCCATATTTTTTAAAAAGCATATACGTTTGGGCACTTAATTGATTGTAACACGGGATTTATTAAAACACAGTTATTTTAACAGCAGTAAGTAGAGTACAAATGTGTTTGTACTCTACTTACACCACATACACGCTCCGTGCTGACAGATCCCTGGCTTCCCAGTTTGCAAATTCCACTGTGTTAACTCCTAGTGTGCTGGAAGGTGCAAACGGGGAAGCCAGGGAACTGACAGCACAGAGACAGTACAGGGAACTTCACAGGGCTGTTTGTCAGCTGTGGATTGTAATCCCTCCTGACCTCCCAGTAGCAGTGTGTGTGAATGCCTGTACCCTATAGTGCACCGGATTAGTGCACTTTTTAAGGGAGTGAGGTTATTTTTAATTCAAAGCGGAGTTCCAGTCAATTTTATGTTTATTAAAAGTCAGCAGCCACAAAAAAAGTGTATCTTCTGACTTTTAATAAAAAGACACTCACCTGTCCCACAATCCAGCGACATGGCCACCCAAACCCTCACTTCTCTCCCCCTCCTGTCCACGGCGTTGGCAATACTACTATGGGTATCCAACTGTGACAGCTTGCAGCTTCACAGGCGGGCGCGCATGTCTCACTGCTCTGTCCTGCATAGCCAGGCAATCTTCTGGGACCTGTGATGTGTCCCAGAAGATTGCAGAGAGGAAGGGCCGCCTAGGCGGCCCAAGCGGAAGTGGGAGCTTGTCGGTAATCGTGATGCATCGCGGAATCGAATCGTTGACCAGACAATCGTAATCAAATCAAATCAAATCATGAGACCAGTGAAGATGTGCACCTCTACTAATTATATATATATATATATATATATATATATATATATATATATATATATATATATATATATATATATATATATATATATGTATATATATATATATATACACACATACATAAATTATACAGCCGGTAAAATAATACGTCACCATTTTTCTAGGTACTTATATTTCTTAAGGTGCTATTGACATGAAATTTTCACCACATATCGGTAACAACCCATGCAATCCATACATATAAAGACACCAAAACAAATAAGTTCAGAAATTAAGTTATGTATAATAAAATGGAATGAAACAGGGAAAAAGTATTGAACAAATCATGAAGAAAGGGAGGTGCAAAAAGGCATGGAAAGCCAAGACACCAGCTGAAATCTATCAATAATTAGAAAGCAATCCTGCCCCTTGTCAGTGCAAATTAATATCAGCTGGTTCAGTCTCAACTGATGGCCTATAAAAAGGTGTCTCATTACCAAGGTCTCACACAAGAAACATCTCATAATGGGTAAAAGCAAAGCGATCTCTCTCAAGACATTTGCAACCTTATTGTTTCAAAACATACTGATGGCATTTGTTACAGAAGGATTTCCAAACGTTTCAGTTAACACTGTTGGGGCCATAATCGGGAAGTGGAAAAAACATCATTTCACCATAAACCGGCCATGACCAGGTGCTTCTTGCAAGATTTCTGACAGAGGAGTAAAAAGAATTATCAAAAGAGTTGTCCAAGAGCCAAGGATCACTTGTGGAGAGCTTCAGAATGACCTGGATTTAGCAGGTACAATTGTTTCAAAGAAAACAATAAGTAATGCACTTAACCGCCATGGCCTATATCCATGCTCACCATGCAAGACTCCATTGCTGAAGAAAAAGCATGTTGAAGCTCATTAACATTTTGCTGCACAACATTTAGACAAAATTGTGAAATACTGAGAGAATATAGTCTGGTCAGATGGGACCAAAATCGAACTCTTTGGATGCCATAATACACACCATGTTTGGAGGCACTGCACATCACCCCAAAAACACCATACCAACAGTGAAGTTTGGAGGTGGGAACATCATGGTGTGGGCCTATTTTTCAGCATACGGTACTGGCAAACTTCACATTATTGAACGAATGATGAATGGAAAAATGTACCAAGACATTTTTGATAAAAATCTGCTGCCATCTACCAGGATGATGAAGATGAAACCATGGTGGACATTTCAGCAGGACAATGATCACAAACACAAAGCCAAGGAAACTCTCAATTGGTTTCAAGGAAAGAAAATAAAACTGCTAGAATGGCCCAGCCAATCACCTGACTTGAATCCAACAGAAAATCTATGGAGAGAACTAAAGATCAGAGTTCATAGAAGAGGCCAACGAACCTTGAAGATTTGAAGACTGTTTTTGTGGAAGAATGGGCCAAAATCACACCTGAGCAATGCATGTGACTAGTTTCTCCATACAGGAGGCATCTTGAAGCTGTCATTATCAACAAAGGATTTTGTATGAAGTATTAAATACATTTCAGTTAGCATGTCCTTCCCTGTGTCATTCCATTTTAATACACATAACTTAATTTCTGAACTTATTTGTTTTGGTTTCTTTGTATGTTTGGATTTACATGGGTTGTTACCGACATTTGGTGAAAATGTCATGTCAATAGCACCTTTAACCACTTGCCGACCGGTCCATAGCCGAAAGACAGCTGCAGCGCGGTCGGCTAGTTCTGGGTGGACGTCCATGGTCACTGATCGCGGCCGTTTACCATGTGATCGCTCCGTCAAATGACGGAGCGATCACATGTCAACAGACCGGCGTCATGTCATGACGCCGCTTCCTCCCTCCCCTCTCTGTACCGATCGGTACAGTGCGAGGGGAGAGGGGGAGGGATCGGATGGCAGCACCGCTGTGGGCTGCATGTGTAGTGCCCACAGTGGTGCTCAGTGACAAATACAGTCACATCCATCCATCCCTCCATGCTCAGCCATCCCTGCAATACTCTGCATAATACTGTGCATAATTCTCTGCAATACTCTGCATAATACTCTGCATAATACCCTGCAATACTCTGCATAATACCCTGCAATACTCTGCATAATACTCTGCATAATACCCTGCAATACTCTGCATAATACCCTGCAATACTCTGCATAATACTCTGCATAATACCCTGCAATACTCTGCATAATACTCTGCATAATACTCTGCAATACTCTGCATAATACTCTGCATAATACCCTGCAATACTCTGCATAATACTCTGCATAATACCCTGCAATACTCTGCATAATACTCTGCATAATACTCTGCAATACTCTGCATAATACTCTGCATAATACCCTGCAATACTCTGCATAATACTCTGCATAATACCCTGCAATACTCTGCATAATACCCTGCAAAACTCTGCATAATACTCTGCATAATACTCTGCATAATACCCTGCAATACTCTGCATAATACTCTGCATAATACCCTGCAATACTCTGCATAATACTCTGCATAATACCCTGCAATACTCTGCATAATACTCTACATAATACCCTGCAATACTCTGCATAATACTCTGCAATACTCTGCATAATACCCTGCAATACTCTGCATAATACTCTACAATACTCTGCATAATTCCCTGCAATACTCTGCATAATACTCTGCATAATACCCTGCAATACTCTGCATAATGCCCTGTAATACTCTGCACAATGCCCTGTAATACTCTGCATAATACCCTGCAATACTCTGCATAATACTCTACAATACTCTGCATAATACCCTGCAATACCCTGCAATACTCTGCATAATACCCTGCAATACTCTGCATAATACCCTGCAATACTCTGCATAATACCCTGCAATACTCTGCAATACTCTGCATAATACTCTGCAATACTCTGCATAATACTCTGCAATACTCTGCATTATACCCCGCAATACTCTGCATTATACCCCGCAATACTCTGCATTATACCCCGCAATACTCTGCAATATACCCGGCACTACTCTGCAATATGCCCAGCAATACCCTGCAATACTCTGCAATACCCCGCAATACTCCGCAATTTTTAACCAGTTCCCGCCCACAGTCATATGACGTCCTTGACTTTGAGCTGGGATATCTGAATGATGCCTGCAGCTACAGGCATTATTCAGATATCAGCTTTTTCAGCCAGCGATTCCCTACACCATAAGAATGATCATAGCGGCTGTTCCACTGCTTGATCGTTCTTATGGGAGGCGAGAGGGGACGCCCCCCCTTCCCGCCATACTCCGGTGCTTCTACCGACTCACCGCTACGATCGAAGCCAAGATTGTTTTTTTTTTTTTTTATTTCAGGCTTCCCAGCCTAGAGGTGAGATGTGAGGTCTTATTGACCCCCATATCTCACTGTAAAGAGGACCTGTCATGCCATATTCCTATTACAAGGATGTTTACAATCCTTGTAATAGAAATAAAAGTGATCAAAAAATTTTTTGGGGGGGGAAAAGTGTCAAACTAAAATAAATAAAGTAAAATAAACAATAAAAAAAAAAAAAAATTTTTAAAGCGCCCATGTCCGTGTGCTCGCATGCAGAAGCGAACAATTACGTAAGTTCCGCCCACATATGAAAACAGTGTTCAAACCACACATATAAGGTATCACTGCGAATGTAGGAGCTAGAGCAATAATTTTGGCCCTAGACCTCCTCTGTAACTCAAAACATGTAACCAGTAAAAAATTTTAAAGCGTCACCTATGGAGATTTTTAAGTAGCGACGTTTGGCACCATTCCACGAGCGCGTGCAATTTTGAAGGGTGACATGTTAGGTATCTATTTACTCGGTGTAACTTCATCTTTCACATTATGCAAAAACATTGGGCTAACTTTACTGTTTTGTTTTTTTTTAAAGCACAAAACTGTTTTTTTTCCCCCAAAAAACGCGTTCGAAAAAATGCTGCGCAAATACCGTGTGAGATAAAAAGTTGCAACAACCGCCATTGTATTCTCTAGGGTCTTTGCTAAAAAAATATATATATATAATGTTTTGGGGTTCTATGTAATTTTCTAGCAAATAAATTATTATTTTTACATGTAGGAGAGAGATACAAGAATTGGCCTGGGTGCTCCAGAACGCCTGGAGGTGCTCCCTGCATGTTGGGCCTCTGTATGTGGCCACGCTGTGTAAAAGTCTCACACATGTGGTATCGCCGTACTCGGGAGTAATAGCAGAATGTGTTTTGGGGTGTAATTTGTTGTATGCATATGCTGTGTGTGAGAAATAACCTTCTAATATGACAATTTTGTGAAACAAAAAAAAGAAAAAAAAATCTTGATTTTGCAAAGAATTGTGGGAAAAGATGACAATTTCAAAAAAACTCACCATGCATCTTTTCAAATACCTTGGAATGTCTTCTTTCCAAATAGTGGTCATTTGGGGGGTTTTTGTACTTTTTTGGCATGTTAGGGTCTCAAGAAATTAGATAGGCCGTCAGTACTTCAGGTGTGATCAATTTTCAGATATTGGCACCATAGCTTTTGGACTCTCTAACATTCACAAAGACCAAATAATATACACCAAGTTGTACTTATTTTTACCAAAGATATGTAGCAGTATAAATTTTAGCCAAAATTTCCGAAGAAAAATTACTAATTCGCTAAATTTTATAACAGAAACAAAGAAAAATTCATTTTTTTTACCAAATTTTCAGTATTTTTTTCTTTTATAGCGCAAAAAATAAAAAAACCCAACGGTGATTAAATACCACCAAAAAAAAGCTCTATTTGTGTGAAAAAAAGGACAAAAATTTCATATGGGTAAAGTGTTGTATGACTGAGTAATTGTCATTCAAAGTGTGAGAGCACCGAAAGCTGAAAATTGGTCTGGTTAGGAAGGGGGTTTAAGTGCCCAGTGGGCAAGTGGTTAAAAATATATTTAATTGGTTTCACACTGTATACAGACCATTATTTATTAAGTAAGAAGTAGATAGCATGTGCTGTACCTGTATGTATATCTGTCAGTATTGTAATGTCTTCCTATAATTTTAATAGTTTGTATGTACAGCATTTTGTTTAGTAAAAGTACATTAATATATTACAGAGGTGCCCATCAGTGCCGCCTCATTAGTGCCCCTCAGTGCAGACTCAACAGTGCTTGTCAGTGAAGGAGAAAACATACTTATTTACGAAATTTTATAACAGAAACAAAGAAAAAAACATTTCTGTCTTTATTTATTTGTTTAGCAAAAAATAAAAAACCCAATGGTGATCAATTACCAGTAAAAGAAAGCTCTATTTGTGGGGAAAAAATTATTAAAATTTCATATGGGTACAGTGATGCAATTGTCATTTAAAATGTGTCAGTGCTGAAAGCTGAAAATTAGCCTAGGCAGAAAGGGGTAGAAAGTGCCCTGTAATGAAGTGGTTAAAAGACACAAAGCAAAACAGAGTCAGGAAGCAAGTTGGGACAGCAACGTTCCAAATAAATAGCAGAGTTGTAATCTGCGATAGACCGGAAGCGAAATCAAGAAAGGGCGAGCAGATAATGCAGATTAACAGATGGGTCAAGGAACAAGTTGGTTCCATAATAGTCAAGTAGCAGGATCACTGCATAAGACTGTCACTACTGAAGCCTGGAAAGGCCCCACTGGCAACAGCGAGCATCAGCAGAAGTGCGAGGCTGGGCACAATTTGCACTGCAGGACCATGCCCTGGTGGAGGTGCTTGTGCCAGTATCTGTGGCCAGTGTGATTTTTCTGACCCCTTCTCAATTTTCCCCACCCATCCCTATTTCCATGTGAAAGCCATGGCCCTGAGGACCTGATGAAGGGCACCCTAAGACCTCTGAAACATATTTTTAATGATTTTTAAAAAAAATTTTTGGGCTAATAAAAAACCAAAAATTTGAAATACCCTGTTTCCAGTACTTTTTCTTATGGCACTTCTACACACTTCTACACACCTGAGTTATGATGGCCCCAATCAATGAGGACAGACCTTACTTTGACAGTAGCCTAGATTGAAACCCCCAAAACCAATTTTAATACTATCATCACCATACCTCATTTGATTCAGCACAACCACCACTATCAGTACTATTAATAATGTGTTTTGACTAATTTTATTTTTACTTTTTATGCTTGCATCAATTTCATTTATGGTTTATGTTTATAAAAAAAATTAAACGTGGTATCTTTTTTTTAACTAAGTATTTTTAATCATTTTTCTATTTTTCAAACAAAGGTTTATTACAGACTGTGCATCAATAACATACTTTATAAAACAATTTGGGGCTTTTTCTTTACAAAGCCCAGCAAGCGTTTCTGCTTTCTGGATGACTAAGTTGATTCACTAATTAGGTGTCACCATTGTTGCTATGAGAGGAGGAAGAGATTTTGTCCCTCTGATTCAGTATATTTACAACATGTACATCTATTCCTGACATGTCACAATACACAGTAACTTTATCATTTTTCAGAAGAACATTTATCATTCAAAAATCCATCCTAGAGCTTCAGTTGAGTGACTTTGTCTAGGCCTGCCATTCTCAACCAAGGTTCTGTGGAACCCTTAGGTTCCTTTAGAGGTTTCTAGGGGTTCCTTGAGATATGGCTGATTGACCTTTCATTTGAAGGTGCCTGCATGGTTCTGGGTCCAATGCCACTTGGCAAAGCCAGCAGCATGACACCCATGATCTTTTTAGATATTCTTTCCACCATTGTAACAGTTGCATTCATCCTACTGACCTCCAAAGTAATGGGCATTATTCCTATTGACCGCAATTGATTTCAATAAGGGTTATCAGGGACCTGAAATTAATTTTAAGGGTTATAGATTGAGAAAGGTTGGTGTAAGCTGGTATGATAGCATAAGTGGGCGGCACAGTGGTGCAGTGGTAGCACTCTCGCCTAGCAGTAAGAAGGGTCACTGGTTCGAATCCCAACCACGACACTACCTGCTTGGAGTTTGCATGTTCTCCCTGTGCCTGCGTGGGTTTCCTCCGGGTACTCCGGTTTCCTCCCACACTCCAAAGACATGCTGGTAGGTTAATTGGATCCTGTCTAAATTGTCCCTAGTATGTATGAATGTGAGTTAGGGACCTTAGATTGTAAGCCCCTTGAGGGTAGGGACTGATGTGAATGTACAATGTATATGTAAAGCGCTGTGTAAATTGATGGCGCTATATAAGTACCTGAAATAAATAAATAAATAATAAGTGAGCTGCAGGCAGGAGCAAGCATTCCCTCAGTCTTTCCTGCCCCCAGTGATTGGACTGCAACAATGCAATGTTGTAGCAAATCAGAAGAAGAGACTAAGACATTTATGAACACAGCCAAAGTACTGCAAAAGCCAGACCTGGATTTATAGCGTTGTGTCATTTCTGAGCCATCTCAGTCCAGAAAGTAATAAAGTAATGCTGTTCTGTTATAATCCACCTCAGTCCCTTTTGTTGTCTGGTGATCTTTGCTGTCACTCACATATGAAATCTCTATATCCACTGCAACATTCAAAGGTCAGAATCACAATAAACAGCATAAGTTCATTGATCCCCCCCCTATCTTGTATCTACAGTTCAGGCTGGTGTTGGGCGAAAAATTTTTCTTACCACACAATAGACACCTTTATTTTACCTGAGCATTTTGTTGGATAATGCAATGAATTCAGATTGTTCTGAAATCCTACCCGATACGTCATCAATGTACCTTTGAAAGCACGGGGGAACTGCTTGCAGAAAGTTTTTATAACTGCATTTGCCAA
The DNA here is from genome assembly GCA_037952925.1 of Lithobates clamitans. Classification (NCBI taxonomy): domain Eukaryota; kingdom Metazoa; phylum Chordata; class Amphibia; order Anura; family Ranidae; genus Lithobates; species Lithobates clamitans. Next base: position 1,789,181 of record JBBGZY010000385.1, read on the forward strand.
GTCTTATTATGATGCTCTTATGTGTGAGTTAGCACCGCTCATGGCCAGATGCCATATTTCCACACTGGGCCCCACACCAGAAAAATATTATTATTATACAGCATTTATACAGCGCCAACAGTTTGTGCAGCACTTTACAACTTGAGGGTAGACAGTACAGTTACAATACAATTCAATACAGAAGGAATCAGAGGGCCCTGCTCATTAGAGCTTACAATCTAGATAGAATAATATTTTTCCACTAACTAGTGCCACCTGTTCTGGCTCTGACTACAGAGACATTTTGAGAGATCCTGCATTTCCTGTGGATTCTCTCCTCCAGCTCTTTTGCAGATGTTACGCAATACACTTTACTCTCTTCAGCCTGAAGACATGGAGGGAAGCTGCAGGTATACTACCCGAGGCCTTGCACACTGTGGTCCAGGCCAGGTCCCTAGGAAGGTTCAGTTCTGCAGTGGGCCCTAATATGGGGATCCTGCCACTCAGAAGGACAAACCATACACCCACCAGTCCACCCCTCCTATGGAATGGAACCTCCATCTTTAGGTCACCACTACCTCCTCTCCTGAGCTGGCTGCTCCTCCTTCCTTTTACTTTTTACTCTCCAACAACCATAAGGTTAACATGAATGTTTACACTTCTTTCCCATTTCCTATTCACTGAAGGAGCTCACTGTCACTCTCTTTGCAAGTAAATCAGACCAGTTGATCCACCTAACCAGAAACTGAAGAATTCAGCTGTTCAAACAGTTTAAAATTTTTTAGTAGAATTCACAGAACGGTACAAGTTCAGGAAAACATACCATTTTCCAGTTCTTTTTTTTTTTTTTTTAAATGCAGTGCTTGGGCTATGCTATGGTGTCCATACCTTAAGTTAAACCTCCTCCCAAGGATTAGTTAATAAAGTTTCAGTTCATAGTCCCATAGCAAGGTCCTGCATCGTGGTAGCCCCAAACTTGGTATTAGGATCACATCTTACATGTACTAGAAGTACCACCACTAGAAGACCATGAAGTCTGACCTCCTCCTGTTTATATTACCTCTAAACAGGAAGTGACACACACAGACGAAAGTTACACCATAGCACAATTATCCCCAAAGTATACTAACCATTAACCCATCAAGGTAGATTACAGCAGGGCCATTAAAGCGGAGTTCCACCTATAAAATTACCTTTACATTATTCAGCAGTAATAAACATAAATAACAACATTTGGAATTTTTTTTTTTGTTTTTACTTACTTTTTCATGCCTGTTGCTATGTGGTCCCTTGTATTCTGCCCCTTCCTCTTCACCTGACATAATTTCCCTTGGCACCTGTGCTCGCTAGTGCTCCTAGGAGATGTGTGTCATCATTTCCAAATAGTCACTGGGCAGCGCCGAGGGCTAGAATCGCGGTATTTGATAGGCTTATCATGGTTGCCATCACAACAGGGCGTGCACTTCCGACGATGCTGCCCATTGTGATGGCAACATCAGAAATTTCCTGCGCCACTTGCCATGATTACTGCGCATGCGTGAGAATGGGCGGCACATGCTGGTAATACAGCAGTGCCGTATTCCGGAAGTGTATGCTTGTGGGCTTCGCCTACCCACAAGTACGATGGAAATTCACTAACAGCAAAAATCTAAGGTAATTTTTCTTCTAAAATATGTAAAAAAGCGGCGCTAATAATGAGACTATCCATTAGTAATTATACATTGGATGCTAGTAAGAGATATATTTTTTTTTTTAAATCATACATGTGCGTGGAACTCCGCTTTAAGGCACCTGCCTACATCTTGGCTATTATGCGTATGCAAATGGTAAGCCCACTTCTGGCAGGGACAGGGTTTCTATTAATCTGCCCAATAATTTATCTTCAATCAAGAATTTTATCCTTTTTGCTGACTTAAGCCTCATACACATGATCGGATTTTCGGGAAATGTGTGATGACAGGCTGCTGGTGGAAAATCCAATCTTTTGTACGCTCCATCGGACAATTGTTGTCGGATTTTCCGCGGACAAATGTTGTATGGCAGGTTTTAAAATTTTCCACGGACAAATGTTTGTTGTCAGATTTTCAGACCGTGTGTACACAAGTCCGTCGGACAAAAGTCCAAAGTACAAACACGCATGCTCGGAAGCACGGACGAGCCAGAAGCAGTCGATCTTGTAAACTAGCGTTCGTAATGGAGAATTAACATTCGTGACGTGGCAAATTATGAAATCTCAAAATGCAGCGCACATTCTCCTCTTATTTAATGGGATAATAATGAAGCTGCTTTGCTGGTGATACTGATGGAGTTATTGCAAACTATTTTTCAAAGGCTTTTTTTTTCTAGTGATATCAAGAATATTATTATTATGCTTTTTTTTTTTTTTTTTTGAGCAAGTTACCACAACATCATTATCCCGTAAGATCAAAGATACAACTATGTTGGTGTCCCTTGTTAATTTTACATTGTATTTTTTTTTAATGTAACTGCCTACTCCCAAACTGTCATTTGAAGTAAAACACATAGCCAAGTATTATTCTCCACATTTTTTTATCGTGCATTGAAAAAAGAAAACAAATAAAATTACACATGCTATCTGCCAATAGAAATTAACCAAAAAGTGCATTCTATGCATCCATAAATATAGAAAATATAACAAATCAAATCATTATTCAATCAAAAAATAAAATTAAAGCCTCATGCATGTGTCCTGCTTCTTAATATAGAGGGGGTCAACAATGCCAAGAGCTGGTAAAAGCAGGGGTCCGTCATCTGGAGATAATTCTGAAAATCATCTGGATTATTCTCTGGACATAATTGGTCACAATTAATAAAGCAACCAATTTTTGGTCCAAGAACTCCTCCTCCTCCTCCAGTTCCTGGACTGGACTTGGGTCAAAGCAATTACTCCAAGGCCAATAATAAATAACACGTTATCTCCTCCGATTCCTTAACATGTCTGGTTGAGGAACAGCCGAAACGAACTGAAAAACACGAAATGAAAAGCACGAATCAACACTCGCCAAACTTCTACCAACACGAAATTAGCAGAAAGAGCCCAAAGGGTGGCGCTAAAGAGCTGAAAAACCACATAGTAAGTCACTACGTTCGTGTTTGTTGGCCAACAATTTCTTGCCATTTGTATGCAAGACAAAATCCAGGCACACGCCTTCGGAAAAAAGTCTGAGGTTTTGTCTGCTGAAAATCTGATCGTGTGTACGAAGCTTTAGATTACACTGAAAAGCCAACGATGCAATCAGTTGCAAAACAAAGCTTTTTGTCATTTTGCAGCATATTTCAATAATCTTCTCAAACAAGGACTATTATGTTGGTAAAAATGAACAGATTTTAGGTAATGGGTAAGAGGGATTGCCAGGAGTGGAAGTTATTAAAGTGTCATATTGTGTTCTCGAAAATAATATTGTGTGTTTACCTTTTGTGCAAGAAATGGTTTCTATCAGATAAGCAGTGGCTGATAAGAGGCATCAGAATTACACGACGGGGCCGGTGTGTTTGTTAAGATGAGCGATACAAATACAGAAGGGCTGCGAGAGATGTGCAGATTATTGCCTTTTGTGCAAGAGACATTACAGCTTGTTATAAGCAGCAAATAAACGTCGCTGAGCATTGTTTGTACCCACAATGGGCAAAAAAACAAACTGGTTAAAAAAAATAATAGTCATGTTACATCCGTTTTTAGCTTTAACTCTCACTGACAGTTGTCAGTCTTTAGTAGCCAAACAAATCTGAACCAGATTATATTTATACTGTATATATAGAGATGATTATTCTCACAAACAGACAATAAAAACAGGCTCATTACAAATATCAGATAGGAATAGACCAGAATCACTGTTCGTATCCCCAGAAGGGCTGGGATGATGCCACAAAGGCCTGCAGACTATGACGCATTTTGAGGGTGCCTCCTTCCTTTTTCTGGGCTCTTCAAAAATAAAAAAGTGGGCATAACTTATTACAGGTACTTATATAGTACCGTCAATTTACACAGCGCTTTACATATACAGTACATTCACATCAGTCCCTGCCCCCAAGGAGCTTGCAATCTAAGGTCCCTAACTCCCATTCCTACATACACAAACTAGGGCCAATTTAGACAGGAGCTAATTACCCTGCCAGCATATCTTTGGAGTGTGGGAGGAAACCAGAGTACCTGGAGGAAACCCACGCAGGCAAAGGGAGAACATGCAAACTTCCTGCAGGTAGTGCTGTAGTTGGGATTCGAACCGACAACCCTAGTGCTACTAGGCGAAATTGCTAACCACTTAACTTTTTTATTACCAGCATAGGTCATTCAAATTTCACATGTTGGTAGAGTAAATCTTCCTCAATAGTAATTCTTCTTTTTTCATTGCAGGTAAATAATGGATTCCAAGCAGAGACAACTTTCCATCATTGAGTTATTGACAAAGGAGGGGTGCAGGCTGTCCGACATCCACAGAATGCTACAGAATGCTTATGGAGATGACACTATTAACAAGAGCAATGTCATTGATGATTCTTATAAATGGTGTCATCTCCGTCAACATTCTGTGTAGCCTTCTGTGGATGTCAGACAGCTCCTTCGTCAAGAACTCAGAGATGGCACATTGCTTCTGCTTGGAATCCATTACTTACCTGCAATGAAAAATAATAAGAAAAAGAGTTACTGTGACAGACCCAACTAGGACAGAGTCTTTTGAGGGGACTAGGGGCTAGCCTCCTACCCACTAATTATGGCCCATGGAGGAGACTGGGGATTATGTCTGCTTCTCCCGGTTAGAGCATTGAGAAGAGCTCAGTTCAGCCTCTGATCCCATGGGGAGAGCAAATCATTCTCTAATGATGGACATCAACGTGATGAACACTGAGAGCAAGGCTTGGATTAATTCTCTGAATAAAGGCAATAAAGCTTTACTTCTGTAGTGTAATATTAACCTTTTACAGGCTAATGGTCAGAGGGAATGTGGTGGCCCTCCTACAGACTGGGTTGGAGAAGCTCAGCTACTTGGGACAGAAATATTTATCAACAATCTCCCTCAAGAAATCTATGAAGATAAATTATTTCCACTTTTTCAGACTGCTGGAACATTGTATGAGTTTTGTGTCATACTGTAGATTGTGGTAGACTGGTGCCAGACTGTCTGATGTGAGGTGGGATCCTTGATTAATGAAAGCATTATCTAGGAGACTAGTTGTTAATTAGCTTACTGTTTAGTTAGATTACTGTTTATGTTGGCTGTTCCTTAGATGTGCTAATGATATGACTGTTTACAGTTTGCATTGTCATGCTAATATCCCCAAGAGGGGAATGTCCTCCTGGGGGTATAAAGTATGTGTCTGAGTTTTAATAAAGAGTCATTCCTTTGGTTTTTACCTCAACATCTTGTCTGTGTACGATGCTTGGGGTAAAGGGGCTGATATTAGCTCTTGGTCTGCTGGAAGGGTTTGGAGGGCAGGAGGCACTGTTTGGTGGAAGCACCCAAGTGTTCCATCACAGTTGCTATAAAGGATGAGTTACTCTACCATCATGTGAAATTTACACTGCCTGTCTAAGTTAATAAAAAAGATATACCCACTTTTGCATTACTTTCGGTACAGCCCTCATATACAGTACGTAACGCGTTATCAATCTGCATCAGATGTAGGTGATTGTCATGCATCCATCCACTTCACAGTCAGACATCTGCAGCTACATTTAAAAGGACTTAAAGGCATAAGACGCAGACACTTCAGATTTTACAGTCTTTATTGAGATGGAGTGCAATTGGCTGAAGTCCTTTAAAACAATAAGAAACACATTGCCACTGTCTGTATTCTCAGGTTAATAGCCCACCTTTCCATAGGTTTTCGTATGCACTCTTATCATATAGTAGATTTTTTTACATTAACTATACATGGAAGTATTGAAACATAAATAAAACATATATGGGGTATGTCCGGCTTGAGGTAGCACACCCAAAAACATTAGCACCTCATCCCAGATAGTTTGATTGAATAAAGGAGAGAAGGAAAAACAGGATTTTAACGGTGCTCACAAATGATAATGAAAACCAGTAGAATAAAATGTGTAATACTTTAATGAGAATATAGTTAAAAATATATAGAAAAAAACACTTGGGTCATAGAAGAAGTGATTGTGTCTATATATTTTTAACTATATTCTCATAAAAGTATTACAAATTTTATTCTGTCGGTTTTCATTATCATTTGTGAGCACCGTTAAAATCCAATTTTTCCTTCTCTCCTTCATAAATAAAACATACTTGTAAAACAATTTGTTACAAGATGCCACTGTCTGTATTCTTGGCAACACTGCCACTGTCTATACTCAGGCCAACAGCCCACTTATACCATAACAAGCAGTTTGTCATGTACCTGTATAAGGGGCCTAAGATGATAAGGATGGCCTCTCACACAATTTCTGCCCGAGCACCCCTAAAAGTTGAGACATGGGCTGCAAGGTCAATGGAAGTTGTGACAGTGCGGGGGCCCTGCCACTGTGAAAATGTAGGAGAAAATGACATAGAATTTGATTAGGCTTATTATGAGATTCCAGACTATTGTTTCTGAGCAGAGAAAACTGTTTTTTGGCTTTCTTTGGATTCTGTGAACCTGGATTGGGGCCAGCAGTTTGAAGGGTCCAAAGTGTCTTGGGTGGGAAAGAACCTTCAATCCTGTGTCTGGATTTTTCTGCATGTCTGCAGTGTGTGTGAATACACAGGTGTGCAGGGTCGTTATATATACTAAAGCCAGTTTGGAGACAGGAGGTCTCACCCAGGGACCAGAGGTACCCCAGCCAGGAGTCAAGAGACAGGAAGTCTCAACCAGGGACCAGAGGTACCCCAGCCAGGAGTCAAGAGACAGGAAGTCTCAACCAGGGGTCAGAGGTGCTCCAGCTAGTAGCCAGGAGACAGGAGGTCTCATCCCAGGAGACAGATTGGCTCCTATAGGGGTGTCAGGAGAACCCCTATTCAGGAGTCATGAGTGGTAAGTGCAGCAGGTCAAACGAAAACAAAACAGGTCAAATGAAAACAGGATTACGCAGGTTCAGGATCAAGAATCACAGGAATTCAAGCTTAAAGACTATTCAGTAATAATCTCAATACTTATCTGTTGTGGACATGTTTGTGTGTTCACAGGCATGCCATGGTGCATATGTTCCTATATGTGTACATTTGTGCACTGTTGCATGTTTAGTTAAAGGGTTTGTGAACCCATTTGTATAAGCCTATGCCAGCCCCTCTATTAGAGGCTGGCATAGCACACTGTGTAAAGCATGTTTAAAAACGAGCGCTGTAAATACCGAATTTCAGCTGTCTTCAGGCCGGTCACTTGACTCGCAGGCGCTTTCCAGCTCCGATGGATTTCTTCTGCAGGAGAGGACGTGATCTCCCTCTAACGTCAGCTGGGGAGATCATATGGCCGCTTGGCTCCACCCGCAGAAGCTCTGTCTCATAGCTGTAAAGCGGCCAGGAGTCACGTGACTGGCCTGAAGACAGCTGAAAATCGGTATTTAGAGCGCTCGCTTTTAAAAATGCACAGTGTGGTATGCCAGCCTCTATGAGAGGGGCTGGCAGTGACAATTATGTTTTTTTATTTTCAATAATAGCAGCGGGGGGCGGGGCTGAGCGGAGACAGACAGAGAGGGAGATGACAGGCAGAAAGAAGGGGGGGGTGAGGGGGGGGAGAGGAGAGCAGAGTAGGACAGCATATGACGGAGGGACGTACTGTGACCACGGTGATCAGGGCGGAGTAGCCCTGGTTATCGTGGTCTTTTTAGAGAGGGCATACAGGAAGTGGCAGATTCAGGGATTTTTTTTTACAGTTTAGTGGGGGGCAGATTACACTGCACAAGCACTGTGCTGTTTAATCTGCTTTAAGGGACCAGGATATGATTTTTTTTTTTTTTTTGGCTTAACAAACGCTTTAAGCCCCTATGGCCAAAACCATGTACATGTTTCCAGGCATACGCATGAGCCTTGGAGCTAGCACGGCCTTTCTGATTGCTGCCATTATGTTCCTGACAGTTGTTACAATACATCCCTATATACAATTTACAGGACCTATAAAATTTTATAACATACAGTGAAAAAATAGAATAATCTGGAAAGGAACCAGTAATAACATTGCAGTATAGTAATCAAATCTTACAGTACAACACAGTATCTAAGGATTTCTCGCATCATTTTTCATACTGTCCTCATAGCATAGAGATTTGACCCTATTTAAAGCCTTATGCCTACAGAAAGACAAACCCATTCATCTTGTTTCCCTACTAGATATCATTCCGTTGTCCTACACATTTCCCCATCTGCCCTCCTGTGTCTCTGCATGGGAAAAAAACAAACGGGATGGGAGTCTTCTGAGGAGTACCTAGTAAAGATATATGCCCTGACCTTTCCTGATTAACATAGCGTCAGTATCCAAGCAGAAGAGCTACAAAATTCTCACATGTTGGTATCGCCGTCATAGTTACATAGTTACATAGTAGGTGAGGTTGAAAAAAGACACAAGTCCATCAAGTCCAACCTATGTGTGTGATTATGTGTCAGTATTACATTACATATCCCTGTATATTGCGGTCATTCAGGTGATTATCTAATAGTTTCTTGAAGCTAACAATGCTCCCTGCTGAGACCACCGCCTGTGGAAGGGAATTCCACATCCTTGCCGCTCTTACAGTAAAGAACCCTCTACGTAGTTTAAGGTTAAACCTCTTTTCTTCTAATTGTAATGAGTGGCCACGAGTCTTATTAAACTCTCCTCTGCGAAAAAGTTTTATCCCTATAGTGGGGTCACCAGTACAGTATTTGTAAATTGAAATCATATCCCCTCTCAAGCGTCTCTTCTCCAGAGAGAATAAGTTCAGTGCTCGCAACCTTTCCTCATAACTAATGTCCTCCAGACCCTTTATTAGCTTTGTTGCCCTTCTTTGTACTCGCTCCATTTCCAGTACGTCCCTCCTGAGGACTGGTGCCCAGAACTGGACAGCATACTCCAGGTGCGGGCGGACCAGAGTCTTGTAGAGCGGGAGAATTATCGTTTTATCTCTGCAGTTGATCCCCCTTTTAATGCATGCCAATATTCTGTTTGCTTTATTAGCAGCAGCTTGGCATTGCATGCCATTGCTGAGCCTATCATCCACTAGGACCCCCAGGTCCTTTTCCATCCTAGATTCCCCCAGAGGTTCTCCCCCCCAGTGTATAGATTGCATTCATATTTTTGCCACCCAAATGCATTATTTTACATTTTTCTACATTGAACCTCATTTGCCATGTAGTCGCCCACCCCATTAATTTGTTCAGGTCTTTTTGCAAGATTTCCACATCCTGCGGAGAAGTTATTGCCCTGCTTAGCTTAGTATCGTCTGCAAATACAGAGATTGAACTGTTTATCCCATCCTCCAGGTCGTTTATGAACAAATTAAATAGGATTGGTCCCAGCACAGAACCTTGGGGAACCCCACTACCCACCCCTGACCATACCGAGTACTCCCCATTTATCACCACCCTCTGAACACGCCATTGTAGCCAGTTTTCAATCCATGTACTCACCCTATGGTCCATGCCAACGCACCTTATTTTGTACAGTAAACGTTTATGGGGAACTGTGTCAAATGCTTTTGCAAAATTCAGATACACCACGTCTACGGGCCTTCCTTTATCTAGATGGCAACTCACCTCCTCATAGAAGGTTAATAGATTGGTTTGGCAAGAACGATTCTTCATGAATCCATGCTGATTACTGCTAATGATATCATTCTTATTACTAAAATCTTGTATATAGTCCCTTATCATCCCCTCCAAGAGTTTACATACTATTGATGTTAGGCTAACTGGTCTGTAATTCCCAGGGATGTTTTTTGGGCCCTTTTTAAATATTGGTGCTACATTGGCTTTTCTCCAATCAGCTGGTACCATTCCAGTCAATAGACTGTCTGTAAAAATTAGGAACAACGGTCTGGCAATCACCTGACTGAGTTCCCTAAGTACCCTCGGATGCAAGCCATCTGGTCCCGGTGATTTATTAATGTTAAGTTTCTCAAGTCTAATTTTAATTCCGTCCTCTGTTAACCATGTAGGTGCTTCCTGTGTTGTGTCATGAGGATAAACACTGCAGTTTTGGTTACTGAAGCCCCCCGATTCACTCGTGAAGACTGAGGAGAAGAATAAATTCAATACCTTTGCCATCTCCCCATCCTTTGTAACCAGATGTCCTTCCTCATTCTTTATGGGGCCAATATGGTCTGTCCTCCCTTTTTACTGTTTACATACTTAAAGAATTTCTTGGGATTTTTTTTGCTCTCCTCCGCTATGTGTCTTTCATGTTCTATCTTAGCCATCCTAATTGCACCCTTACATTTCTTATTGCATTCTTTATAAATTCTGAATGCTGCGGATGATCCCTCAACCTTGTATTTTTTGAAGGCCTTCTCCTTTGCTTTTATATGCATTTTTGCATTGGAGTTAAGCCATCCAGGATGTTTGTTCGCTCTTTTAAATTTAATACCCAATGGGATACATTGGCTAATGCCCTTATTTAATATGCTCTTAAAGCAAACCCATCTCTCCTCCGTATTCTTTGTTCCCAATATTTTATCCCAATTTATGCCTTTTAGCAAGGTTTGTAGTTTAGGGAAGTTGGCTCTTTTGAAATTCAGTGTCTTTGTGTTCCCTTCATGTTTCCTATTTGTGTGATTTATACTGAAACTAATTGACCTGTGATCGCTGTTACCTAAATTGCCCCGTATTTCCACATCTGTTATCAGGTCTGTATTGTTGGTAATCAGTAGATCTAGTAAGGTTTTATTTCTAGTTGGTGCGTCTACCATCTGACCCATAAAATTGTCCTGCAAGACACTAAGGAACTGGCGAGCCTTAAATGAATGCGCGGTTCCCTCCGCCCAGTCTATGTCTGGATAATTAAAATCCCCCATTATGATAACACTTCCCATCCTTGCTGCTAATCCAATTTGTGATAGGAGATCCGTCTTCCTCCTGGGGAGGGGCCAGGACGGAGCGAGCAGCGTACAGCGGAATAGCTAACAGCTGAGCCGGGAGAAGCACATACCCCGCGGCAGACCACACAGTATACCCTTTTGAGCTTTTTTATTGTTTGGTGTACAACAGCACCCATGAAATGTGAGTACCCCTTTGTGGGAAAGTTGTCTCGTTGGAATAAACGTTTTTAAAGTGGAATTACACTATATAGTCTCTCCTTATTTTTATGATTAATGTCTATGGAGCCTAATTGACCCAGAGTGGAGATCGATCTAGCGTTCGCATATAGCCCAGGGGGTGGCTACATAGCGTGTTTTGACACAAGGTAAAAGCTGTGTCACACGCTCTAAGGTGAGCGCAACCACTGTGGGGGGGCACTGTGGCACAAAATTATTATTTAAAGCACTGGAATTCGGCACATTGGATTACCTGGACATCTATGGAGATTTATGGACACGGAAACACTTTTTAGTTGCAATTTTGGGACACTTATATAAGAACTTTATATCAAGGCCATTTAAACGCAGTTTGCGTTTTTTTGATGTTTTGCATGCTGCACGATATATGAAGTATTGCATGCTTTTTTATGTTTGTAGTCACCTTTAATATATATTTTTATGCACAATTGTATATATATATCTTTTGGCACTATATGCACTTTTTATTGATTGTCCATAGGTTTATACATACGCACTTTGCACAGGAGTGATACCATTTTTCCACAGGAGTATTCTGTTATTTTTTAGTTATATTTAAATCAATATTTTTTAGCACAGTTATGCATAATGGATGTGAATAGTGAGATATTTAAAAACATATTTTTTTAGGATATTTCTCTGTAGTACATTTAATCAAGCGCAACGCAATTTCTTTTATATTATGGTTTGTGCACGGTCATGAGTACGTGAACTGCGTTTGCTGCTGGATATTCTTCTTTGATATACCTGTGGTATATAACTACTTGTTGCTGCTGGTTTATTAAGCATAGGAACATTGTGGCTCGCAAGATTTTTTTCTTTGTCCCTCCCAGTAATCTGTCCACAAGATCCGTGATGTGCCGAACCCGAGCGCCCGGTAGACAACATACTGTTCGGCGCTTCAGGTCTTGGTTACAGATTGCCCTCTCTGTCCTTCTAAGAATTGAGTCCCCTACCACCAGAATCTGTCTTTCCTTTCCCTTTGCTGCCCCCCCACTCTCACTGGAGGAGTTCTTCCCCTGGCAGCTAGGAGAGTCCCTCATCTCCAGCAGTGCTGGTCCCTGACTGGTTTCACCAATGTCACTCAATGGAGCGTACTTATTGGGATGCTCCAGTCCTGGATCGGCCTCCCTGGCACTTCCCCCTCTACCCCTCCTGACTGTCACCCATCTACTCTTTGCTAGTGCCTGCACCTCTTTGTCTCCACCCTCCTCTGTGCTGGCCCCTGCTGGCACCTGCCGTGTACGTTCCTGGCTCACCTTTAGTATGGAGGGACTTCTCAGTGCTGACAGTTGCTTCCCCAGATTCAGAACCTGGGCTTCCAGGGAAACAATGTGCTTACATTTTGCACAACAGTATTCGCCCTTGATCGGATGATCAAGGAACGCATACATGCGGCAAGATGTACAAAGAGTCGCCTCTCCACACCCGCCGGGCATCGTACCTAATAAATTTAGTGAGGATTTGGGGATTTTACCCTGTCCAAATTACCTAACAGCTAGCTTCCTGGCACTAATACTCAAGACAATACACAGGTACACAATACACAAGTACTAAGGATCCACACACACTACTCAGACAACACTCAGATACTCACACTACACAGGTACTATGACCCCTGTTATAACCACCTGTTTTAAACTCTTATTTTTAACTCCCACTTGATCCAGCTCCACTTACACCAAGCTCCACAGCTTCAAACTGAGCACGCTCAGACTGAGTCCTACAACAAGTTAAATAGGCACCTGTGAGCAATTAACCACACCCCTTAATTGATAGACTGATGAAACCAAGAAAAAAAAAAGAAAAGCTATTTAAAAAGTGACAGCAAAAGGCAAATTAAAAACTAAAAGGAAAAGTCCCCAAAATGCAACCCAGCAAACACCAACAGACAGCAAACACCAACAGACAGCAAACGCCAAACAAACACCAAGACTTGTATACTCTAACTCTTGTTTTTAACTCCCACTTAATCCAGCTCCACTTACACCAAGCTCCACAGCTTCAAACTGAGCACGCTCAGACTGAGTCCTACAACAAGTTAAATAGGCACCTGTGAGCAATTAACCACACCCCTTAATTGATAGACTGATGAAACCAAGAAAAAAAAAAGAAAAAAAAAAGCTATTGAAAAAGTGACAGCAAAAGGCAAATTAAAAACTAAAAGGAAAAGTCCCCAAAATGCAACCCAGCAAACACCAACAGACAGCAAACACCAACAGACAGCAAACACCAAACAAACACCAAGACTTGTATACTCTAACTCTTGTTTTTAACTCCCACTTAATCCAGCTCCACTTACACCAAGCTCCACAGCTTCAAACTGAGCACGCTCAGACTGAGTCCTACAACAAGTTAAATAGGCACCTGTGAGCAATTAACCACACCCCTTAATTGATAGACTGATGAAACCAAGAAAAAAAAAAAAAAGCTATTTAAAAAGTGACAGCAAAAGGCAAATTAAAAACTAAAAGGAAAAGTCCCCAAAATGCAACCCAGCAAACACCAACAGACAGCAAACACCAACAGACAGCAAACACCAACAGACAGCAAACACCAAACAAACACCAAGACTTGTATACTCTAACTCTTGTTTTTAACTCCCACTTAATCCAGCTCCATATACACCAAGCTCCACAGCTTCAAACTGAGCACGCTCAGACTGAGTCCTACAACAAGTTAAATAGGCACCTGTGAGCAATTAACCACACCCCTTAATTGATAGACTGATGAAACCAACTGTCCTACTACCATACATAGGATCTTTCAAACTACATCAAGGCATTGTTGGAGATGCTGTCAGGAATCAAAAACAGGGATGGCCAGATCTGTGTAGCTACACTAGGAACTGAGACCAGACTATATATATATTAGGGTTGACACCTGTCCGGTTTTGACCCGGACAATCCAGGTTTTGACACATGTGCCCGGGTTTCCACCCGCCTGAAACCCGGACACATACCAGCAGTCCAACCATCCTGTGACCAGTGGCGTAGCGTGGGGCAGCCGAATCTCTGGCCCCACCTGCAACATTTAGAGGGGGGCATCCTGTGCCCATCACTGTCACCCTCGCTGCCTGGTGCGCACCGTGTGTCTCCTGAGGTCTCGCTCATCTGCTCTGTCAGCCCCTCTCCTCTGTGTCAGCCACCTTCCTCTGTCAGCCCTACTCCTCTGTGTCAGCCACCTTCCTCTGTCAGCCCTACTCCTCTGTGTCAGCCACCTTCCTCTGTCAGCCCCCCTCCTCTATGTCAGCCACCTTCCTCTGTCAGCCCCCCTCCTCTGTGTCAGCCCCACTCCTCTGTGTCAGCCACCTTCCTATATCAGCCCCACTCCTCTGTGTCAGCCACCTTCCTCTGTCAGCCCCCCTCCTCTGTGTCAGCCACCTTCCTCTGTCAGCCCCTCTCCTCTGTGTCAGCCACCTTCCTCTGTCAGCCCCCCTCCTCTGTGTCAGCCACCTTCCTCTGTCAGCCCCCCTCCTCTGTGTCAGCCACCTTCCTCTGTCAGCCCCCCTCCTCTGTGTCAGCCACCTTACAGTATTATATGTGTATGGAGATTGCACAATATATATGTTGATGTAGCACCCTGGAATTTAGGCAGGGTTGCTCCTCACAAATGTACTTGCCAGGAGTAGTTATCCTGGTTGATTGATAATGATCTATTGATTTCTCCCTAAATTTGGCCTTGTTGCACTTTTTTCTTCTGCCACTAGGTGGCCGGGTTCTTGGTGGTACTAGATATGAGAAGGGCAATGCTGGATGCCTTTTCCTGCATGGCTGTCCTCCTATCGCAGTCTCTGAGTCTGCCAACTAATCTTGCAACTACCTAAGGGTGTCCTGGCCCTAACCCTCTTTCCCCCAAAAAAAGATTGCTAAGAGAATTAAACTTTTTTTGCATTCAAGAACTGTCTAGTGCCCAATAACTTTAACTACTCTGCACCCACCATGCCTCACAACCCACTACATACAGAAGGATGTCAGCTATCTCTGGCCTTAGAGGTTCTCATTAGACCAAAGGTAGCCTAGGACCTTGCTACATTTAAATAAGATTTCAGTGTAATAATACTTGGATTACCCTTGGGGGTTTCCGCCATCATTCAATTATTTTTTCACATATGAATTAATATGTGAGGTTGTGCTGCATTTTTTAAATTTTTATTTTTTTGTGTCTCCAATGGGAGCACTGATATAAGGGAATTCTGATATAATAAGGGTCCTCTATTGGGGGCCCCTGTATTATGGAGGAGGTAACACTGACCCCTGTGTTATGGGGGGTAACACTGACCCCTGTATTACAAAGGTGGGGGTGACACTGACCCCTGTATTATGAAGGGGGGGGGTGACACCTAGGATTGCCACCTGTCCGGGATTCACCTGAGTAGCCCAGGTTTTGAGCCATGTGTCTGGGTTTTCTGTCCACCTAAAACCCAGACACATTATTCAGACCGGACTGTGGCTCCCCAAGTAACCAATATAGTCACTCACCAATCTGTTGCCATCTGTTAATGCAAATTGGACACTGTTTAAACTAATAAAGACAAAAATTCAGTTGAATCCACACCGCTAATCCCAGATCTGCTGGGAATGAAGATGGCCAAAAAGTTAGAGGGGTTTTTATACTAGGCGATGGAGGGGAGGGTCCAGAGGCAGAGATAGCCAGCGTGTAAGATATACCAGAGGGTAGTATTGGGGGCATTAGTGGTAGGTTAACCAAAGCACAAAAACACAAGGTAAGTATAGTAGCAAGTCCTAGTTGTAATCTCGAAACACCCAATACGAGAACAATATGCGACCGGTCTAAACTATGTGGCATGTTCACCAATGCCAGGAGCATGGCGGAACTAGAGCTACTAGAGATACTGTTGTACGAGGAGGATTTGGATTTTGTGGGAATTTCAGAGACCTGGTTCAACAGCTCTCATGATTGGCTGGCAAACATTCAAGGGTATACCCTATACCGCAAGGATAGAAAGGTTAAAAAAGGGGGAGGGGTATGCCTATATATCAAGAATAATGTACAAGTGAATGTGAGAGATGACATCACTGAGGGAGCTAGAGAGGAGGAGGATTCCTTATGGGTAGAGCTCCAAAGGGATGAAGCTAAGGGGAAAATAATACTGGGAGTATGCTATAGGCCCCCTAACCTAAGGGAGGAAGTGGAGACAGATCTCCTATCACAATTTGGATTAGCAGCAAGGATGGGAAGTGTTATCATAATGGGGGATTTTAATTATCCAGACATAGACTGGGCGGAGGGAACCGCGCAATCATTTAAGGCTCGCCAGTTCCTTAATGTCTTGCAGGGCAATTTTATGGGTCAGATGGTAGACGCACCAACTAGAAATAAAACATTACCGGATCTACTGATTACCAACAATACAGACCTGATCATGGATGTGGAAATACGGGGCAATTTAGGTAACAGCAATCACAGGTCAATTAGTTTCAGTATAAATCACACAAATAGGAAACATAAAGGGAACACAAAGACACTGAATTTCAAAAGAGCCAGCTTCCCTAAACTACAAACCTTGCTAAAAGGCATAAATTGGGATAAAATATTAGCAACAAAGAATACGGAGGAGAGATGGGTTTGCTTTAAGAGCATATTAAATAAGGGCATTAGCCAATGTATCCCATTGGGTAATAAATTTAAAAGAGCGAACAAAAGTCCTGGATGGCTTAACTCCAATGTAAACATGCAAATAAAAGCAAAGGAGAAGGCCTTCAAAAAATACAAGGTTGAGGGATCATCCTCAGCATTCAGACTTTATAAAGAATGCAACAAGAAATGTAAGGGTACAATTAGGACGGCTAAGATAGAACATGAAAGACACATAGCGGAGGAGAGCAAAAAAAATCCCAAGAAATTCTTTAAGTATGTAAACAGTAAAAAAGGGAGGACAGACCATGTTGGCCCCATAAATAATGAGGAAAGACATCTGGTTACAAAGGATGGGGAGATGGCGAAGGTATTGAAGTTATTCTTCTCCTCAGTCTTCATGAGTGAATCGGGGGGCTTCAGTAACCAAAACTGCAGTGTTTATCCTCATGACACAACACAGGAAGCACCTCCATGGTTAACAGAGGACAGAATTAAAATTAGACTTGAGAAACTTAACATTAATAAATCACCGGGACCGGATGGCTTTCATCCGAGGGTACTTAGGGAACTCAGTCAAGTGATTGCCAGACCGTTGTTCCTAATTTTTACAGCTAGTCTACTGACTGGAATGGTACCAGCTGATTGGAGAAAAGCCAATGTAGCACCAATATTTAAAAAGGGCCCAAAATACATCCCTGGGAATTACAGACCAGTTAGCCTAACATCAATAGTATGTAAACTCTTGGAGGGGATGATAAGGGATTATATACAAGATTTTAGTAATAAGAACGGTATCATTAGCAGTAATCAGCATGGATTCATGAAGAATCGTTCTTGCCAAACCAATCTATTAACCTTCTATGAGGAGGTGAGTTGCCATCTAGATAAAGGAAGGCCCGTAGACGTGGTGTATCTGGATTTTGCAAAAGCATTTGACACAGTTCCCCATAAACGTTTACTGCACGGACCATAGGGTGAGTACATGGATTGAAAACTGGCTACAAGGGCGAGTTCAGAGGGTGGTGATAAATGGGGAGTACTCAGAATGGTCAGGGGTGGGTAGTGGGGTTCCCCAGGGTTCTGTGCTGGGACAAATCCTATTTAATTTGTTCATAAACGATCTGGAGGATGGGATAAACAGTTCAATCTCTATATTTGCAGACGATACTAAGCTAAGCAGGGCAATAACTTCTCCGCAGGATGTGGAAACCTTGCAAAAAGACCTGAACAAATTAATGGGGTGGGCGACTACATGGCAAATGAGGTTCAATGTAGAAAAATGTAAAATAATGCATTTGGGTGGCAAAAATATGAATGAAATCTATACACTGGGGGGAGAACCTCTGGGGGAATCTAGGATGGAAAAGGACCTGGGGATCCTAGTAGATGATAGGCTCAGCAATGGCAGGCAATGCCAAGCTGCTGCTAACAAAGCAAACAGTATATTGGCTTGCATTAAAAGGGGGATCAACTCCAGAGATAAAACGATAATTCTCCCGCTCTACAAGACTCTGGTCCGGCTGCACCTAGAGTATGCTGTCCAGTTCTGGGCACCAGTCCTCAGAAAGGATGTACTGGAAATGGAGCGAGTACAAAGAAGGGCAACAAAGCTAATAAAGGGTCTGGAGGATCTTAGTTATGAGGAAAGGTTGGGAGCGCTGAACTTATTTTCTCTGGAGAAGAGACGCTTGAGAGGGGATATGATTTCAATTTACAAATACCGTACTGGTGACCCGACAATAGGGATAGAACTTTTTCGCAGAAGAGAGTTTAACAAGACTTGTGGCCACTCATTAAAATTAGAAGAAAAGAGGTTTAACCTTAAACTACGTAGAGGGTTCTTTACTGTAAGAGCGGCAAGGATGTAGAATTCCCTTCCACAGGCGGTGTTCTCAGCGGGGAGCATTGATAGCTTCAAGAAACTATTAGATAAGCACCTGAATGACCGCAACATACAGGGATATATAATGTAATACTGACACATAATCACACACATAGGTTGGACTTGATGGACTTGTGTCTTTTTTCAACCTCACCTATTATGTAACTATGTAACTATGTAGCTAATCAATCAATTAATGAGCAATGGCTGGTCCGTCTAACAGACGGGATACCTCCTATGTACCAGTAATATAACAGAACTGAAGGATTGAGAACAAAGATATGTCTCAAGAACAGTAAAAATTCGGAGGGTCAACCACAGTCTATTGCACAAGATATTAGACTTTATTGATGAAACAATAAAAAGCGTAAGGTATATCAGAGACGGCACAACTGGGTGCCTGACCACCGATGTAACACTCTCTCACAGTGGCAGACAACGGTTAACTGAAACACAAAAAAAAAAAATAAGACATAAAATCTTTTTAAAAAACCCACTATACTCAAAAATTCTCCCCATTAACTCCACTACCCAAATCCCCCACCCCCCCCGAAAAAAGGGGAGTACTGATGTACCCTCTGTGTTGCAAAAAAGTTCATACAGGGTATCTCAATGCTGTCCAGTGGCATAGTCTGTCAAGTATTAATTATTGAACATATCATGTATAGCTATCAATTCCCATTGGCTGAGGGCCAACAACTGATATCTACATCAAGAGTCCTGGTGAGAATTGTTCCACTCCTTGCCTTAATCAGCTCAAATCATTGAATTTATAGGGGAACAGTTCCGTAATGGAGCCTAATATTGATGGTCATGCCTGAGTTTGCAGCTGGAAGGAATTAACACTCTGCAATGTTGAATGGCTGCATAGTTTGATAAAGGACAAGCCTTATATAGATAAATAGTTCCAGTTGCTTCCTTTTCACTGACACCCCAAGCCGGGTTTAATACTCAGAAATGTGAATTACAAGTAGATCACATACAGTGTGACTAAGTTGTGTATAGAAAAAAAAGTCTTGGCAAATAACTTTCCTCTGCACCATTCAATTCATTGATGTAGCAGGGGGGGTGTAGCAGCTGAGACTCTAAATTGAGCATAGAGCAATGTCAAGTCTAGTCCTTATGATATCGCTATAGTTATAACACAATACGGAGAGTTCACCTCTCATTTCCTTGTAAACGGAATTCTTATTTTCCTCACATCCATAAATGGCAATGAGCCTTCACCATTTGGTTATAGGGAAAGGGAGCCACAGTGCGCTAAGAGCACCTCATTATTGCTCTCCTTAGTGCACCCAAAGGTGTCCCAGGTCTTTACAATCCTATGGTGTATACTACAAAAAAAATTGCCATGCGCCGCTAAAGTGTTCAGGTTTGGCTTGAAGAAAAGGTGGCAACCCTAATATATATATATATATATATATATATATATATATATATATTTATTAAAGTACAGTAGTTTATTATTAGTAAAACAAAAGACATCCAAACATCCAGACACCAGCACACAGCAAGCATAAAAATACAAGTGGACCACAACCAAATAACCAATATGCCTAAGTAAGCAGAAGCCTGATTACAATCTAACTATATACAATATGCACAAAAATTGATAAAATGGATAAACAGGATAGACTGGTGATGCAGAAAACATATGGGAAGGGGGGACCAAGACTGGGATCAGGTACAAGGGGAGCAGAAAAAAGGTAGCAGGGTATAGGATGTAGGGCAAGAGCAGGAGCAGGATAAATGGCACACAGTATCTGGCTAGCAAGGCAAAACACTGACGTGAGGTGTAACTGTAGAGGAGGGACTAAATACCCTCCCAGCAACCAGCATCAGGTAGAGACTGATTGCTGGAATCTGCTGGGAGACACTAGCTGGTGGACACTGGAACTACAACCTACCGCTCTGGGAAGCACAGTGGCACCAACAGGTGATCTAGGTCCTGACAGATGTCGTCGAGAAACGGGGACCACGCTACATATTTGGTAGGATTGTCCCCTATACAGGACTTTTGGTCTAAATTCTTTTTTACTTTGTGCTATTTTCTGTTTACAATACATGAACAAAATTTAAACAGTACAGGAAATAGCTTAATAAAATGGTGTTTTTTTCCCCCCCAGTCTCACGGAATGAATGCCCATGCTCTTTTATTAGGTGAATTGCTATGGTCATTTTTTATAAATACACCCTTAAGTGTATTGTTGCTGAGAGCGGTTATGAAATTGCCTCAACAGATGGCTCTTCTGTATCACCAAGGAACACTCACATCAGAAGAAGACCCGAAGAGGATCTTGCAGGTAACAGGATCAGCTTGAAGACATTTGAGGATGGTATGAAAAAAAAAAAAGCATAAGTGCACATGGAGATGTTGGGGGTGTAGCTCCAGGGGTTAGCAAGAGTCTCTGAAAGGGAGCCTAAAGTTGAAGTCTAAAGTTGGGTTTGAAGTATAAAGTGTTATTAAACCTTGTTTTTTTTTTTAAATACTGTAACAAACATATCATACTTACCTCCACTGTGCAGTTCATTTTGCACAGAGTGGCCCCGAACCTGGTCTTCTCGGGTCCCCCGGCACTGCACAAAGCTCTCTAAGAGGAGACTTTTTTTAATAGTGGAGTTATACTTTAAGACCTTCAAATATCTAAAACATTATTTTAAGAAAAACTAATAGCTTCTTAATTAGTCCTGAATGCCAAATTTCTCATCTAATTGGCTTCCAGCAAGGATTTTATATCCATAAATACACTCCAGTAAGACGGCGGACTACAACCCCCTACGGGAAGCAGCACCCGTCTGCTTGATGGAATGAAAGGCTTATTTACAAGGAAAGTGGTCAGACTAATAGGTAGAGAATCTGGAAAAAAAAATCTCTTTTAAACCCACAGACAGTAAGTGCAGTCGGGAGCAGCGCCTGCTCAACACATTTCCTTCTTATTGGGGGACAAATATACTTCAGGTGTCAAGTGCAGAAAATAAAAATTGATTTTTTTCAATTTACTGTATGTATAATCTGGATGCTCCATCTGATTTTTTGCATGTTCCAAACTTGTTACAGTTTCTGCGCAACATTCAGCTCACATGATGAACGTTCTATGTACCAAACAAGTAATGCAGAAGTGTTTAGTACATTCTGCATCCACATTTATAGCAACTGAATTTTTATAGTGTATTTTAACCACTTCCGCTCTCGTACCTGTAAACCCCCTAAAGGCCAGAGAAATGTTTACATTAATAACATTTAATAATTTGACAATAAATATGTCATTCCTTTAAATGCAAAATGTTTGTTTTATTTGTTTTTATTTATACAATCCATACAAAAAAAAATAACAAAACTGAAAAAAAAAAAAAACCTTTAAAAAAATGTTCTACTTAGAAAAAAGTTAAACATTCATTCTATAATATGTCCCATTTAAATAGATATTACAATTAAGATTCTGGTACAAAGCATTGCAAAGGTATTTTGAAATAAAATAAAGTTTTATTTTTCCTTTCAAGTTTGAAATTTTTAATGTGACAATTAAAACAATTAAGGGAAAAAGGGGGAGAATTTGTTAATTATGACTGATTATGGTAAACTTATGCCGCGTACACACGACCTGACTTTACAGCATACTTTGCCCGGCGGACTTTTCGACGGACTTTACGACGAACTTTCCGAATGAACGGACTTGCCTACACACGATCAACCAATGTCTGACGGATTTGTACGTGATGACGTACGATTGGACTAAAATAAGGAAGTTCATAGCCAGTAGCCAATAGCTGCCCTTGCGTCGGTTTTTGTCCGTCGGACTAGCATACAGACGAGCGGACTTTATGACCGGACTTGAGTCCGTCGGATAGATTTGAAACATGTTTCAAATCTAAGTCCTTCAAACTTTTGAGAAAAAAAAAGTCCGCTGGAGCCCACACACGATCGAATTGTCAGACGGACTCCGGTACGCCAGACCAAGTATGCCGGAAAGTCCGCTCGTGTGTACGCGGCATGAGGGTTAAAAAGGAACAAACTTTTTTTTTTAAATATTGATTTTTTTTTTTTCAATTGCTTTAACCACTTGCCTACCGGGCACTTTTACCCCAATCCTGCCCAGGTCAATTTTCAGTGCTGTCACACTTTGAATTGCACGGTCATCATTCTTTTAACACAAATAGAGCTTTCTTTTGGAAGTATTTAATCACCACTAGGTTTTTTATTTTTTGATACACAAACGACCCAAAATTTCGAAAAAAAAATTAATAGTTTGTTATAAAATTTTGCAAACAGGTAATTTTTCTCCTTCACTAATGTGCTCTGATGAGTCGGCACTGATGGGCAATGATAGGCTGTATTCATGGGCACTGATAGGTTGCACTGATGGGCACTGATGAGGCGGCACTGACGGGCACTGATAGATGGCACTGATGGGCACTGATAAGTGGCACTGATAGGCAACACTGATGAGGAGGCACTGGTATGCGGCACTGGTAGGACACCATTGGAAGCCCTGGTGGGCACTGCTGGCAGCATTGGTGGGCACTGACTGGCAGCACTGGTGGGTTCTGATTGGTTGCACTGATGGGCACTGTTGGGGCTGTACTGATAATCAGTGCCCTGATTATCAGTGTACAAGCCTCTTTAACAAAAGCCGGTTATCACCTTGTGTTGACATCAGTGATCAGCTGTCATTAGCTGACAGCTGATCATGTAGCTTAGGGCTGCTGTTATTGGCCCTTTACCCCAATCTGTGATCTGTGATCAGCAGGGTGCGGGTGGCGAATGGTAAGTGTGATCAAGGGAGGACATCCATAGACGCCCTCTGGGGAAAGTAAGCTTGCGCTGTAGCCGACATTCGGCTAAAACACGGGCGGGAAGGGGTGAAAGAAGTGTATCTGTTTCAATTCTTTCTGGCCTACTCCTAATATTCTGAACAATCTCAAAGTTTGGAAAACTTACTTTGTGAAGATCCCCACATATTTAATCCTTTCAATTCTGTGACACGTGGTCACTATGCCCTGTGGGTAGGCACTGCTGTGTCTCACATTTCACAGAGCCTGCCTTCTGAACTGTAGAGGTTTGCAGGGAAAGTAAACAAATAAAAATGTCCAAATTGTAGTGCCAGTGAAAGGAAGAATGCCCCATTACATTAAAGTTCAGTTATAAAGTTCCCACTTAC
Organism: Lithobates clamitans; assembly: GCA_037952925.1. NCBI lineage: Eukaryota > Metazoa > Chordata > Amphibia > Anura > Ranidae > Lithobates > Lithobates clamitans. Next base: position 1,812,999 of record JBBGZY010000385.1, read on the forward strand.
ATTGGAGGTGAGTGGTAAAGTGTCCTCTAACATTAGTGGTCAGTGGAGAAGGAGGTCAGTGTAGAAGTTCCCACTTACATCAGAGGTCAGCGTAGAAGTGTCCCCTTACATTGGTGGTCAGTAGTGAAATGCCCCCTTACAGTAGTGGTCAGTGGAGAAAGGCTCTTACATTGAAGGTCAGTATAGAAGTGACCCTTTACATTGGAGGTCAGTGTGGAAGTGTTCCGTTAACCTTAGTGGTCAGTAGAGAAAGGCCACTTACATTGGAGGTCAATGGTAAAGTGTCTCTTTCATTGAGGGTCAGTAGAGAAGAATCCCCTTACATTGGAAATGGGTGGTGATTTATCCCCTTACATTGGTGGTCAATGGTGATGTGACCCTTTACAATGGAGGTCAGTGATGAGGTCTTCCTTACAGATTGGAGTTCAGTGGTGAAGTGTCCCCTTTTGGTGGTCTGTAGTAATGTGTCCCCTTACATTGGAAGTCAGTGGAGAAGGGCCCCTTTACATTGCTGGTCAGTAGTGAAGGGCCCCCATACATTGGTGGTCAATGACGAAGGAGCCTCTTACATTGATGGTCAGGGGGAAGAAAAGCACCATTACAGACAGGACAAAATGACACTGTGTCAGTGGTTACTTATCTGCGAGATGAGAGGAGAGGTTCCACTGGTCCCACACTGGCTCTGCCAAGTGACCCTGGCCCCAAAATGTATAATTCAGGGGCCAGGGTAACTTGGCAGAGCCAGTGTGGGCCACACACACCACCAGGTGGGAACCCATTCTGCCACCACTCAAGGAACCACTAGCAACCTCTCAAGAAACCCTGGTTGAGAAAGGCTATTCTAGTGAGTCACTCATCCAGAAAAAAACCTCACATACTTACCTACTTCTATTGGTTGCTGCATTCCTATCAAATCTATGCACCGTGCCTATCACTCTTTGTAACTCAGTTAGACTCAACTTTAAATAAGTTGCTCTACGTTTATATTGCTTTGTCAAATCTTAGCTCTTTAAAAAGAAATAGACACACATGGAAGTGCAACATAATAAACGCAGTTTCGACAGATAATGATTGTATCAGCAACCAAAGGTTACAATAAAAGCAGTTTCATCGAGAGTGGTGTGTCAGCACACAAAGGTTACATTTCATAAAATACTGCAACGCAGGCTAAGATTATTATATTTCATAACAGAATTACACGTAGGCATTAGATTTAAGTGAGAACTCTAAATCAAATCCCTAACCCTATCAATTTCCTCCTTTGACATCATCCTCTCCTTCCCCCTGAGTCCTCATGAATAAGTTCTAGTCAGTTTTCCCCAGAGTCCTTTCCCTGACCGCGAGTTGTCAGAGGGGTAAAACCCATCCCCCTAGGTATTACTAACATCTTAAATTCAAGAAGAGGAGTTTTGTAGGAGTAGGGTGATGTCAATACACATTTATCAGTATGCCCTGTCTATTCTCCTAATTTTTCCTATTTATTTGACTGTATACACATATATTTGTGATTGTAAGTAATATTAATATTAGAATAACAATTACCATCGGACTTAACAACCAGTGAAAGGTATTGGTTGCTGTAGAAGACATTCCACTAAATATACCCACCAATGTGGTGCAGTATCTTGTTGTATCTGTGAGGAAAGATGCACTAGTCTACCTTTGTCAATTATTGCGGATACAAGGTTATTCTGTAGGGTATGTTCTAGTGTTTCTATGTGTCGTCTTAACAACTCTGATTGTTCCAAAACCTGTTTTAGTGGGTCTAAAGAAATTATAAAGGGTGTAGTCTCAGTGAGATTATGTACCTCATAGACTGAAGAAAACACTTTATCAGCGTCTGGTTCAAAAAGATATGTGTTATTTCCCCACTGTAGCACTCTTATATTTTTAATACATCCTGAAAATGGGGCTGATCTATTTAAAGGCTGACATAGTATGATTATTGTTTGTAATGATACAAATATGTTGGGGTTCTATTTCAATGATTCTATTGTTCACATTTATTGGTGTCCTTTGTATTTTGCATATGCTAGTTTGGTATTTTAACAAACAAGGCTCATATACTGGAGAACTTCTACCACATACCATCCCCTTATTAGTTTCTTCACATAGAGTTAAATCATGGGTTCTGTTTCCTTTATTTACATATTTCCCATATATTTCTGGATACCAAAACTCGTCTTTAATTACCAGTGGCATCACCACTATTTTACACATTTCCATTACATCTGCTACTCGATATGCTTCAAACTTCCCTGTACACCATTTCTCCTCACATTCTATCTTATCCCCTTTTACTTGGAACCATACACCATCGTCAGTTAAACCCTTAAAATATTTCATCCAGGTATGATAATTTCCCAACTGTAGTTCAGTCCTGGCCCTATTTATTTGTATATGATAGAATAAGAGGTTAAAAGAGCACTGTGTGAAATTTATAAACTGTTGACTTTGATTCCACAGCAGGAGCTCTGCTCCTATCGTGTGATTTATTAACCCTCCCAAAAATTGTAACAAGGGGTGTTTCTTGTAGTTGGGTTTCAAAAGCGGTGGGTAACCATTTGCTTGTGATAGTCAAGCTGTCAGCTATGTGTCCCCCTGCATGCTTCCATCTGTTGTTCATTTCTTCTATCTCTACCAAGTTAAAAATTCCCATCTCTGTACCTGACAGTCCCAGTAAAGTGTCATACCATGCTCGTCAGTACCTACATTTCGGAATTTCAGGAAAAGTTACATTAGACTTGACTTTTGTCTTTTGTTGTGATACTGATACATTGATACAAGTGTGGGGCACAGGTGTTAGCACTGATGATTCAAATGTGGGAACTACTTCTTCCTCCATCTGTATGTGAAACCCATAGGACTGTGCATTCCAATATCACCCGTCCTGTCTCTCTTCCCTCCACCAGGAGGCACAGAGAAAGGTACTTGATTGATTAACTGCAATATCTGTCAGATTAAACATCCCTTCTGATATATCTTCTCCCCCTGTTATGGTGACTAATATTTGATACATTTGTCCTACCACCCGTTGCCGGGCTTGTTTCTATGTCTGTGAAAGGGATATTTTATGGCATCTATTATTTCTACTGTTATTGAAAGGAAAGCTCATATTGTCATTCCACTGGAAAGTTATAGTTACTTCTGAGAGTGGGTCTGCCTGTATCCATGCAATACCTACATCTATATGAAATGGTCGCCTGTGTCCTTTAACTGTGTAATTACCTACATCATAATACTTATTCATCTCATATCCTGAATCATTTGCTACTTTAGGATCATCTATAACCCATTGAAAATCAGCTGTTTCCTCTACCTCAATTACATTATTACCAGGAGTCCATGCATGTATTTGTAAAACGACAATCTGCAACAAACAATATGTAAATAGATATTTCATCATGTTCTTTGCTCGGGTTGTTTTTTGCAGTGTGATGCGTGTATCCAGGTAGGTTTTCCTTCCAGCTTTACTGAAGTGGCTGTGGTCAGAAGCACTTGATAAGGACCTTCAAACCTGGGTTCCAATGTCTTTCTGGTGTGTTTCTTTACATATACATAATCTCCTGGTAGCAGAGTATGTGTACCTGTTATTGAATTAGGGTCTGGAAGAGAAGAATACACACTTTCATGGATATTAGTTAGAAGTTGTCGTAATTGTATTACATATGCAGTCAAACTATCACATTGCAATTGCATACTCTGTGAAAAGTATAAACCTAATCTAGGTGCATTCCCAAAAAGTATTTCATATGGGGATAATCCCGTTTTCCCTGTTGGAGTGTATCTTATGGAGAACAAAGCCAAAGGCAAGCATTCTGGCCATGGTTTGTTCAACTCTTGCATAGCTTTTTGTATTTTCAACTTTATTGTCCCATTTACTCTTTCCACTGATCCTGAACTCTGTGGATGATAAGGGGTGTGAAAACTTTGTTGAACCCCTAACATGGTCATCACATTCTGCATGATTTCTCCTGTAAAGTGTGTTCCCCCTATCTAATTCTATGGTTTCAGGAAGACCAAACCTAGGTATTAACTCAGTTATCAGTTTCTTAGCTGTGGTTTTTTTTTATTTTTTTTTTTTTACTGTAGCCGATTTTACTGGATAGCTTTCGGGCCAACCGAAAATAAATCGATACACACGAGGACAAATTCAAAGGGGCCGCTCTTAGGCATTTGCATGTAGTCAATTTGCAGTCTCTGGAAGGGGTATTGGGCCTGAACCTGGTGTTTACGTGGGGTTTTTACTCTCTGTCCTGGGTTTTTCAGGAGACAGATTTGGCAGGCTGCACAGTAGTTTCTCGCAGTACTACTGAATCCAGGGGCGAGCCATCCTTGGTTCACAATCCTATACATGGAATTGGAACTAACATGTGTGGGTAGGTGAACTGCCGCTGCCATTGCTGGGTACAGAGAGGCAGGCAGGCATATTTTGCCCCCTTCCCTCCATACATTGTCAAGGTCTGGTGCTGCTCCCATTCTGACCCACTTATCTTTCTCGCTCTCCCCTGCTTGCTCCTGTAACTTGCTCAGCTGCTGCCATGTCGGTTCTGGGATACTCACCTCTACCGCTGCTAAGGTCTCAGGGCTTCCTTCCCCTAGAGCTGCCTGTTTTGCAGTCAAATCTGCAAATGCATTTCCTTTTGCCTCAATTGTTTTTGCGCTCGTGTGTGCCGCTATCTTCATAATGGCTACTCGTTTAACCTTTTGAAGATTGTTCAGGACTCTCTTAATCCCTTCTCCATGTTTTACAGGTGTACCTGCTGCTGTCAGATAACCTCTAGCCTTCCATATATGGCCATAAGCGTGCGCTACACCATAAACGTAGGCAGAGTCAGTGTAAATATTCCCTTCTCGTCCTTTTAAGTATTCTAGGGCTTGTTCTAAAGCTTTTAATTCTGCTTCTTGTGCTGACATGTGGGCTGGTAAGGCCTGTGCTTCAATTACCTGCGTAACAGTCACTACAGCATACCCTGTGTGATATTTACCCTTGTCATCAGCAAACCTGCTACCATCTATATAGAAGGTGTGCTCAGCATTTAAAATTGGTGTATCTGTAACATGTGGGAATCCCATTGTCTCCTGCTCCATGAGCTGAAAACAATCATGTTCATTTACTTCCTTAAACAAAAGAGTGTCAGTTCCCTCATTTCCTTTCTCACTAGTACTATCATTCCCCCTTGCCAAATCTTTAAAAAAAGAGCTAAGATTTGACAAAGCAATATAAACTTAGAGCAACTTATTTAAAGTTGAACCTAACATTTTTGGCGCCCGAAAAAGCAGGGACACACCGATGATACTACAAGAGGTGGCTGAGCTACGCTGACGGAACAAAAGGACAGGCATTCCGGGAACCACAGATCAAAAACCTGCGCAGGTAAGAAAAAGCTTTATTTTTCTTATATTCTGACACGTAGTCACTAAGCCCTGTGGGTAGGCACTGCTGTGTCTCACATTTCACAGAGCCTGCCTTCTGAACTGTAGAGGTTTGCAGGGAAAGTAAACAAATAAAAATGTCCAAATTGTAGTGCCTCCTTATACAGATGGTCAGTGAAAGGAAGAATGCCCCATTACATTAAAGTTCAGTTATAAAGTTCCCACTTACATTGGAGGTGAGTGGTAAAGTGTCCTCTAACATTAGTGGTCAGTGGAGAAGGAGGTCAGTGTAGAAGTTCCCACTTACATCAGAGGTCAGCGTAGAAGTGTCCCCTTACATTGGTGGTCAGTAGTGAAATGCCCCCTTACAGTAGTGGTCAGTGGAGAAAGGCTCTTACATTGAAGGTCAGTATAGAAGTGACCCTTTACATTGAAGGTCAGTGTGGAAGTGTTCCGTTAACCTTAGTGGTCAGTAGAGAAAGGCCCCTTACATTGGAGGTCAATGGTAAAGTGTCTCTTTCATTGAGGGTCAGTAGAGAAGAATCCCCTTACATTGGAAATGGGTGGTGATTTATCCCCTTACATTGGTGGTCAATGGTGATGTGACCCTTTACAATGGAGGTCAGTGATGAGGTCTTCCTTACAGATTGGAGTTCAGTGGTGAAGTGTCCCCTTTTGGTGGTCTGTAGTAATGTGTCCCCTTACATTGGAAGTCAGTGGAGAAGGGCCCCTTTACATTGCTGGTCAGTAGTGAAGGGCCCCCATACATTGGTGGTCAATGACGAAGGAGCCTCTTACATTGATGGTCAGGGGGAAGAAAAGCACCATTACAGACAGGACAAAATGACACTGTGTCAGTGGTTACTTATCTGCGAGATGAGAGGAGAGGTTCCACTGGTCCCACACTGGCTCTGCCAAGTGACCCTGGCCCAAAATGTATAATTCAGGGGCCAGGGTAACTTGGCAGAGCCAGTGTGGGCCACACACACCACCAGGTGGGAACCCATTCTGCCACCACTCAAGGAACCACTAGCAACCTCTCAAGAAACCCTGGTTGAGAAAGGCTATTCTAGTGAGTCACTCATCCAGAAAAAAACCTCACATACTTACCTACTTCTATTGGTTGCTGCATTCCTATCAAATCTATGCACCGTGCCTATCACTCTTTGTAACTCAGTTAGACGGATCCCTCAAAGTACTACTTAAAGATCTACTTCAGGCAAAAAAGAGTTTAGCATTGTATTTGTTAAAGCAAAACTATTCTTCCTAAAAATGCTAGTTGATTGGCTGTCATATTGATCATTTGACTGCAGTAGGTTCCCAAAGATACTGGCCCAAAACAAGTCTGACTTTACTAGCTGCATGCTTGCTCCAGGTCACTAAACAGAAAATGCTAAAACCAGAGCCAGTTAGGCAAGTAGCAATATTTGTTTTTTATATTTTTTACATTTTAGTTTATATTTCAATTTTTTAATGTATTTTTTTTAACTTTATTGCGCATGTACAAAGTTACACTGCATTCAAGTCTCCACACTGCAGCATGCTGCTGTATGGAGCATCTTCAGCAAAGTCTATGGATGATGGGTGGAGCATCTATATGGAGCATCTTCTGGAAAGTCTGTTACCTGTATGGAGCATCTTTAGGAAAGTGTGCTATGCTGATACATTTCCTGAAAAGCTTAGAGGTTACTACTACCAGAGGACATTGCATGTAGACCGCATTACTGAACACCTAAGATACTGTCCTGTGACAACTTGCATAGTCAAGCGTCCATAGTTATTAGAATGCCATATTGTCATATTGATCCTCTGACCCCAGTAGGTTCCCAAAAATAATGGCCCAAAACAAGTTTGACTTTACTAGCTGCATGCTTGTTCCAGGTCACTGAACAGAAAGTGCTAAAACCACAGTCAGTTAGGCAAGTAGCAATATTTGTTATTTATATTTTCTAAATTTTAGTTTATGTTTTACATTTTTAATATATTTTTTTAACTTTATTGAGAATGTGCAAAGATACACTACATTCAAGTCTCCACACTGCAGCATGCTGCTGTATGGAGCATCTTCAGGAAAGTCTATCAAAGATGGATAGCTACCTGTATGGAGCATCTTCTGGAAAGTCTGCTACCTGCATGGAGCATGTTTAGGAAAGTGTGCTATGCTGATACATTTCCTGAAAAGCTTAGAGGTTACTACTGTCAGAGGACATTACATGTAGACCTCATTACTGAACACCTAAGATGCATAGTCAAGTGTCTATAGTTGTTAGAATGCCACTCTTAAAAGGCCACTGCTCTGACTAGAAGGCCTGATATATTTTGCAAATTTTAGGGCATCCTGTGCCCCTGATTCTCACTCCATGTGTTTACTGATCAAATAAGCAAGATATAGAATATAGAAGAGCCTAAAGTGACTGGCGCCCCCAGTAAGAAAAAAGCCAACCCTGAGATGGTAAATGCTCATCTGCCTCACTGCTTTGAGGGTCATTCTACACTGCTTGGTTGAGATGAGTGCTACATATAGTACAAAAAAAATCAAAAAAATCTAAACATCATTATGCTAAACATTTTTGATTAAATCTGAAGCTTCATATAGCGGAGTATGGATTTCCATCAGTCACCCCTACACAATGCCTACTCTTTCATTGAAAGATATAACTATTTTAGACACCTCCGTTTCCACCACAATGAAAATTCTACCTTATGGGAGGGTGTTGATCAGAATTTAGTGCAAATAAGAAAATAATAACACTTAACATGGATTTAAAAGTCAATTCCACCAAATCCAAAAGGCACCGTTTCACAGTCACCCCCAAAGCTCCTAACTTCAGCCACTGATGATGGCAAAACTTCAGGCATTAATGTCTACGATGGATAATGGCTACCTGTATGAAGCATATTCCGGAAAGTCTACCATAAAAGATGACTACCTGTATGGAGCATATTCGGGAACATCTACTATGAAAGGTAGGTAGCTAGCTACCTGTATGGAGCATCTTCATGGAAGTTTACTATGGAAGCTGGCTACCTGTATGGAGCATGTTTGGGAAAGTCAGTAGAAGATGGATGGCAAACTGTATGGAGCATCTTCTGGAAAATTTGCTACTTGTATGGATCATCTTTAGGAAAGTGTGATTTTTGCAAGGAAATAATGTAAAGGGCCACACACCAGTTCCCAACTATAGAAAACCCAGAAACTTCATTCATTCCACTCATTGATCCCTTCTGACATTTCGCCTCCTGCTTGGGTTTATTCATAGAGTATAGGAGTGAAACGTTTATATGGTGAAGAATGAGTGAAGATTCCCTTCCATTTGTTCAGTAAAGCTTTTTGCATTTACGCAGTTGGAAAGTGGTGTATAGCCTCACATTTTTGCTTTTGCAGAGAGAAGTCAATTCCACATAAAATTATAATTTCATCCTTGCGTGGCTGCTGGCAAATGAATCAAAATTATTATTTTTTTGCCATGTTAAAAAAAGCCATTTTCCTGTTGACAAGTCTTTTGTCTGTTATGAATTCCGAAATTTATGGTACATTGGAATTTCAGTGTTTCCAGTAAGAGCAGCTTCTATTCCGATGCTTAATGATCCACATTAATTAATCAATATTAATTATTCAGACAGGATGAACAACACAGCCCCGGGGGAATTCATTCCAGTAACGAGGGATTCAGTTTCTGCAGAAAAGGGCTTAAAAATTAGTTGATTGAAAAGTGTTATATATTTTTGATACTATGTAAAGCTGATTTTATGGTATCATTCCATGTCTAGAACAGCCTTTCTCAAGCTCTTTAACCGCTTCAGCTCCAGAAGATTTTACCCCCTTCCTGACCAGAGCACTTTTTGCAATTCGGCACTGTGTCGCTTTAACTATTTGCGCGGACGTGCGACCCTGTACCCAAACAAATTGACATCCTTTTTCCCACAAATAGAGCTTTCTTTTGGTGGTACTTGATCACCTGCGTTTTTTATTTTTTGCGCTATAAGCAAAAAAAGAGCGACAATTTTGAAAAAGAAGCAATATTTTTACTTTTTGCTATAATAAATATCCCCCAAAAGTATATAAAAAAAATATTTTTTCCTCAGTTTAGGCCAATATGTATTCTACATATTTTTGGTAAAAAAAAAATCGCAATAAGCATATATTGATTGATTTGTGCAAAAGTTATAGCATCTACAAAATAGGGGATAGTTCTATGGAATTTTTATTATTATTTTTTTTTTTATTAGTAATGGCGGCGATCTGCAATTTTTATCGTGACTGAGACATTATGGCAGACACATCAGACACTTTTGACACTATTTTGGGACCATTGTCATTTATACAGCGATCAGTGCTATAAAAATGCACTGATTACTGTGTAAATGACACTGGCAGGAAAGGGGTTAAACACTGGGGGGCGATGAAGGGGGTTAAGTGTGTCCTAGGGTGTGATTCTAACTGTGGGGGGGATGGGCTTCAACTCATATGACAGCGATCACTGCTCCTGACAGGGAGCAGTATTATTTATTATTATTTTCAGTTACTTATGTAGCGCCGTCAATTTACGCAGTGCTTTTACATATATATTGTACATTCACATCAGTCCCTACCCTCAAGGAGCTTACAATCTAAGGTCCCTAATTCACATTCATACATACTAGGGACAATTTAGACATGATCCAATTAACCTACCAGCATGTCTGTGGAGTATGGGAGGAAACCGGAGTGCCCGGAGGAAACCCACGCAGGCACAGGGGGACCATGCAAACTCCAGGCAGGTAGTGTCGATGGAGTGGCTGGGATTCAAACCATTGACCCTTCTTACTGCTAGGCGAAAGTGCTATCCACTACACCACTACACCACTGTGCCGCCCCAGTAGATCCCTGTCATGTCACTAGGCAGAACAGGGAAATGCCTTGTTTACATAGGCACTTCCCCGTTCTGCGGCTTTTTTCGACGGAGTTCCGACAGAGTTCCGCTGAAACGGACTTGCCTACACACGATCACACCAGTCTGATCATTTAGAATGCGATAATGTACGACGGGACTAGAAAAAGGAAGTTCAATAACCAGTAGCCAATAGCTGCCCTTGCGTTGTTTTTGGTCCGTCGGAATAGCATACAGGCGACCGGTTTTCCCGATAGGAATTGATTCCGTCGGAAAGATTTAAAACATGTTCTATTTCTAGTTCCGTCAGAATTTTCGAAAGAGAAAGTCCGATGAAGCCCACACACGATCGGAATATCCGATGGAACGATTCCGTCGGGCCTTTTCTGCCGGAAAGTCCAGTCGTGTGTCATTCAATAAGGTTGCTTTTGACACTTTTTTTTAAATTCTTTTAAAGCGGGGGTCCACCTATCTATCGTTTTTTTTTTTTTGGAGTTCATTCACAAACTTTTCTTCTCATGATTATCTACTCACATGTTCTGTGTAATAAGTCCGCCTGTGTCCGATTTCGTTGTAAAGAATAACTTATAAAATTCACTGAAGGCGGTTTCCATCTTCATTGTGGGCATTTGATACCCACAAGCATGTATTTCCTGGATGCAGTGAATGCTGTGCTCTCAGCATTCACCGAGATGTTGTGATGACGCTGTTGCACAATGCATGCTGGGAAGCCTGACACTATCTCCCAGGGGACTGTGGGAGGTCTGGGAGAGGCTAGAAACACGCCTACTCCCATGGGAGGAAAACCAGGAAGTGCTAAGAAGATTAGAAAAAAAAAGGTAATTACGGCGATTTAAATTTTTTTTACACAGCATGTCAGCATCTAGGCAAGGAAGAGAATGCATAGAGATAATGTTCAAAATTTAAGTGGAACCCCGCTTTAAGGATTTCACATTTAACATAACAACAAGGTGGTGATTACAATAGAAATTGCAGTGAAGGAGGAATCCAACCTTGCCTGTCAAACCATAGTAAATTTCTTTTCACAACCCCTGGAGATGTATGTGTCTTTATAGAAAGGAATCATGGAATTGACCAAGTCTTTCCAGAAGGACATTTTGGAGGAGCAGGCTTCTTCCACTGTAAAATAATAGTCTTGTGGGCATAGAATAATGGAACATTAAGTAGGGTTCTATGTGCATTAGAGTGGACCACAGCATCCAGTAAGCCATGCTTTTGCCACCTTAAGTGGATGTAAACCTGATTCATGAAATTTGACCAAAGCACATATATCTGTCCAAAGCCCTAAGACCCGTGTCTTTCTGCTGCTTGGTTCTTCTGTTATCAGCATGCTAACTTCTGACAAGTTCTCAGACAACCAAGCTAAAACCAGCCTGAAATTTGTGTCAGGGTGGGTGCTATAAATAGATTAGCAGAGAGCTGGTCTATTTACAGCACAGCTCTGCATATTCCTTCCTTCCTTTGCCTATGTAAAGCAGGGGGAGGGGGGGGTGCCTTTCCTCCAATCGGCAGTCACACAGTGTATGCCAAAAATCCACACCCAGTGCTGAACAGGAAGAAAAAATCTCTAACACGAGGTACATTTTCTAAAGAATATAGCAAGCTGAAGACAGCAGATATGAATGTAAAACTTATGTAGGGAGATTTGTTTTATCTCTGTGTATCATTTGAGGCTGTTCACTTCACTGGGTATGTGTGAGGGTTTACATCCACTTTAAGTTCAAACTCACCTTTTAAAGTGGAACATGCCTCCCCCCCCCCTTTAAAGTGACTCTTGCCCACAACTCAATATCTTAAAGTGACCCTTCCCAACAATTTAGCATTTTAAAGTGAACTGTGCCAACCACTCTGCCTCTTACAGGGAACCATTTAGCTTCATCCACAAGTTAAAGGGACTGCACTTTTCACTACACACCAACATAAGGGCCCCAACTAAGCCAGCAGAAGAACTAACTTTCAGATTGTTCATACCATGGGCCTATCTTTTTAGAAGTACTGGTGTTCAGGAGGTCTAACAGATTCCCCCCAGGATTAAACCAAGACTATCCTGACTGAGAGCCTACAAGTGAGCTAGCCTGTTTAAATTCCTTGATGTTCGTACACTTAAGGAGTGATCTGCCAGATGGAGAACTATAATTTATACCCTCAGTCCTGCAGGACATACAGTAGGTGGCCACACTTTAAAGGGTATTTGTCTTTACTGTATTGGTTCACCTTGGTCATTGGCTATCTTTTGAATTGCTGTACTGCTTTACTGTTTTATTGCTTCCAATACTACATGGTTATTTCCTTTTATCACAGTTAGCGTGTATCTTTCTTGTGTAGCTGTCTGGAGATTCCCCGGTCAAGGAATTTTGGTGGTGTCAGAAGGCGTGGTAATCCATTTAGGGTCAAGGAAAGAGCAGAGAACTTTATCAGCAGCTTCTTTGGGGGTAGCGCTAGACTGTATCTAGAGATCACAGGACATTAGCAAGGTGGTAAGTGGGAAGTATGCTTCTTAAATTGGTCGTTGCTGGTCAGTGAGAAGAATACCACTTACAACGTACCTTGGTGGTCAATGGGAAGAATTCTCCTTACATTTACGACAATGGGGAGAATGTCCCTTACATTGCTGGTCATTTGATCAAGAATGCTCTTCACATTGGTGATCAGTGGGAAGAATGCTCCTTACATTGGTGGTCATTGGGAAAAACACTCCTTACATTGGTGGTCAATGGGAAGAATGCTCCCTACATTGGTGGTCAGTGGGAGAAATTCCCCTAAATTGGTGGTCAGTGGGAGGAAAGCTCCTTACATTGGTGGTTAGTGGGAAGAATGCTCCTTACACTGGTGGTCAGTGGGATAGCTTAAAAGGTCATTAGTGTCTGGTCACTAAGGAGGCAGAAATTGCTCAAGGAAGCTCTGAAAGAAATCTGGTGAGAAAGGTGGGTCTAAATTGGGTAATCAGTCACTGCACACCAGCTGAAAGCTTACAGAAGCCTTGCTACGGGAGAATCTGCTGTGTAAATTGGAAGGTTGTAATGGGAGATACAGAGATGGAATTATGGGTTGAGGGAAGAGAAGTGAGCATCACCCGGGTTAAGGCCAGTGCAAACTCAAACTCTGCAGATTAAATGTGTGAGAAAAAAACCCATGTATCACTGCCTCTAGATGGCGATGAGTATCATAGGAAATAAGTATGCTCTACAGTTCCATCTAGTGGCCATAATGTGGTATTTTCCCCTTTCACACATTCAATCTGCAGAGAATATAGTCTTAGAACATTTGATTTTGCTCCATTCACATAGAACAAATTTAAACACAGTTTTGATAGAGGAACAGCTATGCAATTTTTTATAAACACCGCCCAATATCATAAAAATGATTGCCTCTCATTTAATTAGGATTGTCCTTCTAAAGAGGCATTCATTAAAATATTTTCAGCACACATTTATCAGACAGCAGCAGCATCAATGGGCAAACGGCTTTGCAATTTTTTCTAATTCAATAATCTTTTTAGAATCCTTTCTATATTTAAATAAAGCTAAAAAGAAAGCAAATGTCAAAACTAAGAAAAAAATGCTTTATATATGGTTTTTTTCATATTAAACTACCCCCCCCCCCCCTTGCACTACCACACCAGATACAAAAAAAAATCCAGTTACAATACAGTTGCAGCTGAACACTGTTATGCTTTCCCACACTAAAATCAGATATAAATTGCAAAAGTGCAGCGCAACTAACAGACAATGCTTTGTATCATTAATTTATCCTCAAGAAGTGCCTAAACAGTAACAGTGAGAGACAGAATAGCAACAAAAATACCCAAACAAAAGCATGTCAAAAAAGTTATAAGTTGATTTGCATTTTAATGAGTGAAATAAGTATTAGATCCCCTATCAGTCAGTAAGATTTCTGGCTCCCAGGTGTCTTCTATACAGGAAACAAGCTGAGATTAGGAGCACTCTTTTAAAGTGATTGCTCCTAATCTCAGCTTGTTACCTGTATAAAAGACACCTGTCCACAGAAGCAATCAATCATATTCCAATCTCTCCACCATGACCAAGACCAAAGAGCTGTCGAAGGATGTCAGGATGTCAGGGACAAGATTGCAGACCTACACAAGGCTGGAATGGGCTACAAGACCATCGCCAAGCAGCTTGGTGAGAGGGTGATAACAGCTGGTGTGATTATTCGCAAATGGAAGAAACACAAAATAACTCTCAATCTCCCTCAGTCTGGGGCTCCATGTAGGATCTCACCTGGTGGAGTTTCATTGATTCATGCGAACGGTGAGGAATCAGCCCAGAACTACACAGGAGATTCTTGACAATGATCTCAATGCAGCTGGGACCATAGTCACCAAGAAAACAATTGATAGCACACTACGCCGCGAAGGAGTGAAATCCTGCAGTGCCCACAAGGTCCCCCTGCTCAAGAAAGCCCATGTACAGTCCTGTCTGAAGTTTGCTAATGAACATCTGAATGATCCAGAGGAGAACTGGGTGAAAGTGTTGTGGTCAGATGAGACCAAAATCGAGCTTTTGGCATCAACTCAACTCGCCGTGTTTGAAGGAGGAGGAATGCTGCCTTGACCCAAAAGAACATCATCCCCACCATCAAACATGGAGGTGGAAACATTATGCTTCGGGAGTGTTTTTCTGCTAAGGGGACAGGGCAACTTCACTGCATCAAAGGGATGATGGGCGGGGCCATATACCATCAAATCTTGGGTGAGAACCTCCTTGCCTCAGCCAGGGCATTGAAAATGGGTCGTGGATGGGTATTCCAGCATGACAATGACCCAAAACACACAGTCAAGGCAACAAAGGAAGGGCTCAAGAAGAAGCACATTAGGGTCCTGGAGTGGCCTAGCCAGTCTCCAGACCTTAATCCCATAGAAAATATGTGGAGGAAGCTGAAGGTTCAAGTTACCAAAGTCAGCCTTGAAACCTTAAAGCGGTTGTATACCCTTTTTTTTTAACATTTACCTACAGGTAAGCCTATAATAAGGCTTACTTGTAGGTAAAATGAATATCTCCTAAACCTATACTGTTTAGGAGATATTTACTTTGCATGCAGGCGCTGACATCAGCGGTGCATTCGCGATATGAAGGCAGAAGCTGACGGACCTTGCCAGGAAGAAGAAGCACGCGTGGGAGTGACGTAATCGCGGCTACGGCCACTCACAGCGCTGGAGCTGCGATACCCCGAAGAAATGCACAGGGAACATGTCAGCTCCCTCAGGGTGGACCGGGATCAGATGTCGAGGCCTCGTTCTAAGGTGAGTATTTCATAATGAGCTAGTATGCAATGCATACTAGCTCATTATGCCTTTGCCTTGCAGATTTTTTTGTTTTAAAAAAAAAATCTGTGCGGGTATACAACCGCTTTAATGACTTGGAGAGGATCTGCAAAGAGGAGTGGGACAAAATCCCTCCTGAGATGTGTACAAACCTTGTGGTCAAGAAAAGTCTGACCTCTGTGATTGCCATTAAGGGTTTTTCCACCAAGTACTAAGTCATGTTTTGCGAAGGGGTCAAATACTTATTTCACTCATTAAAATGCAAATCAATTTATAACTTTTTTTTGGATAATAAACAGTGCAGCGCTGGACATAAATCTAAATAAATTGCTATACCAATCAATGATAATAACATAAATGAAAGTGACATCAATAAAAGTGATAATATTCTAATAAAATGCTGTGAGCAATCAGTACTAATGATAAACCACCGATGTATTAATACCCATCAGTGGAAAATAAGTGCTCATAAAACCTAAATATAATCTGATGAAAATGTTCAAATAAAGTGATAAAGTCCAAGAAGAATATCCAAAAAAGGTGTGAGATAAAGTGTGCAGGATCCAAATCCAATATTCCACTTGATAGTGTCGCCTACCACCGGGAGAAGAAATGGAGGCTTACCAGAAAGCCTGCGACCGCCCTTAGTCAGGGGGGTCAAAACTTAGTAGATCACCGTTGATGTCCTATTAGGATAGCAGCTGATGTCCCTCAGACCTCCTTCCATGATGGCTTGTCAGCAACAGCAAGAGACGCTCAAGAGAGTATGGTCACAGGATGGTTCATGCAGCAAACACTCCAGCAAGGGTGGATAATATCAAAAAAGAAAAAGGAACTCCAACAGTGCAGAGAGCCAAGTTCCATTTATTTAAAAAAACAGGTAAAATAGCAGATACACTGCATAAGATCACATATACAATGCCAATAACAATGCCAATAAAAAAACTAGCAGGGAAATAGTAAAAGACTCCACCGCCGTTTTAAATTGAAACCGCGCATGCGCGATGCGAGTTCACGTTGTGACCCTACGGCTGTTTCGTCACAACTGACGTCATCAGGGGTATAACTTTTTTTTAAATGCATTTTTCTGGATTTTTTGTTGTTATTCTGTCTCTCACTGTTAAAATAAACCTACCATTAAAATTATAGACTGATCATTTCTTTGTCAGTGGGCAAACATACAAAATCAGCAGGGTATCAACATGTTTTTCCCCTCACTGTAATAATAATAAGAATAATAATGTAATATAATAATATACATTGGGTTAGGCTTGAGGATAGATTAATGATACAAGGTATTGTTTATTGGTTGTGCTGCACTTTTACACATTATATTCTTCCAAATAAAAGCACACCAAACGCTGAAAAAACTGGACACCGAAAAATGAATTTGTGCAGCATACAGCTGAACCTGGAGAAATATTATAAACCTAAAGGCAATAAAATTAAAGAAGTAATTTCGCAGACAGCGTTGACTATTATCCCTTCTATAAACAAAAAACTGTTTCAGTTCCGCTCTGAGCACAAATGTGGAAATGAAATGCGTCTTTTCTCCATATCATTATCCATAGGTGTTTAATTTCAGACAGCTTTTATAGAATCACAGCTCCATTATCCAGCCGGTGATCTGTTATTCACCACGCTCCCGGAATAAAATTTTTGTTGATGAAGCGCCTGGCCTCTGAAATGAACCCATAGCAAATGTAGTTAGCGCGTAAGAGATCCAACACATCAATACGTCGCCGCGGCCAGCATTCTGCGCGTCCTGACTCCCTTCCGTCCAATTTTAATTAGCTTTCTTTTCTAAATTTGGAAGGTTGTGTTGCTTAACATGTCAGCGCTCGTCCGTCGAAGTGGCCTGGAAGAACCGCTTATTGAGGAAGAGGCTTTGAGAAACTCCATTTCCATTTAATTATCGGTTATAGATGGAGGAATTACATTTCTGCAGCTCGAGATTGTTTCCTGTGCCGTGTTATAATGGAGGATGGATAGATGGCATTAAAAATTATCCATTATGTGCTCTGTGCTAATTTTTTAAAAGGCTGAAAGTGATAAGAAGTTACCATCTTGGATTTCTCGGGGACTCCGATGGTGAGAAATCCCGCCAGAACCAAACGCCGTAATTGTATCCTTGATGTAGGACATTACAGCTGAACTCCAGGCTTCCATTGAGTCTTGTATAGTTGTACAGGCTCCTCTCCTGTACTGAAATTGCTTACTGAACACTGTGAGCTTTTCACAATGTGCATTAGAAGCTGCAACATGTCAGATAGAGCCTGCCTTGTTTTTTGGATAAAGTACATTTAGCATCATCTAGCCCACATGTGTCAAACACAAGGCCCGTGGGCCTGCCAGGTCGTTTCATTTGACCCTCGCGGCTTTCCTGCAGCTGCAGCATCCCCCTCGCCTCTGCCCCCTCCTTATCTCAGCAGTCAGCAGCAGAGAGGAGGAAAGAACTTCTACTACTTGTCCTGCACCTTTCCATGCAGCTGCAGCACCCCCTTGTCTCTGCCTCCCCTGGTTTCAGCATTTAGAAGACTCTGGCAGCTGACTCAAGCCCTACTCTGGTCCTCCTCCAGACCCTCCTCCAGACCCTGCACTTTCTGCTTCCCAGCTCTGCCCCCAGCTTCTTCCCAGCAGCAGAAATAGGTAAGGAGGGTGCACTGTGATGTAAGAGATGATGGGGAACGCTTGACATCTGATGTAAGGGGGAGTAGGCTGCCTTGGACATCTAGTCACACAGAAACCTAGGGTGGGGCACTAGCAAATACAGCCTGCCTAGGAATTTCCATTCCTCTAGAACAGTAGGCCGCATAAGCATTATGGTTGCCCTCACAGCAGGTTTGGATCCAGAGTCTAGTCTCACGAGGGGCACTAGTAGAAAATATTGCGGGCAATTTGTCGGGGCAATGGCTGGTGTTGGCGCTTCAATCATCACGGCGCCATGATTGATATGGTGTAACGATGATTGAAGCGCATTATTTCTACTATTACATTGTAATAAAAAACTCACCATAATGCAGAATCAGTGGGAGCCCTGAGTGTGTCACTTGTCACCGTCGCCTGTTACCAGATGCGGATTGTCCCTTGTCACTGTCTCCTGCCACCAGATGCAGATTGTCACTTGCCCTGTCACTTGTCACATCCCCTGCCACCAGATGCCGATTGTCACTTGCCAGTGGCTGTGTCCCAGAGTGAGGGCGGGCAGTGAGAGATGATTTAATCTCTCTGCTGCCTGCGCCTGCATAGTGATGTGTTCTGTCAGAAGCTGAGCTGCGGTGATGCAGGGCGGGCGGTGAGAGATGTCATCTCTCTGCTTGCTCGCTCGCCCGCTGGTGTCCTGTCAGTAAACTGTGTTTACTATGCTTTAGTTTGTGAATGAACAGGAAGCCACCCACTCCCTGCTGTCAGCCAGTAGGTCGGGTCACCTGCACTATGCATCCCCCTCTACACGGACGTTATCGGTCGGTCATCCAGCCCCGCACTTACCCCATATAGGTTGTTATAGGTTGCTTGCGGCTTCCATCGTGTCTTCTCCTCCTTTGCATCACGGCGGGTCCCGCTGTGTGTCTCCTCCCTCCTCCTCATAGGCGTCCAATCCGATCGCCTGTCCTTTCAGCCAATCGGACTGAAATCAGACCCGCTTCCTGATTGGCTGGGAGGAGGATCAGTGTTTCAATAGCGAATATTCATTCACTATTGTAACACACCTGGGTGGGATTAGTTTGCAGTGCTCTGCGCCCCGAGCCCACCCTATTTTGATGCCTATTAGAGCCTCTGGCTCTAATCACGTGCTTCAAAACCCGCCACCATTGGAATCCATGCATCCAGGTGTCCTGCATGGGGGCCAGGCACATTGATAGGTGTGGCGGCGCCCGTTCACCCTTAATGGACGGGCCCCCCATGCCTGGCACACACTGTGCGGACGCCTATGGAACCAGTGTATTTGGAGATATCCTGACAAGCACCCCCTCCTCCTTCCCATACTGTCTCGTGCAATCGACTGACACCCATTATTTATAAACATCCAGAGAAAAGAACTAAACACAGGATGAATGTTTCTGGGATTTTACAGTCAGCATTTTAGATAAGCATCCTTTCAGTCCATTTATCATTAGTGCTACAATAATAACAATAATAATAATAAGTACAAAAAAAATAAAATCTTCAGCGGTATTGTTTCCTGAGCCTGTATTTATATCATGACATGGAACAGTGACATGGCATCCAATTGGCGGTATTCGTCAGCCCCCCCTCCCAGTTCCATAATGAGCTCTATAATCTTCCTCTTCCCCATTCCAGGGATTTGGAGAGGCAATTTCAAATGCAGGCAGAATTGAAACGAGATCCAGATCAAAGCTGACCGGCTTATCACACATCGGAAGGCAGGCTAGACCGCGGTAATGCGCCGGCATAGTGTAGAGCAATTTGAAAAACATTTTAGTCGTAAAAAAACAATCCATGAAATATTTATAAACATTTTCTGGAATAGAAACCTTCCGTTTTCGTCAGAGACGTGTTACAAAGTAACAGCTTCATTCAGCATAGAAAGAAGAATCTGGGCGCGGAAAAAAATAGATGCTGATCGCCTGCTAGGCCCAACTTAGGCGACTATGGCGCAAGCTGACACACCAGCATAAGTTGTCCTCTGACAGCTCGCTCCTGACTTCATTTGTCTGCAATCCCAAGGTGCCAGATAGCCTAACCCACCGTATGTCCTCGCCGTGGACTACACGGAACCTTTTCCACTTTGGGAACCTAGTGGATCCCCGGTCCCGCAAATTGCTACCTTTTGCCGAACTACAGGCCAAATTTGATCTGCCACGCCAGGAGTTCTATGGGTATCTCCAAATTCGTCATTATGCCCTGACCATTGCACCAAACCTGCAATCCCCCCCCCCCCCCACACCCCCTTTGAAAACCTAGTACTGGCGGGTTCTGCCCAGAAGGGCTTAATATCCGATATATACAAAATACTGAACGTATATCCCTCGGAGACTATGGGCAAAGACGCCTATATAGTCAGATGGGAAACGGCTCTTGGCGAGGAGATCCCCATGGAACAATGGCAGAGAATCTGGTCCCAGGCAGCAAAAAGTTCCCTCTGTACACTTTACAAGGAAAATACATAAAAAATCTTGTACTTCTGGTACCTGACCCCAGATGTGCTCCATGGCATTTATCCTACTAGCTCCAATCGCTATTGGCACTGCCTGGGGGATAGAGGTACCCTCCGTCATATCTATTGGAGCTGTCCACTGATTGCCCCTTTTTGGATCTTGGTCCAGCAGTTGCTGGCCCGCCTCCTTGAAGGGCTGATCCCTATCACTCCAAAATTCTTCTTACTGGGTTTGTCACCACTGAAAATCCCAGTACCCTATAAGAAACTAGTATGTCATATCCTCACCGCGGCCCGCTGCCTCGTGGCATTAAATTGGAAGCGGCGCTCACCCCCCTCCCTAGAGGCCTTGCATACCAGGATTAAGGATGTGGAAATGATGGAAAAAATTACCTCTAGAATGCATGATAGATTGAAGGCCCACGATAAGGTCTGGGAGCTGTGGCACCTCCGGGAGGATCCACCCTGAACAGGTAGATAAGCCAATCTGATGATTTCCTATTCTTCTTTTCCCCTCTCTCTTTTCTTTCTTTTCACTATGAGTCCCCTAGCGACTCCTATTTTCATATATGCAAGTTACTATATCTTGTTGATAACTATATTGGCGCACTTACAATGTACTAATAGCTTCAGATCATTTATACACACATGTAATGCATTGCATTTATTCATGTCATAAAGTATAAATAAAAACTGTTATTTGAAAAAAAAAAAAAATAGATGATTCTTTTTTATTTTTTGATATTCAGAAGCAAATTCTGAACAACTACTAACGTTCCATTTAAAGCTAGAGTTTTGTATACATTTTATTTTTAATTTTTTTTTGCATGCACTTTTTGCGTGTTTTCGCATGTTCGTTCATTTCAATGGTATTCCCTACTTTAACAAACGTGGTAAAGTAGTTCTTGTAGCTTTTTGCGGCGTTGAGCCTTGCAAGTTTTTAACTGTGGCAAAACACACGTGTGCTTGCTGTGTTTGGGGTGTCATTAACCACTTCAATACCAGGCACTTTTACCCCCATCCTGTCCAGGCCAATTTTCAGCTTTCAGCGCTGTCACACTTCGAATGACAATTGTGAGGTCATGTAACATTGTACCCAAATGAGATGTTTAGCTTTTTTTTCACAAAAATAGAACTTTCCTTTGGTGGCATATAATCTTCACTGTTTTTTCATCACTGTTTTTTTTGTTTGTTTTTTGCCAAATAAACAAAAAAGACCAAAAGAAAAACATGGTTATCTTAATTTCTGTTATTATTATTATTATTATTATTATACAGGATTTATATAGTGCCAGCAGTTTGCACAGAACTTTAGTTATAACATTTTGCAAATAAATAATCTTTCTTCATGAACTTAGGCCAAAATGTATTCTGCTACATTTATTTGGTAAAAATGACCAAAATCGGTGTATATTATTTAGTCTGCAGGAAAGTTATAGAGTCCACAATCTATGGCATATATCTGAAAAATGATCAATCCTGATGTACTGATGGCCTATCTCATTTCTTGAGGACTGAAAATGCCAGGACTGTACAAATATCCCCCAAATTACCCCTTTTTTGGAAAGTAGACAGTCCACGGTTTTTAGTAAGAGGCATGGCGAGTTTTTTTAAATTTCTTTGTAATTTTTTGTCACAATTTTTTGGAAAATTAAGAAATTAAAAAAGAAAAATGTTTTTCACAATACTGTCACAATACTGTCGTACAGTACAGCGTTATCATATAAAACAATAAAAGTAATAATAATATATCGTCTTACATTTTTTTTTTAATACAATTTTTTTCTACTTTTTGCCTTTTTATTTTTTTTTTACGCACTGACCAGAGCAATACAGTGTTACCATAGAGATCAGGATTTTTTTTTTACACATTATGATTGTTTAATTTATTTATTTATTTATTTTTTATGGTTGAGCTAAATTGACTTTTTTCAACCTGACTAACTGTGTAACTATGTAACTTATACCAGTGATTTTTACTGGTATAAGCAACCATTTTTACTGAATAAAACAGATTCATTCAGTGTGTTTTGTTGTGATTAGCTGTGACTGGCCAAAGCTAATCACATGGTACATATGGAATGTGATTGGCCCTGTCCGTACTAAGTGATCACTGTGACCAATCACAGCTAGCAACACAATTGTACATAATGGATGGAATGAAAGGAAACCATCCATTGTTTACAATTGTCATATGATCTGCTGTGATTGGTCACAGCGATCACATGGTACCAGCAGAGGGCCAGTATACCGATCAGTCATTGCGGGAGGACGTCATATGACGTCAGATCAGCGAAAACTGGTTAACAACGAATGGCACCACAAAGCAACATGCATTTTAAGCATGTTTCGTAAACTAATGCAAAAATGTGCGATCTTCCATGCGTTTACGAAACGCTCAGGTGTAAAAGGAGCCTAAGGCTACAAAAACGTGGAAAAAACATATATGCACTTTTGATGTATTTGCAGTAGTGTGAAGAGTTCCATGGGGTTTTAAGCGATTGCATTTTTGCTGCGTTTTTAGCAAAAAAAAAAAAATGCCGCAAAAATGCTTCATTGTAAAAGCAGCCTAAATGCCACCGATCAATTGTATTAGCATCTATGCAGCTCTCCCATACCTGAAATGATCATAGCCTGGGCCTATAGCCAAGCCCTCTCTCTGCTTATGCAGGAGCAGAGAAAAGAAGGAGCTTTTGAATAACATACCACAGTATGCAAACACCATAAGACATATTATTGTCCTGATATGGGAGGAGGGGGGTGGTGAGGTGCAGCATTTGCGTAGATGTAAGTAGTGTATTTAATTTTGTTTTTTAACAAAACCTATTTTACTGAGAATACTTAAAGTGGAACTTCACTCTCTCAATCAACATTGACTATGTTTTATCC
The DNA here is from genome assembly GCA_037952925.1 of Lithobates clamitans. Classification (NCBI taxonomy): domain Eukaryota; kingdom Metazoa; phylum Chordata; class Amphibia; order Anura; family Ranidae; genus Lithobates; species Lithobates clamitans. The sequence goes on from JBBGZY010000385.1 coordinate 1,836,559, forward strand.
TTTTTACATTTATTCAGCTACCGTACTTCCTGGTTTCTGGCCTAGGCAAATGATATCATATATCCCAGAAGTCTTCAGGAAGGGAGGAGGGTTTTTTTCAGCTAAGCACACCCTTCTGCCTGCATGCCTGAGCTAAGGGCAGATGGATTCCAGGTAAATGCTCCATGAACATAGCAGCCAACAGTCCTGATTTGTCCGGGACTTGCCCGGGACATTGACGGAAATCAGGCCCACGTCCCTGTCTAAGAATGTCCCAGGCAAAATCCCTATATTCCGCCTCTGTCCCTGACATCGGGACAGTGGCAGCGTGGTGGGGGTGTGGCGGATGCAGGAGCACGTGGAGAGGCAGCCCAGGTGATAGAGCGGGAGCCAGAAGCCTGCAGGCCGTGAGTAGAGCGGAGGACCACTCTGACTGCACTGTGACAAGACTTTTGAGACTGCTTTGACTGCTCTGACGAGACTGCTCAGACCACCCTTTGACTGATGAGACTGCTCTGACTGCACTGTGACTGATGACACTGCTCTGAGTGCTGTGATGAGACGGCACTGATGAGACTGCTTTGATGAGACGGCACTGATGAGACTGTTTTGATGAGACGGCACTGATGAGACTGCTCTGACTGCACTGACGAGACTGCTCTGAGACCAGACTGATGAGACTGCTCTGAATACACTGATGAGATGGCACTGATGAGACTGCTCTGATGGGATGGCACTGTGACCAGACTGATGAGAGTGCTCTGATGGGATGGCACTGTGACCAGACTGATGAGACTGCTCTGACTGCACTGTGACTGATGAGACTGCTCTGATGAGACAGCACTGAGGAGACTGCTCTGACTGCACTGTGACCAGACTAATGAGACTTCTCTGACTGTATTGATGAGTCTGCTGTAACGAGACTGTACTGATGAGACTGCCCTGATAAGACTGCTCTGACTGCACTGTAACCAGACTAATGAGACTGCTCTGACTGCACTGATGAGACTGCTCTGATAAGATGCCACCGGTGAGGCTGCTCTGACTGCACTGTGACTGATGAGACTGCTCTGATAAGACGCCACTGTTGAGACGGCTCTGACTGCACTGTGACTGATGAGACTGCTCTGATGAGACGGCACTGATTAGACTGCTCTGACTGCACTGTGACCAGACTAATGAGACTTTTCTGATAGGACTGACATACCTCCCAACATTTTGAGATGGGAATGAGGGACACCTACTTGCAACCTTATGTAGGCATAGGACACGCCCCCTGCCACACACCCTTAAAGGAGAATTAACAAAAAAAAAGTTAATTAAATCCACAAGGACTTTTTTTAACACTCCTATTCCTTTATATTTGCTTTTAACCACTTCAGCCCCAGACCATTTGGCTGGCCAAAGACCAGAGCACTTTTTGCGATTCGCCACTGCGTCGCTTTAACTGATAATTGCGCGGTCGTGCGACGTGGCTCCCAAGCGAAATTGACATCCTTTTTTCCCCACAAATAGAGCTTTCTTTTGGTGGTATTTGATCACCTCTGCGTTTTTTATTTTTTGCGCTATAAACAAGAAAAGAGCGACAATTTTGAAAAAAACATATTTTTTACTTTTTGCTATAATAAATATCCCCCAAAAATATATAAAAAAACATTTTTTTTCCTCAGTTTAAGCCGATACGTATCCTTCTACATATTTTTGGCAAAAAAAAAACCGCAATAAGCGTATATTGATTTGTTTGCTCAAAAGTTATAGCGTCTACAAAATAGGGGATAGTTTTATGGCATTTTTATTAAAAATTTCTTTTTACTAGTAATGGCGGTGATCAGACTGCGACATTATGGTGGACACGTCGGACAATTTTGACACATTTTTGGGACTATTGGCATTAATACAGCGATCAGTGCGATTAAAAATGCATTGATTACTGTAAAAATGTCACTGGCAGTGAAGGGGTTAACTCTAGGGGGCAGTGAAGGGGTTAACGTGTGTCCTAGGAAGTGTTCTAACTGAAGGGGGATGGGGACTGTGCCGGGAAACTAACAGATCCTCTGTTCATACTGTTTTATGTTCAACCCCAAGTACAGATGGAACAAGTAAAATGTTCCAAAAGGTGAACTTAGTCTTTAACTGAACAGAGCAGCCGGAGCGAGTTGTACACATGCCGCGGCCACAATGCTTTCCGTCACGGCGGTGGCACGTGCACAACCCCCTACGCCTGCTTGGTGGGTGGTAAGGGGCAGTAAAATTGCAGCTCAACCGCCCGTTTTTACTGCCATGCCCAGCTACTAAGCTTAAAACTGCATATTATTATTACTATACAGGATTTATATAGAGCCAATGGTTTGCTTTAGAAATATAAAGGGAGACAATACAATGCAATACAAGAGGGTTAGGAGGGCAATAGCACTTGCGGTGCCATTTATTGTTAATGGCACCCAAACTCAGCAATTAGGTGCAAAGTTCTTCACACAAAAAAAGCGCGACAAACAAACACAAAATGCGCTGTTAAAAAACATTTGTCGCATATAGAGCAGCCAACTGAAATGCATGAGGTGTCCTATGCATGTAGTTCAACATAGTGTGAATGGGGCCCTAGAGTTATACATAATATTTATTGGTTTATTTATTCTAAGACTATAAAGAATCAATTTAGGAATGACGAGAATGTTGCCGATCCTTTTAGGATGTTTGGAAGTTTTTTTTTTCGGGTAAACGAATGGAGACATTTTCTCCGTACTCGCGCTGTTGTGCGGCGGCTCCGATGCTTTGTCTGGGTCTAGCCTCTCGCTTAATAATCATGCAAATGTATTCAAGAAATAGCGGGTTATGTTTTATTTACTAGCGCCTCTTCTTTTTCCCAAATGTAACTTTTCCACTGTAGCAAGCAGAAAGTTAATGAATTCCAAACGTTCGCGGCGTAGACAAGATCTGAAGAGATTCATCTCCCATTCATCACCTGATTTCCTTACACATTATCCATTAGGTGTTGACCCTATACTCTTCTCGCGCATCGCTCGTTAGTTTGTTATGCAAGTAGGAAAAGTTTAGCTGAGTCCACAAAGTTTCAGGAAGAAAATAATAATGAAAAACAGTCTTCCCCTGCAACAGTGTGATACGGTAAAGCTTTATGTTCTGTAAAGATTAATATATTATACTGTGTACTTTTAAGGTTAAACTCTGGGCACCACAGGCGTGTGCACAGGATGTGCCAGGTGTGCCTGGGCACACCCAAATCACCCTGTGTGGTGCAGATTCCCCCTGTTTAGACCCCTGATATTTCACCAAAGCTTCTGTAGCAAGGTCCCAGACCTCCTTGGATCTAATGAGAACCTCCAGGGCCAGGGATATCTGACAGCCTTCTGTATGTAGTGGGTTGCGAGGCATGGTGGCTGTATAGTTGTTAAAGTCACTGAGCGCCAGACACTTCATGGATGCAAAAGAAAGTTTATTTCTCTTAACAAACCTTTTTGGGGGAGAGAGGATTAGGGCCAGGACACCCTTAGGTAGTTGCAAGATTAATTGGCAGACTCCGAGACTTCAATAGGAGGACAGCCATGCAGGGAAAGGCATCCATCAAGACGCCACATCTGCATGTGTAGGAATGCTGTCTCCTATGGCAACAGACTTTAACAGTTTCCAAACACAAAGCTTAACAAGTCCTTTCTATTCCACTACAATCACTCCTTGTAGTTCTTCAGCACACTGAGCTTCCGGTCTCTCGACCCACTGATTCACTGACACTGAATTCCTTAAGGCTCCTCCAATCTTCCTCAAGCATCACCCCCTCTTCTCTGCTGGGTTCCTAGCTTGGCACTCTAGATACCTCTCAAGCTTCACCCCCACTGGCCTGCTCGGTCCCTAGCTTGACACACAAGGCTGCTCTGCAAGCGTCACCTCTGCTGGGTCCCTGGCTTGATTTCCACTGAAGTTTCCCGATTCTTCACCATCCCCGGTTGGTGAGAATACTACTCTGGTACTTGCTTCAGGTACTCACTGTGGTCCATGGTAATAAGGTGGTTAGTCCCTTACTGAGGACAGCTTCCCCTCTACCTCCGACCGCGACAGGTTCTTGTATCATCTCCTCCCTATCTCCTTGAACCCCACGCTAGTGCACCACAACTGTGTGCATTGCAGAGCAGCCCTATTCATTTTAATGGGTTGTGTTCAGTGGGTGGTAGCACCTGCCAAAAGCCACAGGTTCCTGCCATGACAAAAAACATCAAGACCACAGCATGTGTACACCTCCAGCTGCTGCCTATGCAGCTAAAAGGGTAGCAGTTGGTGGTGGTAAATATGTGGCTCAACTATAGCGTTTTACAGCCCCTTAACCACTAGTGGGAATGAGCCATAACATTGCTGATGTTGTGTCACAATAAATCTCAATATAAGTAAAGTGACCTTTTCCTTTCCCTCCTCATGTTACCGTAAAGGTTTTTTTTTTCTAATCTGATAAATATATATGCCACCAATCAATGTAAGGGCTCATTTACATTTGCAGTAAGGGGGCAAAAAAGCAGACATTTGAGCCATGGTTTTATTGCCACCTGAACCACAGGTCATGATCCCTGCACAGCCTGGACCAGCTCTGTGACATCAGCCGACAGCGGGCTTTAGCGGAGGGGAAGAGCTGAAGCAGTGACACCCAGAGTGATGTGTACTTTGTGGATTGTCTATAGTGTAAACCTATTATTGGTTGGAAGGCTCATAATTTAGAGTTAAGCCTCACACACACGATCAAATTTTCAGACGGGAAATGTGTGATGACAGGCTGTTGGTTACCAGCGGCGCGCGCGCCCTTGTGTGTCCAGAGATCGGCAAACAGCATGTCAGCTGACAGCTGTTGGCGGAAAATCCGACCGTTTGTACGCTCCATCGGACCATTGTTGTTTGATTTTCAGCGGACAAATGTTGGATGACAGGCTTTAAAATCGCGTGTACAGAAATCGTCACACGAAAGTACAAACACGCATGCTCGGAATCAAGGAACGCCCAGGAAGAGTTCGGTAATCGAGAATTAACATTTGTGACACGGCAGCTGATGAAATGTCAAAATGCAGGGCACATTCTCTTCTTCTTTAATGGATAATAATGAAACTGCTTTGCTGGTGATACTGATGGAGATCTGCCAAACGTATTTTAAAAGGCTTTTATTTTCTAGTGATATCAATAATAATTTTATTATCCAGAAAAGCAAGATAAGCAGAGAGGGGTCCCACCGCTCAGGTAGGCGCAGACCAGGGGAGATGAACGCCAGTGTAGTATTATCCTTCAAAAGGGAAGAGTCCCAGGTGCTGGCTGATGCAAGATGAGGCAGACAAATCGAGGAAAGCTGGAAGCCGCACACCGGTATAGTGATGAATGCTTTATTTAAAAAGCTGGATCATGAAGACACACAAAACTTGACAGCAGAAGCGTACAAAAGCAGCTAACGCGTTTCACACTACAATGAGTGCTTATTCAGAATAAGCACTCATTGTAGTGTGAAACGCGTTAGCTGCTTTTGTACGCTTCTGCTGTCAAGTTTTGTGTGTCTTCATGATCCAGCTTTTTAAATAAAGCATTCATCACTATACCGGTGTGCGGCTTCCAGCTTTCCTCGATTTGTCTGAATAATTTTATTATGCTTGTTTTTTTTTTGTTTTTTTGGACAAGTTACCACAACACCATTATCCCGTAGTTTTTAAGATCAAAGATACAACTATGTTGGTGTCCTTTGTTAATTTTTACATTGTATCTTTTTTTAATGTAACTGCCTACTCCCAAACTGTCATTTGAAGTAAAACACATAGCCAAGTATTATTCTCCACAATTTTTTTTATTGCGCATTAAAAAAAGAAAACAAATAAAATTAGACATGCTATCTGCCAATAGAACTTAACCAAAAAGTGCATTCTATGCATCCAAAAATATAGAAAACATACCAAATCAAATCATTATTCAACCAAAAAATAAAATAAAAGCCTCATGCATTTGTCCTGCTTCTTAATATAGGGGGTCAACAATGCCAAGACTTGGTGAAAGCAGGGGTCCGTCATCCGGAGATAATTCCAAAAATCATCCAAGTTATTATCCTGGAGCTCCCGCAGCAAAGGCATATGACATAATTGGTCACAATTAATAAAGCAACCAATTTTTGGTCCAAGAAATCCTCCTCTTCCTGTTCCTGGACTGGACTTGGGTCAAAGCAATAACTCTAATGCCCCGTACACACGGTCGGATTTTCCGATGGAAAATGTCTGATCGGAGCGTGTTGTCGGAAATTCCAAACATGTGTGGGCTCCATCTGACATTTTCCATCGGATTTTCCGACACACAAAGTTGGAGAGCAGGAGATAAAATTTTCCGACAACAAAATCCGTTGTCGGAAATTCCGATTGTGTGTACACAAATCCGACGGACAAAGTGCCAAGCATGCTCAGAATAAATAAAGAGATGAAAGCTATTGGCCACTGCCCCGTTTATAGTCCCGACGTGCGTGTTTTACGTCATTGCGTTCAGAATGATCAGGTTTTCCGACAACTTTGTGTGACCGTGTGTATGCAAGACAAGTTTGAGCCAACATCCGTCGGAAAAAATCCTAGGATTTTGTTGTCGGAATGTCCGAACAAAGTCCGACCGTGTGTACGCCCTATAAGGCCTATAATACAGTGGGGACGGAAAGGATTCAGACTCTCTTAAATTTTTCACTCTTTGTTATATTGCAGCCATTTTCTAAAATCATTTAAGTTCATTTTTTTCCTCGTTAATGTACACACAGCACCCCATATTCACATAAAAACACAATGTTGACATTTTTGCAGATTTATTAAAAAAGAAAAACTGAAATATCACATGGTCCTAAGTATTCAGACCCTTTGCTCAGTATTTAGTAGAAGCCCCCTTTTGATCTAATACAGCCATGAGTCTTTTTGGGAAAGATACAACAATTTTTTCACACCTGGATTTGGGGATCCTCTGCCAATCCTCCTTGCAGATTCTCTCCAGTTCTGTCAGGTTGGATGGTAAACATTGGTGGACAGCCATTTTTAGGTCTCTCCAGAGATGCTCAATTGGGTTTAAGTCAGGGCTCTGGCTGGGCCATTCAAGAACAGTCACGGAGTTGTTGTGAAGCCACTCCTCCGTTATTTTAGCTGTGTGCTTAGGGTCATTGTCTTGTTGAAAGGTAAACCTTCTGCCCAGTCTGAGGTCCTGAGCACTCTGGAGAAGGTTTTCGTCCAGGATATCCCTGTACTTGGCCGCATTAATCTTTCCCTTGATTGCAACCAGTCATCCTGTCCCTGCAGCTGAAAAACACCCCCACAGCATGATGCTGCCACCACCATGCTTCACTGTTGGGGCTGTATTGGACAGGCGATGAGCAGTGCCTGGTTTTCTCCACACATACCGCTTAGAATTAAGGTCAAAAAGTTCTATCTTGGTCTCATCAGACCAAAGAATCTTATTTCTCACCATCTGGAGTCCTTCAGGTGTTTTTTTCAGCAAACTCCATGTGGGCTTTCATGTGTCTTGCACTGAGGAGAGGCTTCCGTCGGGCCACTCTGCCATAAAGCTCCTAATGGTGGAGGGCTGCAGTGATGGTTGACTTTCTACAACTTTCTCCCATCTCCCGACTGCATCTCTGGAGCTCAGCCACAGTGATCTTTGGGTTCTTCTTTACTTCTCCCACCAAGGCTCTTCTCCCCCGATAGCTCAGTTTGGCTGGATAGCCAGCTCTAGGAAGGGTTCTGGTCATTCCAAACCTCTTCCATTTAAGGATTACTGTGCTCTTAGGAACCTTAAGTGTAGCAGAAAATTTTTTGTAACCTTGGCCAGATCTGTGCCTTGTCACAATTCTGTCTCTGAGCTCTTCAGGCAGTTCCTTTGACCTCATGGTTCTCATTTGCTTTGACATGCACTGTGAGCTGTAAGGTCTTATATAGATAGGTGTGTGGCTTTCCTAATCAAATCCAATCAGTATAATCAAACACAGCTGGACTCAAATGAAGGTGTAGAACCATCTCAAGGATGATCAGAAGAAATGGACAGCACCTGAGTTAAATATATGAATGTCACAGCAAAGGGTCTGAATACTTAGGACCATGTGATATTTCAGTTTTTCTTTTTCAATAAATCTGCAAAAATATCAACAATTCTGTGTTTTTCTGTCAATATGGGTGCTGTGTGTACATTAATGAGGAAAAAAAATGAACTTAAATGATTTTAGCAAATGGCTGCAATATAACAAAGAGTGAAAAATTTAAGGAGTTCTGAATACTTTCCGTCCCCACTGTAAATAATATGTTATCTCCTCCGATTCCGCAGCATGTCTGGTTGACGAACGGCCGTTCAGAAACAAATTGCAAAGCGCGAAATGAAAATCGCGAATCAACACTCACCAAACTTCTACTAACAAGAAGCCTGACAATTGAATTTCCTCTTTATCTTCGTGTTTGTTAGCCGACAATTGTGTACCGTTTGTATGCAAGACAAAATCCAGGCACACGCCCTTCAGACAAAAGTCTGATGCTTTGTCTGCGGAAAATCTGATCGTGTGTATGAGGCTTTAGGACTACAGAAAACACTGGGGTGCCTTGATGGGGCTCTGCAGCTTACACGTGTATTTGAAAATGTGTGCAAACTAAACCCCTGTTTTTAACGCATACTGTTAGACAGGATAATTTGGTTGGTTGCAGGCTGGTCGGTAAGTTTAGCCCTCCCACTTCACGCAGTGATCTGAGAAGGAGGAGAAAAATACAGAGGAGAATAAGTGAAATAATAAGAGAGGTGAATGAGGAGTTATATTTTCAGTTAACAAATTTTCATACAAAAAGACACTGGAATGCTTTTACTTATTTTTTTTTTTCATGTAGTTTATATACTGTTTTTGTGCGTGTTTTCAAAATAACATTTTTTGTCCCAGTCCAGTCCTAGTGATCAGGAAGAGCGATCTCTCTCCTCCTCCAGTCAAACCAGGGAACACATTTAACCCCTAGATCACCACTAGTGTTAACACCTTCCCTGTCAGTGTCATTTATACAGTAATCAGTGCCTTTGTATAAATGTCACTGGTCCCAAAAAAGTGTCAAAAGTGTCCGATCTGTTGTGCACCAAATGCCTTTGGAAACTCAGACATCACCTTTGTAAAAGAAGCAGTGACATCATCACTGTGCTGTATATAGCCTGTGCAGAGAGCAGAGCTGTGGGAGGGGCCCAGCAGGCCCCGTCCAGCAAAGGAAAGTACAGGAGGGGGCAGAAACAAGACCAGTCACCCTGCACAAGGAAAGAGAGCAGCAGTGAGCGGTCTTTATTACAGGAAAAGTCTCACACTGGATTACTGTACAGATCTGGAAGGAATACACAAAGCACACAGAGATTTAAAGCCCAACTGCGCATACAACAAAAAAAAAAGCTTGCAGTGGGATTAAATGCTCATTAAATCTATAGGATTGAAGAAGAGGAGGAATTACTTACCTGACTCCAGCTCCTGCAGGCCCCCGCAGGGGAGTTCTCCTCTCCAATTTCAGGGTCAGGGTCCGCTCCAATTTTTGTGCGCTTCATTTTGTTCCGAATTATTATTCTGAAGAATTTTTCATTGTTTGTCTATTCGGATATATCCAAATACTCAAATTACAATATAAATAAATTTTACCAAATGCTCTGAATAATGTAACGAAATTAGGACTGAAATTCGAATCAAATGTTACATTGAACTCAGTCGAATTCTCACTACACATATTGCTGAATTTAAAGACTGTGTGTTATTAGAGTAACATTTCAAAATAATGCTGTTTTTGTTAAGCCAAAGGTGATTTAAAGAGTCATTGTTATCATTTGATGTAATTTTTCTTTTGTTTGTTCACTTTGCTGCATTCAAATGAAAACAATATAACATTTTTGTTTCGACCGATTTGAAAATGTATCAATTTGATGACTTAGAAAGAAAAAAAACTGTAAATTCGAAGAAAATTCCAAATTCCAAAAACAATCTGAACGAATCAACCTGAATTTAACTAAGTTTAATTGAACAAAATAACTAGATTAATGAATCAAAACTAAACGAAACACATGTTTTCGTCATGCACATGTCTAGTATTGTACATGGTGGAGGCAGGAATGTAACCACGGCCAGGAGCAGTTTACAGGGGAGGCTGTGGTGGACCAGTCACACAGATAGAGGGAGCCTGCCCTTAGACTTAATGAGCATTTAACCCTTGCAGTGTAAAGTGGGGAGGGGGGGCGGGAGTGAGGGCCCATTGCAAAAGTATTTTTTTGTTCTAACCAGAGTTGGGCTTTAAGCATGAATACACATGCATCTTGTGTTTGGTGACTCGGTTAAATTGATGATAGGCAACTCCTATCCTCATATTGATTAGTGGTTCCAAATTAATAATAACTACTGCAGTAGGGAACAGACACAAAAGATACGCTCAGCATCTTTTCAAATTACTGTTCTGCTTTATTATGACGCAATTGAAGGTTTTTATGCACATGATTACGTAGGTATCACAATAATATGACAATTGTACGTTTATGGTAACAAGGGGCGTTACATAGGCAGGCTAATTCTAATCAGGACTCGAAAGAATGTAAACATTTACTGAAAACATGCTGTGTGCACAGTGAGGGCATTTGCAATACATACAAAATACAATACAATTATATACAGAACGTACGAACTTCCATTACAGTCTCCCCTCTTTTGATCAATATTTTGATCACTAACCATACCTGCTATCACCTTTAACCTGGAACCTCCACACGCTTAGTTGGAGGTAGTCCTGGCCAAAGTGTAAAAAAAAACTCCATTGTGGAGAAAATAATAGCTGAGCAACTTTTTCATTACAAAATGACTTTTCTTTGTGAAAAACAAATGATTGAAAAGACATATTTACAGAGTACTGGCTGTACACTCCTGTGGCCAGAATGGCCTTCTAGCTGAATTGTTGGCATGCTGACTTATCAGCATATGTAAACACAGACAATTCTACATAAAATGGAAGACGTACAAAAGACAAATATGACTTCAACATGGCTAAACTACTTTTCAAATATATATCCCTTACAATTAAAGTAATTGCATCAAAAAGCACCCTAGACTGTGATGACAAGAGGGAAACAAATCAAACACAGAGATTCCTTTAATTAAAGCGGGGGTCCACCTATCTATGGTTTTTTTTTTTTTTAGTTCATTCACAAACTTTTCTTCTCAGCATTACATACTCACATATTGTGTGTAATATGTCCGCCTGTGTCAGATTTCGTCGGAAAGAATAACTTATATTATTCACTGCAGGAAGTTTCCATCTTCATTGTGGGCATTTGAAGCCCACAAGCATTTATTTCCTGGATATGGTGAATGCTGTGCTCCCAGCATTCACCGCTCGTTCCCGCACATGCTCAGTGTCATCCTGGGAAGCCTGAGACTAGCTCCCAGGAGTCTGGGAGAGGCTAGAAACACGCCTACTCCCACGGGAGGAGAACCAGGAAGTGCAAAGAAGAATAGAAAAATAAAAGGTAATTACAGCGATTTAAATTTTTTTAAATGGCATGTCAGCATCTAGGCAAGGAAGAGAATACATACAGATATTGTTCAAAATTTGGGTGGCACCCCGCTTTAAGTCATTTTTGCAGTGTCTGGTGTGGATCCAGATGACTTTTCCTTCAAGTTTTGCACAACTTGTACATGAAATAGATGCTGTATTGAGTCTCCAAACATTTCCTTATATATAAATGTTTCTTAACAATCCAAAAGTCACCTGGCTTTAGTTTTAGATCCTTCCAAACGTTTAGGATCTGGAATTGGGAAGAAAACACATAAATGAGTTTGTAAAAAACCTTAAAAGATCATTAACATTCTCCGTGAGATCCGAATGGAGGACTTCATCTGCTGAGACAAAATATAAGCAAGTGAGTAACACACTCCCAAACCAAATCCCATAGGGAGAGAGTCCAACATACCCCTTAGAGGCTTGATAAAATATAAGAAAACATTCAGGCAAATGTTTTCAGTTTTCTAGTTTCTTACTTTACTTTGTACTTCTAGTAAGGACTCTCCTATAAAAATTATTTCCTCTGTTACTCTCTGTACTTTCTGGCACTCTGTACTTACAAACTACTTCTGATAACACTTTTTACTGTGGCCTTTGCAGTAGCATTTGCCACTGGACATCCTAAAAACATGTCCATACAGACAAAATGCATACTCATAACATCCTGACTTGGGCATCTGGATATATCTTTTTAATCTCTGGAAGGGATGTTCAGCTTTTGGTAACACCTTTGGTAACAGGTAAAAAAAGAAGTGGTATGTTATAAAAACAACTGTGGAGAACCCTGGCTCTATCCCATGCTCATTTACTAAGGCAGCCATAACTGCTTGTGACTGATGACACGGTCCATGTGTCAAGCTGGAGGGAAAAGAGTGGCTGGCAGACATAAATGATCACCTTTTCCAAAGTCCTATTTCATAAGAAGTTGCCCCCTGTGGACCACTTGTTCTTCTCGTTCTGGGGTCATTAAAGTTGAATTATTAATCCCAGCTATACTGGGCCAGAACTAGGGTGGAATCTGTGAGTTGCACAGAACCAGCAAGTGTCCGGGGCTGTAAATGCAGCATCCTTAGTTGATTCCTGCACCATCAATTTAACACATGTGGTTTTTCCTTTCTTTTGAATTAATGTACGCGTTTTTCATTGTTAGATTTGTACATAAACAAACTCATATTTTAAACCTTTCATTAGACAAACATTTAGTTAGCTGTACATTTGCTGCACAGAATGTCGGACCATTAAAAAATTAAATGTTTAACCAAAACAATATCTAACTTTGTCTAATAGCACCTTTGCATAAAACCTACAGCTCTGATATATCGGGATGAACCCTTCATTACTGGGTCCAGCTTGCATATATATATTACAATGGCTTGTTTTCTATCATGCTGTTTGTGTAAGAACTCCAGTTTCATGTTTCAAAAGACAACTTTTTCCTGGCAATAATATAATAAATGATAACAATACCCTGCGGTCATGGAGAGATGCCCATAAATCCAAAATGTTCTTCTGCTTATACCACTGTCCTTACAAGGAAAAGGGGCACATCATTTCACAATCCACACATTCTACTTTGGATTTCAAAAATAAAAATAAATAAAAACAAAAGGACCAACAATCTGTATGATGGACCAGAAAGCATCAAAAAGTATAAAACAACTGGCTGCAGGTGGCATCTATTCTAACAGGGTGTGTGGACTTGATGTGATGGGTCTGTTATATTTAATTTTATTTATTATAACTCTCACATCATGGACCGCACATCAAGTCATTATCAAAAATCTTAAAATGTCATTTTTGTAGAAAAACTTCTTATGCATTCCATCCATCTTGGCTTTGTTAAATATTATGTCAGCTGTATTCCAAATAACAACCTCATCTTAATCTTTATTTCTCTCAATAAGGGCTTATTGAATAAATGTAAAATTACAAAATTGTTATCTTAATCTAAACTAATCCCATTTTTACAAATTTCCCCAATAACCTGGATTTCATTTCCAACCAAAGGTTGTCTAAACCAGTTTAAATATATCTATATAAATTGTTAAACTCATATTAGAAATGAATACTCATTATTACTTAATTTTACTTAATTTCCCTTTTTTAAATGCACTGTTTCCACTATCAAAGGATATTCAATTTGTGTAATACACGGTTAAATGTAACCTTCATTTTACCATGTCTAGAAAACAGATTTAAAAAATAATTGTGATCACATTGTTTACCATTAGATTCGTTAATCCGGCACATTTTGTTATAAATGTTTTGTCTAAAAAAAATGGAATTGGCATAGTGTCCTTCCAGCTTATCACTGACCATATTCTTTCAGGAGAGCACAAAGGAGGTGGTCACATCTGCGTACATGACACACACAAGCAATAGAACTAAAGGTCCCAGCATTCGCACACACATACACCAATATCTCTCTAAAATCGCTTACATTTTTCCCATTTGTACACAACACATGCATATCATTCTCTCACTTTCTTTTAACTCTCATTAATATTTTCCTGCCTTAAATTCTGCATTCCTTATTTTGTTCAGATATCTTTTATATCTAGCTTCTATGATCAGACGGGCAGCCACAGTGCTCCTCCCATCTTCCCTCTCTGACCAGTGGCGGCCCGTCCATAGGGGGCGCCTGGGCACCGCCCCCCCCCCCCCCCTTCAGGCAGCAAAAAAAAAAAAAAAGTAAAAAAAAACAAACATTTTTTTAATACTGGCCCTTTAAAAAAGAAAAGAAAAAAAAGGTCCTTAAGTGCACTGTGTTCGGATGCCGGACACAGTGCAACGCCGGACACAGTGCACTTATAGGAAGCGCCACGTCTATGCAATCACGAGATTGCAGACGTGGCGCTGCATTTGCGGGCGTTTAGCCCGCCTTGTGGCGTTTTCTGAAGCGCCGAGTAGCTTCTGCCCGGCCATAGTAATACATACTACAGGCGCCGGACGGAAGCTACTCGGTACTTCAGATTTGATTGACATCTGCCCTGAGTCAGATTTCACTTCCTGCCTCTCTCTCTCATTGCGCCCGAGAGAGGAAACAGGAAGAATGCTGGTGCCAGTGTGAGGAGGAGGACACCGCAGGAGACCCAAGGGACGCAGGGACAGAGGCTGTATTGGGGGGAACAGGCAGCATTTTGGGGGGGACAGAGGCTGTATTTGGGGGGAGCAGAGGCTGCATTTTGGGGTGGGCAGAGGCTGCATTTTGGGGGGGCAGAGGCTGTATTTGGGGGGTGACAGAGGCTGTATTTGGAGGAACAGAGGCTGTATTTGGGGGGGGCAGAGGCTGCATTTGGGGGGGCAGAGGCTGCATTTCGGGGGGGACAGAGGCTGCATTTTGGGGGGGACAGAGGCTGTATTTGGAGGAGCAGAGGCTGCATTTTGGGGTGGGCAGAGGCTGCATTTTGGGGGGGCAGAGGCTGCATTTGGGGGGGACAGAGGCTGCATTTGGGGGGGGCAGAGGCTGCATTTTGGGGGGGACAGAGGCTGCATTTGGGGGGGTAGAGTCTGTATTTGGGGGGACAGAGGCTGCATTTAGGGGGGCAGAGGCTGCATTTGGGGGGGACAGAGGCTGCATTTGGGGGGGCAGAGGCTGTATTGGGGGGCAGAGGCTGCATTGGGGGGGACAGAGGCTTTATTTTGGGGGGGACACAGGCATGCTGCAATTGGGGGGGGCACAGGAATGCTGCATTTGGGGGGGACAGAGACTGCATTTGGGGGGGGACAGAGGCTGCATTTGGGGGAACAGAGGCTGCATTTAATGGGACACAGGCATGCTGCATTTGGGGGGGGCAGAGGCTGCATTTGGGGGGGGGCAGAGGCTTCATTTGGGGGGACACAGGCATGCTTCATTTGGGGGGACACAGGCATGCTGCATTTGGGGGGGGGGACAGAGAGATTGAAGTGCTAACACCAGGTGTTTGGAGTATCTTTATCTGCTGATTGTTAAACTTTCTAGAATACACATTTCTATTGTTGTGTAGGATCTAGGCCTGCTGTCCCTCTCTCCCTCTCCCTCCATCCCTCATTCATCTCAGACGCTAACCACACCACCTTAGAGCCACGCCCACTATTTCGCTTAAACCACGCCCATTTTCAACAAGTGGGAGGGGTCAAAAAGGAAGGGCGGGGTCTGGTGCCCCCCCATCCTAAAACTTCACCAGCCGCCACTGTCTCTGACAACATATAAAGTATTCTGTTTTACCTCTCATTTCTCTGTTTCTGATTCTAATAGTTGTAGTGCCTGACCACAAATTCATTACACAACTTAACATGAAAATGTCCCTTTCTGTCTAGTGTTATTGTCACCCTTAATCCATCCCGCTCACATAGATAGCTGTTTCTCTAGCTGTTTACTCTGCATGATTCTTAGTCCCTGTGGACCTTGGTAACCCAGTTACCCATTGTGGATCCATGTCCACTCTAACCATTAATCTAGGGGCTTAGTATAGGCGGAATTGCACCTTCGCACCCTCTTGCGCTGGGCATTTTTGAGGGTCTCTTACCCTTCATTCCCTTACTTAATTCAATGCCCATAATGACTGGCCAGTCTTCTCACTTCTCTACGTGTACCTATACCCTCTTGCCTCTAAACTACTTTATCTAGCAGATGTACTACATATACCTGTGAACAGCACTATTCTTCCCTTTCTTATCTATAACACTCCAATGGACAATAGACAGGGACAACATAACATATAACCACCAATCAATACAGTTCGATTAAGGGGAGTAAAATAGGTACCCTTTGTCCCGAAAATGCCTTACCGATCAAGGAAGTCTGATAACTCAAATGTAAGCAAAAGGCTTACCTCAGCCGGCTGATTATCAGAAATTCCCGGATCGTCTCAAGCTCCTCGTTTCGGATACTCGGGTTCACCTGGAATCCCCTCCTAAGGCAAAGCTCGCTGTTAGGTACCTGGTAGGAGAGCTTGACTGTAGGAGAAGACCTCTCATACAACGCTGGTTCAGGAGCCACTGGAGTGGGGACAGTGGTCTCCTGAGCACAGTGGGGTAGGAGTGCCTGTAGGAGTATAGTCTCTGATGTGGAGGCAGAGATCCCTCCTGGGATGGCAGGACTGCAGGTGAGTGGAGACTAGAACAGCAGCAGACTTGACACACTGGATGGTTGGGTTGCAGGTGAGAGGAGACTGGAACGGCAGCAGACTTGACACACTGGATGGCAGGTGAGAGGAGACTGGAACGGCAGCAGGCTAGACACACTGGAGGGAGAGATCACAGGAGCTGAAGCTGAAGGTGCAACAGCAAGTAAGCGGCAGGCACAAGCAGAGTCAGACAGTCCGGGTCAGCAGGTAACTGGCACAGGTAATAACAGCAGGCAATGCAGAGTCGGTGAGCAGGCAGAGGTCGGCAGCGGTAGCAGATACAGGCAGTAGAGTAGTCAGACAGGCCGGGTCGGGGTTGGAGCAGGTCAGATGGTCAAACAAGACGGGTCAAATCAGGTAGCAGACAATCAGGATACAGGTTCAAGCAGATTCACAGAGCTGAGACGAAGCAGCGATGTTCCCATGGAACAGGGGAACTTTTATGTGCTAAATGGCGCCAAACCGGCACTAACGCGAACGTGTGCGCGCACGCACCCGCGCGCGCCCGAGCGCCGCGCTGATGCACAGCAACAGTAGCAGCTTGATGCCGTGTCTGAACAGAGGCGCGCCGGCGCATAGGCGTATGCAAGCGCCCCGGTCTGGTGCTGGTAGATCCCTGACATTGCCCCCCCAAGGGGCAGCCTCCGGATGCCCAACAACCTCTTCTTCTCAGAAAGAGTAGAAAAATAGGCGCGCTCTAAACGCCTAGCATGCACATTACTGTCCGGTTCCCACGAGTTACTTTCTGGGCCGTAGCCTTTCCACTTGATTAAGAATTGGTTTTGCCCTTGCCTTCTTCTACAATCAAGGATAGCCTCAACCTCAAATTCCTCGCTGCCATTAATTACAACAGGTTCAGGAGGTCTTGTGCCCCTGGCAGGAAAGGGATCAGGTACAGCAGGTTTGAGCAGAGATACATGGAATACTGGATGAATTTTAAATGAATCAGGTAAAGTCAACTCGTAAGACACTTCATTGATTTTCCTTCTAACTGGAAAGGGTCCCATGAATCTAGGTGCCAACTTCTTAGAAGGACATGCTAATTTGATATTAACGGTAGAAAGCCATACCTGGTCGCCAATTTGCAAGTTCAGCTCCCCCCTTCTTTTCCGGTCGAAGATTCTCTTACCATCTGCCTGAGCCTTGGACACCATTTCCTGCAACAACCGGCTGTTGTGACTGAGGAACTCCACTGTACTTTGTACTGCTGGAACCGAAGACTCTGAAAGGAAATCAGGTAGAAAGGTGAGGTGAAAGCCATAATTGGCGAAAAAGGGAGATTGACCGGTGGCAGAATGTTTGGCATTATTGTAGGCAAATTCTGCTAAGGGTAGTAGAGATACCCAATCATCCTGTGTGAATGATGTGAAGCATCTGATGTATTGTTCCAGGGTCTGATTAGTCCTTTCTGTCTGACCGTTCGTTTGAGGATGATAGGCCGAGGACAAGGCCAATTCAATCTTTAGGGTTTCACACAGGGATCTCCAGAAACGTGAAGTGAATTGAACCCCTCTATCAGAAACTATGTTTACAGGTACTCCATGAAGTCTGATGATCTCCTTGACAAATATGCGAGCAGTTTCGGTGGCAGACGGGGTTCCCCTTAAAGGTAGAAAATGAGCCATTTTGGTTAGACGGTCCACTACTACAAAGATAGCTGAGCATCCTTCAGAACATGGAAGTTCCACAATAAAGTCCATAGAAATCATTTTCCATGGTCTGTCGGGTACAGGCAATGGTTTCAGTAGGCCCCAAGCTCGATTCCTGGATGACTTATTCTGGATGCAGATGGGACAGGAACTAACATACTTTTCACAAAAGTCTTTCAGATTGGGCCACCAGAATGTACGCTGCACTAGTTCCAGGGTCTTGCGAACTCCAAAGTGGCCTGCCAATGGATGGTCGTGGAGAAGTGTTAAAACCTTGACCCGAACGTCTTCAGGAACAAAGATTTGGCTTCCCTTCCAGAACAGACCATCTCTACTTACTAAAGAAATTCCAGTAGGCCTGGCTGATTCAGAGGATGCTTCCTTAATCAGGGAAAGTAAATCTGTTTGCAGCAGTAAAAAACTGTTTGCGGGTAAGATGGTGTCAGGAGCAGATAAGTCCTTAGGATTGTCATGCATACGTGATAATGCATCCGGTTTAATATTTTTAGAGCCTGGGCGATACGTGATATGGAAGGAAAAACGTGAGAAAAACAGAGCCCAGCGGGCTTGTCGAGGCTTCAGTCGTTTGGCAGATCGTAAGTACTCCAGGTTTTTATGGTCTGTATAAATTAGTACTGGATGCATAGCCCCCTCCAACAGGTACCTCCATTCTTCTAGAGCAGTTTTAACGGCGAGAAGCTCACGGTCACCAACGTCATAATTCTTCTCTGCAGGGGAGAGTTTACGGGAGAAGAACCCTACAGGATGCATTATCTCTTTGCTACCTTTGCGCTGTGAAAGAATCGCACCTACCGCAATCTCGGAGGCATCAACCTCTAAAATAAACGGTAGGGATGGTTCAGGGTGACTGAGGATAGGTGCTGAAGTAAACAGTCTTTTGAGATTTTCGAAGGCGTCTTGGGCAAGTTGGTTTCAGGAGAAACGGATATTCTGTTTGGTTAACTGCGTGATGGGTGCAATTATGGCTGAGAACCCCCTGATGAACTTTCTGTAGAAGTTTGCAAACCCCACAAACCGCTGAACTCCCTTCTTGTCCAAGGGTACCGGCCAGTCCAGAACAGCGGAAACTTTTTGTGGGTCCATGTTGATGCCTGTTGCAGAGATGATTAACCCCAAGAATTGGATGCTCTGTTGTTCGAACTCACATTTCTCCGCTTTTGCGTACAGACTGTGTAAGCGGAGACGACCCAACACCCTGCGGACATGTTCTTGATGCAATTCACGGGATTCTGAAAAAATCAAGATATCGTCCAAGTATGCAATTACAAATACATCTAAAAAGTCCCTGAGGACGTCGTTAATCAGGTGTTGAAAAGTTGCAGGGGCGTTGCAGAGTCCAAAGGGCATGACCAGGTATTCATAATGCCCGAATCGGGTTCGGAATGCTGTCTTCCACTCATGTCCAGCCTGGATACGGATCAAATTATATGCCCCTCTCAGGTCAAGTTTGGTGAAAATGACGGCAGTCCTTAATTTTTGAAAAAGTTCAGGTATCAAAGGTAGAGGATACCGATTTTTGACCGTGATCTTGTTTAGTTTGCGATAGTCTATACACGGACGGAGAGATTTGTCCTTCTTGGTGACGAAAAATATTCCGGCACCAGCTGGAGAGGTAGAGTGGCGTATAAAACCTTTGGCCAGATTCTCATCTATATATGTCTTTAGTACTTCCTGTTCTTTCTCAGATAATGGAAAAATGCGTCCGAATGGTATTTCGGATCCTGGCAGCAATTCAATGGGGCAATCGTAGGGGCGATGAGGTGGAAGAGAGTCTGCCCCCTTTTTACTGAAAACATCAATAAATTCATGATACTGTTTAGGTATGACCTGACAAAGTTTCTGGTCGGTGTCTAAACAAAGTAGGGTGGATGAGGAATCCGAATCTTTCTTAAAACAGTGTTCATGACAGTAAGAAGATGAGAATTTTACTTCTCCAGAAGTCCAATGAATGTATGGGTTGTGGGCCTGCAGCCAAGGAATGCCCAGGATGATGGGAAACATAGGAGAGGAGATGGCATCAAGAACCAGCAGTTCCTTGTGTTGGGAGGAAGTAGAAGCAGGCAGAGGCAGGGTTTCCTGGGTTACTTGTCCTGATCTGATGCGGGAACCATCAGCTAGAAATACAGCGAGTCCATGGGTCTTGGTTCGTAATTGGATGTTATGCTGGCTGGCAAAGTTTAAGTCAATAAAGCAACTGCATGCTCCGGAATCAATGATGGCGTTGATCGTTATAGTCCCTTCTTGCAGCTGTAAAGACAGAGGAATGGCAATGTGGGTAGAGTTCGCAGACAGAGCAGAGAGACTGGTATACACAGAAGATGGGCACTTACTTATCTTGACTGGACAGTTCAGGACATAGTGCCCAGTCCCACCGCAGTAGAGGCACAGATTGAGTTGCCGGCGTCGGGCCCGTTCTTCAGGTGATAAGGCAGGTCGCATCAGTCCTAATTGCATAGGCTCTGCAGAGTCAGGCGTGGCATTAGCTGGATTTGAACTGGATGGAGGTAAGTAGCGTGCTGCCGGGAGTGGTGCTCTGGCTGTCATCCACATCGGGTGGGATTGTAGAGCGGATCGTTCAGATCGACGTTCCCGGATTCACCGGTCGATTTGAATAGTCAAATTAATCAATGCTTCAAGAGTGTTTGGTACACCCACTCGGGCAAGTTCGTCCTTTAAACCTTCAGATAGACCCAAGCGGAACTGGTGACGCAGGGCCGCATCATTCCACTGAGTGTCCGCACTCCAACGTCTAAAGTCCATGATATAGTCCTCCGCAGGTCTGCGACCTTGCTGGAGCGTGAACAGTGCTGATTCAGCTGTTGCAGTCTGTTGAGGGTCCTCGTATATTTGTGCCATGGCTTCAAAGAAGGATGATAAAGACTGGGTTAGTGCTGAGTCCCCCTCAAGTAGACGATGAGCCCAGGTCTGAGGTTCCCCTTGTAAGAGGGAGATCACGAACCCCACTTTGGTGGCCTCCAGTGAGAAAGTTCTGTAGCGCGAAGAAGAGCTTGCAGGCGTTGCAAAAGGCCCGGAACTTGGCCCGGTCTCCAGAGAATCTATCAGGAGTGGGGACCTTTGGTTCAGGTGGAAGCATTACAACGGAAGGACCAGGAGCCGTCTGTGCCGGGGTTGCGGCTGAGGAGGAGGCCAGGGGGTTAGGCCCTGCAAGGTTCTGGACTTGTCCCTCCAATCTGTTGTAGTTATCCTGGAGGGATTGTACGGCTTGAGTGAGGGCCGCAAGGTGGGTGCATATTTCTTTCAAAGGAGAGGAATCTCCTGCAGGTTCAGTCATGGCTGCTTCGTACTGTCAGGTACCTGGTAGGAGAGCCTGACTGTAGGAGAAGACCTCTCATACAACGCTGGTTCAGGAGCCACTGGAGCGGGAACAGTGGTCTCCTGAGCGCAGTGGGGTAGGAGTGCCTGTTGGAGTATAGTCTCTGATGTGGAGGCAGAGATCCCTCCTGGGATGGCAGGACTGCAGGTGAGTGGAGACTGGAACAGCAGCAGACTTGACACACTGGATGGTTGGGTTGCAGGTGAGAGGAGACTGGAACAGCAGCAGACTTGACACACTGGATGGCAGGTGAGAGGAGACTGGAACGGCAGCAGGCTAGACACACTGGAGGGAGAGATCACTGGAGCTGAAGCTGAAGGTGCAACAGCAAGTAAGCGGCAGGCACAAGCAGAGTCAGACAGTCCGGGTCGGCAGGTAACTGGCACAGGTAATTACAGCAGGCAAGGCAGAGTCGGTGAGCAGGCAGAGGTCGGCAGCGGTAGCAGATACAGGCAGTAGAGTAGTCAGACAGGCCGGGTCGGGGTTGGAGCAGGTCGGATGGTCAAACAAGCCGGGTCAAATCAGGTAGCAGACAATCAGGATACAGGTTCAAGCAGATTCACAGAGCTGAGACGAAGCAGCGATGTTCCCATGGAACAGGGGAACTTTTATGTGCTAAATGGCGCCAAACCGGCGCTAGCGGGAACGCGCGAACGCGCACACGCACCCGCGCCGTGCACCCGCGCGCGCTCGAGCGCCGCGCTGATGCACAGCAACAGTAGCAGCTTGATGCGGTGTCTGAACAGAGGCGCGCCGGCGCATAGGCGTATGCAAGCGCCCCGGTCTGGTGCTGGTAGATCCCTGACACTCGCCATGCTGACTCAGTTAAATTGATAATAGGCAACTCCTATCCTCATATTGATTAGTGATTCCAAATTAATAATAACTACTGCAGTAGGACACAAAAGATACGCTCAGCATCTTTCCAAATAACTGTTCTGCTTTATTATGACGCAACTGAAGGTTTTTATGCACATGATTACGTAGGTATCACATTAATATGACAATTGTACGTTTATGGTAACAAGGGGCGTTACATAGGCAGGCTAATTCTAATCAGGACTCGAAAGAATGTAAACATTTACTGAAAACATGCTGTGTGCGCAGTGAGGGCAGTGTGCAATACATACAAAATACAATACAATTATATACAGAACGTACAAATTTCCATTACATTTGGACAATATTTATTTATCCCAAATATCAGCTTTTTGATGTCTAAGTTTATTTAAATAAATACATTTAAAAATTAGCATAAGGGACATTACTTACCTTCAGTTTACTTTTCAATGATCATCTGCTCCATCTAGTGGTCATAATGCAATATGTTTTTGAGATACCTCTGTCAAGAAAATGCTACATTAAGGTCACTAGATGGAGCTGATGATTATAAGAAAAATAAGTATTATGCACTGTACAGGGATCACAAGCAACAGTTGTGCAAATGCTGAGACATTCGTATACCCAGTATTTATAAATGGATACATTATAATATTTTTTATTCTTTAAGTCCTTTATAGGTCTCATACATTCCCTTTAAATCGTGCGCCTGTTTAACCACCTCCTGTCCAGCCTATTATATTAATATAGTTTAATTAAGTGCTCCGCGCTGCCTAAATCAGTAATAGCAGCTAACGCAACAAACTTGAAATAGTTATAAAATCATAAAAAGTGCATAAGTGTAGCGCTTAATTGACAAAGCCCTGCTAAGAAGCACGGACAAATCAATCAAATAAATCAAAATTTAAATCTAGATAAACCACAGTAGTAGATTACAAAATGACATATGTAATATAAGACTTATAAGTGACTGAAATGGTGCCAAGTGAATATTAAAAGTCCATAAATAATTCAAAAGTCCACAGTGTGCAATAAGTGATTGCAGTCCATATAAAAGTTAAATAGTCTCGATCCCCACATAAATAACCAATATAGTGAATAGGAACTAAGAACACCGATGTGATAAAGCCGCCTTCAAGATAGATGCAGGCTTACCAGATAGTTTGGACCCAAAAGAACATACGTTCTATGAGTCAAATGTGCTTGGGTTGTCCACCAACAACAAGGATAGGATCTTGAAAATCATCTGTGATGGAAACCTGGATAGTCCTAGATCCTCATGGAAAATCCATCTCCTTAAAGGCGATTACACGTCAGGAGATGATAACCAATGGGAAATGAAAAGAAATGGCCACATAGCGTAATCCCATACAAAATTAAAATTTATTAAAAGAAACACACTTACATTTTACAAGCGCTTAGAATAGATAATGGCGGTAGTCAAATCCTCCCGACGTGTTTTGTCTCATTAGACTTCGTCTGGGGTATCCTTCCACTGCAGACTGACTGCTTAATAAAGAAAATATGACCCCAATGCTAAGAATCCAGATCGTACAGTGTCTCTGTTAATTTGGGTACACACTTCCCTGTTATCCAATATGGCGGACCCGCGTGCGTTCCACGACTCGATGTCATAGCCAAATCTGCGTTCCAACACTATACTGAGGATTACCCGCACAGTCACATGAACCAATATGTGGGCATTCATTCACAACAGTGGTTAAGAAAGTGTACCATTAAATAACCATTAAATGAACTGAAAAACTCGACATAGCAACAGTCCAACTTGTACCGTATTACCAGTGATTCAAATGGACGTTTATGGGTCCTCTAATGGCATGCGTTCCACGACTCATTGTTGTAGCTCGACGTACGTTCCAAAAGGCTATTCAGGCTAACGTTTATGTGGAACGACGTACAAGCGTCAACAACAT
This sequence comes from Lithobates clamitans, assembly GCA_037952925.1. Taxonomy (NCBI): domain Eukaryota; kingdom Metazoa; phylum Chordata; class Amphibia; order Anura; family Ranidae; genus Lithobates; species Lithobates clamitans. The sequence goes on from JBBGZY010000385.1 coordinate 1,860,958, forward strand.
GGGAATCACCTGGTGTGTCATGGCTACACGTGTGTTCCAACGGTCACAGGACAGTTTAGCCTGACGCTTGTATCCAACTGCGAGCGTCAGGACACAGGGCAGACGTGCAGGCGCGAAACCACACCTACAATGACTCTATCTTTCACCAATCAGCAGATAGATGTCCGATTAACGGGACATCCCCTATCTTTGTCGTCACTACCATCCAATCTGATGTATGGGAAAAATGACGGACAGTGAGGCCATAAAAATACGGCTACATTACACGTCAGATCTAAACACAAATCCTAAAAATTCAGGAATGTATATTATAATTGAATTAAGTTTAGGAGAATTACTTCATATCTAGAGATGTTAAACCACATATCTCATACAGTGAAGTGACTTATAAATAATAAATGATGATACTTATATGTATCAAAGGGGACCTCCCCATTAATGAATACCAATACATTGGAAATCTCGATCTTAAAAGAAATAAATTGTATGTATAAATGTCCGAGATGGATTCCCACAGGTTCATAATACCTACGTTCTATATAAGTGAACAATTAAGATTACATATAACTGAGGTCTCCATTATGCATTACCACAATAAATTGTCTCGTATGGAAATAAATGTATAGAATTTGACTTATGAGAGAAGCTAAGATTAATTCTACCCTCAACAGCAACTACGGATATATAACCTAGTGCAACAATCTATGTCCACTCTGGGTCGTGACCCGGAAGTGTGTACCCAAATTAACAGAGGCACTGTACGAGCTGGATTCTTAGCATTGGGGTCATATTTTCTTTATTAAGCAGTCAGGCTGCAGTGGAAGGATACCCCAGACGAAGTCTAATGAGACGAAACGCATCGGAAGGACTCCACTGCCGCCATTATCTATTCTAAGCGCTTGTAACCATCTTTTAAATGTAAGTGTGTTTCTTTTAATACATTTTTATTTTGTACGGGATTACGCTATGTGGCCATTTCTTTCCATTTCCCATTGGTTATCATCTCCTGACGTGTAATCGCCTTTATGAAGAGGGATTTTCCATGGGGATCTAGGACTATCCAGGTTTCCATCACAGATGATTTTCAAGATCCTATCCTTGTTGTTGGTGGACAACCCAAGCACATTTGACTCATAGAACGTATGTTCTTTTACGTCCAAACTATCTGGTAAGCCTGCATCTATCTTGGTGGCGGCTTTATCACATCGGTGTTCTTAGTTCCTATTCACTTCATTGGTTATTTATGTGGGGATCGAGACTATTTGACCTTTATATGGACTGCAATCACTTATTGCACACTGTGGACTTTTGAATTATTTATGGACTTTTAATATTCACTTGGCACCATTTCAGTCACTTATATGTCTTATATTACATATGTCATTTTGTAATCTACTACTGTGGTTTATCTAGTTTTAAATTTTGATTGATTTGATTGATTTGTCCGTGCTTCTTAGCAGGGCTCTGTCAATTAAGCGCTACACTTATGCACTTATTATAATAATACGGCTGGGCGGGAGTACTAATATTCCATGATGTCCTTCCACTTGCATGCCTCATACGCCTCTAAAGAGATGCGAATCGACACGATCTGTGTGTCCAGTGGACATCTTATCTTTTTTATTTTTTAAGTCATTTATAAGTTTCATACATTCCCTTTAAATCGTGCACCTGTTTAACCACCTCCTGTCCAGCCTATTATAATAATAGAGCTGGGCAGGAGTACCAATATCCCATGATGTCTTTCCACTTGCGCGCCTCATGCGCGCCTTAAGAGACGCACAGCGGCACCATCTGTGTGTCCAGCAGAAGACAGATCGTTGTACCAGGTTAGCCCTGGTACTATGTGATTGCTGTGACCAATCACAGCGATCACATGTCAGTAGCACACAATGCTTGTCATTCATAGCCATTCATTGTGTATTATTGGGATCTATGTGATTGGTCACAGTGATCACATGGAACAGGACCATTCAATTTAAAAAAAATCTAAATTTAAAAAATGTACATATTGTCACCAGTCGTGTTCCTGATCACTGCCACACCATATGGTGATGCTCTACTGCACTGATGACAGTATGTAAAAAAAAAAGAAAATTGTGAAAAAAATGTTTTTATTCCACTTCTTTATTTTCAAAAAAAATTGTGACAAAAAATTAACACTTCAAAAAAACTCACCATGCCTATTACTAAATACTAGAGAGGAGCCCACAGTTCAAGTTGAAGGTAAGTTTGATTTGAACATCAGGTGTTCGCCGAATTCCAAACATTATTCGAGCGCCCGCGAACGCCCCATAATGCACTGCAGGATCGCAGTGCATTGATGGCTGCTGATTGGCCAAAGCATGCACCTGACCTACATGCTTTGGCTAATCACAGCACGCTCTGCTGTGAGAGCCATGATTGGCCAAAGGCAGGATGCCTTTGGCCAATCATGGCTCAGGGGGCTAAGTCCACGCTAATTCCAAGGCTGCTTACATAAGGACCGTACATACTGTAATGAATGAGACCCGCAAAATGACATTTCTAAAGGAAATATTTTTTATTTAAAACTGCTCGCGTCTGTAATGTATTGTTGGATCCTGGCAATATAGATAAAAATCATTGAAAAAAAAGGCGCCCCCCCCCCCCCAGTCCATTACCAGGCCCTTCAGGTCTGGTATTGATATTAAGGGGAACCCCGTGCCAAAATGTGAAAAAAAAAAATGGCGTGCCAAAATCCATACCAGACCCTTATCCGAGCACGTAGAGAGCCCTCCCTCCTCCTGAACCGTACCAGGCCACATGCCCTCAACATAGGGAGGGTGCTTTGGTGTCCCCCCAAAACACGGACAAGGGCCACATCTTCACAACCCTTGCCTGGTGGTTGTGGGGGTTTGTGGGCGGGGGGCTTATCGGAATCTGGAAGCCCGCTTTAACAAAGGGGCCCCCAGATCCCTCCCACCTATGTGAATGGGTATGGAGTACATTGTACCCCTACTCATTTACCAAAAAAGTGTCAAAAAAGTAAAAATGACAAGAGATAGTTTCGGACAATTCCTTTATTAAAAAAAAAAAAAAAAAAAGTGTCCCGCAATGTAAATCCATCTTCAATCACAGCGCTGAGTGTACTGAGAAAAAAAAAAAAACGGAAAAACTCTGCCTCGATGCAGCCTTTTCACGATGACTGCTCTTATATAGCCAAGGGTGGGGCCACCCAGTGAGGTAAACAGGTGACCCTGGCCTCCTCTGATGTCACATGACGTTAGAAGGGGGCAGGTCACCCGTCGAGGTGGAGTTTTTCCAATTTTTTTTCGGTCAGTCGGCGCTGTGATTGAAGATGGATGGACATCGTGGGACATTTTTTTTTTTTTTTAATAAAGGAATTGTCAAAAACTGTCTTCTGTAATTTTTAATTTTTACACTTTTTTTGGTGAATGAATAGGGGTACAATGTGCCCGATACCGATTCACATAGGGCGGGATGGGATCTGGGGGCCTGCCTTATTAAAGGGGGCTTCCAGATTCCGATAAGCCCCGTCCTCAGATCCTCACAACCACCAGGCAAGGTTTGTGGGGTGAGGCCCTTGTCCCCATGAACATGGGAACAAGCTGTTTTGAGGGGGACCCCAAAGCACCCTCCCCATGTTGAGGGCATGTGATCTAGTACGGTTCAGGATGAGGCGTGCTCTCATCCCCCCCCCTTTTCCTGCGGCCTGCCAGGTTGCATGCTCGGATAAGGGTCCGGTATGGATTTTGGGGGGACCCTAACGCCATTTTTTTTATTTTATTTTTTATGGCAATAACTTGCATATAAGCCTTTAAAATGAGCACTTTTGGTTTTTCCAATAGACTTTAACGGTGTTCACACAATTTTTTTGCCTGTTCGCATGTTCTGCTGTGAACCAAACAGGGGGTGTTCGGGCTCATCCCTACTAAATACCTTAGATTGTCTACTTTCCAAAAAGGGGTCATTTGGGTGGTATTTGCACTGTCTTGGCATTTTTGGGCCTCAAGAAATTTTCAAATATATATACCGTATATATACACGGACTAAATAATATACACTGATTTTGGTAATTTTTAACAAAGAAATGTAGTAGAATATATTTAGGCCTAAGTTTTTGAAGAAAGATTATTTCTTTGCAAAATTTGATAGCAGAAACTAAAAAAAAAACAACACATTTTTTCCCCAAAATGTTCAGTGCTTTTTCGTTTATACTGTATAGCAAAAAATAAAAAACCCAGCGGTGAATAAATACCAACAAAAGAACGTTCTTTCTATCTTTATCTATTAAAAACAATGTGACAGTGCTGAAATCTGAAAATTGGCCTGGGCAGAAATGGAGTGAAGTGTCCGATATTGAAGTGGTTAAAGTGGAAAATGCTGAAAAAGCATAAAAATAGTAAAAATTGAAGAAAAAAAAAATGAATATCCAGGAATAAATCCCCCTATGTATTGGGGTTTGCACTGAGTTAGCTCCTGACCAGATCTGTGTGTCTATAAATCTCCCTTTTGCATCCAGGAGCTGCACTGTGCTCGCATCCCTAGGTCAGACAATATGAATTACCACAGCTGAGCCGGGGTCCGTGACAGAAGCGGTAATTATAACGCTGACTGATTTGTCCTCGTGCCCCGGCTTGTCACAATGTTCATAAAAGTGACAGTAGACAAACCCCGGGGAGAAATGAAAAGCTGGAATATATAACACCCGGTGCTGCTCGGGAGGCTCGGATCTCATATAATTGAATTCCGCCGACATTGATAAGTAGCCAATCGGCTGGAATACGCTGACCTCCTCGCTGAGCCAAGGCGCGTTGTTCCACCCGCAGGGGATAGTGATCGACAGGTGACAAAATCAGGTTTTTTTTCCAGTAAAGTCTTTGTATATGTATTATCCAAGGGACGTCAAGCTACGACCTCTCCGGTATTACAGTATAGGGCAGGAGCACACACAGTATAATATTTTCCAAAAGACATAAAACACTTGATATGATACTTTGTAACAATATTATTGATGTTTAAGAAGAAAAGAAGCCATAAGAATTCCAACCAATTTTCCTTTAACCCCTTTACTTCCACCAGTGCTGGGACAAGGTCATCCAGTGCCCGGGGCAAAGATGCCAAACTACGCTCCCCCCCAGGTCCAGCAGAGGGTGTAGTGGGGTTAATAGCAGTGCCTGCAACATACCTCACTGATACATACACTATATTGTCAAAAGTATTAGGACGCCTGCCTTTACGCGCACATCAACTTTAATGGCATCCCAGTCTTAATCCATAGGGTTCAATATTGAGTTGGCCCATCCTCTGCAGCTAAAACAGCTTCAACTCTTCTGGGAAGGCTGTCCACTTAATTTAGGAGTGTGTCTATGGGAATGTTTGACCAATTCTTCTAGAAGCGCATTTGTGAGATCAGGGACTGATGTTGGACAAGAAGGTCTGGCTCACAGTCTTCGCTCTAATTCATATCAAAGGTGTTCTATCAGGTTGAGGTCAGGACTCTGTGCAGGCCAGTCAAGTTCCTCCACCCCAAACTCACCCATCCATGTCTTTATAGACCTTGCTTTGTGCACTGGTCCAAGTCATTTGGGTGAGGGGGGATTATGATGTTGGGTTGTTTTTCAGGGGTTGGGTTTGGCCCCTTAGATCCAGTGAAGGGAACTCTTAAGGCATCAGCATATCAAGACATTTTGGACAATTTCATGATTTCAACTCTGTAGGAACAGTTTGGGGATGGCCCCTTCATGTTCCAACATGACTGTGTACCAGTGCACAATAAAAAAATTGCAGTCATATACAAAATGTAGCCTGGCCAGGGCAGGGGCACTACACAAATTGCAATCTGTCCATAAAATTAATAAATAATCAACGTACCTGAGGGACCTTAACACGTACAGATCATAGTGTGCCAGCGAGGTGAGGTGAGGATTGTTGTTTGTGAATAAGGGTCAGCATCCAAATTACAATATGACTGTACAGTCTTTATCAACTTTAGATTTACCAAAACCATGCAATATGAGGCCCTTTCTTATCTATCCAATTAACCTCTATCAATTCAGGCAGGCCATTGCATTACATAGTTAATGGTAGATCTAAATGAGATGGTACAATCCCATTGTACCGTGAGTGAAAAGTTTTAACCAATGGCGGCCCGTGCCGCCCCCTCTCTCCTGCCACCCCCCTCAAGCACCAATAGATGCATAGCATGAATCTATCTATGTCCGCTGCTGCCACCCCCTATTCAGGCGCCCGGCCCCTTTTCGGGCACATGCCGCCTGAATTACAGCGGCGGTGGGTGGTTTTGAAGCACCCAATTAGAGTCATAGACTCTAATAGGCGTCAAAAAAGGTGACCTGCGAGCGCCATGCTGGGCGCTCGCAGGTCACTCAGCTGTGTTAGGAAAGTGAATGAATATTCACTTTCCTAACACTAAACCGTCTTACTACCAATCAGGTGCTCGGATCTGTTACCCATCACCTGATTGGCTGAAACGACAGGCGCTGTGACTGAATGCCAGGCGTAGCAGAGGACGGGTGGAGAGGATGGGAGAAGACATCGAGGAGCTGTCCCACCGAGACAGGTAAATACATACGGCAGGGGGCAGCATTTGATATGGCACAGTGGCTGCGTTTTTATGGGGCACAGTGGGAGCAATTGATGGGCACAGTGGCGGCAATTGATGGGCACAGTGGGAGCAATTGATGGGCACAGTGGCAGCAATTAATGGGCACAGTGGGGGCAATTGATGGGCACAGTGGGAGCAATTGATGGGCACAGTGGGAGCAATTGATGGGCACAGTGGGGGCAATTGATGGGCACAGTGGTGGCAATTGATGGCACAGTGGGGGCAATTGATGGGCACAGTGGCTGCGTTTGATGGCACAGTGGCGGCAATTGAAGGGCACAGTGGCTGCATTTTATGGGGCACAGTGACTGCATTTGATGGCACAGTGGCTGCATTTGATTGGCACAGTTGCGGCAATTGTTGGGCACAGTGGCTGCATTTTATGGGGCACAGTAGCTGCATTTGATGGCACAGTGGCTGTGGTTGATGGCACAGTGGCTGCGTTTGATGGCACAGTGGCTGCGTTTAATGGCACAGTGGCTGCATTTGATGGCACACTAGCGGCAATTGATGGGCACAGTGGCTTTGATTGATGGCACAGTGGCTGCGATTGTTGGTACAGTGAGGCTGCAACTGATGGTTTTTTTTTTCAAAATTTTTCAGTTTGTTTGTGCCCCCACCAAAAATTTTGAGTACCAGCCGCCACTGGTTTTAACCTCTTCCCGTCGACCGCCTCCCGGCCCATTTAAGGAGTCTAATAGCTGGATGGCAAAGGCGGGCATTCGAGTCATGTGACCGCTATGATTGTCTGTCACAGCGGTCACATGCTCAGAAATCTGCCGCTGGCTACCATGCTGGGAGCGCGCGGTAAGTTGTTTTAACAGGGCCATACATATGCGGCCGCTCTGCGTTAAGGCCCACCCTTCTAGCAGCCGCATATATGTGTGTGTGGCCAGCGTCAAGGGATTAAAGTTACGATAAGGGCCGGTGGGCTGGTATGCACATACTTCTTTGCTCTTCAGTGGTGTTGGGGTTTATACATCCATGTACATAAATCTGGTGCAGATAGTAGCACCAATGCAGAGGGCTGTAATGTTTTACAGATTTTTAATAAATTTACAAGTAATAACAACTTCATGTTATGTGAATATTTGTTTTCATATTTATTTGCACCGCTGGAGATGTAAGGAATAAAGAGAATGGAGGAAAGAGAAAAGAAACACAGGGGAAATTCTGTTGTATTGCAGTCTAGGGCTGTTTGACATTAGCAGCTCTTGCTAACCCTCTGAAAAGCATTCTGCGGTGCAACACTTTTTAGAAAGGCGGTTGACAGGCGGCTGGGAGCAATATATCACCTCGTCATTGCTTATTTTAACTCTGAAAAGTCCGTATCACCACAATGCAACCGTGTGCAAAGCATCACAACCGCATGATGAGTACAGCCCCCTCCCATCTCAGCCTTGAGTTAATGGGGCACAATAAATCTCAACTGCCTATTTTTCCCGACCCCTGGCCTAATGTGCGAATAATCCCTTACAGAACAGTTTATATATATTTTTTTTTTATAGTAACACCTTACATTTTTTATATTTAACAATCACATTCCTACTTTCCTCCACATGCTGAGCCCACACATCTTGCAAGTTCATGGGGCTCACAACATGTGGGTGCCTCTACTTCATTCCTTTGGTCTCACAGCCATCTTGGTAATTACGTTTAGGAGCATTGGTTCCCCTACAGAGAGATTTTGCGCCTGTTCTGTTACTGTGAGCTCCAAGTCAATGCGCACACTGCCCGAGGACCGCACACCCCTATAAAGTTGTATAGTTCCAGTTTTACTAAAACACAGCTGTGGGCTTGTCCTCTATGGCCTATTTGTTCTTTGGGGTTCACTGCTAAAACATCCTGGGGACGCCCCAGGAATTTTTTTGCATAACTAATAGGCCCTCCCCACCCCCCCCCACCGTCTCCATACACATCCAGGCCTACTAAATTGGAGAGTGCTAGATCCTTGCCATTTTGCAAATGCATGGGACTGACACTGCATAGGTGCCACCACTTCATCTCTGTGGTCTCATGTCCTTCTTGGTTATTACTCAGAGGAGCATTGGTTTCCATAGAGGGAGGTTATTGCACTTGTGTAATTGCCATGAACTCCAAGTCAATGAGCAAACTGCCAGGGACCCCGCACCCCTATTTTGTTATATAGTTCCAGTATTATTAAGACACAGTTGAGGGTGTATCCCCTATGGCCTATTTGTTCTGCGGGACCCAGCTCTACTTTAGCTAACTGCTCCCCTCCTTTCTAAGGGCTACCAATTTGTTAGCCTATAGTGCACTTTTGGTAGGTATAGTGGCTAACCCAAGTCAATTTGACTGTTTGCTCACCTGGGGGACACTCCCGCTAACTTTCCTTGTAGTTACTAGGCCCTCTGTTGCCCCCCTATACACATCCAGGCCTGCTAAATTGGCGAGTTCTGGACCCTTGTCATTTTGCAAGTGCACGGTGCAGACTTTGAAGATGATTTACTTAAGGCAAATATACTGTGCACTGCATGTGCAGTTGGGTCAGAGCTTAGTAAATGAGGTAAAGCTTCAGTTTACAAGAAATACAAAATCACATGCAAGGAAAATTTAAAACATATCTTTTATATCTGTTAGCTCCTCTCCACACACTTATAGCTTAGCAATGCCGCTCTCACTCATCCCATCCCTATCACATTTAGATAATAGCTCACATACCTTCCCTTATTTTTCCACAGTTTTTTCCACACTCTCTAGCCTCGCCAGATGTCCCTGCCTGCCGGCTTTCGTGGGTGCTTGTGTCACTCGGGCTGCCTTGGCTGACGGTTTGATGGGGTGTGCTTTCTGCCTCAACCCCGGGGAAGACTCTATGGACCCAGACCATTATTGCATCTTAACACATAGATCATCATTAATTAATGCATTACTTGTGAGTATTTAGAAATTTACATTTTCAGTGTATCTCTCCTACAAATATCTGTCCATACATTAATAGATATCTCATTGTCTCAATACAGTCAAATTGCATCGGACTCCTGATGATTGGTTTCAAGCCAAGAAACGCGTTGAGTTAATAACTATTGCTGCACCTATTTACTGTACAATGTATTTTTTCTTGCAACTGTACAACCAGTATTGGAACTTTGTTGGTTAATATACTGTCGTTAACATGTTCAACTATAGTCTAAGATGTGTACTTTTATGATTGTATCTGGTTTAAGTACCTATGCTATTAAACTTTTATACCATGATTATCCTACAATACTATCTGTGGATATTATGTTATATAGCACTCATCTTTACTATCTTTATCTACACCTCAACACATACCATTCAATACAACACACTCACCAACATGCCTCATGCAAAGTCCCGCTTCTATCCTCCTATTTCTTTGTATTCATTGGGATGGAGGCATGTTGGTGCTTTCCGTAAAAACAGTGTGGATAGGTCACAACCCCCCTTGATACACGATAACTAGGGTGGTAGACACGCGTTTTCTGTGACCTGATCAATCCACCTATCCATGCCCACACATACTCACTACAATTCACCCTTCATTTACTCTCTGTTATCTTGTCCTATTTTACCGCTTATTCTTTACATTGACATTTTCTGTTTCTTTTCTTTACTTTCTCTTGGTGTATCATAAATCATTTGATAGAGACCTACGGTCCCCCTCTTGTTCATTGACCGATTTCAATGCAAGAGTCGCATATATAGTCTTTTCTTTATAATTGCATTTGTACATTGATCTTATTTAGTACAAATTATTAGAAATATCTCTTGTCCTATCTATCTTCCTACATTTTCCCCTTTTTTCCTCTATCATACACTGTTTCAACACAGTACAACAAAATTCTGGTTTTGTTTTGTTCCTTACGTCATATAGGAATTTTCATAATTGATACATATATATTTACTCTATGTAACAATTTTCCTCCTATCTCGGTTTTCGTTATTTTCCCTTTAGTCCAACTTACACTGATTCAATTCAGGGCTAAAACTGCTTTTTCTATTTGTTTGTTTTGTTTTCCTTTAGTCAGACAATTACTGATTCAATTCAGGGCTAAAGTTTTTGTTATTTTGTTGTTTTCCTTTAGTCAGACAAATAACTGATTCAATTCAGGGCTAAAGTTTTTATTTGTAGTTACTTATTATTATTTTTGTTGCTTTTCTTTAGTCAGATAAATACCGATTTAATTCAGGGCTAAAGTTTTTTATATCCTACACTTCTTTGCACAGTGATCGCATTCAGTGCAAAGAGTGAGTATGTCATTTTGTTGCTTTCTTTGCTATATTGGTTTTATTCAAGGCAATTAAATGCCTGTGTTTGCTTTTGTTTTCGTACTCATTTTTGAGTTGCTTTAGTTTTCTCTTTCTCTTTCCCAGTTCATACATCTGTCATCTATTTATTTCCTACACACATTCGATGCTGGGATCCGTCTTGTCTACTCCCCGGGGTTGCGATGCGCCCAGTCAAGGACCCATCACCCTCCTGTCCATGACGTGGGCGGGCCCTGGCCTTGGCGCATCGGCGTCATGCTCCCCACATCCCATCTGCGGCATCTATGCCGCCGCATACCGGACGTTCGGTGGTTCTCCATCTCCGGGCTCGGGCGCTGTGTGGGATGATGGGCGGCCGCACTGATTGGCTGTCCCTTCCCTCCCCTCACCGCGTCATCACGCCCGCGCATGACGTTGGCGTGAGCGCGCCCCTGACCCGCAGCAACAAAAGGCGGTCTCTGGCCGGGCAACTTGTGATCTCGTCATGCATTTGAGACATCTGGTTCGGCTTGGCACTCACCACACAGGTAATTCCCTTACATTCTGTCACTCTGGTTCATCCACATTTGCAATGGCTTCACAACTGCACATACACTCCATCCTACCAACATACTCCCACACTTTTTATATCTGTTAGCTCCTCTCCACACACTCATAGCTTAGCAATGCCGCTCTCACTCATCCCATCCCTATCACATTTAGATAATAGCTCACATACCTTCCCTTATTTTTCCACAGTTTTTTTCCACACTCTCTAGCCTCGCCAGATGTCCCTGCCTGCCGGCTTTCGTGGGTGCTTGTGTCACTCGGGCTGCCTTGGCTGACGGTTTGATGAGGTGTGCTTTCTGCCTCAACCCCGGGGAAGAGTCTATGGACCCAGACCATTATTGCATCTTAACACATAGATCATCATTAATTAATGCATTACTTGTGAGTATTTAGAAATTTAAATTTTCAGTGTATCTCTCCTACAAATATCTGTCCATACATTAATAGATATCTCATTGTCTCAATACAGTCAAATTGCATCGGACTCCTGATGATTGGTTTCAAGCCAAGAAACGCGTTGAGTTAATAACTATTGATGCACCTATTTACTGTACAATGTATTTTTTCTTGCAACTGTACAACCAGTATTGGAACTTTGTTGGTTAATATACTGTCGTTAACATGTTCAACTATGGTCTAAGATGTGTACTTTTATGATTGTATCTGGTTTAAGTACCTATGCTATTAAACTTTTATACCATGATTATCCTACAATACTATCTGTGGATATTATGTTATATAGCACTCATCTTTACTATCTACACCTCAACACATACCATTCAATACAACACACTCACCAACATGCCTCATGCAAAGTGCCGCTTCTATCCTCCTATTTCTTTAAAACAAAACAGTATTGTTGCTTGCAGGTGATTGGATGATATACATCAGCAGAGCTTATCCTCCTTTACTAAGATCTAGAGCAAATGCACTAGCAGTTCACAGTATATTTGCCTTTAGTAAATCAACACCAATGTGTAGGTGCCCCTGCTGCATCCCTGTGGCCTCACAGCCTTCCTGGTTATTACTCAAAGGAGTATTGGCTCCCCTACTGGAGTTATTGTGCTTGTACTAGACATGTGCAGAACGCAAACATTTGTTTAATTTCGGATAGATACATTATGTTACTATTTTTTTTTTTTGTTGATTCGTTTCAGAATTCATTTAGTTTAGTTTTGTTTCATTTAGTTTTGTTTGGTTTATTAATTTTCTAACTAATTTCACATTTTTGGAACAATTTGAATTCGGATCGGTCGAAAAATGATCAACCAATTCGAATTCTGTGTGAAGAATAGCTGGTTGTTAAGAAGCGGGCCAGGAAGCTGGCCATTGTGTCCTTAACAACCGATGATTTATCAGCTTTCCCCTGATGTAGATCCATCGTCAATCACGACCCCCCCACCCCAAAGCAACCCCCCCATGTTGAGGGCATTTAGCCTGGTATGGTTCAGAAGGGGGGGTAAGCGCCCCCCCCCTTTCCTGGCATGCTGGGCTGCATGCTCGTATAAGGGTCTGGCATGGATTTTGGGGGGCCGTTTTTTTTTCTTCAAATTTGGCATGGGGCTCCCCTTAAAATCCATGTCAGACACGAAGGGTCTGGTATGGTTAGGTTAAAAATAAGAGGTATCATGTTATGATACAGCGTAATCAATGTCAGCGTGTTTTTTTTTTGTAACGAGAATACTGAGAAAATTATATTAATAGATGTATTTTGTTGGATTGATAAAAGTCCCATTGTTCTTTAAATTGATGTTGTAAATGTTGGTACCCCAAAGAATACCTGTATGTCTCAGAATGGCGCTTAAACTGTTTGTTAGACCTCAATCTCCACCGAGAGAATTTACCTACTATTTACTTGCTAGTCATTGCCAAATACAGAATGGTGATATTTACTTCTCTTTTTTTTTTGGTTGTAGAGATCCTCTGCGGGGTTCATGAAATTTGTTTTGTAATGAAAAGAACGAAAGCAGCTAAATATGGACTTCCAATTTACATCTAATGTCTCATATGCTGAAGATTATTGAAGAAATTATGCAAAATAAGTTTAAAGTGGTAATAGCTGCCATATGGACTTCATGGAAATCATCCTATAAATAGATTTGAAAGAAATTCCAGAATAATAGGAGAATAATCAAGATTCAATATTTTATTTTTTACTCGTTGGCTGGAAATGAGGTCCTCGCTGATTGTTTTCAGCAATCCTCATTCATCTTGATTTGCTGGTTGGAAGCTGAAGAGTGTTGACTTTGAGTGGAGAGTGAAAACCAGTTTTGCTTTTGACTGCTGGTGATTGCCGTGTTTGCATTTTTGCCTTTTTGGGGTCTTTCCTTGCAGCTTTTTAACACCTTTTCTGTCACCTTTTAACTGAAGGAGGAGAAAGAGTTAACATGACTAAAATTTTAAAATCGGTGGCAGAGGAATATCTTTATTTTAGGGTTTTTGTTTGTCACAATGACCACAGGATAGATAAGCCCAGGTAAGAACTGGTTTTGAAGTTATGTCTTCAGACAAAGTCAGAATGTCAGCATTAAATGGTTTAAATTATGTTTTTAGATAATATCAACCATCAGTTAAAATACTAGTTTAGACTATGTCTGAGATGCTATATGTTTGTATAGGAATTATGTGTCATGTGATGAACTCTGTCCTCCCTCCCTCCCTCCTTTCTCTTTAAGTTGTGCAATATTCTTTGTCCATAATTAGTATAAAGATACGATCCTGACCATTAAAATTAAGCATTCATTGAACGACTCTCTTGTCTGCATTGGATGCTTCTGGAGCTCCAAAAGAATTTCACTGATTGTCCAGGTCTAAGCAGATTTAACCCTTATATTAACCACTTCAGCCCCGGAAAGATTTACCCCCCCACCTGCCCAAGCCATTTTTTGCGATATGGCACTGCGTCACTTTAACTGACAATTGCGCAGATGTGCGACCTTGTACCCAAACAACATTTATGTCCTTTTTTCCTACAAATAGAGCTTTCTTTTGGTGGTATTTGATCACCTCTGCGGTTTTTACTTTTTGCGCTCTAAACAAAAGAAGAGCGACGATTTTGAAAAAAAACACAATATTTTTTACTTTTTGCTATAATAAATATCCCACATTAAAAAAAAAAAAAATTCTTCATCAGTTTAGGCCGATATATATTCTTCTACATATTTTTGGTAAAAAAAATCGCAATAAGCATTTATTGATTGGTTTGCGCAAAAGTTATAGCGTCTACAAAATAGGGGATAGATTTATGGCATTTTTATGTTTTTTAATTTTTTTACTAGTAATGGCGGCAACTGTGACATTGCGGCGGACAGATCGGACACTTTTGACACATTTTTGGGACCATTGACATTTATACAGCGATCAGTGCTATAAAAATGCACTGATTACTGTGTAAATGTCACTGGCAGGGAAGGGGTTAACACTAGGGGGCGATCAAGGGGTTAAATGTGATCCCTCAGTGTGTGTTCTAACTGTGGGGGGATGGGACTGACTTGGGGAGGAGACCGATCGGTGTTCCTATATACTAGGAACACACGATCGGTCTCCTCACCCCTGACAGAACATGGATTTGTGCGTTTACACACACGTGCATTGGCTCCTTAGGGATGCGGCTGGCGCGCATGCGCCCCCTATACTTAATACTTAAAGCGCCTGCTGTACAGCTACGCCGATTTGCACAGGAGTGCCATTCTGCCCCGTCAATTGGTGGGCAGTCGGCAAGTGGTTAAACACTGCTCCCCCTAACAACTGGGAGAGCAGCCCATCTAGTAGGGGTGGTGAGGGGAGTGCAGGTAGGCCTAGACAGTTGGTGGTAATAGGGGCACACAAAGAGAAGGAGAGCGCCCAGCTGTTTTAGTATAGTACCGTTTTATTGGTTAAAAATCAAAGGTAGAAAGTATTTCACTCACAAATGGAGAAAGATTCTCACATGTACACCAACAGTTAGCCTCCTCTCCCAGCCTGTATGACTGGATGGGCTCCAGGACCCGATGAGCGGTATGGGATGCAATTCCTATCTTCGCTGCAGCGTCCCGCTGTGCGTTACAAGGAGCTGCGCATGCGCCCGGACCAACCAGCGCTGCGTGACATCACTCACAGCTGAGAAGGGAAGTGAAGTGGTGGGAGTGAATCGTCTGGCGGGCGGGTGGTGGCTATGACTACATGTTTCAGAGGAACAGCCTCCTTCTTCAGGTCACGCCTGGTAATAGGGGATTCTATAATCAGGACTGATAGAATAATTTGTCGCTAGGATCGCCTCAATTGCATGGTTTGCTGTCTCCCTGGTGCCAGGGTTTGGCATGTGGTGGACCAGGTTGATAAATTACTGGGAGGGATTGGGCGTGACCCAGCTGTCTTGGTCCATGTTGGAACCCATGACAGAATATATGGAAGGTGGAGGCTCCTTAAGAACCAATTTAAAGAACTAGGGTGCAAGTTGAAGGGAAGGACCTCCATGGTGATATTCTTTGAAATATTGCCTGTGCCATGCGCAAATACAGGAAAGGCAAGGGGTGATTAGAGAGCTGAATGCATGGCTAAAGACCTGGTGTAAGGAGGAGGGGTTGGGTTTTTAAAGCATTGGGCTGACTTTTCATTGGGGTGCAACCTATATGCTAAAGATGGTTTGCACATAAATGGTAGTAGGTCTACTGTGCTGGGGGAGAGGTTTTAGGGAAGGCTGGATGAGTATTTAAACTAGGATTGTGGGGGGGGGGGGGGTGAAATTGATTATAATGGGGCAGACAGGGTCAGATAGGGGTCATCCCCCATTGGTGTGAAATGGGGAAAGATGGGGGAGGGCTATGGCAGATGATGTTGGTATGATACTATTTGTATTAAAATAAAAAATATGCAACATACGTTTGCAAAATGTGACAATGAATTGTTTACCAATCCCAGAAGTTTGCCAAGCAAAATATCTTCATAAATGATATAGGGTCTGGGATTAAAAGTATCATTTCAGTCTTTGCAGATGACACCAAGCTATGCAGTGGAATAACGTCCTTACAGGATGTCTCCAATTTACAAGCCGACCTCAATGTACTGTCTAATTGGGTAACTAAGTGGCAAATGAGGTTTAATGTTGATAAATGTAAAGTTATGCACTTGGGGGCTAAGAATATGCATGCATACATACTAGGGGGAATACAATTGGGGGAATCAATGGTGGAGAAGGATCTGGGGGTTTTGGTAGATCATAAGCTCAATAATAGCATGCAATGCCAAGCTGCAGTTTTCAAAGCAAGCAAAGTCCTTTCTTGTATTAAGAGAGGTATGGACCCCAGAGAGAGAGATATCATTTTGCCCCTGTACAAATCATTAGTAAGACCTCATCTGGATTATGCAGTTCAGTTTTGGGCACCAGTTCTCAAAAAGAATATCGGGGAACTGGAGAAAGTGCAGAGAAGGGCAACCAAACTGGAAAGACTAGAGAAACTGAATCTATTCTAATGATGGAGCGATCACTTGTAAACAAACTGGCATCATGTCATGACGCCGGTTCCTCTCTCCCCTATGTGTACCTATCGATACAGTGTGAGAGGAGAGGGGGAGAGATCGGATGGCAGCAGCGCTGTGGGCTGGATCTGTAGTGCCCATAGCGCTGCTCTGTGACAATTGCAGTCACATCCAGCCAGCCATCCATCCATCCATGCTCAGCCATCCCTCCATACTCTGTAATACCCTGCAATACCCTGCCATACACAGCAATAACCTGCAATACTCTGCAATACCCTGCAATACCCTGCAATACCCTGAAATACCCCGCAATACCCTGCCATACTCTGCAATACCCTGCAATACTCTGCAATAACCTGCCATACCCTGCAATACTCAAAAAATTAATTTTTTGGAAAAAAATTCTCAAACTAAAATAAATAAAGTAAAATGAACAATAAAAAAAATAAATTTAAAGCGCCCCTGTCCCCGTGTGCTCGCATGCAGAAGCGAACGCATACGTAAGTCCCGCCCACATATGAAAACGGTGTTCAAACCACACATGTGAGGTATCGCTGTGAACGTTAGAGCGAGAGCAATAATTTTGGCTCTCGACCTCCTCTGCAACTCAAAACATGTAACCAGTAAACATTTTTATAGCGTCGCCTATGGGGATTTTCAAGTAGCGAAGTTTGGCCCCATTCCACTAACGTGTGCAATTTTGAAGGGTGACATGTTAGGTATCTATTTACTCGGCGTAACTTTATGTTTCACATTATGTAAAAACATTGGGCTAAGTTTACTGTTTTGATGTTTTTTTTAAGCACAAAAAAAGACGCATTTGAAAAATTGCTGCGCAAATACTGTGAGATAAAAAGTTGCAACGACCACCATTGTATTCTCTAGGGTCTTTGCTAAAAAACATATATAATGTTTTGGGGTTCTATGTAATTTTCTAGCAAATAAATGATGATTTTTACATGTAAGAGAGAAATGTAAGTATTGGCCTGGGTGCTCCAGAACGCCTGAAGATGCTCCCTGCATGTTGGGCCTATGTATGTGGCCACACTGTGTAAAAGTCTCACACATGTGGTATCGCCGTACTCGGGAGTAATAGCAGAATGTGTTTTGGGGTGTAATTTATGGTATGCATATGCTGTGTGTGAGAAATAACCTGCTAATATGACAATTTTGTGAAAAAAAATGAAAAACAAAAACCTTGATTTTGCAAAGAATTGTGGGGAAAAATGACACTTCAAAAAACTCACCATGCATCTTTCTACATACCTTGGAATGTCTTCTTTCCAAAACTGGGTCATTTGGAGGGTATTTGTACTTTTCTGGCATGTTAGGGTCTCAAGAATATAGATAGGCTGTCAGTACTTCAGGTGTGATCAATTTTCAGATATTGCACCATAGCTTGTGGACTCTATAACTTTCACAAAAACCAAATAATATACACCAACTTGTACTTATTTTTACCAAAGATATATAGCGGTATAAATTTTGGCCAAAATTTATGAAGAAAAATTACTAATTTGCTAAATTTTATAACAGAAACAAAGAAAAATTCATTTTTTTACCGAATTTTCAGTCTTCTTTCTTTTATAGCGCAAAAAATAAAAAACCCAATGGTGATAAAATACCACCAAAAGAAAGCTCTATTTGTGTGAAAAAAAGGACAAAAATGTCATATGGGTACAGTGTTGTATGACTGAGTAATTGTCATTCAAAATGTGAGAGCACAGAAAGCTGAAAATTGGTCTGGTTAGGAAGGGGGTTTAAGTCCCCAGTGGTCAAGTGGTTAAGAGAGGCCTGGATTCTTTCCTAAATA
This sequence comes from Lithobates clamitans, assembly GCA_037952925.1. Taxonomy (NCBI): domain Eukaryota; kingdom Metazoa; phylum Chordata; class Amphibia; order Anura; family Ranidae; genus Lithobates; species Lithobates clamitans. The sequence continues at coordinate 1,879,635 of JBBGZY010000385.1, forward strand.
TACACAATATAACTGGGTACTAACATTTATAAGTAGAGTTGATCCAGGGAAAATCCGATGCCTCTCGGGGATCAGGAAGAAATTTTTTCCCCTACTATAGCAAACTGGATCATGATTTGCTGGGTTTTTTTGCCTTCCTCTGGATCAACTGGGGGTATAGGATTGTGTATATGGGATTATATATTTTTTTTTGGTTGAGCTAGATGGACTTGTGTCTTTTTTCAACCTGACTAACTATGTAACTATCTAGATTAGGGGTTACCAATATATTCAGTACGGGGGCCACATTGTATATGTTATATCCACAGGCTGAAAAAAGTCTATGTTATAAACTGATTATTAACCTAATTAACCTAACCGGCCATTTAATAGGTTTATGATGCTGGGAGGTGGGGCTTAAGATCACGTGACCGCTGGGATTGGCTATCACAGCAGTCATGTGGTCCAAAAACTTCTAATCGCAAGCAACGATTAGGAGCTTTTGGTTAGGCACCGGTAACACAGCTCTCAGCACGGCTGTATTGACAGCAATTCACAGAAATATACGGCCTCTCTGCGCCAAGGACCAGGCGTGGAGAGCCCGCATATTTGCGTGCGCCAGCGCCAAGGGGTTAACATTTTTAAATGAATGATAACCATGCCCCAAGAAATAGCTTCATATCAGAAGCCTCCCCCCAGTCCCATCAGAGCCCCCCTTTCACATCAGAGGCCCCCCTCCCCATCACGTATGCAGATAAGGGCTTCTGATATTTCTACAACTTTCTGATCTACGTACCTGCAAAAAAAATGATTAGTTAAGTGTTGTCAATAACGTTCAACTCTAGGTTTAAATTCCCTGTCTGCCTCCATCCTAAGTGTTGCTCCTTTCCCCTCCTAGAGGCCCCCTTGATATGTCTTTGGCTTTAATACTTACCTTACAAAGTCCTTGGGCCAGTCACATGATGCACTGAATCCTTATTTTCTTTGGATATTTTCCTGCCAGTGAATGACATTAGCACTACTTTCTGCAGCATTACAACGTATGTAGGGTGCCATGGTGACACCCCAGTGGACGGGTCCATGACATCCTACAATCACAGTATGTCCTCAGTCTTCTGGGTTGAATGATGCTTGGTGTCATTCAACTTGGAAGACTAAGGGCATCTTGTGGTAGAGAACAGGTATTGCAGCTCTATTAGTGTGGAGATGAATCTTGAAGCCAGAGCTGCTCTTTTACTAAAAACACTGGCTAGGGCTCCTTAAAAAAAGATGCTGGAGTTTGTAAGGATTTTAACTAAACAATAATGCTGGACATCTTCCAGCCAGGAAATTGGGTGGGCTCTATCTGATTTGCTGAAGCTTCTAATGCACATTCTGAAATGAAATCAGAGTAGACTATTTCAGTAAAGATGTGCCAACTGTGCAAGACTTAAGGGAAGGCTGGTGGGCAGATTAAAAAAAAAAAAAAAAGCAAATAAATAGATAGGCAGCCAGTGGTGGCTGGTGCTCAATTTGGGGGGGGGGGGGGGCGCAAAAATGAAAAATTGAAAAATTCTGAAAAAAAAAACATCAATTGCAGCCTTACTGTGCCCATCAAATGCAGCCACTGTGCCATCAAAGCAGCCACTGTGCCATCAAACGCAGCCACTGTGTCCATCAAATGCAGCCACTGTGCCCATCAAACGCTGCCACTGTGCCCAATCAAACGCCGCCACTGTGCCTAATCAAACGCCACCACTGTGGCACATCAAACACCACCACTGTGCCCCATCAAATGCCGCCACTGTGCCCCATCAAATGCCGCCCTTGTGACCCACCAAATGCCGCCACTGTGCCCATCACATGCCGTCACTGTGTCCCATCAAATGCCGCCACTGTGTCCCATCAAATGCCGCCACTGTGCCCCATCAAATGCCACCACTGTGGCCCATCAAATGCCGCCACTGTGCCCAACAAATGCTGCCGCTGTGCCCATCAAAAGTTGCCACTGTGACCCCCCTGCCCCCTTGCCATCTGCCCGGCACTTACCCTATCTTGATGGCGGGTCAGACAGCGGGTGACGGCAACGAGCTGTGGGACCTTGCAGCGGCACAGACAGTGGCTCCTGTGTCCTCCATGCATCTCCTCCCCTCCTCCTGATAGGCATCAAATCGCAATGCCTGTCCGTTCAGTCAATCAGGTGACAGGTATCAGACCCGCGCTACCCGATCGGTAGAGAGGCGGTTCAGTGTTAGAAAAGCGAATATTCATTCGCAACGCCACTGGTAGGTGCAAAGGCATTCTTAAAAATCTGTGGGCAGGACAGTGGCTAAGTAGTTAGCACTTTCACCTCGCAGCATGAGGGTCGTTGGTTAGAATCCAAACCATGGCACTACCTGCTTAGAGTTTGCATGTTCTTCCTGTGCCTGTGTGGGTTTCCTTCCACACTCCAAAAACATGCTGGTAGGGAAATTGGCCCTAGTATGTATATGAATTAGGGACCTTAGATTGTAAGCTCTATGAGGGCAGGGACAAATTGCCCCATAATAACAATGTGAAAGAAGTTTGTTTGAAATCTTTGCAAATTTAGTAAAAATAAAAAAACAAAAAAATGTGCATAAATATTCACAGCCTTTGCTCAATACTTTTTTTGAAGCACCTTTGGCACCAATTACAGCCTCCATTTTTCTTTTGGTTATGATGTTACAAGCTTTGTACACCCATTTGTTGTCAGTTTCTCCCATTCTTCTTTGCAGGACCTCTCAAGCTCCAATAGGTTGAATGGGGAGCGTTGGTGCACAGCCATTTTCAGATCTCTCCAGAGATGTTCAATCAGGTTCAAGCCTGGGCTCTGGCTGGGCCACTCAAGGACATTCACAGAGTTGTCCCGTAGCCACTCCTTTGTTATCTTGGCTGTGTGCTTAGGGTCGTTGACCTTTTGGAAGATGACCCTTCGCCCCAGTGTGAGATCCAGAGTGCTCTGGAGCAGATTTTTATCAAGGATGTCTCTGTACATTGCTGCATTCATCTTTCCCTCTATCCTGACTAGTCTCCCAGTTGCTTCCACTAAGATACATCCACACAGCATGATGCTGCAACCACCATGCTTCACTGTAGAGATGGTATTGGCCAGGTGATGAGCAGTGCCTGGTTTCCTCCAGACATGATGCTTGCTAATCAGACCACAGAATTTTCTTTCTCATGGTCTGAGAGTCCTTCAGGTGCCTTTTGGCAAACTCCAGGCGGGCTGTCATGTGCCTTTTACTGAGGAGTGGCTTCTGTCTGGCCACTCTACCATACAGGCCTGATTGGTGGGGTGCTGCAGAGATGGCTGTTCTTCTGGAAGGTTCCCCTCTCTCCACAGAGAAATGCTGGAGCTGTGTCAGAGTGACCATCGGGTTCTTGGTCACCTCCTTGACTAAGGCCCTTCTCCCTCAATCGCTCAGTTTGACCGGGTGGCCTGCTCTAGGAAGATTCCTGGTAGTTCCAAACTCCTTCCCTTTACGGATGATGGGGGACACTGTGCTCAATGGAACCTTCAATGCTGCAGAAACTTTTCTGTACCCTTCCCCAGATCTGTGCCTCAATACAATCCTTTTCTCTGAGGTCTACAGACAATTCCTTGGACCTAATGGCTTGGTTTGTGCTCTGACATGCGCTGTTAACTGTGGAACCTTATATAGTGTAGAGAGGTGTGTGCCTTTCCAAATCATGTCCAACCAACTGAATTTACCACGGGTGGAACACAATCAATTTGTAGAAACATCTCAAGGATAATCAATGGAAACAGGATGCACCTGAGCTCAATTTTGAGTGTCATGGCAAAGGCTGTGAATACTTATGTACATGTGATATTTTTCATTTTTTATTTTTTATAAATTTACAAATATTTCAAACAAACTTCTTTCACGTTGTCATTATGGGGTATTGTTTGAATTTTGAGAAAAAATTTAATTTAATCCATTTTGGAATAAGGCTGTAACATAACAAAATATGGAAAAAGTGAAGCGTTTTGAATACTTTCCGGATGCATTGTAAGTACCTAATATTAAATAAGTAATAAACAAAAATCACGCTTGCAATGGTCCCAGCATATGAATTTTTTGTTTTGTTTCCAGCTATTTGCACAGAGACATAGCCATTGCCAGAAAGACAAAAGTTAAATGATGGCACGGTAGCGGGATTACTTAGAATAACTTCTGTAAATAAAATCCATATAAGATTCATTAGTTTAAAGGTAAAAAACTAAGCTGCAGAGAAAGAGCCGAGTGAATTACATTTTAATTAGCGGAATAAAAATGTTGTTTGATCCATCACTTTTTTTTTTTTGTTAGCTTATAATTAAAATAATTATTTCTGCTTAATGTAGATAGTTCTACTCTCATGAGAAGCCATTTGTTCTGGAATGTGGAATCATTAGTCGGAATGTGATAAAGGCACGCAGAAACATAAAGAGGATAAATGATTTTGAAATGGATTTAAAGTGAAACTCACTTTTAGGGCCCAATCATAACAGCGTATGCACTTTATGGTGCGCATACGGCACACTGGTGTGCATCATGACACATTTTACTTTTTCTGTTTTTAAACTTTCTTAATCACTTGGCAAAGATTAAACAAATCTTAGGGGTGGATTTACTAAATCCAAAGACTGAGCACTTTGCAAGAGCAGTTGCTCCAGAGCTTAGTAAAAGTAATGTTTTCTTTATTCTACTTGCATGTGATTGGGTACTCTTTGCAAAGTGACGCTTCATCTCATTTACTAAACTCTGGAGCAACTGCACTTACAAAGTGCACAGTCTATTTGCCTTTAGTAAATCAATCCCTTAACGTCTGAACACAGTTTTGCAACTGTGACATGTGTCAATAAAACTGTACATATGATACTTAGTGTATCCAGTTGGATTATGCATTGTTCATTTAAGGACAAATTGGGATTCGTTTGGTGATAGCCGGTAATGGTTTGCGAATTTGGTTTCCCTTTCCTATTTGAACTGCAGCAAATGAACACCTCTAATCACTGAGGAAGCAAATATATTCTGGGAAACGTGTTGGAACAGAATATCTGGAATTATAAATATCAACTCATGTTTAGCTGCTTAACTGACCGGGCGGTGGTTCAGTTATCCTGACTGGACGTCATATGACATCTTTCAGGATAACTGCCTGCGCGCACCCGTGGGGGCATGCAGCGCGGCGATCGGTCGTGCGGCATGTCAGTCTGACACACTGATACACAGATCTCGGTAAAGAGCCTCTGACAGAGGCTCTTTACCACGTGATCAGCCGTGTCCAATCACGGCTGATCACAGTGTAAACAGGAAAAGCTGTGTATCGGCTTTTCCTCACTCACGTCTGACAGACGCGAGTAGAGGAGAGCCGATTGGTGGCTCTCCTGACAGGGGGGTCTGCGCTGATTATCAGCTCAGCCCCCCCACGGATGCCCACACTGGACCACCAGGGACTCCACCAGGGATGGCCACCACGGATGGATGACTAGGTATGCCACCCATGGCCACCAGGGATGCCACACAGTGCCCAAAATATGCCAATCAGTGCCCACAAATGGTGCCAGTCAGTGCCCATTACTAATGCCTGCCAGTCTCCTTATCAGTGATGCTCATCAGTGCCATCTATCAGTATCCATCAGTGCCACCCATCAGTGTCCAGCAGTGCCATCTATCAGTATCCATCAGTGCCACCCATCAGTGTCCAGTAGTGCCACCTATCAGTGCCCATCCGTTCCCACCTATCAGTACCCATCACTGCCGACCCGTGCTACCTATCAGTCCCACCTATAAGATCCCATCAGTACAGCCTTTCAGTGCCCATCAGTCCTGCCTATGAGTGCCCATCAGTGCCACCTATGAGTGCCCATCAGTGCTGCATACCAGTGCCACCTATCAATGCTGCCTATCAGAGCCGCCTATCAGTGCCCATTATCAGTGCCACCACATTGGTGCCACCTCATCAGTGTTGTTTGGGTACAGTGTAGCATGACCGCGCAATTGTCAATCAAAATGCAACAGCACTGAAAGCTGAAACTTGGTCTGGGCAGGAAAGGGGTGTAAGTGCCCTCTATTGAAGTGGTTAAGGAATATTTTGTATGGTCACTTTGACCCAACCAATGTTTTTATCTATGTGTAATAAAGCTGTATTTCTACTTTTTTTATAAATAGTTGATTATTGTATTACCGCACTGACAACTCCACCGCCATTAAAGTCCTATACTGTATAGTAGTGGGTTCCCCCCTCAAATGTGCTTTTCTTACAATTGTTAGCTGGGATGTAGTTGTGGATGGTTGTCCCAAGAGCTGGTATATACAGTATATCTTTACTGTAAATGGTAATGGATATCTCTTTATTTTATTATAACATCAAAAGAAAAACTGCCCCAAAATAATTTAAAAAAAAAAAAAAAGTTTTTTTTTTTAATTTAGTTGTATATTTCTTGCTATTACCATCACCTACCATCAAAGAATAACCCAAAAAAATTCTCCTACTCCTGACGAATAGCAGTAATACCACATATGTGTATGTTATTTGTGGCTTGTGGCCGAGTTCACACTGATCCGACACGGAAGTCGGACGATTTCCGATCGGACTTTGCCCTGTGACTTCATGTCTAACTTCCATGTGACTTCAATGAACAGGATCCGACTTTGATCCGACCATACCATGACCTTTGAGTCTGGTAAAAAACTTGAGAGGGAACCCCATGCCAACTTAAAAAAAAAAAAAAAATGGTGTGGGTCCCTCCCTCAAGACCACACCAGACTCAACAATGTCTGCCAGTTCTTATAAAGTCATGGGGCGTGGCCATAAGGTGAAATAACCATGAGACCCTGCCCCTTGTGACATCACCGGATGGCTACGCCCCATTGAGACAGCAGCGATGGAGAAGACCAGAGGAAGAACATATTGGTGGCGGAACCGGAGAAAGAAGACACATTGAAGCTACGACGGGGGACATTCTTCATTTGTCAAAAACCATCTCTAGGCTACACTGCTTTTTTGAGGGGGTGAATTGGTAGGGGTACAATGTACCCCATACTCATTCACATGGGAGGGCAGGATCTTCCAGATTCCGATAAGCCCCCTGCCTGCAGACTCTCACAACCACCACCCAAAAGCACCCCCCCCATGTTGAAGGCATGTGGCCTGGTATGGTCCAGGAGGGGGACCCCCACCCTCTTCCATTTTAGCAGCCAGTGCACATAAGGCCTTTAATGAATTGTTGCAATTTAAAAATAAAGATAAGGCAAAACTAAAGACAAACTTTTTTTTAGTTTTGGATAGAGTGAAGAGGGATTAGAGCACCTGTCAGGTTTTTATTGCTGTCTGTGTCACTGTTAGAGAGATCCACCTTCTCTTTTTGTCCTGTTTTCCCCGAAAGTGAAAGAAAATCTCAAATTTTGGGTTGTCACCAATAAAGGGGAAGTCTTCCAATGGGGACACCAGTTCTGTGACAACCAGGGATTCCCCCACTTTGCTGGGACTTCCTGTCACTTTTTGGCTATCAAACAGGAAATGAAGGGAAATCTCCCTAATGGGATGCAGATTGCAAAGAAAAAACTCTATCCAAAATAAACAAAAAAGTTATAGACCAACAAAGAGAAACCCCCGCGATTGCCCAAAAAACATATATCAAAATGGGTGCAGCTTAATCACTACAGTGTGTTCAATCACTTGCTGTAAATCAAAAACTCTAACAAAGTGCAGTACACCCACAAATGTATCTACAATAAAGCTACATAGAGCTAATAGCGCTAAGCAGAATTGTGTGCGTGAAAAAATGTGTCAACAAGTCAAAACATAAATGTGAAAGGTTTAACATTTTTATAGCTATGAATTATCATTTCATGCAAATGTGAATTTTTTTTTTATAAATATAGTCACTTATGCTTCTTTCGAAAAAATTATTCCAAAACTTGTGTGAAATCGTGCTTCAAACGAATTATTTCACCACAGTGTACAACCATTTCTCAATGTGGCCCCTTACCTCAAATTTAGACCTACACAAAGGTAAGGTCTAAAGCGCTTGTCCCAATAACCTGAGAGTGGTCTCACGAAACGCGTTGGGTACTACTGATGCTTGTATATCATTTTGATGCCTGAACACTGTTTCTTATATACAATTAATTTACCAATGTATGTGGATAGTTTTCTCTTCACACTGTATGTATACCTTATCATCCTGCATTTATTGCTGTTGTGTTTTACATGCACAACAATTTGCAATAAATCTATATTTTTTATATACTCATATGTTCCTTGGCTAACCATTCTCACCTCATTCAAAGTCCCAGGGCGAATCCTATATATATGTAATGTATTGGGGATGGAGGTGATGTTGGGGTGACACCAGACCTTCTATTATGTTTCTATGCAACTCGGGTGGAAGACACCCATTTAGCCCAAACTTGGTCTGCTGCCACCAATAGCCATTACTCATTTATATCAGTACACATTTATGATTTGGCCGTGTTGGATTACACATTGGCAGGGGGTGTTCTTGGGTTGGGACCGTTCTCTCTCGCTGCTCCTTGTCGGTAGCGGTGTCCCACCATCCAGCTCGGGAGCTGCGATATGTGCAAGGGGGGTCTTCTGACCTCCTGTTGTCCCCTCCCGCCTGTCAAGACGGGCGGGGCCACCCAAATATCGACGTCATGTTTTCCAGCGGGTGGCGCCCAGTTTATCTGCACTTGCAGGATCTTTTTGACACATATACAGTCAGGTCCATAAATATTGGGACATCGACACAATTCTAATCTTTTTGGCTCTATACACCACCACAATGGATTTGAAATGAAATGAACAAGATGTGCTTTAACTGCAGACTTTCAGCTTTAATTTGAGGGTGATTCACCTGATTTGGATGTAAATACCCTCAAATTAAAGCTGAAAGTCTGCAGTTAAAGCACATCTTGTTCGTTTCATTTCAAATCTATTGTGGTGGTGTATAGAGCCAAAAAGATTAGAATTGTGTCGATGTCCCAACATTTATGGACCTAACTGTATATATTTTTTTTTACTATTTTTTAGCAGTCATTCATTATGGACAAGGTGAGACCCCTAGGGACATCTGCACGTACCAAAGCCATGTCGGTCCTCTGTTTGTTCCCCTGTTGGGGTTACCTGTTGCTCCGCCTCCTCAGCTCCCGAGCTGGATGTTTATTGCTGTCGCCGCCTGTGGAGTCAGTGAATGAGGACTTGGCCCAGCCCACTGGTGAGTATGGGGTCTCACACTTAGACCCCTATGACCACTCACCTCCCTGCCAATTTTGTGTAACATACATTTATTTGGTTTACTTCTTGTATTGCAGATATATTAAAGCATCTACCCCTGAAGAAGCGAGGTCGCGCAAAACGCATCGGGTACTACTGATGCTTGTATATAATTTTGATGCCTGTACACTGTTTCTTATATACAATTTATTAACCAATGTATGTGGATAGTTTTCTCTTCACACTGTATGTATACCTTATCATCCTGCATTTACTGCTGTTGTGTTTTACATGCACAACAATTTGTAATAAATCTATATTTTTTATATACTCATGATATGTTCTTTGGCTAACCATACTCACCTCATTCAAAGTCCCAGGGCGAATCCTATGTATATATATGTATTGTATTGGGGATGGAGGTGATGTTGGGGTGACACCAGGCCCTCTATTATGTTTCTTAGTAACCTGAGTGATGTACTTCACAAATATCTGGTAGCTGGTATTGTATATGACCCTCTTAAGTGGCAAATACTCCCAATGCCATGAATGCAGGTGAAAAAGTAAAAAAGTAAAAAGACTTTCATGGTGCAGTATCAAAGACTACTCAAGATGTATGAAAAGTGTACTTGTACCATTTAGTGCACCAGATAATTCACATAAAGCATAAATGGTAAAAACCATGGCCCCCTTAAGGATGCAACCAGGCCCTCTGACGCATTTCATCACGAGACCCGTGACTAAATCATAGGAAAAAGGGGGGGGGGGGGGGACGTCTGCTTGTATTTATACTTGCCCATGATCTTTCATCACTTCCGGTAATGATGAAGATGGAGAAACTGATATATCAAACAAATCAATAAATCCAACAAGCAGGAAAATCTTACTGTGTGAATACAAGTGTATCCAACTGTTTATCCCCCTTGTGACAGTGTAATTAGCTTTTATCTTTTCAGGTAATTTGTGGTAAAGCGAGGAAAGAAGTACCCTGTAGTGTAATGATGTGCTTTTACTAAGCAATAATGTTGCATATACAAACTACTTACAGCTGTAGCAACTGGAAAACAAGATACAGGACATAGAGAGTACTTATGCATACAACACACATGCACACACTATCTAAACCTCCTAACAAAAAAGCATTGACAATACCCTATATGCTATAGGCATACACTAAGAGGTCATTTAGGTTGCATTAAAGCTTTCTGCGATTTTCGTAGCCAACAGGACTCCGGGAATCTGCAGCAATTGCAGGAAACCGTGTTCTTGGTACCGTTTCTATCTTATAGTGTGGCTTCTACTGTTATCTCCACTAGCAGTGTCTTACAGTATTTGGTCTTATGGAGTCCCCCTTCCAGTCCCCCTTCCAGCTTGTGCTACTGCCCTTTTATTTAGAACGTTTGGGTAGCCATTCCCACATGGGTGTATCTCTTTGTAACTCTTCCTTTCAGCATCAGGTATTCTGGGAGAAGCATTTTCAAACTATAGATGGCACTCTAGTATTATATATACCATGGGTCAAATATCTCAAAATTTCAAGCTACTGTTAAAACCTATTGACATAGCTTTGAGTCAAATGTTTGAAAAAAGCTCATCTAAAACAATGGCAATAGTTAAAAACATGTACATTGCTCAGATATACAAGAATTATTTTTACCCATTGTATTGGAAGACAGCAAATGCGTTGTTCTAATGGCATTTGTTCCCATTTGGTCCTGAAAAAAAACAGAGATGTTTTATGTCTGAAAAAACACAGAAGCTATAGCACACAATGGTTTGCATATATAGTTACATAGTTAGCGAGGTTGAAAAAAGACACAAGTCCATCAAGTCCAACATATGTGTGATTATGTGTCAGTATTACATTGTATATCCCTGTATGTTGCTTTCGTTTAGGTGCTTATCTAATAGTTTCTTGAAACTATCGATGCTCCCCGCTGAGACCACCGCCTGTGGAAGGGAATTCCACATCCTTGCCGCTCTTACAGTAAAGAACCCCTCTTTTCTTCTCATTTTAATGAGTGGCCACAAGTCTTGTTAAACTCTCTTCTGCGAAAAAGTTTTATTTCTATTGTAGGGTCACCAGTACGGTATTTGTATATTGAAATCATATCCCCTCTCAAGCGTCTCTTCTCAAGAGAGAATAAGTTCAGTGCTCGCAACCTTTCCTCATAACTAAGATCCTCCAGACCCTTTATTAGCTTTGTTGCCCTTCTTTGTACTCGCTCCATTTCCAGTACATCCTTCCTGAGGACTAGTGCCCAGAACTGGACAGCAGGTGCGGCCGGACCAGAGTCTTGTAGAGCGGGAGAATTATCGTTTTATCTCTGGAGTTGATCCCCTTTTTAATGCATGCCAATATTCTGTTTGCCTTGTTAGCAGCAACTTGGCATTGCATGCCATTGCTGAATGCATCAACTAGGACCCCCAGGTCCTTTTCCATCCTGGATTCCCCCAGAGGTTCTCCCCCCTGTGTATAGATTGCATTCATAATTTTGCCACCCAAATGCAATATTTTACATTTTTCTACATTGATTTTCATCTGCCATGTAGTTGCCTACCCCATTAATTTGTTCAGATCTTTTTGCAAGGTTTCCACATCCTGCGGGGAAGTTATTGCCCTGCTTAGCTTAGTATCGTCTGCAAATACAGAGATTGAACTGTTTATCCCATCCTCCAGGTCGTTTATGAACAAATTAAATAGGATTGGTCCCAGCACAGAACCCTGGGGAACCCCACTACCCACCCCTGGCCATTCCGAGTACTCCCCATTTATCACCACCCTCTGAACTCGTCCTTGTAGCCAGTTTTCAATCCATGTACTCACCCTATGGTCCACGCCAACGGACCTTATTTTGTACAGTAAACGTTTATGGGGATCTGTGTCAAATGCTTTTGCAAAATCCAGATACACCACATCTACGGGCCTTCCTTTATCTAGATGACAACTCACCTCCTCATAGAAGGTTAGTAGATTGGTTTGGCAAGAACGATTCTTCATGAATCCATGCTGATTACTGCTAATGATACCGTTCTCATTACTAAAATCTTGTATATAGTCCCTTATCATCCCCTCCAAGAGTTTACATACTATTGATGTTAGGCTAACTGGTCTGTAATTCCCAGGGATGTATTTTGGGCCCTTTTTAAATATTGGTGCTACATTGGCTTTTTTCCAATCAGCTGGTACCATTCCAGTCAGTAGACTGTCTGTAAAAATTAGGAAAAACGGTCTGGCAATCACTTGACTGAGTTCCCTAAATACCCTCGGATGCAAGCCATCTGGTCCCGGTAATTTATTAATGTTAAGTTTCTCAAGTCTAATTTTAATTCTGTCCTCTGTTAACCATGGAGGTGCTTCCTGTGTTGTGTCATGAGGATAAACACTGCAGTTTTGGTTACTGAAGCCCCCCGATTCACTCGTGAAGACTGAGGAGAAGAATAAATTCAATACCTTCGCCATCTCCCCATCCTTTGTAACCAGATGTCCTTCCTCATTCTTTATGGGGCCAATATGGTCAGTCCTCCCTTTTTTACTGTTTACATACTTAAAGAATTTCTTGGGATTTTTTTTGCTCTTCTCCGCTATGTGTCTTTCATGTTCTATCTTAGCCGTCCTAATTGCACCCTTACATTTCTTGTTGCATTCTTTATAAAGTCTGAATGCTGAGGATGATCCCTCAACCTTGTATTTTTTGAAGGCCTTCTCCTTTGCTTTTATATGCATTTTTACATTGGAGTTAAGCCATCCAGGACTTTTGTTCGCCCTTTTAAATTTATTACCCAATGGGATACATTGGCCAATGCCCTTATTTAATATACTCTTAAAGCAAACCCATCTCTCCTCCGTATTCTTTGTTTCTAATATTTTATCCCAATTTATGCCTTTTAGCAAGGTTTGTAGTTTAGGGAAGTTGGCTTTTTTGAAATTCAGTGTCTTTGTATTCCCTTTATGTTTCCTATTTGTGTGATTTATACTGAAACTAATTGACCTGTGATTGCTGTTACCTAAATTGCCCCGTATTTCCACATCAGTGATCAGGTCTGTATGGTTGGTAATCAGAAGATCCAGTAATGTTTTATTTCTAGTTGGTGCGTCTACCATTTGACCCATAAAATTGTCCTGCAAGACATTAAGGAACTCGCGAGCCTTAAATAAATGCGTGGTTCCCTCCGCCCAGTCTATGTCTGGATAATTAAAATCCCCCATTATGATAACACTTCCCATCCTTGCTGCTAATCCAAATTGTGATAGGAGATCTGTCTCCACTTCCTCCCTCAGGTTAGGGGGCCTATAGCATACTCCCAGTATTATTTTCCCCTTAGCTTCATCCCTTTGGAGCTCTACCCATAAGGATTCCACCTCCTCCCTAGCTCCCTGATATTCCTACAAAATCCAAATCCTCCTAGTACAACAGTATCTCTAGTTCACCCATCTTGTCCGCCATGCTCCTGGCATTGGTGAACATGCCATATAGTTTAGACCAGTCGCATATTTTCCTCATATTGGGTGTTTCGAGATTGCAACTAGGACTTGCTACTATACTTATCTTGTGTTTTTGTGCTTTGGCCAACCTACCACTAATGCCCCCTATACTATCCTCTGGAATATCTTCCACGCTGACTATCTCTACCTCTGGACCCTCCCCCCCATCGCCTAGTTTAAAAAACCCCTCTAACTTTTTGGCCATCTTCATTCCCAGCAGATCTGCACCCTCCGCATTTAGGTGCAGTCTGTCCCTTCTATAGTAGTATAGTAGTATATGTGACAGGGCATGTGAAACTTAACACCCAGGTGCTGCATATATACATCGCCTTCCTGTTCTAGGGGGCACTTAGTTGGTGCCCCATGAACTGTGACCAAGTTTCACTGACAGCTCAGGGTCAAATAGTGACAGTCAGAACTCAGAATGCGGTGCACCAAATGATGTCAGCCCTGTGCCACCCATTTAAAGCTCTGGCTCCGGCAGACATAAAGGGGGTTAACTGATTGCCGACCGTATAACATAGATATACGGCGGCAAGGGGGCTTGGCTGCACCAGTTAGGTGCAAGGGGGGTCAGCTGCACCAGTTAGGTGCAAGAGGGTTCGGCTGACACTTCCAGGTAGGGGGCCCGCATGCGTGCCACTGGTGACCCAGCCGCGCTGTGATTAAACACAGCAGATGTTGATCACCAGGTGCCAGCCAATGGATTACCGCCAGTATCCGGCGATCATCATGAATTTACACAGGACAGAGCCCTAGCTATGTAAACAAGGTAGAGCCCTGTCTTGTCAGCGGGGAAGTAATCGATTTTCATTCCGAGCAAAGCAAGGAATAAAATCCATTACTTGCTCTAGTAAAAGCACCACACAAAGTACACATAAACACTGGCTAGACACATATTTAACTTTTTGATCGCTCCTAATGTTTAACCCCTTCCCAACCAATGTCATTAGTACAGTGACAATGTATATTTTTAGCACTGATCACTGTATTAGTGTCACTGGTTCCCAAAAAGAGTCAGTTAGTGTCCCAATGTCCCCCGCAATATCGCAGTCCCACTCATTATAAGTCGCTGATCGCCGACATTACTAGTAAATAAATAAATAGAAACTCCAGTATATATCACATAGTTTGTAGATGCTATAACTTTTGCGCAAACCAATCAATATACTTTTTTTTCCCCAAAAACGAAGCAGAATAAATATTGCCCTTAATTTTAAAGAAATTTGTTTTTTTACAATTTTTTTATTGTATATGTTTTATAGCAGAAAGTAAAAAATATATTTTTTTTTTTCAAAATTGTCAGTCTTTATTTGTATATAGCACAAAAAAGAAAAAACGCAGAAGTGATCAAATACTGTAACACCAAAAGAAAGCTCTATTTGTGGGAAAAAAAGGACATAAATTTAGTTTAGGTACAGTGTTGCACGACCGTGCAATTGTCAGTTAAGATAACGCAGTGCAGTGTACAGAGGTCAGTATTATGTAGGGCAGTATACATAGGTCAGTAGTATGTAGGGCAGTGTACAGAGGTTAGTAGTATGTAGGGCAGTGTACAAAGGTCAGTAGTATGTAGAGCAGTGTACAGAGGACAGTAGTATGTAGGGCAGTGTACAGAGGTCAGTAGTATGTAGGGCAGTGTACAGAGGTCATTAGTATGTAGGGCAGTGTACAGAGGTCAGTAGTATGTAGGGCAGTGTACAGAGGTCAGTAGTATGTAGGGCAGTGTACAGAGGTCAGTAGTATGTAGGGCAGTGTACAGAGGTCAGTAGTATGTAGGGCAGTGTACAGAGGTCAGTAGTATGTAGGGTAGTGTACAGAGGTCAGTAGTATGTAGGGCAGTGTACAGAGGTCAGTAGTATGTAGGGCAGTGTACAGAGGTCAGTAGTATGTAGGACAGTGTACAGAGGTCAGTAGTATGTAGGGCAGTATACATGGGTCAGTAGTATGTAGGGCAGTGTACAGAGGTCAATAGTATGTAGGGCAGTGTACAGAGGTTAGTAGTATGTAGGGCAGTGTACAGAGTAGGGTTGTCCCGATTCCGATACCAGTATCGGTATCGGCACTGATACCGAGCATTTGGCCAAGTACTTGTACTCGGGCAAATGCTCCCGATGCTTCCCCCAATATCTTGAGAGTCAGCAGTGATCGGTGCGTGGGGGAGTTACAAGCTTCTCCCACAGCGGCTTTCAGCTGCTTTAGTGAAATCTATACAGCAGTAAACGGTGCTTGAAACTCCCCCACACGCGATCACCGCTGACTGTCACCGCATCCTCCTCCATGCCCCCTCCGTTCCGCTGTCCCCTCCGCTGTCCCCCTCCGTTGTGCTGTCCCCCTCCGCTGTCCCTCTCTGTTCCACTGTCCCTCTCTGTTTTGCTGTCCCTCTCCATTCTGCTGTCCCTCTCTGTTCTGCTGTCCCTCTCCGTTCTGCTGTCCCCCTCCGTTCTGCTGTCCCTCTCCGTTCTGCTGTCCCTCTCCGTTCTGCTGTCCCTCTCCGTTCCGCTGTCCCTCTCCGTTCTGCTGTCCTTCTCCGTTCTGCTGTCCCTCTCCATTCTGCTGTCCCCCTCCGTTCTGCTGTCTCTCCATGTCCTCCTTCTTCCTTTGTGTATGGACAGAGTCAGCTGACTCTGTCCATTCACATAGCTGAAACATTGTAATCTCCTGTGATTACGATGTCTCAGTTTATGAATGGAGAGGAGCCGCTGTCTTCTCTCCATTCATTTTCAATGCAGCTGAGGTTGCAGAGAAAGGGACTGGGGAATCTCTATCCTCGGTCTCTTTCTCTGTCTCAAGGGGGAGATATCAGGGGTCTGTTAAGACCCCTGATATCTCACCAAAACCCCCCAACATGGCTGTACCCCCCCCAACAAAGGACAGTAGTATGTAGGGCAGTGTACAGAGGTCAGTAGTATGTAGGGTAGTGTACAGAGGTCAGTAGTATGTAGGGTAGTGTACAGAGGTCAGTAGTATGTAGGGCAGTGTACAGAGGTCAGTAGTATGTAGGGTAGTGTACAGAGGTCAGTAGTATGTAGGATAGTGTACAGAGGTCAGTAGTATGTAGGGCAGTGTACAGGGTCAGTAATATGTAGGGCAGAGTGTTTTGTTAATAAATGAATAATGTAATAGGAGCGCCAATGTGTTTTGGGGGTTGCAAGGTCCTCCTTCATTACATACGTAATATTGTATAATCAGTTAAAAAAAAGTCTGAAAAAAAAATTAAAATTCTATATATCGTGCAATTATTCTTCTACAAAATAAATAGGCTAAAAAATAGATAAAATGTAGGCTGGGCCTATACTTTACAAGTGTATATTTTGGAAATTTGTAAAAATAGGAGTGGGGAAAAGGGTACTGGAGATGAACTTTAAGGTAATTATTATCATCCTCAAGGACAGTATTGATAGATACAATGGTTTGAAATCCAGAGCTTTTATTGAGCTATCTTTGGCCAGTTATGTCCAAATTCAACTAGATATAAAAATAGAGAAATAGGTAAAACAATAAAACCCCCATTTGAAGAGAGGCCAAAAGGCAAAACAAAATAAATAAAAGAAGCTTTTACAATGGAGATATCAGAGAGAACAAACATTGGAAATAATGTATTAAGGCGGAGAATTGGAGAGATGAAACAATGGAGTGTCCTTGACCCGGTACGTGGGTGAATAGTTCTCTGTTTTTCATTGCCAAAAGGAGAAAATTAGGGGCCTGTACTTACAAAAGTGTTTATCCACTCTGTGGGTTAGAAGGGAAATCAAGAAAAAAAAATCATAAGTGGGGCATTATCACCCAAGATATACACATTGCACTGATAAAAAGCAATGCCATCAAAACACATTGTTGTTTGTCACACAAAGACTTTGTGAGAGACCCTTGACATTTGTAATTTTCCAGAGAAATGGTTTGAAATAAGCTTTCATGTATTTCCATCTTAATTGAGTCTCCTTGTAGAAAATGCCAAACTACATGCAAGTTCCTTTGATGACATATAAGAGAACAGACATTAAATCTTTACTAGAAAATCACTGTAAATTGGAATAAACAACTAGATGTAAGATGCCTACTAAATGCTGAAATTTAATCTTCTTAAATTTTGCCTTCCTTGACTCCCACCCATCGAAGCTACCCTCACTACAGGTCAGCATGGGCACCCTGACAGGTCCGCGGCTACGCATCCCCATACACCACAAACTGCGATGCTCTGTGTGTTCTGACACTTTTCTATCAGAACCAGCATTACCTTTTTTTAGCACTTTAAGATACAGTAGCACTTTTAATGGATCAGACCAGAGGCATAACTATAACCTTCAGGGCCCCAGTGCAAGAAACCATGAAGGGCCCCCCTGATCACCCCCATCCCCTTCCATCCAAGCCACGGGCTACTAGTTCTGGGAGGGTGCCCATGGACATTCTCCCAGAACCCCGGCTCCCACATGACCCCTGGGGCACTCATCCAGCGCTTTGTGACTGCTGTGTCCTTCAGACACATCTGATCACAGATCACGGTAAAGGACCAATCACAGTGACCCTTTACCGTGTGATCAGCTGATCACATGTAAACAGACTTGCCAGTGACATGGACATTCATTGTACTGTTCATTTAAGCACAAGAGAATCCATTTTGTTCTCACTGTTGAAATGTGTTCTGTAACCTTCACCTAACACACAGACACTTCTCCTACTAAACGCTCTCTACTCCCCCCTCCCTTTTCAAGGTTTTACTTTTGCAATTGTTCTATTCGCTAGTTTTTAATAATATATTTCCATTTGTTAGCTTTTAATAACATATTTCTATTTGTTAGCTTTTAATGACATCTCACACCACCCCTTTCTTATCTATGTATAAAATAACATGTAATAATAAATTTTTGACCGAACGGACATTTTAAACACAGTGATTGAGTCCTGTGAATCTGTTCCTGCAGCTGCAGTATTAACTTTGTTTTAGAGTCCCAATCAGAAATCAGTCATATCAGTCTTGGCGAGTCATAACAGGAGTTTGGCAGAGTCTCCAGAAGGAACCGTGCTTCGATCGGGATCATCGGGAAACGCAGACCTCAAATGCCGGCTAGGTAAGCTGCCCTTAAGCTTGCTATATTTCTGCCTTTTCCTATGTATCCTATCTGTCGGTTCTCAAGGAAACCAGACCACTCTCGGACCTTTCTGGTTGGGTAACGTGTGTGTGTGAATGTGTTTGTGTCCCCCTTCATGGGTTGGACTGTGTGTGGATAGGGAAAATCCTCTGCAGTTCCCTGTGTTGACTCCTTGTGGGCGACCTGGGTCAGAGGTGCATGGTAGGGTCAGATAAAACTCACAGAGAAGAGAAGAGACGAGGAGGGTCTCTTAATGAGTGTTTTGTCTATTGTCATAAACCCCTTCTAACCACGTAGATAAGTGGAGACTATTCTTGTAAATCTGCAGATTTGCTGTACTATTTGTTTTAGAGGCAAGAGGGTATAGGCACAAGTAGAGAAGAGAGAAGACTGGCCAGTCATTATGGGCATTAAATTAATTAAGGGAATGAAGGGAGAGAGGCCTTCAGAAAATGCCCAGCGCAAGATGAGCGCTAGAGAATATATGAACCGAAGGTACGGTTCTGCCTATACTGAGCCCCTGGATAAATGGGTAGAATGGACAAAGGGAACAGCTAAACCTTTAAAATCTGAAGGGACTTTTGATTTAAAAGTATGGCAAACTTTTCTGCACGATTATGGCCCACTACTGTGCAGTGAAGGAACGTGGAGAATAGCTTGCACATGGGAGACAGAAGCTAAAGTAGCAAATCAAACTGGCTTGACGGAGATATTTAATAAAAGTACTGCCCAAATTTACTACGTTTGGCCAGAAGACTCTGTAGAGGAGGACCCCCCACCTTATGTGGCTGCCAGTTTGGCTTTAAGGGGTCCACGCACAAAAGCAAAAGAATTAGATTACATGGAACACACAAAAGATGAGCTATGCAATATAGTGGAGAGCAGAGGTTTAACAGCCCCATATCAACCTACAAAGAGGGATTTGGCTCGTATCCTACAAACAGATGATTGGCATAAATCAAAAGGCACATATGCAAATCTAGATCTCTCTGAACTTAAGGCTTTGGCCAGAGAAAGAGAGATAGAGTCTGAACTTCCAGAGCAAACCATAATTTCCAAATTGTGGCAGCAAGATGAAGTGAGAAGGAAGGGAGATGCCAGCCCTTCTGCCCCTGGCATAGAGAAATCTGTTGCAGTTTATCCTGTCAGAACCCAATTAGTTTTTGAAGGTGATGCTGTTGACAGTAAGTCTCAAATTAAATGGCATGTACCTTTTAGTCCCCAAGATATGAGAGCCATATTAGAGGGATTGGGAGATCCTAGAAAGAATCCAATTGGGTTTGCAAACAAACTTAGTGCTGCACAGGAAGCATATGAGGCTTCTGCTACTGACATTCATCAGCTTCTTATTAAAGCAGTGGGAAGCAACTTGTCTGGCTATATACTTAAAGAATGTGGTGTAGACGTCAAAAATCTAGGTAAGATGGTTAGTGGACGGGAGGTTTGTGAGAAATTGAAGGAAAAATTGCCCCAAATATATGGACAAACCAGACATGCTGAATTTATGAATGCTAAGCAAGGGAAAGAGGAAGCAGCAGGGGCTTATTGGAGGCGGTTAAGTGATATGGCTGAGGAAGCAGGCATTAAAATAGAGGAAGAGAAGGCGGGAGAAACTGCAAGTCCATCTACACAACTGGTGAAACAAAGGTTTCTTGATGGTTTAATACCCCAGTTGAAAGAAAAGTTGTTCACAGCAAGGCCTGAGGCAGGCAATATGTCTATTCGAGACGTCCTGCCTATCCTGTTATCCATAGAAAACAGGATTAACCAAAAAGACAGCAAACCCAAGGTAATGTACATGGGGAAGCAGAGAGGAAAAGGAAGAGGAAGAGGCAAAGGCAATTTCAGAAATCATGGCAATCGGGGACCAATTATATGCTACAATTGTGATGGGGAAGGACACATAGCCAAATTCTGCCATCTTCCTGACCGTAGACTAGAAAAGAGCTTAGAGGCCCCTCATGCTGATCCCAGTTCTCTGCCAAAAGCAGTGGATCAGGCATAGGAAAATGGCATGCCAGTATCAATCATGTTAAATAGGGGAGACAATGGTCCCGAGGCCAGAGTAAAAGTATTTTTACAAGAACTTCCCTTTCCTGGAGGAGAAACAGAATTAACCTGTTTAATTGATACTGGTGCAAGCCGAAGTGTTTTTAATATAGAGGACTTACCTCCAGGATTATTATCTACAAATGTTATCTCTGGTGTTGGCCTAACCGGGACCTCTACTGATTTGGTTGAGTCCAAGCCACTTAAACTCAGGCTGGGACAGCAAACAGAAATTGTCACTAAAGTGTTAGTTTCAGACACAGTTCCTACCAATCTTTTGGAAGCTGACATTTTGAACCAAATTTTAGCAAACATAGACTACACTCCTACAGGAGTCCAAGTGGTCAGTAGTCTATCAGGAGAAGTTTTAAATTCTGCCTGTGGAGTATTTTTAATCCAAGACTCCACTCTGCCATTTCCACCAGAATTGAAAGTGATTCCCACTGAATTATGGGCCACCAGCAAATATGATGTAGGTCTGCTGGATTGCACCCCAGTCATGATAAAAATTAAACCAGGAGCCCATCTCCCACAGATTAAACAGTACCCACTGAGTATTGCTCAGACTGAGGGGATAAAGGATCAAATCACTCAACTGAAAGCAGCAGGGGTTGTTGTACCAATTAAGTCCCAGGTCAATACACCCCTGTTCCCAATTGCAAAGAAGCCAGACAAGAAGGGTGGGCAGGTGACATATCGCATGGTGCATGATTTGAGAGCCATTAACAATATAATTGAGGCAGATACCCCGATCGTGCCCAACCCCCGCACTTTACTAAGTGGAATACCTGCCTCCAGCACCTGCTTTACAGTGATTGATCTTGCAAATGCTTTCTTTTCGGTGCCCCTGCACCCAGATTGCTGGCACCTTTTTTCATTTACCCATGATGCCCAAAAGTTAGCATGGACAAGATTGCCCCAAGGCTGTGTGAGTAGCCCCTCTGAATATAATACTGCGTTAAAGCAAGTATTGGACCAATGGTCCCCCTCACACCCAAACACAGTTTTGCTTCAGTACATAGACGATTTGCTTATTTGTTCTGATACAAAGGACATTTGTAGCAGAGAAACAGTAAGCCTTCTCCTGTTTCTCTATAACAGTAACAACAAAGTTAGCAAAGATAAGCTACAATACTGCCAAGAGAAAGTGATCTTCCTGGGTCACTGCATTTCACATGGAATCCGTCACCTAACCCCAGATCGAGTTAAAACTCTACAAAACTTTGAAAAGCCAAGAAATGTCCGGCAACTACGTGCCTTCCTGGGGTTAGTGGGATATTGTAGGGACTGGATTCCAAATGCATCAGAACTTATGGCTCCTCTACATGAGGCTACCACTAGAAACCCTTTCAAACTCACATGGGACAATGAATTGCAGATGAAGGAGCTTATTAAAATTCTGTCTGAAGCTCCCGCCATTGGACTTCCTGACTATACTAAGACTTTCTCGTTGTTCTGTCATGAAGTCAATGGATTTGCTGCAGGTGTACTCACCCAGCTACATGGAGACAAACAGAGGCCTGTGATGTATGTATCAGCCTCATTAGACCCTGTCATCAAAGGCCCCCCCAGTTGTATGCGAGCCATAGCAGCCTGCATTTTGCTGCTAGACAAAGTAACGGAGCTTGTACTAGATTCTGCTCTGATTCTGTATGTGCCACATGCAGTACAGGAAATCATGAATCAAGTAAATACTAGACATGTGTCTGCCAGTAGATTTGACAAGTACCAGTCTGCTCTTTTTGCTCCATCGAATTTAACAATCAAACGATGTGTTACTTTAAATCCGGCTACTCTTCTTCCTATAATTGATGAGGAAGATGCAACAAATGGTACTGATGTAGAACCTGAGAGTTTTTCTCATGATTGTATGGCTCTTATGGAGGTAGAAAGGGCCTCTGTCACACCAGCAAAAGATGAGCCCTTATCAGATTGTGACACACACTTATTCGTAGATGGTTCCAGATTTTACACTGATGATGGTCAGCCACACACAGGGTTTGCTGTAACCACTACAGACACCATTTTACATCAGGAAGCATTGAAACCCCAGATGTCAGCACAGGAAGCGGAGTTGTATGCTGTAGTCAAAGCATGTCATCTCCTAGAGAATCAAAGGGGAAATGTTTACACTGACAGCAGATATGCATTTGGAATAGCCCACGAATTTGGGCCTATCTGGAAAGCACGGCACTTTCTGACTAGTGCAGGGAAGCCAGTGAGACATGCAAAACACATAGAGCGGCTATTTGAGGCCTTTCAGAAACCAGCAGAAGTTGCCATCCTGAAGGTAAAAGGGCATGCAAGGGGAAGTGACATGACAGCCAGAGGAAATGCTTTAGCGGACCAAGCGGCAAAGGATGCTGCCCTTATGGCATTTGGAGTCACACCCACTGTAGGGGTCGCCCAGGTAGCGGGGACAGATTCCCCTCATCAAGAGCAGTGGGATGTAGAAACTCTAATTCAGTTGCAGAACCAGGCCCCTGATGAAGAGAAGGATAAGTGGATCAAATGTAATGCTACCCAAAATCAGCAGGGCCTGTGGAGCGCTGACAACAGGTGGTGTCTACCCAGGAGTTTGTACCCAGTTTTAGCACAGCTGGCACATGGCGTCAGTCATCTTGCTAAGGGCGCGATGGTGGCACTTACTGACTGCTATTGGATAGCACCTGGATTTAGTGCATTTGCAGCCAGGTTTTGTGCTTCATGTCTCACTTGTGCTCTGTACAATGCAGGGAGACCTGTTCATGTTCCCCAAAGGCATTCTCCAAAGCCAGATTTCCCTTTCCAAAGAATTCAAATAGACTACATTCAGATGCCCAGAATAGGCACCTATGAGTTTGCTTTAGTGTGTGTTGACATGTTTTCAGGTTGGCCCGAGAGCTGGCCAGTAGCCAAAGCAAATGCAAAAACAACAGCAAAGAAAATTTTGAATGAAATAGTTTGTAGATATGGAGTTCCTGAAACTATTGAGAGTGACAGAGGAACCCATTTTACTGGGGAAGTAATGAAAGAGGTAATGGAAGCACTTCACATACAGCAAGCTTTCCATACACCTTATCATCCACAAAGTAGTGGTAAAGTTGAGAGACTTAATGGAATTTTGAAAAACAGATGTGCAAAAATTAAAGCAGATACAGGAAAAGGATGGGTGGAAGCTTTGCCATTAGCCCTATATTCTGTACGAACTACCCCTAAACAACCACATGGGCTGTCCCCCTATGAGATTTTATTTGGAGGGCCACCCAAAACAGGGCTATATTTTCCCCAACAGTTGCAGGCTTCTCACTCTAATCTGTTAGAATATGTTCAGATTTTGCAAAGAACATTGAATAAAATACATGAAGGTGTTTATAAATCTATCCCCGACCCAGATTCTGTTTCAGGTATTCACAGAATCCAACCAGGTGACTGGGTAGTGGTCAAGCGACACGTCAGAAAGCCACTAGAACCAAAATTTGACGGACCACTTTTGGTGCTTTTGACAACCGGTTCTGCTGTCAAGTTGGAAGGAAAGCCCACCTGGATTCATGCCAGTCACTGCAAGAAAATCCTGAAGTGATGATATCCTTTGAAAAAAAGATGATAATGTTTCTTTTCTTTTTGTTGTTTGTGAGAACTGAGACATGGAAAAATAACCCTTTCATCCAAATGTTAAAATTGTATGCAACCCATAGCAACGCTAGTAACTGCTGGGTGTGTTCTCATTTACATCCCCAAACAGGAACAATACCCATGATAGCAATGCCTCTCAATTTCACTGATCTAAACAGGACCAGAATAAATGGCTCATACATAGTCTCCACAGCTAATGAGCACAGATCAGTAACTTTGATGGTTTCGAAACAGATAAACACTCCACAGATTTGTTTAAACATCACATGCCCGTTTAACACTAAATGTAGACGGTTGGGCAATTCAGATTGCACCCGAGCAAAAATTACAGTTTATGGAGGAAACTATGGTCAATATTATTATATCCCAGATTCAGAACTAAATAGAACCCTTTACAGTACAAATTGCTCACAGTTCCCAATATGTGAAAATATCGGTTTCCTGAGATTCCATGTTATTGCTTCCAGTTTTTTAGGAGCAGGCATACCGTCCATACGTAGAGGGTTATATTATATATGTGGAAATAAAGCTTACGCCTGGATTCCTACTAATGTTACAGGTACATGTTACATTGGGAAGTTAGTACCTGCTTTGGCTGTTCGCAAAGATACAGTGCGACCAGATCAAAGTCCAGAATACCCTTTAGTGTTCAAAAGAGAGCTGTTCACTGAAGGTGACATGGCATGGTCATGGTTCCCTTCCTGGACAGGATGGGGAATTGAAGCAATGAAAAGACTAAATAATTACACTAGAATTGTAGATGAGATTATTAACCTTACTACCACTGATATAGGTTTATTAAATGAAGAAATGGCTCAGCTTAGAAAAGTAGTATTAGAGCACAGATTAACGCTAAATTATCTCTCTGCAGCTCAAGGTGGGATGTGTAAGATATTTCGCACTGACTGTTGTATATACAT
This sequence comes from Lithobates clamitans, assembly GCA_037952925.1. Lineage (NCBI taxonomy): Eukaryota > Metazoa > Chordata > Amphibia > Anura > Ranidae > Lithobates > Lithobates clamitans. The sequence continues at coordinate 1,904,981 of JBBGZY010000385.1, forward strand.
TTCTGATAATGAGGACATTATTAAAGGGCATCTTGCTAAGATAAGAGAACTACAGAATAAGGCCAGAGATATTGCTAAAGATGGATGGAACCCCTTTCAGGGTTTAGGAGGTTTGGGTGATTTTTTATATGGCATAGCAACATGGTTACAGAAACTAGGCGCTTACATTGTGATGTTCCTATTTCTCATGTTTGTTATTTACTTCCTCATCAGGCTATGCCTCTGTGTGACTACCCGCTGTACCAACAAATGTACCACCAGCCCTGATGAACCCATTATTGTGAGAAAGCTAGGAGAGAGCTGAACAGGACGCCGTCTCTCTGCGCCAATGTAACAGGAGTTACCAGCAATCGGCTGAACGTAACGCGGAGAAGAATGGTGTCAAATAAACAAAAGGGGGGAAATGACATGGACATTCATTGTACTGTTCATTTAAGCACAAGAGAATCCATTTTGTTCTCACTGTTGAAATGTGTTCTGTAACCTTCACCTAACACACAGACACTTCTCCTACTAAACGCTCTCTACTCCCCCCTCCCTTTTCAAGGTTTTACTTTTGCAATTGTTCTATTCGCTAGTTTTTAATAATATATTTCTATTTGTTAGCTTTTAATAACATATTTCTATTTGTTAGCTTTTAATGACATCTCACACCACCCCTTTCTTATCTATGTATAAAATAACATGTAATAATACATTTTTGACCGAACGGACATTTTAAACACAGTGATTGAGTCCTGTGAATCTGTTCCTGCAGCTGCAGTATTAACTTTGTTTTAGAGTCCCAATCAGAAATCAGTCATAGCACCAGCAAGCCTGTCAGTATATTGTTTACACTGATAATCAGGGCACTGAACATTAGTGCAGCCTCATCACTACCCATCAGTGTAGCCTATATCCGTGCTACCTATCAGTGCCACCTATCAATGCTCATCAATGCTACCTATCAGTGCCCATCAGTGCAGCCTATCAATGCCGCCTTTCAGTGCCACCTATTAGTGCTCATCAATGCTGCCTATTAGTGCCCTTTAGTGCCACCTATCAGTGCCCATCAGTGCCTCTTCAGCAGGATTCTGAGTTGAGAGCGTCTCTCTCATACAGCCAAGAGCCTGTACTGACAGTTCCCCCTGAGAGAGGAGAGTGACGATCTGCTTCTTCTCCTCCCGCCCGTCTCCTTCTGTGTGCACCGCAGGAAATGTAAAGCTAAGCAGCTGAATTTAATCCCCTGTCAGTGGCAGAACGGCAGGGACCGGTCACAAGTGCAACTTTTGCGACCCTGGTAGTTCAGCCACTGGATTGGACTACACAGGCCAGCCTTTCCCTCCCCATCAATGAGCCTTGGCCGGTCATGACCCTGTCACCGGTTCACCAGTTTTCCTTCCTTGGACCACTTTTAGTAGATCCTGACCATTGCAGACTGGGAGCATCCCACAAGAGCTACAGTATTGGAATTGCTCTGACCCAGTCATCTACCCATTACAATTTGGTCTTTGTCAAAGTCGCTCAACTCCTTACATTTGCCCATTTTTTTCTTCTTTCCACATATCAATTTTGGGGACATGTTCACTTGCTGCCTAATATATCCCAACCACTTTCAGATGCCGTTGTAGCAAGATAATCAATATTATTAACTTTACCTGTCAGTGGTCCTAATGTTGTGGCTAATTGGTAAGTAAGTCCCCACAATAAAACCAGCTGAAGATTTTGCTTGCCTCTATCCATCCCTTGGTAAACTATTCCACCTACTGACACCATTAATAGGGCACTCTTCCTCACACTGACACCATAGATGGGGCATTATTAGGATTCTACCTCCAACTGACACTGTCGATGGGGCACTATTCCTCCCATTGATACCAACCATGGGGCACTATTCCTCCCATTGCTTACCAACAATGCATTTATATCTGAAGAGCACATGGGCTCTGGGTCTTCCTCTAGAGAGAGTTGTTCTCGAATAGTTAATTTTGAGTATCCCATTAAATCCCACTAAATCGGTTCTCCTATCCAAGTTCTCCAAATAAAATACAAAAAAACAAATCCCCTGCACTGGTCATTGGAAATAACGGGCGGAAGAGTGTGTACACCTGGCTGTTTGAAAATACCCCTGTAACTGGCTGTGGATTAATCAGTGGGAGACCCGGGCAAACCAATAGCCAAATGGCTCCTGCGAGGGGGGGGGGGGGTACTGCTACAAACAGAACTTAGATTCTGGACAATAATAAGTCAGAAACTTTCAAAGAAGCCCAATCGTAAAGTAGTCATTAAAAGGGAAATCTCCCTAATGGGACGCAAATGGAAAAGAAAAAAAACTGACAGGGCCTCTTACTCTATCCAAAATAAATAAAAGTTTTGCCTTTAATTCTATTGTAATATATCCATGTAAATCAAGCACATGTGCAAATTATGCAAATGTATTTTAATATTTCCTTTCTCTTGGTGTCCCACAGAGCTCCATTGGAATCCCCAGCTGGTTTGCCAGTTGTAATGTTATAAAAATGTTAGTTATATATTGCCTGAAGATGGAGCAGCTGATATATCAAATAAATCAATACATCCAACAAGCAGGAAAATGTTACTGTATGATTACAAGCATCTCCAACTGTTTGACCCCCTTATGATAGTGTGTTTTGCATTTATCTTTTCGGCTACTTTGTGGTAAAGCAAGGAAATGAAAAACCCTGTAGTGTAATAATGTGCTTTTACTAGGCAAGATTGTTTCATATTTTTTCTAAAGAAATTATTTTCTAAAGTTGGTAGCTGCTAGCACCACAAAGGATAAAACACTTGTGTAGAAAACTGTATAGAAAACGTACTGTGCTAATAATAAGTGATAAATCAAACAACCATAGGCGTTGCACATTAATATATGTAGCACCCTCTACTGCTAGAAGTGTAAATAGTTTTTTTTTTCTAGTACCGGTAAATTTATGCAGGCTTGGCCAGCAGCCAAGCCTGTCTGGTTTTTTTCCTGGGTTGGGCAGAAATCCAGAGAGAGGTGGATGACTCACAGGCAGCATCACTGAGACCTTCCCCCTACTTCTCAAATGTTCCGGTGCCTTCTAGAAGGATGAGAGGGGAAGTAAGGTCGAGCTGCCTGGATTATTCTGAGGGCCCTGACCAATCCCCAACTTGGATTGGCAGGGGGCAGGCCCCCTTATATACTCAGGGTCAGCCCAGCTGAGGAAGAGAGTTTGGGTGAAAGATGGGGATGGAGTGTTAGGCTGTCGTGGCCTTTGAGGGAGATCCCCAGTCGGGCCTGGGCTTGGGTGTGGACAGGGCCCTCCCCAAGACGGATGAAGGTGTCCTTGACAGGAGGCCCTGGGAGCAAGAAAGACAGCGGGAGAACACAGCAAGTCTCCAGGAGCAATAGATCAGCCAAAAGGGCTGGTGAGTATCCCACAATCAGGAGGACTGGGAGGCACGCCTGAGAGGACTGGGATGGAGCAGTCTGGGATGGGTGCAGAGCCAGTCAGAAGGACTGTAGTGGCACGGACAGTGGAAAGAGGCAACTGCAGCCAAAAGGGCTGGCAGGGCCTGAAGAGGTGGTACTGGGATCAGTAGCCATGTGTACAGCTAGCACTAGGACTACCATATTTTGCTACACCATAGGGGCCCGTGGTCCCTGCCTGCAAAGGGCATTTGCTTTGGGCCTGGCTGAGCCAGTGTCAGAGCCAGGCCTCAACAACAGTGCTAGCTGGTCCTGGGAGTGATGGTCTGCAATCAAGTGTATGTGCTGGAGGTGAACAGGAGAGGTTGTACATACCAGAGGTGTTTATAGTTGGCCCCTGCATTTTTCTATCTTCAACCAAGTGGGCATCCCATATGTACCCTATCCCCATCCAAGTTATATCCCCTTAATAAAAAACACAAACACAAAGTGCAAGGACTGATTCTTGACTAAAGCGTGTCTGGAAATTCATGTGCCTGGTTGTGCAGGATCGGAGACAGACCACAATCACCAGCAGCCTACGGGGGTAACGCTACATACAAAACATTAAAATAATTCCATGTAATAATATAACAAAGTGCCATGTGCAAAAATAAAGTGCAAGATACAAAGAAAAGTGGCAGTCCACTTACAGTGCCTTGAAAAAGTATTCATACCCCTTGAAATTTTCCATATTTTGTCATGTTACAACAAAAAACGTAAATGTATTTTATTGGGATTTTATGTGATAGACCAACACAAAGTGGCACATAATTGTGAAGTGAAAGAAAAATGATAAATGGTTTGCAACATTTTTTACAAATAAATATGTGAAAAGTGTGGCGTGCATTTGTATTCATCCCCCTTTACTCTGATAACCCTAACTAAAATCTAGCGGAACCAATTGCCTTCAGAAGTCACCTAATTAGAAAATAGAGTTCACCTGTGTGTAATTGAATCTCAGTATAAATACAGCTGTTCTGTGAAGCCCTCAGAGGTTTGTAGAGAACCTTAGTGAACAAACAGCGTAATAAAGGCCAAAGGAACACTCCAGACAGGTCAGGGCCATAAAGGCCAGGTTTGTGGAGTGCAAGACTAATAGTTGTCCTGTGGACAGATTCTCTCACCTGAGCTGAGGATCTGTGCAGCGCCTCCAGAGTTATCATAGGCGTCTTGGCTGCTTCGATAAATTATTATTTTTTTATCTTTAAATTAGTTGGCTCTGTATGGTAGCACTCGGTTGCCCCTGGTGGACAAGGAGGTTATTTTATCCTCGCTACCCTCCCCCATATTTTATCTCTGGGGAAGGCAGCGCTTCCGCTTTGTATCCCATTACCGCTGTCTATGACGCGGCTGGGATGCTCGCGCCTGCGCAATTACGAGGGGCACCTGCACCGGAAGTGTCGTCAGTGAGCCATTTCCAGCTCATTCACTTCCGCTGGTGACCGCGTAGCCAGCTACCGTCGGCTTGTTAGCTGCGACAGTTAAGGACACTGCTAAATCTTGGGGGGGTCACCGGCCTTTTTTGGACATTGTGATGCTATAAGGTAGAGTACTTCATATTCCATATACTTTGATTCGGTAACTATTGAATCTTGTCCTATCTATATTTATCTCCATTCATTGTGTGAGTACCGTTGCCGTCTTTATTGTGCTTGCAGCTGTGCTCACTTTCATGTTCAATCTCTATCCATTATTTGGCAATCCCATTGGTTCTTTCAGTGTCCACACTATAGCAGCACAGATTTATATATATCAGTACTGGCTTTTCAGTGGACTTAATATTACCTTTACCGTGTAAGTGATATATATGGTTTTATTCACCTTCATCTTACTATATAAATTCATAATATTCTTCCCTGTAGATCATTTTTGATCCGACGATTATTTCCAATCACATGGTCCGATGTCTAACAGACCTTTTTTGGTGTATCTGACTTCACCGTCAATTTACCATAGGGGTTATCCATCTTTGTCACCCTATGTGGTTGCAGTTGCCTAAAGTTAGCTATATTTATGCCATGAATTTGGTAAACACTTATATACATTTTTGTAACTAGATTAGATATTATGTGATTAAATATTGTTTATACTGTTGTTTTTGTATTGAATACTAATGGTACTTTTTGCAATTTATATAATGTTATAGATACACGCTGAGTCACCCTGAAGAAGCAGTTTGTGAAACGCGTTGGCCTCTCTGCATTCTAAGCATCTTTTTCATATTGTGTGCATTAAGTATCTTCCTTGGTCGAATTTCTATCTGACCTATGAGATTATTGTACCGTTGTTTTAATTATGTTTTTTTGTAATAAATCTTTATAGAAAATACATTTTTATATTTCTTGTGATTGTGCTTGCCTCAGCCTGACAGTCTAAACATTTTCACTAAAATCCCATCATTCTCTGAAAGAGATTTTCTCTCTCATATCCTTCTTTTTATACTCCACAAAGGGATGTGAAATGTTGCTCTGTCCCTAGAAACCATCCAACATCTTCAAGACATCACGGAGCTGGTGGATGTTAGAGACCTTGCGCTCCTCCACCTTCCGTTTAAGGATGCCCCACAGATGCTCAATAGGGTTTAGGTCTGGAGACATGCTTGGCCAGTGCATCACCTTTACCCTCAGCTTCTTTAGCAAGGCAGTGGTCATCTTGGAGGTGTGTTTGGGGTCGTTATCATGTTGGAATACTGCCCAGCAGCCTAGTCTCCGAAGGCAGAGGATCATGCTCTGCTTCAGTATGTCACAGTACATGTTGACATTCATGGTTCCCTCAATGAACTGTAGCTCCCCAGTGCTGGTAGCACTCATGCAGCCCCAGATCATGACACTCCCACCACCATGCTTGACTGTAGGCAAGACACACCTGTCTTTGTATTCCTCACCTGGTTGCTGCCACACACATTTGGCACCATCTGAACCAAATAAGTTTATCTTGGTCTCATCACACCAGAGGACATGGTTCCAGTAATCCATGTCCTTAGTCTGCTTGTCTTCAGCAAACAGTTTGCGGGCTTTCTTGTGCATCATCTTTAGAAGAGGCTTCCTTCTGGGACAACAGCCATGCAGACCAATTTGATGCAGTGTAAGGCGTATGGTCTGAGCACTGACAGGCTGACCCCGACCCCTTCAACCTCTGCAGCACTCATACGTCTATTTCCCAACGACAACCTCTGGATATGAGGCTGAGCACATGTACTCAACTTCTTTGGTCGACCATGGCGAGGCCTGTTTTGAGTAGAACCTGTCCTGTTAAACCACTGTATGGTCTTGGCCACCGTGTTGCAGCTCAGTTTCAGGGTCTTGGCAAACTTCTTATAGCCTAGGCCATTTTTATGCTGAGCAACAATTCTTTTTTTCAGATCCTCAGAGAGTTCTTTGCCATGAGATGGCATGTTGAACTTCAAGTGACCAGTATGAGAGAGTGAGAGCGATAACACCAAATTTAACACACCTGCTCCCAATTCACACCTGAGACCTTGTAACACTGATGAGTCACATGACATCAGGGAGGGAAAATGGATAATTGCAAAAGTGGAGGATATTGCACTGTCGCCTAAAACATAAATAAGCAGCCGGCACAGCAAGAGACAGTTGCAATTGAAAACAATGAATATATGTGCAGTGCTAAATGAGAACAGTCATAATAAGTAAGACCGTATATGGTACAGAAAAAAATAACGTTATACACTATGAATAGCACACGTGCAAACAAATTAAATAAATAAACTGAATATAGCCCACAATGTGATGATAAATGTGAAAATAAATATAATCCACGGATGGTAACTGAGGTATGTTGTTAGTCCAGGTAAGTAAATGACCACCTTAGAACATCAATGGAAGGACAGATGAGGAAAGAAGATAATGGCAGAAGCCACCAACAACATAAGAAAGGCTTACCAGAGCTATTGGACTCAACAAGGCATATGCCCAATGAGTCGTCAAGGCTTATGGTGACAGCACACCAGTAAACAGGGACATCAACATCTGCAGATGTTGGCACAGGCGGATGGCGATCACCCTCTCCCTCAGATGATTCTCAGCAGAGAAGGAAAACTCAGAGGGAGGTTGGTCGGATCATTCCCATATGCTCACAGATGCACCCAAAAATGAAACAAAAGTTTCACATAGTCTGAATCCGCAGTACAAAGAATATTTATTAAAATTGAGAAACACTTACATTTGAGCAGGTAAAAAAGCACTTATAAAACAGACTGAAGATTTAATGTAATGGCATCAGCAGGCTCGGTCCGACGCGTTTCATCCAAGGAGACATCATCTGGGGTGTAGACATGCCGTGGTCATTGTGTTTATATAGGCATTGTAACCCAATAACAAGATACAAACCTGTGGGAAATTAGTCATGCAATAATGCAATCACTTCCTGGTTTTCAAAATGGCGGTGGCACGTGCGGCTCAAGCCTCGCTATGGATAGTGAATCAGCGCACATGTGGATGAGGTCATCTGACCATCATCCTATGAACTTACAGTGTGCGCGCCAAGCCTCACTATTAAACACCTGGCGTCCTCCGGACGTGACGTCGGCAATGCTTATTCATTAAATCTCAAGAAGGGTGGTATCAAATCTGGTGGGTTTAGTATATTCAACCCATGGCCTCCATACCTTCAGCAACTTATCATGAGTGTCCGAAAGGACAGCAGTCAGCTTTTTATTAACCATTATATCGTCCATGCGATTTTTAACCGCCTCAAAACTTAGTGTCTGTGTCTTCCATGCCCTAGCTATCGTTAGTTTGGTTGCAGTAAAGAGATGCAGAGCCAACTGGCGCTCCTGGCGAAGCAGCTCTGCTATTGGGTTGCAGAGAAGTGCTTCGTATGGATCTTTTTTGAGGTCAGCATGGAGTATGTTTCGGAGGAGGGAGTAAACTCTGATACATAACCTGCGTACCCTCGGACAGGTCCACCAGATGTGCGTCAATGTGCCCTCCTGGGAGCACCCTCGGAAACACAGGGGGGAGTAGGCTGGAATGAAACGGGCCAGTCTAGCCAGTGTGTAGTACCACCTGTAAAGTACCTTATAGGCATTTTCTAAAAAGATAACATTCTTTGAGCATTTGGATATTGCTAAAGTCATGACCTGCCAGTCCTCCGGATCTAGCCGTTTTCCTAGTTCCCTTTCCCATTGAAGGTGATAGGGCCGTGTCGGTTTTTTAAGAGGTAATAATAGAGGAATAGACCAGTGATATTAAACCCGAGGTTTGGGGTCTTGCTCTACAGAAGTTCTCAAAAGGGGTCAAAGTATAATGGCGTCGGCTGAAATTTTATAAGCCCCTGGAGAAAATGGTGTATCTGTAGGTAGCTGTAGTGTTCGCGTAACGGGATATCACGAGAGGAGCGTAGAGCCTCAAATGATATTATCCTAGTGGGGGTAAAAAAAGAGTGGATGTCTGTGAAACCATTTGTCTTCCACCAGGAGAACTGCTGGGGATTTTCGCAGCCTGGTGGGAACAATGGGCACTGGAAAAGTTGAAGTAAGGGTAGATGAGGAGAAATCAGGCCGGCCGAATACTTGACCGAATCCCATATGCGAAGGGAATAGGAAAGACACGGCCCGTCACGAGAGGACGATGTGTGGGGGGGAGCCAGGGCAATGAGGAGATGGGTGTTGGGTGCAAGTCTACTAGGTCTATGGTGGCCCATAGCGGCATTTGGTGTTGTGCATGGAGTTGGGATAACGGGGCAATGTTGGCAGCTATATAGTAGGTTTGTAGGTTAGGGACTGAGAGTCCTCCATTGATTCTGCGGGCATATAATATTTGCTTATTGATCCTGGGACGGGAAGAACCACACACAAAGATTTTCAGGATTTTACGCTGATGTATTCGTAGGATATGCGGCGGAATAGGGAGGGGTAGGACTCTAAAGAAGTAAAGTCGTTTCGGCAGGTATGTCATGCGAATTGCCACGATCCTACCGAACCAGGATAATGGGAGATGAGCCCAGGAGGACAACATGTCCATCAGCTTCTTAAGTATAGGAGGAAAGTTCGCCTTATAGAGTCCCGCGTAGGTTGGGGTGAGCCGGATCCCCAGGTAGGGTAATGAGGTCAGCCATTGGAACGGAAAGGTGTTTTGTAAGGTTGTCAAGTCCGAGGGTCGAAGATTGATTGACATGGCTTGATTTGGTGGGGTTAACGGACGAGGCAGAGAGGGAGGCAAAGGAGTCTAGCAGAGAGAACAGGTTAGGTAGGGTGATTCTAGGGTTTGTCAGGGTTAAAAGGATATCGACTGCGAACAGTGATATCTTATGGGGTGTGCCTGCTATTTTAACACCAGTTATGTCTGAGTGAGATCGGATCGCCTCTGCCAACGGTTCCATGGCCAAAATAAATAGGAGTGGGGAGAGTGGGCAGCTATGCCGGGTTCCCCTCCTGATGGAAAAGGGGGCTGATTCAAAACCATAGTATCTGACCTCAGCCTGAGGGGAGTCATATAGTGCCATTACCCATTCTTCCATTGATGTTTTAAGGTGGTCATTTACTTACCTGGACTAACAATATACCTCAGTTTCCATCCGTGGATTATATTTATTTTCCATCACATTGTGGACTATATTCAGTTTATTTATTTCATTTGTTTGCACGTGTGCTATTCATAGTGTATAACGTTATTTTTTTCTGTACCAAATACGGTCTTGTTCATTATGACCGTTCTCATTTAGCACTGCACATATATTCATTATTTTCAATTGCAACTGTCTCTTTCTGTGCCGGCTGCTTATTTATGTTTTAGGCGACAGCGCAATATCCTGCACTTTTGCAGTTATCCATTTTCCCTCCCCGATGTCATGTGACTCATCAGTGTTACAAGGTCTCAGGTGTGAATGGGGAGCAGGTGTGTTAAATTTGGTGTTATCGCTCTCACTCTCTCATACTGGTCACTGGAAGTTCAACATGCCATCTCATGGCAAAGAACTCTCTGAGGATCTGAAAAAAAGAATTGTTGCTCAACATAAAAATGGCCAGGTGAACTCCATGCCCAAGAGGGTTAAGGCAGTGCTGGAAAATAATAGTGGCAACACAAAATATTGACACTTTGGGCCCAATTTGGACATTTTCACTTAGGGGTGTACTCACTTTTGTTGCCAGCGGTTTAGACATTAATGGCTGTGTGTTGAGTTATTTTGAGGGCACAGCAAATTTACACTGTTATACAAGCTGTACACTCACTACTTTACATTGTAGCAAAGTGTAATTTCTTCAGTGTTGTCACATGAAAAGATATAATAAAATATTTACAAAAATGTGAGGGATGGACTCACTTTTGTACACTGTGTGTGTATATACTGTATATCAATGAGGGAACACTTTGGCAGCAGCTTCCTAGGGGACAATCTAAATGGCAACTTCCGGGGGCAACAGCTCCACCATTACAGCCAGGTCACCTCTCTCTTATGCCCCGTACACACGGTCGGACTTTGTTCGGACATTCCGACAACAAAATCCTAGGATTTTTTCCGACGAATGTTGGCTCAAACTTGTTTTGCATACACACGGTCACACAAAGTTGTCGGAAAATCCGATCGTTCTAAACGCGGTGACGTAAAACACGTACGTCAGGACTATAAACGGGGCAGTGGCCAATAGCTTTCATATCTTTATTTATTCTGAGCATGCGTGGCAATTTGTCCGTCGGATTTGTGTACACACGATCGGAATTTCCGACAACGGATTTTGTTGTCGGAAAATTTTATATCCTGTTCTCAAACTTTGTGTGTCGGAAAATCTGATGGAAAATGTGTGATGGAGCCCACACACGGTCGGAATTTCCGACAACAAGGTCCTATCACACATTTTCCATCGGAAAATCCGACCGTGTGTACGGGGCATAAGTTACATAACAGTGGTCATCCATCCCAAAAACAGATAAAACATCTTCACATAGTGTAAAACTGTGTAAATCCGTAACAATGGAGATTTATGCAAAAGTTCAGAACACTTACATTCAACAAGTAGTAAAAGTGCTTATCAATACATCCAAAATGGTGAAGAATGTGTTGAGTATTGTCTGGGCCATTGCGTACTACATGTTCTTCACCATTTTGATGTATTGATAAGCGCTTTTTCTACTTGTTGAATGTAAGTGTTCTGAACTTTTTAATAAATCTCCATTGTTAAAGTTTTACACTGTGGCGAGGTTTTGTCTTTTTTTGGGATGGATTACCGTTGTTAAAGAATGTTGTATATACAAACTACTTACAGCTGTAAGAAAACAAGATACAGGACATACAGAGTACTTACGCATACAACATACATGCACACACTATATAAAGTTTCTAATAAGCATTGACAATACCCTGTATGCTATAGGGATACACTAAAAATTCACTTAGGTTGTATTATAGCTGGTCTGCGATTTTTGTAGCAAACAGGACTCCAGGCATCTGAAGCAATTGCAGGAAACCTGGTTGGTATTGTTTCTCTCTGGTAGTGTGGCTTCTACTGTTATCTCCGCTGGCAGTGTCTTATTTGGTCTTATGGAGTCCTCCTTCCAGCCTGTGCTACTGCCCTTTTATTTAGAACGTTTGGGTAGCCATTCCCATATGACATCTAAACTTCCTAAAAAATAAGCATTGACAAAACACCTCCATTTCAGCGAGGTGCCACTGGGGAGTGAGGGCAGACTGCTCCTGTCTTCCTTTGTCATGTGACATATCACATGACCCGAGATGCGAAAAAGATGCTGACTTCGTTTCTGACGGGAGCTGCGCTGACACTAAGGTGCTTTACCCGCTTAAATCCTGTACTAGCCCTGAATGGGTTGCGGTACTGCCTGACAAATACAACAGCAGAGATCATTTATGCAAAGCTTCGCGGCCATGAAATACGTAGACTTACCGGCTGCCTTTGTTGCTTAAGGCTCCATTCAGATTAGGCGACTTGGAATCGTGGTAAAATGTGTAATCCTTATTCATCCTTTTTGCACCATTCATCCTTATTGCACCCCAAATGCGGCACGATTTTGCTGCGATTGTCGCACAACAAAACGATTAGGATTTGTGGTAAAATGCGCTTGTAAAAACACACCTGGCTCAGGGCCAAAATTTGGTCTCTGAGCTTCTTTGCTGCGACAAATGCGCATAGATCAGCTCATTCAGTTGAATAGGCTGTCCTATACGCAATAAGCAGAATCCCGTGAAAATAGTCCACACAAAATCATGAGGGGGAACGCGAGTTCCCGCTACACAAAGTGTGAATGGGACCTCAGAGGGAAGAGTTGGCGCCATAAAAGTTCAGGTTTTTTTCCTTTGCACAGCTGCAGGTCCTCATATTACATTGCAGGCACATCTATAAAACTGTTGAGTCAAAAACTTTGTCGTATTTATAAACTGTCTAATTGGCTTGCACTTTATCTCTCATCAGCTTTGCGCCCATCTACACAATCAATTTCAAGATCCACATTCATTTTTATTAATGGGATAAATGAGAATAAAAGCCAACCGGAATACTGAGTGCACTGGCGAGATAAACTTGAGCGTCTCGATGTAGATTGGAGCGGCTTGGCAACAAATTGGCCATCCTTTTCTCTCTTCTGCGTGGGAGGAGGGCTCCGGGATCCCACTTCATTTCTGCTTTGTGGCTTTTGCTTAAACTTTGCTTATTGCTTTTTCATTGGTAAGAGCGCATATTTTCTCGGCAGAGCAAATGGCCGGCGTTCATCGAGGAATGCACACTTAATAAAACGCAGTTTAGAATAAGCTGAATTCCAAGAAGTGAATCATCATGACAACATCTCCAGTCCTCTCCGATCTCATATTATATTAAATGCTGGTGAATCATGAAAGCAGCTTTGAAGCCACAGTGGCATCTTGCAGTTTATAGCTGCAAGTGGCTACGTGCGCTGAGATAAGAGAAGGAGACCGACGTTAACATCTTCCTGACCAAGGATACTTTGTGGGAGATTTACTAAGACTGGACCACTCAAAATCTGGAGCAGCTGTTCATGGTAGCCAATCAGCTTCTAATGTCAGCTTGTTCAATTGAGCTTTGAAAATAAAACCTGGAAGCTGATTGGTTTCTATGCAAAGCAGCACCAGATTTTGCACTCTCCGGTTTTGGTAAATCTCCCCCCTTGTGTCTTTGTGGCCAAACTTTCAGAGGCATTAGAGCTTATTCACATCAAGTGCGTTGAACAGCACCAATCAACATGGACTCAATGCAAGGGCCTATAGAAAACAATACTGGGGCTTAATGCATGTGTGAATGGGCCCATAACTGTTACATATCTTTTTCAAGCCAAACTCCTATCACAAAAATGCAATTAATTATATTTCTCGTTATCCAAAAAGGATAAACCCACTTAGTTTGCACTAAAAGACTTTGCAAACCCAGATACTGTATTAACCACTTGCCGGCCGCCCACAGTATATGTACGTCATCATTACTTTGACTTTTAATATCGCAGTTACGGCAGCAGCTAGCTGCAATAACCCTGGTATCATTTTTTTCTGTGTCCGATTCGACATCTGCTAAAAGTGATCCGGAGGCAGATTCACCACGGGATCACTTTTAGGGGTGGCAGAAGTGGTGCCCCCCTCCCACCACTTTTCAGTCGTTTCTGCATTTACCGGAGCCATTGGTAAACCTGGAAACTATGCGATCCGTTTGGTAGATAGGCAGGAAGTTGAGTGATTGCTCTATGCAAATGGAGGACCGGAGTGACCTCCGACGTCATTTCTGGTCCTCGGAAAGTTAGACGGGATTTTTTTTTCTTAAAGGAGAAGTACAGCCAAAGTTCGTTTGGCTGTACTTCTCCTATGGATCACAGGAGTGCAGTTAGTTCTGCACTCCTGTGACACGTTTTCAGCAGAGGGAGGGCTAAAGTCCGCTCTCTGTTGACAGAAGTCGGTCCGGGCTCCACGTCATCATGACCATGGAAGCAGGACCTGCCAGATGCCTGGACCAACACACAGCTCAGCCTCTTAGAGAGCCACTAAGAGCCTGAGCCAGCCCCACCCACAGCCCAGCGCTCCAGTGAGAGAGGAGGGGGCAGAGCAGAGAGCTGTGACTGACAGTCACGATCGCTGAGTTCTCAATGTAAAGGAACCTAGGGACAAATGCAGCATCCAACTAGCTAAGTATGAATCTTAAAAACAATCAAAACCCATACTTCTCTTTTAAAGTAAAAATTTTTTTTTTTTTTGCTTTTAAAGGTAAATGAGAGATCTGTGGTCTTTTTGACCCCAGATCTCTCAATAAAGGGGACCTGTCATGCTTATTTTTATTGCAAGGGATGTTTATATTCCTTGTACTAGGAATAAAAGTGATCAAAAAAATAAAAAGTAAAAGGACAGTGTAAAAATAAAAAATAAAAAGTAAAATAAATGTAGCACCCTTGTCCCAAAACAGGGCTACAGGTAGATTTAGCCATGCTGGGTGGTAGCTAGCCTGGCTAATATGTAGTTTTATGGGTCAAATGGGGTTCCTCCTAATCCTGTTTCAGCTGTGGCTTCTCCCTTTTGTCAGTAAGGTTATGAATAAACATACCTTTCTCAGCCACTCAGACTGGCCGCTTTGCATGCTGGGAGAAGGTATTTATTTGGAGAGAATCATGTGATCTAGGTCTTCTCCACCCAGACTGTGGTCTGGGTGGGTGCGTGAGGAGCAGCTCCAGCTGGGTAGGCCTGACCATGTGCTCAAGGTTCTGCAAGAGAGAGCCTGCTAACTACCTGGAGGCAATGCTGAGTGGGATGGAGTTCTAAGGAAGCACCAGAGGTGACTCTTCATGAACCAGGGACTATGAAGTGGCTGGGAGGACTTCAATAGAGAACTCATCCAAAGGAATCTGCGTATGATACTGTGAGTACAGTGCCCATCTTTCTATATTGTACATCAATCATTATGCCTGGTGCCTAGTAACCTGCACCCTGAGGAGGAATGTCGGCCCTCCCCGTCTCTGGCCAGGCCCCCAGAAATGTGGGGTAGGTGCTACATTTGGCGCCCAACGTGGGGCTTGACGTTATTTTTGCTGTGGTCATCACTAGCAATGGACTGCAATTACACAGGAATTTAATTTGGCTCTGTGGGTTAGTGGCAAGTAATGTCTGTGTGCCTCAGAGACTGTGCTATTGTTCTTTTAAACCATGTGGGGAAGAACCAAATTGACTTCTTGCTATTGGGAGAGTGTCAGCCTGGTCTTTTATCACTTTACGCCAGTGCTAAATGGGTTAAGGCAGACTCCAGAAGAGTTTTGGCACGCTGCTGGAAGAAAAAGGCAGGCGTCGAAGTTTCTGCTGAGCATCCGGACCAATCCCTTGGCAAGGGGAGGAGTCACCGCTCTGCAGAAGAGGAGACGCATAAGTGGCAGCCCGTCCATAGCGGGTGCATGGGTGGCCACCCCCCCCCCCCCCCTCCAGGCAGTCACAAAAAAAAGTCAAAATTTTTTTTTTAATACTGGCCCAAAAAAAAAAAAAAAAAATACAAATAAAGGTCCTTAAGTGCACTGTGTTCAGATTCTGGACACAGTGCACTTATGGGAAGCGCCACGTCTATGCAATCATAAGATTACAGACGCAGCGATTCATTTGCGGGCTTTTATCCCGCCTTGCGGCACTTTCCGAAGCTACGAGTAGCTTCTGCCCGGCGCTCGTAGTATCTATTACTACGGCCGGGCGGTTTGATTGACATCTGAGTTTGATGTCACTTCCATTGCGCCCGGGAGAGAGAAAACAGGAAGTATGAGAGGAGTGGACCCCTCCATCGCCGCTGTGGAAGGAGACACCGCAGAAGAGGACAACACACAGCAAGGTAAGTACCGCTGTGCTCCCGCGGAGAACGGGGGGGTTTGAAGTGACACAGGCAGGCTGCATTTGGTGAACAGAGGCTGTATTTGGTGCACACAGGCTGTATTTGGTGGACACAGGCTATATTTGGTGAACACAAGCAGGCTCCATTTGGTGGACACAGGCTGCATTTGGTGGGACACAGGCTGCATTTGGCAGACACAGGCTGCATTTGGTGGGAAACAGGCTGCATTTGGTGGGACACAAGCTGCATATGGTGGACACAGGCTGCATTTGGTGGGACACAGACTGCATTTGGTGGGACGCAGGCTGTATTTGGTGGACACAGGCAGGCTCCATTTGGTGGACACAGGCTGTATTTGGTGGGACACAGGGTGCATTTGGTGGGACACAGGCTGTATTTGGTGGACACAGGCTGCATTTGGTGGGACACAGGCTGCATTTGGTGGGACACAGGCTGCATTTGGTGGGACACAGGCTGCATTTGGTGGGACACAGGCTGCATTTGGTGGGACACAGGCTGCATATGGTGGGACACAGGCTGCATTTGGTGGGACACAGGCTGCATATGGTGGGACACAGGCTGCATTTGGTGGGACACAGGTTGCATTTGGTGGGACACAGGTTGCATTTGGTGGGACACAGGTTGCATTTGGTGGGACACAGGCTGCATTTGGTGGACACAGGCTGCATTTGGTGGGACACAGGCTGCATTTGGTGTGACTCAGGATGCATGTAAGGAGGGACTCCGCTGGGGGCACCTGATGTAAGGACGGACTCGGCTGGGGGTACCTGATGGCATCTGGTGGCAGGTGACGTGGCTAGTGACACACTCAGGGCTTCCACTGATTCTGCATTATGGTGAGTTGAATGATTTCATTTTATATTACAATGTAATAATAGAAATAATAGGGAGACAGATATTCCAAACTGTGTCTTACTTTCTCATTATATTGTGCTAGACGTGAAATTTTACTAAGATGGAAACTAGAGGAGCCTCCCACTCGTGGAAGAGGTCGGTGACCTCGGTACTTCCTCTGTATAGAATGACCTATGAAGGTAGACAATGCCCAGGGAAGTTTGATAAAATCTGGTCCTCTTGGATAGATGCCTCTGGTGGCTCTGAACCCCCTTCCCCCTAAATATGACTTGAATTACACTAGCGGTTATTCTCTATCTCATACCTTCCCCCTCGTAACTTGTCCCTCCCTCCCCCTCCTCCCCTTCCTGCGTTCCCCCCCCCCATTCCTTTACTTATCCTGATTACTCCTTTTCTTTCCCTCCCCCCCCTCACCCCGGCCCACTTGAATATTGGATATCTATGTAATGTTTATGAGGTCTTTCTAATGTTATAGTGCACTAATGTGTACTGATAAGTGATATCTATGACACTTGCACTGCTGGAATATTTGCTAAACTAAGGCTACCGGATGAAGGTGGTTTCTCCTGTCTATATTCTTATTTTACGGCATGTACTATATTCTTTTGTATTGTAATGCTGATTTGTCTAATAAAAAACTTTCTGTTAAAAAAAAATAATAGAAATAATGCGCTTCAATCATCCTGACACCATAACAACCATGATGATTGAAGTGCTAACACCAGGTGTTTGGAATATCTTTATCTGATGATTGTTAAACTTTCTAGAATACATATATTTCTATTGTTGTGTAGGATCTGGGCCTGCCTCCATCCCTCTCTCCCTCATTCCCTCGTTCATCTCAGACGCTAACCACACCACCTTAGAGCCACGACCACTATTTTGCTGAAACCATGCCCATTTTCACCAAGTGGGAGGGGTCAAAAAGGAAGGGCGGGGTCTGGCGAACCCCATCCTAAAACTTCACCAGCCGCCACTAAGACGCAGTTGTGTGCACCGCCATCTTGGGTCCACATGCTGCGAGACGGAGAGGCAAGCATGGCGCATCTCAGTGTCTCTACCTCAGACTGGAAAGTGTTTGCTTCGGGCATCGGTCCTGGCCCTGTCAGGCTAAGAGAGGTCATTACCGACACCAGACTGCGTTACATCCCTAAAGGTAGCTTGGCGCTATACAAGGTGGGAGACTACAAAGCAATGGGGCTGCTATGTTCAAAGTGCTCAGGACTGGCTACAAATATACGACCCTGGATCAACTGCGGCCACTGTGGGGAACTGCTACTGGCGGTAGTCTTGGTGGCCTTACCACCGCAAGTGCTGCAATTGGACTGGGCCAAGTGTTTCGCTACTACTGCTCCAGAACCAGCTCCTGTGGTCGCTCTCACTGTTGCTTTGTCTGCTAAAGTGTCCGCTACTACAGTTACCATGCCTACTTCAAAGCCAGGTGCCTTAGTGACCTCTCGCATCCGCGGTCCAGGTCGCCTACATTCCCTGATGATGAAACCTCCCAGGGAGAAAGCTGCTGAGCCTGGTAAGCCAGATGTGAATGAGGGCAGTGTGCCTGTTGGGACAGTCAAACCTGTAGCCACAAAGGGAGCAGAGTCCGGGAAGTCTGCCTCTGCATGTTTAAAGCCTAACCTAGTCCTGGCTGAAGAGTTCTCCACAGAGTCAGACTCTGATATCTTGTCCGATAGAATTTCTGAGTTATTCTCTGCCACTGTGTCTTTTGGAGAGAGATGGACTAATAGCGATACTCAACAACAGTTTGATCCTGCAGAGAAGGACGTTCTCTTATCTACTCATAACTCTGGTAATAGGCCTGGGCTGTTGGTGTCTACATCTCCTGTCCCCTGTCTGGCAAGTTCTCTGGAAGAGGAGCGATGAGTTCACTGTGCTAAGATCACTAATGTTACTGTGCAAGTATCCTCTTCATTTGCAAGCATCTCTCAAAAGCCAGACACAATCGTAGGATATCCCTTCAAGTGTGCTCTAGATACTCCAGTGTTTCCTGGCTGTGGAGACTCTAAACGCCTGCCAAAGTTGTCCAAACTGCAACGTATTGTGATGAAAAAGGTGGCTGAGGAATATGGCTACCTGTACCCATATGTGCCAGAGACTCTGGTGGCCGAAATCCAAGGCAGGCGAGCACAGCGGATTGATACCGCTATCAGAGACTACCTGAAAATTTCTGATCATTGTGATGTGAAGAAATTGTCACCCAGAAATGCAGGAAGATACACTACTATCTTGCCAACTTGGGATTATGGTCGTCACATTTATCCATACTGTTATTATCAGAAGATCTAATAAAGCTAACTTACGGCATTACATCACCACCATTGGATCATCTGGGAAACCAATTCAACTACCTGATCCCCATTACTACTGGTAATGCCACAAGCCTTTCTTGTTCTCAAGTCAGCATGGAACACAGCTGTGTTGCTTTAACTGTGTTTGTTTCCCAGGAAGTAGTACTTCACATGGAAAAAGTGTTGTGGGGACACTCCTGCTTGTACTGTTTTCTGCCGGTCTGTGCCTCTTGAATTGGCTTCCCAGATGATCCAATGGTGGTCCAACAGTTGCAGGAAGTGCCCTGAAAAGTGATATACTGGCCTGTTGCTCTGGATTGCCACTATGCCTTGTCACCCATGTGTGAGGAAAAAAGCCTCAGTCTCCTGCAAAAGGCTGAGTCATGTTTCAGGATCTCTGTATTGCCTGTTTAAAAGTTTGCAAGATCACAGTTCAAGTCTTTAGTCCCTGAAATCAGTGACTAGGGAAAAAAAGTTGTTGTCTTTACTGTGGAACTTTGTAATAAAAAAACAACCAAGGAAAGTACCTGTTGAACTTTGGTGTTACAGAGCCAACAAGAATTCTCACATTAAAGTTTGTGTCCATTGGACTCCAGGGGTTCCAGAGACAATGTGATATTCTAGTTAGGTAGACGGGTAGGCTGTGCTTTTGGTCCTGGAGCAAACTTACATCCGAAACCTATACTTCATGGACTGAAAAGTACATTAAAGTGAACTTTTTTTTTTGTTTTACTGTCACCAGATGGCAGCAAGGAGCTAATCTGAGTGAGCAGTGAGATCTTTATCTTCATAGTAATGTGTTTAGGAATTTTAATGCTTTGAGTATATTGATAGAATGTATATATATTTCTTGGAAGGATGTGTCACTCTCTAGCCACTTGCCGACTGCTGCACGCCGATATACATCAGCACAATGGCACGGTGGGCAAATGGGTGTACCTGTACGTCCCCTTTAATTGAAGGGGTTAGCGGGCGTGCGCCCGCCCACCGCGTACAGCATGACCGTGCCCGCGGGACCCGCGGAGTCGATGTTCGCCGGTGTCCCGGTGATCGTGTCACGGAGCCACAGAACGGGGAGATGCAAGGATTGTAAACAAGGCATTTCCCCATTCTGCCTAGTGGCATGACAGAGATCACTGCTCCCTGTCATCAGGTGACATGTGAGTGGAAGCCCATCCCCCCCCACAGTTAGAATCACTCCCTAGGACACATTTAACCCCTTGATCGCCCCCTAGTGTTTAACCCCTTCCCTGCCAGTGTCATTTGCACAGTAATCAATTTTATATCACTGATCGCTGTATAAATGACAATGGTCCCAAAATAGTGTCAAAAGTGTCCGATGTGTCTGCCATAATGTCGCAGTCATGATAAAAATCGCAGATCGCTGCCATTACAAAAAAAAAAAAATGCCATAAAACTATCCCCTATTTTGTAGACGCTATAACTTTTGTGCAAACCACTCAATATACGTTTATTTTTTTTTTACCAAAAATATGTAGAAGAATACATATCGACCTAAACTGAGGAAAAAAATATTTTTTTTTATATATTTTGGGGGATATTTATTATAGCAAAAAGTTAAAAAAAAAGTCTCTTTTTCAAAATTGATGCTCTTTTTTTGTTTATAGCGCAAAAAATAAAAAACGCAGAGGTGATCAAATACCACCAAAAGAAAGCTCTATTTGTGGGAAAAGAAGGACGTCAATTTTGTTTGGGTGCAACATCGCACGACCGCATATGTCATTTTTTTAAGACAAACAAGGCTTTCGTTTGGTAATATTGTCTTGCAAAATAGATTTTTATTTTTAATGCAATCCATAGATAAACAGAAAAACAAAAGTAAAAAAAAAATGCCCTTTTTTACTTTCATCAATGGTAATTTAACCACCTCAGTACAGTGCGCTTACACCCCCTTCCTGCCCAGACCCATTTTCAGCTTTCAGCGCTCTCACACTTTGAATGACAATTACTCAGTCATGCAACACTGTACCCATTTGAAATTTGCATCCTTTTTTCACACAAATAGAGCTTTCTTTTGGTGGTATTTAATCACTTGGGGTTTTTTTTTTTTTTGTGCTATAAATAAAGATGCCCCAGTAGAAGTCCTAGTAGGATGAAAGGCGTAGAGCTTGGTTCTTCCGCTCCCCACATTGCTTTGTTTTATCTGTGATCACATTTTTAATTGTATGCTGGTTTTATGAAAATAAATACCCAATTTATTTTTTGATCTGCACCATTGGGAGCCCTTTTTTTCTTTTTATATATCTTATCCACCATGAGTTCGCCTGATCCACTCATTTGGCCATCCATGGCCCATGGTTCAGCTCTGTCGTTCTAATTATATTGGGAGAATACCGGATCATCGTGGACATCGGTGTTTGTTCCAGTCCCCTTGCCGGATACTGCAGGATTCCTTTGGATCACTCCTGTTACACTGAGACGTCCGTTATCCATGTCTGTTTGAGCTGGAGTCGCGGACATCCAGGTCCACTGGTTCCGGTAAGAGTACCCATTCACTTTCTTCTGTGGTATTTGCCGATAATATCATACCTGGTGTTCTTGACTCCTTATAAGAAGAAAATCCCCATTTGTGGTACCCCTGACTCCCTCCATGAACATTCCTTCACTTGTGGTGTACTTATCACTCTTTGGGATTTACCTATTTTGGATTCAATATTGATCTGTATTGTTTATTATTGGGACTTATTTACACTGATATAGCATTATATATGTATTTCATATGTCTGCACAGCTTTATAGTATTATTTGTTCACCAGCGCTACATTTCTATCTACTTCCATTCATGAATTTTTGTCACATTCGTATGTAGCTGCTTTTTTGTTCTCTGATAGCGCAGTAATTTTTTCTTTTATCCAAATTTTTTTGGCCAAAATTTATACTGCTACATATTTTTGGTAAAAATAACCCAAATTAGTGTATATTATTTGGTCTTTGTGAAAGTTATAGAGTCTACATACTATGATGTCAATCACTGAAAATTGATCACATCTGATCAGGCCTTTAGTACATCAGGTGAATCTCATTTCTTGAGACACTAACAAGTCAGGAAAGTACAAATACCCCCCAAATGACCCCTTTTTAGAAAGTAGACATTCCAAGGTATTAAGTAAGTAGCATGGTGAGTTTTTTTAAGTTGTAATTTTTTCCCACAATTCTTTGCAAAATGAAGATTTTTTTTTTTTTTACAAAATTGTCAAACTATCAGGTTATTTATCACACACAGCATATGCATACAACAAATTACACCCCCTCTGCTACTCTTCCTGAGTATGGCAATACCACATGTGTGAGACTTTTACACAGCCTGGCCACATACAGAGGCCCAACATTGAAGTAGTATCTTCAGGCATTCTAGGAGCATAAATTACATATCTCATTTCATTCCTACCTATCACACTTTTGAAGGTCCTTGAGCACCAGGACAATGGAATTACCCAAAAAATGATCCTATTTTGGAAATCAAACACGCCACTGTATATTCTATGAGGCATGAGCTGCAAATAGGTACTCGGGTACTCTGATGGGCTGCAGATAGGTACTCGGGTACTCTGATGGGCTGGTGACAGGTACTTGGGTACTCTGATGGCCTGGTGACAGGTACTCGGGTACTCTGATGGCCTGGTAACAGGTACTCGGGTACTCTGAAGGCCTGGTGACAGGTACTCAGGTACTCTGATGGTCTACATATAGGTACTTGGGTACTCTGATGGGCTGGTGACTGGTATTCGGGTACTCTGAAGGGCGGTTGACAGGTACTCAGGTACTCGGTACTCATATGAACTGTGACAGGTACTCAGGTACTCGGTACTCGTATGGACTGTGACAGGTACTCGGGTACTCATATGGACTGTGACAGGTACTCAGGTACTCGGGTACTCATATGGACTGTGACAGGTACTCAGGTACGCATATGGACTGTGACAGGTACTCAGGTACTCAGATGAACTGTGACAGGAAATCAGGTACTCGGGTACTCAAATGAACTGTGACAGGTACTCGTGTACTCAGATGGACTGTGACAGGTACTCGGGTACTCTGATGGACTATGACAGGTACTCGGGTACTCATATGGACTGTGACAGGTACTCAGATGAACTGTGACAGGTACTTTGATGGGTGGTGACAGGTCCTCTTTATTGGGGGGGCAATCAGTATGATTGGTGTACACTGTAAGCGGTAACGAGATGTTACCGCAATCTCCTTCTCACACACGATCGGTGTGTGAGGAGGAGAACCCGATAACATCTCGTTACCGCTCTGTATTTACATTTTGTGATCGGCTGTAAAAGGATCACAGCCGATCACGTGGTAAACAGCTGCCGGCCAATGGCTGTTTACCAGCGTCGGTGACAAGCAGTGTTCCCGGGAACACGTTGCCACCGACGTGCACGCGCAGCACGCTCGCGATTGCGCGCAAGCCCGGTGCAAAGTAGGGCGGTACCATCTGTGATTGGCTGTGACTTCATCACGCCCGATCACATGGTAAATAGCCATGTCCAAAGGCTGTTCACCCCCCTCGGTGGTGAGCGGTGTCTCCGTGACACACCGCCACCGAAGGAACAGGGATGCACGCACACGATCACACGCATTCCCTGTTTAAATAGACGGACGTCATACGACGCCCGCCCAGAACGAGAGCCATGCCGCGGCAAGCGGTTAAAAAGAATGAATTATGAAAACAATTTTATTCTATCAGATATCATTGGTACTTATAAATTAAACCAATGCTTTTTTTTTTATTTTGTACTTTTTAATGCAAAACTAAAAACAATGAACAAAAATAAAAAAATAAAACATAGTGTAAATATTAACGGTTATAAAAATAGAGATTTAAAAAAATGTAGGCGGAAAATAATAGTTAAAGCGGAACTACACTGCATCTGAGCACCGCAAACCAAAAATTATATCTAATTAATTTTTAATATTCACAGCAATCCCCCCATCCATCCATGTTTCCATGCTTTATTTTGCTGAGATATCACTTTGAAAAACACCCGCCTTGCATTTCTGGCCGTGCCCATCTTTAATATGGCAGATGATTCGATTCATGTACCATTTACTTCCTGAAATCCATCTGCCCTTTAGCGAGCAGGAGGGTGTGCTTATCTGAGAAAACCCCTCCTCCCCACCTGAAATCTCCTGGGATGTATGACATAATTTGCCAGGCCAGAAACCAGGAAGTAACTTAAGAAATAAAATTTTAAAAAAAAGTTTAAAAGCAAGTAAATATGATATATCTATTTACTACTTTGATAACAGCATAAGGATTAAAATAGTCAATACTGATTGAAAGAGTGAACAGCTTTAAAGGGAAAAGGGGAAAAAGGAGTTAATTAAAGCTGATTAGGGTAAACTATGAGTTTATAAGTGGTTTAAAATGAACACATTTTATTTAATAAAAACTTTTTTTTACTTATCAGTTTGTCTTAATTGACATCATGTGCAGATCCAAGTCCATCCCTTTGATCTGCAGATGAATGAAACTGAGTAGGTACAAAAGTGTCAGATAGTCTACTTTGCTTACACAGCAAATCCTAGCTGTCATTTTGACATTCAGAAAATGCCAGGAAATGCGAGGGAGGAGATGCAGGACGGTAGGAGGACAGAGCGTACTACATACACCCTGTGTACACAAGTGGGTTTTTTTTTTGGCAGCTGTAGTACATCCATTGTCCACAACTTTTAATCAACAGTGCATATTAAATGGAATATTGTGGAGGACTGCTATGAAGTGATATGGGCTCTTGTGCTACACGCATTGTCATATGAAGATTAATGAGCCTACCACTTCAGAGAAAATAGAGCAGCAATTCAGAAATATATGGCAGCTTATATTGGATTAATTATAAACATCACTATACATTTTGTGTATGCGGTTTAAACTAAGTGTAGTTCTGAAAGAACGTTGTTGCACTTTAGCGTGCATGTCTATTGAAGAAACAACTAAGTGGATTACCTGCTGTAGTTAATTGAATTGCTACATTAACTATATGCTTAGGACTGGAATTCTTTAACCAACAGGGATGTAATACAGTGCATTCGGAAAGTATTCACAGCGCTTCACTTTTTCCACATTTTGTTATGTTACAACCTTATTCCAAAATGGATTACATTTATTATTTTCCTCAAAATTCTACAAACAATACCCCATAATGACATTGTGAAATAAGTTTGTTTGAAATCTTTTCTAATTTATTAAAAAAAAAAAAAAAATCCCATGTACATAAGTATTCACAGCCTTTGCTCAATACTTTGTTGAAGCACCTTTGGCACCAGTTACAGCCTCCAGTCTTTTTGAGTACGATGCTACAAGCTTGGCGCACCTATTTTTGGCCAGTTTCTCCCATTCTTCTTTGCAGGATCTCTCAAGCTCCATCAGGTTGGATGGGGAGCTTCGGTGCACAGTCATTTTTAGATCTCTCCAGAGATGTTCAATCAGGTTCAAGTCTGGGCTCTGGCTGGGCCATTCAAGGACATTCACAATCCCTTGGACTTCATGGCTTGGTTTGTGCTCTGACATACACTGTTAACTGTGGGACCTTATATAGATTGGTGTGTACCTTTCCAAATCATGTCAAATCAACTGAATTTACCATAGGTGGACTCTAATCAAGTTGTAGAAACACCTCAAGGATGATCAGTGGAAACAGGATGCATCTGAGCTCAAGTTTAAGTTTCATGGCAAAGGCTGTAAATATATATATATATATATATGTATATATATGTATATACATATATATATATGTATATATATATATATATGTATATATATATATATATATATATATATATATATATATGTATATATATATATATATATATATATATGTATATATATATATATATATGTATATATGTATATATATATATATATATGTATATATATATATATATATATATATATATATATATATATATATATATATATGTGTGTGTGTGAGTTTTTCTTTTTTTTTGCAAAGATTTCAAACAAACTTCTTTCACATTGTCATTATGGGGTATTGTTTGTACAATTTTGAGGAAAATAATGAATTTAATCCATTTTGGAAAAAGGCTGTAACATAACAAAATGTGGAAAAAGTGAAGCACTGTATATGTATGTAGTTTGAATGTGTGATTGTCTGGGGCAGCATTGCTAGGTATTTTAAATTTAATGGTGGTGGTTTGAGCAGCCATTTTTTAAAATTGGATTTTTATCACATTTTTGTTTTTAAGTATACAGTTGTGTGAAAAAGTATTTGCCCCCTTCCTGATTTTTATTTTTTTTGCATATTTCTAACACTTAAATGATTCAGATAAACAAATTTTAATATTACACAAAGATAACCTGAGTAAATCTAAGATGCGTTTTTTATTTTTATTTAATTTATTAAGAGAAAAAAGCTGTTAAAACCTGCCTGGCCCTATGTGAAAAAAGTAATTGCCCACTCCCATGCTGAATAATGAATGAATTGTGATAAACCACAATTTTTTGGAAAGCTGAGTTAAATTTCACTTGCCACACACAGGCCTGATTACTGCCAGACCTGTTGAATCAAGAAATAATATAAATAGAAGCTGTCTGACAAAGTGAAGCACGCTAACAGATCACAAAAAGCCACACATCATGCCACAATCTAAAAAAAATCAAGAACAGATTAGAAACAAAGTAATGTACATGTATCGGTCTAGGAAGGGTTTCAAATCCATTTCTAAGGCTTTGGAGCTCCAGTGAACCACGGGGAGAGCCATTATCCACAAATGGAGATAACTTGGAACAGTGGTGAACCTTCCCAGGAGTGGCCGGCCTACAGAAATTACTCCATGAGCACAACGACGATCCAGGAGGTCATAAAAGAACCCAGAACAACATCTAAAGAACTGCAGGCCTCATTTTCCTCAGGTAAGATCAGTGTTCATGATTCAACAATGAGAAAGAGACTGGGCAAATATGGCATCCATGGGAAAGTTCCAAGGCCAAAGCCACTGCTGACCAAAAAGAACACAAAGGCTCATCTCACATTTACCAAAAACATGTTGGATTATCCCCAAGACTATTAAGGAAATATTCTGTGACTGATGAGACAAAAATGTAACTTTTTGGAAGGTGTGTGTCCCGTTACATCTGGCATAAAACTAATACAGCATTTCATAACAAGAACATCATACCAAAAGTCAGACATGGTGGTAGCGTGATGGTCTGGGGCTGCTTTCAGCTTCAGGACCTGGACGACTTACCATAATTAATGAAACCATGAATTCTGAGCTCTACCAGAAAATCTTAAAGGAGAATCAGTTGGTGACCTCAAGCTCAAGTACACTTGGGTTATGCAGCAGGACAATGATCCAAAACACAACAGCAAGTCCACCTCCAAATGGTTCAAACAAAGCAAAACTTGGAGTGGCCTAGTCAAAGCCTGGACTTAAATCCAATTGAGATGCTGTACTATTAACTTGCACAGGCCGTTCATGCTGGAAAACCCTCCAATGTGGCTGAATTAAAACAATTCTGCAAAGTAGAGTGGGCCAACAGTGCTCCACAGCAATGTGAAAGACTCATTGCCAGTTATCGCAAATGCTTGATTGCAGTTTTTGCCGCTAAGGGTGGCACAACCAGTTATTAGGGGGCAATTACTTTTTGACATAAAGCCAGGGCAGCTTTTTTGCCTTAATAAATGAAACTATCATTTAAAAACTGCATTTTGTATTTACTCTGGTTATCTTTGTGTAATAATAAAAAAATTTTGATGATCTGAGACATTTAAGGGTGACAAATATGCAAAAAAATAAAAAATCAGAAAGGGGGCAAATACTTTTTCACACAACTGTATTTTAGATTTAAAGCAACTCTTGGCAAAAAAAATGCATCCCTTGCAGTGGGGCTGTGTCCATGCTGCAATGGTTAACTGCTCATTTTTGTCTAGGGGGAACAATAAAAGGAAATATAATTACCTGACCCCACAGCTAGACCAGTCCCTGCAGCTTTTTTACCTCCATGTTTTACTGATGTCATCAAGACCAGAGCAGGGTCCTTAGCCCTGTTTCCAAGGGACAGTCCACTGCCGGATCCTGATGGAGCACCGCCTGCCGTGGAAGCTTAGGATTGGGTCGTTTAGTGCCCAGGGCAAGGATGCAGAACTGCCGCCCCTCCCCCACTAGTAATGCATGCCATAGAATGGATTTACTGCCCTGTGCCCATTCTCTGTCCTCTTGCTCCACTCTGCCCAGGGCAGCTGCCTCTCCTGCCCACTCTTTGCCCAGGCTCTGCAGGTAAGTAAAATTGTTTCTCCTCTCCCCTAGACAAAACAAGCTATTAACTCTTGCAGTGCAGGCACAGCCCTGCTGCAATGGGACTTAAAGCTGAACTCCAGGTATTTAGCCACTTACTTAAATGGGCTGACCTACCATGGGTTAGGTCAAACAAGGTGCATGCCTCCTCCTGGACGTTGCCTTACGTACACTTTAGGTACACCGATCAGCCATAAAATTTTGACCACTCACCTAATATTGAGTATGTCCGCCGCAATGTCGCAATTCTGCTAAAATTCTCTGATCCCCACCAAAAAAAATAAAAAGTCTATAAATCTATCCCATAGTTTGTAGAGGCTATAACTTTTGCGCAAACCAATCAATATAAGCTTATTGGGATTATTTTACCAAAAATATGTAGCAGAATACATATTGGCCTAAATTGATGAAGAAATTAGATTTTTAAAAAATTTTTATTGCATGTGTTTTATAGCAGAAAGTAAAAAATATAATTTTTTTTTTTTTCAAAATTGTCAGTCTTTCTTTGTTTATAGCGCAAAAAATAAATACAGCAGAGGCGTTCAAATACCACCAAAAAGAAAGCTCTATTTGTGGGGAAAAAAGGACATCAATTTTTTTTTTGGTACAGTGTCACGCGACCGCGCAATTGTCAGTTAAAATAACGCAGTGCTGTATTGCAAAAAGATGGCCTGGTCATGAAGGGGGGTAAACCTTCCGGGGCTGAAGTGGTTAAAGAGATGGCTTGCATCTCGGACTTAACCTATAGTAAACCAGCAGATTTGAATAATACTGTGGTAGCCATTTCCGCTATAGATAATTATAGATAATAGATAATTGTTTAAAAAAAAAATAGTTTTAATTTAAAAGTCCTGACTGAGTAAAAGTTTCCTCCTAATAATGTAACTGGCTTTGAAAGGTGTAAATTTCCCATCTAGAGTCCGAGCCATGGGTGAAGTGTCAGGTTGGAGCGCCGCTATGACTTCTTAATAAATAATGATGGTGTCTCCTCTAGCATGACACTCGTTATGGAATTAATATTTTATGATTCGTTGGCTATCTTCATTTACCTCCAATTACCTGCCAGTCAGATCAATGGGTCAAAGACTATTAATTGCTGAGCCCTACAAGTAGTAGGGCTCAGCACATTGGCACCAACTTAGAATGCAAAGCATGGCCACTTGTTTGCAAGTTTAGTGCAGTGTTCTAGCATGTGTATTCTATACACATAATGTATTTCATTGCACAATATACAGTACATAAAAAGTTTGAGTTTTAAAACAAACATAGACATGAATATGTACACCTAGTTTATCTTTTTCACATACACATAAAAAAAATTAACATGACACATCTCTTTAAACAGCACCAACAGATCAATAAAAAGAGAGGGAAATAGGTTCTGTGTTTCTTTGGAGGTCATCAAAGTCTAAAGCTGAACTTTAGTCTGCTCATATTTTGCCTTCCCCCTGCTTATCCTCCCCTTTCCTCCTATCAACACACTAAATGACATTTTTAGAGTTGAATTCCAGGAATTCAGTTCCCTTGTAAAAAATGAAGGAAACTATGAGTTAAGTCCAGCGAGGTGCATGATACCCCCTGGGCTTAGCTCTATTTATTTTTTGTGTAACAGAAAAGTTTTATTAGTGAACAACAAGGCATTAATACAACTTGAACATACAATAATGAGGCATATGAGATATTGAGATAGCAGAAGTAAATACATACAATGGTATATTGCTGGACATTAACAGGTCTACAGCGAATGAACAGAGTGAGAAAACTTCCAACAAGAGGGATAATTAATCAAAACAGATTATGTTGCGGTCCAAAAAAAAAAGTTCAGCAAGGATCTAAGAGGTACCATAGACGCACCTAATTCATCGGGTACCAATTATAGTCATCTCCAGGGCTTTTTTTCAGGGGGAACTTGGTGGAACTCAGTTCCACCACCTCTGGCTCAGTCACTTTGGTGCCTGCTCACCACAATCACTTGTAAACACGGAAGTCTGGTTTCTGTGTTTACAAGTGACAGCTCTGCACTCTGTATGTAATGCAATCTTGGTACTTAATGCCCCTTTAAGACCCTCCTACTGTTTTTGTGAAATTTGACTGAACACACCCAGTATTTGATGTGATTTGGAGGGTGTGTGTAGGGGGAGGGGTTTTGGGGGCCGTGGTTAAGTTCCAGCACCTATTGTTTGAGAAAAAAAGCCCTGGTTATCTCTATCTCTAGGGGGCAGGGTCTAATTGAGGGGAAAAGACAAAGCATAAGGGTGGGGGGGAGGGGGGGAGAGATAGGTGTTTTAAAGGAGGATTGGGGTTGTCAAAGGCCCACTCTGAGCAAGCGTGATCAGCATAACATGTTCTAGATCAAAGAATCCGAAACCCAGCTTAGTCCCAGAATGGGGCTCCACCATCCCACATATCAGTGAGCCCGCGTCTAGATATTGAGCGACCTGGAAGCGACCCATGACTTCTACACCTTTTCAAATCTCTGGGGAAATTTGCGACCCATGTATGTGAGTTTGTACAGGGGCAGCACAGAGTCTACCAGAATGCGCCACTGGGCAGCTATAGGGGGAGTCACCAATTTCCAGTTCTGTAGGAGTACCTTTTTGGCCAGACTTTTCGGCCGGACTGGTCCGACGGAACAAATCAGTCAGACAATCCGACCGTGTGTGGGCTTCATCGGACCTTCAGCTGACTTTTACTGTCAAAAATCAGATGGACTTTAGATTTGGAACATGTCTTTTTTGACGGACTCGAGTCCGAGCGAAAAATCCATTTGTCTGTATGCTAGTCCGACGGACAAAAAAGGACGCAAGGGCAGC
This sequence comes from Lithobates clamitans, assembly GCA_037952925.1. NCBI lineage: Eukaryota > Metazoa > Chordata > Amphibia > Anura > Ranidae > Lithobates > Lithobates clamitans. The sequence goes on from JBBGZY010000385.1 coordinate 1,936,466, forward strand.
TACTGGCTATGAACTTCCTTATTCTAGTCTCTTCATACGTCATCACGTTCAAAAGAGCGGACTTTCGAACTGACTTTATTCCGTTCGTGTGTGTCCAAGTCCGGTCGTTTAAAAGTCCGTCGTACCTCCATCGAAAGTCCGTCGGAAAGACCGTCGGACCTTTGAAACTGAAAAGTCCGGTCGTGTGTACACGGCATAACAGTTTTGTGTGTGTGTGGAATGTGTCACTGAGTCTGTAATACCTAAAAGAAGCACTCTGGGGTCCATCAACACTGAAAGGTTGGTAGCTATATTGACATCAGATACCATCGTCCTCCAGAAATCTTGGATGGCTGGGCAATCCCAGAGGACATGGAAGTATGTTCCAATCGCCTGTTGGCACTTAGGACATATCTCCGATTGTGTACGATAAATTCGTGCTAACCTTTGGGGAGTGTAATAGACCCTATGTATGCATTCTAATTGGATGAACCTGTCCCTAGAAGAAATCACAGTTGATATATATTGTTGCAATGCTAGGTCCCATTCTTCCTCTGACAAGGAGGGGATATCTACCTTCCAGGAGCGAAATAGGGGAGAGTCCCCATCTGAGTCTCCGCACGTGAGTCGGAGATATAGAGGGGACAGGATTCTATCTGCACATCGGGAGGTGAGTAATTATTCCACTATGTGTGGCATCATGGTGATCACTCTGGGGAATTGCGCTTGTGCCACATGGTTTAGCTGTAGGTAGCGGAACAGCATCTACGAGGGGAGTTGGAATGCATTCCGCAATTCAGGAAAAGGAAGCAAAACCCCAGCAGGCATAATCTGCTGCAATTTTACTATTCCAAATCTAGCCCAAATGTTGGGGTCTGGAATGGATCTAAAGTGCGGTAGTTTAGGGTTGCCCCATAACGGGGTATGAGGTGAAATAGTGTCTGCTGTTCTAACTGCAGCGGTAACCTGTTTCCACACCTGGACCGTAGTCTGCATAGAGGTTGTTGCTTGCGAGCTGGCCTTCACTTCTCTATAGACCGTGTTTGTTAGGGTAGAGTAGGAACCCATAACAGCTGCCTCAAGATTGACCGCTGGGTTAGACCTGGTCTGGGTGAACCCCCAGCGAACAGTGACCAGCACTGCCGCTCAATAGTACTTCAGGAAACAAGGCAGCGCCAGTCTGCCCAAAGATAGAGGGAGCTGTAGTTTATCTATCCTAGGGACCTTCCCACCCCAAATGAAGGATGTGACAATCCCATCCAACTTGTGGAAGAAAGCAGCAGGGATAGGGACTGGGGTGTTCCTAAAAATGTGAAGGAATTTGGGGAGAAAGGTAATTTTTAGTAATTTTTCTCATCCCACCGGTGTCAAGGAGAGTGTTTTCCAGGTTTGCATAACCAGATATAGGCTGTCTGTCAGATATCAGGATAGGTCATTACAGATTTCGATGGCGAGGTAACGAAATTGGGAGACCCTTTGTAGAGGGGTCAAACGGGACGGAGGGGGGGCAGAGTCAGATAGAGAAAACACATTAGACTTACCCCAAGTAATTTTAACCCTAGAGAAGTTACCATACCTATCTGTGATCGCCAGCTTCAGTGGTCAAGGTTGGGAACTCTACCGTGTCTAGGTAGGTTGACAGTTCGTCCGGGGAGTAGGTAGCCCTGGAGGCATAAAGGTGAGTGTAATATTGCTCAAATCTGACATTGATTTGTACAGGATCAGAGAGTAAAGGACCATCCTTGATGTTCGCGATACAAGAGTTCCCCAACCTCTCCGCCGCCAACCAAGCCAGAAGTCGGCCTGGGCGTTCTCCCTGTTCAAATATGTGCTGAGTCTGGGCGAGGAGGAAACTCCGTCAGAAAGCAGCGCAAAGCAGTGCTAGTTCTTTGTAGGTAGAGAGCATATCCGTGTGTGTACTCTGATCCGGGAAACTCGAAAATCGAGCCCCCAGTCTCATAGCCCATGTCTCAGAGTTCAAGTCGGGACTCCTTTCTAACCTTGGCGATGTTAAATTGGTATCTACCACTAGCATAGGTTTTAAATGCGTCCCAAACCACATAGGGAGGTGCGAAGCAGTCATTATGGATCCAATAATCCCTAAGCTCAGACATCATCAGTGGTGCCAACTTTTCATCTGTGATCCAATACCTAGAAAGTCTCCATAATCCCGAGCCAGCTGCCGAGTCGGTACTGAGATTTACTAGGACTGGAGCATGGTCATGCGATGCCACGCGGTAAGATAGAAACTGCAGCCACTCTGGGTAATAAGGATTAGGGATGGGCGAACGGTTTGGCCCAAACATAAGTTTGGGCCGAACTTTGGTTGTTCGGATGTTCTAGCGAACACCGAACAATATGCGGTGTTCGGGGCAAATTCGAAAGCTGTCGGAAGTCTATGGGACATTAACATGAGAAATCAAAAGTGTTCATTTTAGAGGCTTATATGCACGTTATTGTCATAAAAATTTTGGGGACCCAGGTCCTGTCCCAGGGGACATCAATGAATGTATAAATGAAATTTTTTTTTTTAAATGGCCGTTTTTTCGGGAGCAGTGATTTTATTAATGATTAAAGTGATAAAACTGAAATGTTCCTTTAAATTTCGTATCTGGGGGGTGTCTGTAAAGTGGCGCATTTTCCCCGTGTTTAGAACAATCCCTGCGCAAAATGAAATTTCTAAAGGAAAAAAAAGTCATTTAAAAGTAATAGCGGCTATAGTGAATTGTCTATGGGAGAAATCAAAAGTGCTAATTTTAAGGGTTAATATGCAAATTATTGTCATAAAAAGTTTATGGGGACCCGGGTCCTGCCCCAAGGGACATGTATCAATGCAAAAAAAGTTAAAAAAGGACGTTTTTCTGGGAGCAGTGATTTTAATAATGCTTAAAGTAAAAACAATAAAACTGAAATATTCCTTTAAATTTCGTGCCTGGGGGGTGTCTATAGTATGCCTGTAAAGTGGCGCATTTTTCTCGTGTTTAGAACAGTCCCTGCACAAAATGACATTTCTAACGGAATAAAAAGTCATTAAAAGTAATAGCAGCTATAGTGAATTGTCGGGTCTCGGCAATACAGATAAAAGTCATTGAAAAAAATGGCATGGGATCTCCCCCCCAGTCCATTACCAGGCCCTTTGAGTCTGGTATGAATATTAAGGGGAACCCCGAACCAAAATTTTAAAAAAATTGCTTGGGGGTCCCCCCAAATTCCATACCAGGCCCTTCAGGTCTGGTATGGAAATCAAGGGGAACCCTGCACCAATTTTTTTTTTTAATGGCGTGGGGTCCCCCTCAAAATCCATACCAGATTTTAAGGGGAACTCCATGCCAAAATAAAAAAAATGGAGTGGCGGTCCCCCCAAAAATCCATACCAGACCCTTATACGAGCACGCAACCTGGCAGGCAGCAGAAAAAGAGGGGGGGCGAGAGAGTGCCCCCCCCTGCTGAACCGTACCAGGCCACATGCTCTCAACATGGGGAGGGTGCTTTGGGGTAGCCCCCAAAGCACCTTGTCCCCATGTTGATGGGGACAAGGGCCTCATCCCCACAACCCTTGTCCGGTGGTTGTGGGGGTCTGTGGGCGGGGGGCTTATCGGAATCTGGAAGCCCCTTTTAACAAGGGGACCCCCAGATCCCACCCCCCCTGTTTGAAATGGTAATGGGTAGATTGTACTCGTACAATTTCACAAAAAAATTGTAAAATTTTTAAAAAACCACAAGACACACTTTGGGACAAGTCCTTTATTAAAAAATAAAAAAATAAAAACGTCCCATGAAGTCCATTCATCTTCTTCTCTCACTCCGCCGACGGACTGAAAAATAAGAAAAAAAAAACATGCAGGCCGCCACCGATCCGCCTCCATGGGAGGCACCCGTTATATGACGCGTCCTCGCAGATGTCAGTTCTTTTATAACTGAGGGCGGGGCCACACTGTGACGTACCCGGGTGACCCCGCCCCCCTCTGATGCACGGGGTCACCCGGGTACGTCTTAGGGGGCGGGGCCACCCGGTTACGTATGTAGGGATATTTTATTTTATTGTTTCACTCTAAACGAAAAAATACGCCACTTTACAGGCATACTATAGACACCCCCCAGGTACGAAATTTAAATGAATATTTCACTTTTATTGTTTCACTTTAAGCATTATTAAAATCACTGCTCCCGAAAAAACGTCCGTTTAAAAAAAAAAAAATTTCATTGATACATGTCCCCTGGGGCAGGACCCGGGTCCCCAAACACTTTTTATGACAATAACTTGCATATTAACCCTTAAAATTAGCACTTTTGATTTCTCCCATAGACCATTCGCTATAGCCGCTATTACTTTGAAATTACTTTTTTTCCTTTAGAAATGTCATTTTGTGCAGGGACTGTTCTAAACACGGGAAAAATTAGCCACTTTACAGGCATACTATAGACACCCCCTAGGTACGAAATTTAAAGTAATATTTCACTTTTATTGTTTCACTTCAAGCATTATTAAAATCACAGCTCCCGAAGAAACGTCCGTTTTGAAAACTTTTTTTTGCATTGATACATGTCCCATGGGGCAGGACCTGGGTCCCCAAACACTGTTTATGACAATAACTTGCATATTAATCCTTAAAATGAGCACTTTTGATTTTTTACATTTGTGTCCCATAGACTTTAATGGTGTTCGCGTGTTCGAACAAATTTTTTGCCTGTTTGCATGTTTTGCTGCGAACCGAACCGGGGGGGTGTTCCTCCCATCCCTAATAAGGAGTCACTGACATACATCAACTCTATGCGAGACAGAGTAGCATGCGTAGAAGGGTGGCATGTAAATTGTGTACTATACAGATTTTTCTACCTGCACGTGTCATGCATTCCGTATAGATCGGCTCAGGGAGACAGGGCCGAGTCAGTCTCTAGGCCAGGGCTCAATTTGTCAGCACTGGGATTGCGGGTCATATTGAAGTCCCCTGCCATAATTATATTAGTAGTAGGATATTTAGCCACAATGGCCTGCAGTTTATGTAAAACCGCTAGGCTTGCCGGCGGTGGCACATATAGGCCAACTATGACCACAATTCATCTATCCAATCACATAGGGCATGCATAACCACATATTGACCATCTGGGTCTAGGCGGAGATCCATCAGCATGAAGGGAAGGGTTTTATGAATCAAGATACTAACCCCATGGGAATGTGAGGAGAAGGTTAAGTGATAATAAGAGTCCACCCAAGGTTTTTAATGGAGAGCACCCTGAACCCAGTGAGATGTGTCTCCACAAAATACAGATGTGTGGGAGGTATCTTTTAAGGAAGGAGAAAACTAGAGACCATTTAAATTTAGAATTCAACCCCCGCATATTCCAGGAAAGTAATCTCAAAGGGGCCATAGGAAAAAGGGCATAAAAGTGACACATCCTCCCCTGCCTGGATCATCACCCAGACCCTGCAGTAAGAACAAATACATTGGTACTCTATCCATCATTCTCAGCACCATAAGCAGTGCCAATATTGAGGACAACACTGGCAGTGATGTAAAAAACCTCAATATGTATATAGTCCCAGTCTATATATTTAGAGCTGTAGAACTCAACAGTAAGAAGCTCCAATGTGGGAAAACGTGTCTGTCCGTAAATTGAAATATGTGACTGTGAGGAAACCACCACCGTGAGAAGAGGAGGCTTACCAGAATAATTGAACAAGCCAGGACATATGTTCTGCGTGTCAAACAAGCTTGTATTGTGGTGGATAAACTCAGTCGATTTCCTAGACCGGAGATTCTCTATTCACAATCCAATAGGGATGCATGGAAAGTAACCTCTCATATAGAACGATATTCAGAAATCCACAGATGTATGTAGAGTGGCAAAGGAGAAAACAAAAGCGGACCACATAGTGTAATTTCGTAAAATGAAGTAAAAATTGAATAAAGTTAAGAACACTCACATGGTTGTAGTTAAGAAAAGCGCTTGTACAAAATCAATAAACAGCAGTGGAGACCTTCGCGACGCGTTTCGTCTCCAAGGACATTGTCTGGGGTGTCCCTCCACTGCTACACTCCACAAATTTATAAGCAATGTGACCCTCATCATGAAAATCAAGTCCACAAGCGTATGCAACCTATTGTCCCAAATATGTTAAGATCGGGTGTCCCCCTTATTGTCATGATGCCCATTTCACTATTTCCTCTTCCGGTTTTACGGTACGTACACATGTTGTGTCTTGTACGTATTGTTTAACACGTTCAAGCACCTAACCTCACGCTGACAGTGGTAAGGGTATTACCGCGCATGCGTAATTCGCGCAGATGCGTCTGTCTTCGGACTGTCCCCCCTCCGTCTGTGCACGCGCCCGTTGATGTGTCTGGGTGTGTGGCGTCGCCATGTGCGCACTTGTGTGCTTGCGTGGATTGTAGATGGGGGGTGTTTGCGTTATGTTGGCCCCTTCCTTCTTTGGATGTCGCTCCCTCCTGATTGGCAGATAGGAGACCACTCACGGTGGTGGTTTCCTCACAGTCACATATTTCAATTTATGGACAGACACGTTTTCCCACATTGGAGCTTCTTACTGTTGAGTTCTACAACTCTAAATATATAGACTGGGACTATATATACATATTGAGGTTTTTTGCATCACTGCCAGTGCTGTCATCAATATTGGCACTGCTTATGTGTGTTACATATAGATTGATGTTTGACACCATTATTTGTGTTGTTATCAACATTGCCACTTCTTACGAATACTAATATTTTCTTATTCCTATTCACTGTTTAAATTTTCTGGTGTTATTTGGGCTTACAGCCCATTATTCTATAGCGCTACACTTTATGTTTTTGTTGTTTCTTTGCCTTTTATCTAATTTGGTGTGTTAGCTGCTTAATATTGGGGGTAGCGCGAAATTATTTTCTAAACATTCTCAGCATCCTACACAGATACCTCAAAGATGACACTGAAAAACCAAAAAATAAACACAAAAACAGCATAAAACATAACTGGTATAACAACCCCCACCCCACGTCCCCCCCCCAGAAGCTGGGCGCGCCTGACATCCCAAACTGAACATGACTATGAGTCTCTGGGGAGCAGTGTACCAACATGGCGCCTAGAGGGCACAGTAAAAAGAGTTGCACACAAACTGGTCAGCAACTGTGCAGCCTGTGTATAGGGAGAAACCAAATATAGGAAAAACGAATCAACCTCCCTGCAGGTATGAATTCACTCAGGTAATACTGAAGGCACAAGTCTTAGTGAGATTGTAAACCATAAAAGAAGGTACAGTCAGTTATCTGGTTACAGAAACAGAATTGTTATTTTCACCCCCCTCAGCTCAGTGGGGTATGCATAATCACCGCAACAGCGAGCTAACATCTAGCATGAGAAACGATTGTAGATGACTCCAGCACAGTGGTAGGGCTAGCTGATGCTTGCAACTGCGATACCAGGGTGAGTCTCAGTAATGGCATCCTGAAGCAAGGGTCAGCAGGTAGTAATGCAGTCACTTCCAACAGGGAAACAGAAGGGTCTGCTGCAAATCTAGCAGAGCCAAGGGACAAGCCATTACAGTGTTAAGGAACAGTTAAGTACCTCACCCATTGGAGAGGGGAAGAGAGGCTGCTTGTTACCCGTGGTGTCAGCGCTGTGGAAGGGATTCCAGCCAGTTAGAAGCATCTTCAGGTAATGTGAAGAAGCGGTGGGACTCTCCATTCTGTACTCGCAGACAGGCAGGGAATAACATGCTATACTTCAAGCCTTTCTGTCTCATGGTGAGCTTCACGTGGTCGAAAGACTTGTGCTGCTTCTGTGTTTCCACGGAAAAATCCGGCAAAATCATGAGATGGGATCCCTCAAAGCGCAGGGCCTCAATCTTCCTGCTTTCCCGCAACACCAGATCCCTGTCTCGGAAATTCAAAAGCCTAAGAATTAATGTGCGCAGAGGGGTTCCGGGGGCTCCACAAGCCGCCGGCATTCTGTGGGCACATTCTACAGCAAAGAACGGAGAGAATGCCGCCTGTGGAAGCAGCTTGCGGAGGAGTTGTTCAGTGAAGGCTGCAGGGTTGGGGTCCTCCGATCCCTCCGGAAGCCCTAAGATGCAGGGATTGTTTCTCCGATTGTGGTTCTCGGCTCGGTATTCAAGCGTCTTCACTTTAGTAGTAAGGGCATGGAGGGAGGTGATGTGGTCTCTCAGCGTGTCCGCGGCATCCCCCACGCAGTCCTCAACCTTCATCACCCAAGTCCGGAACTTATCCATGTCCTTGCAGATCAGTCCCATCTCCATCTGCATGGAGTCGATTTTCCCCATCAAAGTGGTTTGGCAGGTGGTAATAGCCTGCATCAGGGTAGTTAAGTTATCGTGCTCTCGTATTTCCGGTTCCGCTTCCTCTGTCTGCGACGCCATATTGGAAAGCTTGCTGTGCCCCGCTTTCCCGCCACGAGGCTGTATATGGGATGGGGAGGCTTTCTGGTGCGCTGACGATTTGCGCTTACTAGGCATACCAGGTCAGAAGACTGTCAGGAGCATAAATGTGAGTCCATAAAGATTCAAGTCCGCAGGGAAACAGGATAAAAAACAGGCAGAGTAACGGAGCTCTCACACTATGCCTCTGCACCGGTTGCCATCTTGGACACGCCCCCCCGGGCTTAGCTCTAGTATTTATCTCTGACAGCTTTATAGTAATCCTGAAAGACAGCTATAATCATATTTATTATTGAGCTTCCATGAAAGAACTGAAATCCGATGGATGAAATGGTTGGGCCCAGGGACAGTCAGGCTGGAGAGGAATGAAGTAGTTGATGCTGGATGCTCTCCAGCCAGGAAATTAGTAATATCTGACTTGCTGCAGCTTCTAATCAGGGCCAGGACAAGGGGTGGGTAGAAGGGACAGCTGCCTCTGGTTCACCAGCAGTAGGTGACAGGGGGGAGGGTTGCAGTTTTGCATTGTTGCCCTGGGCGCTGGACAAATCTGTCCCCATACAGCTTCTAATGCACATGGTGAGAAGCCCACAGTGTGTGGTGAAATCAGAGTAAGCCATTTCAGTCCAGAAGTGGAGCCTGTACAACTGTGCAAGACTGAAGGTAAGGCCGGAGGTTGGCTTTCATTACTACAAATTTAAATATCTTCTTTCTACTTCTTATTTGGTCCCTTCAGATGGAGAGCTGCATCCGGCTGTTCTGCAGAGCATCAGAAATCATTTTCCTCTCTAAAAAGCTGTAAAAATTTTCACCAGGAAAGGAAAATGATGGATAATTTGGTTCAGCTGATTGCCGATAAATCTTCCATCTCCTGTATCCATTGTGAAAGCAGAATAAGAGGAGGAGATTGGATGTCTTCTTTCCTCCTAATTAGAGTAGGGTCAGGCGCTGTGCGCGGCATAGATAAAGGTCTTTCCTACTTTACTAAATCTAATTTATATAATTTTTTCTTTAACACTTAAAGTGGTTGTAAACCCTCACATACACCCAGTGAAGTGAACAGCCTCAGATGATACACAGAGATTAAACAAATCCTCCTACATAAGTATTACTTGTTTATCCACAGCCTTCTCTACCCTACACCCTTTCAAAAGGGCACATCGTGTCCTCCTGTGAGGAGCAGAGAGGAGGCGGCGGAGAGCTACAGTTACACTGTGTGAGAGCTGATTGGGGGAAAGGGACACACCCCCCTCCACACAGCAGAAGAAGAACTGTGTTGTGAATAGACAAACTCCGTGCTGAGCTCTCCTTCCTGGCACAAATTTATCTCATGTGTCAGGAAAACTTCTCAGAAGTGACTCATGCTAATAACAGAGGAATGAAGCACCAGAGAAAAACAACACTCAGAGCTTTGGAGAGAGATCAGCAAACACTACCGACATACACTCTATTACCAAAAGTATTGAGACGCCTGCCTTTACACGTGAACTTTAATAGCATCCCAGTCTTAGGCTACTTTCACACTGGGGCCGCTGAGCATCCGCACTAAAGCAGGGCTTGTTTTTGCAGCGCATTTTGGCCGCCACCGGGTGCTTTTAACCCCCGCAAGCAGCCGAAGAAGGGGTTAAAAGTGCCCGCTTTTCAGGTGCCCCAAAGATGCTGCTTGCAGGACTTTTCCTAGGGTCCCGCAAGACCACTTAAATGAATGGGAGCTGGTTTTCAGGAATTATTTAGAGGCTATTTCTAGCGCTAAAACACCTGAAAACTGTCTCAGTGTGAAAGCATCCTTAGTCCAGAGGGTTCAATATCGAGTTGGCTAATCCTTTGCAGCTATAACAGCTTCAATTCATCTGGGAAGGCTGTCCACAAGGTTTAGGAGTGTGTCTATGGGAATGTTTGACCATTCTTCCAGAAGCGCATTTGTGAGGTCAGGCACTGATGTGGACAAAAAGGCCTGGCTCGCAGTCTAAGCTCTAATTCATCCCAAAGGTGTTCTATCGGGTTGATGTTAGTTCAGTCCACCCCAAACTCGCTCATCCCTGTCTTTCTGGACCTTGCTTTGTGCACTGGTCCAAATCATTTAGTGGAGGGGGGATTATGGTGTGGAGTTGTTTTTCAGGGGTTGGGCTTGGCCCCTTGCTTCCAGTGAAGGGAACTCTTAAGGCGTCAGCATACCAAGACATTGGTATTTTGTGGGAATAGTTTGGGATGGCCCCTTCCTCTTCCAACATGAATACGCACAAGTGCAGAAACAAGGTCAATAAAGACATAGATGAGCGAGTTTGGGGTGGAAAACTTGACTGGCCTGCACAGAGTCCTGACCTCAACCCGATAGAACACCTTTGGGATGAATTAGAGCAGAGACTGTGAGCCAGGCCTTATCGTCCAACATCAGTGCCTGACCTCACAAATGTGCTTCTGGAAGAATAGTCAAACATTCCCATAGACACACTCCTAAACCTTGTGGACAGCCTTCCCAGAAGAGTCGAAGCTGTTATAGCTGCAAAGGGTGGGCCAACTCAATATTGAACCCTACGGACTAAGACTGGGATGCCATTAAAGTTCATGTGTGTGTAAAAGCAGGCATCCCAATACTTTTGGTAATATTGTGTATGTGCTTTGCTCATATTCCATGACAGAGGTTTACAACCACTTTAAGTGAAATGTCCCACCAGATTCAAATTTTGATGCTATCACAAACAGAAAAAGAGCCCCACTTCCCTACAGAGATTGGTTTCCCTTGCATGTTAACTGAGTAAGTACCCCAAAGACAGCGTCCTTATAAAGACATTAGTAGCAGTCACTGAGCATGATTATATCTCTCACCCGCCAAGAATTGCTGGTCCTGAGATGACTTTAGTGGACGGTCTCAAGGCTGGAGTGTACCTTGTAATTCAGTTTTTTACAGTGCCTTGAAAAAGTATTCATACCCCTTGAGATTTTCCACATTTTGTCATGTTACAGCTAAAAACATAAATGTATTTTATTGGGATTTTATGTGATAGACCAGGGATATGCAATTAGTGGACCTCCAGCTGTTGCAGAACTACAAGTCCCATGAGGCATAGCAAGACTCTGACAGCCACAAGCATGACACCCAGAGGCAGAGGCATGATGGGACTTGTAGTTTTGCAACAGCTGGAGGTCCGCTAATTGCATATCCCTGTGATAGACCAACACAAAGTGGCACAAAATTGTGAAGTGGAAGGAAAATGATAAATGATTTTTAAAATTTTTTACAAATAAATATCTGAAAAGTGTGGCGTGCATTTGTATTTAGCCCCCTTTACTCTGATACCCCTAACTAAAATCTAGTGGAAACAATTGCCTTCAGAAATCATCTAATTAGTAAATAGAGTCCACCTGTGTGTAATTTAATCTCAGTATAAATACAGCTTTTCTGTGAAGCCCTCAAAGATTTGTTAGAGAACCTTAGAGAACAAACAGCATCATGAAGGCCAAGGAACACACCAGATTACACCAGGTTCTCAAATTTTCCACCAACAAAACTTTGTTGTCGGAAAGTCCGATCGTGTGTACTCAAATCCGTCGCACAAAAGTTCACGCATGCTCAGAATCATGCAGAAGGAGCCGCACTGGCTATTGAACTTCCTTTTTCTCGGCTCGGCGTACATCTTGTACGTCACCACGTTCTCACGTTCATAATTGTTGGCCAATATTTGTGCGACCATGTGTATGCAAGACAAGTTTGAACCAACGACGTTCAAACCAAAATCCACGGATTTGTTGGCAGAAAGTCCGATCGTGTGTACGGGGCATTAGTATTGCACTCAACAAATCTGGCCTTTATGGAAGAGTGGCAAGAGGAAAGCCATTGTTGAAAGAAAGCCATAAGAAGTCCTGTTTGCAGTTTGTGAGACACCATATGGGGGACACAGCAAACATGTGGAAGAAGGTGCTCTGGTCAGATGAGACCAAAACTGAACTTTTCAGCCTAAAAGCAAAACGCTATGTGTGGTGGAAAACTAACACTGCACATCACTCTGAACACACCATCCCCACTGTGAAACATGGTGGTGGCAGCATCATGTTGTGGGGATGGTTTTCTTCAGCAGGGACAGGGAAGCTGGTCAGAGTTGATGGGAAGATGGATGGAGCCAAATACAGGGCAATCTTAGAAGAAAACCTGTTAGAGTCTGCAAAAGACTTGAGACTGGAGCAGAGGTTCACCTTCCAGCAGGACAACGACCCTAAACATACAGCCAGAGCTACAATGTAATGGTTTATATCAAAGCATATTCATGTCTTAGAATGACCCAGTTAATGTCCAGACCTAAATCCAATTGAGAATCTGTGTGCTGTTCACAGACGCTCTCTATCCAATCTGACAGAGCTTGAGCCATTTTAGAAAGAAGAATGGGCAAGAATTTCACTCTCTAGATGTACAAAGCTGGTAGAGACATCCCCAAGAGCTGTAATTTCAGTGAAAGGTGGTTCTACAAAGTATTGACTCAGGGGGGCTGAATAGAAATGCACCCCACATTTTCCACATATTTATTTGAAAAAAAAACAAAACAATATTTTCCTTCCAATTCACAATTATGTGCCACTTTGTGTTGGTCTATCACATAAAATCCCAATAAAATACATTTATGTTTTTGGGTTGTAGCATGACAAAATGTGTAAAATTTAAATTGGTATAAATACCCCCTGCCAAGAGTCCTACAGCAACATTAAAGGGGCTGAAGGAATATCTGGCAAGTACTGGCTATGTGGTACATGTAACAACAATCTCCCGTAGTCTCCATATGTCTGGGCTATGGGGTACAGTGGCAAAATGGAAGCCTTTTCTTAGGAAGAAAAACATCCAAGCCCAGCTAAATTTTGCAAAACACATCTGAAGTCTCCCAAAAGCATGTGGGAAAATGTGGTATGGTATGAAGAATACAAGGTTGAACTTTTTGGCCATGATTCCAAAAGATATGTTTAGCACAAAAACAACACTGCACATCACCAAAAGAACACTATACCCACTGTGAAGCATGGTTTTTCCAGTTTGCAAAAACATTCTACAATCCATTTAACATGGCTTCTTATGGTACTAGTTCACATCTATGCGTTTTGCGGCTAGTGTGTTTTTGAAAACGGTCGGGGACTTTTTTCACGCGATTTGCGGGTAATAGATTTCAATGGAACCGCACCAGAAACGCAACTGTTGGGTTTGTGATGCAATTTTTGATGTGTTTTGCGGTTCTAATGTTAATACTGTATATAGCTGGTTGCTAACCGGGGGGACGGGAAGCCAGTCGCCGCGTCATTAACAACTAATGAGTCATCAGCTGTCAGCGGCTTCCCACTGAAAGTTAAAAAAAATGCCAGCCGAAAAAAAAACTGCATGGGGTCCCCTCCTAGGTCTATACCAGGCTCTTCGGGTCTAGTATGGATTCGGAGGGGACCCCCACGCCAAAATAAAAAAAATGGTGTGGGGTTCCCCCCAAAAATCCATACCAGACCCTGATCCGAGCACGCAGCCTGGCAGGCCACTGGCGATGAGGCCCTTGTCCCCTTGTTGATGGGGACAAGGGCCTCATCCCCACGACCCTTGCCTGGTGGTTGTGGGGATCTGCAGGAGGGGGGCTTATCGGAATCTGGAAGCCCCCTTTATCCCGCCCAGATCCCATCCCATATGTGAATGGGTATCGGATACATTGTACCCCTACCCATTCACGAAAAAAAAGCAGTGAAATGTGACAAAAAACAATAGCCGGCTTTTGAAAAAAGGGGGCGGGCTTTCCATGTGATGTCAACGGATGGTCACACCCCATGGCTATGTAAGAGATGCCAGACAGCGGGTGACAACACAATGGAGGAAGAAGCCTGCGAGGAAGAACATAGGGGCAAGGAAGAACACAGCAGCGGGCGAAGTAGGCAGTGGCGGGAGAGAAGGCGACAGAAGATGGCGGCAAGAGAGACAGCACCAGGAGAAGATGACGGCAGGAGAAACAGCTTGGGGGAGAAGACCACTTAGAGCTATAAGAAATTGTCAAAAACCGGCTATTGTTTTTTGTCACATTTCACTGCTTTTTTTTGGTGAATAGGTAGGGGTACAATGTATCCGATACCCATTCACATGGGGGGGTGGGATCTGGGGGCCCCCTTGTTAAAGGGAGCTTCCAGATTCCGATAAGCTCCCCGCCCGCAGACCCCCACAACCACCGGGCAAGGGTTGTGGGGATAAGGCCCTTGTCCTCATCAACCTGGGGACAAGGTGCTTTGGGGGGACCCCAAAGCACCCTCCCTATGTTGAGGGCATGTGGCCTGGTATGGTTTGGGGGGGGCGCTCGCTCGCCCGCCCCGCTTTCCTGACCTACCAGGTTGCGTACTAGGATAAGGGTCTGGTATGGATTTTGGGGGGGGACCCCTACGCCATTTATTTTTCAATTTAGGCGTGGAGTTCCCCTTAATATCCATACCAGACTCGAAGGACCTGGTATGGACTGGTGGGGGGAACCTATGTCATTTTTTTCTTTTATTTTTACTCTATATTGCCGGGAACGGGCAATTCATTTCAGTCGCGAGCAATTTTAAATAACATTTTTTCCTTTAGAAATGTCATTTTGCTGCGGTACAGTAATAAACACGGGAAAGATGTGCTACTTTACAGGCATACTAAGGACACCCCCCAGGCACAATATTTAAAGATATTTTTAATTTTTATTGTTTCACTTTAAGCATTATTAAAATCACTGCTCCTGAAAAAACAGTCATTTTTAAAAACATTTCTTCCAATTGATACATGTCCCCTGGGGCAGGATCCAGGTCCCCATACACTTTTTTGGCAAAGAACTTACATATAAGGCTTCAGTGAGAACTTTGGATTTTGCAGGTTCGAGTCCCGTTGACTTCCACTATTCCCACATATGTGATCTGACAGGCATGTTTGCCGGCAATAGCGCTGATTTCCATTTGCATTAGCGCTCAGTTTCTGAGAGTTGAAGACTTAATTGGCCTTAATTGGGTGCTATTTTATGGGACTGCAGGATCATTTATTGGCGCTATAGTAAATGACCCCCACGGTCTCCATGGCTGTCTTTTACTGAATCAACCCACACATCTCCGCTTGTAGATGGCTAATTTAAATGGATAGGTAGTCACTCTGCCTGTACTGTGGGGTATGAGGTCCTTATATCCGTGTTTGTACCTTGATATTTGGCACCACATGCATACATTTGTTTTTTATAGTGACAGGTCTCGTATTCGATCTTACTTTGACTTGTTTTTCTTCTTTAATATTTTGCATTACTCTGTTATTCTTAGCTTCTGTTATAAAATTTTGCAAATCAATAATCGTTCTTGATAAATTTAGCCCAGAATGTATTCTGCTACATTTCTTTGGTGAAAATAACCCAAATCAGCACATATTATTTAGTCTGTAAGAGGCCTCATGCACACTGGACATTTTTTGACGTTTTTACAGCAGTTGTTTTTGGCTGTTGACGTTTTTTTCTACAGTCATTAAACTCTCCATCATGTTACCCTATGTGTCCATGCACATATAGGCTGTTATCAGCAGTTTTGGGCAGTGGCGGTAAAAAAAACCCCAAAACTAGTGGGTCCTGAGAGACGTTTTTAAGCTGTAAAAAAGCTCTAACGCTGATAAACGTTAATAATCGCTCAAAAAACGTCGCTCACTGGCGTTTTTTAACGTTTTTGATCCATTGAAAAAAAGAATAAAAATTTTTCTTAAAAAAAAAAAAAAACAGCTAAAACACTAACACGGAAAAACGCTAAAAAACGCTAATAAACGCTAAAAAACGCTATTGCATAAACGTTGAAAAAAGTTGAAAAACTCACTGCAAATCTACTGACGTTTTTATAACGTTATTTTAACGTCCAGTGTGCATGAGACCTGAAGGTTATAGAGTCCACAAACTATGGTATATATCTAAACATAGAATATATATATCTAAACATAGAATATATAAACATAAAATATATCTCCTGATGTGCTGACAGCCTCGTTTCTTGAGACCCTGACATGTCAGGACAGTACAAATATATATCCCTCAAATGACCCCTTTTTGGAAAGTAGACAGTCAAAGGTATTTAGTAAGAGGTATGGCTGGTTTTTTGAAGCTGTAATTTTTTGTCATATTTTTGGAAAATAAAGAAATGGAAAAAAAAAAAAAATTGCAATTTTTTTTTTAATATACTGTCTGATCACGTAAAAAAGAGCTGACACTCCAGTAGGAAGGTGAGGTCGGCACATGGTGGGGATAGAAGTTTAGCGCTCAGCACATCAGCCGCTGATGCGTTTGGCAGCACCTGATGACACATTAGCCTCGTCTTTAAAATGTTCCCACAGTAATCTCTCGCTGCATTTTGATGACCCGGTTTCCATGGAGCTACGATTAAAGACGTTGTCAGAACAGAAAGCGTTACCTTTTCCTGTAACTACTGGCACCCCCTCCCCACCCATAACAAGCCGCAATTAAACTCGCGGCGGGTTGTTTATCGGAGCCGTGAGATTGTTTGGAAATTGCTTTTCGCTGCTCTGCCTCTCACAGCTGAATAACTCCATCACTCTCCCTTAATCCTCGACCGAGGATCGCGTTCGTCACCTTGTTTTGCGTAATTTGCCGGTTGATGTTTAAAATAGGAGTTTTCTGTGTTCCTAAACATAAAATTATAACTTTGCATTGTTCATATTTATAACAAAAGGTGCAGTAAGATCCCTTTGCGTCTAAACCAGCACCCCTCTGAAAAGTGATAAACGTTTAGAGGACTTTTCAGGCAATGTGATGCCTCCTTGCTGCTTGTTTTTAACCCTGTAATTGTCGCACCAAAGCACCGCAACCACATGCATTATCTACTGCCGGTCAAACATGACGGAAGCCAGAGGCGCAAAGCATCGCGACCGCAGCATGTAAATGCCCCTGTTCGCTGCATTTGCAGCTTAACCAGTTGCCGACCGCTATAGCAGTTTTACTGCTACAGGTCGGCAGCTGTGCGCAGAATCACGTATATATATATATAGATCTATATATATATACATATAGATCTATATATATCTCTATATATTTATATATATATATATATATACACTGTATGTGTATATATATACATATATATATATATATATATATATATATATATATATATATATATATATATATATATATATACACTGTATGTATATGTGTATATATATATATATATATATATATATATATATATATATATATATATATACGCGATCCCACACTTCCGGGAAGGGGACGCGAATCACAGCGGGAGCCGATCGGCGGGTGCGTGGACACGATGTCCGCCGTCACCCCCCTTATCATCCTGCAGAGAGACAGAACGACAATCTACCTATGTAAACAAGGCAGATGGCTGTTCTGCCAGTAGGAAAGGCATAGATCCTGTGTTCCGGCAAAGCAGGGACATGGATCCATGCCTTTTCCTAGTAAACAAGGCAGATGGCTGTTCTGTCAGTAGGGGAGGCATAGATCCTGTGTTCCGGCAAAGCAGGGACATGGATCCATGCCTTTTCCTAGTAAAAGCACCTCCCCCAACAGTACACTAAAACACTGGCTAGGCACAGGGTTAGCCCATTGATCGCCCCTGATATTAACCCCTTCCCAGCCAGTGTCATTAGTACAGCGACAGTGCATATTTTTAGGACTGATAACTGTATTAGTGTCACTGGTTCCCAAAAAACTGTCAAAGGTGTCAGTTAGCGTCCGATTGCTTGCCGCAATATTGCAGTCCCAATATAGGTCACTGATCGGCATCATTACTAGTAAATAAATAAAAATTCCATAAATATATCCCATAGTTTGTAGACGCTATAACTTTTGCGCAAACCAATCAAAATACACTTATTGGGATTTTTTTTACCAAAAATATGTAGCAGAATACATATTGGCCTAAATTGATGAAGAAATTTGATTTTGTGCATGTTTTTATTAGATATGTTTTATTGCAGAAAGTAAAACATTATTTTTTTTTTTCTTCAAAATTGTTGCTTTTTTTTTTGTTTATAGCACAAAAAAGAAAAAAACAGATGTGTTAAAATACCACCAAAAGAAAGCTCTATTTGTGGGGAAAAAAGGGCATTTTATTTGGGTACACCGTTGCACAACGGCGCAATTGTCAGTTAAAGTAATGCAGTGCTGTATCACGAAAAATGGCCTTGTCATGAAGGGGGGGTAAATCCTCTGGAGCTAAAGTGGGGGGTTCTAAAAACACAGGTCAACTGAGTGATTGTAATGCCCCCCACTGCAAGTCTAAACAAGCATTCCTGCTCGCTTTTTTTAGTTTTTCACACGTTAACATGCATCACGCCTAGGGCTGCCCATTCACTTGAATGGGCTGTCCTACATACAACAAATGCCTCAAAGTAGCTCCAGAACCTTTTTGGTCGTGGAGCGTCTGGCGTTTATTTCAGTGGGCGTTTTGGCGCATTTGTAGCACATTTTTTTGCATGGCAATACTCACGTCTGCTACCCATGCTTGGGGTGTCTTTAAGGATTAATGGTAGCACACGCGTGACCCACGATTGCAGCACATTTCTGAAACACATGGCAAAATGTACATTTTTTTGTGCGTTTTGTTGCGCGTTTAGGAAACGCACAGGTGTGAATGCAGCCTACTAAAGTATTAAAATGTTACGCATGTCACAAAGCGTATAAATCAATAATGTTACAATCTCCAAAGCATCAATGAAGAGTCCTCCTGAGGCCCTGTTTACATTGAACTAAGAGACAGCAAGCAATGTTGCTACCGCTGGCCGCTGGAAAAACACGCTAGAGAAGCTCATGTACTAAATTTTAGCACTGAGCCAGGCGCATTTAGCATTGCATTTTTTGCTGAGATTTTTATGTGTTTTGTCGCGTGACATTCATGGCAAAATGGCACCACGTTTGGGGTGTCATTAAGAAATAATGGCATCGCAAGTGCGTTGAACGTTTTGTTGCAATTCTGCCTGAGATTCCAATACACTCAGAAGTGAACGGGGCCTCAGACTATGTTCACACTGCAGCATTGCAGCAATCCAAGCAAAGTCGCACGCTTTCCCACAATGCACAGAAACGTGCTGCTCTTTTGCAGATGCAAGGCGGTGCCGTTAATTCTTAGGGCTTATGCACACCAGAAACTGCTCATAACTGCACGTTTTTGACTGCATGTTTACATGCATTTGAAGCGCTTGAATGCGTTTTGCATGTGTTTGCGCTGCGTTTGCAGTGCAATTTTCTATAAGTTTCCTGCATTTGCGTGGGAAAATGGAGCATGCTCTACTTACTTTACAGTCCCCCGAAAAAGTATTCACACCCCTTGAAATTTTTCACATTTTGTCATGTTACAACCAAAAACGTAGATGTATTTTATTGGGATTTTATATGATAGACCAACACAAAGTGGCACATAATTGTGAAGTGGAAGGAAAATGATAAACATTTTTTACAAATAAACATGTGAAAAGTGTGGCGTGCATTTTTATTCAGCCCCCTTTACTCTGATACCCCTAACTAAAATCTAGTGGAACCAATTGCCTTCAGAAGTCACTTAATTAGTAAATAGAGTCCACCTGTGTGTAATTTATACTCAGTATAAATACAGCTGTTCTGTGAAGCCCTCAGAGATATGTAAGAGAAGCTTAGTGAACAAACAGCATGATGAAGGCCAAGGAACACACTAGACAGGTCAGGGATAAAGTTGTGGAGAAGTTTAAAGCAGGGTTAGGTTATAAAAAAATAACAAGCTTTGAACATCTAAAAGAGCACCGTTCAATCCATCATCCAAAAATGGAAAGAGTATGGCACAACTGCAAACCTACCAAGACATGGCCGTCCACCTAAACTGACAGGTCGGACAAGGAGAGCATTAATCAGAGAAGCAGCCAAGAGGCCCATGGTAACTCTGGAGGAGCTGCAGAGATCCACAGCTCAGGTGGGAGAAGCGTTCTAGCGGCCCTTTCGTGGCGCTAGAGGGGCGGATTCTTTAAGGTCACGTGACAACGTGACCTTAAAAAAACAGAAAAAAAGTCCAGTTTTGCGGCGCTTTTGAAGCGCTGCACATTCATTTCAATGGGCAGGGATGTTTCAGGAGCGCTATTTATAGCGTTCCCAAGCCACCCCAAAGATGCTGCATGCAGGGCTTTTCCCACAAGCGCACCGCCCGAGTGGGAAAGCACTCATTGCACAGAATATGAGGCATTTTCCAGCTGCTTTTTAAAGGCTATTTCTAGCTAAAACACCTGAAAACCGTCTCAGTGTGAAAGGGGTCTTAGTCATGCACTCCAAAAATCTGGCCTTTATGCAAGAGTTGCAAGAAGAAAGCCATTGTTGAAAGAAAGCCATAAGAAGTCCCATTTGCAATTTGGGAGAAGCCATGTGGGGGACACAACAAACATGTGGAAGAAGGTGCTCTGGTCAGGTGAGACCAAAATTTTACTTTTTGGCCTAAAAGCAAAACGCTATGTGTGGCGGAAAACTATCACTGCACATCACCCTGGACACACCATCCCCACTGTGAAACATGGTGGTGGCTCTGGCGAGCTTTCCTGTCCCTGCTTTTCTTCAGCAGGGACAGGGAAGATGGTTAGAGTTGATGGGAAGATGGATGGAGCCAAATACAGGGCAATCTTAGAAGAAAACATGTTATGCCGCGTACACACGGTCAGACTTTTCGGCTACAAAAGTCTGACAGCCCGTCCGACAGACTTTCGACGGACTTTTGGCGGACTTGCGGCAGTCTTTCTAACGAACGGACTTGCCTACATACGATCACACAAAAGTCCGACGGATTTGTACGTGATGACGTGATGAAGTTGATAGCCAGTAGCCAATAGCTGCCCTAGCGTGGGTTTTTGTCCGTCGGACTAGCATACAGACGAGCGGATTTCTGGGTCCGGCGTAGTTACGATGTAAAGATTTGAAGCATGTTTCAAATCTAAAGTCCATCAGATTTGCGGCTGAAAAAGTCAGCTTAAAGTCCGGGGAAGCCCACACACGATCGGATTGTCAGCCAGCTTTGGTCCGTCAACGTCCGTCTGACTTTTGTAGACGAAAAGATCGACCGTGTGTACGCGGCATTAGAGTGTGCAAAAGACTTGAGACTGGGGCAGAGGTTCACCTTCCAGTAGGACAACGACCCTAAACATACAGCCAGAGCTACAATGGAATGGTTTAGATGAAAGCTTATTCATGTGTTAGAATAGGTCAGTCAAAGCCCAGACCTAAATCCAATTGAGAATCTATGGCAAGAATTGAAAATCGCTGTTCACAGACGCTCTCCATCCAATCTGACAGATCTTGAGCTATTTTGCAAACAAGAATGGGCAAAAATTTCACTCTCTAGATGTGCAAAGCTGGTAGAGACATCCCCAAAAGGACTTGCAGCTGTAATTGCAGTGAAAGGTGGTTCTACAAAGTATTGACTCAGGGGGGCTGAATACAAATGTACGCCACGCTTTTAAAATATCTTTTTTTTTTTTTAAATCATTTTTCTTCCACTTCACAATTATGTGCCACTTTGTGTTGGCCTATCACATAAAATCCCAATAAAATACATTTACAGTTTTGTTTCTAACATGACAAAATGTGGAAAATTTCAAGGGGTATGAATATTTTCCAAGGCACTGTAACTGCGCTGAACTGCGCTGCAATGATGTGAACAATGGCCATAGGATTACCTTGATTTTGGGCTGTCTATGAAGTTGGAGTGCAGTTTAAAATGCATCCAACTGCATTCGATGTGAAAGAGCCCTAAATATCACCCCCACACATCTGCAAACACGAATGTTTCCGAGCGTGCCAACGGGATTCCTCAAAAGGGTTGGCGACTTCTTTTGAGAAATTTTTGTGCGTAGGGGAGCCCATTGATATGAATGGGCTGCCCTACATATGACTGCAACTTCACACACAATTTGATGGTGTAAACAGAGCCTTATGCATCGTACACAGGATCGGACTTTCCGCCAACAAAACCGTGGAATTTTGTCCGAAGGGCATTGACTCAAACTTGTCTTGCATACACACGACCAAACAAAGGTTGGCCAACAATTAGGAACGTAGTGACGTACTAGGCGTACTACGTGGTTTTTCATCTCCTTAGCACCACCCTTTGGGCTCCTTCTGCTAATTTCGTGTTAGTAGAAGTTTGGTGAGTGTTGATTAGCGCTTTTCATTTTGCGCTTTTCATTTCGTGCTTTTCGGTTCGTTTCTGAATGGCCGTTCTTCAACCACACATGTTGCGGAATCGGAGGAGATAACGTGTTATTGCACAATAAAAAAATTGTGTAGAATAATACTTGGCTATGTGTTTTACTTCAAATGACAGTTTGGGAGTAGACATTTACATTTTAAAAAATACAATGTAAAATTAACAAGGGACATGATCATAAAAACTACGGGATAATGCTGCTGTGGTAATTTGCCCAAATAAAATAAGAAAAAAAAAAAAGCATAATAATATTATTCTTGATATCACTAGAAAAAAAAAGCCTTTGAAAATGTGTTTGCAAAAACTTCATCAGTACCACCAGCAAAGCAGCTTCATTATTATCCCATTAAAGAAGAAGAGAATATTCGCTGCATTTCGAGATTTCATAATTTGCCACGTCACGAATGTTAATTCTCCATTATGAGCGCTAGTTTACAAGACTGACCGCTTCTGGCTCGTGCTTGCTTCCGAGCATGCGTGTTTGTACTTTGGACTTTTGTCTGATGGACTTGTGTACACACGCTCGGAAAATCCGACAACACACATTTGTTGATGGAAAATTTGAAAACCTGCTAGCCAACATTTGTTGACGGAAAGTCAGACAACAATTGTCCAATGGAGCATACAGACGGTCGGATTTACCGCCAACAGGCTCACATCGAACATCTCCTGTCGGAAAGTCCGATCGTGTGTACGAGCCTTTAGGCTTCGTACATACTTGTGGTCGGGGGCATGAAAAATAGGTAATTTAGCTGCAGTTTTACCGCCTCCTGACCTATCCCTTAATCTAACACATGGCACAGCCTCAGTGAGTGTTCAGCGAGCACTACTGCTGCCAAATTGCACCTATTTAAGTGAATGGGGCTGCCCCACAACTGTTCTGCAACAGCTTTCAGTGCATGAGGTTGCAGCACTGTGCTACAGGCTTTCAACAGTTAAAATAGACATCCAGGATGCGGCACATCACCTCTTGTCAGCTGATTGTCAAATTACAGCGGATCTGTTTTTTAAAGAGCAATGCAAGTGGTTTTTTTTTTCCATTTTGGATAAAGTAGGGAAGGGTTAAAACTACTGACCCATTGACAGTTTTTTATTTTTTCAACTGTGTCTCCTTAGGGAGCCCTCTCTTCACTTCCTGTCTGGTAGACTCAACAGGAAATGAGAGGATATTTTACCAATGTAAGAGAAATCCCCTCTTAGACAATTGTCGTGGTGACAAGTTTCCCCATTGCAAGATTTACCCCCTCTGGAGTTGAAGGGGTCACATTCATTGGGCAGTAACCCCCCCCCCCCCCCCCAGTGTGACAGGGCAGTAAATTTTGCATCGTGGGTGCAGCATATGTAAACCCACGTCTGCTGCCCTTGCAGCTTTAGGAGGAGAAGGTGGAGGGAAGTAAAAAAACTGAGCTAAGCTGCGTGGTAAACAAAGCCTTAGCCTGGAAATCATCATTAGAATGACAGAGCGAGCTCTTGTGATCAGTGTGCCGGATATTTGTTGCGTTGTACTAAACTGAAACTCCCATGAAGTTTTGACATCCCTTCAGCACACCAAGGTCATAGAAATAGATAATATGTTGCTAATAAGTTGCAGCTAATAATTACTTTGAGATTGTGTCCTCCTCCTCCACTTCATCCTGTCCTCCTCCTCCTCCTTTGTGACGCATTGTGTTTATTATCACCAGTCTTATTAATTAGGAGAGACAGGCCCCCGGGGGACCAGTAGTCTTTTCTTAAATTCCCGATGAGGCTCCTTCATGGCAAACCTGACAATTCCGCCCTTGTGATATTTCTTGTTCTTGTAAATGAACTAAACGCCTTCTCACCCCCTAAATCGAGCAATGACGCAACACATTACAGATGAATCAGAATAGGGAATGGTATTGTTTCCGAATGGATGGAGATCAGAGGTTATAAAGTGTATTTCCAGTTGAAACTTTTTTTCAGTTTTGGATAGAGTAGGGAAGGACTAGAACCTTTGTCGGGTTTTATTGCTCTCTGGGGCTTCACAATTTACTTTAAAAAAAAACATCAATTGCAGCCTCACAGTGCCCACCAAATACAGCCACTGTGCCCATCAAATACAGCCACTTTGCCCTTGAAATGCAGCCACTGTGCCCATCAAATGCAGCCACTGTGCCCTTCAAATGCAGCCACTGTGCCTATCAAATGCAGCCACTGTGCCCATCATATGCAGCCACTGTGCCCATCAAATGCAGCCACTGTGTCCATCAAATACAGCCACTTTGCCATCAAATGCAGCCCCTGTGCCCATCATATGCAGCCACTGTGCCCACCAAATACAGCCACTGTGCCCATATTGTGCGTCCACGCAACTGCACCCACATGGATGTCCTTTTTGGGATTAACTCCCCCACACAGGGTACAGATTCATATAACCCGTGTGAGAAAGGCCTTGGACTTCTCCATGAAGGACCTCACTGGTGGAAAGAGTTCTCATTTCTGCAGCAGAGAAAGCCTAAAGAAAGCTGGAAAGACTCCTCCCACCTCTGAAGACAAAAAGAGTTCCAACTTTCCCTCATAGCTGGTCCAACACACACCTCAAAAACATACCGGCCTTCAACCTCCCCATATAGCTGGTCCAACACACGCCTCAAAAACATACCGGCCTTCAACCTCCCCATATAGCTGGTCCAACACACGCCTCAAAAACATACCAGCCTCCAACCTCCCCTCATAGCCGGTCCAACACACGCATCAAAAACGTACCGGCCTTCAACCTCCCCTCATAGCCGGACCATCACATGCCTCAAAAATATACCGGCCTCCAACCTCCCCTCATAGCCGGTCCAACACATGCCTCAAAAAACATACAGGCCTCTAACCTCCTCTTATAGCTGGTCCAACACACGCCTCAAAAGCCTAACGGCCTCCAAACTTCACAACATAATCAATTACTTAATGTAGATCGACAATACATCAATCAAACATAATCACCTGTAAAAAAGTGCCTGAGATGTTGGTGGTAAACAGCCTGCTAGGCCCGCGGGGAACCGAACTAAGTCATTCTAAAGGGAAATGTAGTACAAGGGGTAGGGGGGAGTATGGAAAAGGGAGAGAGGGAGGAAAGGAGAGGGGGGGAAAGGAGGTCGGAGGAAAGAAGGGTGGTAAAGGTTGAGGGAAACCCTCACATCCCTTTATTTCCCGCCAACCTCCCCACTTTCTTTTCCTCCATCTGTCCCTCTTCCCTACTCCCCCTCCCCCTTGTTCTACCTTTCCTATTAGAATGTGATATTTTTCATTTACCTTAAAGCTTAACCTTAAAGCTTCTGCAGAAAGGGAAATAGAGGGCAGATGGGAGGACCCTCCAATTACTAGAGTGGCAGCCGCCGGCCCGACCAGTGTAGGAACCTGTCTTGGTACAGGCGTCATACCTGGTCCCTGGGAGGGTTCCTCAGTCTTTTTGTTGAGTCTTCTTCTAGCAACAGCCAATTTTCATGTTTGTCCAAATGTAGACATTAAGCTTTAAGGTTAATCAAAAATATCACATTCTAAAAGAAAAAAGGTTAAACAAGGAGGGAGGGGGAGTATGGAAGAGGGAGAGAGGGAGGAAAGAAGGGGGGGGGTTATATATAACCTAACATTATTGAACCCCTATAATCCTACTAAAGACGTAAGCATACCGCTGTCTTCAGGGAGACTGGCTACCTGTGGCAGTCTCCCCCATTGTTAGTCCCCAACAGTGTTGCCACTCACTCTATCCTCTCTCCTTGCTCCCCTGCTTCCAGGAAAGGCTCCTCTTGTGTGGTTTAGAAGGATCCTTCCAGTACCCAAGCCCCAGCCCAAGGCAGGACACCCCCCTCCTGACTAGAGCGTACCCCTGAGGGCCACTGACAGTCTCCTCAACACACTGTATCTCCATCTTCCACCTGACTGCCCTGCTAGCATGGCCCATGTCTATTCATGAAGTGGTCTCAGCCCCACACCAGCCTACCTTTCTATCTTCCACTAATTCTAGAAGATTCTCCAAACTTCTAGACCAGGGGGAGGCACCAGAGAGCTGCCAGGATGAGTCACCCAGCCCTGAACCTTACTGAACCCTGACCCAGATTCCATGGCTCAGACTTGGCTCTGAGCCAAACTATATTTTACCTACTCCAAATTATAACACACCCTGTTCTTACTTCAAGCACACACTAGAGTGTGATACACACACACACACACACATACATACATATATGTATATATATGTATATATGTATATGTGTTTAAATAAAGTGCAGCGCTAAAACAATAAAGTGCAATTGAGGCGAATAGCACAATGCATGTGATATGTGCAAAAGCAATCTGTGCAATCATTTAAATATCAACAGTGTAAATATATCTAAATGTTGAAATCCATAACATATATGCAGTATTTGCATTGCATGTGAAACATATTGTGCAAACAGAAAAAAGCCGTTATCCGGAGTAACACAGAATTCTCTGTATAGAAAGGTAGCACTAGATTTTATCACAGGGGCTCCTCCAAGGCACAATCCTGGCAGCAGGTCTAGAATGGTTCCTCTATGAATAAGGGGTTCGCAGGTAACAATCTCACTCCGTTTTTATATACACTCCAGTTCTGAGGCTTCCTAATTAACATGCCCTGATCAGCTGTGAACCTCCTGGTGTATACTATCCAAGGCTGATGGGGAGAGAAGTTTGGATTTCTTTTCAATGGATCATAGATCCAACCAAGCATTTTGTGACCTCCCTCAGTAAGGGGGGGGGTCACTGGTTTGTTTATTTTTGTTTGTGGTGACAGGTATAACGCTGTCAAGTGTTTGATCATCATTTCCAATGCACCTTTACTTCATGGGACTTTTTCCGATGAAACTCAGCTGCATATGAACTTTTTTATGTTCGCATAATATTTTTCACTGCCAATACTGCATATATGTTATCAGGGCCGTCTTTACTATGGTTTGGACCCCGGGCAAACACTTTTTTTGGCCCCCCCAATTCAATTTTGCTTTTCACCCATCTCAAAAAACAGACACACACATAGAATTATCTTAAAAAAAAAAACTTTAAATAATGTAAGTCCTGCCAGCAGCTTCTTTGGAGCGCATTAGGAGTGGTGAATTCACCGCCCCTAATGCGCCCCTGCCCATTGAAATCAAGCGCTTTTAACCATTTTTCGGCAGCTAGCTCTGATTCTCAGCTCAATTCTCCGTACTGCTTAGTTGTTTCACTTGACCAGGCAGGCACCAGGCTTCAGTGCACTCCACTCCGCGCTGCTGTCTCACTCCTCCTCCGATCAGGTACACAGCACTGCACGCATAGCAAGGGGCAGGGCCAGAGCGTCAGTGGAGCTCAAGGCCCCGCCCACCCGCGGCCCACTCCTCAAACGGAAAAAAAAGGCACTGGCACTGTGGGCGCCGTGCGCGCCGCTGACATAACATTCAGCCCCGATTTGCGTGCAGGGTTAACGGGCAGCTCTGCTTTGGGCTCCAAACAGTGACAGGGCCCTGGGCAGCTGCCCCGTTTGCCCTGCGCTAAAGACGGCCCTGTATGTTATAGATTTCAACATTTAGATATGTTTACACTGTTGATATTTAAATGATTGCACAGATTTCACTTTATTCTAAACTTGGTTGTTTTTTGCACATATCACATGCATTGTGCTAGTTGCATCAATTGCACTTTATTGTTCTAGCGCTACACTTTATTTAAACATTATTTCTGTGTCTGATATCTGGGTTATAGTGCACAGCTGGCGATTGTTTTATGATTCCAAGCGCGGATATATTTTTTACACTTACTGTATGTGTGTGTGTGTGTGTGTGTATTTATGTATGTGTATATATATATATATATATATATATATATATATATATATATATATATATACCGTATTTATCGGCATATAACACGCACAGGCGTATAACATGCACATTCATTTTAAGAGGGAAGTTTCAGGGGAAAAAAACCTTAAATTTTAAATAAGGAACATTGAAGCAAAATAAGGGTCAGTGCCCATATGCAGCCTTACAAGTGCCATCAATGCAGCCTCACCATCGCAATCAATGCAGCAGCCTCACCATTGCCATCAGTGCAGCCTGATCGATGCCCATCTGCAGCCCAGAGGGGACAGGGAGGGGGGCGGGACGAGTGCCGACAGATTACATACAGTGAGAATCTCCTATGATAGACAGAACAGTAGTCCAATGGCGGCCCAGGAGACGGGACTTCCTATTACAGAGGCCGCCAAGTAAACAGGAGATTCTCATTGTATCTAATCTGACGGCGCTCGTCCCGCCCCCCTCCCTGTCCCCTCCGAGGCAGCTAAAATTGAAGTATTGGCGTATAACACGCACGCACTATTTGCACCCGATTTTCATGGTGAAAAAGTGAGTGTTATACGCCAATAAATACAGTACATACACACACACACACACACACACACTCTTATAAATAAATGTTAAAATGTATTGAAACATTGATGGTGTCTGTACAGCAGTGGCTGGTGCCAGTCAGTTGAACAGGAGATGGTGTCAGTAGGGCAGTGGACTTTGTCAGTAGGGCAGTCGATGGTGTCAGTAGTTTTTTATTTTTTATTATTTTTTCCAATTTTTTTATTATCATTTTTTTTTTTAAAATTTAAATAATTTTTTTTTACAACATTATCTTTTATAATTTTTTAGGAGCCCTATTGGGGGGCTTTGGTGAAATATCAGGGGTCTAAAGAGATTCCCCAGTCCATTTCTCTGCAGCCTCAGCTGCACATGACAAGGAATGAATGGGAAGTGCTCTGTGCTGAGTGGCTTTCTGTTCATTCACAAACTGAAGCATAGTAAACACAGTTCAAATGCCTGGTATCGGTGCATTCCTACTTGAGAGGACTGTCAGAAACTGCAGACCTAATAGAGGAAATGATGGTCAGAGAATGTGGACAGGATATATTGTTGGCTGGGGATATGCTAGAAACGTTACATGAGGCTAGTATAGATCAATGCTACTATCCATATCAATGTTCCCACCAGTGGCGGCTGGAAGTATATTTTATGGGGGAGGTGGCCAACAATGCACCCTGCCAAATGGTCGGTCGGTCACCAGCCCCGCACCTACCCCATCTATCGGGCAGCGCTTCCTCCGGGTGATGGGCGGTGGCTTTCTCTGCATCTCCTCCTCCACCTAGGCGGCCAATAGAAGCGCTTCTCTTTTCGGCCAGTCAGCTGATTGATCAGAAGGAGAATCAGGAAGACAATAGCAAATATTTATTCACACAACTGGGTGGGCTTGGGGCGCAGCCCTCTGCTCCCTATACCTCCCTTTATTGAAGCCTATTAGAGGCTCTAATCACGTGTTAAAAAAAAAACCCCATCGGGATTCATACGTCTGGTGCCCTGCATGTAGATTAGGGGGCCGGACGCATGGATAGGGGGGTGGCGCCCCTGCGCCCCACATTAGGGGCCACCACTGGTTCCTAATACAGACTGCTGAGGTCCGAGGGCTGCACATCATATACCAAAGAGTCGCAAACGGCCTTTCGGCCACAGGTTGGACACCAGGGGACTAGAGGCAGTTACTCTAAACTTCTATAGATGAATGAACTACATTCACTAGCACTGGACTGGCATGTGCACATAGCCTGATATTTTGCAGATTTTCTGGTGATCTTTCTCCTGTCTAGCACTCTTTTTTTAAATGAAACAAAACCCTCTTGTCTAGTTTATTCTTTGGTATCTCACTAGCAGAGAGTTTCTTGAGGTCATGAGATCCCTCTGGACAGTCAGAAGGTGATTTGACGTCCCCCGGCTGTGATCTCCACCTGGCTCAAGACCCATCCTGAATTATGAGCAGGATATCCAATTAGGTTGTGCGCCATCCCGCGGTGCCTCTAGGCTTACTTCTCCAAATCTGCCGAGACTCAGCTTTGTTCTGCGCGCCGACGCTGCCCCCGGAGCTTCAGAACGCTGTGTACGATCCGAACATCAGACACAGAGAAAGGGTCAGAAACATTGATATTCTATTCAGCACTTGCACCATGCGTAAGAATGTTCTGGAAAGGAACGACGTCCTTCTCAAGGTAAGAAAAAAAAAATTCTTTGCTTTTAAAAAAAGTTTAAAAAGTGTAAATGACTTTTTTTTGGACATGAGTAGTCAAATCACATCTGTCTTCCTTCTGTATCTAATCTAATTCAATCACTGAAATGTTACATAAGCTTTAACATGTTCATGCCATTTCAAAGGTTTTTAGTATTTCAGATATGAAGCAATTATTAAAATAATCCCTGGTGATCCTGCCATGAGGGTCCGTGTTCAGGAACTTCATGCAACTGTCCTGCATTGTCACCTGATCACAGGCTGGTGGAGACTGCGTGTGAGACTCAGCCTTGTTCTGTCCCCGGAGGTTGAGAACACCATGTACAATCTGTACATCAGACAGCCAGGGATGGTCAGATCAATTGATATTCTACTCTGCACCTGCACCAAGCTTAGCAATGTTCTATAAAGCAGCAATGTCCTTCTCCAAAAGGTAAAAATAAAAAAAACTTCTTCTTTCTGTAGTTTCTAAGAGTGGAACTGATTCAATTTTGACATGAACAGTCACATCTTCTGAATAATGTGTATCTAAATCCAATTACTAAAATGTTACATAAGCTTGAAAGTGTTCATGTCATTGCTTTACGCTTTCACGCTATGCCACTATGAAAACACGGGCGGAATCACGCGTTTCTGAGTGCATTTTCAGAAACCTTGCAAAATCCACAATGTGCTTGCGGTGCCATTTTTTTCTCAACAGCTCCCCAAGCGCGGTGCGATTTTGCCACCTTTGTTGCGCAACAAAAACATGCATCTACAAACACGACTGGCTCAGTGCCAACATTTATAAATGAGCATGCTTTTCACACTCATTCAAGTGAATAGGCTGCCGTATGCAGGACAACAAAAATGTCCATTCAATAAAAAACTAGCAGGAATACTGACTGGGGCCTTTTCAAATCTGTATTCGCCGATACCAATTACTTACCGCAATTGTTTTATTTACACTTCAGCTGTCAGCAATGGTACAAAAAAAAAGTTAAAAAAGTTATTTACAAATGAAATAAATGTTTTGTTTTTTTTTAATTTTGCACTTTTTTTTTAATTTAAAACTGTTAAAGGTGTAAAAATATTAACAAACAAAGCAAACAAAAAAAAGTTGTAATTATTAATAGTTTATAAAATAGAAGTGAAAAAAAATCAGCAGGAAAATAATTTAATGGAGAAGGAGAATAATGAGTTAATTAAGCCAGATTAGAGTAAATTAAGGATTAATGGGGGGTTAAACAGGAACATTTCATAAAAAACAAAAACAAAAAACAAAAGAATATATTTTTTTACTTGACAGATTGACTTCATCTGCAGACCGAAGTTCATGCCTGTGATCTGTAGATGGATAAACAGAAAGATACAAAATGAAACAATGTTTTTTTTTTTATCTTTCTGTTTCAGCAGCTGAGCAATGTTGTTCATAGTATTGTTGATATTTAGCGGCGCTTTACCGTCGTTTTAGAGGCTTTTTGTGGACGCTAACGGGGCGCTTTTAACCCCCGCCTGCAGCTGAATAAAGGGTTAAACGCACTCGCAAAGCGCCGCTGCCGAGGTGCTGCCCACATAGGTGTGCGCAGCCTATTGCATTAGGGTGTGCACCCCAAAGCTCAAACACACATGCGCGTGTATGTAAGTATGTATGTATGTGTATATTACACACTTACACTCTTATGGCAGAGCCGATGCAGTGAAAGAGAGGTATGGTAGCACTTCATTAATGGCAGAACTGGTCAGAGTAAGATATTTCCCATCTCCCCGCCGGCACACAGAGTGATAATGCTAATGCGCTTGGGGTGATTAGGGTGTGCCCAGGCACACCTGGCACACCTGGCACACCCCCTACACGCGCCTATGACTGCCCATTAATTTTAATGTGCAGGGGCACTTTAGGAGTGGTGTATACACCGCTCCTAAAGCGTCCCAAAGATGCTACTTGCAGGACTTTTTTTAATGTCCTGCCAGCACAGTGCCCCAGGCGCTATTTTTAGCGCTAAAGAAAAGGAGTTTGTCACAGCTAGCTGGCTGTACTGTTTGTGGATCACATCCCTGGTACATATAGTAAAACACAGGTTCCTCAAGTTGGGATTTTAAACAGACCACAGACAGTAATCGTAAAAAAGTACAAATTTATTGGCATGTATAACAATGAACAACATTCAAATGCAAATAAAAACAAACACGTGTATTGGGGCCAGAGATGAAAGCAGCTGAGCAAGAAGTCCAGAACTGTCAGACAGACAGAGCATACAACGCGTTTCGAAAAAACACAGTGCAGATCTAAAGCGCCTGAAAAACACCTCCAGTGTGAAATGGGTCTTAAAGTGATTGTAACATGGTTTTTTTTATATAAAAATAACAAACATGTTATACTTACCTCCTCTGTGCAGTGTGTTGCAAAGAGCAGCCCGGATCCTCCTCTTCTCGGGTCCCTCTTCTATGCTCCTGGCCCCTCCCTCCTGTTGAGTGCCCCCACAGCAAGCAGCTTGCTATGGGGCACCTGAGCCGAGTCACAGCTCCCTGTGTCCATTCAGACACAGAGCCACAGTCCAGCCCCACACCCTCTCTCTCCTGATTGGCTAACTGATTTTGATTGACAGCAGCGGGAGCCAACGGCCGCTGCTGTGTCTCAGCCAATCAGGAGGGAGAGTCTCAGATGGCCGAGACACTCGTGGACATCGCAGAATAAAGATGGGGCTTAGGTAAGTATTGGGGGGCTGAGAGGGGCTGAGGGGGGCTGCTGCACACAGAAGGCTTTTTATCTTAATGCATAAACTGCATTAAGATAAAAAACCCTCTGCCTTTACAACCCCGTTAAGGATGCGGCGGCTTAACAACCGATAATTGCAACCGATTTTGCATTTCAGCTGTCAGTGGGGGAGTCACGCTGACAGCTGAAACAACCGAGCCTAAAAGCATGGGTTTCAGGCATCGGAGCATTTGCATGAGTACCGATAATTGTGCAAATGCTTAGTATTGGCACTGATACCAATACCGCTATCATTGCAACCCTAGTTGTCACACGACACGCTCCCCTGGTGGAGACAGCAAATAACTGCACTGACACACATTGCGCAGGTGTGGTCTTCTGTTTTTATTATCAAGAAGCCAGTCCAAAGCAATGATGTACAGCCAACACTGGTGCAAGTGGTGCTTGTTTACCTCCTGTAAAAATCACACGCACACTTGAATAGTTAAAAACCGTGATTGTCTCCCTTATATGCCCTTTCTCTGTAGAGCTCTGAGGTTTCCAGGAGAGACAGGGTGCCTGTAAGGAGACAGCTTCTACTAGGC
This sequence comes from Lithobates clamitans, assembly GCA_037952925.1. NCBI lineage: Eukaryota > Metazoa > Chordata > Amphibia > Anura > Ranidae > Lithobates > Lithobates clamitans. The sequence continues at coordinate 1,970,356 of JBBGZY010000385.1, forward strand.
TGACTTTTTGGCTTACCCATAGTGCTCTAAGAATCTGTTGTCATGCATTCTAGTGGATCTAAACCTGATCACTAAAATCTCATAAGTTCTAGCATGTTGGTGTAAATTTAAAGCTGATGTCAATGTTTCATGTCACTTTAAATAGTTTGGACCAAGCTGGTCCAAACTAACTATTTTCCCTCTCCATTTCCCTCCTACAAGTCTCCAACCCTTGGGGTGTTACTCCAACCGTGGCGGCCATTGTTTGTTAATGTATATCCCTATTGAGTAGGAAAAATTATTTTACCTTCTTGTGTATAATAAATTTTAATAAAATAAGGAATAAAAAAAAAAAAATAACTAACTATTTGCTTCACTAAGTGCTGCAGTGTCCCTAAGCACTGGATGTACTGGATGTAACTTTAGCTACATATAGTGACAGTGGGGACTTTCTGCTGTCAGAATACACCGATTAGCACCTGCGGCCCATTGGCTGCAACTGCTGATCAAGAAAATTTTTCCAACAAGCATGTTTGTCAAAAGTTAATAGATTTTGACTTCTGCTGAGCAGGTGCAGCCACACACGGAGCGAAATTCAGCCCATCCTTATTGATCTGGTCGAATTTCAATCCATCTATGGACAGCTTTAGCCTGTTTTCACACTGATTAGTTTTACTTTATTTTTTTGCGTTAAAAAAAAAAATCGGAAGAAAAAGGCATCGCCATTAACTCTTAAGGAATTCTTCACACTGGTCAGTTGTGGAACTGCTGCTTTTCTCAAAGTCCTGCTTGCTGCATTTTTGGGTGCATATTTGGTGCCGTAAAAAAAACTAACCTCCCCCATTGAAATTATTAGTGCATGAAAGACGCTGCAGAAATGCATCAAAAAAGCACCGCAGTTGCGTTTTTGAGTCCCAAGTCCCTTTTTCTCAGCAAAAATACAGTAAAAGTGCATATGCATTTTGCCACATTTTTGCAATGGAGCAATGTGAAAGCAGCCTTAAAGTTTTACTAAATTCACTATAAAATCAGTGTACGCAATAAATCATGCTTGTTATACTAACAGTGGAACCTAAGGAGTTAATCCTCTGCATTGTGTAAAAAGGTTGTTTGATCCTGTCTTCTCTGATCCTCCCCCTCTTCCACTGTCCCCAATCCATCTGCTGATAGAACAGAATGTTGGGGGCACTCCACACATGCTCAGTTTGGTGTGTATTGCTAGAAAGTTTTTTTTTCAGCACAGGTCCAATCAGCACTGTCCAGAGGGTCAGGGGTCCTGCAGTCTCATTGGGCAATCAGGGGAGAATGAAAACTCCTCCTACAAGCTTTAACCAGACACTGATAGAAGTCACACAACTGCTATATGCTGCTGAGAGAAAAGGTATTTAACAGTTTATATTTAGTAAAATAATTGTATTTCCATGTTCTGTGTGCTGGGGGAGACCAGATATAGTGAAGGCAGGGTCCTGGGTTTAGTAACACTTTAAGGAATGTGTTTTTCTTGTTCATCAGATATATCAATGACAAACAGTGTAAAGATCTGTTGGTGGAGCCAGAGAAAATAGCTAGGAATCATTCAGGGAAGTCATTGAGTGTCTCTAATATGCAGTAGTGTCAGTAGTTTTTTTATGTTTTTTTTTTTTGTTTTCACAATTTTATTTTTTACAATTTATTTATTTTTTAATTATTTTTTACAAGTTATATATTTTTTTACAATGCCTTTTTTTCTGTTGAGGGGGGTGGTGGACGTGTCATTGTTTTTTGTTTTTGTTTTTTACAATTTAACTTTTAAATATTTATTTCATTTTCATCTTTTTTTAATATTATATTTTTTATATCAGCCCCGTGGGCAGGGGGGGGGGGGTTGAAATATTAGGCGTCTAAACACCCCTGATATCTCCCCTTTGAGACAGGGAAAGGAACTGAACATAGAGATTCCCTAGTCCCTTTCTCTGCAGCCCTAGCTGCACTGGAGATGAATGGAGAGGAGACAGAGGCTTCTCTCCGTTTATAAACTAAAGCAGAGTAAACAGAGGTTACGATTCTCAGTTATGAATGGAGAATGCATTCCAAAAAGGAAGGAGCCAGTAAATGACAGATTTACTGGCTACTTCCTCCACTCTCCATCGTGACAGATCCAGGACAGGGGGGACCGGAGGAGCTAGAGAGCCGGGGAGGACACAGGGGGACCCAGAAGAGGACATGGATGGGGACCTGGAGAAGGACACAGAGGGGGACCTGGAGGACAACACGGATCAGGACCTGGAGGACTGGAGGAGGACACAGAGGGGGACCTGGAGGACAACACGGATCAGGACCTGGAGGAGGACTGGAGGAGGACACGGAACATGGGGAGCACAGAAGTGGACTCGGAAGGAGGACACAGGGGGGCATTCAGTGCAGCGGTGGGGGGCAATTACAAGCACCAATCTCCATGACAGCTGCGGGAGGGAGAAGAGGAGAAGCAGCTGTCGGAAAAGCTATACAGGGAGATCGGTGCTTGTAATTGCCCCCACCGCCGCACCAATCATGTCTGGGTCTGCCCAGGTATCAAATAAAACATCAGAGAATTTGCACGAGTACCAGTACTCATGCAAATGCTTGGTATCGGCACCAATATCAATTCTAGTATTGGTGCAACCCTAGTTTTTTCAATCTTCTATTGTCCAATTTTGGTGATCTTGTGTGAAATGTAGCCTCAGTTTCTTGTTCTTAGCTGACAGGAGTGGCACCCGGTGCGGTCTTCTGCTGCTGTAGCCCATCTGCTTCAAGTTTCGATATGTTGTGCATTCAGAAATGGTATTCTGCATACCTTGGTTGTAACAAGTGGTTATTTGAGTCACTGTTGCCTTTCTATTATTTCATACCAGTCTGCCCATTCTCCTCTGACCTCTGACATCAGCAAGACATTTTTGTCCACACATCCCGCGCTCACTGGATATTTTCTCTTTTTCAGACCATTCTTTGTAAACCCTATAGATGGTTGTGCATGAAAATCCCAGTAGGTCAGCAGTTTTTGAAATACTCAGACCAGACCGTCTGTCACCAACAACCATGCCACGTTCAAAGTCACTTAAATCCCCTTTGCTCCCCATTCTGATGCTCGGTTTGAACTTCAGCAAGTTGTCTTCACCACGTCTAGATACCTAAATGCATTGAGTTACTGCCATGTGATTGGCTGATTAACAGGAGTACTTAATAAAGTGGCCGGTGAGTGTAGGTATGCAAAAAGTGAACTTTTCCCATAGTTTTTTATATTCTCTCCCTGGTGTATTCTCCTTGAAGAACACCAGCATCTATCTCAAGACCAGGAAGTGATAAGAAATTGGGGGCACAGACAACATAAAATGGCATTGGTGAAAAAGAATGGTGGGGACACCTATAAGGAATTACTGTGTCGGCTCCCTTACTAGCATCTGGTAGTCTGAATCCAGCACATTTTTCCCAAGGTTTTCTATACAGTGGGTAAGAAATTACATTTCTATCCAGTTTTCATTCTCTGTGACCCCATTGGGAGGGATTTTCCCCAATTGGAGTGAAATCAGAGTAAGCAATATCAGTAAAGGGGAGGTGCCTATACAACTCTGCAAGACTGGAGAGAAGGCCGGAGTTCGGCTTTAACTACATGTGAAATTTTCTTTCTTTTTTTAAAAATAATTTTATTGCTTAACTACAATAACACAGTGGTGTAACTGCAGCACTTAATACTTTATTATTTTGTCAGCTATTCACTCAAGCTAAAAGTTTTCAAAATAATATCCATTTCAGATCCTCCATTACCTGCTTTTAATATAATATGTTTGGTTATTATATGTTCGGAGTGAATTTTAGTCATCTTCTAAAAAAAAAATACCGTACATAAGTAAATAATTACGCTTTTCTTTTTTTAAGCTGAATACTGGTTTTAACACTCTATAGCCGCCCACTCATTGCTAATGAGACCATACAAAGTGAGCTCATGCGCTGAGTGATGGCCACTATTATTGTAATGGAGTGCATGCAGATTCACCACTCAGGAAAATTGCTGTTTTCTCAGACGTGTGTAGGATAATGTATACACATTGTCTTCTATATATAGGCAGGAAGATAGGAACATGGGTGAATCAGCCTTGTGGTAGGGAGTTTTTCATAGCATTATGCAACTTCAAGTCATCTTTGCCTTTACCGTGTAGCCCAATGGCTAGTTTCGCCAGAGTGAATGCTACAGTAGCAATCAGATATAACTCTAGCCTTTTGTGTTCATAATATTTTACTCCACACTTTTGGTATGTTTTTATGTGATCTGAATACTGTTTAAACTGTTATTTCTTGTTTACATTTACTGACTTGTGCCCCCCAAAAATATAGGTGGCCCTCTTAAGCACTGCACCCGGATGCTGATGGGCATTGGATTTCCATCACCCCTGGCGCCCAGAAAGGGAGCCGGCAAAGGAGGGATTATGTACCACCCACTTGTCTCCATGAAGAGCAAATAGGTGGTTGTTCCCTCCCTGATGAACTGGTTTTGGGGTCCCTCGGACCCCTACTAAGTTTACCATGAGGGGGAAGTAGGTGGTTGTCCCCTCTCGGGTGAACTGGTTTTGAAGTCCCTTAGATCCCCACTAAGTTCACCATGAGGGCGAGGTGGGTTTCCCTCACCCTATTGTACTGGTTTGGAGTCCCTCAGGTTCTCACCAAGTTCTCCATGAAGGCCAAGTAAGTAGTTGTCCCCTCCCTGGTGAACTGGTTTTGTAGTTCCTTGGAACCTTACCAAGTTCACCATGAGGGGCAAGTAGATATAGTTGCCCCCTCACTGATGAACTGGTTTTAGGGTCCCTCTGACCCACACCAAGTTCACCATGAGGGTAAAGTAGGTGAATGCCCTCTCCCTGGTAAACTGGTCTTGCGGTTCCGCAAATTATGAGGGGCAAGTAAGTGGTTGCCCCCTCCCTGATGGACTGGTTTTATAGTCTGGGGACATATGCTGATGGGCATTGGACTTTCCACCACCCATGGTGCCCATGAGGGAGCCAGCAAAGGAGGGCTTATGTACTACCCACGTGTCCCCCATGAAGATTATGTAGGTGGTTGCTCCCTCCCTGATTAACTGGTTTTGGGGTCCTTCTGACCCCTACTAAGTTTACCAGGAGGGGAAAGTAGGTTGTTGTCCCCTCTCTGGTGAACTGGTTTTGAAGTCCCTCAGATCCCCACCAAGTTTAGCATGAGGGCCAAGTAGGTGGTTGCCCTCACCCTATTGTACTGGTTTGAAGTCCCTCAGGTTCCCACCAAGTTCTCCATGAAGGGCAAGGTAGTGGTGTGGATAAACGACAATCCGCAACTCCATACATGCTCTTTAAATCAGTCTAATTTTTTTAGTATGTAGTTGTCCCCTCCCTGGTGAACTGGTTTTGTAGTTCCTTGGAACCCCACCAAGTTCACCATGAGGGCAAGTAGGTGGTTGCCCTCTCAATGGTGAACTGGTTTTGGGTGCTCAGACCTCTTACGCATTCACCATGTGTGTAGGTATAAAAAGCGGGGAAGGAGGAGAGCAAGACAGATAACAAATAACTTTAATATTCTATTTTAACTGATATTTACTTTTACAGGGTCTTGCAAAGATGTCCCACAATTTCCATCCAGCTGTGCAGAAAGGGAAGGATGGTCCCCTTTCCCCTGTGCCCAAACTACCATTTGAGCACTGACAGATTTTCTGTGCTTGGCATAGTTCATGAGCATAGAGAATTCTGGGGATGATGTTCCCTGTGACATAATTGTCCATATTTGGACAAGCCAAATTAAACGTGTTATATGTTGCAAAAAAAAAAAAAAAAAAAGACTTTAAAGCTGGACTCTGGGTAAGACAAAAAAGCTTTCTTTCAGTGGGGCTGCCCCCTGGACTGCAAGAGTCAAATGCTTGTTTAGGTCTAGTGGGGCTTCAAAAAACAGTTTTACTTACCCAATTCTCCACTCCTGCAGGCTTCCCCCGGGTTGTAAGACCAGTCCCAGCTATTGCAGGTCCTCTGACATTATTAAGACCAATGCAAAACTGATAGCCCTGCACTGGATGTGAAAATGCAGAGAAATGGTCCATGGCTGTAGCGTAGGGGAGTGGAGGAGATTGCCGGCTGCCTAGGGAGCCAATGATCAGGTAAGTAAAACTGCTTTTCAACCTAAACCAGCATTCAACCCTTGCAGTGCAGTAGCAATTTTTTGTCTTTGTGGAGACGGGCTTTAATGTAAAGGGAGAAAAATATGTGAGCTTCGATCAGTTTCATCTGTATTTTTTGGGGGGGTTTTTTTATTCAGATTTTATTTTTGAAAATTTTATAACAAGTAAACAACAACAACAAAAATCAAGGTCAAATCACCGCTCCTAACAACAACATCTAGTTTTCCCATGATATTCACAGATACTCAAAAAGATATTCGTAAATAATCAGAAATATTCCAAAATTTTCAGAACTGCTGCAGGGCAGATAGTATATAAATCTTTCACAGGTCCCTCCTCACCAACTTAAGAAAAAAAAACCCTTGATCCAGTTTCTTAAAGTAGGAGGATGGGGTGAAACCCAGTGAGAGGCTATCAACTTACGTGCGATAAAAAGAGATCTCATGATAGTTTATTTGATCACGGTCCATGCTTTTAGGGTTTACATACCCCAAGAGACATAAACCAGGGTCTAGAGTCAACCTGGTATCATATACAGAGTTTAGCAAGTCCAGCACTTCCTGCCAGTACCAAAATAACTTTGGACATTTCCAGAAGAGCCAGGAGATTGAGCGCATCTTGCACATTCAGAATTTTCTCTCCTGCCTACCCTGTGCAGCAGCTCCAGGATACGATAAGCTTTATACACAATAAAAGTTGAGTTACTCTGTGGGTAGGAGATATTGAGGCTAGCATTCTGTAATATTTGGTCCCATATATAGCCCAGAGTTACATCCATTTCTGTCTCCAATCTTTGCCTACATGGAACAATAATGCTAGAGGGCATTTCAGATAATAATCATGTATAAACCTTAGTTATAAGGCCCTTCGTAGTGTCTGCTCTGGCTATACTGTCCAAAATAGGAACAAATGAGAAAGAGACCATTGAGGTCAAACCTTAAATCTTTAAAGCATGTCCTAATTGTAAATACTGGAATCACCATTTTTGATCTAGGTTATATTTAGTACAAATTTGTTGAAATGTTTTCAACCTCCTAGCTTGGGGACCCCTTAGCATGGGGAAAGGCAAAGGTGGCTCTTTCTTAGCCTTATTTTTGTTACAGTGTGGGATCAGACACGGCCAGACCTGCCTCCTATATTGTGAGACGTGGGACTTGGCATCAAGATGATTGGAAGTTTCACTCACCATCTCCCATGGTACAATAATGGGGAGATATCCATACCCCCTGAGCCATATTCTCCCTCTTCTTTATATGGCACTTTTATTTGTCATTCAGCCTAAACCACACTTTTAGATACAGTGGATATAAAAAGTCTACACACCCCTGTTAAAATGTCAGGTTTCTGTGATGTAAAAAAATGAGACAAAGATTAATCATTTCAGAACTTTTTCCACCTTTAATGTAACCTATAAACTGCACAACTCAGTTGAACAACAAACTAAAATCTTTTAGATGGAGGGAAGTAAAAATAAAAAACTAAAATAATATGGTTGTATAAGTGTGCACACCCTTAAACTAATACTTGGTTGAAGTATCTTTTGATTTTATTACAGCACTCAGTCTTTTTGGGTATGAGTCTATCAGCATGGCACATCTTGACTTGGCAATATTTGCCCACTCTTCTTTGCAAAAACACTCCAAATCTGTCAGCTTGTGAGGGCATCTCCTGTGCACAACCCTCTTCAGATCACCCCAAAGATTTTCAATGGGATTCAGGTCTGGGCTCTGGCTGGGCCATTCCAAAACATTCTTCTTCTTCTGGTGAAGCCATTCCTTTGTTGATTTGGATATATGCTTTGTGTCCTTGTCATGCTGAAAGATGAAGTTCCTCTTCATGTTCAGCTTTCTAGCAGAAGCCTGAAGGTTTTGTGCCAATATTGACTGGTATTTGAAACTGTTCATAATTTTCTCCACCTCGACTAAGGCCCCTCCCTGTTCCAGCTGAAGAAAAACAGCCCCAAAGCATGATGGTGCCACCACCATGCTTCACTGTGGGTATGGTGTTCTTTTGGTGATGTGCAGTGTTGTTTTTGCGCCAAACATATCTTTTGGAAATATGGCCAAAGAGTTCAACCTTGGTTTCATCAGACCATAACACATTTTCCCACATGCTTTTGGGAGACTTCAGATGTGTTTTTGCAAAATGTAGCTGACCTTGGATGTTTTTCTTCATAAGAAAAAGCTTCTGTCTTGCCACTCTACCCCATAGCCCAGACATATGAAGAATACGGAATGTTGTCACATGTACCACACAGCCAGTACTTGCCAGATACTCCTGCAGCTTCTTTAATGTTGCTGTAGTCCTCTTGGCAGCCTCCCTGACCAGTTTTCTTCTTGTTTTTTCATCAACTTTGGAGGGACATCCAGTTTTTGTTAATGTCACTGTTGTGCCATATTTTTTCCACTTGATCATGACTGTCTCCACTGTGTTTCAAGGTATATCTAATGCCTTGGAAATTCTTTTGTACCCTTCTCCTGACTAATACCTTTTAACATTGAGATCCCTCTAATGGTTTGGAAGCTCTCTGTAGACCATAGCTTTTGCTGTAGGATGCAACTAATAAAATGTGAGGAAAGACCTACTAGAACAGCTTTACTTTATTTGTGGTTAATCAGAGACACTTTAAATGATGGCAGATGTATACTGATTCCTATTTAACATGAGTTTGAAAGCAATTGCTTAATTTTGAACACAGCTACATCCCCAGTTATAAGAGGGTGTGCACACTTATACAACCACAATATTTTAGTTTTTTATTTTTACTTCCCCCCGCTAAAAGATTTCAGGTTATTTTTTAATTGAGTTGTACAGTTTATAGGTCACATTAAAGGTGGAAAAAGTTCTGAAATTATTTTTATTTGTCATTTTTTTTAGACTTTTTATATCCACTGTATGACCATGGTTGCAATATATATTTCTCAATATATATCCTTGGGTTTTACGGTCTTATTTATTTCTTATGATTTGCTCTGCTTTACTGCATGTCTTTTATTTCTTGAACACAGCAGGGATGGGTAGGGAAGGTCAGGAGTCTCCCTTTTGGCTTTCTCTAACCACTTCACCATGTAGGCCCACGCTCAACAACCAGCTTCATAGTGGTGAGAGTACTAGCAATAGTTTGCTACTGTTTTAGCTAATTGGGGTTGCGTTGTACTGACGACAATCTCTATCCTCTTCTTTTCTACTCTCCTCTGCCTTAACCTCTCAATCTTTCACTCTTATTTCTTTTCTCTCTACTTCTCTCTTCTTCTCTCTCTCGTCCTACCTACCCCGCCTCCCTTCAATACCCTTAACCCTCCCTCTTTACCCCTTGATACAAAATCCCTCTCCTCCCTCCCCTCATATCCACAGATGGATACTATCAGAGCACTTTCGCTTAAAGCTAAGGGACTTAACGTTCCTGAAAAACGGCAAACACTATTACATGATTTGAAATGTTTGAATGCAGATATTGCATTTATTCAAGAAACCCACTTTAGGCAAAACAAACTTTCAATACTCAAAAATAGGTTCTTCCCTATGACACATTTACACCAACTCGGTGGCCATGTCAAAGGGAGTATCTATTATCATATCGGGGAAAGTGACGTGGGCGTGTTTGAATACTCTTATTGACCCTCATGGACGATTCCTGTTCCTCAAGGGCACAATTGGCCACTTTCTGTTTCCCTAATATTCAACAAGATCTTTTCATTAATTGCAACCTTGAAAAACTTCTCGAGTTTGCTGATGGCTAACCGATACTCAGAGGAGACTTTAATGTTGCCCTGATCCCTTCCGAGGACAATTCTTCAGGGTCCTCCTCTGTTCCTCCTGGCTCCTGCAAGAGGATGACACAATTCTTTCACAAAGCACAACTGGTGGACGTGTGGCGTCTGCTACATTCAAGTGAAAAGGACTATGCATTCTACTCCACATGCCACAAACTATACTCATGCATAGGTTATTTCCTGATACCATATAGTCAACTGCATGCAGTCTTGGACTCCTCCATCGGCTCCATTACGTGGTCAGATCACGCACCTGTGATCTTGTCCAGATGCTTTCTCGTCCAAAACTAGGACGTGGAGGCTGAATGGAAGTCTACTCCACTATAAAGAGGTTCTGACAGAGGTCACTAAAGAACTGGACTTCTACTTCCAAACTAATGACACTCCAGACAGTGACCTTGGAATTATCTGGGAAGCCCATAAAATGGTTATCCGTGGAGTGCTTAGCAAACATGGCTCCCGAATAAAGAAACCGCGCATGATACAGTTGACTTCTCTTCTAAGGGACTTACATGCTCTAGAATCACATCACCAACATGCCCCGTCTCCATTATTTGAGGGGAAAACTTATGACTGTATGCAAACAAATTAATGACTTATTACACTTCAAAGCGAAGGTGGCATTACAAATACGCTGGAAAATGTCCTACGAATCCGGGGATAAATGTAGTAGACTGTTAGCCAAATCCCTTTAGCCAATTAGCAACTTGCATTCCTCAAATCATCTCCCCTAGCGGACAAAAGGTCACACTGCCCAAAGAAATTGCACAAGAGTTCAAGACGTTCTATGCCTCCCTCTATAATTTACAGACCGCAATCCCCCCCGAGAACACATTGAGGAGTATACCTACCCACACCTGTAGTAGAGGCACTTGAAGAGCCCATCACATTAGGCGAACTTCAAAGAGCATTAGGTGCAGCCAAGACAGGTAAAGCTCCAGGACCTGATGGCTTACCATACAGTATTATAAAACACTGCTACCCTTCATTGATCAGTTTATGGTCAGTATGTTTAATGCGCTGGGGTCAAGGGTTTGTCCAGAGGAAACTTTACAGGCTCATATAGCGGTAATCCCCAAGGAGGGTAAGGTTCCCATATCCTGTGACAGTTACAGGCCAATATCCCTACTGAATATTGACCTCAAATTGTTTACCAAAATATTAGCATCTAGAATCCAGCAACACCTACCAGACTTGATACATTTAGACCAAGTAGGTTTAGATTTGTACTATCCCTGTGAAGCTCGAGACAACACAGTTAAAGTCCTTAATTTGTTACACATAGCTAATATAACCCGCACTCCGTGCATATTTTTAGGATCTGATGCCGAAAAGGCATTCGATCGGGTAAACTGACATTTTATGTTCTCTGTCTTACGACATGTAGTGTTTGGCAATACTATGCTAAACTGGATCTCAGGATAGAAACAAGTAAAAGGATTGAGCCGGCAACTCTGTAGTCCTTATAGCGATTTTAATGGTTGGTTACATGAAGTGACAAGCAAAACAGTTGACGCGTTTTGGCAACAGCCTTAGTCGTAGCAAGATAGAACTTTCCGAAATATGTTTGACTCCGACCGATACCAGGCCTCATTTCCTGATGCCTGAAGAGTGGCCTTCGATAACTACCCTTACGAACCCCTCATGTCTCTTTTAATTTAGACTTTTGGAGAGCCCTACAACTCCATCACTTCTTAAATTCCTTACCACCCCCGACTAACTATCATCAACTACTCACTACCCTTGAGGAATACTGTTCTGAGGATGGCATATTATCACATGTGCTATTACTTATAAATTACTAATCGTGCCCCCAGACAAGCACCACCGTGGTAACAGAGGACAAAATCAGAAATAGACTTGAAAAACTTAACATAAATAAGTCACCAGGACCAGATGGCTTGTACCCGAGGGTCCTTAAGGAACTCAATCAAGTAATTGCCAGACTGTTGTTCCTAATTATGGCTATACTCAGGAAACTGGGATCAAACTGTGTATGCTTTAAAACAGAAGTATGGGAATCAGGGTTTTTTGTAAAATCATACTTACCTAGGTGGATGCAGCATCGGACCTGTCCCCTGCCGACTCTAGCACTGAGAACTGGGCAATCAAACACTGCTGATCGCTGAGCTCTCAGGGCTCCCTGAGCAGAGAGCTGGTGAGCTGGGCTGTGGAGGGGGTGGAAGCGACCTGCTCAGCCGGGTCACTAAGAGGCCAAGCCAGGTGCCGGTCCAGGCATATGGGTGGATTCCGACTATTTGGTTGTGATCTTTCCTGAGCCTGGACCGACTCTGTGATGTTGGCCGACAGCGGGCTTCAGCCCGCTGTCAGCTGAAAACGGGTCATAGGAGCGCAGAATGGACCATCTTTCTGTGATCTACAGGAGAAGTAAAGTCAAACAAGCTTTGGCGGTACTTCTCCTTTTAAGTAAGATTCCAAACACCAGCAGTGTAATGCCGCGTACACACGATCGCACATTCCGACAACAAAATCCATGTTTTTTTTCCGATGGATGTTGGCTCAAACTTGTCTTGCATATACACGGTCACACAAATGTTGTCGGAAATTCCGAAAGTCAAGAACGCCGAGAGAATTGAAGTTCAATAGCCAGCGCGGCTCTTCTGCTTGACTCCGAGCATGCATGGAATTTTGTGCGTCGGATTTGTGTACACGCGATCGAAATTTCCGACAACGGATTTTGTTGTCAATGCCAGCAGAATATTGGCATGCATAAAAAAGGAGATTTACTCCAGAGATAAAACGATTAATCTCTCACTCTACAAGTCTCTGGTCTGGCCACATCTTGAATATGCCGTTCAATTCTGGTCACCTGTTCTCAGGAAGGATGTGCTGGAACTGGAGAGAGTCCAGAGAAGGGAAACAAAATGACTAAGAAGTTATGCGTTGTGAGGAACGCTTACAAACATTAACCACTTGCGGACCGCCCTGTGTACATATACTGCGGCAGGGCGGCTGCTCTGTGCCAGATCATGTACCTAGTGCATGATCTGACACTTCGGGGTCTGGGGTGCACGTTCCCGCTGTGATTAGACACAGCGGGAGTCAGACAGAGGGTCCGGCGGATACAGGCAGAATGGCGGTCTGCCTATGTAAACAAGGCAGACCACCATTCTGTGAGAGGGGAATGTACTGATCCTGTGTTTCTGCTAAGCAGGAACAAAGATCTTTACCTTCCCCCAGTTAAAGCACTTCCCCCACAGTTAGCAAGCACTCCCACACACACAGTTAACCCTTTGATCACCCGACATTAACTCCTTCACAGCCAGTTCCATTAGTACAGTGACAGTGTTTTTTGTTTTTTTTTAGCCCTGATCACTGTATTAATGTCACAGGCTCCCAAAAAAGTGTCAAAAATGTCAGTTAAGTGCCAGAATTGTCTACCGCAATATCGCAGTTCCGTTAATTGCCGCCATTACTAGTAAAAAAATTAAGAAAAATATCCCAAAGTTTGTAGACGCTATATCGTTTGCGCAAACCAATCAATATACGCTTATTGCGATTCTTTTACCAAAAATATGTAGCAGAATACATATTGGCCTAAATTGATGAAGTAATTAGTAAAAAACATTGTTTTGTTTTGAAAATTGTCAGTCTTTTTTCTGTTTATAGAGCAAAAAATAAAATACCACCAAAAGAAAGCTCTATTTGTGGGTAAAAAAGGACAAACATTTTATTTGGGTATTACAGTGCAGTGATGCAAAAAATGGCCTGGTCAGACGCTTGAGGCTGGATTCACACTAGTGCAAATTGGATGTGGGTTTCCCCGCATCCAATTCGCATGACAGGAGACTGTGACCGGCTCTCAATCTCCGGAGCGGCTGTGGTGCGGATTGCACAGGAGTCCTGTGCATCTTTGGCTCCATTACAGGATCGAATTCAGGCAAAAATCCGGGCCTGATTTGTCCCTGAAACGGAGAACAGGGATGCACTGGACCCCTGCTATGAGCCGCATCCAAAATAAATGTGAACCCAGCCTCAGAGGAGATATGATAGCGATATACAAATACCTCAATGGCGATTCTGGCATAGGGGATAAATGATTCAGTCTCAGGGAGTGTAAGAAGACATGTAGTCACTCAATTAAATTGGAGGAGAACTGGTTTGAACTTGAACTTAAACTGCGCAGATTGTTTTTCACTGTCAGGGCTGTAAGGATGTGGAACTCACTTCCACAATCGGTGGTGTCAGGTTTGAAGTTTTGTTAGTTAGCATCTTAGTTTTGTTAGTTAGCATCTTAGCGAACACAATACAAATTTCTTTTTACATGAACACACACACACACCACAGGTTTAACTAGATGGACTGGTGTTTTTATTTAACCTAATCAACTATATAATGTAAAATAGCCAGTGACAGAATATCTGAGTAATAATTAAACAAACTTCTAACTAACTATATGCAATACGTATATACAAAATGGGGAACACCAAAAGCAGGCGAAAACTGGAGGCGTGAGGAACAGATGGGAAGGGGAAAACAAAACTGGGATGTGGAACAAGGGGGAGCAGGTGCAAGGCAGCAGATACTGGGTACAGAGAACAGCACAGGAGCAGGAACAGGATAACTGGAGCAAGAGGTACATAGTAGGGAAGGGCCTAAATACCCTTCCAGTAGCTCTGTCAGATTGGATGGAGAGCGTCTGTGAACAGCAATTTTCAAGTCTTGTCACAGATTCTCAATTTGATTTAGGTCTGGACTTTGCTTGGCCATTCTAACACAAGAATATGCTTTGATCTAAACAATTCCATTGTAGCTCCGGCTGTATGTTTAGGGTCGCTGTCCTGCTGGAAGGTGAACCTCTGCCGCAGACTCTAACAGGTTTTCTTCTAAGATTGCCCTGTGTTTGGCTCCATCCACCTTCCCATCAACTCTGACGAGCTTCCTTGTCCCCGTTGAAGAAAAGCATCCCCACAACATGATGCTGAAGCCATCATGTTTCATGGAGGTGTTGGTGTGTTCAGGGCGATGTGCAGTGTTAGTTTTCCGCCACACATAGCGTTTTGTTTTTAGGTCAAAAAGTTCAATTTTGGTCTCATCTGACCAGAGCACCTTCTTCCACATTTGCTGTGTCCCCCACATGGCTTCTCGCAAACAGGACTTCTTATGGCTTTCTTCTTGCCACTCTTCCATAGAGGTCAGATTATTGGAGTGCACAACTAATAGTTGTCCGGTGGACAGATTCTCCCACCTGAGCTGTGGATCTCTGCAGCTCCTCCAGAGTTACCATGGGCCTCTTGGCTGCTTCTCTGATTAATGCTCTCCTTGCTCGGCCTGTCAGTTTAGGTGGACGGCCATGTGTTTTTTTTAGTTTCTATTATAAAGTTTTGCAAATAAGTAATTTTTGTTCATAAATTTGGGCCACAATTTATACTGCTACATATCTTTGGTAAAAATAATCCAAATTAGTGAATATTATTTGGTCTGTGTAAAAGTTATAGAGTCTACAATCTATGGTGCAAATCATTACAAATTGATCACACCTGATGTACTGACATCTCATTTCTTGAGGCCCTGAAATGTCAGAACACTACAAATACCCCCCAAATGACCCCTTTTTGGAAAGTAGACAGCCAAGGTATTTAGTAAGAGGCATGGTGAATTTTTTGAAGTAGTAATTTTTTTCCCACAATTCTTGGGAAAATTAAGAAATTAATGTTTTTTATTTTTATTTTTTACACAAAATTGTCATAATAACAAGTTATTTCTCACACACAGCATAAGCATACTTCCAAATACACCCCAAAATACATTCTGCTACTCCTCCTGAGTATGGTGATACCACATGTGTGAGACATTTTCATATCCTGGCCACATAGAGAGGCCCAACATGCAGCGAGCAACATCAGGCATTCTAGGAGCATAAATTACACAGCTTCATTCCTACCTATCAGACCTTTAAAGGTTTTGGAGCACCAGGACAGTGGAATTACCCACAAAATTGCCCCATTTTGGAAAGCAAACACACCAACGTATAATCTATGAGGAATTATGAGTCCTTTGAACATGTCTTTTTTTTCCACAAGTTTTTGGAAAAATGTGGAAAGAAAATGAAAACTAATTTTTTCTTACACAAAGTTGTTAATTTATAAGATTTTTCTAACACATTGCATGTACATAGCAAAAATGACATCCGAAAATACATTCTGCTACTCCTCCTGAGTATGGCGATACCACATGTGTGGGACTTTTACACAGCCTGGCCACATACAGAGGCCCAACATGCAGGGAGCACCATCAGGTGTTCTAGGAGCATAAATGACACATTTAGTTTCCTGAAAACCTATCACACCGTTGAAGGTCCTGGAGCAACAGGACAATGGAAACCACTACAGAATTACCTCATTTTGAAAAGCAAACACCCCAACGTATATATTCTATGAGGCGAGGGCTGGCGACGGGCACTCGGGTAATCTGAGGGGCTGGTAACAGGTACTCAGGTACGCCGATGGGCTAGTAATAGGTACTCGGGTACTCTGATGGGCTGGTAACAGGTACTCTGGGGCTTGAGATAGGTACTCCGTTGCTGGTGACAGGTCATCTGATGGGCTGTGATGGGCCCTCTTTATTTGGGGGGGGGGCAATTGGGCACTGTACTGTGGTTTTTTTAGCCAGGTCCCCTCCTCACACACTGAGGAGGAGAACCCGGAAATGGCACTACAGCCGTTTGTTGACATTTGTGACCGGCTGTGATTGGACACAGACGGTCACGTGGTAAACAGCCAATTTAATTGGCTCTTTACCCTGATTCGGGATGGGCTGTGTCCAGGGGACACGCCTCATCCCCGATCACCGTGCTGCGCACCCCGGGGGCTCGCATGAGCGGCAAGAACTAGCACAACACATGTGACCGGCTTGGGTTGGACACAGCCACTCACATGCTAAAGAGACATTTTTATTGGCTCTTTAACCACTTTAGCCCCGGAAGATTTGGCTGCTTAATGACCAGGCCATTTTTTGCGATACGGCACTGCGTCGCTTTAACTGACAATTGCGCGGTCATACAACGCTGTACCCAAACAAAATTCATGTCCTTTTTTTCCCCACAAATAGAGCTTTCTTTGGTGGTATTTGATCATCTCTGCAGTTTTTATTTTTTGCTCTATAAACAAAAAAAGAGCGACAATTTTGAAAAAAAAACACAATATTTTGTACTTTTTGCTATAATAAATACCACCAATTTTTTTTTTAAAAAGCTAATTTTTTCCTCAGTTTAGGCCGATATGTGTTCTACATATTTTTGGTAATAAAAATTGCAATAAGCGGATATTGATTGGTTTGCGCAAAAGTTATAGCGTCTACAAAATAGGGGATAGATTTA
The DNA here is from genome assembly GCA_037952925.1 of Lithobates clamitans. Lineage (NCBI taxonomy): Eukaryota > Metazoa > Chordata > Amphibia > Anura > Ranidae > Lithobates > Lithobates clamitans. Next base: position 1,987,595 of record JBBGZY010000385.1, read on the forward strand.
TGGCACTTTTAATTTTAATTTTTAATGCTTTTACATTGAAGGCAATGATTAGAAGTTTTTATGGTTAACACCAACTCAGACCTGCCAAATTGTGCACATCATACATTTTATTTAAAGCCTGGGAGAAAAAAGAAGGTGGTTCTAAGTGCAGATTACAGGCAATTTATTAGGTGTAATCAGTTAAAAACACTTACAAGAAATTAGATGAAACAGGCTCATCATACATCTTTTCAGGCTGGACGCCTGTCACTGTCTCTCCTCTCACTGTCCCAACCAGCAGCTGCAGAGCGAAGTTTGAGCACAGGGTAAAGATGGCTGCCACTCTTCTGCAACCACCGTGAAATTCAAGCTGTGCGCGTGCAAAGCACCCACCGAAAGTGATGTCAAGAAAGGGGCGGTGACACGTTTCAGAGCATGCACAATAGCTCCTTCATCAGACCTTTATTTAAAGTCCAACTGAACTCTCAATTTAAATAAGCTAAATACGTGCATCAAAACAAAAACTGTTCAATATATTATAGTCTGTTTTATTTCTAAAGCAGCCTCAGCCTGAGTAGAAAAGCCTGTCCTTTGGCAGCAGCTGCAGAGTGGTGCCCTTGCTCTCTCTGTGGAAGCAGTGATTTCTCTGCAGAGGTCTGACACCAACCCCCCCCATTGAGTCAGACCTTTAGCTCTGTAATGGGCAAAGCTCATGCTCCTTGCTGATTGGAGAGCTTTAGCTATAAATTAGCAGGGGGCTTGTCAGACCTCTGCAGAGAGACCATTGTTTCTACACTAAGAACAAAATTCCCATTCTGCAGCTACTGCCATGTGACATGCTTTTCTAATATTTTTTTCCCACTATTTTATATTGTGTATTCCTGAATATCTTGGGTTGTCCAGAGGAATTGGTATCTTAACCACTTAGTGGCCGCCCCACGTACATATACTGCGGCAGGGCGGCCGCTCTGTGCCAGACCACGTACCCAGTATGTGATCTGACAAATACGGGTCTGGGGCACGCTGGCACACCGCCAGTGACCCACTAGGGAGTGCTTGCTAACTGTGGGGGATGTGCTTAGACTGGAGGAATGTAAAGAACTGTGTCCCTGCTTAGCAGGAACACAGGATCAGCACATTTCCCTCTCACAGAATGGCGGTCTGCCTTGTTTACATAGGCAGACCGCCGTCCTGACTTTCTCCTGAATGATCAGCGTGTCCCAGCAGACATCGTGTCCACCGGACCCACTGATTGGCTCCCACTGTGTCCAATCACAGTGGAAGCCAATCAGCGGGTCTGGCGGACACGATGCCAGCCAGGACCCGCTGATCATTCAGGAGAAAGGCAGAACGGCAGTCTGCCTATGTAAACAAGGCAGACCGCCGTTCTGTGAGAGGGGAATGTGCTGATCCTGTGTTCCTGCTAAGCAGGGACACGGATCTTTACATTCCTCCAGTCTAAGCACCTCCCCCACAGTTAGTAAGCACACCCAGAGAACACATTTACCCTTTGATCGCCCCTGATGTTAACCCCTTTCCAGCCAGTGCCATTAGTACAGTGACAGTGCATATTTTTTAGCACTGATTACTGTATTTGTGCCACTGGTCCCCAAAAAGTGTCAGTTAGTGTCCAATTTCTCTGCCGCAATATCGCAGTCCCGCTATAAGTTGCTGATTGCTGCCATTACTAGTAAAAAAGATAAATAAAAAAAAAATATACCATAGTTTGTAGCCACTATAACTTTTGTGCAAACCAAACAATACAGGCATACCCCACTTTTAAGTACATAATGGGGTTTATTTACTAAACCTGGAAAGTGCAAAATCAGGCTCCCTCCTGCATAGAAACCAATGAGCTTCTAACCCCAGCTTGTTCAATTAAGCTTTGGTAATAAAACCTGGAAGCTCATTGGTTTCTATGCAGAAGTGAGCCTGATTTTGCACTTTCCAGCTTTAGTAAATAAACCCCATTGCGTACATAAAAGTGGGGTATGCCTGTATACGCTTATTGGGATTTTCTTTTACCAAATATATGTAGAAGAATACATATTGGCCTAAATTGATGAAGAAATTGGATGTTTTGCATTTTTTTATTGGATGTGTTTTATGGCAGAAAGTAAACATTTTTTTTTTCTAAACTGTCAGTCTTTTTTTGTTTATACCACCAAAAGAAGGTTCTATTTCTGGAAAAAAAAAAGGGACATTAATATTATTTGAGTACAGCATCGCACGCCCGTGCAATTGTCCAAAAAAAAAATGGCCTGGTCACGAAGGGGGGTAAACCTTCTGGAGCTGAAGTGGTTAAAGTGATACTAAACTGAGAAGTGGTAATTGCCATCATGCATTCACATAAATCGTATATATCATGCCGCTGTATTTTTTTTTTTTTTTTAACCCTCTCAGTACCTTATTCCTGCAGCGCTGTTGTGTGGTTACTTGATCTTTCCCTCAAAGATGACTGACACTAGCTTTCTTTTGTTCAGACAACATCTGCATCCAAGCCTCTTTTTTTAATGTTACAGGTATTAGCAATTACATTGGATATATTTAATGCTGAATTGTATTAAAATTAAGCTTATTTTATGAGTTTCTTAGTGAATGTAATTAATCGGCATACTATATCCCGCTCCCATAGTGTGTATGAATTGGAGGACATGGAAGAGGAGGGAGGGAGGGAGGGGAGTGTCATTTACCACTATACACCCACCTGTGTGACTCTATAGCTATGTGGGCTGCACAGGTACGAAAAGGACGAAATGATGAACTTAGGACCCAACTGAAACTGGAGCATACTCAGTAGATAACAGCAGGTCTATACAATCACAGGCTGCAACGGGGACACAGAACAGATGGGAGGGACATTTGAAGGCAGGATCAACCAAGTATATATCACTCTACCCAAAATGAATGCTTTAGTTATTTTGTGAGTATGCACACGGTTTATATACACTATATTACCAAAAGTATTGGGACGCCTGCCTTTACACGTACGTGAACTTTAATGGCATCCCAGTCTTAGTCTGTAGGATTCAATATTGAGTTGACCCACCCTTTGCAGCTATAACAGCTTCAACTCTTCTGGGAAGGCTGTCCACAAGGTTTAGGAGTGTGTCTATGGGAATGTTTGACAATTCTTCCAGAAGCACATTTGTAAAGTCAGGCACTAATCTTAAAAGAGAAGGCCTGGCTTGCAGTCTCTGCTCTATTTAATCCCAAAGGTGCTCTGTTAGGTTGAGGTCAGGACTCTGTGCAGGCCAGTCAATTTCCTCCACCCCAAACTCACTCATCCATGTCTTTATGGACCTTGCTTTGTGTACTGGTGAGCAGTCATGTTGGAACAGGAAGGGGCCATCCCCAAACTGTTCCCACAAAGTTGGGAGCATGAAATTGTCCAAAATGTCTTGATATGCTGACGCCTTAAGGAGTTCCCTTCACTGGAACTAAGGGGCCAAGCCCAACCCCTGAAAAACAACCCCACACCATAACCCCCCCTCCACCATATGATTTGGACCAGTGCACAAAGCAAGGTCCATAAAGACATGGATGAGCGAGTTAGGGGTGGAGGAACTTGACTGGCCTGCACAGAGTCCTGATCTCAACCTGATAGAACACCTTTGGGGTTAAATTAGAGAGGAGACTGTGAGCCAGGCCTTCTCATCCATATCAGTGCCTGACCTCATAAATGCACTTCTGGAAGAATGGTCAAACATTCCCATAGACACACTCCTAAACCTTGTGGACGGCCTTCCCAGAAGAGTTGAAGCTGGTATAGCTGCAAAGGTTGGACCAACTCAATATTGAACCCTACGGACTAAGACTGGGATGCCATTAAAGTTCATGTAATACTTTTGACAACATAGTGTAGTTACATTGGGTAAAGCTGTGTAAAAATATCCCTACTTGGAATTCTTCTGTAAACATAAATGCCTTGCATCCTTGGAATCTGATGTCCAAAAGGCAAGGAGAAACCCTTAAATATTCAACGCACTGTCTGTGCCATACTGCAGAGATGTTCTGGCTGAATGAAAGGACATATCCTTTGTTGGGTAAACAGTAAACATATACTGTATATTTCAGCAATGTATTTCATTGCTCACATGAATTTCCACTTTAAACATGGGCTATGCTTTAGTGAATTTTAGAGTTTTATTTTTTTCCTTGGGGAATGAAATGCGTAAGAGATTTTTTTTTTTTTTTGCGGTATTGTGCTTGATGAACTGGATTTTGTTAATGAACATACGAGAAGCCAAATTCTTTCCACGTGTAAAAATAAAAGGTTTCCTAACCTTGAATCCTCTGACTGCCAGAAGGAGAAGGCAAGAGCGGTCCTGATCAAATTACCGCGAGTCTGCTGATAAAGCTTTCAATCTAATGGAGAAGGTCTAATGGATTTATATCTCGCTCTGAGTTTGCATAGAACAAAGAGATGATTCAGAGAGCAAAAGAAAAGCCAACGAGACAATTAATAGTAATAGCCACGCTTTTTTTTTTTTTAAGCGTTGTATTTTCCCTCCAATGATCCCATGATTGCAGGTACTGATGACTGTTAATATGAACCATGCAGTAAAACATATTAAAGAAGTTACAGCTAATAAAAAGAGATTTCTTTTTTCATTTCCAATAAGGAACAAAGGTCGAGGCTTTTTTTTTTTTATTTCTGCTTATAATTGCGAGGCTGCAGAGCTTCTCCTGAACATTTGTTAACCACTTGAGTCCGCGGGCCTTTTTCTTCCTAAGGCTGGGTTCACACTAGTGCGAATTAGGTTTCCCCGCATCCAATTAGAGCAACAGGAGATTGTGGCTCTCTATGGCGCTGGTTCACATATCTCTGCAGCGGCTCCGGTGCGATTTGCTCAGGAGTCTTGTGCGTCTTTTGGTCCATTTCGGGTCCGAATTCAGCCAAAAAATTCAGGCTGCAATCGGACATGAAACGTTGAATGAGGATGCACCAGACTCCTGCTGTGAGCCGCTCTGTGCTCATATGTGAACCCAGCCGCAATCCTCTTGAGTCCCCAAAGCGTTTTTTTTTTTTTTCATTTTTGCAATTTCTCAGTTTTACATTCTACTTTTTAGTATTCCCTAATGTATTAAAAAATATTTTTTTTCAAGACCGATAGGGCTTTAATTTGGAAGGAGAATTTGATACATGTATTTGTTGAATTTTATTGAAAAAAAAAAAATGGTGAAAATAAATTGGAAAAAAAGCATTTTCCTGTAATTTTTCTTAACGCAACATTTACATAATATGCGCAAACCCCTTATGAGTCTACTGATTAAAATGATGTCACATTAGTGTGACTTTTATATATTTTAGTGGGAATGGTAGTGCAATGGTTAATGTAACACTAAACAGGTGTTCCGGCCGCGTTTTTTTTTTTTTTTTGAAGTCAGCAGCTACAAACACTGTAGCTGCTGACTTTTAATAAGGACACTTACTTGTCAAGGGAGCCCACAATGTCGGCCCCCCTCACAGGCCGATCCGTCCATCGGATCGGCTGCCGGCGCCGCCATCTTAACAAAGGGGAACAGGCAGTGGAGCCTTGCGGCTTCACTGCCGGTTTCCTACTGCGCATGCGCAAGTTGCGCGGCGCTTTGTGAATGGCTCCGTTGTTTTCTGGGACACACACATGTCCCAGAAGGCAACGGGGGCTGCTCGCCGAAGAGGAGGAAGCGCCGTGGAGTAGGAAAGGCATATTAGGAAAACTACCTAGCAACAGGGGTTTCTGGTAAGTTAAAATGTATTTATTTATTTTTTTCTATTTTTTTAAAGAATATTAATGCTATTTTTTTATTTTAGGGTGGCCCTCCAATTTAAGCTAAGTTAAGATGAGGGCACAAAATAGCACAACAGGAACTTGCAATCACTGAATATTCAGATGATATTGTGTTCATTTGCATGAGCATTTGATGCTTGCACCGTAAATGCAAATCAAATTCAGATCATCTGACAGCATTGTTGCAAAACGGGAATTATTCTGGGAGAGAGAAGAATATTTTTATTTTTTAGGAAATACACTGTATACTATAATATACTGTGAAATATATTGTGAACTGTAATGGCATCCCAGTCTTAGACCCCATACACACTATTAGATTTTCTAAAGATTTTCGTCTTCAGCTTTACCAAAACCATGTAGTGCAAGGGCCTGCCTGATTGCATACTAACTGAAACTCTAATGCCGCGTACACACGATCGGAAATTCGGCCAGCAAAAGACCCATGAGAGTTTTTCGTCGGAAAATGCGACTGTGTGTATGCTCCACCAGACTTTTGCTGGCCGAATTCCAGCCAGCAAAAGATTGGGAGCATGTTCCCAATTTTTCGGTCGGAAAAAGTTCCTATCCGAAAATGCGATCATCTGTAGCAATTCTGACGCGCAAAATTCCTATGCATGCTCGGAAACAATTCGACGCATGCTCGGAAGCATTGAACTTCAGTTTCTCGGCTCGTCGTAGTGTTGTACATCGCCGCGTTCTTGGCGCTCAAAAGTTCAGCGAACTTTTGTGTGACCGTGTGTATGCAAGGCAAGCTTGAGTGGAATCCCGTCAGAAAAGCCATCATATCTTTTTCCAACCAAAATCCCGATCGTTTGTACGCGGCATTAAGGTTTGACCTCATATTTAATGGTTTTGGAAGACAAAAATCTGCAGAAAATCTAATAGTGTGTATGGGATCCTAAGCCTGGTACACACGGTACGATTGTTGGACAACTGAGCGTCTGATTTTTGTCATAAGGGCATGTGCCAGGATCTTGTCTTTGATACTAACGTTACACAAATTGTCGTGCCACAAACACGAATGTAGTGACGTACTACGAGGAATTTCAGCCTTTGAGCGCCATCCTTTGGGCACCTTCTGCTAATTTCGTGTTTGGTGAGCATTGATTCCGAGCATGCGTGTTTGTACTTTTGACTTTTGTGTGACAGAGTTGTGTACTGACCATCCGAAAATCTGACGTGGAGCTGTTGTTTGACAAAAATTTACTAGCATGTCATCCAACATTTGTTGGGCGAAAAATTGGAAAACAATTGTTGAAAGGAGCGTACTAACGGTGAAAACTTCGGACAACAGCCTGTCAAACGACAATCCCCTTCTGATTTTTGTACTGTGTGTACAAGGCTTTAGTCCATAGGGTTCAGTATTTAGTTGGCCCACCCTTTGCAGCTATAACAGCTTCAACTCTTCTGGGAAGGCTGTCCACAAGGTTTAGAAGTGTGTCTATGGCAGTGTTTCTCAACTCTAGTCCTCAAGGCGCTCCAACAGGTCATGTTTTCAGGATTTCCCTGAGATGAAACGGCTGTTGTAATTTCTAAGGCAGTGAAATTGATCAAATCATCTGTGCAAAATAATGGAAGGCCTGAAAACATGACCTGTTGGGGCGCCTTGAGGACTGGAGTTGAGAAACACTGGTCTATGGGCATGTTTGACCATTCTTCCAGAAGCACATTTGTGAGGTCAGGTACTGATATTGGATGAGAAGGCCTGGCTCGCAGTCTCCGCTCAAATTTATCCCAAAGGTGTTCTGTCGGGTTGAAATCAGGACTCTGTGCAGGCCAGTCAAGTTCCTCCACCCCAAACTCACTCATCCATGTCTTAATGGACCTTGCTTTGTGCACTGGCACACAGTCATGTTGGAACAGGAAGGGGTCATCCCCAAACTGTTCTCACAAAGTTGGGACCATGAAATTATCAAAAATGTCTTGGTATGCTGATGCCTTCAGAATTCCCTCCACTGGAACTAAGGGGCCAAGCCCAACCCCTGAAATCCAACCCCACACCATAATCCCCCCTCCACCAAATGATTTGTACCAGTGCACAAAGCAAGGTCCATAAAGACATGGATGAGTGAGTTTGGGGTGGAGGAACTTGAGTGGCCTGCACAGAGTCCTGATCTCAACCTTACAGAACACCTTTGGGGTTAAATTAGAGCGTAGACTGTGAGCCAGGCCTTCTCATCCCCATCCGTGCCTCATCTCACAAATGCGCTTCTGGAAGAATGGTCCAATATTCCCATAGACATACTACTAAACCTTGTGGACAGCATTTCGAGAAGAGTTGAAGCTGTTATAGCTGTAAAGGGTGGGCCAACTCAATATTGAACCCTACGGACTAAGACAATGCCATTAACCACTTTCCGCCCAAGCCTATTCTGACACTTCTCTCCTACATGTAAGAGACCCTAGAGAATAAAATGGCGGTCATTGCAACTTTTTATGTCACATGGTATTTGCGTAGCAATTTTTCAAACGTGCTATTTTTTTTAAGAAAAAAAGTTTAAAGAATTAAAAAAAAAAAAAAAAAACAGTAAAGTTAGTCCATTTTTTGTATAATGTGAAAGATGATGCTACAAACAAAGCCTGGGGAATGCCCAGGAAAAAAACAAAGCCTACTTACCACCAGCTCGCAGACAACCAAATTGACCTGTCTAACAGTACGCGTTAAAAACAGGGGTTTAGTCCGCACGCATTTGCAAATGCATGCGTAAGCCACAGAGCCTCGTCACGGCACCCTGTAATCTGTGGTCCTAACACTAAAATATGAGTGTCCCCACAGTGGAGGCACATGCATTCTAATGGATAAATGCTGGCAGGTGGACTGAAGGGCAGCCCATCCCTTCTTAAAGGTACAGAAGCACACCAAACACCCAGCAAATAGCACTATGGCTGCAAAGGTGCTGGTGCGTTTCTGGACCAATAAACACAACAAGGTGATCTAAAAAAACTTGCCACCGCCTTCATTTATAGCTGGCTATCGCAGTAAGCGGCTTTGGAGGGCTAAAACAGATGCAAACAAAGCCTGGGGAATGCCCAGGAAAAAACCAAAGCCTATTTACCACCAGCTCGCAGACAACCAAATTGACCTGTCTAACAGTACGCGTTAAAAACAGGGGTCATCATGCAAAAATGAAAGATGCAAAAAAAAGAAAGATGATGTTACGCCAAGTAAATAGATACCCAACATGTAACACTTTAAAATTGCGCACACTTGTGGAATGGCGCCAAACTTTGGTACTTAAAAATCATAGGCAATGTTTTAAAAATGTTTACAGGTTACCTGTTTAGAATTACAGAGGAGGTCTTGGGCTAGAATTATTGCTCTCGCTCTAACATTCGCAGCGATAACTCACATGTGTAATTTGAATGTCGTTTACATATGTGGGCGCGACGTACGTATGCGTTCGCTTCTGTGTGTGAGCATGCGGGGACGGAGGCGCTTTAAAAAAATAATTATTGTTTATTTTATTTTTTTTTACAAATTCCTTTTAAATGTATTTTTATTTTATTTTTTTTATCACTTTTATTCCAATTACAAGGAATGTAAACATTCCTTGTAAGAGAAATAGGGCATGACAGGTCCTCTTTATGGAGAGATGTGGGTTTATTAAGACCCCACATCTCTCCTCTAGGCAGGAAAGACCAAGATAAAAAAAAAAAACAAAACCGCATCTCGGCATTTCCAGCCAAGTACTTGGCAATGTTTACTTCCGTCATAACGTCACGCCCAGGCCTCTGAAGGTCATAGAGATTGCTGGGGACCATATCTGGTCACCGGAAATCTGTATGGCAAACTTCCTTGCCAATCGCACGGCAAGCCTGTAGAAGCACTAGAGTGCAAAGAGAGGGGGGTGGCCGAACAGCCGCTATAATTGTTTTTACAGTGCAGGGAATCGCTGGCAGAAAAGAATGATATCTGGATGATGCCTGCTTCTGCAGGCATCATTCAGATATCACCACTCAAACCCCAGGACGTCATATGGCGTACCTTGGGTGGCAAGTGGTTATCGGCTCCAGTGCGCGATTCGTTACGTCACTAGGCCGACTCTTCCCAGCTCACTTCGTGGTTCTTGAGACGATTCTCCAAGTGTCCGAGTGTTGCGACTCTTCCGTTTGGCGTCATCGTTGGTGGTTGGCTGTCGCAGGTAGGATTTGAACCTTTCTATTTTTCGCTCCATAAGCGATGTTGCTATTCGTTGTTCCTAGCTCTCATAAACTTAAACTCATTGGTAGCTTCGCAAGCCTCTGAGTCATTGTCCGTCGTTGTTCAACAGTACTCGGCACAGGCTTCGTTGATTTGAAGTTTGTAATTTCTGTAGCCTCGTTCGTTTTTTATATAGTTTTATGCAGGCACCCCATAGGGCCAGTGTACCGTTACACCGCATTCAGCTTAGTTCGCAAGCCTCGCAGCAGTCGGCAGGCCAATTCCGCATTTTCCATGACAGTCAGATTTGAATCTCGGTCGTGTCTGTGACACAGTGATTCGAATACTCAGCATAATTCGACACATCCTGTCTTACACATACACCACAAGTTTCTGCAGCTCGACCTCCCCCTCGAGGCACCTGCCAGAAGCACCCAGTCACTACTCGTACCACTCATTCGTACGTTCGCACACACTCGCAACTCATATGATGCTCCGGTTCGCAGTTCCGACACGAGTCGGCAGGTTCCGTTCTCTTTTTACGAACATAAAATCACAGCACATGAATTAGATGGTCTTTGGTTCCTCCCCACACTTGCTCCGATTTCTCTGCTTTCTTTGTTTTCTGCCTCCCTCATGAGGTTCCTTTTTGCAGCATACTATTGCAACTCGTCTACCAGTGGCACATGTTCACGGCCACTCATGGTCTACCGGTGGCACATGTTCACGGCCACTCATTCGCATGTCTGTGCTTTCTTTCTTAGGTCAGTTGAGTTCAGGTTGATCCATCCTGCACAAGGTTGGACGTTCTCTTACAGGTGAAAAAAAAACAAAAAACATTTGACGGGGGGTGAGGGGCAGAGCTGGTCCAGAGGAGACACTTAGACGCCAGGCTTAAACCTGGGCCCTAATGTCACCTTTTTCACAGGCTTTCTGGTCGTCTAAGTAATCTCGGCTACAACCAGGACTTTTTGAAACCAGGGCATTGAGTCAGGTGTGTAGTGCAGTTTTACCGCTCTGACATCACCTCGCAGCACCTTTACACCTTGTTGTCTTCACATACACGATTTGGCGGCTCATCTGGCGTTTAGCTACTGTCACATTCTTTTCCGATTTTCTACTTTCTGGAGGTCAACGCCTTTTCAACACAGACACGTTTGCTAAACAGTTGCTTGCAGACAGTACAAGCTTTGGCATTCCTACCATATGTCATGTACCACAGAATGCAGCATTCCTACTTAGGCCGCAAGCAGACATCAGGTACTCTCCCCAGCACGCCCGGGGGCTCTGGTTTCACAAGTCTGTGTGTGACACAGACTGGGCACCACGAGCTATTGGTTATCTGGTCAGTCACCTCCTGGCTAATCTCGGTTGTCCGCACCCTTGAGTTTTCCAAATCTCCACTCCAAGCATTCACCAGGATGCATCTATACTCATCATTACGCCTGTTGCTCTTCTTTCTGTCTTTCACAACTTTTTATCTGTTCTTGCATACTTCGACTTCTCTCCTCTCTTTTTGCCTTCTCTGACTCTTCTTAACACATACCCCCTTTTTTTCTTATAGTCAGAGCCATGTCACAGGCGACAGCGAGGATCTCGCCTCTGCCCCTCTGACACCCTCCGGGGGTTCAGAGCACAGCACTCTCAGGCTCTGAGGGGTTGGACTATCCCCAAACATACTGCTGAACTACGGCGTAGAGGCATTTCCTACCCCGCCGCAGCCAGAAAGGCCGAGCTGTTCCGGCTGTTGTTCCCACCACCAGCAGCAGCTGGACCCTGCACTCAGCAGGAGTCCTTACAGTCCCATTGCCTCGGTTCTCATCCAGTTGCATGCCATGGTCGACACCTTGACCACGTCCATCTCTGATGTCCAGGCAAGAGTGGAAGAGTGGAGATACACCCAGCAGTGGCCTCTCTGGGCACGGTTACAGCCCCTTTCACAGCACTCCCACCCACAGGTACGACAGGTGGCAGTCCCGCCATCAACCCAGCACATTTCATCCCATCCAGCATTAGGAAGGACATTTTAGAGGGCAATTTCAGTCTCAGCATTTCTCAGCATTTCAGTCCATGACATGTCCGAGAACAAGTCCTATACCTGGGGGGATGTCTCTGTGGTGGTGAGGTCCAAGGATCCCAGACTTAAGTTGGAAGTTGTCCATCCCCGAGTTTGTGCTGGCTTTTGGCATCTTCAGTGATGTCCTGTGTAGGAGGGAAGAGCTGGATATGTACTTCCATGCCGTAGTTGACTTGGAATACAAGTATGGGAGTTTTTCCTTCTACAACTACCACTGGTCAAAGGTAGCAGCCAAACTCTTTCAATTCCAAGTCGGCAACAATTAGAGCATCATGGACACCGAGCTCATTTTGCACAGAGTGGCCCCGAACATCCATTTCTGGGGTCCCTCTGCGGCTCTTTTGCGGCTCCTCCCCGCATTAGATAACCCCCTTGGAGAAGCACTCTCCCGAGGGCGTTACCTTGCGGGCACAGCACAGAAAGGACACAAGAAAGAGGGAAAAAGTGCTGCTCACCCCTGATAGTGGAAACAAAAAGTGGAGGGTTTTCCCCAGGGTGGGGTTTTTAGGCAGCAAAATGCAATTATTGAACCAATGTTATATAAAAATTAGTGGTCAACCGATATGGGTTTTTCTCTGGCCGATGCCGATATTTAGAAATCGCGGTGGCTGATGGCCGATATATGATGCCGATTTTTTTTTTTTTTTCTTTTTTTTTTTTCCCTTCATCTCATAAAATCTAACAGTTAGATCCCTTTCACACTGGGGCGTTTTTCAGGCGCTTTTGGGCTAAAAATACGCCTGTAAAGTGCCTGTAAAACGGCTCCCCTGCAGTCTCAGTTTGAAAGCCCGAGTGCTTTCACACTGAGGCGATGCGCTGGCAGGATGTTAAAAAAAAGTCCTGCAAGCAGCATCTTTGTAGCGGTGTATACCGCTGCTTCACCACTACTGCCCATTAAAATGAATGCACACCGCTGCCAAAGCGCCTGCAAAGCGTTTCGGCAGCAGCGCTTCATGGGCGCATTTAACCCCTTCCTCGGCCGCTAGCTGGGTTATAAGCGCCCCGCTAGCAGCCGAAAAGCGCCGCTAAAATGACGGTAAAGCGCCGCTAAAACTAACAGCGTTTTACCGTCAACGCATGCCCGCTCGCTCCATTGTGAAAGCAACCTGAAGTAATAAGTGGTACAGAAATTTTTTTACATTTAAACATTTATTAAACAAAACAAACCTCCAATCAGTTCACTTGTATGTATAATTTAGATTTAAAAAAAATAACTATATCTTAAATATTAAATACACAAAAACAGGTAATCAAAACTTTTGGACGAAAAAAAATGGGTTAACTTTACTGCTTATTTTTTTTTTTTATTTCATTAATTTTTTTTAAAAAAATTGCGTTTGAAAGACTGCTGAGCTAATACCGTGTGACATAAAATATTGCAACAACCGCTATTTTATTCCCTAGGGTCTCTGCTAAAAATATATATATAATGTTTGGGGGTTCTAAGTGAATTTCTAGCAGAAAATACAGGATTTTTACTTGTAAGCAACAAATGTCAGAAAAGATTGAGTCTTTAAATGGTTAAACTGAGAGCTTCTACACACAGAGTTCAGCTCATTGATAAAAGAACCTGAAAAGATACCCTGTTGACGTGGTGGACGGCCGGGGACTCTTGTCGGGACCCGGTGGGGGAGACGTCGGAGAACCATAAGCTCAGGAGAAACTGCTCAAACACAATGTGATTGGTAATTATACTGTTAAACATATATATATTATATTATATTTTTATGGTCATATCCATGGACTCTAATGTGCAAATTTTGTCGCAGCGCCTCAATCCTCTGAAGATGACCCAACGGGGTCGAAACGCATCAGGATTATCACCCTATTTAGCGCTTGATTATTGTATAATACTTGTGCCAGCTTCATTTGTGTTATCTCCTGTAGCACAGCTCCTATTTTAACCATTATGGTTAAGTTCCATTAATAAAAAACTTTTTCAAGTAACAACCTATTTTCATAAATTTTTGCTGCTTTAAAACCCCACGGGGGATATCTTCTTTTTCTTTTTGAGATACAATGTATCTTCTTATCAGACTTGGCAGGCTGCCCAGGGAGGAGAGAATCCTCTCCACAGATAACATCAGGCAACTTGCATTGACTTCTATTACAGAAGTCATTTGCAAGTCCCGCTGAAGTTATAATCGGCTTTTTTTTATCAGCACAATCGGCCGATGCCGATTAAGTAAAAAAAGCCAAATATCGGCCGATATATCGGTCGACCTCTAATAAAAATTATTGTATTTTATTGTACAAAAGAATCGCATAACACAAAGGGTAAAAATGAGCTCCGGGGGCGTGGTCTGGACATGGCCGAGTAGAGACGTGCTACCGCAGAGCTCCCGGCCGTCTCTCGCCCTTCCTGGCATCTATAAACTGCCTAAACACAGAATGCTATCTCCTAACAAGCGGGCTAACAGGAGGAACAAGAAGAAAGCCAGCCCGGCCATTAACACCCCTGTTGCCGGTGATTTCCAGAGACTATTTGGAAGATCGCAGTCCGGCTCCCTGGATCTCAAGATGGCGGGTCCTCGTGACTCTCTTTCACAGACCCCAGACCTCATGGTGGATCCGGAATCGTCGGAGGGTTCCCGAAGCCCAATAATTTACTCTAGCTCCCCTGGACTGTTTGCTGGGACTCCGGGAGCCGCTGCACCCCCGCCAGTTACTTACAGGGCAGATGCGGAACTGAGAGCTATTTTACAGGCCCTACCGACGCGGGCAGATATAGAGGCGTTGGTGGGGAAGGTGGAGGCCGCACACAGAAAAGAGAAAAGAGATCCGGGCGATCAAGCAAGACGTGCAAGCTCTATCTTCACGCCTCACGACGGGTGAATCATCTTTGGCGTCCCTCGAACAGAGAGTTACATCGATAGAATCCTGACAACGAGACCAAGCCAGTACAGCCGTGGACACCCAACTACGCCTAGAGGAAATAGAGGACCGGAGCCGTAGGAACAACCTGCGACTCCGGGGCCTCCCAGAAGCAACAGGCCCATCGGACTTGCTGGCCACGGTCACGGACATTTTCAAGCGAGTGGCGGGCAATCATCTCCCTGAGCGTGTGGAGGTTGATCGGGTCCACAGAGCTTTGGGCCCCCGCCCATCTGACCCTACCAGACCGCGGGATGTAATCTGTCGGTTACATCATTATATCCACAAGGAAGCC
Source organism: Lithobates clamitans (assembly GCA_037952925.1). Classification (NCBI taxonomy): domain Eukaryota; kingdom Metazoa; phylum Chordata; class Amphibia; order Anura; family Ranidae; genus Lithobates; species Lithobates clamitans. The sequence continues at coordinate 2,002,738 of JBBGZY010000385.1, forward strand.
ATAACCCGTGGGGCCTGGGAGTCGGGAGATGTGGAATTTGATGGAGCAACTATTAAGATCCTGCCCGATATCTCCAGGCCGACACTGCACCGTCGCTCCCTTTTGAAACCCCTGCTAGACCTAGCCAGACGCTGCAACGCCACTTACCGATGGGGCTTCCCGCTGTCGGTCACCTTCCTCAAGGAACAGAAATCCTTCCTCCTGCGGTCCCCGGATTCCCTACCGGCTCTCTTCGATTTCCTCGGTTCGGACCTATCTTCCTCGTGCTCCGAGACGTCTAAGCGCATCGAGGGGACAAGTTCCACAGCCTCAGAGGCCGCAGAGAAATGGTCGTCGACCCCGCTCTCTATCCCAAGATGAACACCGGGAGTAATGACACCAAAGTCCCTTACACTTCTGATGAGACCTCTATACCTGTTTTGACCGAACCCTCAGCAGTCTCCACCTTAATGTAACCCGGACGGCTACCTTAGACTCTGGCACCCATCCATGTTATACAGACAACCACCGAAGTCCTCCACCACGGCTATTATATTTCCCAGTTTTGCTGCCATTCCCCTTATCCTACAGTTGAATAAATATGAGGTGCTTTGGGAAAAGACATGGAACAATGTTTACCCCTCATCTTTGAAGGAGATTCCCCCACCCCCCCCTCAGGAACAGAAACTGTACAGGAGCCACCGCAGGGAATGTTCTCTGTCGGGGAACAATACTAATATCGCCCTTCAGAGTAATGTTGGTTAACCCAAGGCTCCCGTTCTGACAGACCCTCAGGATTGACGTGGAGGAGCAAGATGAGAAGACCGGCTGGTATTGTGCTACCGTGTTTCCCCGATAGTAAGACACCCCCGATTGTAAGACGTATCGGGAGTTTCAGAGGGGTCAGCTAATATAAGCCATACCCCGAAAGTAAGACATATGTCTTACTTTCGGGGAAACACGGGGGGATTTGCCTGCAGTGAAGTGCGGTACCCCTCCTTCTCTGTCCCCCTCCGTTCTCCCCCTCCGTTCCGCTTTCCTCCTCTGTGCCTCCCCGCTGTCCCCTCCGTTCCCCCCTCCTTCTCTGTCCCCTCCGTTCTCCCCCTCCGTTCCGCTTTTCTCCTCTGTGCCTCCCCGCTGTCCCCTCCGTTCCCCCCTCCTTCTCTGTCCCCCTCCGTTCTTCCCCTCCGTTCCGCTTTCCTCCTCTGTGCCTCCCAGCTGTCCCCTCCGTTCTCCCCTCCTTCTCTGTCCCCTCCGTTCTCCCCCTCCTTCTCTGTCCCCTCCGTTCTCCCCCTCCGTTCCGCTTTCCTCCTCTGTGCCTCCCCGCTGTCCCCTCCGTTCCCCCCTCCTTCTCTGTCCCCTCCGTTCTCCCCCTCCGTTCCTCCGTCCTCCCCCTCCTTCCCTTGTGAATAGACAGAGTCAGCTGACTCTGTCCATTCACATAACTGAAACATTGTAATCTCCTGTGATTACAATGTGTCAGTTTATGAATGGAGAGAAGCCGCTGTCTTCTCTCCTTTCATTCTCAGAGCAGCTGACGCTGCAGAGAAAGGGACTGGGGAATCTCTATCCTCTGTCTCTTTCTCTGTCTCAAGGGGGAGATATCAGAGGTCTGTTAAGACCCCTGATATCTCACCAAAGCCCCCCAACAGGGCTGATTAAAAAAAAAAAAAAAATATTGCAATAAAGAATAAAAAAAATTTTTTTTTCCCAATATAAGACATACCCCGAAAGTAAGACATAGTGGGGCTTTTAGGGATAAAAAGAAAGTAAGACACTGTCTTACTTTCGGGGAAACACGGTATGTACAAAAGATTAGGTTTTCCCTGTTACTTAAATTTTACTCCCTGTCTTAACATGCTTGACTAGAGACCTCGGGATGACAAACCAGTCTTTTGGGAAAAGCTTGGGTAACATGAGCTGATACGTCCCGGGAAGTAGGTATCGAGGTCAGCCTATATTGGGGGTGGGGCTTGAGCTAAAATTCCATCATGTGAAGTGTATGGACTCATTGTTTGGTTGCATATCTCCGGGTGGTTGCTGGTGAGCGCGAAGCGTGGGGGCGGGTAGCCAGCCGGGGATTGTCTTGCAAAATTTATTCATTGCTGACATCTGTTACTATTTTAGTTATCACTTTGCATTCTGTGTTTTATTGTTGTTTGGTTTTTTTTTTTTTTTCTCTTATTTTGAAAGAGAGGAAATTACTGTTGATGTGATGTCGGGATGGGTGGGAGACCTGGACACTCACTTACAGGTTACAGGTTACTGACCACCCACACCCCAAATAGGCCATTGTATACATCCGGGGCTCCGGTTTTGTATACATAATAAGTTGATTAAACTTACACATTTAGTTGACGCTAGGTCAGACTTCTCTGACTTGAAACCCTTCCTTCACTTCCCCCCTCCTCTCCCCCCATCTTGCACCTCTTCCCGCTTTCTCCCTCCCCCCCCCCCTTTTTTTTTTTTTTTGACTACACTTTTTCCTCATTCTCGAGACATGGCGGTAGATTCCCTTAAAGTAACATCTCTCAATGTTAAAGGCCTAAATACGCCTGAGAAGGGGCGTATGTTACTTCATGACCTCAAAAAATCACATACTGACGTTGCCTTCATTCAGGAGACCCACTTTAAAATGGATAAGTCACCGATACTCCAGTACGTGTCTGTTGACCTAGCCATACAGTACATCATTAGCATAGGCTCAAGCGCATAGCTGTCCAAGGCGGACATTTCGGTTGCCTTCAAACTATTGCCTATCGAGCCGTCCTTGTGGCAATGGCATGGCATCAAGTGGAAAGGCTCATACTATTTCGCCACCAAACTAACTTTCAGCTCAAAGAGCAGTCCGTGGCTTTTCCACACATTCGACACATTCGCACTATCCCTCTCCTGGATCTTGTCCCACCAAGCGCAGTGCCAGAAAGTCATCCACTACCTTGATGACTTCCTCCTGATCGAACAGCCCAGCGCGTCCCCCTCAGAGTTGGATAAGTAAGAGTAGTGTTTGGCAACCTGAACAAGCTCATCACAGAGCATAAAGTGGAAGGTCCAGAGCAGTCCATCACCTTCTTAGGCATTAGTCTAGACACCGGCTCCATGCAGGCCAGCTTACCTCCCAACAAGTTGTCCTGGATCAGGTCCGTCATGCATGCCTTCACCCATTCACAAGTCTGTACCAAGAAACAACTACAGTCCTTGTTAGGCATGCTCAACTTCGCAATGAGGATTATTCCTCAGGGGCGTTCCTTCATCTCACGCCTCCTGGTTTTCCTATTGCAGGCACAGGACCCTGATCAAATCCTTAGATTGGACCAAGCAGTGAACGCTGATCTGGCTATGTGGGATGAGTTCCTGGAAAACTGGAATGTTTATGTTTATCCCGGTAGCATCAGCTTTGTAGTGACGGATGCAGTGGCCTCCATGGGCTTTGCAGCAATTTTTGGCCCTCACTGGTTTGCAGGACCATGGCCACAATAGATTCTCCTGATCCCTGCTTTTTTCTATACTATTCTATTCTAATCTATTCAAATTCGAATTGATTCTATTTGAATTTTGGGAAATGGCTAGATTCTTTCTATTCTATTGTTTTTTTAATTCTATTATTTTGTATTCTAGTCTTTTCTATTAAAAATTTAGAAGATGGTCATATTCTCTCTATTTTGTTCTATTTTTTTTATTCTTTTCTATTTGTTTCTATTATATTCTATTCTTTTATTTTCTGTTATATTCTTTTTTATTCTATTGTATTGTATTTTTTTCTATTGTATTTTATTCTCTTTGGAAATTGGAAAACAAATCGAAAATGAATTGGATTCGAAAACTTTTCAAATTCGAAAACTATTTGAATTCGGAAAATTCAAATTGATTCGAATACGAATAAACAAAACAAATTCCAAAAACAAATTAAACAAATTCAACCAAACTAATTTATGTAAATAACGAATCGAAACAATTTTTTTTTCCGTCTGTACATGTGGCGGCCCCCCCCCCCCCAGCCCCTCTCCGACTTCCTCTGATTCTCCTCCCAGCCAACCCAATCCGCCTTATATCCTAAATTGGCCAGAAGGAGAAGCCGGAAGACAATAGCGAATATTGATTTGCTAGTGTCACAAGTAGGTAGGTTTGGGGCACAGTGCTCTGCGCCCGAGCCCAACCTTTTCAAGCCAATTAGAGCCTCCGGCTCTAATAATGTGGCTTGAAAAAAAAACTCAGAAATCTATAAACCAGGCGCCCCACCTGCAACCTGGGGGGGCGGCACCCCTGTGCCCCTTATGGACTGGCCGCTCCTGTCCCCATATTAATGAGAACAAAGGCTTCTTCCCCATAACCTTGACCTGGTAGTTGCGGGGGTCTGTGGATGGGGAGCTTATTGGAATCTAGATGGCCCCCTTTAAAAAATAACATACCGCTGCACCATTTTACGAGAATAAGTACCCCGATCTAGGAAAAAAGGAAATACTAACCATAATGATACTTTTTGACACATTCTTTATTAACAAAAAAAAACAACCTCACAAAATAGCCCATCGTAATTACGTCAGCCAGCTATGTAGATCAACGTCAATTATGACGAATGGTGCCCGCTGACCTGCCAAAACAAAAAAAAAAGCACAACGGCCCACTCGCACTCATTTATAATGTAAACAGAGGGTTCATTTAATTTCATTGACGGCCTTATTAGGTCAATATTGTCATGAGCATGCTCGTCTCTTTGCGTATGTGCAGCTACAAGGCGGATTGGGCTGGCACTGACAACTTCCTTCCAGGTTCAAATCGAAAACCTAAACTCATCCCTAATATTAAACAATTGTAATATTTTTTGAAAAATATAATACTGATCTTTTCTTCATCCTTGATTACATCTTGGTGCCCCTGACCTCCTGCAGTCGCTTTACAACCACTTGTAGTGTCCTTTAGGTGACAACACAGGAGCACAATTGGAAGACATAGATGTTCCACGAAACAAAATACAGAGATGTAAATGGGCCATTACAAGATTCGACCCAATTTCAGCACATTCTGGACCCAACACGTGTTAATTTCAGGAACATTCTGTAAATATCCAAGTCTAAAAAATTGTATCCCCATCTTTAGGACTGGAGGTGAGAGCTCTCTGTTACAGCGTACGTGACATTATAGCCATCTCGCCAAATCTCTGAGCATTTCCACAGCACGTAATTTGCGGCGGGAAGGGAAATAAGTGAATGTGACCTTTCTAATAACTAATAAATGTCCTCGAGCCATAATCAAGAAATCCTGACATTAAAATTGAGTTATCATTAGGCGAATGCAGAGATAAAGGCTCATTTTTGATAAATAACATTTTCTTCCTTGGAATTATCATCTTGTAGAAATGAATCATACTGTACAATTGTAGTGAAATGCTCAAGTCTTTCTGGGAGGGGAAGCACAGAAGAAAAAGGACCCGTCGCAGACAGATTGCTCATTTTTTTCCTACAAATCCAAAAAAAAAACCATGAATCTACACAGCCAGAGGGAAAAATAAATTCTCCATCAGTAAACTTTCATATTTCTGTAGATGTAAGATGGATTCATGAATCTGAATATTCTATCAGTGACTGGTTCTATTTAACTTGTTCAGATCCGTGCTATAGCTGAATGACGGCTACAGCGTGAATCTACTTTGCCGGGAGGCCGTAATAGACATCCGCCCCTTTGCACGCTGGCCACGCCCCCCTGGAGGGCGCGCGGCGTGCGCCGTGATCACCTGAGTCAATGAGACTCGGGTAATCACAGATCCAAGTAAAGGTCGGTCCCGATCCCTTACCAGGTGATCGGCTGTCAGCCAATGACAGCTGATCACGTGATGTAAACAGAAGATCGCTAATCGGTTTTTTTTTCTTCACATGCTGACAGCGTGAGGAGAAAAAAAAGCCGATCACCGGCTTCTGTTGAAGGGACATCGGTCCTGAAGAAGAAGAGGTGAAGCCGCCTCATATGTGCCCACCAGTACCTCCTGCCACTGCCACAAATCAGTGCCCACCAATCAGTGCCCACCAGTACATAAGTGCCAGCAATCAGCACCACCTATCAATGCCCACGAGTACCACCTATCAATGCCCACCAATGGTACCAATCAGTGCCTCATCAGTGCCACCTAGCAGCGCTGCTTATCAGTGTCACCTACCAGTAACGATCAGTGCCCATCACTGCCATCCATTAGTGCCCATCACTGACACCCATCAGTGCCCATCAGTGCCTGCTATCAGTTCCACCTATTAGTGCCCTTCTGTGCCACCTATCAATGCCGTTCAGTGCCACCCAACACTGGAAACCTCTCAGTGCCCACCAATGCCACCTATCATTGCCCACCAGTGCCACCTCATCAGTGCCCATCAGTGCTGCTTTCTCAGTGCCCATCAGTGTAGCCTCATCAGCGTACATCAATGAAGGAGAAAAATTACCTGTTTGCAAAATTTATTAACAAAATATATAAAGGTTTTGTATTTTTTTTTTTAATTCGGGCTTATTTAATATGTTTAACAAAAAATAAAAACCCAGAAGTGATCAAATACCAAAAGAAAGCTTTATTTGTGGGAAAACAATGATACAAATTTCATTTGGGTACAGTGTTGTATGACCGCGCAATTGTCATTCAAAGAGTGACAGCACTAAAAGCTGAAAATTGGTCTGGGCAAGAGGGGGGTTTAGGTGCCCAGTAAGCAAGTGGTTAAATAAGAGTCTTAAATGTGAAATACTTATCACTCAGAATGCAGCCTATCAATTCCATAGAGACTGTTGACATCACTGAGAATGTAGCCTATCCATTCACTAGAGACCGGTGACCTCCTGCAAACCTCCTGCAGGTCACGGACACTAGAGGTCGCTATAGCTTCCTATATTGTACAATGTATATCAAGTCTTATGTGTTAGCTAATGTATATATACCACCCCCGTATTCATCTGAGGTATCTCTGATAAAACTGATGTTCCCTGATAAATAGTACAGGACTTTAATAATTATTTTGATCCTTGCTTAGATAAATATGGAACGTCTATGGGACAAGTGATGTCTGCAAGTACCTCCTTTGCTGGTTATGTTCAGGAGATTGGCCTAATAGATATATGGAGACTGCTACATCCTCATGCCAGAGATTTTTCTTGTTTCTCTAGCACTCATATGGCCTTATCTAGAATAGACTTGACATTAGTTACTTCTGCGATGTTACCAATAATATCTGAAGTGACTTATGCAGCTAGGGGGTTGTCCAATCATCCCCCATTGGTCCTCAAGTTAACTCTATGCTCTGCCCAGATTTGGACTTTGTGGAAAGTTAATCCTTATTGGTTTGACCTTTTTCCTTCAAAGGAGAATATTCTACTCGAAATTTCGGCATATGGTTTTGTTAACAAGCCCTCTGTATCTTTGCAGAAGTGAAACACTTTTGGTAAAAGTGTTAGCTACTAGAATGGCAAAAGCAAAATCTAAGTGCATTCAGCCCAATCTGGATTCATTCCAAGTAGATCTAGCGCAGTGAATATAAGACATTTATTCCTCTATTTTCAAGTTTCGTCTGAAAATGTGGGCAATAGAGAAACTGTATATTGTCACTTGATGCAGCAAAAGCTTTTGATGGCATGGAATGGGATTTTCTATGGCACTGTTCAGAGTGGTTTGGATTTGAACCCCGGTTTATAAGTTGGATACAATTCCTTTATGCTGCTCCGTTGGCATGAGTTCAGGTAAATGGACATGTATCAGCCCCTTTCTCTTTACAACGAGGAACAAGACAGGGATGTCCATTATCGCCTCTACTTTTCGCCCTGGCTCTTGAACCTTTGGCTGCTGCTATCCATCAATCATCGAATATTATTGGGTTCTGTAGACCCTTAAGAGAGGACAAGATTGTCCTAATTGCTGATGACACACTTCTATTTTTGGGAGACGCATCATCTTCCTTAGTAGCAGTGATGTCTTTAGCTAACACATATGGTTCTTTTTTGGATTTACAATAAACTGGGATAAATCAGTTTTTTTACCTGTGGACCCCTAGGTGACCCATCTGCCAAAATCAGCATCTCAAATAACTGTAGTCTACATTTAAATATCTAGGCGTCCAAGTTACATCACAAGTGAGTACATATGTAGAAAGAAATAATCTCAAATAACTGTAGGCTACATTTAAATATCTAGGCATCCAAGTTACATCACAAGTGAGTACATATGTAGAGAGGAATTTAGATTCACTACTCCAGCGCTTTAAACAAGTGGGGAAATTTTTTTTAAACAAATAGATACTTTGTTTAGAGACCTTATTTGGAGATACAAACACTCCCGAATTAGATTAGGAACTCTACAGTTGCCTAAGAATGAAGGAGGTTTACTGTTCCTAATGCCAGACTATATTATCTAGCATCACAACTTCAGCAACTATATGGTTGGAATTATATAAACGGAGATGACCCTATACATCAAATTATATTTTCCCAACTGCTGATGGATCCACCAGTGCAACTAATAGTAGCTTATAGGGATGGGCGAACGGTTCGGCCCGAGCATACGTTTGGGCCAAACTTTGGTTGTTCGGACGTTCGGACAACGAACATTATGCTATGTTATGTGTTCGCGGCAAATTCGAAAGCTGCGAAACACCATTAAAGTCTATGGGAAATTAACATGAAAAACCAAAAGTGCTCATTCTAAAGGCTTATATGGAAGTTATTATTTTAAAAAGTGTTTGGGGACCTGGGTCCTGCCCCAGGGGACATGTATCAATACAAAAAAAAGTTTTAAAAACCGACGTTTTTTCAGGAGCGGTGATTTTTAATAATGCTTAAAGTGAAACAAATAAAATCAAATATTCCTTTAAATATCATGCCTGAGGGGTGTCTATAGTATGCCTGTAAAGTGGCACATTTTCCTGTGTTTAGAACAATACCACAGCAAAATGACATTTCTAAAGCAAAAAAAGTCATTTAAAACTGATCGCGACTGTAATGAATTGTCGGGTCTTGGCAATATAGATAAATGTCATTGAAATAAACGGCATGGGTCCCCCCCCCAGTCCATTACCAGGCCCTTTGGGTCTGGTATGCATATTAAGGGGAACTCCAAACAAAATTTTTTTTTTTTTAATTGCGTGGGGGTCCCCCCAAAATCCATATCAGGCCCTTCAGGTCTGGTATGGAAATTAAGGGGAACCCTGCACCAAATAAAAAAATGGCATAGGGGTCCCCCCAAAATCCATAGGGTCTGGTGTGGATTTTAAGGGGAACCCTGCACCAAAATAAAAAAAGGGCTTAGGGGTCCCCCCAAAATCCATACCAGACCCTTATCAGAGCACGCAACCTGGCAGGCTGCAGGAAAAGAGGGGGGACGAGAGAGCACCCCCCTCCTGAACCGTACCAGGCCACATGCCCTCAACTTGAGGAGGGTGCTTTGGAGTAGCCCCCCAAAGCACCTTGTCCCCTTGTTGATGGGGACAAGGACCTCATCCCCACAATCCTTGACCAGTGGTTGTGGGGGTCTGCGGGCGGGGGGCTTATCAGAATCTGGAAACCCCTTTTAACAAGGGGAACCCCTTAATATTCATACCAGACCCAAAGGGCCTGGTAATGGACTGGGGGGGGAACCCATGCCATTTTTTTCAATGTGTTTTATCTATATTGCCGGGATCCGACAATTCATTACAGCCGTGATCAGTTTTAAATGGCTTTTTTCCTTTAGAAATGTCATTTTGCTGTGGTACTGTTCTAAACACGAGAAAACTGAGCCACTTTCCGGCATACTATAGACACCCCCCAGGCATGATATTTAAAGGAATATTTCATTTTTATTGTTTCACTTTAAGCATTATTAAAATCACTGCTCCCGAAAAAAAAAGTGTTTTTAAAACTTTTTTTTGCATTGATGCATGTCCCCTGGGGCAGGACCCGGGTCCCCATACACTTTTTATGACAATAACTTGTATATAAGCCTTTAAAATGAGCACTTTACATTTTTTATGTTCGTGTCCCATAGACTTTAACGGTGTTTGCATGTTCGTCCAAATTTTTTGCCTGTTTGCATGTTCTGGTGCGACCCAAACCGGGGGTGTTTGGCTTATCCTTAGTAGCTTATCACTTTTATAGTAAATGTTGTTTTCTCACATTTCATTTAATTCATAAAATTTGGACTACCGTTCAACAAGAAACTCTTCTTGAGGGATATTCCCAATATATGCCCATATGGAAAAATATGCAATTACCTAAAGAAGCAAAACTCAAAAAATTTTACTCATGGAAAAGAGCTGGTATTGTGTTACTTCATCAACTTTTTGATAACGAGGTTTTACAACCATTTGATAAACTTGCAGAAAAAAAAACAACTGTCTAATAAATGATTTTTCAATATGTACAATTACGGCCACGACTTTTCTACTAAAATATACTCCATCTTCAATTTTAGCCATGGCAGTAACTATAAGACACTCTAAACAGGGACTTATTGGGGATATATATTCTTCCCTACAAAGGACAGATGGAACTAAAATACAAGATGGTAGTCTTGGATGATAGCATGGGGCAGGGGTGCCCAACCTTTTGAAGAGAGAGGGCCATTTAAGTGACATTATAACCGGCCACGGACCACAATGAGCGGAGCGGGCGTTTGACAGGTCCGTCTCCATTCCACTTATACAGAATGGACACAGTCCGCTGCCACTGTCCCTTCATAGAGGTGAATGGAAGGTCCGATTGGGTCGGACCGATCATGTGAAAGGGGCCTAAGGCTGCTTTCAAATTGATTTGCTGTGGTTTATCAGCACCGCGGGTGCAGCGTACTGCAACTGTGGCTTTCCTGGGTTAGCTGCACTTTGCCTCAGAATCCTATTATATCCTGTAGGTATGGTGCACTTTCTGAAAGCTCACCAAACCCGCAGGTAATAACAGAAGCCTATGGCTCGGTGCAGGCGCACTCCAAAAAATTTTTATCACTCCAAAAAATTAATTCATGGTGCTGAAAATGATAAATATTTTTATCATTAATGCATTACATACATGAACAACAAAAACAAGGTGTGTGTGTAGCAGACCCACAACATAATAGTTAGCTGAAAAGAGATTGTCACCTTATGTAAGAAATTAACTTTGCACTATTGAAGAAAATGGCAAAAAAAAGCCCATTGGAGAACCTAGGAGACTGCTAAAAGAAACACAAGTAGTAAATTAAAGGAAATATTTTTCTGTTTTAAATACACATTTATTTAACAAATCAATTTATTTAAATACATATAATGTGATGTTAAAGGAGAAAACTTACCTTAATATAGTCCTTCTGCAGGACCTGAATGATGGCAGAACAGGTCTCTGGAATAATGATCCCCAGAGCCTGGGGGGAGATGCCTGTCCAGAACTTGATGTCCTGCAGACTTCTCCCCTTCGCCAAGTACCGCAAGGTGGCGACTAGCCTCTGCTCCGGAGTGATGGCTTGCCGCATGCAGGTGTCCTGCTTCGTAATATAAGGGGACAGTAAAGCCAACAGACGGTAAAAACGGGGTCCGTCATCCGGCGATAATTCCTGAAATCATCAGGATTTTTCTCACGGATCTCTCGCAACAAAAGCATGTGTGAGAATTGGTCACGCTGGAGCAACCAATTCTTCGTCCATGAACTCCTCCTCCTCCTCCTGTTCATGGACTGGACTTGGGTCAAAGTAAGAACCCCAACACCAAGCCCCTGCACAGCACGAACTCTACGATGAGTATGTATCCGCAACATGGCTTGAAAACGATCGGCTGGTCAGAACGAAATAAGAGAACGCACTGAAAATCAGAAAGGCCTGAGAAGAGCGAGCTGAAATTCAGAAACAAGCGGACAAGAACGCACTGACAATCAAATACGTAATATGAAAATACGCACTGAAAACCAGATACAAACTGACAACACGCACTGAAGAACAGATACGAACCCACAAGCACAAACCGAAGAGCAGGAACGATCTGAAAAGCAGATGCTGAAATGCGCGAATCGTCTCTCACCAAACTTCTACTAACACAAGATAAACACGAGATTAGCAGAAGGAGCCCAAAGGGTGGCGCACTGGCTATTGAACTTCCTCTTTATAGTGTCATCGTACGTGTTGTACGTCAGCACATTCTTGACGATCGGAATTTCCGACAACATTTCTGCGACCGTGTGTATGCAAGACAAGCTTGAGCCAACATCCGTCGGAAATAAATCACAGGATTTCATTGTCGGAATGTTCGATCGTGTGTACGTGGCATTAGTGTTGAAGAGTGGGCCAAGCTTTGAAGAATTTATTTAGAGTATCCTTATTCTCCTCATAGTGTCTGACCCAACTGTTTATTATTCATAGATCCCACTATAACCCCTTAAAATTACATTCTTGGGGTAAAGCAACTACATCAAATTGCTCAAGGTGTACTAATGATACGGGTGCACTTACAGTGGGGACGGAAAGTATTCAGAACCCCTTAAATGTTTCACTCTTTGTTATATTGCAGCCATTTGCTAAAATCATTTACGTTCATTTTTTCCTCATTAATGTACACACAGCACCCCATGTTGACAGAAAAACACTGAATTGTTGACATTTTTGAAGATTTATTGAAAAAAACTGAAATATCACATGGTCCTAAGTATTCAGACCCTTTGCTCAGTATTTAGTAGAAAGACCCCTTTGATCTAATACAGCCATGAGTCTTTTTGGGAAAGATGCAACAAGTTTTTCACGCCTGGATTTGGGGATCCTCTGCCATTCCTCCTTGCAGAAACTCTCCAGTTCTGTCAGGTTGGATGGTAAACGTTGGTGGACAGCCATTTTTAGGTCTTTCCAGAGATGCTCAATTGGGTTTAAGTCAGGGCTCTGGCTGGGCCATTCAAGAACAGTCACGGAGTTGTTGTGAAGCCACTCCTTCGTTATTTTAGCTGTGTGCTTAGGGTCATTGTCTTGTTGGAAGGTAAACCTTCGGCCCAATCTGAAGTCCTGAGCACTCTGGAGGTTTTCGTCCAGGATATCCCTGTACTTGGCCGCATTATCTTTCCCTCGATTGCAACCAGTCATCCTGGCCCTGCAGCTGAAAAACACCCCCACAGCATGATGCTGCCACCACCATGCTTCACTGTTGGGACTGTATTGGATAGGTGATGAGCAGTGTCTAGTTTTCTCCACACATACCGTTTAGAATTAAGGCCAAAATGTTCTATCTTGGTCTCATCAGACCAGAGAATCTTATTTCTCACCATCTTGGAGTCCTTCAGGTGTTTTTTTTTTTTTTTAGCAAACTTCATACTGGCTTTCATGCGTCTTGCACTGAGGAGAGGCTTCCATCGGGCCACTCTGCCATAAAGCCCCGAGTTGTAGAGGGCTGCAGTGATGGTTGACTTTCTACAACTTTCTCCCATCTCCCGACGGCATCTCTGGAGCTCAGCCACAGTGATCTTTGGGTTCTTCTTTACCTCTCTCACCAAGGCTCTTCTCCCCCGATAGCTCAGTTTGGCCAGCTCTAGGAAGGGTTCTGGTCATCCCAAACGTCTTCCATTTAAGGATTATGGAGGCCACTGTGCTCGTAGGAACCTTAAGTGCAGCAGAAATTTTTTGTAACCTTGGCCAGATCTGTGCCTTGCCACAATTCTGTCTTTGAGCTCTTCAGGCAGTTCCTTTGACCTCATGATTCTCATTTGCTCTGACATGCACTGTGAGCTGTAAGGTCTTATATAGACAGGTGTGTGGCTTTCCTAATCAAGTCCAATCAGTATAATCAAACACAGCTGGACTCAAATGAAGGTGTAGAACCATCTCAAGGATGATCAGAAGAAATGGACAGCACCTGAGTTAAATATATGAGTGTCACAGCAAAGGGTCTGAATACTTAGGACCATGTGATATTTCAGTTTTTCTTTTTTAATAAATCTGCAAAAATGTCAACAATTCTGTGTTTTTTTTGTTGATATGGGGTGCTGTGTGTACATTAATGAGGAAAAAAATGAACTTAAATGATTTTAGCAAATGGCTGCAATATAACACAGACTGAAAAATTTAAGGGGGTCTGAATACTTTCCTTCCCCACTGTATACATATGCTATGGCAATGTCCCAAATTGTATCGCTACTGGGAGTGTGTACATAGGCGTAGGGCACACACTAATCAACCTGGCGCCAGCCAGGGCTTTTTTCTGGCATAATGGCAAAACTGCCAATTGACACTCACTGGCAGTGACAGAGCTGTGAGTGGGACTATTTTGATTAGTATACTGCAAGACTGACCTATGAGAAGGACTGCAGCTGCGGAGTAAGCTGGCACCCGGCCGCATTTTCCGATGCTGCCTCTATAGTTCCGGCAGCAGATCCCTTCCTGTAGGCGGCGGAGTGATACAGCTGCACTCCGCCTGCCCTCATGTGCCTCTTCTGCTTTCAAAAGAGCAGAGGTCAGCGGCACCTAGCGGGGAGCATGGCCAAATCTATGAGGGTGAACTTCACTTGTGCCCATGGCCTAATCTAGGGAGGTGCTGGGGTGGGCTGTGCCAGGCAACTCCTATCCATCTGGAGATGCTAGAGCTGCTGTCTCCCGAGCCAGCAAAATTCCCCCCTTCCTCCCTCCCATGAACAGGAGAGAAGAGAGGGATTGATCCGCTCCACCTGCTTCCACCCCCATCCCCTGTGTCTGCCCCGCCCACACTGCAGTCCTCCTGTGCAACCTTTGCCTGAGAAAGGGAATGTGTGATAAATAGTAAGAAGAGTCAGCAACACTGAAATCCTTGAAGTGTCATTTATTGGTACATCAGAGTGACAGTAAAACAATAAACTTGACGCGTTTTGGCCATAGCCTTAGTCCAGCTACGACTAAGGCTATTCCCGAAACGCATCAGCGTTATTGTTTTACTGTCACTCTGATGTACCAATAAATGACACTTCAAGGATTTCAGTGTTTCCGGCTCTTCTTACTATTTATTATGTTGGAGTGCGATGGGATACATCGGGCCTAGGCACCTGTGAGTGGATCTGGTGTATGGATTGGGTTGTCCCTGCAGAGAGCACTGTTGGGCAGGAGATTTGAGGTACAGCAGCCAGTAGATCCGTGGTGGCTGCAAGATACCAGCCTTGGGTGAGTGAGCAGTCCCCCACCTGTCCCCCACCTGTCCCCCCTTCCCTCTCCCAGTTTATCTGTCCAGCTAGCACTTGTAAGGTGGGACTCTGCAAGGACTTCTGATGTAAGATGGGACTCTGCCAGGACTTCTGATGTAAAGGTGGGACTCTGCCAGGACTTCTGATGTAAGGTGGGACTCTGCCAGGACTTCTGATGTAACGGGGACTCTACCAGGACTTCTGATGTAAGATGGGACTCTGCCAGGACTTCTGATGTGAGGGGGGAGTCTGCCAGGACTTCTGATGTATGGGGGGACTCTGCCAAGTTTTCTCATGTAAGGGGGGACTCTGCCAGGAGTTATGATGTAAGGGGGACTCTGCCAGGAGTTATGATGTAAGGGGGGATTCTGCCAGGACTTCTGATGTAAGGGGGACTCTGCCAGAACTTTTGACGAAGGGGGGGGGGGGACTCTGCCAGGACTTCGGATTTAAGGTGGGACTCTCCCAGGACTTCTGATGTAGCGAATCCTGCTGATTTCCTCCGATCTTTTTTTTTTGCCCATACACAATTGCGCCGTCATGCAACACTGTACCCATATGTATAGATTTTTTTTCCACACAAATAGTTTTCTTTTGATGGTATTTGATCACCTCTGGGTTTTTTATTTTTTATTATATAAACAAAAAAAGACTAAAAATTTTGAAAAAAAAAACCCTCTAAATTTCTTCATAAATTTTGGCTAAAATGTATTCTTCTCCATGTTTTTGGTAAAAAAATCCAAATAAGTATATTTTAATTGGTTTGTGTGATAGAGATAGGAGTGCAGCGCCACATAATATACCAATAATACAAGTGAATACAATGTGTCATTAGTAATCAAAATCAGTTGTAAATAAAACCATCCAGTAAAAAATAGTCCATGTGTGACTACTGGATTAGCGGCAATATGTGCATTTAAACACAAAGAAAAATGTGACAAAAAAAATAGTTCATAAGTGAAAATATCCAAATGATAAAATTTCCAGCGCGAGACTCTGGGTCTATATTTTCCACCACTTGTGCTGCCCGGCACCTTTCAATGAACAATGGAGGCTTACCAGAAAGTCTGCGACCGCCTTTACAGTAAAAAAAAAAACTCGGAGGTCAAATCAGGCTTAATAGGACGACAGGAACACAGCTAGGATCTCACAGATTTCCCTCACAGGTAACCGGCTGGCATCAATGAAGAGCACCTTCCATGGCACGCTCCCAGGAGACAGACACTATACACCGATGGATATACACTTCCACGGGTCAAACATAGGTATCCAGTGGATTTTCCAAGAAAGGAAAAAAAAGGAGACTCCAGTAGTGCAGAGATTCCTTTGATGGTTTATTTAAAAGTACCAAAAATCCTAATACATAAAAAACATTCCTTGCAAGGATAGAAGTAAAAAAGCTCTGCTAGTATCTATAAAAACAAATTGCGCATGCGCAGTGCGTGTATACGTGACGACCCTACGACCATTTCGACACAACTGATGTCATCAGGGGTACGTACACACGCCCGCGCATGCGCTTTATATATCCACACGGCAGAGCAGAGAAGCGCAGCCATTTGTTCCCATAACGATACTCAGAGCTTATTGGACAAACTACAAATGGCTCTTCCCGCCAGACTTGAGCCATTATGATTGGCAGAGAGATTAGCTCATCACTGACACCTACAGGGCAGCTATTAATACTGCTCCAGATAATACTTTAAAAATCAAGAAATAGTAAAAACAGTGCCATCTTGTGGACCGTTATAATACTACTTAACCATTTCAGCCCCGGAAGGTTTTACCCCCTTCCTGACCAGAGCACTTTTTACAATTCGGCACTGCGTCGTTTTAACTGCTAATTGCGCGGTCATGCAATGCTGTACCCAAACGAAATTTGCGTCCTTTTCTTCCCACAAATAGAGCTTTCTTTTGATGGTATTTGATCACCTCTGCCGTTTTTATTTTTTGCGCTATACACGGAAAAAGACCGAAAATTTTGAAAAAAAATGATATTTTCTACTTTTTGTTCTAAAAAAAATCCAATAAACTCAATTTTAGTCATACATTTAGGCCAAAATGTATTCGGCCACATGTCTTTGGTAAAAAAAATGTCAATAAGTGTATATTTATTGGTTTGCGCAAAAGTTATAGCGCCTACAAACTAGGGTACATTTTCTGGAATTTACACAGCCTTTAATTTATGACTGCCTATGTCGTTTCTTGAGGTGCTAAAATGGCAGGGCAGTACAAAACCCCCACAAATGACCCCATTTTGGAAAGTAGACACCCCAAGGAATTTGCTGAGAGGCATGTTGAGCCCATTGAATATTCATTTTTTTTGTCCCAAGTGATTGAATAATGACAAAAAAAAAAAAAAAAATTACAAAAAGTTGTCACTAAATGATATATTGCTCACACAGGCCATGGGCATATGTGGAATTGCACCCCAAAATACATTCAGCTGCTTCTCCTGAGTACGGGGATACCACATGTGTGGGACTTTTTGGGAGCCTAGCCGCGTACAGGGCCCCGAAAACCAATCACTGCCTTCAGGATTTCTAAGGGCGTACATTTTTGATTTTACTCCTCACTACCTATCACCGTTTTGAAGGCCATAAAATGCCCAGATGACATAACCCCCCCCAAATGACCCCATTTTGGAAAGTAGACACCCCAAGCTATTTGCTTTGAGGCATGTTGAGTCCATGGAATGTTTTATATTTTGACACAAGTTGCGGGAAAGTGACAATTTTTTTTTTTTTGCACAAAGTTGTCACTAAATGATATATTGCTCACACAGGCCATGGGCATATGTGGAATTGCACCCCAAAATACATTTAGCTGCTTCTCCTGAGTATGGGGATACCACATGTGTGGGACTTTTTGGGAGCCTAGCCGCGTACGGGGCCCCGAAAACCAATCACTGCCTTCAGGATTTCTAAGGGCGTACATTTTTGATTTTACTCCTCACTGCCTATCACAGTTTCGGAGGCCATGGAATGCCCAGGTGGCATAAACCCCCCCAAATGACCCCATTTTGGAAAGTAGACACCCCAAGCTATTTGCTGAGAGGCATGGTGAGTATTTTGCAGCTCTCATTTGTTTTTGAAAATAAAGAAAGACGAGAAAAAAATTTTTTTTTTTCTTTTTTCAATTTTCAAAACTTTGTGACAAAAAGTGAGGTCTGCAAAATACTCACTATACCTCTCATCAAATAGCTTGGGGTGTCTACTTTCCAAAATGGGGTCATTTGGGGGTTTTTTTTGCCACCTGGGCATTCCATGGCCTCCGAAACTGTGATAGGCAGTGAAGAGTGAAATCAAAAATTTACGGCCTTAGAAAGCCTGAAGGCGGTGCTTAGTTTTCGGGGTCCCGTACGCGGCTAGGCTCCCAAAAAGTCTCACACATGTGGTATCCCCGTACTCAGGAGAAGCAACAGAATGTATTTTGGGGTGTAATTTCACATATTCCCATGGCATGTTTGAGCAATATATCATTTAGTGACAACTTTGTGCAAAAAAAAATAAAAAAAATAAAAAATTGTCTCTTTCCCGCAACTTGTGTCACAATATAAATTATTCCATGGACTCAACATGACTCTCAGCAAATAGCTTGGGGTGTCTACTTTCCAAAATGGGGTCATTTGGGGGGGTTTTGAACTGTCCTGGCATTTTATGCACAACATCTAGAAGCTTATGTCACACATTACCCACTCTTCTAACCACTTGAAGACAAAGCCCTTTCTGACACTTATTGTTTACATAAAAAAATAATTTTTTTTGCAAGAAAATTACTTTGAACCCCCAAACATTATATATTTTTTTTAAAGCAAATGCCCTACAGATTAAAATGGTGGGTGTTTCATTTTTTTTTTTCACACAGTATTTGCGCAGCGATTTTTCAAACGCATTTTTTGGGGAAAAAACACACTTTTTTACATTTTAATGCACTAAAACACACTATATTGCCCAAATGTTTGATGAAATAAAAAAGATGATCTTAGGCCGAGTACATGGATACCAAACATGACATGCTTTAAAATTGCGCACAAACGTGCAGTGGCGACAAACTAAATACATTTTTAAAAGCCTTTAAAAGCCTTTACAGGTTACCACTTTAGCTTTACAGAGGAGGTCTACTGCTAAACTTACTGCCCTCGATCTGACCTTCGCGGCGATACCTCACATGCATGGTGCAATTGCTGTTTACATTTGACGCCAGACCGACGCTTGCGTTCGCCTTAGCGCGAGAGCAGGGGGGACAGGGGTGCTTTTTTTTTTTTTTTTTTTTTCTTTATTATTATTATTTTTTTATCTTATTTTTAAACTGTTCCTTTCATTTTTTTTTTTTTTTAAGTCATTTTTATTGTTATCTCAGGGAATGTAAATATCCCCTATCATAGCAATAGGTAGTGACAGGTACTCTTTTTTGCAAAAATTGGGGTCTATTAGACCCTAGATTTCTTCTCTGCCCTCAAAGCATCTGACCACACCAAGATCGGTGTGATAAAATGCTTCCCCAATTTCCCAATGGCGCTGTTTACATCCGGCGAAATCTAAGTCATAAAATGCTCGTAGCTTCCGGTTTCTTAGGCCATAGAGATGTTTGGAGCCACTCTGGTCTCTGATCAGCTCTATGGTCAGCTGGCTGAATCACCGGCTGCATTTTCAGGTTCCCTGTTGAGACAGGAGAGCCAGAGAAAAACACGGAAGACGTTGGGGGGGGGGGCATTCCCTCCCACTGCTTGTAAAAGCAGTCTAGAGGCTAATTAGCCGCTAGGATTGCTTTTACATGAAAGCCGACCGCTGGCTGAAAAGAATGATACCAAGATGATACCTAAACCTGCAGGCATCATTCTGGTATAACCACTCAAAGTCGTGAATGGCGTACCTGAAGACAAAAAAATGGTTAACAATAAAGCACAGTAAACGGTAAAGTATAAAAAATTGCATACCTGAAAAGCAAACATGATAAAACATAATAACAATAAAACATTGCAGAATAGAATACAGTAAAAAAGAGCAGAACAATAGAGAGAGAATAGAGAGAGAGAGAACAATGAAACGACAACTATTTTTTTTTTATTTTATATTTTTGTATGTGGTTTTTTTTTTTTCTTTTTTACACTTTTTTTTGTAACTAACTTTTATAACTGTAACCGGTTCCAGGTTCGGGTCTCTCAAAATGCGATGGCATCTTGGGAGACCCTGTGAAAGTGTGCCTAGTCTGTGCAATGCTGTACCCTACGCTAATACTCAACTAGTGAATGGTAGCGTTCAAAACATTCACCAATGCAAAGACCAGGATTGTCAGGACAGGAGGGACAATAATAGCGGGTGTCACGCCTATATCCGCGCTTGCTGCAGACACAACATCTTTTTTGGGGGGGTTCGCTGGGTAGGGGTACTCGGGAGGACATAAAGAAAATGCCTCTCATGCAGCTGACTGCATTTGGTTGGGGATGTGAATGGGGGAAGTACGGGCGCTGCAGAAGTGGTGGGTTCCCAATTAGGATTGGCGAATGCAGCAGGAAGGGCATTATGGGCACGACGGGCCTGTGTTTGTCTTCTTGGTGGCAGCGGGACACTACTTGTGCTTGCCACCTCACCAGCTTGAACTGCACTTATGGGACTCGCCACGTCACCAAGTGTTACTGCAGTGCTGGTTTGACTATGACCGGGGTGTACTACGCCGCTGGTGCTTGCCAGTTCACCAAGACGCTACCAAAAAAAACTGTTAGCGATCGCAGGGATCAGGCCTGACTCTGCGAACGCTGCAGTTATGCGTTTAGTGTTTTGTAAGTGACAGTGATCGATCGATACTGCACTTGGGTGGGCTGGGCTGGGCCGGGCGGACGGGAAAAACGCAGGTGCTAGCAGGTATCTGGGCTGATCCCGCTAACACTGCGTTTGTGGGAACCCTAAACTGCTGGGGACGCTAGTATAGATCTGATCGGATCAGATATTGATCCGATCAGATACTATACCACTAAGGGAGGCGTATGCTGCGTGCGTGGGTGTTAGCGGTACTGGCGCTAATCTGACGCTGCCTGGGGCTGGTGCTTGCCAGTTCACCAAAATGCTACCAAAAAAACTGTTAGCGATCGCAGGGATCAGGCCTGACTCTGCGAACGCTGCAGTTATGCGTTTAGTGTTTTGTAAGTGACAGTGATCGATCGATACTGCACTTGGGTGGGCTGGGCTGGGCCGGGCGGACGGGAAAAACGCAGGTGCTAGCAGGTATCTGGGCTGATCCCGCTAACACTGCGTGTTTGGGAACCCTAAACTGCTGGGGACGCTAGTATAGATCTGATCGGATCAGATATTGATCCGTTCAGATACTATACCACTAAAGGAGGTGTACGGTGCGTGCGTGGGTGTTAGCGGTACTGGCGCTAACCTGACGCTGCCTGGGGCTGGTGCTTGCCAGTTCACCAAAACGCTACCAAAAAAACTGTTAGCGATCGCAGGGATCAGGCCTGACTCTGCGAACGCTGCAGTTATGCGTTTAGTGTTTTGTAAGTGACAGTGATCGATCGATACTGCACTTGGGTGGGCTGGGCCGGGCCGGGCGGAGGGGCAAAACGCAGGTGCTAGCGGGTATCTGGGCTGATCCCGCTAACACTGCGTTTTTGGGAACCCTAAACTGCTGGTGACGCTAGTATAGATCTGATCAGATCAGATATTGATCCGATCAGATACTATACCACTAAGGGAGGCGTATGCTGCGTGCGTGGGTGTTCGCGGTACTGGCGCTAATCTGACGCTGCCTGGGGCGACGCATATCACCGCCGGGCGATCAGGGGGCTAAACCTTTATTCGGTAATAAACGGCGGGTGCCCTGACACTATAAAAAATAAACGAACTAACCAGCGTCACCCGTAACGGTTATACGGTGATCAGTGGTGAAAGGGTTAACTAGGGGGGCAATCAAGGGGTTAAAACATTTATTAGATAGTATATGGGGGTCCCTGACGCTATAAAACACTGACGGCGAACCTAAATATTTACGTCCCTAACTAGCGTCACCAGCGACACTAATACAGCGATCAGAAAAATGATCGCTTAGCAACACTGGTGACAGGGGGTGATCAAGGGGTTAAAACTTTATTAGGGGGGTTAGGGGGGTATCCTAGACCTAAAGGGGGCCTAACACTCACTGCCCTAACACACTAACTGTCACAAACTGACACCATGCAGTAATCAGAAAAAAAAAAAAAAAAAAAACCTGCTTGGTGTCAGTTTGTGACAGGGGGGGGGGGGTGATCGGGGGGGGGGATCGGGGGGCGATCGGGGGGGGGGATCGGGGTGTTTAGTGTGCCTGGCATGTTCTACTGTGTGTGTGTGTTTGGTGCACTCACAGTACAGTCTTCTCTCCTCGGCCCGGAACGGAAAATACCGAGCCGAGGAGAGATGACATCATTTCCTCTGCCTCTGTGTACAATACAGAGGCAGGGAAATGATCCCATTGGCTGGGAGCGATCGCGAGGGGGGGGCCACGAATGGATGGCCTCCCCCTCACCACCGATCGCCGGGGGACATTTGCCGACCGCCGCAGGCACCGGGGGGGGTCCGATCGGACCCCCCACCCGCGGGCAGGCAGGGACGTACAGGTAAGCCCTTTTGCCTGCCCGTGCCGCTCTGTCGACGTACATCGTCGTGCGGCGGTCGGCAAGTGGTTAAAAAAGAAAAGACAAGAGGGGAGGAGAAAAATAATACTGCAGGATAAATCCAAATATAGAGCATTTCTTATTTCAGAACCAGTTTAAAGTTTGGCCTGTGATATGAAAAAAAAAACCCTTTCTAAAAAAGTATGTTATTATAGGATACGCTCCTCCACACTACCAAGACAAAAGTATCATGGTCATATCTTGTTAATAAAAGATTATACAACAAAAATAATCTATATAAGAACAGTCATATATGTGACAAAAAACTGTTTTGAAACAAGAGGTAAACAACATAATTCCCAATGTTATATTATACAAGAAAAAAAAGAGGATCATGACGTCATTAATCTAAGCGCAGAGTAGGCTATAAAATCGATGATGAATGAAAGAAGAAAGGTCTAACCACAAAATGTGACTGGAGGGGACATCAGTAGTTGTTAATAAAGCAATTGATGTCCCATGCAACGTTCAAACCATTGGGAACATGAGATCCGAGCTTATAAATCCAATTGGTTTCAGATCTAGATATAGTTCTTCTGCCATTACCTCCAAGCCAATGAGGAATGTACTTTTCCAAAGCTATAAAGATGGTGCTCTTAGGGTCTCTGTTGTGTTTGAGATCATAGTGCTTAAAGACATTATGTTTATCAAAACCCTTCTTTATGTTTGTAATGTGTTCCCCCTAACCTGACGTGCAACATTCGGATAGTGCGTCCCACATATTTCAGACCACATGGACACCTCAAAAGGTACACAACACACTTAGTGGTGCATGTTATGAAAGATTTGATGGGTTATGTAACACCTGTGCCCTCCGATGTAAATTCGGTTAGTCTCCTGTCACGTAGTGCATTCACCTTACAGACTTTGCACTTTCTGCAAGGAAAAAAAAACGTTTAAATCCCCAAAGAAAGTTGGACGAGTAGGTGGGTCCGGGACATTGGGTGTTATTAGATGTCTGAGATTAGAGGCCCCCCTAAACAGTACACAAGGATTATCTGACAACAGAGGTCAGAAAATCCGATCATTTTTGATCACTGGCCAATGCCTTTTGATTATTCTTTTTATAGACCAATGCTGGCTAGAATAGGTGGTAAGAAAAGCTAAGCCGAAATCCACATTGGTACAATTCCGCCTTAGGTGTAGGAATTGACCCTTTGGGACAGCTGACAGCCAGGAACGGTGATGACAGGAGTCCAAGGGGATATAACTGTTCCTGTCAGTCGGTTTAAAGAAAGTGGATCTAACAATCTTTCCATCCTCAACTGCGATTACCAAATCCAAAAAATGGATCTGAGTGGGGCTAGCTTCATAGCTGAGTATGAGACCCCTATAATTAGGGAGGATAGGAAAGTGGCCACAGACTCTGCATCACTGTCCCATATGCACAAGACGTCATCTATGAATCTTTTCCACATGATAAGCTACAGTAGCATGTCATGTAGAACCACATCCTCCTCCCATTTGGCCATAAAAAGATTGGCCATATTAGGAGCAAACTTCGCTCCCATGGCCACTCCTTTTGTTTGTAGACAATGCACATCATTATACCAAAAATAGTTTTGCTCCATCGAGAAGTCCAATAGTTCCATCACAAAATGACATTGCGTGATGGAAATATTGGAGTCCCGAAAGAGGAAATGTCGCACATCCTCATGGCCCAATCTATGAGATATCGCCATATAGAGTGATGTGACATCAGCGTAACCAGCATATAAGTTGTCTTCCACTTAATTCTGTTCAACAAATTTAAGACATGCTTAGTGTCCTTAAGAAAAGAAGGAGTACCCAGCATCAGTGTCTACAAACTATGGTATATATACTGGAATTACGCAGCTGTGACACTATACAGGTAATGGAGGTGATCAGCAACTTATAGTGGGACTGTGATAAGGTGGCTGACAATCTGACACTGGCTGGGAGGGTCACTAACTGACTGACACCAGTGACACTAATACAGTGATCAATACACTATACACTGACTAATGACACTGGCTGGGAAGGGGTTAACATCTAGGGACTTTCCCGTAAACTCATATTACAAAAATGGATATCAAACTCTCCACCACCAATAGCGCAATGGTCCAAAGCAATTCATCTTAATCTAAAACAGGAGGAATTAGCATATAAAAACATAGGAAAAGCCCTAAAAAGTTTTAGAAAATTTGGTTCTGGTGGTTAGTTTCCAACTTAGCTAGGTAATCGGGTGAACATTTTTAAGATGTTGAGGAAGGTGAACAATGAAATAGTTCTTTGGAGGGGGACAATTGTAATGTGTTATACAGTATTTCACAAAAGTGAGTACACCCCTCACATTTTTGTAAATATTGTATTATATCTTGTTATGTGACAACACTGAAGAAATGACACGTTGCTACAAAGTAGTGAGTGTACAGCTTGTATAACAGTGTAAATTTGTTGTCACCTTAAAATAACTTAACACACAGCCATTAATGTCTAAACCGCTGGCAACAAAAGTGGGTACACCCTTATTTTCCAGCACTGCCTTAACCATCTTGGTTATGGAGTTCACCAGAGCTTCACAGATTGCCACTGGAGTCCTCTTCCACTCCACCATGACGACATCACGAAGCTGGTGGATGTGGGAGACCTTTCGCTCCTTCATCTTCCGTTTGAGGATTCCCCACAGATGCTCTATCGGGTTTAGGTCTGGAGAAATGCTTGGCCAGTCCATCACCTTTACCCTCAGCTTCTTTAGCAAAGCAGCGGTCGTCTTGGAGGTGTGTTTGGGGTCTTTATCATGTTGGAATACTGCCCTGTGGCCCAGTCTCCGAAGAGAGGGGATCATGCTGTGCTACAGTATGTCACAGTACATGTTGGCATTCATGGTTCCCTCAATGAATTGTATCTCCCTAGTTCCGGCAGCACTTATGCAGCCCCAGACTATGACACTCCCACCACCATGCTTGACTGTAGGCAAGACACACTTGTCTTTATACTCCTCACCTGGTTACCCAAACACGCTTGACACCATCTGAACCAAATAAGATTATCTTGGTCTCATCAGACCACAGGGCATGGTTCCAGTAATCCATGTCCTTAGTCTACTTGTCTTCAGCAAACTGTTTGCAGGCTTTCTTGTGCATCATCTTTAGAAGAGGCTTCCGTCTGGGATGACAGCCATGCAGACCAATATGATACAGTATGCGGCGTATGGTCTGAGCACTGACAGGCTGACCCCCCACCCCACCCCTTCAACCTCTGCAGCAATGTTGGCAGCACTCATACGCTTATTTCCCAAAGACAACCTCTGAATATGACGCTGAGCATGTGCACTCAACTTCTTTGGTCGACCATGGCGAGGCCTGTTCTAAGTGGAACCTGTCCTGTTAAACCGCTGTATAGTCTTGGCCACCATGCTGCAGCTCAGTTTCAGGGTCTTGGCAATCTTCTTATGGCCTAGGCCATCTTTATGTAGAGCAACAATTCTTTTTTTCAGATCCCCAGAGAGTTCTTTGCCATGAGGTGCCATGTTGAACTTCCAGTGACCAGTATGAGAGAGAGTGAGAGCGATAACACCAAATTTAACACACCTGCTCCCCATTCACACCTGAGACCTTGTAACACTAACGAGTCACATAACACCAGGGTAGTAAAATGGCTAATTGGGCACAATTTGGAAATTTTCACTTAGGGGTGTACTCACTTTTGTTGCCAGCTGTTTAGACATTAAAGTGGAGTTCCACCCACTGTTACAACTCTTCAGCATCCCTTACTAAACGGTGCACTGTAAACAAATTGGATATTTTCTTATTTTTTTTCTCAGCACCTACTGTATATCTGCTGTATTCATTTTTCACTTCCTCCTCCCTGGCCCATCGCATCATTTCCTGTTTGCAATGCCTTCTGGGCAGGGGCGGCAACTTCCTCTGACACTGCCGTTGCTATGGAAACCTGACCTGAAACCTATTGCACTGCTTGTGCTGCAATGAGCATGTGCGAGATCTGCAAGGATGAGATCCAGGAAGAAATACAGTCTGGCTTCAGATTCCCACACTTAAGATGGCCACGGCCTGCTGGAAGTTTATAAAATAACAAACTACTGCTATAAACTAACAAAACAGACCTTAGTTTACAGACTAACTTACTAGAATACATTAAGCTTGTGTATTATAGGGCTATTTTTCTTAAAAAGGATAATTTCCTTTTTAACCACTTTAATGGCTGTACACTCTCATTTCTTCAGTATTGTCACATGAAAAGATGTAATAAAATATTTCCAAAAATGTAAAGGGGTGTACTCACTTTTGTGAGATACTGTATATGTTGTTAAGGTGAAGTGATCAGATTGAATATAATGGTTAGATTTATATTGTCATTAACCCTATGTAGGGAGAATTTAATCATTGAGTTTGATGTGATAAAGGGTTTTTAGTAACAGTCAAGGTATAATCTGGAATGTGCAAAAAAAAAACAGAAGTTGGTCTTTTTTTTGTGTGTTTTTGTTGTTTGGTGGGAATGTTTTGTGTGTTTTGAGTTTTGTTGTAAATTTGAAATAAACTATTTAAAACTAAATAAACTAATACTCGATTCACGAAAAAAAAAAAAAGAGATCGGTGACCTCACTGGGAATGTAACCTATCCATTCACTAGAAACTGGTGACATCACTGAGAATGCAGCCTATCCATTCACTAGAGACCAGTGACCTCACTGGGAATGTAACCTTTCTATTTACTAGAGACCGGTGACCTCACTGGGAATGTAACCTATCCATTCACTAGAAACTGGTGACCTCACTGGGAATGTAACCTATCCATTCACTAGGGACCGGTGACCTTACTGAGAAAGTAGCCTATCCATTCACTAGAAACCGGTGACCTCGCTGAGAATGTAGTCTATCCATTCACCAGAGACTGCTAATTGAATAAACATTTAGAATATGTGTAAACCCTTACTGGATGACATTAGGTTTGCTCTGTGCACTGTGTAATATGCATAACTCCCATCTGTCCTGAAAAACATACATAAACAAAACAGATGCAAGTGGATTGCATCCGTTTACATCCACTCAGATCCATCTAAATGGAAAATGTGCATTTTCGTTCCATTTAAAAAAACGGACCTGAACGGACATGAATGTAAGCTATATATAAACGGATGATCATCTGTTTACATCCGCTCATCCATAGACATACATTGCGGTTTCGTTTGGATCCATCTGAAAAGCTCACAGCCGAATCTAGACTAAACGCCCATGTAAAAGGGGCCTATGAAAAAAAAAAATATTTCACTAAAAAATGGATCTTAAAGAAACAGACATACAGTATATGGATGTCACCCATTCCGATCCATTTCAACAGTCCTGGACGTTGCTTATTTACCTTAAAAAAACTGAACTGAACTGATGTGAATGCTCATCCGTTTACACCTGTTTAATCCATTGAAATGAAATGCTGTCCGTTTTTCATCCATCAAAGGATGGATGAAAAATGGAGAGACAAACGCCCCTGTAAAAGGCGCCTAATAGGAAGCCATCAGGAGGAGAAACAAATAAAGGGGCGTTACGTACAGGCTCGCAATTGCAACCCAGGCCCATGTACCAGGGGCCCCATCCGGCCCCCTGTACACCTTGATGGGGGGGAGGGGCGGCATAAAGAGGAACCAATGCCCTCCATTTTCCTCCTGATGGTTTCCTATTAGACCCTTTCACAGGGGGGTCCCCTTTGTTTTTCATGCTGTGATTGGACTCCTGTGTACTCCCCTGGCCCCCCTCATCCACTGCAATGCTGCCTTGTTCCTCCTTCCCCTTTGCCTCCAGCTGCTGCAGAGGATGCTTTCAGGGTGGAGAGCAGTGGAGGGGCCGGTAACTGTCTTAATGAATAGAGTCGGTGATCCGCACCGATCACTGACTCTGTTCATTCATAATTGAGACATTGTAAACTGTGTTTACTATGTTTCATTTTATGAATGAATGGGAAGCCTCCGTACAGAGCTATTCCTGTCCATTCATTCTATGCAGGTAAAGGCCTTAGAGATGGAGATTGAAGGCAGTGTCCTCAATCTCCTTTCTGTGTCTCAAAGGTGAAGCATCAGAGGTCTGTTTAGACCTCTGATATTTCACCAAGGCCCCCAAATGGGGCTCCTAAAAATGGTAAAAATAAAATTGTAAATAAACAAATATAAATAAAATGATAAAAAAATAAACAACCACTGACACCAGTGGCGGAACTACCAGTGTTGCAAAGGTTGCACTTGTGACCGGGGCCCTGGAGCTCCACCACCGCAAAAAAGGAGAGCCCTTTATGGTTTCTTACATGGGAGCCCTGAAGGTTCTGGTTACACCTCTGACTCATGACGTGACTATATAGAATCTTGTGTGCTGTGCGATTCATTCAGAGGCTCAAAGTCTCTTGTTATTACTCATTTTACAAATCATGAGCTGTGCCTACTCTTTTCAGCTCCATCTCTCACTCATTCTGAAAGGGAAAGATCTTTGAAAATGAATTAAATCAGATGCACTTTCATGGTTCAATTCATTCGAACTGTGTAATCAGTGCCAGATTACCAAATAAGCACCAGCCTATGAGCCCCACGCCATTTAAAGGCCCCGTGACAACAGAATAAAATAATATTAATTTGATATTGAAAGAAAATTACAATGAAGCCTTCTTAAAGTGGAGTTCCAGCCTTTTTTCCGTTTATTAACCACTTCCCGACCGGCGCACGCCGATGTACGTCGGCAGAATGGCACGGCTGGGCAAATGGACTTACAGGTACGTCCATTTGACTTCCCCACTGTGCCATTGCGGGCGCGCGCAGGCCGGGAGCTCCGTGAGTCGGGTCGCCTCACGAAGGGGACGAACGGGGAGATGCTGATGTAAACGGCATCTCCCCGTTCTGCCTAGTGACAATTGTCACTGATCACTGCTCCCTGTCATCGGAGCAGAGATCAGTGACGTCACACACCAGCCCATCCCCCCTACAGTTAGAATCACTCCCCTAGGACATACTTAACCCCTCCCCGCCCTAGTGGTTAACCCCTGCACTGCCAGTGTCATTTACACAGTAATCTGTGCATTTTTAATCGCACTGATCGCTGTATAAATGACAATGGTCCCAAAAATGTGTCAAAAATGTCCAACATGTCCGCCATAATGTCGCAGTCACAATAAAAATCGCTGATCGCCGCCATTACTAGTAAAAAAAAAAAAAATAAATATTAATAAAAATGCCATAAAAATATCCCCTATTTTGTAAACGCTATAACTTTTGCGCAAACCAATCAATAAACGCTTATTGCGATTTTTTTTTACCAAAAATATGTAGAAGAATACGATCGGCCTAAACTGAGGAAAAAAATGTTTTTTTATATATTTTTAGGGGATATTTATTATAGCAAAATGTAAAAAATAATGCGTTTTTTTTCAAAATTGTCGCTCTTATTTTGTTTATAGCGCAAAAAATAAAAATTGCAGAGGTGATCAAATACCACCAAAAGAAAGCTTTATTTGTGGGAAAAAAAGGACGTCGATTTTGTTTGAGAGCCACGTCGCACGACCGCGCAATTGTCAGTTAAAGCGATGCAGTGCAGAATCGCAAGAAGTGCTCTGGTCAGGAAGGGGGTAAAATCTTCCGGAGCTGAAGCGGTTAAAGGTCAGCAGCTACAAAAAGTGTAACTCCTGACTTTTAATAAACATCGCACGGAGCTTTGCTCCTCTCCCCCTCCTCCTTCTGCCGCGCCTCCATTGAAACTGTGGGCACCCGGCCGCGACATCTTACAGCTTCACGACCGTGCGTGCTCAGTGCAAGTCGCACTGCACTCTCCGAGTGGACAGGCAATCTTCTGGGACCTGTGACCTGTCCCAGAAGATTGCCGAGGGGGAGGGGCCGCCCAGGGGGCTAAATATTCAGGGTGAGTGTAGGTAGGTGCAGTCTACTTTTTCCACTGGAGGTGGCACTCAGTTGTAGCAGCAGTGCAGGTGCAGGAGGAAGAAGTCGAGAGGAGCCTTGTTCCTCTATTATCTTCTCAGTTACAGAGAGGCAGCATCTGATTGGATGCTGATGTCCAATGTGACTTTGGCTGACATCTTGGGTCAGGCAGAGTCTATGTAGCTATGCCCCCGTAGGGGTTGCTGGATATTGTGGTTCACCTGCCCCCTACTCAGCCTAGCATTCCTCTCTCTTGCACTCAGCGTAACTTGCTTGGGACTTCTATACACACTTCTATATACACTCCAGTATATACACTCCAGTCTTCTCTCCAGCGCAACTCTTGCTTAAGACCTCTTTCCCTCACTCCTCCAGCACTTCACTTGCTGCAGACCATTACTCCTCCAGCACTTCACTTGCTGCAGATTCCCAGACCAGCTAGCACCACATGGTTGGGCCTGACACTAATTCAGCCATGCCTCAGTGAATGCCTCTTTTGCAGGCAGGGACCGTGGGCCCCTATAGTGTAGTAAATAGAAAGTTCTTTGTGCTAACTGTCCTCCACCAAGCTATTGATCTCAGATAGCTCTCTTCTGGCCCTGCCAGCCAGCCTGGCTGCAACGACCTCTCTCCACTGCCCTTCCCACAGTCCACTCTTCTCATTCTGCACCTATCACAAACTGCAAACTCCCAGTTCTCTCAGGTGTGCCTCCCCAGTCCTCCTGACTGTGCTTCACTCACCAGCCCTCCTGGCTGCAACCAGTTTTCCTCCCTGGAATCTCTTAGAAGTGTTCTCTCCCAAAGTCCTCTCCATGCTCTCTCATGTGCCTCTCTCCCAGGATCTCTTCTCTTCTCATGGATGCACCCAAGCCCAGGCCCAAGGTCACCCCCCCAGACTGGGAATCTCCCTGTGGGCCCCCACACTCTCTCACTCTAGCTCTTCCACCAGACAACTCCTCCCCAGCTGGGCTGACCCTGGCTATTAAAGATGGCCTGCCCCCTGCCAATCCAATACAAGTTGGGGATTGGTCAAAGCTCCTCACAATACCCCAGGTATCCCAACCTCTCCTCCTCTCTAGCACCTTCTAGAAAGAAGAGGGAGGTGACAGCGATGCTACCTGTGAGTCACCCAGCCCTGCCCTGAGCCACTCCCACCCCCGAAAAACAAACAAACAGGCCTAGCCATCAGCTAGACCTGTCTAAATTTTCCTGCTCTATAGAACAAAACACCTAACCTCAACCACCTACCTATCTAGAGAGTGCTACATCTATTTAAGACCCTGGCTCCCCAGTTTGGCATGCATTTTGCATGTGGACAGAGTAGGGACAGGTCACCCATCTGTCAGTAGCAGTAGAGAGAGGTTCCAGATGAGTAGGGAAAGTGCAGGGACATGCCACCCTACCTGGGTTCGGCCCGGCCAGGCCACATTCTGCCCCTCGAGACAGATGCTGTCAGCACACCTGAGACCTACTGCTGCTACTCATTGCTGTACATCCTGTGAGTGCACCCCGTTGGGTTGCTGGGCTTGTTGGGCATTACTGAACTTCAATTTCAATACAGTTCTGTTTTCTGCAACTGGACTCTGAGTGTTTACTGTCACGGCATCATGCTGTACCTATCCACACTGGTATTTGAATTTTCCCTCCCTAAGCTAGAAGATTCTTCTAGGGGCAGGGGGAAGCAATCAAACTCCCAGTCTGTGAAGCACCAAGCAGACCAATCTAAACAATCCCTGCTCCTGTGATTACAGCAGAAGCCCAAAAACTAAATTTATCTAACAGCCTAACTGGGCGTTACATATAGAAAATCAAGGATATTAGTGCGCCAACCAGAGGGCAAAGCAGCCAACACAACAATCAGACAAATTGTAAAAAAGATATAAAAATAATAAGTGTGACGCTAAAAAGATGTACGTTATTGGGCAAAACCAGACCGGTTTGGGCGTTACATATGTACATTTAACAGTTTGCCTGGAGTTCACCTTTAAGAATGGATACTATACTGTATATTCATTACAGGCTGGAGATGATAGCCTATAGCCTTTGTAGGCTCACTTGTGTCTTGTGAATCCTGTCTTTGTTGGATGTTACATAAAAAAGCAATTATAAATAATCCAAAATAAAGGTACATTGATACATTTTTATGTATCCCAGAAAAGCAATTACACGAGCGTTCAGCACAGCAGATTGAAACAGACACAAGTCGAGCGTTCCCACTTTAATGTGTAATGTATTTTGCTGTGTGGGACATGTGCTTGAAGCAAGGCACCCAGTTCTTCCTGCTCTAATCGTATCCTGCGCACTGATTAATGGATCAGAGACAGCCCGAGATGTGCGCTAATGCAATTACGTCACCTCATTGTTTCAGTTTCCCGTCATGTCCCCCCCTTTGGCGGCACTTGATCCATTTTTTTCAAAGCATATCACAGCTGCTGATTTCCTCGCTGTCATCCCCACTAGAGCCGGTGTCAGCCTTTGTGTTCTATCAAACGCATCGAAATCTTCCTTGTAGCCCTCTTGCTGTGGGGGCCCTCAGGCGCCCTGTAAGTTTCTTAACAAATTTCGCGATTTTTTTTTCATCCCCAGGCTGCCACGAACCCATGCCAGTTTGTTTAATAAAAAACAGAAATAAACAAGGTAATAAAACTCTTCCATCATCTCGGTGGAATTGGCAGGCTGCTCATCAATGGCGTCAGTTTCCTGGCGTCCTTTAGGAGAGTCTCTGGTGCATTTTCTTTTTTTTGGCGGCACTGCCCGGTGGTTTTTAATAACGGCGTATTAAAATCAAAGTGATCAAGTATTCTATTTCATTCACGTTGAAAAATTTAAATTTAGAATATTTTGTTTAGGCAAAGATATGAATGCGATTGTTATAAGTATGTAGGAGCGTGGCCTTAGAAGCAAGCAAAGCCTAAAGCCCCAAGCCCCATACACAATATTAAATTTTCTATATGAGATATGAGGTCAAACCTTAAGAGTTTAAATTTGTATGCAATCAGGCAGACCCTTGTACTACATGGTTTTGGTAAATCTGAAGACAAAAATCTGCAGAAAATCTAATAGTGTGTATGGGGTCTTAGTCTTATTCCATTGTGTGTCTCCTGGTTGGATCAGGTGGAGCCCAAGTATGTGGACAACGGGACACAGATCAACTAAAGACCAAACAAACCCCCAAGAGCTCCAGGTCCTGCCTACGCTAGTAGTACTGCACCCAGTTCCCTACTGTGACCAGGCACCAGAAATAGATAGGGGAGCACCCCCCCATGTTAAAGACATGTGCCCTCGTATGGTTCAGGAGGGGGTGGCTTGCTCGTCACCCCCTTTCCTGAGCTGCTGGGTTGCATGCTCGGATAAGGGTCTGGTATGGAATTCGGGCCGTTTTTTTTTTTTTGCATGGGGTTCCCCTTAAAATACCAGACCCAAAGGGCCTGGTATGGATTGGGGGGCCTCCATGCCGTTTTTTGTTTAAGACTAAGAGGACCCCACAGACACTATATTTAAAGGAATTTTTAACTTTTATTGTTTCACTTTAAGCATCGTTAAAATCACTGCTCCTGTAAAAACTATATTTTTTCAAACTTTTTTTTGCATTGATATATGTCCCCGCCCAGGGCAGTACCCGGGTCCCCATATCCTTTTTATAGCCAACACCTTGCATAGAAGCCTAAAGCCTCGTACACACAATCGGATTTTCAGACAGGAATTGTGTGTTTACAGACTGTTGGTCTAAAATCTGACCGTTTGTACGCTTAATCGGACAATTGTCTGAATTTCCGCAGACAAATGTTGGATGGCAGGCTTATAAATTTTCCGTGGACAGATGTCTGTTGTCAGATTTTCCTATCGTGCGTACACAAGTTCGTCAGACAAAAGAGCAAAGTACAAACACGCATGCTCGGAATCAATGCTCAAACATAACATTAGCAGAAGGTACCCAAAGGGTGGTGCTAAAGAGCTGAAAAACCACATAGTACGTCACTACATTCGTGTTTGTTGGCTGACAATTGTGTGCCGTTAGTATGCAAGACAAGTTCCTGGCCAACGCCCTTCGGACAAAAGTCTGATGTTTTGTCTGTGGAAAATCCGATCGTGTGGACGAGGCTTTAGACCCATGCAGAACGAAAAAAAATGTGTTTAGTTTCGTTTTTTTACATTTTAGTTAAATTAGTTTAACCTGTGTAATTCATTTTCGTAATTTGTTTCATTTATACGATTAGAATTTTCGTAATTCAAATAGTTTTCGAATTAGTTTAGAAAAGTTTTCAAATTTGAATCGTTTTTCAATTTCCAAAGAGTATAAAATAGAATGGAAAATAAAGGAATGGAATAGAAAAAAATATACAATAGAATAGAAAATAATATAACAGAAAATAAAAGAATAGAATATAAGTAAAACATAGCAACATAGAATAGTAAAAGAACAGAATAGAATAAAAAAAAGAATAGAATAAAATAGAAAGAATATAACCATCTTCTGAAATTAGAATAGAAAAGAATATAAAAAAATAGAATAGAAATTTGAATTTAAATAGAATAGAAAAGAATAGAAAATAAAAGAATAGCATCGAAAAAAACAGAATTCTGTCGTTATCGATTTGAAAGAATATAAACATCTTCCTATTCTTTTCTATTCAAAGTGAATTGATTCTATTTGAATTTTGGTAAATGGTTATATTCTTTCTATACTATTATATTGTTTTTAATTCTATTCTTTTTCTATTAGTTTATTCTATTCTATCCTTTTCTATTTAAATTTATTCTATTTGAAATTCAAATTTCGCAAGACAGTTATATTCTATTCTATTTTTTCTATACTATTCTGTTTTCTATTCTAATCCATTCTATTCAGATTTGAATTGATTCTATTTGAATTTTGTGAAATGCTTGTATTCTTTCTATTGTATTGTTTTTCTAATTCTTTTATAGTCTATTCTATTCTTTTTTCTTATGTATTCAAATTTATCCTATTTGAAAATTCGAATTTCAGAAGATGGTTACAGTCTTATTTTATTAAATTCTTTTTATTCTATTCATTTCTATTATGTTCTTTTATTTTCTATTTTGTTCTTTTTTACTCTATTATATTCTATTCTTTTATTTTCTGTTATATTCTTTTCTATTCTATTTCATTCTCTTTGGAAATTTGAAAACTATTCAAATCGATTTGAAAACTATACGAATCGATTTGAAAACTATTCGAATCGATTTGAAAACTAATCTAATTCCGTTTCAATTCAATTCCCTTATTTCGGATTCGTTGAAATGCGGTACTTTTGTAATTCGGAAATTCGAATACATCAAATTTCCGAAGAACTTAAATTCGTCTGAACAAACTGCACATGTCTAATAAGCCTTCACAATGGGCACTTTTGATTTTTCAAGCTCGGGACCCATAGACTTTAATAGGGTTTGCGGTTCAGCTCCGAACTTTTTCAATATTCGAGAGTTCTGGCACAAACCAAAACGGGGGGGGGGGGTTGGGGTGTTCGGGAGGGAATTTTATTTTCTGTTCCATTAAAAAAATTATATATGATTTATGTATTTATAAAAAGAAAAAATATATATTCCCTTCCCCTATTAAATCAGCTTTTTCTATTTTTACACTTTTCTTTTTCTTTTACCTTTTCTTTCCAACTTGGGGTTCCGAATGGAGTCAGCCTAGACCAGATCCGGACACCCCCCTCCCCCACCCCATGCAGCTATGCAGAAACAGATCATTTCCAATTGTGACCTACTCCTGATTGCAATCAACCAGCAATAGTTCACTATACAGTGATCTATTGCTGCAGAGAGGCACTGGACAGAGCTATAACAGCTCTGCCCAAGAATCATACTAAGAAGTGCTGTGGTGTCGCTCTTCTTGTGACTACACTCCCGCTGTTAACACAACATGAAAACATTGAGGTTGATTTACTAAAACTCAAGCATGCAAAATCTGATGCAGCTCTGCATTGAAACCAATCAGCTTCCAGGTTTTTTTTTTTTTTGGTCAAAGCTTAATTGAACAAGCTGTAACAAAGATTTTTATCCTTCAAAATGTGGGTGACGGTTGCCACCATCCCTAATATATTGAACTAGAATTTGTGGCAAAGCTCTTATGGGATTTTGTCAGCAACCAAACATGTAAACGTGGAAATTTATATAAAAACGATTTTTATTAAAAACATTGGATAAAAAATGGCCAGTAATATTGGCCTTATATTAACCCTTTCGCTGCCAGGGGCGTTTTTGCTTTTTTTTTTTTTTGCACACGTTTAAAAAAATCATTTTAGACCTGAAGATTACACAAAACCCACAAATAGTATATATTTTCTGAAAGCAGACACCCTGGAGAATAAAATAGTGGTAGTTGCAAGTTTTTATGTTACAAGATATTACTGCAAAGGTCTAGGAAACGCAACGTTTCAGTAAAAAAATACAATAACGTGAATTTTAGGTCAAACAAATGCAATTACCCAAATTTTTGGTAAAAGGTTGCACCGAGTAAAAGGATACCCAACATGCCAAACCTTAAATTTATGTACACCTGTGAAATGGCAACAAACTTCAGTACCCTATATTTTCTACAGACGACGCTTCAAAAGCCCCCTATAGGTAGCAATTTAGCATTAGAATTATTGCTTGTGTTAGAATTATTGCTCTCAGTCCGGGGTGCCCAGTGATATGTAATTTTTTTTACTTAACTTTTTTCAGTCCCCTATGTGATGATTTTTAGGTGACAGGTTCTCTTTATTGAGATATGCAGGGTCTAAAAGACTCTGCATGTCTCCCCTGAATGTTTTGCAATGCAGATCGCATTGCAACACATCCTTTTCCGGCAAAGCGGGCCGAGGACACAGAGAGCTTAACCCAGAAGTGGCGTCAGAGAGGTCGCTTTCCAGGTCACAAGAAGAAGGGGTGGAGAGCAGACATGTGTCCGATCTTCTCCTTCCCCTCTACCCGCCGTGGCGGGGGGGGGGGGGGAACGCCAGTACCAGGGGTGTGTGCGAGTGATCAGGCAGTAGCGGAGCCGCACCGAATGCTCTCACCCAGCAGGCAGGAGTCTGACTGTCAGTTTCACACACACAATCCCAGTGACTACGATGTATGGACCTGGCGGTGAAAGGGTTAAAAGAACAACATTGCATGACAATTTTACAAAGAGGAAAGACCAACAGAGATCAAAAAATATCAAATTTTTATTGAACAGACAATTGTACAACCAGTTGTAGTTCACAGATTGTACCACACAGATGTACCACACTACAAAATAATGACATTATTGAAAACAAAAATGTTCAAATGCTATGATGCAAGTTAAAAATGTCATACATATTTAAAAATTCTGTTGAAAACAGCATTTAAACATTTGTTTTTGATAATAATGTCATTATTTTGTAGTGTGGTACTTCCCTGATGAAGAACGATATATAATGTATGTTCGAAACGCATTTGATCTCTTCAGTTGAAACGGGCTGTGGTGGGTGTGAACTACAACTGGCCATTTTTTATCCAATGTATATTTTTTACATTTATACGTTTATATGTTTGGTTGCCGACAAAATCCCATAAGAATTTTACAACAAATTGTTCAAATGAACTAGAATTTGTTGTAAACTTCTTTTGGGATTTTGTCAGCAACCAAACATATAAACGTAAAAAAAATATATATTTTATATATATATATATATATATATATATATATATATATATATATATATATATATAAAACATTGGATAAGGCCAGTAAAATTGGCCTTATATTATTAGAACAACATTGCATTACAATTGTACAAAGAAAAAATAGTAGTATTTAATTAACATCTAAAGGAACTATCTTCTTTAGATTTACCAAAGCAGTAAAAAGATGTATAGTCAGCTCTGGAGGTCAGGGAGATGCTGGACACACTTTTCTGGACAGAAAGCAAATGTATTGACCAAAATGGCTGCTCCCTCAACTAGACTGGCCATAGACTAACACAGCACAGTGAAATGGATGTTGTAATGAAAATCTACCGAACATTGACAGGTTATTTCACCCAGTCTATTTATAAATGCAGATTCCCCTTATCAGAAATAAGGCCAATTAAGCTCTGGATAGGTGTGTGATTAACAAAGACTGCTCTTAATAGAAATGAAATCCATTCTCATTTGAAAAGAGCAAATGGAGTCAATTCAGCCATCTCACAAATGTCCAACCAGTCCAATAAAGCATGCACAGATCTCCCTTAATCCATTCCACCTTTTCGGTTCTTTCCAGACTCAACTTTTTCGAGGCTTGGAACAAGAAAAGTTTTGCTCCTTCAAAACTCTGCTGTGATTTTTATCTCTCGGGCCAGATATGATATGTAGCGCTACCCCCCCCCCCCCCCGCAGGAGCCAGGCACACAGAATTTTCCACCACACACTGGAGTCAAGATATAGTCCTTGCAGCTTTGTTTTTGTATTTTATTTGGGGTATTGAACTTGGATTTGGTTGAGGGTGTTATGAGATGCCCACTTGATCAAAGTAATAGCAAAACTCTTCAGGGACACAAATATATAGTCTGTATATACACTTCTTCTACCTCCAGCACAATCTTGCTTGTAGAACTCCTCCCAGGACCAGTTGGCACCTTTGGTTGATCCAAAAAAAAGCTCAGTTAGATCTGTAGCAAATGCCCTTTACAGGCAGGGACTGTGGGCCCCTTTGGTTGTGTAGCAAAAAGTCCAAGTGCTCAGCTGTCCTACTACTGTGGCTACTGATCCCAGCACCACCTTTTCAGGCACTGCTGGCCCTCCTGGCTGCAGCTGCCCCTTTCACTAGCCATCCTGGCTACTTCTCCACTGTCCTCCCAGACTGATTCTGCATCCATCCCAGACTGCTTGCACCCTGTCCTCTCAGGTATGCCTCTCAGTGCTCTAACACTCACCAGCCCTCCTGGCCGTCTTCCTCCCTGGAGATTTGCCAGCAGTTTTCTCCTGCTTTCCTCCACTTGCTCCCGGGCCTCCTGGTCAGGACACTTCTGTGTGTGTCGTGAAGAAGGTCCCTTCCGCACCCAAGCCTAGGCCCGAGGTCACCCCCCCAGACTAGGGGCACCCTCAAGGGTCACCGACAGCCTAACACTGCATCTCCAGCTTCCAGCCGAACTCCACTGCCCCAGCTGAGCTGACTGAGTATATGAGGGGGCCTGTCCCCTGCCAACCTATTTATTGGGGATTGGACAGGGCCCTCATGAATACTCCAGGCAGCTCCCCCTCACCTCCACTCCCATTCTTCTAGAATCTTCTTCCAGTTTCTAGCAGTAGGGGGAGGTCTCAGAGATGCTGCCTGTGAGTCATCCAGCCCTTCCTGAATCACTCACCTGACCAAGATTAACAAAACCACACAGGCTTGGCTCCAAGCCAAGCTTGACAATTTACCTACACTAACAAGACATATTCTCCTTCTAGCACACTAGAGGGTGCTACAGATATAAAAGCCAACAACTGGTATTTTAGTTATCTGAGACTGTCGGCAAGGTGAACCATGTACTGGTTTCTTAAATGTCTCAGTGATACACGTGAACAGATGGCGGACAACAGAATTCCAACTGGCCTGGTCATTTTGAAGTCCAATAATGGTCTGTAGTACCCAAATAGATACTTTATAATATAGGATAAATAAATAATTTGGGAATATGTGTAAGGAGTCATTAAAATGGATTTTGCACT
Source organism: Lithobates clamitans (assembly GCA_037952925.1). Classification (NCBI taxonomy): domain Eukaryota; kingdom Metazoa; phylum Chordata; class Amphibia; order Anura; family Ranidae; genus Lithobates; species Lithobates clamitans. The sequence continues at coordinate 2,043,021 of JBBGZY010000385.1, forward strand.
AGCTAATATGATCAATTCATGGCTGAGACGACCCCTCATCTTAGATGAGGTTGCCTCCGGCCATGCAGTTCCTCTTTGGAGGATGTATCTTCTGTTCTTCAGACCTTTAGTCATAGCCCAAAATAAGGCTATACCGGTTCCTTAATGACCAATGCTGTAGGTCATTAATGTTATGAAATGGTACTTCTCTATACTGTATTGTACAGTTTTATATCTGTATGGTTTATAACCTTAATAAAAAACGATTGGAAAACAACATTTTGCAGAAAACCTTTCCTTGAATACATTCCTGACATGTCACAACAGGCAACAATAGTATCATTAATTTAGAAAATTTCTACCTTTTATCATTAAAAAGCCATCCTCAAATTCCAGTCCAACAACTTTTCCGAGGCTGAGATGATGTCATCAGTCTGCTGCAGGCAGGAGGAAGCATTTGACTGTGAATCCATTCTTGTTTAAAGACAGATGTCAGGGTAGGGCTTGGTGCAAGCAGCCACTTTCCGTGGCTGGCCACACCAATCTCTTAGAAAAATATTTAATGTCTTACTTACATAACTCGAATTCCGTTTAAATATTTTATAGAATTTATTAAGATTAATTGGAACCTCATATGGTGTAATAAGCCTGCCAGAATTAGATATGAATTCCTTCAATATCGAAAGGACCAGGGGATCGGGCTATAGGCACCAAATCCCTGGGCATATTTTCTGGTGACTCAACTTCAGCATCTTGCAGGTTGGGAAGTGGGCAGTTTGCATGTGTCATCTTACAATATACGGTACTTACTTATTTCACAACGGCAACCCTTTGCTGGCATTAGATTCCACTAGTCCACCTTTTAATCAGTTTACCTATCCAACAATATAATTGATATACAAGCTTTGGCAGTCCACCAAAACAATACTGGGTATTTCAAGATATACAAGATTTACCCCATTAGTGTCAAACAGAGCATTTCCGGAAATTCTACAACTGGAAAGGGTAAAGTTGATCTAGGGAAAATACGATTGCCACTTTGCCACTCGGGGGGATCAGGAAGGAATTTTTTCCCCTTGCTGTAGCAAATTGGATCATGCTTTGCTGGGGTTTTTCGCCTTCCTCTGGATCAACTGTGGGTATAGGATTGAGTATATGGAATTGTATGATATTCATTTTCTATTTATTTTTATGGTTGAACTAGATGGACTTGCGTCTTTTTTCAACCTGACTATGTAACTGATATATAGGGGAGCAGTAGACATGGTGAAGGGACCCCCAGCCATGACCGTCCCCGCCCTAGGGGAAATATGGAGGCATTTTCAAATAAAGGAAGTGGCATAAAACCAAGCAAGGAAGGGAGAAACCACCCCCAAGGGTCCAAAATGAGTTGCACATAGGCAGTTGGGGGGTGGGGGATAGCCCCCAAACTGGGAAGAACCCATCCCTGTACCCCAATACCCACCCAACATACTCAGGGATTACCCCAAAAAACATCCAAGAAACTTGGAGTCATAAACATAAAGAACATATAACGTGTAATCAAATACCATAGAAAATGTATTCTCTTCATTGAATGTAAGACATAATGGCATGGGTATATACTCAGTATAAGCATATACAATGAAAAACTTTAAAGGCATGACGTCCTTTTGAAATCAGAAATAAATGTGCAGGTAGCATCTAAGCCTTCTGAAACAACCATATTGCAAAGGATGCATCAACTAAAATAATAGGGAACAAAGCCCCTCAGTGTCCAACCGGATAGACTATGGATTATCCTGTGTCGATCGCAGAGGTTGCTGAGTAATCCAAACAAGGGGATCACTAGGAGACCTCGGCAAAGCTGACACTTCAAAGATCCTTAAAGGAAAAGGGCACATCAAAAAGGCCTCAATCGGCTATATGAGGTAAATATACAGCGGGCTTTTCAAGGCACATTAAGTTGGGGGAATTTGGGTTAATCCTGTAAGGACCCTCACAGTCATTAGTCACGTGACCCTTCAGCAGATGGGGCTCGAGATCTCTTCCTGGTTCTCTGCAGGTGGGCTTGTAGGTTACCCCGGTTTGTGATCATGCCCGTGCGGCCTGCCTGGCGGGGAAGGATCAAGAGACAGTTGAGAACCTGGATGAGACCTGTTTCCAGGAAAGAAAACAGAGAAGGTAGATCTGCCAGTGAGCGCAGGGTAAATGATGCTGCTGGCTTCCGAAATGTGACCACTAATGGGTAGCCCCAGTGGTAGGTATATCCCTGTTGGCGTGCAAGATCCAGAACCGGACGCAGCACGTCTCTGCGTTGTAAGGTTGCTCTGGACAGGTCTGGCAGAATCCTGATAGAGGCACCATTAGAGTCCACCTCTCCACATTCCCATGCCTTACGGAAAATGGTCTCCTTCTGTGTATATCGATGTATGGGACATATAACGTTGTGTGGTCTGCTATAATCAGATGGTCAGGGGCCTAAGGCCCTGTGGACCCTATCCCAGTTCCAGAGAGGACGGAGGGGAGTCCAGAACCTTGTAAGAAATGGCAATGACTGTCTCTGCCAGATTCTCCGTGCCTGTAGCCTCTGGGAGACCCAGGAGGCGCAAGTTGTTCCGCCGGCTCCAGTCTTCCAGGTTTTCTAGGTGCAGCTGCAAGGCCACGATTGCATCCATCTGTATCCCCTGGGAGCTTTCAAGGGCTGGATGTTCCAGTTCCATTAGTGATGATTCTCTGGAGTCCACCCTGTTGGAAAGTGACTGCGCGTCCTAACCGCCTATATGTCTTGGTGGTGTGAATCCTCCACCCAGAGAATGAGGGCCTCAATCTCTGTTTTGCTAGGGAGGGCCTGTAGGAGAGCTCAGATGTCTGTGTCCATTCGCTTCACCCCTGAGTACTATGGAGAGTTGGATACTTTAGAGAGAAAGGCCACCGACGTCTCCGCTAGGCTATCGGAGGCTGTAGAGGTGGTAGGAAAAGCAGGCCTTGACTGGGAGCCCTGGGCCTTCTGAGATGCGCCATGTGGTTCTGCCATCTTGTTGCCTGAGGATATTTTCTGCGAAGTCGGGAAAAAACTTTGCATTTCCCCTGTAGGTTTAGTTGTACGAGTCACCCGGGTTGTCGAACGTGTCTTGTGTCTTTTGCCTGAGAGCATGCCAGTGTAAAAGAGCTATACAAGCTGGGCTAGGCAGGGGGAAGCCAGGAGCTCATGCAGCACACGTCTTTAACCGGCTATGTCCAGACCACGCCCCGTACACATCACTTTTAGTTTACTGGGGACCGGACTGATTTTATGTCTTGATGCCTACATTTGCTCACGTGTTACTTGTGAGTATATTAGTTGTTTTAATAAATGGCTTTATAAGAATTTATTACACTATGTGAAAGTTTTCTCTGTGGGCAAATAGAGTCTAGAACAGCCATTCACATAGGTAGAGGATTCCTAAAGAGATGTCTTGAGCCTGCTTTTACTCTATTGAGGAGGAAAGACACTGCAGTCATAGAATGCATGAAGGTAAAAAACCTTGAGCCTTTAGAACCACTTTGAGCTTGGTGGGTAAAAGCCATTAGAGTGGGCAGTTTCTAGGTGGCGGCTATCCTTGTAGTTAACTGTGGAATAAAATTGTTGATATGGCAATGTCATAGTTAGCCTTCATTTCAATTGTGCATTTGGTGCACGGATAGCTCCCATTCGGTCCAGCACCCGACTTTTAGGAGAAGGCGGGGAGATTCATGCATAGAAGCGGTGGATGGTTCTTAGCTATTTCTGAATTAGAAATGGTGCCCAGATATCTCTAGTCCTTTCAGCTATGCTCCCACCAAATTGGGTTTTAATGGCTTGCGTGCCTCGCATTTTTATTTTAGTTTTTAAACTGAATAAAGCTGTGTTCTCTTTTATAGATCATAAAAGGTGTATGTTAGAAAAGATTTGATGGAAAAATGTTTTTAGAGTAGGTAATCTGTTGAATCCCCGAAGTGCTGTGTTACATTTTCCAATTTAGTAAATGCAGCCCCCTGCTGGATTATGGTACCCCGTTTGGCATTTGGAATTGTTTGAGTTTGATGTATCTTCTGTAGAGTATGTCAGTCTGTGTGCTTATTACAGAACGCAACTACAAATAACTATTCTAAGAACACAAGCAACAGAGATAAGAATGTTCATGAATGCGTTTACTGCAGGATTATGTTATTACAAACATAGAGAAAACAGGCAATGTACATTGAGGAGTGGAGCTGGAGAACATCACTGTTTTTTTTTTCAAACACTGGCTGTTTTAAAGCTGAACTCCATGTTAATGTAAAAAAAAAAAAAAAAAAAAAAACACAAAATAATGCAGCTCTGTAATCTTCAATATGTTCAAATTTGACCTAGAATCAGTTTTCTTGCACTCTCCATTAGGTAAAGCTCACATTGGTAGAGGGAGAAGCACAAGGAGCCATTCAAATGTGCTGCAGTTCTCATATGCAAACAAGGAACATGCTGATAGGAGGAGAGATCAGACTGACAAAGATGAGCTCATTCTGCTGCTGTATTTAGTTGTTTGTCTGGAGATCAGCTTTACGTAATAAATGAGACATGTTTGTGATTTGGTAAATTTAGAACAGAATTCTACAAGTTTTTTCCAAACATAGTTTAGGCAAGTGCATATTTTATTTTCCCCAGCTTTAAAGAAATGTGGTGAGCTTACAGATAGCCATGCACATAACGATGGTACAGAACACAGGATCTCTCTCTTGTTCCCCATCCTTGTTGCATCAGTCTTTTCTAAATGTGCAGATCTATGCGTTTGTTGGTCCTCAGTCTATGACCAATGAGGTGACGTTCCTATTTTTTTTTTTTAGGGAATAGGCTACTACTGTAAGCAACCGGATTGCTAAAGCTGGCCATACACCAATAGATTTTTGAAGAAACAGCCCTATGACAATTCTTAGTAGATTCGATGACTTGAATGTCGCTCAAAAAGTAGTTAAAAATTTTGTTCACTTTTAACATTTGATTTTGGAATGAATGGCCCTCCCTGAAACGAAGAGCACATTCACTAGTAGAAGTTTGAGAAAAAATTTCCATCCTCCTTTTGACTTTTTTAATCACTGTGGTTGAAAATGATCATCATAACCCCCACTAACCATTAGAAAATCAAACTTTTTAAGAATATTTTTGAATAAAGTACTACTAGTGTAGGACCTATTTAGGACTCAAACCATTTTCTCCTATGATGTTGCTCCCTCACTGCTCAAACCACTAATGTTGCTCTGCTTTTTCGATTAGGCAAAGTGTAAGTTGCATTTCTGTAAGTCTGGTAATGATAATAATATTACATGGGCCTAAGGTGAAAAATGATCCTCATTTTTAAAGTCAATGTCCAGACTTTTTTTTTTAATGATCTGGGTGGAGTGGAGACATACTCTCATACAAGTTTTCATTGCAGTTGGAGTTGTATTAGAGATTTACCCTCACTCTCTGTTATGGTGGCTACCAGAGTACTGCTGTCAACTTAATTTTCTCTTTCCCTTTCTAGGGGTTGGTTAAAATGTCAATTGCTTCCTTCCATCCTAAACAATTCTCCAAAGTGGTAACAGGAAGTTCCACCCAAAACGGGTATCAGCTGATGCTCTGACTTCAATATGATAGAACTTTGTAGACATGTGAATGGAAAACAAGATGGTGGCCTTCAGGACCTAAAACAAAAATGTATTTTGCCATGTATTTTGTTGCTACAGGAAGCAAGCAGCTGCAGAGCAGAGCCACATAAGCCAATGCTTACTGTACAATGCCAACTCCCATACCAAATGCACTCTGGGACAGCAACAGCTGGCAATACCTGGATGGAAGACTGTTATGCAAACTGATCTGCAGCACAGTGCACCTGCGGGTTACCCGCACTGAGCCATAGACTGCTATTACTACCTGCGGGTTTGGTGCGCTTTCTGAAAGCACACCAAAACTCCCAAATGCACCACACCTGCAGGATATAATAAAAGTCTATGGCAAAGTGCAGCTAACCTGCAGGAAAGCCACAGGTGCACTGCAGGTAAACCGCAGCGCATCAGTGTGAAAGCCCCTTTCGTCCGATAGGGTTTGACTGCCCATTTTTCAGATGGACCCTCCCTTCACCTCTATGGAGCGGCAGATGTAAACTGACTTTTGTCTGTTTACACACGCCTACCTCCAATCTGATTCACTGAAAAAAAAGAAAAGGTGATCCTCCGATCCAATTGGTCTGGGCGGATTGGATTGGAGCGCCCATAAAGTATAGCGGGCTTTGTCCGTTTTGCATATGCAGAGTGGTCACGGACCTGTCATCTGCCCGCTCCGCTCATTGTGGCCCACAACTGGTTACCAAGTTGCTTAAGTGGCCCTTGTTCTTCAAAAGGTTCAGCACTCCTGCTGTAAAGCCACTAGAAGGAACTGTACCTTTGGATCTGCTGTGTCCTCCAGTGGTCACTGGGAGAAACTACTTTATACAGCGTGCCTATAATTGAGAAGATTTCTCAGGATAAATCAGTTACATTTATTGTTGCTATAGGCAACACACAAAGCAACCATTTGGTAATGTGGATGATGAGTGGTCCGTTCACCTACCAAAGCTGTCAGGAAGGGCCAGCCCAGACTATACTAGGAAGGATACTGCAAACCTTATTTCATATCCTTCAATAATTCTGATGCTTTCCAATTGAAATAAAGCACATTAGAAAGTGTTTTTATTGCATTAACATTTCCACATGGAAATCAAGTTATTTTTTACTCATTATGTACAGAGGCCCACCAGTCATTCTTTAGTGGTTTTATGGTTACAGTACATAGTTCATTCTTACAGTCAAAGCCAGTAAACACTACATTTAATCCGCAAGGGAGCATTTAACACTGCAATGCTATTAGATTATTGACAGTGAAGTGTTAAAGAGTAGTAAAAGCGTTTAAAGAATCACATTCATTTCTATCATAACTACATTTTGTAGCCCTTTGACTCCTAACTCAGTCCAACAGAGAATACAATGCAAGAAAACTTTTTATTTTATTTTTTATAATAAAAAGAAAAACTCTAGCTTCCGTTAAATTACAAATTAAATTACAAATGCATCTATTTGATAAATACTCACCGTACATTCCTGTTCTTGACGTTCATTAAGTGACATATGAAGTCTAAAACCTTTGGGCTATACTGCCACCTGCAGGAGTCTTGGACAAACAGAAAAATAAAAAACAAAACTAGGCCAGCTCAGGATAACCCCCCCACTACCAGCAATCCTGAGTTTTGTAGCAAAGCAGTACAGAGAGCATGATCATAAAACACAGACAGGTGGGACATGTGTCCCTCAATGTACTCCACGATAAAGATTTTACGGTAGGTACAAAAAAAGCAGTTTGTTTCATATCCATTGAGGGACAGAAGAAGACATTAACCTTTAGGACATCCAAATTCAGACTAATTGAGGAGTGGGCAACACAGAAAACAAATGATACCAGGCCCAAGAAAAGAAAACAGAACAGGGGGACTGCCTTCAGCTCTAAAAGGTGCCCAAAGGACCTTACATCCACACTGGCATCAGATGAGGCCAAAATGTCCACCTTGTAGAACTTAGAACAGAAGGCCAGATTGAACATCTAAAAAAATGTTGCCTGATGCCAAAAAGCCCAATAAGCACTCACAGATATAATAGAGTGTGTCTTGACAGGAAAAAGGGTGGAACCTGATTCTTGAGACCAAGTCTTGGATGGTCCGCTAAGCCACCCACAGATAGTCAAACGAGAACCCGGTGCTCCCTTTTGGGGTTCAGTTGGGATGGTAAAAAGGGAATTATTATTTCTGAAAGAAGTAGTGGCCGAGAGAAAAAGACACACAGCCCAAACCACATCCAAACAATACAGGGAAACTTCTGTTGGTTAACTAAAGCCAGCTAGAGGGATGGAAGAACGATATTCTAGTTGAGGTGAAAGGCAGAAACCATCTTAGGCAAGAAGAAAGTCCTGGGCCTCAATACTACTTGTCCTTATGCAAAACCAGAAAGGGTTCCTTGCAGGATAAAGCTGCTAGTTCAGACACTCATCTTGCAGTGATGGCTACAAGAAATACCCCCTTCTGAATGAGAGGATATTAGGGTACTTGGCATTAAACTTGATCTCGGAAATTACAACCTTAAAAATCTGAAAAGCAAGCTGGAAGTCGCCAATGTTAGGGTTGAGGTTGAAAGAGAAGGAAGCTACCACTGAGAAAAATGGTTGATTTAAGACATGCCTGATTTCAGTCTTTTTATACGTCAGCATCTTGCCAATGCCTCTCTATCCTAGAGTCTAGTTTATAGGATAGAGGAAAAGGCTGAACATCAAGAGGAACCACACAAAATATTCCCCTCACATACGTTCCTGGGATGGCCTCGAGTAAATGGGTGCTGTAGCAATTATCAGCTGGAAACTAGTTTCAACATGAATCAAAACATGTCACCAACATGACATGTGTTTTGCTCAATCAAGAGGAATGTCACCTATCTGTCCAGAAGATGGACAGGCCAACTCAACCCAAGCCACCCTCTCTGCTGTTTCTCAAGTTCAATATTGCAATATTATTGCAGTGGAATCTCTTGGATGAACAGGTATTTTTTAACCCTGGTTTAGGCATTTTCTTATAACTCTGGGGAAAGGTTAGCCAAGTGAGGAATCTCCAGGTTTGTCATAGTCAGTCCCCAGTTCCTCCATGTCTGAAATTTCTGCAACAGTGGCAATTGTTGGGTGAAGATCTCATATCCACTCAGAGGAAAAGTTCTTGTGAGTTGGATCATAAGTGAAGCCTTTCATTACCCACTGGTCATAAAGGATTGCCCAGGCCCAATTTTAAGGAAAGGGTTAAGGTTGATCATTTTGGATTGGGTCTCCTTTATATTTAGAAATTTAGCCTGGTTGTGCTACCACGGGAAGCTCTATGTTAAGGGGGAAGCTGAAATATTTCAGTTAGGTGGGTCATGGTCGTCTGAGAGTAGTGTGTAAGAAGAAAACTATGGACCATTTTCTGCTTGGTTTCCCTTTTTAACACAAAGGTACATAACAGATAGGCAACGCCCTCGTTGTTCCTTTCCTCTGTAAGCTGCGTTATATCTAGGGTGTATGGAGCATTCAGTGCTGGAAGGTTTTATTGTTTGGATAAACGTTTTTTTTATTGAATTAAAAAGCCCAGTGCCAGGTCCCCAATTTGACAGAAAGTCGTTTCTATCCAGGTGGTGGTGCAAAACACTCTGCATGAGGTGGAGAAGATTTGGGTGCTTTAGGGAGGCAATGGGCTTTCTTGAAAGCTGGAGAGGTAATAAGCCTCCCTGATTTCCAGAAATGTCTCTCTAGGGGTAGGACTGTCTCTGACCCTAGTTTTTAAATAATCATGAATCTATAGTAGTTTATAATTTCTTTTCTAAAGTACAGTAGTAATATGTTAATTTTTTTTCTTGTATACAACACGATTGTTGCTTGATTCTTAGGTTAAAGGGTCAGCAGAGAAAGGAACATATCTAATGGGTGCATAAGGCTGTTTCTGAATTGCTAATAGAATCAGATTCAGATCCAATGGAATCACAGGGTGAGCTATATGGGAGACTCCCTGTTCAAAGGTCTCAGAGTGAGAGGTCAACGGTCTCTGAAACAGAATACAAGAGCAGAAATCTGAGCCTAAAATTGTGCCGAGAACCAAACTCTGGTCCAAACCCAGCTGCAGGAAGGAAAGGATACACAGAGAAACTCCTGGGGTGGAAGCTTTGAAATTCATACCAGGTGAAGTACATCTTTCATGTCTAATGAGAAACCTTATGGGAAGTTTACTTCACAGCCTATAGCATTGTAGGAATCACAGACTCAGCTATGCCCCTATCCCTCCAAACCTGGGCTGCCATTAAAGCCAGTGACTGTGAAGCAGAATGGCAAATCAGTCTTTGGGACAGAACATCCTAAGGATCTGGCAGTGCCTTTAAAGTGTCTGTCAGGAGTCCATCCAGGTTTGCATACCACATTTACGTGGGCCAGTCCAAAGCAATGATGATCAGCAGAATGCCCTCCATCTTGATCTTGCGAAACAGATGAGCTTCAGGAGAGGCAGAAATAGATCAGGTGTACTGATCCAACAAAGCATCTACTGCTTCCAAAGGATCCATGCATCTGGAGGCAAACCTTTCCAGTTTGTTGTTGAACCTGGAAACCCGCTACCTGATGTCCCCCACCAGTGACAAGGGTCATACAACAACTCCATGTGTAGGGACCATGCTCCTGGATCCAGGTACTTCCAGATGAGGAAATCTGCTTTTGTATACATAGGAGGGGGTATATTCTGGGCTGTCCTACAGATTTTGTTTGCCAGGGTCCAAGACTTATGACCAAAGTGGTTACAGATATCCTGTGTCCCTCAATGGATGGGAAAGAAATGATTTTTTCTAAAACTTCAAATTCTAGTCTTCACTAGTCACTCTGAGAACATTCTACTGTGCCCAGTCCAGGCACCCCATAAAATTAGTATGTAGAAGATCAGCTGGACACTTATAGATGAAAATCTGTAACATACCAAATAACAGTTTTAAAAGATACTCAAAAGGAGATACATATAATCTGAAAGGTAACATGGCATCTCAGACCAATGACCAAGCCTAGGTACAACGTTTCAATTTCTTTTATGACATTCAATACTGGAGGTCCCCACTGGTCAACAATCATATATCTATGATAATTACATTGTGGGTCCAACCAGACTATAAATTACATACATTAGACTGAAATAAATGGCCTCCATAAAAGACCAATGAATAAATTCTAGAGCAAAGCTGCTGGTACTAACCAACTGCCATCACACAGCATCAAAGCTTAAAGTAGATCTGAACCCAATTACTTAGATCTCACATCAGATGTATAATTTTAATGCCATTTCATAAGGTGTTGATTATATTCTTTACAAATCTGCAGCTTTTATTATGATAATGCCTGGTGATCCTGCCATAAAAGGTTTATGTTGAGGCACTTTCTGTTATAGGGTGACAACCGTCTCCCAGTTGTGCTCCTGTACAGGCAGTCCCCGAGTTACGAACGACTCCTACTTACGAATGGCCTCAAATGCCGGCCACTTGTGCTCCACGCTGGTCCTAGATACCTCCGGACACATCCCATACTGCAGTTCTACATGTACTGCATGGACAGAAGAGCCCCAGATAAAATAACAAGCGTCCGGAACATCCCACATCCATACACAGGCGGACGTTACACTAACGAATGCAGTGTTCTGACCGAAAGTTACACTTACAAATGCAGTGTTGCAACTTACGAACTTCGACGTACGAACAAACCTACAGTCCGTATTGTGTTCGTAACTCGGGGACTTCCTGTATTGTCTAAATGAATGACGTGCAGTGAACACTGAGGCAAGTGCATGTAGACAGAAAGTGGCTGACAGAGGCTGGAGGTGATATGAAGCAAGAAGAGGAAAAAAAAAATAAAAAAAAAAAAAGGGAGGAGGTGAAAACCGTATTTTATGGGGAAAAAAAGGCAATTGTTTATGTATGATTCACAATTCACAGAGCAAATGCCACCTATTTCAGGTTTAGATCTACTTTAAATCTCATTGGCTGTTAGAGACATGACTGTACTTTCTTACTCCCAGGATGTATGTATGTATATATCTAGATATCTAGATAGATAGATAGATAGATCTATATATATATACATATATAGGATGGCATGCAACCCCCAGGATGTATATATGAAGGGTGGCATCCAACCCCCAGGATGTACATATGAAGGGTGGCATCCAACCCCCAGGATGTATATATAAAGGGGTTTACATCCAACCCCCAGGATGTATATATGAAGGGTGGCATACAACTCCCAGGATGTATATATGAAGGGTGGCATCCAACCCCCGGGATGTATATATGAAGAGTTTACATCCAACCCCCAGGATGTATATATGAAGGGTTTACATCCAACCCCCAGGATGTATATATGAAGGGTTTACATCCAACCCCCAGGATGTATATATGAAGGGTGGCATCCAACCCCCAGGATGTATATATGAAGGGTGGCATCCAACCCCCAGGATGTATATATGAAGGGTGGCATCCAACCCCCAGGATGTATATATGAAGGGTGGCATCCAACCCCCAGGATGTATATATGAAGGGTGGCATCCAACCCCCAGGATGTATATATGAAGGGTGGCATCCTACCCCCAGGATGTATATATGAAGGGTGGCATCCTACCCCCCAGATGTATATATGAAGGGTGGCATCCTACCCCCCAGATGTATATATGAAGGGTGGAATCCTACCCCCAGGATGAATATATGAAGGGTGGCATCCTACCCCCAGAATGTATATATGAAGGATGGCAATAAGAATAACAGGAAAAAAGACAAAACAAAAACAGACCACGATATGCAACACAAGACGAATGCTGACTTCTCCTGTGTCGTAGCCAAATGACATTACATGAAAAAAGGGTTTTTTTCAGAGGGCGAAAAAAAACAAAAACTGCAAGCCAAGGAAATAACATACTGAGAAAGTGACAGTAAGAGGGGAAAAAAGTGAGGTACCAGAGACGCAAAGACCACAATAACATATGGCAAGAAAATTCTCAGATTTTGCCATTTTATGTGCGACTGGCAGCAATGTCTATAAATAATCTTTTTCAAAAAAAGGGGGAAAAAAAAAATAAAAAATAGTCTTTGACGGAGTCCACAGGTTGTGACTTTGTTATATAAAAAACGTCTCATGCGTTGGATTGTCACAGTAGAGTTGCTGGAAGTTGGTTTTCATGTGTAGTAGGCACTTTTCTTTTGTCAGTGCATAAAATGCAGCGATGGTGCCGGGTTGGAGGGTAGCACAGCCAAGGCATGGGTGAGCGATGATGGCCAATCTCCGAGCATCTACAGAGCCATAAAGCTTACAATGTATTCCAGAAGCTTTTGGCGGTTACACTGAGGTAGGAACGTGCTGCTTAGTTCTAGAATGTTGTCACGGTTTTGCTTGCAGGCCTGAAACACCTGCGAAGAAGGGGAGAGGCAGAGAGCCTATGAGTTACAAAAATACTTACATTTTTATTATAGCCGTTCTATGACAATAATAGGTCCCACCGACAAAGTCTTTATCTTCCTTCCTTTACAAAAGGACAGTGCCATCTTTGTTCAGGCATCATCCTTGGTAGCCAAATACAATGCATCCGCAAAGTATTCACAGCGCTTCACTTATTCCACATTTTGTTATGTTACAGTCTTATTCCAAAATGGATTAAATTTATTATTTTCTTCAAAATGCTACAAACAATACCCCATAATGACAACGTGAAAGAAGTTTGAAATTTTTGCAAATATGTTAAAAATTAAAAATAAATCCCATGTACATAAGTATTCATAGCCTTTGCTCAATGTTGAAGCACCTTTGTCACCAATTACAGCCTCATGTCTTTTTGAGTATGATGCTACAAGCTTGGCATACCTAATTTTTTGGGCAATTTCTACCATTCTTCTTTTCAGGATCTCTCAAGCTCCATCAGGTTGGAAGCATCAGTGCACAGCCATTTTTAGATCTCTCCAGAGATGTTCAATCAGGTTCAAGTCTGGGCCACTAAAGGACATTCACAGAGTTGTACCGTAGCCACTTCTTTGTTATCTTGGCTGTGTGCTTAGGGTGGTTGTCCTGTTTGAAGATGAATCTTCATTCCAGTCTGAGGTCCAGAGCGCTCTGGAGCAGGTTTTCATCAAGCATGTTTATGTTCATGGCTGCATTCATCTTTCCCTTGATCCTGATTAGTCTCACAGTTCCTGCTGCTGAAAAACATCCCCACAGCATGATGCTGCCACCACCATGCTTCACTGTAGGGATGGTATTGTGCAGGTGATCAGTGGTGCCTGGTTTCCTCCAGACATGACACTTGCCATTCAGGCCAAAAGGAGTTCAATCTCTGTTTCATCAGACCAGAGAATTTTGTTTCTCACGGTCTGAGATTCCTTCAGGTGCCGTTTGGCAAACTCCAGGCGGGCTGTCATGTGCCTTTTACTGAGCAGTGGCTTCCGTCTGGCCACTCTACCATATTAGTGGAGTGCTGCAGAGATGGTTGTTCTTCTGGAAGGTTCTCCTCTCTCCAAAGAGAAATGCCGGAGCTCTGTCAGAGTGACCATTGGCTCTTGGTCACCTCCCTAAGACCCCATTTACACCTGAGCACTTTGTAGCTTGAAGCCTGAAGCTACAAAACGCTGGGAAAAAAATCCATTATTCTCTATGGAGATGGTTCACATCTCCACTCCAAAATGCCTGAAGCCAGAAGCTCCAAAATGCCTGAAGCTCAAACAAGTTCTGGAACTTTTTTTTTAGGCAGATTTGGGCGTTTTTCTGCTTTTTACATTGGTGACCTTTTGACCTGTACAAAATCGTGGCAAAAACACGACAAAATAGCGGTAAAACCGCAGCAAAATCGTGCGACTTTCTGCCTGAAAATGGTACGCTCAGGTGTGAATGGGGCCTAAGGCCCTTCTCCCCAGATTGCTCAGTTTGGCTGGGCGGCCGGCTCTAGGAAGAGTCCTGGTGGTTCCAAACTTCTTCCATTTATGGATGATGGAGACCACTGTGCTCATTGGGACCTTCAATGCTGTAGAAATTTTTCTGTACCCTTCCCCAGATCTGTGCCCCGATACAATCCTGTCTCAGAGGTCTACAGACAATTCCTTGGACTTCATGGCTTGGTTTGTGCTCTGATATACACTGTTAACTGTGGAACCTTATATATAGATAAGTGTGTGCCTTTCCAAATCACGTCCAATCAAATGAATTTATCACAGGTGGACTCCAATCAAGTTGTAGAAACGTCTCAAGGATGATCAGTAGAAATAGGAGGCACCTGAGCTTAAATTTGAGTGTCATGGAACAGGCTGTGAATACTTATGTACATGCGATTTGTTTTGTTTTTTATTTTTAACAAATTTGCAAAGATTTCCTGTGGCAATCACATCCAGCCAGATTAAGTAGAATTGTTTTACGCAGACCTTGGACACACGGGGGACTTGCCTGCCCAGACTTTTATACATACTATCTGGCGCCTATGCTTGTTCATGCCCACAATTGTCTAATGTCTCAATAGTTCTAGACGCAGCTCACTTGGGTTCTTTCGAGACTCTTCGTAATGCCCTTTATAGAGGATGGAGAGCCTTCATACCCATCTTTAAATGCCAGCTATGAAAGTGGTTATCAAAGCCTGGTATATTACCGTAATTAAACCCAATCTCAAGCCTGTGGGTCCCCAGATACTCCACTATGGTTTAATCCAAATCTGCCAGCATTTCAATCCCTACCGGATCCCAGTCTACGGGCTGCTAAAGGAATCAAACTTTTAGCGGATATTTGTGATGGAAGTGCAATGATCACATTTGACAGGCTAAAAAACAAATTTAAACTCCCCAACTCTTTCTTCTTCAGGTTCCTGCAACTATGGCATGCCTATGAATCGCAGTTCAAGTCTCTTCTGATTCGTTTAGAGCAGGATGATTTAAAGGCTCTCCTGCGGAATGCAGATCTTACTAAACCATTATCCATGATATACAAGACATTATTGCCTTCTATTCAGGTGGTGGTCCTAATTGGACAGTGGCTGCGAATTGGTGTCCCTATGATGACAAGTCCTGGTGTATAGGAGGGAGAGAGTTTTTCCTTAGACATATTACTACTTCTGATGGATGTTGAATTGGGCAATGCATATTTAATGTTAGATGTTATGTATGTAAGTCATGTTTACTTTACACTTTCTAGCCTGGGGTATGCCCCAAGGCTATGTTTTGTACTAAATACATAATTTTCCAATAAAGAGAATTAAAAAAAAACAAAAATAAAATTAGTAAAAATTTTAAACAAACTTCTTTCACATTGTCATTATGGGGGATTGTTTGTAGAATTTTGAGAAAAGTAATAAATTCAATCCATTTTGATATAAGGATGTAACATAACAAAATGTGGAAGAAGTGAAGCGCTGTGAATTTCCGGATGCACTGTACGTCCTGGACTGGAGATGCCGGCTCAGAGATAACACAATCATGTAAAACCCGGATGCCTCTGTTCACAAAGGTCTGACACACAGCTCAACCCCTTGCTGCAGTCTCTTCTTTGTGACTTGCTACAAAGTTACAATGTACAGTCTTGATCACTGCAGGAGAGGAGACTGAGGAAATACTTCATGTCCACAACAGACTGATGGCATCATCTCAGTCTCGGACTAGGTGATGCTGGACACCCCCCCCCTCCCCACCAAGGAATGAGGCAGGCTTTGACTTGCTATGAGCCCCGGTGCACAAATGAGACAGGCCTGAAAGCCTGGTGGGGGTTCTAACCCTACGATTCACCCTCTGTATTTGTCCTGGTGACCACTGCTACCAGAAAAGAAAGAGATTGGAATTTCAAAGGTTTACTGCTGTCACCTGAGCAGGAAGTAAGGAGAAAGCTTCACATGGGGACACCTGTTCCACTGTGTGATACAACCACTCGCCGACCGCAATACGCAATTAGATCATCTTTGATCGCCTCTATGGCCTTGGAGGACCGGAGCATTGTCATGCGTCACTTCCGGTTCAGGGCAGAAGTAAACAATGTTTAGATTTAAAAGGTAAACGAGAGATTTGGGGTCTTTTTTACCCCTGATCTCTCCATAAAGAGGACCTGCCATCCTTATTTCTTTTACAAGGGATGTTTACATTAGTGATAAAAAAAAAAAACCTAAAAAAATTAAAGCGCCCCCATCCCTTCGTTCTCACGCACAGAAGCGAACGCATACATAAGTCGTGCCCGCATATGTAAACAGTGTTCGCACCACACATGTGAGTTATCGCCGCAAACTTTAGAGCGAGCGCAAAAAATTCTAGCGCAAGACCTCCTCTGTAACTCTAAACAGGTAACTTGTAAACATTTTTAAAGAGTCATCCATGGAGATTTTTAAACAGAGTTCCACCCAAAGGTGGAACTTCCGCTTTAAGCACTCCTCGTCCCCTTACATGCCACATTTGGCATGTCATTTTTTTGAGGGGGGGGTACCTAGTTTTGACAGATACCCAGCTCCCACTTCCTGCACTCATCGCCTCACTGCCTAGGTGACTCCTCCTCTCCCCCTCCCTCTCTGCAGTCTTCTGGGACACGTCACAGGTCTCAGAAGATTGCCTGGGCACTAAGAGAGCGCAGCATGACTTGTCACAGCCAGGTGCCCACGCTTGCAATGCTGGCGCTGCGGAGAGGCAGGGGAGAGGAGCGGGGGGAATGTTTTGTTTTTTTAGACTTCGTTAGTGTATTTTTTCCGCGAAAAAATAGTGTTTAAAAAAAAACGCTGTGCAAATACCATCTGACATATAAAAAAATTACAATAATCGCTTTTTTTTTCCCCCTAGGGTGTCTTCTAAAAATATATACACACATATATATATATATATATATATATATATATATATATATATATATATATATATATACACATACATACATATAAATAATGTTTGGGGGTTATGAGTAATTTTCTAGCAAAAATAACTGATTTAAAATAAAAGTGCCAGAAAAGGTCTGGTCTTCAAATAGATAAGGACATCTCTTTCACGTTGGAGAAATTTTCTTCTCACATCCTGTTGTATATTCAGGACAGGATTTGAAGGAGAATCTCCCCAATGAGACACAGACTTCCCCACAAAAAGGGGGTTTATCTCTTCCCTACTTTCACTTGAATGCACTAAAAGATTTTGAATTTACATGCATGTATATTAGAGCTGCACAATTAATCGTTAAAAAATTGTGATCTCGATTCAACCCCCCTGATATCTCTATTGCAGAGTCTGGCAATTATTTCATAAAACAAGTGGAGAGACTTATCTGCTCACTCAGCTGTCAAAAGAAAACATCTGGGAAGTCTGCCAAGTTTTTAACATGAAATATTGTAACTAACTCTTCCTTCTTAGATCAAAGGGATAAACTTCTGTATATAAAGAAAAAAATCCAGGCAGTCTGCCAAGCTTTTAACAACTTGTAAATGCAGGAAGTTTAACCATTTAAAGTCTAAATGTTTTTCTGAGTCTTGTTTCTTAAGTTAAAATCAATATTTTTTGCCAGAAAATTTTTTGAAACCCCCAAACATTATATATATTTTAGCAGAGACCCTAAGGAATAAAATGTCAATTGCTGCAATATTTTATGTCACACTGTATTTGCCCTTCGGTCTTTCAAACGTAATTTTTCTGGGGAAAAATACACTTCAATGAATTAAAAAAAAAAAAAAAAAATCTAAACAGTAAAGTTAGCCCAATTTTTTTGTTTTAATATGAAAGATGATGTTACGCCGTGAGAATCGTGAGAGAATAGTGATCTATCTTCTAAGCAAAAAAATTGTGATTCTCATTTTAGCCAGAATCATGCAGCTCTAATGTATATACAAATGGATTCTATGCTTCACAGACAATGCCACCCCCAGGTAGGTTTGTTACAGATGCCTGCATTGCCTGAGGTCTTAATCCTACGACTGAAGCTGAATAAAGATCTGAAATAAAACAAGAGAAGATACAAATGCAGAAATCTGCCGCTCCGGCCCATCACAGTGTGATTGCAGCTTTCAAAGCTCTCCAGTTCCGCTCATACGGGGAGGCGCTGCTTTCATTCTGCACTACCCTGCCTTGTTTTCCTGTGGTGTACATACAGCACTCAGCCCTGGCCCAATACACACCAAATCACCGGGGTATGAGAACGTACAAGGGCTTCCGCTCTTGGATGGCAAGACATACATCTCTTTTAAGATTTGAAAAAAAAAAAAAAAAATAGAACACACAAAACAGCAGCAGAACGCTGTTCAAAGGAATTGGATTTACAAAGAACAGGCCGCCAGCGTACAATGGACCAGCCCGCCCGATGGCTACAAATGGACAACAGCTGGAAATTCTCTAATTGAAGTGAAATGGAGAGCGACTATAAAGGAGAATTCCCCTAAGATATGTTTGTATGTAAAATGGACACAAAGACAACAGAAGTACAAGAGCCCGACAAGACTACAAGCTTTTCCCAAAGGGGATAGGGACAGCTAAATGGGAAGACAGGAAAAAGGGAGAGAAAGAGAGAGGAAGAAAAAAAAAAAAAGAGGAAGAGAAAGAAAGTGAGAGAAAGAAAAAAGATAGAAAGAGACAAAAAGGGCTAGAGAAAGACAGGGGGAAAAAAATGAAAATGAAAGAAGGGGACAGGAAAAAAAAACCGAAAGAGCAGGAAAGACAGAAAGTGGGAAAGAGAAAGAAGGAAAGGAAAGAGAAAGAAAAGAAAAGAAAAGAAGGAAAGAAAGAAAGTGGTAAAGGGAAAGAAGGAAAGGAAAGAGAAAGAAGGAAAGGAAAGAGAAGGAAAAGAAGGAAAGAAAGGAAAAAAGGAGGAAGGAGAGAAAGAAAGAGAAAAAAAGGAGGAAGGAAAGAAAGGAAGAAAGAAAAAAAAGGAGGAAGGAAGGAAGGGAAGAAAGAAAAAAAAGGAGGAAGGAAGGAAGGGAAGAAAGAAAAAAAAGGAGGAAGGAAGGGAGGAAGGAAAAAAAAAGGAGGAAGGAAGGAAGGGAGGAAGGAAGGAAGGAAGGAAGGAAGGAAGGAAGGAAGGAAGGAAGGAAGGAAGGAAGGAAGGAAGGAAGGAAGGAAGGAAGGAAGGAAAAGAATGAGAGAAAGAAAAAAAGGAGGAAGGAAGTGAGAAAGAGAGAAAGAGAGAAAGAGAGAAAGAAAGAAAGAAAGAAAGAAAGAAAGAAAGAAAGAAAGAAAGAAAGAAAGAAAGAAAGAAAGAAAGAAAGAAAGAAAGAAAGAAAAAACAAGGGATAGAAATGGACTTGCTTCGGCAATGCTTTTATAAAATAAAACTCACCCCCAGGTCCACAAAGGTTTTCACAGCATTTCTTGCCAGACAAAAGGTGGCGCTCTCAGCTGCAAGGGAGAAAACCAAGACAAAGTATAAGGAAAGATCTGTGTATGATGGATTTAGCTTCACCTAGCATAGGAATTATCATTGAACACCCATCAGACTACTCCCATGCGGGAAAATTATAAACAGTTCATTGAAGGACACAGCTCTACTCACTCTTGAGCATAGGGTTATATTGCCACCTACAGTAGTAGGACACTAGGCAGAAAAAGAAGACAGCACCTCCTATGGACAGTCCAAGCTGGTATAAAACCCCCTCTCTGCTATAGGCAAGCCAGTTAGCTACAAAGCAGTGACAGAATAATAAACTGCAATAGAGAGGTGGGTGCTGTGTCCGTCAATGTACTCAGCTCACTGTTGTCACCATCAGGAAACCCACCCTGAGAAATGCCATGCAGCCATCGCGGGAGTGTATGTACAGTGAGGGAAAAAAGTATTTGATCCCCTGCTGATTTTGTATGTTTGCCCACTGACAAATAATTTTAATGGTAGGTTTATTTTAACAGTGAAAGACAGAACTACAAAAAAAAAAAAACGCATTTCAAAAAAGTTATACATTGATTTGCATTTTAATGAGTGAAATAAGTATTTGACCTCTTCGCAAAACCCTTGTTGGCAATCACAGAGGTAAGATGTTTCTTGTAGCTGGCCACTGGGTTTGTACACATCTCAGGAGAGATTTTGTCCCACTTCTCTTTGCAGATCCTCTCATTAAGGTTTCAAGCTCCCTACACATATTTTATATGGAATTAAGGTCTGGAGACTGGCTAGGCCACTCCAGGACCTAAATGTGCTTCTTTTTGAGTCACTCATTTGTTGCCTTGGTCGTGTGTTTTGGGTCATTGTCATGCTGGAATACCCATCCACGACCCATTTTCAATGCCCTGACTAAGGGAAGGAGGTTCTCACCCAAGATTTGACGGTACATGGCCCTATCCATCTTCCCTTTGAAGCGATGAAGTTGTCCTGTCCCCTTAGCAGAAAAACACCCCCAAAGGATGTTTCCACCTCCATGTTTGATGGTGGGGATGGTGTTCTTGGGGTCATAGGGAGCATTCCTCCTCCTCCAAACACGGCAAGTAGAGTTGATGCCAAAGAGCTTGATTTTGGTGTCATCTGACCACAACACTTTCACCAAGTTCTCCTCTGAATTATTCAAATGTTCGTTAGCAAACTTCAGGTTGTGCTTTCTTAAGCAGGGGGACCTTGCGGGCGCTGCAGGATTTCAGTTCTTCACGACGTAGTGTGTTACCAATTGTTTTCTTGGTGACTATGGTCCCAGCTGCCTTGAGATCATTGACAAGATTTTCCTGTGTAGTTCTGGGCTGATTCCTCACCGTTCTCATGATCACTGAAACTCCACAAGGTGAGACCTTGCTTAGAGCCCCAGACCGATGGAGAATGACAGTTATTTTGTGTCTCTTCCATTTGCGAATAATCGCACCAACATCGTCACCCTCTCCCCAAGCTTCTTGCAGATGGGCTTGTAGCCCATTCCAGCCTTGTGTAGGTCTACAATTTTGTCCACTAAATCCTTGGACAGCTCTTTGGTTTTGGCCATGGTGGAGAGATTGGAATCTGATTGATTCTGTGGACAGGTGTCTTTTATACAGGTAACAAGCTGAGATTAGGAGAACTCCCTTTAAGAGAGTGCTTCTAATCTCAGCTGGAAAGCTGTATAGAAGACATCTGGAAGCCAGAAATCTTACGGATTGATAGGGGATCAAATACTTATTTCACTCATTAAAATGCAAATCAAGTTATAACTTTTTTGAATAACGTTTTTCTGGATATTTTTGTTGTTATTCTGTCTCTCACTGTTAAAAAAAACCTACCATTACAATTATAGACTGATCATTTCTCCCTCGCCCCGTCATGTACAAAATCAGCAGGGGATCAAATACCCTTTTCCCTCACTGTAGACAGGAAATGGCTAAAAATAGGCTGCAGGAGATCAACAGCCTATGTGGCTGTGTGAAAGTGGTGGGACATTAGAATGTAAGCGTCTCTGGTGCAAAGGCTGATGTGACTGGCTCAGTGTTCTCTGTACAGTACCATGGAATATGTCAGGGCTATGTAAAGGTTTTAATGGTTCAATGTCCTGTGCAAAGGTCTGCCAATAAATGGTCAATGCTACACATAAAGTCAAACAAAGAACATTGTCTCCAAAACACTGCAGTCCACTCCAGAGACAAGTAGAACAATTTTACAATGTCACTCAGTAAAGCGGACTAGCTGGAGGACTCTATCAGTGTACAGACAGCTATATAACAAGACGTCTCTGAGCAGGCTCAGGGGAATAGAACTAAGAGCCTTATGTAAAACTCCACAGCCCGTTATCAGAACTACAACATTGCCATCCACTGGGCACTCCTACTACTGCAATTTACCTCCTCTGTTCCAAAAAAGTGCATGTCTCTCTAATCTATGTAACGCAAGGCTGCCTTGCTTAAAATATAGAACAGCCAGCATTAAAAAATGTGGAAGTTACAGGGAAAAATACTTTCAAGGTTACATTTCAAAAATATAATATCTGTAAAGACTCAAAAACAAATTCGCTTACAGGTCAATACTTACACCGTGCTAATTATCACCAAAGCATATATGCAAGAGCAGAGCAAAGGGGCTATTGATTTCTACCCAGTTCAGCCCTCTTTAGATATAACCCACTACAGTGAAGGGGCAGCCACATACAACAGTGGATCATTTCTATTTCTGCAGAGGTGCTTAGCATTATATGGCATCAGAAGCCTGGACAATATCACAGGAGTTGTAGATGTATTCATTAAGAATAAGGGGATTATCTTATATAAAATGCTTATATGTAATTGTTTGAAACTCTGAGATTTTACATTTTCTAATAGTAGAACCCCATTTGAATTATAAAGTTATTCGGTGACAATATCTTTGCACTTGAGAAAAGGCGGGGCAAGGGCGACAAGACAGGGCAAGGCAAGGCAAGGGCAACAAGACAGGGCAAGGCAAGGCAAGGGCGACAAGACAGGGCAAGGCAAGGCAAGGGCGACAAGACAGGGCAGGGTAAGGGAGAGAAAACAAGCCAAGGCGTGAGCGAGAGAAGGCGAAGAAGAGAAGACGAGGAGACATGGGAGGGGAGAGGAGACGAGGGAGGCCAGGGGAGAAAAGATGATACGATACGAGGGAGAGGAGGCCAGGGGAGAGAAGACAATACAAGGGAGGAGGAAGTCAGGGGAGAGAAGACGAGACGAGGGAGAAGAGGCCAGGGGAGAGAAGACGAGATGAGGGAGAAAAGACGAGACGAGGAAGAAGAGGCCAGGGGAAAGAAGACGAGACGAGGGAGAAGAGGCCAGGGGAAAGAAGACGAGACGAGGGAGAAGAGGCCAGGGGAGAGAAGACGAGACAAGGGAGAAGAGGCCAGGGGAGAGAAGACGAGACAAGGGAGAAGAGGCCAGGGGAGAGAAGACGAGACGAAGAAGAAGAGACAATGGCGAGGGAGAGGAGACGATGGCGAGGGAGAGGAGATGATGGCGAGGGAGAGGGGATGATGGCGAGGGAGAGGAGATGATGGCGAGGGAGAGGAGATGATGGCGAGGGAGAGGAGATGATGGCGAGGGAGAGCAGACAGGGCAAGGGAGAGGAGACAAGGGAGGAGAGAGGAGATGAGGGAGAGGAGACGATGAAGGGGAGACGAGACGATGAAGGGGAGACGAGATGATGAAGGGGAGACGAGACGATGCGATACAAGGGAGAGAAGATGATACGAGGGAGAGGAGGCGAAGAAGAGAAGATGAGGCAAGACAAGTAAGAGGAGAAAAGGGAGAGGAGGCCAGGGGAGACAAGGGAGGGGAGAGGAGATGATGAAGGGTAGATGAGAAGATACTATACAATACGAGGGAGAGGAGGCCAAGGGAGAGAAGACAATACGAGGGAGAGGAGGCCAGGGGAGAGAAGACAAGATGAAGGAGAGGAGGCCAGGGGAGAGAAGACAAGATGAAGGAGAGGAGACCAGGGGAGAGAAGACAAGATGAAGGAGAGGAGGCCAGGGGAGAGAAGACGAGACGAGGGAGAGGAGACGAGGGGAGAGAAGACGAGACCAGGGGAGAGAAGACGAGACGAGGGAGAGGAGGCCAGGGGAGAGAAGACGAGACGAGGGAGAGGAGGCCAGGGGAGAGAAGACGAGACGAGGGAGAGAAGGCAGGAGGCCAGGGGAGAGAAAACGAGGGAGAATAGGCCAGGGGAGAAAGGACGAGATGAGGGAGAAGAGGCCAGGGGAGAGAAGACGAGATGAGGGAGAAGAGGCCAGGGGAGAGAAGACGAGATGAGGGAGAAGAGGCCAGGGGAGAGAAGACGAGGGAGAAGAGGCCAGGGGAGAGGAGACGATGGCAAGGGAGAGGAGACGATGGCAAGGGAGAGGAGACGATGGCAAGGGAGAGGAGACGATGGCAAGGGAGAGGAGACGATGGCAAGGGAGAGGAGACGATGGCAAGGGAGAGGAGACGATGGCAAGGGAGAGGAGACGATGGCAAGGGAGAGGAGGCGATGGCAAGGGAGAGGAGGCGATGGCAAGGGAGAGGAGGCGATGGCAAGGGAGAGGAGGCGATGGCAAGGGAGAGGAGACGATGGCAAGGGAGAGGAGACCAGAGAAGAGAAGACGATACGAGGGAGAGGAGGCGAAGAAGAGAAGACGAGGAAAAACTTGGGAGAGGAGACAAGGTAGGGGAGACGAGGGAGAGGAGGCCAGGGGAGACGAGGGAGAGGAGGCCAGGGGAGACGAGGGAGAGAATGTCAAGGGAGACGAGGGAGAGGAGGCCAGGGGAGACGAGGGAGGGGGGATGAGGGAGAGGAGACGAGGGAGAGGAGACGAGGGAGAGGAGACGAGGGAGAGGAGACGAGGGAGAGGAGACGAGGGAGAGGAGACGAGGGAGAGGAGACGAGGGAGAGGAGACGAGGGAGAGGAGACGAGGGAGAGGAGACGAGGGAGGGGAGACGAGGGAGGGGAGAGGAGAGGAGACGAGGGAGGGGAGAGGAGAGGAGACGAGGGAGGGGAGAGGAGAGGAGACGAGGGAGAGGAGAAGAGACGAGGGAGGGGAGAGGAGACGAGGGAGGGGAGAGGAGACGAGGGAGGGGAGAGGAGACGAGGGAGGGGAGAGGAGACGATACGATGAAGGTGAGACGAGACAATGAAGGTGAGACGAGACGAAACGAAACGAGGGAGAGGAGGCCAGGGGAGAGAAGATCAGATGAGGGAGAGGAGACGGGGCAAGGGAGAGGAAATGAAGCAGAGGAGAGAAGACGAGACGAGGGAGAAGAGGCCAGGGGAGAGGAGACGGGGCAATGAGATGGGGCAAGGGAGAGGAGACGATGGAGAGGGGGAGGAGACGATGGTGAGGGGGAGGAGACGATGGTAAGGGGGAGGAGACGATGGTAAGGGAGAGGAGACGATGGTAAGGGGGAGGGGAGACGATGGTAAGGGGGAGGGGAGACGGGGCGAGGGGAGACGGGGCGAGGGGAGACGGGGCGAGGGAGAGGAGGGGAGACAAGATGGGGCAAAGGAAGAGAGGACGGGACGGGCTAGGGGGAGGAGATGGGGCAAGGGAAAGGAGAGGAGAAGGGACGGGGCGAGGGAGAGGAGACGGGACAAGGCAGGGCGAGGGAGAGGAGACGGGACAGGGCGAGGGAGAGGATACAAGGCAGGGCGAGGAAGAGCAGACGGGCCGAGGAAGAGGAAGGGAGAGGAGACGGGCCGAGGGAGAGGAAGGGAGAGGAGTCGGGCCGAGGGAGAGGAGTCGGGCCAAGGGAGAGGAAGGGAAAGGAGACGGGCCGAGGGAGAGGAAGGAAAGGAGATGGGCCGAGGGAGAGGAAGGAAAGGAGACGGGCCGAGGGAGAGGAAGGGAAAGGAGACGGGCCGAGGGAGGAGAGATGGGATGGGGCGAGCGAGGGAGGGGAGACGGGCCGAGGTGGGCGGGGGAGGGGAGACGGGGCAAGCGAGAGGAAATGAGGCAGAGGAGAGAAGACGAGACGAGGGAGAAGAGGCCAGGGGAGAGGAGACGGGGCAATGAGATGGGGCAAGGGAGAGGAGACGATGGAGAGGGAGAGGAGACAATGGTGAGGGGGAGGAGACGATGGTAAGGGGGAGGAGACGATGGCGAGGGAGGGGAGACGGGGCGAGGAAGAGGAGAGGAGGGGAGACAAGATGGGGCAAAGGAAGAGAGGACGGGACGGGCTAGGGGGAGGAGATGGGGCGAGGGAAAGGAGAGGAGAAGGGACGGGGCGAGGGAGAGGAGACGGGACAAGGCAGGGCGAGGGAGAGGAGACGGGACAGGGCGAGGGAGAGGATACAAGGCAGGGAGAGGAAGAGCAGACGGGCCGAGGAAGAGGAAGGGAGAGGAGACGGGCCGAGGGAGAGGAAGGGAGAGGAGACGGGCCGAGGGAGAGGAAGGGAGAGGAGTCGGGCCGAGGGAGAGGAAGGGAGAGGAGTCGGGCCGAGGGAGAGGAAGGGAGAGGAGTCGGGCCGAGGGAGAGGAAGGGAGAGGAGTCGGGCCGAGGGAGAGGAAGGGAGAGGAGTCGGGCCGAGGGAGAGGAAGGGAGAGGAGTCGGGCCGAGGGAGAGGAAGGGAAAGGAGACGGGCCGAGGGAGAGGAAGGAAAGGAGACGGGCCGAGGGAGGAGAGATGGGATGGGGCGAGCGAGGGGAGACAGGCGGGCGAGAGAGGGGAGACGGGATGGGGCGGGCGAGGGTGGGGAGACGGGATGGGGCGGGCGAGGGTGGGGAGACGGGATGGGGCGGGCGAGGGTGGGGAGACGGGATGGGGCGGGCGAGGGTGGGGAGACGGGATGGGGCGGGCGAGGGTGGGGAGACGGGATGGGGCGGGCGAGGGTGGGGAGACGGGATGGGGCGGGCGAGGGTGGGGAGACGGGATGGGGCGGGCGAGGGTGGGGAGACGGGATGGGGCGGGCGAGGGTGGGGAGACGGGATGGGGCGGGCGAGGGTGGGGAGACGGGATGGGGCGGGCGAGGGTGGGGAGACGGGATGGGGCGGGCGAGGGAGGGGAGACGGGATGGGGCGGGCGAGGGAGGGGAGACGGGATGGGGCGGGCGAGGGAGAGAAGATGGGGACAGGCGGGGAGACGGGACGGGGTAGGCAAGAGGAGACGGGACTGGAGAAAGGGGGATGGGACGGGCGAGAGGAGAAAGGGTGGGGCGGGAGAAAGGGTGGGTGGGACGGGCGAGAGGAGAGGAGAAGGGACGGGGTGGGGCGGACGAGAGGAGACGGGACGGGGTGGGACGGACGAGAGGAGACGGGGCGGGGTGGGACGGACGAGAGGAGACGGGGCGGGGTGGGGCGGACGAGAGGAGACGGGGCGGGGTGGGGCGGACGAGAGGAGACGGGGCGGGGTGGGGCAGACGAGAGGAGACGGGGCGGGGTGGGGCAGACGAGAGGAGACGGGGCGAGGAAGAGGGGAGAGGAGGAGACGGGGCGAGGAAGAGGGGAGAGGAGGAGACGGGGCGAGGAAGAGGGGAGAGGAGGAGACGGGGCGAGGAAGAGGGGAGAGGAGGAGACGGGCGAGGAAGAGGGGAGAGGAGGAGACGGGCGAGGAAGAGGGGAGAGGAGGAGACGGGCGAGGAAGAGGGGAGAGGAGGAGACGGGGCGAGGAAGAGGGGCGAGGAAGAGGGGAGAGGAGGAGACGGGGCGAGGAAGAGGGGAGAGGAGGAGACGGGGCGAGGAAGAGGGGAGAGGAGGAGACGGGGCGAGGAAGAGGGGAGAGGAGGAGACGGGGCGAGGAAGAGGGGAGAGGAGGAGACGGGGCGAGGAAGAGGGGAGAGGAGGAGACGGGGCGAGGAAGAGGGGAGAGGAGGAGACGGGGCGAGGAAGAGGGGAGAGGAGGAGACGGGGCGAGGAAGAGGGGAGAGGAGGAGACGGGGCGAGGAAGAGGGGAGAGGAGGAGACGGGGCGAGGAAGAGGGGAGAGGAGGAGACGGGGCGAGGGGAGAGGAGGAGACGGGGCGAGGAGGAGACGGGGCGAGGAAGAGGGGAGAGGAGGAGACGGGGAGAGGAGGAGACGGGGCGAGGAAGAGGGGAGAGGAGGAGACGGGGCGAGGAAGAGGGGAGAGGAGGAGACGGGGCGAAGAAGAGGGGAGAGGAGGAGACGGGGCGAAGAAGAGGGGAGAGGAGGAGACGGGGCGAGGAAGAGGGGAGAGGAGGAGACGGGGCGAGGAAGAGTGGAGAGGAGGAGACGGGGCGAGGAAGAGGGGAGAGGAAGAGGGGAGAGGAGGAGACGGGGCGAGGAAGAGGGGAGAGGAGGAGACGGGGCAAGGAAGAGGGGAGAGGAGGAGACGGGGCGAGGAAGAGGGGAGAGGAGGAGACGGGGCGAGGAAGAGGGAAGAGGAGGAAACGGGGCGAGGAAGAGTGAAGAGGAGGAGACGGGGCGAGGAAGAGGGGAGAGGAGGAGACGGGGCGAGAAAGAGGGGAGAGGAGGCAAGGAGAGGGAGAGGAGGCAAGGCAAGGAGAGGGAGCGGGGGCAAGGAAGAGGGGAGAGGAGGCAAGGCAAGGACAGGGAGAGGAGGCAAGGCAAGGAGAGGGAGAGGAGGCAAGGCAAGGAGAGGGAGCGGGGGCAAGGAAGAGGGGAGAGGAGGCAAGGCAAGGAGAGGGAGAGGAGGCAGGGCAATAAGAGGGAGCGGGGGCAAGGCAAAGGGAGAGAGGGATAGGCAATAAGGAAGAAGGCAAGTCAAGGTAACAGCATGAAGGCAAGGTGATGGAGAGAAAACAAGCCAAAGCGAGAAAGAGAAGACAAACAGAGAAGGCAAGGGAAAGAGAAAAGGCAAGGGAAAGAGAAAAGGTAAAGGGAGAGGAGAATAGACAAAGTAGGCAAGGGAGAGATTCTACACCTCAGCTAATCCTGTGCACCAAGCACATCCACTATATTTTGTTATAAGTACATGCCCCTCTAATATTAGTCACTTGGAATTGTTCTGTTCCTGTGCCCAAACCTAGCACTGCAGGCATGCCGAGGAGAGGAGGCTACTAACTTTTTCATACGTGACTGTTGGATTCATTGAGATCCCATAAACAAATGTTCCACTGAAACAGTGATTGTCCTGAAGCTTCACAGGGGTTAAATTAAGTGGTCAACTTAGAAACAAATATTGCTTTAAGAAGCAGTCAGTAAAACCTTAGGATGTAACAAGCAAATCGAAAGACGCAATTAAAAAAAATAAGACTCGGGTAAAATAAAGCAACCAAAAGCATTTATGGCTTATTCTCCTGCAGCCCTGACACAGCAAATCAATTGGAAAAGAGAAAGACAGAACACGCCAAGGAATTCAGGAAAAAGAAAAAAAAACGTCTGGAAAGCATTATTTGGAGTTGAAGTGCATTTTAGAAAATCTGCACATTTTTACAGTGTTCTTAATGCTTCTAATACTAAAATTCAAC
This sequence comes from Lithobates clamitans, assembly GCA_037952925.1. Classification (NCBI taxonomy): domain Eukaryota; kingdom Metazoa; phylum Chordata; class Amphibia; order Anura; family Ranidae; genus Lithobates; species Lithobates clamitans. The sequence goes on from JBBGZY010000385.1 coordinate 2,072,294, forward strand.
TTTTCTCTATATCAGTACTGCAGATGTCCACCAGCATATTTTGTTCTCATCTACATGCACCCGCTCAGCATCAGCTGCAAATCATAGCTCTAGACTGCCTTTTAGATAGTGACAATGGTGAAAGATGCCTGAGCAATCAGTGCCAGCAAGGGCCGCTTGTGGTCTCTGCAAGGGGAGCATGTATAAGGGTGACAACGCAGGAGCACAAATGGAAGTCAGGGATAGTGTTGTCACCCTATAATAGGAAGTGAAAGATGCAAATTAGAAAAGACATTAAAATGTTTAAAGCTTCTATTAAAGGTTAGTTACACAGTTATCTACATAGTTGGTTAAGGTTGAATAAAGACACCTATCCATTCAGTTCAACCTGTGTAGGTGTGTGTATGCATTTATGTCTCTACCCCTTCCCATATGTCTGTATATTGTGTTCGCCAAGATGCCCATCTAAAAGTTTGAAATTATCAACACTTCCTGCTAACATCACAGATTGTGGAAGGGAGTTCCACATCCTTACCGCTCTAACAGTAAAGAACCTCCTACGAAGTGTAAGGTATTTTTTCTTTTTCACAAATATAGGAAGTTTAAGGTTAAACTGCTTCTCGACCAACTTCACTGAGTGGCCAAATGTCCTTTTGAGAGACCCAAGACTGAACAGTTCCCTAGAATCACCATTTAGATATTTATATATTGCGATCATTGAGTTGGTGATATGAGTATATAACTACTTTTTTGCTGGAGCTCTCCATGGTAAAAATGTAAAGTGAGGATTGATCGGTAAATGTGACTCACAATATACAGCGACTCTTCTCTCCGTCCTGGCTAGAAGGTACTTCTGCAGATTCTGGATGAATTCCCTCTCTGAAACACGACCGCTGAAACCATAGATGTAGGAGGCAGCGGAGCTGTAAGCCTCAAGGATGGGACCGAGGAGTCTCTGCAGGAAGGACAGGAACTGCTGATGCTTCTGTGATGGACTGACCTAGAACAGGAAAGGACAGTTTGTGAGCCTTATCACCATGGTAGAGGTACAGAGTGGTGAAGACACCTTATTAATGAGTCATGTGACTGTAGATCCCAACACCTACATACATGAGCATATTCATGAGTCACGTGACTAGAGTCGCGCCTGATGCAGAAGATCCCAACACATACATACACTCACTGGCCACTTCATTAGGTACACCTGTTCAATTGCTTGGTAACACAAATTTCTATTCAACCAATCACATAGAAGCGATAATTAAAAGTGACAGGTGCGCTAATCTATAAGAATATACATAGTGTAAAAATACATTACAAAAATTTAAGGGCATAAAGTCCACTCCTATAAAGACAAGTGAATGAAAATTAATTAAAAAAAATGCTAAAATGACTCAAAGTGAAAAATATACCATTCAGTGCATAAAAAAAATGTGCATAAAAAAAATGTCCAACTGGCAGACCCTTATACAAAAGGGAACTGAGTGAACCAAGTATGTGAAAACTTCAGTGCTCTTCAAGGGAATTGGGTGAACCACATATAAGGAAACTTCAGTACTCTTCAAAACACAAAGACTTTCTGAGCATATTTAAAATTAAAAAAGAATATTTTTTTGGAAAGAGGTTTTTTTTTTTTAATTTAATTTATTTTTTGGTAATTTTTTTTTTTTTCTCTCTATAAACACTCCTGAATGAATGAATTAATGATTTGTAAAGCGCTGCAAATGCGAACTGAATCGCCTCAAGGCGCTAGATGCGTTCTCCGTTGTCAGCTTCTTAGAAGAGGAAGGTCTTGAGTTTCTTCCTGAAGGCCTGATGGTTTTCTTCTTCCATGCGGTTGTAAGTCGGAAGAGCATTCCATAGCCGAGGTCCTTGGACTGCGAATCTTCGTTCTCCCTTTGCTTTGTAGCAGTATTTGGGAATGATGAGGAGGTTTTGGTTAGCTGATCGAAGATTGCGATTGGGTGAGTAGTGTTTTTTTTTCTCTCGAAGATATAGAGGAGCGTTTTCTGGTATGCATTTGTGGGTGAGGCAGAGGGTCTTGAATGTGATCCGATTCTTTACGGTTAGCCAGTGTAGGCTCCTCAGGGATGGGGAAATGGATTCCCAAGGTTTTTTTTCCTGTTAACAGTCTTGCCACCGTGTTTTGGGTGAGTTGCAAGCGCTCAAGCTGATATTGGGGTATTCCTACGTAGAGCGAGTTTGCGTAGTCGAGTCAGGAATTGATGATTCTTCCAACTACTGCTGCTTTGTCCTCTTCTGGGATGAAGGGGATGAGTCTACGTAGCAGGCGGAGGAGATGGTGAGATCCGCTGACTACTCATCCATTGTCATTTCTGAGTCAAAGATGACTCCAAGACTCTTGGCTTTGGTGCTTGGAGAGATGGTCTGTCCGAAGACGGTACGAGGTGTCCATGGAGTCTTAGTTTTGGGATTTTTGTTAGTGTGTAGGAGAAGAAGTTCTGTTTTTGAACTGTTGAGTTTGAGGGAGCTAATGGTCATCCAGTCATCTACCAAAGTGAGGCATTTCTGTAATTGCTGCTGATGGTCTTTTTGTCCGGTGATGCGGAGGTAGAGTTGGGTGTCATCAGCGTATGAGTGGAAGCAGAGGTCAGTTTTTCTGATCATATTGAGGAATGGGCGGATGTAGATGTTGAATAGCACTGGTGACAAGGGTGAGCCCTGAGGGACTCCAGAGGAGATTGCCCGGGTACTCCTAATACCAAGTATTGATTACATTTTGGTGGCATAGCATATTTTTATTCTTATTTAGAATTTCTTACATGTCTCATCTAGGTGACACCAAAAGGATGTATAGCTCAATCAACTTCCGGTGTCACTCACATCCATTTGTATTTATATGCTATTAGCAGACATCTTGGGTGAGTCTCCTCTCCCAGCTGAAGCCTATTACGGAGAAACTAGTCGGGTGGAGCCCATTGTGAGAAACGTTGAACCGTTTAGGCTGGCTGGTGCAAACCACCGCTCTGTTTTTTATGTACATTTATTTTTGCTGATGTTGGCTGCCTTGATGTAAGTTTTTAGTGTGCTGTTTTAACCACTTGCCGACCGGCTCACGCCGCTATACGTCAGCAGAATGGCACGGCTGGGCAGATCAACGTACAGGTACGTTGCCCTTTAAGACGCGGCATTGTGGGGGCACGCTCGTGCACGCCCGCCGCAAGCTCCGTGAGTCTGTCAGCGGGGATACCCGCGATCGTCACACGGAGAGGAAGAATGGGGAAATGCTAATGTAAACAAGCATTTCCCCCATTCTTCCTAGTGACAGGAAACTGATCACAGCTCCCTGTGATCGAGAGCGGTGATCAGTGTCGTGTCACGCGTAGCCCATCCCCCCACCCCCCCCACAGTTAGAACACATCCCTAGGACACACTTAACCCCTTCCCCGCACCCTACTGGTTAACCCCTTCACTGCCAGTCACATTTTCACAGTAATTAGTGCATTTGTAATCGCACTGATTGCTATATAAATGTGAATGGTCCCAAAATGGCGCCAAAAGTGTCCGCCATAATGTCGCAGTCAGGATAAAAATCGCTGATCGCCGCCATTACTAGTAAAAAAAAAAAAAATAATAATAAAAATGCCATTAAACTATCCCCTATTTTGTAGACGCTATAACTTTTGCGCAAACCAATCAATAAATGCTTATTGCGTTTTTTTTTTACCAAAAATATGTAGAATACGTATCGGCCTAAACTGAGGAAAAAAAATGTTTTTTTATATATTTTTGGGGGATATTTATTATAGCAAAAAGTAAAAAATATTGCTTTTTTTTTTTCAAAATTGTCGCTCTTTTTTTGTTTATAGCGTAAAAAATAAAGACGGCAGAGGTGATCAAATACCACCAAAAAAAGAAAGCTCTATTTCTGGGAAAAAAAGGACGTCGCACGACCGCGCAATTGTCCCTTAAAGCGACGCAGTGCCGAATGGCAAAAAGTGCTCTGGTCTTTGGGCAGCCAAATGGTCCGGGGCTGAAGTGGTTAATAAACCCTTTTTGTTGAAACATATTGCACTACAAGGATATCCTCTTCTTCCCTTATACTCTGGAATTTATCTTTGAGCTCTCAGATTGGATATCAGCTCTTCCAAAATACCGCGATTCCCGTGTCCATTGAAAAACCGGGTCCACTTTTACAGCTTAAGGTGTTGGGGCCTGATGGGATGATTGTCCAATGTCTGATTCCGCCGCTATCTGGAATTTGGTTCGTTTTTACAGCCCAGTCCGTTGGAGCATGGTGGGATTATTATCCAATGCCTGGAACTACTGCTATCTGGGAAGAAGTGAATCTATGTGGTGATATTAAAGTGGTGTTCCGGCTGAAATTATACTTTTTAAATAAAAATACCCCTATAATACACAAGCTTAATGTATTCTAGTAAAGTTAGTCTGTAAACTAAGGTCTGTTTTGTTAGTTTATAGCAGTAGTTTGTTATTTTATAAACTTACAGCAGGCCGTGGCCATCTTAAGTGTGGGCATCTGAAGCCAGACTGTATTTCTTCCTGGATCTCAACCTTGCAGATCTCACACATGCTCAGTGCAGCACAAGCAGTGTAATAGGTTTCAGGTCAGGTTTTCATAGCAACGGCAGTGTCAGAGGAAGTTGCCTCCCCTTCCCAGAAGGCATTGCAAACAGGAAATGATGCGATGGGCCACGGCCAGGGAGGAGGAAGTGAAAAATGAATACAGCAGATATACAGTAGCTGCTGAGAAAAAAAATGTAAAAATATCCAATTCGTTTACAGTGCAGTTTAGTGAGGGATGATGAAGAGTTGTAAAAGTGGGTGGAACTCCACTTTAAAGTCTTTGTGTTTTGAAGAACACTGAAGTTTCCTTATATTTGGTTCACCCAATTTCCTTGAAGAACACTGAAGTTTTCACATACTTGGTTCACTCCGTTCCCTTTATTTTTATACCCTTGTTTTTAAAGGAGTGGACTTTATGCCCTTAAATATTTGTCAAGTGTATTTTTGCACTATGTATATTCCTATAGATTAGCACACCTGTCTCTTTTATTTATCTATGCTTATGGTGAAGGTTCGGACATTTTTTATTGCAGCTTTTCTTTATTTATATATTTTCACTTATTTATCCATGTGTTTGATTTCTCTAATTTAATAGTCACACTTCCCTCCACCAGCAGGGTAGGATAAGCGCAGGACTTTAACCCATTTTTGAAATCACATAGTAACCTAATTTATTTTATTTCTTTTTATTTATTTATTTCAGGTACTAAAAAAAGCGCTGTCAATTTCACGCAGAGCTTTACATATACATTGTACATTCACATCATCAACTTAATGGATTTAGGCATCTAAACGTGGTGAAGACGACTTGCTGAAGTTCAAGCTGAGTATCAGAATGGGGAAGAAAGGTGACTGAAGTGACTTTGAACGTGGCATGGTTGTTGGTGCCAGACGGGCTGGTCTGAGTATTTCAAAAACTGCTGATCTACTGGGATTTTCACGCACAACCCTCTCAAAGGTTTACAGAGTTGGAAAAAGAGAAAATATCCAGTGGTGTGGAGGAAAATGCCTGATGTCAGGTCAGAGGAGAATGGGCAGACTAATTTGAGATGATAGAAAGGCAACAGTAACACAAATAACCATTCATTACAACCAAGGTATGCAGAATACCATCTCTGAATGCACAGGAACCTTGAAGAAGATGAGCTACAGCAGCAGAAGACCACACCGGGTGTCACTCCTGTCAGCTAAGAACCTGGAAACTGGGTCTAAACTTCACACAGGATCACCAAAACTGGACAATAGAAGATTGGAAAAATGTTGCCCGATCTGACGAGTCTCCATTTCAGTTATGACATTCAGATGGTAGGGTCAGAATTTGGTGTAAACAACATGAAAGCATGGATCCATCCTGCCCTGTATCAATGGTTCAGACTGGTGGTGGTGTAATGGTGTGGGGGATATTTTCTTGGCACACTTTGGGCCCTTTAGTACTAATTGAGCATCTATTTAAAGTCTCTGCCTACCTGAGTATTGTTGCTGACCATGTCCATCCCTTTATGACTACAGTGTCCCCATCTTCTGATGGCTCCTTCCAGCAGGATAATGCACCATGTCACAAACCTCAGATCATCTCACCACTGGTTTCTTGACCGTGACAATGAGGTCACTGTACTCCAATGGCCTCCACAGTCACCAGATCTCCAGAACCTTTGGGATGTGGTGGAATGGGAGATTCACATCATGGATGTGCAGCCGACAAATGTGTAGCAACTGCGTGATGCTATCATGTCACTATGGACCAAAATCTCTGAGGAACGTTTCCAACACCTTGTTGAATCTATGCCACAAAGGATTAAAGCAGTTCTGAAGGCAAAAGGGGTTCCAACCCGGTACTAGCAAGATGTACCTAATAAAGTGGCCAGTGAGTGTATACGAGCTTATTCATGAGTCATGTGACCAGAGCCGCCCCTAATGCAGATCTCAACAGCTACATACATGAGAATATTTATGAGTCATGTGACCAGAGAACCTTGATGCAGAAGACTGACACCTACATAGATGAGCTTATTCATCAGTCATGTGACTGGAGTGTCCCTGATCACAGCTCATTTATTAGTGGGCAGCATAGTGGCTAAGTGGTTAGCAATTTCGCCTGATATGCTATAAACTATATCAAATTTAAACATTTTTTTTATAAAAAATTGAATTTCTTCATCAATTTAGGCCAGTACGTATTCTGTTACATGTTTTTTGGGAAATAAAATCCAAATAAGCGTACATTGATTGGTTGGCACAAAAGTTAAAGCATCTACAAACTATGCGATATTGCGGCGGACAAATCACACACCTGACACTTTTTGGGGACCAGTGACACTAATACAGTGATCAATGCTAAAAACATATCCACTGTCACTGTACTGGAAATGGCTGGGAGGGGGTTAACATCAGGGGGCGATCAAAGGGTTAAATGTGTTCCTAGGAAGTGCTTTCTAACTGTGGGGGAGGTGCTTTGACTGGGGGAAGGTAAAGATCTTTGTTCCTACTTAGCAGAAACACAGGATCAGTACATTCCTCTCTCACAGAACGGTGGTCTGCCTAGTCTACATACTCAGACCGCCGTTCTGCCTGTCTCCCAGATGATCAGAGGGTCCTGGACCCACCGATTGGCTCCCGCTGTGTCCAATCACAAGGGGAGCAGGTCGCCAGAGGCGTGCGAGCGCGCCCCACACCCAAAGGTGTCAGATCACGTAGTAGGTACGCAATCCGGCATAGAGTGGCCGCCCTGCTGCAGTATATGTGCGTGGGGTGGACCGCAATCAGTTAAAGTAACGCAGTACCGTATCGCAAAAAGTGGCACTGGGGGTAAATATGGGGTAAATATTCAGGAAGTCAAGTGGTTAAAGGATAAGTTATCCTTTTATAAAAAATAAAATAATAATAATAATAATAATAATAAATTCACATTTCTGCAGGTAAAAAAAAAAAAAAATGTACATTTATTTTATTTTTATTTTTTTTTTATACGGGGGCCTGTAAAGCATTGCACCTGCGATCAGCAGGGGAACGGGGAAGAGGGAGCAGGAACTAAAACATGTTACATGTTATGGGAAGATTACAGTTCAGATTTGATGAATACGGTTCTCAGTGTTTGTACCTTCAGATATCGATCTCTTTGCTCCTCTCCAAAGTCGCTATCTTCATCTTCCTCGTCGCTCCTCCACTGCACACGATCCGGGATCTTGCTATCCCATGTGGACTCAGAAAGACTAGGACTGGCATCTTCCTGGTCATCCTGGGGAAACCAAAAAAAAAACAAAAAAAACATCAAATTTAGAATCTGTTACCTTTCTCCATAAACAATCTGAAATTTATATTAGGGTTGCACCAATACTGATAGCGAGCATTTCCACGAGTACTTATGCATATGCTCCAATACCTGAAACTCATACCTTTGTGATGCGATTTGAACCCATATCTAGTTTAACCAAAAAAGAAAAAAAACCACCACCACCATACAATCCCATACACACAATCCTATACCCACAGTTGAGCCAGAGGAAGGTGAAAAACCCCAGCAACGCATGATCCAATTTGCTCCAGCGGGGGGGGGGGGGGATTTCTTCCTGATCCCCAGAGAGGCAACTGGATATTCCCTGGATCAACTTTACCTATAAATATTAGTATCCAGTTATATTATGTACATTTAGGAAAGGATCCAGGCCTTTTTAAAGCAATATACTGAGCTAGCCAGAACCAGCTCTTGAGGGAGTCTATTCCACATTTTCACAGCTCTTACTGTGAAGAAACCTTTCCGTATTTGGAGATGAAATCTCTTTTCCTCTAGACGTAAAGAGTGCCCCCTTGTTCTCTGTGATGACAAAGTGAATAACTCAACACCAAGTTCACTATATGGGCCCCTTAACAGTGGAGAAAATTATTATTTGACCTCCTGCAGATTTGGTAAGTTTGCCCACTTACAAAGAAATGAAGGGTCTATAATTTTTTATCATAGGTGTATTTTAAATGATAGAGACAGAATATCAACCAAAAATCCAGAAAAAAAACACAATACAAATGTTATAAATTAAGTTGCAGTTCAGCGAGTAAAATAAGTATTTGATCCCCAAGCAAAACATGACTTAGTCCATGGTGGAGAAACCCTTGTTGGCAAGCACAGTGGTAAGACGTTTCTTGTAGTTGGTGACCAGGTTTGCACACATCTCAGGAGGGATTTTGGTCCAATCTTCTTTACAGATATTCTCTAAATCTTTAAGGTTTCTTGGCTGTCACTTGGAAACTCGAAGTTTCAGCTCCCTCCATAAATTTTCTATAGGATTCAGGTCTGGAGACTGACTAGGCCACTCCATGACCTTAATGTGCTTCTTCTTGAGCCACACCTTTGTTGCCTTGGTGGTATGTTTTGGGTCATTGTCATGCTGGAAGACTCATCCACAACCCATCTTCAGTGTTCTGGCTGAGGGAAGAAGGTTCTCTTCCAAGATTTTACAATACATAACCCCATCCATTGGCCCTTCATTGGGGCAAAGTCAGTCTGTACCTTTAGCAGAGAAAAAGCCCCAAAGCATCATATTTCCACCTCCATGCTTGACTGTAGGGATGGTGTTCTTAGGGTCATAGTCAGTCGAGTCAATGCCAAAGAGCTCAATTTTGGTCTTATCTGACCACGGCACTTTCTCCCAATTCTTCTCGGAATCATTTAGATGTTAGTTGACATGACTGTACATGTGCCTTCTTGAGGAGGGGGACTCGCTGTGTTTGGAGGAAGACAAATACTGACTATGACCCTAAGAATACCATCCCTACAGTCAAGTACAGAGGTGGAAACATTATGCTTTGGGGATGTTTCTCTGCTAAAGGTACAGGCCAACTTTGCTGCATTGAGGGGCCAATGGATGAAGTTATGTATTGTAAAATCTTGGATGAGAACCTTCTAGCCTCAGCCAGAACACTGAAGATGGGTCATGGATGGGTCTTCCAGCATGACAATGACCCAAAACATACCGCCAAGGCAACAAAGGAGTGGCTCAAGAAGAAGCACTTTAAGGTCATGGAGTGGGCTAGCCAGTCTCCAGACCTTAAACCTATAGAAAATTCATGGAGAGAGCTGAAACTTCGAGTTGCCAAGAGACAGCCGAGAAACCCTAAGGATTTAGAGAAGATCTGTAAAGAAGAGTGGACCGAAATCCCTCCTGAGATGTGTTCAAACCTGGTTCTCAACCCCTGTCCTCAGGACCCACTAACAGGCCAGGTTTGCAAGATAACTGAAATACATCACAGGTGATATAATTTGCTGCTCAGTGATTGCAGTATTCTAGTCTGGATCTCCCCAAGGTAATACTTAAAATCTGACCTGTTAGTGGGTCCTGAGGATGGGAGTTGAGAAGTACTGAACTACAAGAAACGTCTTACCTCTGTGCCTGCCAACAAGGGTTTCTCCACCAAGTACTAAGTCATGTTTTGCTTGGGGATCAAATACATATCTTACTCACTGAACTGCAACTCAATTTATAACATTTGCATTGTGAGTTTTTTTTCTGGATTTTTGGTTCATATTCTGTCTCCATCATTTAAAATACACCTATATGTATTTGTAGGCGATAATCATATCCTCCACTTAATCTCCTCTTCTCAAGAGAGAATAAATTCGGTTCCTCTAATCTTTCCTCATAGCTGAGCTCATCCATGCCTCCTATCAGTTTGGTTGCCCTTCTCTGCACTTTCTCCAGTTCCCTGATATCCTTTTTAAGATCTGGTGCCCAAAACTGAACTGCATACTCCAGATGGGGTCTTACTAATGATTTGTACAGGGGCAAAATGATCTCTCTCTCTCTCTGCAGTCAATACCTCTCAATACAAGAAAGGACTTGGCAATGCATGGTATTATTAAGCTTATGATCTACCAAAACCCCCAAATCCTTCTCCACTACAGATTCCCCGAGTTGTACTCCCCCTAGTCTGTATGATACATGCATATTCTTAGCCCCCAAGTGCATAACTTTAAATTTAGCAACATTAAACCTCATTTGCCACTTAGCAGCCCAATTAAACAGTACATTGAGGTTAGCTTGTGAGTTGGAGGCATCCTGTAAGGACGTTATTCCACTGCAAAATGAATGGGTTTGAATCGCACTGCAAAGAATCGCATACGATTTGAACAGGAATGCAGTGCAATTCCTTTTAAAATTGCATGCAGTTTTGCACTCCACTCCTATGTGAACCCAGGCTTGTCAAAGTAACTTCAGCCTGTGTTACCACAGGGGTGGTGCGGGAAAATGAATGCGATTTGGATGTTCAAATCACATGCGATTCATTACAGTGTAATTCGAGCCCATTCACTTTGTATAGGCTCACATCACACCGCAAAAGGTATCGTTACTCCGTATCGGCAAGTACTTGACTGAAAGTATCAGCACTTGCCAGTAAAAAAAAAAAAAAAAAAACTATCGGTGCAACCCTAGTTTAAATAATACATGTTACAATTTGACAGTACAACCTCCTTTAAATCTCCCGACCTAGTGCAGTGGTCACCAAACTGCGGCCTGTGGGCCAAGATGTGGCCCTTTTGCTGCCTTTATCCGTTCCTCCCACTGACACCAACAGGGCACTATTCCTCCCACTGACACCAACAGGGCACTATTCCTCCCACTGACACCAGGACATTTTCTACTCACACTGGCTAGAGAACGGCCCCCTCAAAGTCGGAAGGGACAGTAAACCGGCCCTGTGTTTAGAAAGTTTATGTCCTTTTTTTTGCGCCACAAATAGAGCTTTCTTTTGGTGGTATTTGATCACCACTGCAGTTTTTTTGGGGGGGCTATAAACTACAGTTTTGAAAACAAAAAAATATATATATTTTTTTATTACTTTCTGCTATAAACTATATCCAATTAAAAAAAATAGAAAAAAAAAATCAAATTTCTTCATAAATTTAGGCCACTACATGTTTTTGGTAAAAAAAAATCCCAATAAGCATATATTGATTGGTTTACACAAACGTTATAGCTCCTACAAACTATGTGATATATTTATGAAATTTTTATTTACTAGTAAATAATCAGATACTGAAATTTTTTGGGAACCTAAAATGATACTCATATAGTGATCAGTGCTAAAAAAAATACACAGTCACTGTACTGACACTGGCTGGGAAGGGGTTAAACATTTGGGTGATCAAAGGGTTAGATGTGTGCCTAGCCAGTGTTTTGTTGTACACCTTCTGCTGCTTTTACTAGGTGAATAAATGGGTTCTAGGTCTCTGCTCAGCAGGAACACTGAATCCATTCCCTCTCCCCCTGTCAGAACAGCGATCTGCTTAATTTGCATAGGCAGTTTGTCGTTCCTGTGATCGTTACTGACGATTGGCTGGTGTTAGAGAGCATCGAGTGCCCGGCACATCCGCAGATCGGCTTCTGCTGTGAATATTCAGAGTAAAAGCTGCATGCAGGCGCCCCCTACAGGTGGAAAAGCCAAATTCTGTTATTAATATACATGACCCGGTGCACAGCTGCTGCCCTGTAGCAGTAAAACTGCTATAGGGAGGTCAGCAAGTGGTTCATTTGAGCGTCATTATAAAGGGTGACAGGTTTGATGGCGTGACATTTTTAATGTCGCAGTGTACAGTTTAAGAACTTGGTTGTATTTATAAATTTGTTTTGTATAAATGCATTACATTTTGGTGTGCAATGGATTAAAGCACAAGTTCACCTTTCTAAACATGTTACATATTACACCTGTGTTTAGGGTGGAACATGTAACATGTTCCGCATCTGTTTCCTCTACCACGGTGTGAATTTAGTTGACTAAAACATTTTTGTCGACTAAACGAATACTATTTTCATTGAATAAAATAAGACTAAAACAAATGAGATGACTAAAATTAAAATGGCATTTTAGTCAAAATAACACTGGTCTGTACTGCATGTTCAAACCTTAATGCTATAAATAATAACATATTAGATTTTTCACTCCAGCAGTATATAAGGAGTTTGGAAATTGTAGAGAAATGCCTAAATAATGCATTTGCAATGTACCCAACAACCATTAGATTTCAGATGACTAAAATGTACTCGAGATTTAGTCGACTAAATACGACTAAAACAGTTGCAGAAGACTAAAATGGGACTATAACTAAAATGCCATTTTAGTCCAACGACTAAGCCTAAAATTAGATCAAAATTTGCTGCCAAAATTAACACTGCTCCTCCCTCCCCCCCCCCCGTGACAGCGGGCCAGGGATCCTCTCCCCGCACCAGCTGTTATAATCTGAAAACAGAGCGGCCATGCAGGACTCCGCCCACACAGCCATGTCATTCATTCACAGTTTCCTGTGAATGAATAGACTACAAGTACCGTCAGCAATTGCAGCAGAGGGCTTGTAGATCTCAATGAACTTTGAGGGTGCTGATAAGTGCTCTAGTAGTCCATTGATCTTCATGGTTTCAAATAACAGTCTGCCCGTATGGGCAGGATAAGGGCAGACAGCTATCCCGAGAGTCTGCAGGAGGACGCTGCACCCGTGATCAGAAGTTCATGGGTTCAATGCACTGCAGGCGACTTAGGAAACAAAAACGCCCATTTTTTTAGCCACAAAAAAAATAAATGTTCATTTATTATATTATTTCAAAAAGGGAATATATCCATTTAAGCCTTATGCATGTAGACAGTATAAGGCTGAAAATATGCCACGGGGCACCCGGTGAGCCGCTTGTACTGCAAACAACTGACAACAGAAGTGAATGGCTGTACGCGGCGTACTTTTTCAAATCCTGATGCTTCTGTGCACAGGCGCTTACCCATGTATGCGCGTACATTTCCTGAACACTAAACTTCCACATAGGGAAAAAACTGTATGTTGTACACACATATGCAGGTAGATGCCAATGCACAATCATTCACTTGTATGTAGGCCTGGACTGGACATAAGGCACCCGGTTGGCAGGGGTCAAATGTCCTAACAAGAAATGGCTAATGCAGGGGTTCCACCGGTACCAGTCCGTGTCCTGCTGATGACCGGGCCACTATACGGCAATGCCTTTATCTCCTCTCCCAGCTTTCCTGCCCCCGCCAACAATGTCATCCTATCAGCAGAGCAGAGAGTGGGAGGAACTGGAGATCTGCACAGAGAACGGGAGTCTTTCCATTTTAACAAGCAGGTTGATCCAGATCTGCAGCTCCACCCCGCCCTCTGCTCTGCTGATAGGATGGCATGGTCGACAGGGCGGGAGACCCTGGAGAGGAGACACAGGGGGAATCCAGCCTCTGCTCTGTCGAAGCTAGGACTGTGCAGGGAGGCAGAGAGTAAAAGGGGGACACTGAGATTAGAGAAAAAAGGGGGGCATTACTGCAAGTGGCACTGTGAGGGGGGCTGTGATTGCTAGGGGCACTGTAATGTAAAGGGGCGCTGTGATATAAAAGGCACTGCACTGTAAACATTACAGTGCCCCATTACAGTGCAGTCCCCCGTACATTACAATGCGGAGGACCGACTCCGTGAATATCCCGTCACCAACCACCCCTGTGAATGCCCGCCTTCACCCCTCCAGTGGAAGTTTCATTGGCTCATTGCGCTCCATCTAGAAGTGATCATCACCTAACATGAATCCTACAGAGTGCAAATTATTTCGTTTTGAGGATGAGGTGTTCTGTAATGTTTGTGCAATACATCGTCTCTCCAGGAAAAATTTGTACCCAAGAGTTACGTGCCACTTACCTCGGCTACCAAGAATATCCCATAGGTGACCAGACGCTGGACAGCCTCATGACAAACCTGGTAGAACATCTGACAGGACTGGAAGAGAAAACACAAACAAGGATTTACAGTATGCATTTACCCTTTAAAAAACCTTGCTTGCAATTTAAAGTGGAGCTCCACCCACAGGGGGAGCGGGTCGCCGGAGGCGCACATGTGCGCCCCAGACCCGGAAGTGTCGGATCACGTAGTAGGTACGTGATCCAGAACAGTAGTGCCACCTTGCCGCCGTATAAGTAAAGCCTTGTACACACACTCAGATTGTAGGCCAACAGAATGTCTGACTTTTGTCAGAAGGGCGTGTGCCAGGAACTTGTCTTGTGTACAAACAGTACACAACTGTCAGCCAACAAACACAAACGTAGTGACGTACTACGTGGAATTTCAGCTCTTGAGCGCCACCCTTTGGGCACCTTCTGCTAATGTTGTGTTTGGTGAGCATTGATTCCTAGCATGCGTTTTTGTACTTTGGACTTTTGTGTGACGGACTTGTGTACACACGATACGAAAATCAGACAACAGATCGTTGTCCGCCGAAAATTTACTAGCCTGCCATCCAACACTTGTTGGCAGAAAGTTGGACAACAATTGTCTGAAGGAGCGTACTAGCGGTCGGATTTTAGGCAAACATCACACAATTCCCTGCCGAAAATCCGATCGTGTGTACGAGGCTTGAGTTACACAGGCAGCAAGTTGTTAAAGTAGAAGTTCACTCAAAACCTAACTAACTCTAAGCCCCCTTTCATACTGAGGCACTTTTCAGGAGTTTTAGCGCTAAAATTAGCACCTGAAAACTGCCTCTTATGCTTCCCAGTGTGAAAGACCAAGTGCTTTCACACTGGGGCGGTGCACTTGCAGGACAGGGAAGAAAAAGTCCTGCAAGCAGCATCTTTGGGGCAGTTTGGAAGCGCTGCATAGAGCGCCCCCCCCACCGCCCCTGTCCAGACGCTTCGGAAGAGCCACAACACGGCGGTTTTAACCCTTTCTTTGGCTGCTAGCCGGGGTTAAAAGTGCCCCGCTAGTGGCCAAAAAGCACCGCTAAAACTAGCAGCGATTTACCGCTAACGGACCCGCCACCCCAGTGTGAAAGGAGGCTTAACCTACTCGCAGCCATATTTTAAAACTTATCTATCTAACCCTTTAAAGAAGAAATCGCTAAACATACCTTTAGTGTGCAGATGATTTTTCTGGGGTTTTGTCACTTTAAAATGTTTAAAACTTTTTATTTTAAATACATAACTTTATTGCTATCACACAGGGGACCAATAGCATATAGGTTGTGAACATTTTTAGTAAACATAAAAAGCCAGGCAATTAGCATTTTCTCAAAAGTTCAGCAATAACTTCCTATATTTCTTGCATGACAGGTTCACTTCAAATCCCTTTTGATGGCCAAAGTGTTCATAATCTGCCACCCAACATTCATGGGTGCCGATCCCTCTCACCTTACCAAAGCTATCATTCCCTCGTTGGAGAGAAGGTAACACAAGGCCGCAGCGGTGCGGAGGAGTCTCTCCTGGCTGATCGTTCCATCGGCAGCTCCCGTCGTTCCATCTGACCTCCTCCTCTGTTCGACATGTAACGCGCAGGCTGCAAAACAAGAGAAGCATCTCTTTAATTAACCAATCACAACTGGCCTGGCTTTACCGCCATTTTGCCCGCCGGCCTCTTACCCACAATGGCCTCTGTGAGGTAGACGTGAAGGACGCCGTTGCTGTAGAAGTTCAGCTCGAAGACGGCCGGGATGTTGGTGTTGGGTGCGATGAAGAACTCACCGGGGTCGGTGTGGGTGATGTTCACGGAGTTGCCCAATAGGTGGATGGCGTGCATTACCACGTCCTCGCAGCTTCCCGAAAACCCCAGATCAAAGTCCCGAGCCAAGACCTCCTCCTTCATAGAGAAGAAGTCCTCCACCAACATGGACAGGCTGACACCCTGAGGGAGAGGAGGGTTTACAGGGTCCTAACATGGCAGTCACAGCTTTATTAAAACAGTCCTGAGATCAAGATGCAGATCTGCCTTAAAGTGGTTGTAAACCTGAGACATGAAATATGAAAAAAGGATATCCCTCTATAGTGTGTACTTGTCTCAATCCAGAGCACTTAGTGTCATTTCTCTCTGCTGCTTCATTCCTCTGCTATCAGAATGAATCACTTCCGACAGGTTACCCCAACACCAAAAGAAAAAAGGTCACAGGGCAGGGATCTCCAGCACACAGCCTGTGACTGACAGCCCCAGCTCTGTTTCTGTGTGCAGGGGGGTGTGTCCCTTCCCTCCAATCAGCTGTCAGAGCTCTTTTCACTGAGCTCTGCAGAACATAACTTCAGCTCCCTGCCCCCTGCTTTCTGACAACTCAGACAAGCTGTATAAATTCTGGAATATGAACGGATGTAGAGAAGAGAAGGCAGCAGACAAATAGGTACAACTTATGCAGGATGATTTGTTTCATCTCTGGGTATCACCTGAGGCCAGGCACGTCACTGTGTGACGTAAGTTCACTTATTCCCCTTCTTGCCCCTTACCCTGGCCTAACCTACATCCACCCATAGGTTCATATTGACCACCATTCGATGGCCGCAATTCCATTGTTTGTTTACATTCAGCAGTTCAGGTCTGTGCATACTATTTTTGCCCCCCTTTCCCTGACCTAACCTAAACCCAACGTCCCCCTCCATAGCTGCATACTTAACTCCAACCGATGGCCACCACACTGCTGATTTTTTACATCCAGCGGTTCATGTCTTCATTGTTCTGACTGCCCTTACGCGTTACAGCCCCATAGACTTCTAAGGGTCTATCTCTAATAGTCTCCGGCTCGGGACACAGCTCAGTAGAAATCTATGGGGGTGCAAAACACAGGGGGCAAAAAGAGTGAAGACTTAAACTGCTGGATGTAAACAGCCAACAAAACCACAGCCATTGGCTGGAGGTAAGTTTGCATTGATGGAGGAGAGTGAGTTAAGTTGAATCAAGTCAGAGGCAAAAAGCATAAATGCACTTTGTTTTCAAAGGGAAACTACAACAATTTTGGGTTCATTTTATTTTTGGGTTTATAAGTTTAAGACTCTGGGAGGGAGAATCAGTACAGAGGGAGGGGAGCAGGATTTTAAATTAATAAAAAAATGACAAGCATACTTTAAGGTTCGGCAATATTGTGACATGCCAGTCTCCCAACTTACCTCCCGATAGCGGTACAAGAGAAGGCAGGACACTATGTGCGTTGACATCACAGCGCAGCACTGATCTGCAGCTGGAAAAGGAAAATGACAAAATATTACAAAATCAATGTCAGAAAGCAAAAAGCACCAATCAACAGACAGCTAGCATTATACAGCAAACACTGCAAGCATGCTAGTCCACAGAGTTTACCATAAAGAGGAATTCCATCCTAAAACATTTATTCTATACCTGATAAAGTAAAAAAGGGTTTTGTCACTGGCAGTGAGGGGATATGTAACAGTTTACATTTGTCATTGGAAAAAGAAGTAAAGACAAAACATCTCATAGGGCAGAGGTCCCCAACCTTTTTGGCACCAGGGACCGGTTTCACAGAAGCCAATTTTTCTCGGGACCAGGGGGGTGGAGGACTGGATAGGCATGGAGTCTGTCCTTAGCCCCCCCTTCACACCACAACCCTCCCTTTACAGGGTCCACAGTTAGCCCTTTAAAAGCAGTCCCAGTTCCACTTCACATCATAGCCCCCCTTTACATTACAGCGCCCCTTTACAGTTCAGTCCCCTTTACATGAATGTAACGGGGGCTGCACTTTAAAGGGGCACGGTGATTTAACGTGGGCTGCACTGTAAAGGGGCACTGCACTGTAAAAGAGCACTGCAATGATTGCAGTGTCCCTTTACAGTGCAGTCCCCTTTGTATCCCAGTGTCCCCTTGCATTCCTAGTCCCCCCCCCATCGTCACAGTGCCCCTTGCAGTCATGCCCCTCCTCCCCACTTTCCTCTCTCACAGCCCTATTAGAGTTCCCCATTTCAGTCTTTGCCTCCCTGCACAGTCCTACCTGTGGCAAGGTAGAGGCAGTTTTCCACCATGTGTCTTCTCCTGGGTCTTCTGCCCCTAACAACCCCACCCCCCGCCCGGTGCCGATGTCATCCTGCCAGCAGATCTGGACATAGGGTGGGAGCTTCCCAACTTATGTTAACAAGTGGGTGATTACCTGCTATATATGAAAGGCTCCCACTCTCCAGATATCTTCTTACTGTGGGTTGTATTCGATGGAGTGTAGAAATCCAGCCTGAGCTCATTTGGCTGGGCTTCTCCTCTGTGTCACGGAAGTGCAATACATTTTGCATACCTCTGATCCGTTTTCAGCAGAGAGCGGTCTGAAGTCCGCTCTCTGCTGACGTCACCAAGATCAGTCCAGGCACCGCGTCATCCCAACTTCGGAAGTCTTGAACCGCCAGGTGCCTGGACTAATGGCAGTCTCAGCCTCTCAATGAGCCACTGAGACGGTCGCACCCCGCCCCTCCACAGCTCAGCGCTCCAATGAGCGTGGAGGAGCAGAGCAGGAGAGATGCTGATTGACAGGCAGCAGCGCTCGGGGAGGTGAGAGAACCGAGCCATCAGTGGTGTTTGATGGGTCAGTTCTCAGTGAAGAGGCGGCGGGGGACAGATGCTGCATCCACCTAGGTAAGTATGATTGGTCAATAAAAAAAAAACCCTTACTTCTCTTTTAAATCCAAGAAATTCTTACAGCCCAGAAATCGTTTATTTAAAGCAGAACTCCAGCCAAAAACAAAAAGTAAAGAGAGAAAATCTTGGAGCATTAAATAACAAAACAGCTTCAATCCAGGGATTTCTCTGCGGTACTTATTTTCTGTCACTAGATGTCCTCAGTCTAAGGACAGTTCCCTGCAACCCAGGTCATCCTGGACCTACCCCCTGCCTGTGACTTGTTAATGAAAGGAAAAGCAGCACAGTGATAAGCTCATCTCTCTATCACTCTAATGCGGGTGGGGGGGTCAACAGCACATGGATCGTGATCAGTGGGCAGTCAACCCCAAGAACCTGGGCAGGATTTCCAGGAACCGATCTCCTGCAGCAACTGAAAGCCGGCTTCCCCTCCTTTCCCTCCCTCTGGCATTCAGTTGCTGCAAGAGGAAAATACAGGGGATCAGTTCCCGTAAATGCCACCCCTCTGTCCAGGTTCTTCTTCCTTCTACTGCCCGGTTTCGGCAGATTAAATATGATAAAGATTAGTATTGCCGTCTATGGGGAGAGCACCCCTCCCCTCCCATTTGTTCTGGTGGTCCTCATAACAGGACTGGATGTGACAAGAAATCCAAAACTTTTCACTA
This sequence comes from Lithobates clamitans, assembly GCA_037952925.1. Lineage (NCBI taxonomy): Eukaryota > Metazoa > Chordata > Amphibia > Anura > Ranidae > Lithobates > Lithobates clamitans. The sequence continues at coordinate 2,091,845 of JBBGZY010000385.1, forward strand.
AACCAGAACTAGAGGTAAAATCTTCCAATGGGAAAACCTGTTCAGATGACAACGGTCTATGAGGGGAATTATCTCACTTTGGAGAGATTTCCTCTCACTTCCTGTTGTGTTTCCGGGACAAAAAGTGAAGGCTTTTACCCCCAATAGGAGACAAGTAGATCCTTGGATCTATGACATTGGTGGAAGCCACTAAGCGTATTAAAATCTCCCTCCACCACCCTCATAGATGGGGGAGAAGAGGGGACAGAGCAATCACATGACCCCCCAATTAAAGTACATACAAATGGTATATCCCCAGGTTTTTTTTTTTTTTTTTAAGTATTAGAAACTACACACACAGTCTGAATCATATAAATATAAGGACTGAAATTATTATTTTTGTTTAACTATACTTACTAAACAAGACATGATTGGCCAGATTGGAGATTATCTGTCTCCTGATTGGGCTGTCCACCTTCAGGTCAGGATTAGAGATTAGAACGCTCTCATTCACAGCATCTGTGGCTCTAACACAGAAGAAAAAAAAAACCTTTTCTAAATTGCACTAAAGATGAAAACAGAATATACGGTGCCTTGAAAAAGTATTCTTGAAATTTTCCATGTTTTGTCATGTTACAACCAAAAATATAAATGTATTTTATTGGGATTTTATGTGATAGACCAACACAAAGTGGCAAATAATTGTGAAGTGGAAGGAAAATGATAAATAGTTTTCAAAATTTTTTACAAATAAATATGTGAAAAGTGTGGTGTGCATTTGTATTCAGCCCCCCGGAGTCAATACTTTGTAGAACCTCCTTTCACTGCAATTACAGCTGCAAGTCTTTTTGGGGATGTCTCTACCAGCTTTGTACATCTAGAGAGTGACATTTTTGCCCATTCTTCTTTGCAAAATAGCTCAAGCTCTGTCAGATTGGATGGAGAACGTCTGTGAACAGCAATTTTCAAGTCTTGCCACAGATTCTCAATTGGATTTAGGTCTGGACTTTGACTGGGCCATTTTAACACATAAATATACTTTGATCTAAACCATTCCATTGTAGCTCTGCCTGTATGTTTAGCTCTGCTCCAGTATCAAGTCTTTTCAGACTCTAACAGGTTTTCTTCTAAGATTGCCCTGTATTTGGCTCCATCCATCTTCCCATCAACTCTGACTAGCTTCCCTGTCCCTGCTGAAGAAAAGCATCCCCACAACATGATGCTGCCACCACCATGTTTCACGGTGGAGATGGTGTGTTCAGGGTGATGTGCAGTATTAGTTTTCCACCACACATAACATTTTGCTTTTAGACCAAAACGTTCAATTTTGGTCTCATCTGACCAGAGCACCTTCTTCCACATGTTTTCTGTGTCCCCCACATGGCTTCACGCAAACTGCAAAGGGGACTTCTTATGACTTTCTTTCATCAATGGCTTTCTTCTTGCCACTCTTCTATAAAGGCCAGATTTGAGGAGTACATGACTAATGTCCCATACATACGATCGGACATTGATGATCGGACATTCCGACAACAAACTCCATGGATTTTTTTTCTGACGGATGTTGGCTCAAACTTGTCTTGCATACACACGGTTGCACAAAGTTGTTGGAAAATCCGATCATTCTAAACACGGTGACGTAAAACACGTACGTCGGGACTATAAACGGGGCAGTGGCCAATAGCTTTCATCTCTTAATTTATTCTGAGCATGCGTGGCACTTTGTGCATCGGATTTGTGTACACACGATCGAAATTTAACCGATCGGATTTTGTTGTCGGAAAATTTTAAATCTTGCTCTCAAACTTTGTTCGAAATTTGGATGGAAAAAGTCAGATGGAGCCCACACACGGTTGGAATTTCCGACAACATAATCCGATCGCACTTTTTCCGTCGGAAAATCCGACCGTGTGTACGGGGCATAATAGTTGTCCTGTGGACAGATTCTCTCACCTGAGCTGTGGATCTCTGCAGCTCCTCCAGAGTTACCATGGGCCACTTGGCTGCTTCTCTGATGAATGCTCTCCTTGCCCGGCCTGTCAGTTTAGGTGGACGGCCATGTCTTGGTAGGTTTGCCGTTGTGCCATACTCTTTCCATTTTCACATGGTGGATTGAACAGTGCTCTGTGAGATTTTCAAAGCTTGGGATATTTTTTTATAATCTAATCCTGCTATAAACTTTTCCACAACTTTATTCCTGACCTGTCTGATGCGTTTCTTGGCCTTCATGATACTGTTTATTCACTAAGGTTCTCTAGCAAACCTTTGAGGGCTTCACAGAACAACCGTATTTATACTGAGATGAAATTACACACAGGTGGACTCTATTTACGGTCGAGCCGTTTCTTCAGTGCGCATGCGCCGATGACGTAGATGCAAGCGTATATGGTAAATATCTCCTAAACCGTGCAGGTTTAGGAGATATTTATAGTACCTACAGGTAAGCCTTATTATAAACAGGGTTTACAACCACATTAAAGGTGATGTTTAATCTGATTATATGTTGCCTTTCCTGGTTCCTCCCTTCCTCCTCATCAGCAAGCTCATGACATTTGTAAAAAAAAAAAAACCTGTTTGTATTACACATAAACTTATATTAGATCAATTGGTGTCATCACCAGGTCTCTGTGCTTCTTAATGTAATGCAGGCAGATCATGGCTGGCAGGAAGGGCCGGCAGGGTGCCTCAAGCACTCCTCTCAAGAGCCCTCAGCCCTGATGTAAGCAGCAGGCTGGCTCTTGGGAAGTTATGCAAATGTCTACATGCCTTGATGGGTGGGTGTCAGTCTGGAGGAGTGGGCCTTCCTAGGCTGTATTTGCATGCAGACAACTCTAGACAATGCCCACATGTGATTCTGAGCCTCCATGATTGAAAAAAATGAAATCCAATGAAAGGGGTGGGGGGGCCAGGGACAGTCAGGCTGGGGAGGAAAAACTTAGATGATGATGGATGTCCTGCAGTTAAGAAATTAGACGGGCTCTATCTGACTTGCTGCAGCTTGTAATGTACATTGTGAAATCAGAGTAAATGGCGTCTCCTTTAACAAACACCTGGGAGAATAATGAACAGAGATATGGCTGGGATTCTCGGTCTGAGCTGTACCTAGATGAGAGGATGGCGGGAAGCAGCGCTTGGTCTAAACGTAGAGGTGCGGGCGATGGCTTCTGTCTCTGGTTTTCTAGATATTCCTGAAGTCATAGAGAAAATATCACATATCAATAACACAAACAGTACTGGAAGAAATCACGGCATGAGGATACGGCACGGCATGAGGATACGGCACAGCATGAGGATATGGCAAGGCATGAGGATACGGCACGGCATGAGGTCACTTACCTTCAGAGAGAAGGGTTGGGCGAAGTCTACTCGTACACATCCATAGTTTTTGCGCAGCATTCTGAACACCCCCCTGGCCACGCTCCACAGACCCTCGTCTTTCTTGGGCTTTCCCTGAAATGGTAACCAGTAAATGATTTAAGGGCTCATGCACTTGGCCGTGTAAAGTTAAAGAGTGTACAGAAACTTAAAGCAAGATAAATAGTCTCCAGAAGCACCGCCTGCTTCATACAGCTACCCATAGAAAGAAACTATAGGATACACCTATACATGGGCATAAACTGGTATGTGCTGGGCTGCTGATGGGGGTGGAGCTGGCCCTCCTGTGATAGGCCTTGGCCCAATTAGTGCAGTAGGGGGGCGCTAGGGGCACAGAGGGAAATTTTTATTTTCCACAACAGCCAATCATGATGAAGCAAGATGCTAAAAGTATCTTTGTTTCAGTCTGCAGATGGCGCTGTGCTTCTCTCTCTATGCATAAATAATGCACAGGGAAGGCAGTACAATGACAGTAAAGGTGGCAAGTTCCTACGTTGTACATATTATCCTCCATATATCCTATATATCCTATTCAAAACTATCTTCATTTCTTGCCCTAAATGCCTGTCTGACAATTTGAGGTAAGTGAAGCAAAAGAGGATAACTTCTGATTAATTACAACCCGAGAAACCAACTTAACATACTTAGTCCCTACAATAGGTTCAGGTAATTTGTAGAACTGGAGTAAAGTAGGATTCAACCGGGGGGGGGGGCATTTGGCGAAATTGCTGCTCTAGGATAATGCTCACATCCAAGGCCAGCCCCCCAAGCTCGAATAGTAGTAAGCATTGATTACAGGGGCGCATCAAAGTTGTCAATTTATATCTCGTTTTTTTGGGCCCCATAAAAAAAAAAAAAAAAGGAGGAAAATAGTTAAGTCTTACAAAAAATAATCTAGGGATCCACTGAGGAGAATGTCTATAATAGTATGTAAATTTTGGAATAATTTTCATTTTCAGAAGATTAATGCATCCCAATAGGGATAACGGTAAAGAGTCCAATGCCTTCAGCCGCATATCACTCAAAACTGGGGTCAAATTCAAAGAAATTAACTCTGAAGTCTGCTGAGATATCACTACTCCGAGGTACTTAAAATTCTCTACCCACTATAATGGGATATCAGAAGGAGCTGTATTTCGAGCTTCAATATCTATTGGAAATAACAATGATTTTGTTCAGTTAACCTTCAACCTGGTAATGGATAAAAAGGAATTTAATATCTGTAGAGCACCCATTAAAGGAAGAACCAGCCTCGTTTAGGAACAAGAGGAGGTCATCCGCATATAGGGCTACCTTCTTCTTCAACCAACCAACTAGCAACTGCTTGATATTCAGAGGGATGCGAAGAGCCTCCACCACCATCGCAATGGCAAAAAGGGCCAGAGATAGAGGGCAGCCCTGGCAAGTGCCCCTATATAAAGAAAAAGGGGATGACAATCCTCCCCCCAGTCTTACTGCAGCTGTAGGATAGCTATATAAAACCTGTATCCATTTAATGAATATCAGTTGAAAACCCATTCTATGAAGTACCTCCCACAGAAAAGGCCACTAAACAGTGTCGAAGGCCTTCTCTATGTCCAGGGAGGCCACAACCCCGGTACCCATATTAAGATGTGAGGCATGGATGTTAGTATATAACCTACGTAAATTCACATTTGTGACCCTCCCTGCCATAAACCCAGTCTGGTCCAAGATAATAATTGTGGGCAGAATGGGTTGTATTTGTCGGGCAATGAGTTTTTGGAAAAAAAATACACTTTAATAAAAAAACAAAAAAACAAACAACTAAACAGTAAGGTTAGAACATTTTTTTTGCATAATATGAAAGATGATGTTACACAGCGAGAATCGTTGGTCTTTATTCTAAGCAAAAAAAATCATGATTCTCATTTTAGCCAGAATCGTGCAGCTCTAATGGGGAGCTATTCCTCCCACTGACACCAAGTATAGGGCACTATTCCTCCCACTGACACCAAGTATAGGGCACTATTCCTCCCACTGACACCAAGGATGGGGCACTATTCCTCCCACTGACACCAATAATGAGGCACTATTCCTCCCACTGACACCAAGGATGGGGCATTATTTCTCCCACTGACACCAAGGATGGGGCACTATTCCTCCCACTGACACCAATGATGAGGCACTATTCCTCCCCACTGACACCAAGGATGGGGCATTATTTCTCCCACTGACACCAAGGATGGGGCACTATTTCTCCCACTGACAACAAGGATGGGGCGCTATTCCTCCCACTGACACCAAGGATGGGGTGCTATTCCTCCCACTGACACCAAGGATGGGGTGCTATTGCTCCCACTGACACCAAGGATGGGGTGCTATTGCTCCCACTGACACCAAGGATGGGGTGCTATTTCTCCCACTGACACCAAGGATGGGGTGCTATTGCTCCCACTGACACCAAGGATGGGGCGCTATTCCTTTCACTGACACCAAGTATGGGGTGTTATTCCTCCCACTGACACCAAGGATGGGGTGCTAATCCTCCCACTGACACCAAGGATGGGGTGCTATTCCTCCCACTGACACCAAGGATGGGGTGCTATTCCTCCCACTGACACCAAGGATGGGGTGCTATTCCTCCCACTGACACCAAGGATGGGGTGCTATTCCTCCCACTGACACCAAGGATGGGGTGCTATTGCTTCCACTGACACCAAGGATGGGGTGCTATTGTTCCCACTGACACCAAGGATGGGGTGCTATTGCTCCCACTGACACCAAGGATGGGGTGCTATTGCTCCCACTGACACCAAGGATGGGGTGCTATTGCTCCCACTGACACCAAGGATGGGGTGCTATTGCTCCCACTGACACCAAGGATGGGGTGCTATTGCTCCCACTGACACCAAGGATGGGGTGCTATTGCTCCCACTGACACCAAGGATGGGGTGCTATTGCTCCCACTGACTCCAAGGATGGGGCACTATTCCTCCTACTGATACCAGCAATACAGCACTATTCCTACTGACCACAGGAGTGCTATGTCATTTCTTCTTATTCCCACTGACCAACAAGCCTTAGAATGCAGATGACCTGAAGCTGGCGTGACGCACTTCCGGTCTGGCACTGGCTTGCGTTCCAGTGGCCATTGCATACACCATCTGAGGACATGAAGCAATTTTCGCCCTTGGACCATCACTTATTCAATCTAGAGAAATTGTTTATTACTACACATTAGAGCTGCACGATTAATCGTTAAGAATCATTATCGCGATTTTTTCACCCCTTGCGATCTTGACAAAGTATTTTTACTATGAAGAGAATTCTCTGCTCTGCTGAAGCCACAGCCATCAAAGACCCTGACCCTGTCTGTGGCCTTGCTTCTGCCCCTTCAGGGGGTGGTACAGAGGTTAGTAAAGAGTATATACAGTATATAAGAGAGTATGTATATACACTATATTTTCTGTTAATTGTGCTGGTCAGCTAAGCTCTAAAAAAGGTGGCGCGCCCCTGAAACGCAACAGCACACCAGCATAGTGGCATCGCCGGTTAGGCTACATGATTCTTGGATTGGATTGCATCTCATCATGTTTCCTGCTCTTAATCTTCTACCTTTGTGAGTATTCATTTCTACTCATATTTTTGTCTTTCAATAAACCCCTGGTAATGCACTAGGCGTTTGCGCTCTCCGGTGTATTTTTTTTTGTAGTTTTTATTAGATTCCCTGGTCTGAGGAGGGGCGGCATCGGCTGAGCATTCTTGACTGATATCATCTTTGTGGATTCAGTGTTCACTGCACACCGGACATGTGGCAATATTTGGAGCGCTAGAAGTGGTTTTGTGTGTTCATGCCTTCATCACGATTGGCTGTTATGATTACATAGTCAGAAACCACGTGGATTGGTTCTTTATCACGAATCAATGACAGCAATGTAACAGATTGGAGTCATGAAGGGGTTAAAGAAGCCAAAAAAACTCCACTGTGGTTGTTCCCACCCAAAAACTGTAATTCATTGAGAAGCTGCCGTTTTGGTAGCTGCTCTTAGACAAGGATTCCGGTAATTTTGGGTGTCTCATTGAGATAAGCTTCATTATCGAGGCTTGGTACAAGCTGCACTGTGCAAGTCCCACAATCACATTCGAGTTATGGTCATTCTGGTGACCATTTTGTATTGTAAGCATAAGAGCACCACAGAAACTGGTATATTGTATTAAAAAAATGAGAAAGGGTCAGAGAATAGTGACAAATTATTACCTTAGAAAACAAAACTACCCATGTCAACCTTACAAGTTCAAAAACCAAAACAAAAAAAAAATAAAATGAAACTTGGTACTCACCAGTTGTTCGCCGTTATAATGCCCCTCGATTATACGGTCATAAGATATCCCCACAGGTATGACAAGAACATCGGGGACGGAGCTGTTGCACAGAGTGTCCACGATGACGGACAGGATGCCGGCTCTGCCGCACGAGGTCTTGCCACTGCGAGAGCGAGTTCCTTCCAGAAAGATTTCCAAGAACTGATGCTTGCAAAGGAGCTGTTCGATGTACTGGAAGACACGGCCAATAAGCATTATTACCAGATATAAAACATTCAATTACAAGGCACAGCCATTAATAAAGAGGATAATGTTTTCCCCCAAACATTTAACTACAAGGCATGGCCAATAAGTAGATGGACAATGCTATTCCCAAACATTCCAAAACCATTTAACTACGAGACCCAGCCAATGAGAAGACAATGATATTCCCAAACATTCCAAAACCATTTAACTACGAGACCCAGCCAATGAGAAGACAATGATATTCCCAAACATTACAAAACCATTTAAACTACAAGACCCAGCCAATGAGAAGACAATGATATTCCCAAACATTACAAAACCATTTAAACTACGAGACCCAGCCAATGAGAAGACAATGATATTCCCAAACATTACAAAAACTTTAAACTAAGAGAAACAGCTAAAGAAAAGACACTATTATTCCCAAAAATTCCAAAAACATTTAACTACGAGACACGGCCAATGAGAAAACAATGATCTTCCCAAACATTCAACTACAACAAATGGCCAATAAGAAGACAATGTTGTTCTGAAACATTTAAAAAAATATTCAAATATACAGCATGACAAGTAAGAAAGTGAACAATGCTATTCATAAATGAGAAGGTGGACAACATTATTCTGAAAGTAAGGCTACTTTTTTACCTACCCCGTTTAACAAGGATCTGTACAGAATGTCTTTTTTGCCATCTGGGGTTTCATCGAGTTTTCGCCGAATAAAGAACCCGCCCAACAAGCGAATCAAAGTACTGTCCAATAAGAAAGCAGCAGTTTATTCCTAGTTTGCAAGCGCATATATTATATATTCACACAAACATGAAATTTTTTGTTAGCAAATGCTAAACCACTTGCCTACCGGGGCAATTAAAATTATTTTTTGCACACATGATAAAATCTGCATTTTTGCTAGAAATTACTGTAAACCCTCCCACCCTCCCACAAAAAAAAAAAATTATAATATATATATATATATATATATATATATATTTTGAGTTATTTTGAGGGGACAGCAAATTTACACTGTTATACAAGCTGTACACTCACTACTTTACATTATAGCAACGTGTAATTTCTTTAGTGTTGTTACAACAATGTGAGGGGTGTACTCACTTTTGTGAGATATATATATATAATGCAAACACTATCTCACAAAAAAAAAGAAAAGAAAAAAAAGTTTTGCCTTTAGTTATACTTTAAGCCTCGTACACACGATCAGATTTTCGGACGATCGTCTGTTTTTTTTTGTGCCATTTTTTGTGGCATGCTAGTCTCATGTGGAAAGTGAAGAGATTATTCACCATACGAGAATTCTCATACGACAAAATACAACTTTAGAAGTGACGTAATGTGTTGAATAGTTTTGTATGCATTATTTTGTTTCTGAGCATGCGTAGTTTTGCTCTTACGTTTTTTTTTTAGAAAAACCATACTAATTATACGGAAATCCGACGTAGAGTTCACGTACGACAAAAATTTTATAGTCTGCACATCCAGCTTTTGTTAGATGAAAAACCAGAATCGGCTGTTGAAAGCACCATACCAACGATCCGAAAATCGGCAGACAAAATTTTAGTTCCGATTTTCATATTGTGTGTATGGGCCTTAAGACTTGCATTGGGGTGTATTCATTTTTGCAACATGGTCTTGAATGAATTTGTTAGGAAAAATACTTTTTTGTGTGTGCAAAATGTTGGTTGCAATCAATGGCCCGCATTAGTGGGAGCATTTTGTAATGTCCCATAGAAAATGTTGAAAGGAAAGTAAAAGGTTTTCTGACAAATCAGTTGGGGTGCACTCATTTATGAACACAAGTATAGGCGCATCAACACAGAGATCATAAAAGTCCCAATACAAATCTGCTAGTAATTGACGATATAGTCCATCTGGCATACACAGGCAAATCAGCTATGTAGTGGTATTGGGAGAGGGAAAAAAACGTCCACAGGAAGCACACAAGGCTTCCATCAATTAAGGGAAGAAACCATATTTCAAGGAGCTGAAAAAAAGCACAAGTGGAGAGGCGCCTCTGGGTGCAGTCCTTTTTAAAAAAAACAATTTAATAGACAACGTGGGATCAACTCACATGTAGTATATAAATGAAAAGCATGGTATCAGAAAGTCGAGATGACATTCCCACATCCTGTGACAAGATCCGTGCTGTGTATGATGACCGGGGATCTTCCGAATTAAGTAAAGGCCGGCTCCGGAAGAGCGGCCTCAGAATGAGGCTTGGAACACAGTGGATGGCTGGCAACAGGGGGACGACGTCATCAAAAATTGATGCGTTTCATGAGCGTGCACACTTGGATGCTCTGCAAGTCGCGCTCCTTCCTCAGCAGACCTCATTTATACTGAGGACTATGTGTAAATTATATATCTATATAATATATGTGTAAAATATATATATATATATATATATATATATATATATATATATATATATATATATATATATATATATATACACACACACACACACACACACACATATACATACATACATATACATACATACATACATATATATATTTTTATTTATTTTTTTTTACACTTTTATTTTAGAACTTTACAGCAAGGGTGACAGGTCCTCTTTATGGAGACATTGGGGGCACTTTGAGAGCATGATAAAAGTGATCAGCCAGCTATTTAAAGCCAGTACCAAGCTCACAGCTGCAGCAGCAGTGAGCTTCATTTAACCGCTTGTCTATAATTCTATTTATAAACATACCTTGGTAGACAAGTGGTTAAAGAGACTTCCTCCCATGTGACAGGGAAGGGGTCTAGCAGCCAATCTCTAGGCCCCTTGAGGCCATCATTAATTTCAGCTCTTATTAAAAAAAAAAAAAGGTAACTTCAGCCACTTCCTGTAAAAGGGTGACAAACCTACCTTTCTATCATTGGCAGCGTTGTCACCCCTTCTCAGGACATGTCCGGGCTCTAGCCTTGGCTGCCAGTCTCCACCCATCACCACTCTGATTGGTAGGGCCCCTGGACTTACATTTGTTTACTCTCTAGCTCAATTGTTATTCATTCACTCAAAAAAAAAGGAGGGGGGGGGTTCAAGAAAATACTTCATTATGGCCACTAGATGGAGCCGACAATCATAGTAGATAATATTTTATATCCTATTAACACCATCTCCATCTAGCTGTCATAAAGTAGTATTTTCCTGATTCATTATGAATAAAAGAATTCGACCTGGAAAGAAAACAGCCTTATAACAGGAAATTTTCTTCCCGTTTACACAGAAAGACACAGCTGTAAAATAGGGCAAACAGTCACCAAAATGAAAGGCTGATTATTTATGGAAGGGGCCGGTACAGACCTGAAAATGGGGATGTTGAGGTTGTTCCCTGCTGCAATATGGGGGGCTTTGATGTTGTGGCAGAACAAGACGAATGTGAGGAGAAGGTAGTCGATGTGCGATTTGTGAACGGGGAGGAAGACGAGTGGAACCTTCATCTACAGGTTGAAGACAAAAAGGGGAGAGACGTTAGGTTGTGAGAGGCGTGGAGAACAACGTGGATGAAAACAGAAGAACAAAACAAACATACGCTGGCAAAGGCCAACCTACCTCTGTGGCCGCTTTCTTTACCATCTCTAATTGCCCCTTGTGAATCTGAATGTTCAAGAAGAAGCCATTGAAGAGCTTCAGGAGCACCCAGCCTGTTAGCCTGTAAGGGAATAAAAATTGGATTATTGTCCCATCCCCTCATCCCAAGAGCTCCTCAGGACCTGTTCATCACAGGAGCGTTAACTTTTACTGCCATGAACACCTATGTTGGGGAAAAGTGAATAGTACTGACACCAGTATTGGGGGCTACTATTGCATCCACTGACACCACTATTGGGGGTTATCATTGCACTGACACCAATACTGGGGGTTATTATTGCACTCACTGGCACCAAAGCTGGGGGATATTTTACTCCAACTTCCTCAGTGTGCACTGCGATACGCTGAAAAAAAAAAATGCAGCATAACCAAAATTTTTGGGCATTGAGGTGCGAAAATGCGCTGCCATTGTGTAGCTCTCTAGAAGTGACAAGGACCGCACTTGAAGGCCCTCTATAGTTTTCAAGTTGACCACCAATGGCTTAGACCTATGAACACATCTTGCTAGGTCCATAGTTAGCAGTGAGCTTGGGCATGTTCATAAGAGGATCCAAACCCACTTGTGTGAGCCCACCAGGAAGCTGTTACCTGTACGGGCTAATCACCTGTGGCCAAGGCATTCCCCTGGTCAAAGGGGAACGTCCTGGCTGCAAATGATCGACCCAGTACAGGTGACAGCTTCCTGGCGGCCTTGCACACATGGGTTTGGATCCTCTTATAACAAGCTCATCACTAATGGATAAGATTGGTTAAGATGGCCAGGATTAGTGATAAAACTCATATAAGCGAGTGTCAGACTTTATACGATGCAACAGAAATGAAGAGATGTCTGGGCTCAAATCCAAATAACATATACTGTACATAACAGGAGGAGCCTAAAAGGTTGTGATCTCATGATTCTGAATTAGCCATACGATCATACAATCCGATTCCAGTGCGGACCAAAAAAAGGGTCTTGTACTAATTTGGTCTGAAAGCGATGCAAATTTAGCCAAACAAACTGAATGGCTGAATCCGCATCACGTGTGATCTGCACAGTAATGCGGTGTGAATAACATGCGATGTCTGTTCTCACCAGTGTGAACCCAGCCTTAACGTATGTTCATACCAGTGCCAGGACAAGGTCATCTAGTGCCCAGGATTTACATGCCAAATTGCTAAAATCCCCCCTCCCAGCACAAATCTTTGCCTCAAATCTTTCACAGCTCATATCCTCTCTCTCCCCACATGCTCCCAGTACAAATCCAACCACCCCCCCCCCCCCCCAAGAAAAAAATTCCCCCTCCTAACACTAATCCTCTACCCCTCCAAGCACAAATCGTCTCTCCTTAATATCCCCCTGCCTTCCAGCACAGATTCCCCTCCCCCAATCCCCAATCCTAGCATAAATCCCCCCTAACACACATAACCCCCCCCCCCCGTCATCCTTACTAGCCAATCCCCCCCCCACTCCCCCCCCCCCCAAATATTTCCCCTCCACCATTATACTTTGAAAGCACAAACCCCCCCAAATCCTCTTCCCCCATTCCACCTCCCAACACAAATTCCCCCAAATCACCACCCCCTGTCCCGGCCCTGGGTCATATCCATAGTGTGTTACATGTGAATGCTATTTGGATTTGAGCACAGACATCTCTCCATGATGAAGGTCAGTGACCAGACTGGAGTCTGTAGCTTTCCCCAAACTGTATCATGGTGACAAAGTTGTCTGGCTTGAATGTGTATCGCCATATATGTAAACCAAGAATCCCTGTTTTTATGCAAAAGTGTGCTAGAAATATGTAGAAGTGTATAGCAGTGTGCAGAGGGTTAAATCAGAATTTGCAATACTTTACGTGAGACATAAGCCCGGACCTGATCAATGCTGGGGATACAGATGCCACCATCTCCTGCAGGATGTACTTGGCTTTCCTCTTGACTTTGTTAGTAGACTTGGGGTCTGCAGTTCCAGTGGGACTGGCCTCAGCCGCCACGGCTTCTATGGCTTCTCTCACCCTGGTGGGGAAGGAAACCGTGAATCATTTATTGTGAGTAGACACAATGTCTGTTGATATCGGGATATCTCCTGCAGATTTTTCCTTCTTCTAGTGAAGACAGGACGTCTAAAAATGGGCAAAACATTGAGCGTTGTGATCGCTCTTCGGAAAGCATTTGACAGGTGGTGAAGGTGCTTGAATCCCGCGGTTGCAGGGTACTTGTAGAATGGCCCCATCCACTGACTGGTAATATGTCCACTGAAAACGACGGGGGGTATAATTCCTGCCGTGGCCCCAAAGCCAAGTGCCGTGGCATATGTACATTCCCGCTTGCTGCCTCTGCAGCTAGAGGGTGTAGCAGCTGGGGGGGGGTTGGTATAAGCCCTGACTGAGTGGCACTCCCATCCAGACCATCAGCCCGCCAGTCTGCAGCACCGGATCCCCACTGGCCGGAGTCCTAGCAATCAAGGATGTCACAAGTGTACCCTGCAGCAAGCTTCTCTGCCCTGTTCCTGGCCCCTGCCTACCTGACTACAGGAACATATTTATCAAGTACAGGTACACAATTCACATTTATGGGCTCTACCAATCTCTAGATGCATTATGCTTGATCACAACAGATCTATAAATGAAACTCTGACAGGGAACACGTGATCCAAGGGGGCACGCAGACAGGGGGGGGGGGCACCTGATCTAAAGGGGGCACGCTGATGGAGGGACACCTGATCTAAAAGGGGGCACGCTGATGAAGGGACACCTGATCTAAGGGGGCAAGCAGACGGGGGGGGGGGGCGCACCTGATCTAAAGGGGGCACGCTGATGGAGGGACACCTGATCTAAGGGGGCAAGCAGACGGGGGGGGGGCGCACCTGATCTAAAGGGGGCACGCTGATGGAGGGACACCTGATCTAAAGGGGGCACGCTGATGAAGGGACACCTGATCTAAGGGGGCAAGCAGACGGGGGGGGCACCTGATCTAAAGGGGGCACGCTGAAGGAGGGACACCTGATCTAAAGGGGGCATGCTAATGAAGGGACACCTGATCTAAAGGGGGCACGCTGATGGAGGGACACCTGATCTAAAGGGGGCAAGCTGATGGAGGGACACCTGATCTAAAGGGGGCACGCTGATGGAGGGACACCTGATCTAAAGGGGGCACGCTGATGGAGGGACACCTGATCTAAAGGGGGCACACTGATGGAGGGACACCTGATCTAAAGGGGGCACACTGATGGAAGGACACCTGATCTAAAGGGGGCAAGCTAATGGAGGGACACCTGATCTAAAGGGGGCACCCTAATGGGGGAACACAATATATTTTTGGTAGACACACAAGGACTACAATCTTTCTGATTTATAGCATAGAAATTTGGGTGATGGCTGGAAGAAAATTTTAGCAACCAGACCTTTTTGAATTTTAATTCATTACCCTTGCCTTAGATCTTTGGTTTGGCATTCTCAAACTTTATTAACATAGGTCCTAAGCAAAAAAAAAAAAAAAAAAGACAAAAAAACCCATTTTGGATTGACACGCACTAATTCTTCTACGCAAAAAAAAAAAAAAAACTACTGCTATAAAATATTTATGTTGGCTCTGGGAAGAGCTGACCGTTAATGTCTTACTTGACATCCCCATCACACCGGTCCCTGTGACCTCACCTGCTCTGGTTCAGCACCGCCTCCGCCATATTGCTGCAGAACATGGCCTTGTTGACGTCCCGTTCCTGGACAAACAGCACATAACAGAGGCGACGAGCCAGCCAGCCACGGTGTCTGCAAGAGAGAACGCAGCCAATCAGAGAGGGGGCGGGTGGGACAATCACCTATTACCTGAGAAGGCACGGCACTATTACAAAACATAAAAAATGTCCTCGGTCAAATGGTCATCAGATACTAAAACAGAACCTTCTAAACTTAGGTCAAAAAAAAAAACATGTGCCAAACTCACAACGTTAAATAAAGAATAGTAAATAGAAAAGTAACAATATGTACCCCAAGACTATGAAGAGACATTTATAGTGTGGCACAAATCTACAACGAGCTATAAAATGTAGAACATTTGTCATAAATTGTAGCAACTGGCAAAACTTTTTTTGTAGTTTTTGGATGGAAGGGTGGGACGTTACACCCTCTGTCAGGTTTTTACTGCTGTGTGCCCGCTGGGGAGAATCACCCTCTCTTTTTAAACAGGTGACCATTGTAACCAAGATTACAAATGATGGGAAATCCAAAAATGTTTTGGTCACCAGGACAGGAAGGAGAAATCTTTCTTGTTGCGTCTACAGGACAGGAAGTAAATGGTAATCTCTTCAAAGAAAAAAAAACACAACAGAGATTTTAACCTTTCCTTACCTCTATCCAAAACAAAATATCTAAATACATCAGTCGATCCCCCAACCCCCAGCTCACACCACATGTTTTCTGCATCAAAAACGCATGGAAAGTAGGTTATATGGTTTTCAATGGCATAGTTCACACCAGTGCTTGCAGTTTCAGTGCATTCCAGCTCCAGAAAAAAAAAAAAAAAAAAAAGTAGAACATGCTGCATTTTTCCTGCACTGGCCTGTACTGGAACGCTGTAAAATGCATGAAAAAAAAAAAAAGGAATCACTGGCCGGCCACTCCCGCCCCCTCCATAGCCCAGCGCTCGTGAGCGAGGGCAGAGCAGAGAGCGGTGACTGACAGTACGCAGCTCTCTGCTCAGGGAGCTACAAGAACCGAGCGATCGGCAGTGTTGCATGGGGGACAGATGCAACATCCACCTAGGTTAGTCTGAATCAAAACAAAAACAAATTCCCAAAATTCTCTTAACCGCTTGCCGACCAGCCGCCGTCATTATACTGCAGCAGGTTGGCACGATCACGTGAGCGGGATAGCAGGCACAGGCGCGCCGCCTGCACTGCGGGGGTGCCGATGCTCGTGGCCAATTGTTGCGATGACTGACTTTTTTTTTTAAAAAATGGGGATATTTATTATAGCAAAAAGTACAAGATATTGTGTTCTTTATTTGTTTATAGTGCAAAAAATAAAAACTGCAGAGATGATCAAATACCACCAAAAGAAAGCTCTATGTGTGGGAAAAGAAGGACGTCAATTTTGTTTGGGTGCAACATCGCACGACCGCGCAATTGTCAGTTAAAGCGACGCAGCGCCATATCGCAAAAAATGGCCTGGTCATTCAACAGCCAAATCTTCCGGGGCTGAAGTGGTTAATGATCCCCCAGAAGCAGATCAGGCAAAATGCAAGTGTTAATATTGGGAGTATTTCACCAAAAAAAATGACCTTTTTGTTGCAGGGGATCCCTGAAATCTGACTTGTATCTTAGTGCAGACTCCTTGGAAAATCAGTCAGCCAATCACACAAGCAGGAAATTACATTGGGGGGGGTCTGTATACCATATCTTTGTACAGAACACCTCCAGATAGCCCATTAAAAAATAAGTTAAAAACCCTCTTTTAATACAACATTCTTCTTCAATGGAGACATTTCCCCTACAGTACCTATTTTCTGCCACTAGATGTCCTTAGTCTGATGGTTGGCATCATTCTGATCAGAGATTTATATCTCACATTCCCTATCTTATAGGAAACCTGTAAAATCCGCTTGCTCAACGGGGAGCGTTCCGCCGATCTCCGCTGAGCAGGAAGATGACAGGTCCGTTGCTGCACACTGTGGAGCGACGGACCTGTCAGAGCGGCGCTCTCCCCTATGGGGGATTGGGTGATGACGGACCGTAGAGTCCGTCGTCACCCGATCTGATAATGGATGGAAAAGTAGGTTTTTCCTCCGTTACACTTTTTTCGGATCGGAGCGAGTCGGATGTCAGCGGACATGTCACCGCTGACATCCAACGCTCCATAGACCTCCATGGAGTGTCCGTTCCGGTCCGCCTAAAAAATTGACAGGCGGACCTGAACGGACATTCCGTGTGAAAGAGGCCTAAGGATCATACATTGTCCCTACACAATTCAAACCATTTCCTCTGAGCTCAGGTCATCATGGACCTTCCCTCCCAGCCCGTGAATGGACAGTGAAAGGAGAAGCAGCACAGTGATGAGTCATTAAGGGGGTAAATCCTCCTGGGGCTGAAGTGGTTAAAGATATCTGATGTGTTTTATTTTTTTTTATATTCTGAATGGACTCCCGCTGACATTATAAAGGTTTATGTCAATATTTGAAAAGAACGTCACCGTCTGAACAAACATCAGTCTGTGGACATGTACCAGGCAGTGACTTGTGTGCAGTGTTATATAAGGAGGTATAGACGGCTATACCTATATATGAACAAACACACGCCTCCGCACATGGGCGGATAAAGTACACAACTGACAATTAAAACAGCCTTAACTCAACTGTTCTTCTGTTTCACTAAAGTATTCTCCAACTTTGAAAGAACAAAAAAAAATCATATATACAGTACCTTGAAAAAGTATTCATACCCTTTGAAATTTTCCACATTTTGTCATGTTACAACCAAAACGTAAATGTATTTTATTGGGATTTTATGTGATAGACCAACACAAAGTGGCACATAATTGTGAAGTGGAAGGAAAATGATAAATGGTTTTCAATTTTTTTTACAATTAAATATGTGAAAAGTGTGGCGTGCATTTGTATTCAGCCCCCTTTACTCTGATACCCCTAACTAAAATCTAGTGGAACCAATTGCCTTCAGAAGTTACCTAATTAGTATATAGAGTCCACCTGTGTGTAATTTAATCTCAGTATAAATACAGCTGTTCTGTGAAGCCCTCAGAGGTTTGTTAGAGAACCTTAGTGAACAAACCACATCATGAAGGCCAAGGAACACACCAGACAGGTCAGGGATAAAGTTGTGGAGAAGTTTAAAGCAGGGTTAGGTTATAAAAAAATATCCCAAGCTTTGAACATCTCACAGAGCACTGTACAATCCATCATCCGAAAATGGAAAGAGTATGGCACAACTGCAAACCTACCAAGACATGGCTGTCCACCTAAACTGACAGGCCGGGCAAGGAGAGCATTAATCAGAGAAGCAGCCAAGAGGCCCATGGTGACTCTGGAGGAGCTGCAGAGATCCACAGCTCAGGTGGGAGAATCTGTCCACAGGACAACTATTAGTCGTGCATTCCACAAATCTGGCCTTTATGGAAGAGTGGCAAGAAGAAAGACATTATGGAAAGAAAGCCATAAGAAGTCCCGTTTGCAGTTTGCGAGAAGCCATGTGGGGGACACAGCAAACATGTAGAAGAAGGTGCTCTGGTCAGATGAGATCAAAATCTAACTTTTTGGAATAAAAGCAAAACGCTATGTGTGGCAGAAAACTAACACTGCACATCCTTCTGAACACACCATCCCCACTGTAAAACATGGTGGTGGCAGCATCATGTTGTGGGGATGCTTTTTTTCAGCAGGGACAGGGAAGATGATCAGAGTTGGTGGGAAGATGGATGGAGTCAAATACAGGACAATCTTAGAAGAAAACCTCTTATGCTGCGTACACACGGTCTGACTTTTCGGCTACAAAAGTCCGACAGCCCGTCCGACAGACTTTCGACGGACTTGCCTACACACGATCACACCAAGGTCCAACGGATTCGTACGTGATGACGTACACCAGACTAAAATAAGGAAGTTGATAGCCAGTAGCCAATAGCTGCCCTAGCGTTGTCTTTTTGCCCGTCGGACTAGCATACAGACGAGCGGATTTCTGGGTCCGGTGGAGTTACGATGTAAAGATTTGAAGCATGTTCCCAATCTAAAGTCCGTCAGATTTGCGACTGGAAAAGTCCGGTGAAGTCCACACACGATCGGATTGTTCGCCGGATTTGGTCCGTCGGCCAAGTCCGGTCAAAAAGTTCGACCGTGTGTACGCGGCATTAGAGTCTGCAAAAGACTTGAAACTGGGGCGGAGGTTCACCTTCCAGCAGGACAACAACCCTAAACATACAGCCAGAGCTACAATGGAATGGTTTAGATCAAAGCATATTCATGTGTTAGAATGGCCCAGTCAAAGTCCAGACCTAAATCCAATTGAGACTTGAAAATTGCTGTTCACAGACACTGTCCATCCAATCTGACAGAGCTTGAGCTATTTTGCAGAGACAATCCCAAAAAGACTTGCAGCTGTAATTGCAGTGAAAGGCGGTTCTACAAAAGTATTGAATACAAATGTACACCACACTTTTCACATATTTATTTGTACAGAATTTTGAAAACCATTTATCATTTTCCTTCCACTACACAATTATGTGCCACTTTGTGTTGGTCTATCACATAAAATCCCAATAAAATACATTTAGGTTTTGTTTGTAACGTGACAAAATGTGGAAAATTTCAAGGGGTATGAATACTTTTTCAAGGTATATATATATGTATATATATATATATATATATAAATATAAATAAAACGGTGGAACCTCGGATTGCAAGTAACGCGATTAATGCGCCTTTACATGCACATGAACTTTAATGGCATCCCTGTCTTAGTCCATAGGCTTCAAGGCTGTCCACAAGCTTTAGGAGAGTGTCTATGGGAATGGTTGACCATTCTTCCAGATGCTGAACGAGAAGGCTCACACTCTTCGCTCCAATTCATCCCAGAGGTGTTTTATTGGGTTGAGGTCAGGACTCTGTGCAGGCCAGTCAAGTTCCTCCACCCCAAAGTCGCTCATCCATGTCAGCAATGGAGATGCTGTTTACCATTTCACACCCATCTCCATTGCTGTTTACCATTTCCATGGAGTATCAGGCTATTTGGGCTCCCTCTCTCTCTTCCATGGTATACAACTATAATGGAATCCCCTCATAGCCAGCACTAAGGACGGTCTTCTTTTACTATTGCTACACAGTGGCACATACTGTGAATGCTTTTAACCCCAGGAGGGGGAGAAGAATCTGGTGAGTGCAGCTGCAATAGGAACACGAATGAAGATCTGCACGGTGTGTTCACTCACTGAAGAGTCCATCCGACTAGAAAGAGGATTTTCTTCACGAGCACCAGAGCATTTTATCATTTAAAATCCAATATTATTATCGTTATTTTTATATTCTTATTTTTATTTGATTTGATTAATTTATTTTCATCATTCAGCAGTTTTGGGTTTTGATGTTTTTTTCACTTAATAATAATGGACACTATAGAAATGCAGACCTCGGAAATCTGCCTGTTTGGTGGTTTTAATAATCAGCACGTTGAAAAGTTTATTAATTATCATGTTGGAAAGTTTTATGTAAACATATGATTTGTAATTGCACTTTAGATTGGTTCAGCAAGTCTCACAATTTTGCTTAGTAACTCATCCTTTACGAATATACGGATTTTTTTTTGCACTAGGAATCACTTGTTTGGCTTTAGCTTTAATGTAAAATAATTTTTGGTTGGTTCATACACTTTAGTAATACACATCAATACACAGTGTAATATCTTCTTAGGTTCTAGGATCTTTCAAAGGAAACACCCCATTATTTTTATACCACTATGTGATAGTAGCAGAACAGCGCCATATCTACTTTGTTTTCTTATTTAAAGCTTGAACTCCTAACAGCTAATACAAAAATAAGACGCATATACCAGAGCTGTTTTACTTCCAAATGATTTGTATTTCGGACCATCCAGTGCTGAGATTTACACGGCTCCGCCACACAGAACACCCCTGCCTAGCAGGAAAAGAGACCCGATTTTTCTTTGCAGTTAAGTAACACACAAAGGTCTTGTCCCCCCCCCCCCCCCCCCCCCATCACATCATTTAAAGACCTATTAATATTTACTATGGTGGTAGTGTTGGGGGGAGGGGGTCTCCTTAGAAAGGGCCAAATTGCTTTCTTGGCATTTTTCCCGAATATCAATTTTGGCAACTTTATTATTTATGAAGTTGTTCCGGGAAATTCCATCTCACGTCTTTCCTGACATTTGAAATCTACTTTCTATATATACAGACTTTCAGTGCAGAGGAGGAGGGGGGCGTGTCTTTCCTGATAGAGGGCGTGTCTGACCAGGTTGGTGCAGTGTGGTCAGATTCTGGTGATAACTGACCACTCAGTCATGTCTAGTCAGTGTGCGGGGCTATAAAAGCAGAGTGGAGAAACGTTTATTAAAATAGAGGCTGTTAGTCACTGAATATCTATTTCTGTAACTTCAACTGGCCCTTAATATTCCCATATTTTTTTTTGTTAACAGAAAAAGTATCAATAACCAGTTGTGGACCCAGGATGTATTGCACACGGACAAAAAAATCTCCTTGTCCTTCTGCCCCTCCTACCTCAAACTTACTGATAATTGGAACTGGAATTGCAGTGTAAATACAACAGTTGTAGAAGCTGCTGTTGTTGAAAAAGAGACATCTTACACAGTGTTTATAAACATCGTTTAGACCAGAGGTAAAGAGATACAAAGTAACTGTTACTTTTGTATCAACACTGTTTCATTCACATGCAGATCAAAAGGGACGAGCTTCCTTTATTTGCATAATATGTTAACCTGACAGGTAAAACTATTACTGTACAACCCCTTAGTTTACTCTAATCAGCCGTAATGAACCCCTTACTATTTTTTTGCTGACTTTATTTCTATTTTTCTAACTATTAATATTATTTAAATCTTTTTTTCTATTTTTATCAGTGTCTCATTAAGAATAAGCGCAAAAGTTGAAGAAAAAAAAAAAAAAAAAAAACACACTCTCCTAAAGAAGAAGTTGTAAAGGCTGAAGGTTTTTTTATCTTAATGCATTCTATGCATTGAAGCGGAGTTCTGCTTAAAAAAAAATAAAATAAAAGTCAGCAGCTACAAATACTGCAGCTGCTGACTTTTAATAATCGGACACTTACCTGTCCCGGGGTCCAGCGATGCGGGGGAACGAAGCCCCGCTCGTCTCCCCCTCCTCTTTGCGGCGCCGGCATTGTAACTGTGAGCGCCCAGCTGTGGCTTCACAGCCGGGCACCCACTGCGCATGCGCGAGCCGTGACTGGCCGGGCAATCACCTGTGACGTGTCCCAGATGATTGTCGAGAGGGAGGGGGGAAGAGGTGATCTCCCATCCAGTGCCGCGGAGGAAGTGGGAGCTGGGACCCTCTAAAAAAGGAGGGTATCGGCTCCCCACCCCCCAAAAAAATGACATGCCAAATGTGGCATGTCAGGGGGTCACCATTTTTGGGTGGAACTCTTCTTTAAGATAAAAAATCCTGCTGTGTGTAGCAGCCCCCCCAGCACCCCCCTAATACTTACCTGAGCCCCATCTCTATCCAGCGATGTCCACGAATCCCCCGGCTATCCGGGACTCTCCTCCTGATTGGCGGAGACACAGCAACAGGGCCATTGGCCCCCCGCAGTTATCAAAGTCTGTTAGCCAATCAGGAGAGAGAGGGGGCAGGGCGGAGCAGCAGCTCTATGTCTGATTGGACACACGGATCTGCAGTTTGGATAGGGTGCACTCTACAGGAGGGAGGGGCCAGGAGCAACAAAGAGAGACCCGAGAAGAGAATCGCAGCTGCTCTGTGCAAAACCCCTTCACAGAGCAGGCCAAGTATGACATGACAATAATTTTTTATTTTTTTTTTTAACAAGAATTTACAATCACAAAAATGTGGCTGCCGAAAATTATCAGACGAAAATGTATCAATAATGACAAAATATAAATTCATATTCATTTAAATGCATGATATTAAATATTATACAATACAACTATACAGAGGGTATAGAAAAGAATCGCTCCCCTTTAAATAATCACATTTTGTTGCTTTGCAGCCTGAAATGAAGACAGACACAGCTTTTGTTCTATCCAGCAGTATTTACTCAGTGCAACTTGTAATAGCCAAGTGAATGATATAACACAACAAAAACATGTCAGAAGAAAATCAAAAATAGAATCAGAGTTGGAAAAAGGACCACCCCCTTTATGTCAGTATTTTGTTGAACCACATTTTGCTTTAATTCCAGCCTTTAGTCTGTTGGGATTTGTCTCTACTAACTTTGCACATCTAGACTTTGCATTATTTGCCTTCTCTTCTTTGCAGAACTGCTCAAGTTCAGTTAAATTTGATGGGGACCGTTTGTGGACTGCAGTCTTCAAGTCATTCCACAGATTTTCAATGGGGTTTAAGTCTGGGCTCTGACTAGGCCATGCAGGGACATTCACCTTTTTCTCCTTCAACCACATTTTTGCTGTGTGCTTTGGGTCATTGTCATGTTGGAAGATAAACCTTCTTCCCATTGACAACTTTCTGGCAGAGGGCAGCAGATTTTTCTCAAGAATTTGATGGTATTTTCCCCATCCATTTTTCCTTCTATCCTGACAAGTGCTCCTTTCCCTGCTGCAGAGAAACACCCCCATAACAGGATATTACCACACCCAACTCAGTCATTGTGTTTTTGATTTATTTGTATTTTTTCTGACATGTTAGTGTTATATCTTTTACGTGGATGTTGTAAGTTGCACTGGTAAATACAGCTGGAAAAAATAAAAAACTGTGTCTGTCTTCATTTCAGACTTCCAAGCAACACAATGTGATTATTTTTGATGAGGTGATTGTTTTTTATACCCACTGTATATAAAAAATATATTTTTTTTTTCTTAAAACTGTCCATTTTGGATTTCGGCTAAGTGCGTACTGAATTTTCATTTTGGTGCACCGCTACTCATAATTATCATGTAAATTTAATGGGTAAAGTGATAGAATAGTTTTAAAATGCTATCCACTATTTATTTAATTACTGATCAAAAGTAGAAAAGAGTGCTTTGTTTTTTTCATTTTTTGTCTACAGCTTGCATAAGAAATTGTTAAAGCAAATTATCAACAGAAAGCCCTGTTTGTTTGAAAATATAAAAAAATGAAATGTAAAAAATTTTTACACACATACAGTATCTCACAAAAGTGAGTACACCCCTCACATTTTTGTAAATATTTTATTATATCTTTCCACGTGACAACACTAAAGAAATGATACTTTGTTACAATGTAAAGTAGTGAGTGTACAGCTTGTATAACAGTGTAAATTTGCTGTCCCCTCAAAATAACTCAACATACAGCCATTAATGTCTAAACCGCTGGCAACAAAAGTGAGTACACCCCTAAGTTAAAATGTCCAAATTGGGCCCAATTAGCCATTTTCCCTCCCCAGTGTCATGTGACTTGTTAGTGTTACAAGGTTTCAGGTGTGAATGGGGAGCAGGTGTGTTAAATTTGGTGTTATCGCTCTCACTCTCTCATACTGGTCACTGGAAGTTCAACATGGCACCTCATGGCAAAGAACTCTCTGAGGATCTGAAAAAAAGAATTGTTGCTCTACATAGAGATGGCCTAGGCTATAAGAAGATTGCCAAGACCCTGAAACTGAGCTACAGCATGGTGGCCAAGACCATACAGCGGTTTAACAGGACAGGTTCCACTCAAGCCTCACCATGGTCGACCAAAGAAGTTGAGTACACGTGCTCAGCGTCATATCCGGAGGTTGTCTTTGGGAAATAGACATATGAGTGCTGCCAGCATTGCTGCAGAGGTTGAAGGGGTGGGGGGTCAGCCTGTAAGTGCTCAAACCATACGCCGCACACTGCATCAAATTGGTCTGCATGGCTGTCATCCCAGAAGGAAGCCTCTTCTAGGATGAGCCTCTGCACAAGAAAGCCCACAAACAGTTTGCTGAAGACAAGCAGACTAAGGACATGGATTACTGGAACCATGTCCTGTGGTCCGATGAGACCAAGATAAACTTATTTGGTTCAGATGGTGTCAAGTGTGTGTGGCGGCAACCAGGTGAGGAGTACAAAGACAAGTTTGTCTTGCCTACAGTCAAGCATGGTGGTGGGAGTGTCATGGTCTGGGGCTACATGAGTGCTGAGGGCACTGGGGAGCTACAGTTCATTGAGGGAACCATGAATGCCAACATGTACTGTGACATACTGAAGCAGAGCATGATCCCCTGCCTTCATAAACTGGGCCGCAGGGCAGTATTCCAACATGATAATGACCCCAAACACACCTCCAAGACGACCACTGCCATGCTAAAGAAGCTGAGGGTAAAGGTGATGGACTGGCCAAGCATGTCTCCAGACCTAAACCCTATTGAGCATCTGTGGGGCATCCTCAAATGGAAGGTGGAGGAGCACAAGGTCTCTAACATCCACCAGCTCCGTGATGTCATCATGGAGGAGTGGAAGAGGACTCCAGTGACAACCTGTGAAGCTCTGGTGACCTCCATGCCAAAGAGGGTTAAGGCAGTGCTGAAAAATAATGGTGGCCACAAAAAAAATATTGACACTTTGGGCCCAATTTGGACATTTTCACTTAGGGGTGTACTCACTTTTGTTGACAGCAGTTTAGACATTAATGGCTGTGTGTTGAGTTATTTTGAGGGGACAGAAAATTTACACTGTTATACAAGCTGTACACTCACTACTTTACATTGTAGCAAAGTGTCATTTTTTCAGTGTTGTCACATGAAAAGATATAATAAAAATAATTTCAAAAATGTGAGGTGTGTACTCCACTTTTGTGAGATATTGTATACACACACACACACTTTTATTTTATTTTTTTTATTTTTAGGTACTAAATTATAATACATATCAATATTTTATTTATTCTGCAAGAAGTTTGTCAAACAGGCTCATAGCAAAAATGTAAAATTTACACTGGTCCATAGGGGGCGTAAGGGTATAAGAGCTGAAGTTGATAACAGGGGCCCCAGCAAGCAAGAGCCCAGAACTATAACTGCACATTCCCACTATTTGAAGCATTCATGAAAGATTAAAAATGACAGACGAGACGCTCACATGATCCTTTGTCCCTTCCTAGTGTGACACGTTCAATGATAATCTCAGAATCAAGTAACGGTTAAACGTTGTCTTGATGATACAAGAGGAGGCCATGTAAGACAAGTAGTCCCCCCCGTGTATCCAGAAATACATCCAGACAGCTGAGGGATCTCCATTATATAGAAGGCAGCACAGGATCGCTTAAAAGCCAAGTATAATGTATATATTTTTAGTTAGCGCTGCTTCCAATTATTTATCTCAAAGTCATTTTAAATTCAACTTTCAAATTTTTACCAGATTCTTCATCCTTTTTTGTTATTTTATTAAATATGTAAGGAGATCTCAGTGCAGTGTCTTAACTGTTGAAGCTTAAGTTCAGCTAAAAAAAACCAACCTTTCTTCCTCTATAGCTCTAATTACATTACTTAACTGAAATGAAAGATGTCCCACAAATTACAAGCTGCTGGATTCTGTAAAAATCTTTACGGCAGGGCTGTCCTCTTTCTGCTGCTGCACTTAACTGTAGAGCTGCCCTGTCCTCTTCCCGCTGCTGGGCTTCACTGCAGGGGTGCCCTGTCCTCTTCCCGCTGCTGGGCTTCACTGCAGGGGTGCCCTGTCCTCTTCCCGCTGCTGGGCTTCACTGCAGGGGTGCCCTGTCCTCTTCCCGCTGCTGGGCTTCACTGCAGGGGTGCCCTGTCCTCTTCCCGCTGCTGGGCTTCACTGCAGGGGTGCCCTGTCCTCTTCCCGCTGCTGGGCTTCACTGCAGGGGTGCCCTGTCCTCTTCCCGCTGCTGGGCTTCACTGCAGGGGTGCCCTGTCCTCTTCCCGCTGCTGGGCTTCACTGCAGGGGTGCCCTGTCCTCTTCCCGCTGCTGGGCTTCACTGCAGGGGTGCCCTGTCCTCTTCCCGCTGCTGGGCTTCACTGCAGGGGTGCCCTGTCCTCTTCCCGCTGCTGGGCTTCACTGCAGGGGTGCCCTGTCCTCTTCCCGCTGCTGGGCTTCACTGCAGGGGTGCCCTGTCCTCTTCCCGCTGCTGGGCTTCACTGCAGGGGTGCCCTGTCCTCTTCCCGCTGCTGGGCTTCACTGCAGGGGTGCCCTGTCCTCTTCCCGCTGCTGGGCTTCACTGCAGGGGTGCCCTGTCCTCTTCCCGCTGCTGGGCTTCACTGCAGGGGTGCCCTGTCCTCTTCCCGCTGCTGGGCTTCACTGCAGGGGTGCCCTGTCCTCTTCCCGCTGCTGGGCTTCACTGCAGGGGTGCCCTGTCCTCTTCCCGCTGCTGGGCTTCACTGCAGGGGAGCCCTGTCCTCTTCCCGCTGCTGAGCTTCACTGCAGGGCTGCCCTGTCCTCTTCCCGCTGCTGAGCTTCACTGCAGGGGTGCCCTGTCCTCTTCCCGCTGCTGGGCTTCACTGCAGGGGTGCCCTGTCCTCTTCCCGCTGCTGGGCTTCACTGCAGGGGAGCCCTGTCCTCTTCCCGCTGCTGGGCTTCACTGCAGGGGAGCCCTGTCCTCTTCCCGCTGCTGAGCTTCACTCCAGGGGAGCCCTGTCCTCTTCCCGCTGCTGAGCTTCACTGCAGGGCTGCCCTGTCCTCTTCCCGCTGCTGAGCTTCACTGCAGGGCTGCCCTGTCCTCTTCCCGCTGCTGAGCTTCACTCCAGGGGTGCCCTGTCCTCTTCACGCCGCTGAGCTTCACTCCAGGGGAGCCCTGTCCTCTTCACGCCGCTGAGCTTCACTCCAGGGGAGCCCTGTCCTCTTCCCGCTGCTGAGCTTCACTCCAGGGGAGCCCTGTCCTCTTCCCGCCGCTGAGCTTCACTCCAGGGGAGCCCTGTCCTCTTCCCGCCGCTGAGCTTCACTCCAGGGGAGCCCTGTTCTCTTCCCGCCGCTGAGCTTCACTCCAGGGGAGCCCTGTCCTCTTCCCGCTGCTGGGCTTCACTGCAGGGGAGCCCTGTCCTCTTCCCGCTGCTGAGCTTCACTCCAGGGGAGCCCTGTCCTCTTCCCGCTGCTGAGCTTCACTGCAGGGCTGCCCTGTCCTCTTCCCGCCGCTGAGCTTCACTCCAGGGGAGCCCTGTCCTCTTCACGCCGCTGAGCTTCACTCCAGGGGAGCCCTGTCCTCTTCACGCCGCTGAGCTTCACTCCAGGGGAGCCCTGTCCTCTTCCCGCCGCTGAGCTTCACTCCAGGGGAGCCCTGTCCTCTTCCCGCCGCTGAGCTTCACTCCAGGGGAGCCCTGTCCTCTTCCCGCCGCTGAGCTTCACTCCAGGGGAGCCCTGTCCTCTTCCCGCCGCTGAGCTTCACTCCAGGGGAGCCCTGTCCTCTTCCCGCTGCTGGGCTTCACTGCAGGGGAGCCCTGTCCTCTTCCCGCTGCTGAGCTTCACTCCAGGGGAGCCCTGTCCTCTTCCCGCTGCTGAGCTTCACTGCAGGGCTGCCCTGTCCTCTTCCCGCTGCTGAGCTTCACTGCAGGGCTGCCCTGTCCTCTTCCCGCTGCTGAGCTTCACTCCAGGGGTGCCCTGTCCTCTTCACGCCGCTGAGCTTCACTCCAGGGGAGCCCTGTCCTCTTCACGCCGCTGAGCTTCACTCCAGGGGAGCCCTGTCCTCTTCACGCCGCTGAGCTTCACTCCAGGGGAGCCCTGTCCTCTTCCCGCCGCTGAGCTTCACTCCAGGGGAGCCCTGTCCTCTTCCCGCCGCTGAGCTTCACTCCAGGGGAGCCCTGTCCCCTTCCCGCTGCTGAGCTTCACTGCAGGGGAGCCCTGTACTTTTCCCGCTGCTGAGCTTCACTGCAAGAATGCCCTGTCCTCTTCCCACTGCTAAGTTTCACTGCAGGGATGCCCTGTCCTCTTCCCACTGCTAAGCTTCACTGCAGGGATGCCCTGTCCTCCACTCACTGCTAAGCTTCACTGCAGGGGTGCCCTGTCCTCTTCACGCCGCTGAGCTTCACCGCAGGGGTGCCCTGTCCTCTTCCCACTGCTGAGCTTCACTCCAGGGGAGCCCTGTCTTCTTCCCGCTGCTGAGCTTCACTCCAGGGGAGCCCTGTCCTCTTCCTGCTGCTGAGCTTCACTCCAGGGGAGCCCTGTCCTCTTCCCGCTGCTGAGCTTCACTCCAGGGGAGCCCTGTCCTCTTCCCGCTGCTGAGCTTCACTGCAGGGGAGCCCTGCCCCCTTCCCGCTGCTGAGCTTCACTGCAGGGGAGCCCTGTCCTTTTCCCGCTGCTGAGCTTCACTGCAAGAATGCCCTGTCCTCTTCCCACTGCTAAGTTTCACTGCAGGGGTGCCCTGTCCTCCTCTCACTGCTAAGCTTCACTGCAAGAATGCCCTGTCCTCTTCCCACTGCTAAGCTTCACTGCAGGGATGCCCTGTCCTCCACTAACTGCTAAGCTTCACTGCAGGGATGCCCTGTCCTTTTCCCACTGGTAAGCTTCACTGCAGGGATGCCCTGTCCTCTTTCTGCTGCTGAGCTTCACTGCAGGGATGCCCTGTCCCCTTCCTGCTGCTAAGCTGCATTGCAGGGATGCTCAGCAGCAGTAAGGCGGCAGGGCAGCCCTGCAGTGAAGGGCAGCAACAGGAAGCGGAAAGGGTAAAGAATCCAGCAGCCTAAATATCATAGGACAACCTTCATTACAGGTAAAAAATGTAATTAAAGTTGTAGAGAAAAAAATTTTTTTCAACTAAACTTTAAAGTATCAGCCACGCAGGGAGTGCATTGTTTTTAATGAGTCAGCCAACTCACAGATCTGCAGTGCAAAAAGTAGTAGTAAAAGCACAGCCATAGCCAAGAGTAATGTAATGAGCGGCCAGTCTGCCTCCATGCAGGTTTCGAATCATTAAAGTGAAGTAAATCTACACTCCAGGCAAACAGCTAAATACACAAAGGGGGCTGTTTTACCTGTCAAATGATTTGTATGTCTGTTCATCCAGCCCAGGGATTTACACAGCTCTGCCACATAGTGTGGCCCTGCATGGCAGGGCAGGAGACCTGATTTCCTACCTGCTGTAGCTCAACAACACTTACAGGTCTGGTCTCTCCCTCATACTGTGCCTGGAAAGGAGAAAATGCAGCGCAATGAACTCATCTGTCACTCTGCGCTCTCCTCCTACCAGCATGATAATGAAGTCAGATCCTGATAAAAAGTTATTCAGGATTTGACAAAAAGGAATAGAAAGTGTTCTTTGGGTCTTTGTAATAAGGTTCTCTTGTATTTTTAGGTTTTCAGGCTTCCGGTAAATGCGGAGCATCGCTCACCTGGTGTGCGTCTCGTTGATGTAGATGACATTCCGCAGACCTAAGGAGGGGATGCTGGGGTTGTAGAATTTATCCTGCAACAAATCAAAACCAGTGAGCATTTTATTATTATTGTAAATGATTAGCGTTTTAAGTGGAACTCCAGCTAGACAAACAGTTGACATACATTGATTAGAGTTGATTTAGCAGCTCCGATACGTGGAAAGGGGAAGTTTTGTGTCATGGCTGCCCCCTAGTGTTGCACAGTTGTCCTTGTCTCCGGGAACAGCATCAGCAAGAAGCAACTACACTTATAGCAAGCCATGCCACTGCTATAGGGCCCAGAAGTAAAGGGGGCCAAGTTCTATCTTGTTACAGCATCAGATAGCAGTAACATTTCATGTAACATAAAATAAATGTATAGATTGCTTGGAGACCTTTATTAAAAAAAAAAAAAAAAATGGCTTTATGTTGGAGGGATTGCCTTTGAGATGGAGATTACAAAAGGCGACAACTTTTAATGCAAAGAGGAATAGAACAAGATTCAGGAAAATCTAAAAAAAAAAACCTTTTACTATTTAGACATTAAATCTGACCTCCAGCCTTCCCTTCAGTCTTATATGTACAGGCTCCACTCCTGGACTGAAATTGCTTACTGCACACTGTGAGCTTGTTACAATGTGCATTTGAAGGGGCAGAAGGTTACAGAATGTGCCTCATTTCCTGGCTGGAGGACCATCCAGCATCATGCAGCTCTCTCTTCCCCAGCCTGACTGTCCCTGGCCCCGCCCCTTTCAATTTTTGGATTTCAGTTCTTTCACTCAAGGTATTTTGATATTTGCATAACTATGGGATAATGATAAGATTGTATGGCGGGGATGATATGGCATAATGATAAGATTGTATGGGGGGGGGGGGGGGTGATATGGGATAATGATAAGATTGTATGGGGGGGGGGTGATATGGGATAATGATAAGATTGTATGGGGGGGATGATATGAGATAATGATAAGATTGTATGGGGGGGATGATATGAGATAATGATATGATTGTATGGGGGGGGATGATATGAGATAATGATATGATTGTATGGGGGGGGATGATATGAGATAATGATATGATTGTTTGGGGGGGGATAATATGGGATAATGATAAGATTGTATGGGGGGATGAGATGGGATAATGATAAGATTGTATGGGGGGATGATATAGTATAATAAGATTGTATGGGGGGATGATATGGGATAATGATAAGATTTTATGGGGGGATGATATAGTATAATAAGATTGTATGGGGGGATGATATGGGATAATGATAAGATTTTATGGGGGGATGATATGGGATAATGATAAGATTTTATGGGGGGATGATATAGTATAATAAGATTGTATGGGGGGATGATATGGGATAATGATAAGATTTTATGGGGGGATGATATGGGATAATGACATGACTGTATGGGGGATGATATGGGATAATGATAAGATTGTATGGGGGGGGGGGGGGGGGTGATCTGGGATAATCATAAGATTGTATGGGGGGATGAGATGGGATAATGATAAGATTGTATGGGGGGGGGGGGTGATATGGGATAATTATATGATTGTATGGGGGGATGATATGGGATAATGATATGATTGTATGGGGGGGATGATATGGGATAATAAGATTGTATGGGGGGAGGATATGGGATAATGATATGATTGTATGGGGGGATGATATGGGATAATGATATTAATGTATGGGGGATGATATGGGATTGTATGGGGGGAGATGATATGGGATAATGATAAGATTGTATGAGGGGATATGGGAAAATTATATGAATGATATGGGATAAAGATATTAATGTATGGGGGGGATGATATGGGATAATAATAAGATTGTATGGGGGGATGATATGGGATAATGATATGAATGATATGGGATAATGAAATGACAGTATGGGGGGGATGATATGATTCTATGGGAAACTTATATGAATGTATGGGGGACGATATTGGACAATGATCTGCCTCGGTCCTCTTACCCGGCTCTGAGGGGTGCAGACATAGCAGCATCGACCAACAAAGGGCCTCTTCCGGCTCAGCAGGGTCTCCTTCCATTTCAGTGTGGTGGACTTGAAGACAGCCGGGCCAGACATCTTCTCGCCCTGAAAATTGTCCCGAAGACAGAAAGTGAGGAAAATCCAAATTGTTACAGATGTTATTAAAACAACAGGCGTGGGAAATATTCCAATGTTCCCAATTACTATTCCTATTACAATTCCCGAAGAAATTCCATTCATTTTGAAGAGATGTCCTCATTTCCTGCTGTATTTCCAGGACAACACTAAGTGAAGAGAAATATCCCCAGCGGGACAGAAAGGGGAAAATAAAAGTCCCTATTCTATACAAACCCACCAGAACAAATTTCCCTTTAGTAAATGTAATGCAGTGAAAACTATTAGATAATATATATCACACTAGTTTTTTTTAAATGAATCTTTCTTTGTTATTTCTTTGTTTCTAATGTTTTAGACCCCTTCCCTACTCTATCCAAAACCACCAGACCAAATTTATCTGTAGAAAACGTGATGTAATGACATATTTTACATATTATATAATATTGTAAAAAAATTTTTTTTAAAACAATTGCATTTACCGTATATACTCGTATAAGTCGAGTTTTTCAGCACATTTTTTTGTGCTGAAAGTGCCCCCCTCGACTTATACTCGAGTCAAGCACTTTTCTGCAGCAAAAGATTTCATTTTCCGAACCGACTTTGGGGCCCCGTATCTCAGGGCCACTTGGTGCTAGGAACCCCAAATTTGGTGTGCAAACCCAGTGGAACTGGTACCACAACATATCCAAAGATGGAGTTCCTAGCACTAAGTGGCCCCGAGATACGGGGCCCCAAAATCTGTTCGGAAAATGTCATTCTCTGCTGCAGAAAAGTGCTTGACATTTTCTGAACCGACTTTGGGGCCCCGTATCTTGGGGCTACTTGGTGCTAGAAACCCCAGCTTTGGATATTTTATGGTGCTAGTTCCACTGGGTTTGCACACCAAATTTGGGGTTCTTAGCACTAAGTGGCCCCAAGATACGAGGCCCCAAATTCGGTCAACTGTGTCCATCTGCAGCAACGTCATTTAGGGACCCTTTGGGTTCAGAGACCCCAAATTTTGGCTGCAGCTAGGGGGCATCTAGGAACCCTTAACTACCGAGTTTGAAGTTCGGGGGACCTATGGCTGCAAATGGGCACAGTGAGGCATGCAAATGGGCATTGTTGACCCTCTTTTCCACTTACAGTAGCTGTGCATTTCTCACCCTCGTCTTATACTCAGGTCAATAAGTTTTTCCCATTTTTTTGTGGTAAATTAGGGCCTCGACTTATACTCGGAACGACTTATACTCGAGTATATACAGTACATAATGTTTATTTAAATAACTGAAATCATAATTTTTAAATAATACCCAATAAACATTTCTAGGGTTACACAGATACCGAGCATTTGCAGGAGTACCTGGGCAGTCAGGGGTGATCGGTGCGGTGGTGGGGGGAAGTTACAAACACCGATCTCCCTGTATAGATTTCAATAAAGCATCTGACAGCCGCTTCTCAACGATCACTGACTGTCCATTCATAACTGTGCATTGTAAACTGTGTCTCAGTTTATGAATAGAGAGGAGCCTCTGTCTCCTGTCCTTTCATTTTCAGTGCAGCCGAGGCTGCAGAGAAATGGACTGGGGAATCTGTGTCCTCAGTCCCTTTCCCTGTCTCAAAGGGGAGATGTCAGGGATCTGTTTAGACCCCTGATATAATGTAATTAAATTCAGCGCTGACTGATATGACAAATTAAATGCAAGCAGGCACTAAAGTCAATTCAAAAAATACCTCAAAAGCATATATGTATATAGAAAGTGCTGCGCAAATAAAAATCCATAAACAACTAATAAGATTGGAGTGTGGTAGCAGAATAGGAGAGCAGGAACCACCGGTGACAGTAAATATCTGGATGGTGACTTTATCCCTCCACCGTTCTTAGATGGCCCCTCACCTTAGATATTCGACCTGAAACAGGTCACACCGCTTATAAGATTGGATGGATCAATCTGTATGATACTCCTTCACCTCCTTCAACTCACAGTACTCAATAAATGGCAGATGATGAATATGAAAATAAAAAACAACAAACCATAGTGTTCTCCGTGTATGATTTATTAAAATTAATAAAGGCTAAAAAAGGACATCAAGTTCTCTCCCCCTTTGGAATGAACGTTGATTTTGATTTAAAATTGTTTTATTTCAAATAGATGATGTTTTTATTATAATTTTAAATTTATTTTAGGCCTTTTTTGTAATACTGTACATGTGATCGTGTTTGACTGATGCCCGTGGGCTGATGTCTCTCTTTTTTGATATTATCCATACATACTATGTATGGGGTTTTATTATGCGACTTTTTTGCATGCGATTTTGCAGCAGCAGTTTATGCGTATTCAACAAATATCATTTTTATGTTTAAAACACTTTGATTTAGAGATCTAGAATGTTTGCTGTGCATGGTGATACATGCCATTCGGGTATTGCAAGTAATCATCTCTATATAATATGCGTTTTTATTATGCGACTTTTTTGCATGCGACTTTGCAGCATTAGTCTATGTGTATTCAATTATTATTATCTTTATGTGTTTTAAAAACACTTTGATTTAGAGATCTAGAATGTTTGCTATGCATGGTGATATATGTTATTGCAAGTAATCATCTCTATATAATATACAGTTTATGTCTGTCTACTGCCGGCGGTGGAGATCTGTGTAATTTCCGTTAGGAGTGAAGGGTAATAGTAACCACTAACTACTAGGTAATGACAGGGAGGCGCTTGATCTCCTGATTACTGCTCCTGCCCTTCTGATTGGTGCCGCCGTCACCATGGAGTAGAATAATAACAATGCGGGCCGTCACTGCGCATCCCGCCCCACGCCGATGAAGTCCCGCCCATAGGACATAACGCGTACGGGGGTTAGGAGCGTGTGACGTCACCCGGGGTCATCCGACAGACACGATCACAAGCCTGCTGGCCGGCACTCGGATCGGAGTGCCGGTTTTATGTGAGTGTTATTGATGTCCTTTTTTAGCCTTTATTAATTTTAATAAATCATACACGGAGAACACTATGGTTTGTTGTTTTTTATTTTCATATTCATCATCTGCCATTTATTGAGTACTGTGAGTTGAAGGAGGTGAAGGAGTATCATACAGATTGATCCATCCAATCTTATAAGCGGTGTGACCTGTTTCAGGTCGAATATCTAAGGTGAGGGGCCATCTAAGAACGGTGGAGGGATAAAGTCACCATCCAGATATTTACTGTCACCGGTGGTTCCTGCTCTCCTATTCTGCTACCACACTCCAATCTTATTAGTTGTTTATGGATTTTTATTTGCGCAGCACTTTCTATATACATATAGACCCCTGATATCTCACCAAAGCCCCCCAACAGGGCTGATATAAAAATAATAATAATAATAAACATTTAAAGGGTAAAATTGTAAAAAAAAAAATAAAGTGTAAAAAAATTTATATATACACACATAATATATATATACACATATATACACATATATATATATATATATATATATATATATATATATATATATATATATATATACACATATATATTAGTAAAAAATAATACAAAAAAAAAACTGTCACATGACACTTTTTATTTTTTTTAATGTCGGTAAACGGTATCGGCGAGTTCTTGGTCTTAAAAAAGTGGTATCGTTGCAACCCTAAACATTTCTCTACATTACATATGGGGACAAGCAGAAATATGCACACACGCATCTATCTACCGTATATAGATATATATATATATATATAACAGGCAGGGCTGATTTCTCTTATAGATTACCAAATAGTATACCAAATTAAATACAAAAGAAAGTGAAAAAACCAGCAATAATGACTGACGGTTACCACAAACCAATTAAAATGGGACAACGTTGTCACAAGGGGTGATTAAAAACATGTGGGAGCCGCGGCTTCACATCCACTCATACACATCATACACATCTCTAAATTATGAATAGGGTATAGTGAGCTAAATGATATAATTCAGATTAAGTAAAGCTGCCCTATTAGGGTACCAGTCATATGTAACAGTTGGCAAAAACCTGTTTTGGAAGGTCCTATATGGTGAGGGCAGGTCATATATCAATAGCAGAGATGTGGGTGGATGGACAATCTGGCAATTAATGAGGTGTATTATAGTTCAATTTAGAAAAATCGATCTGCTGAGGGGTAAGCAATGTCCAGTTATTGCACACTCATTGTATGTATAGCGGCTGTTTGGATGGCAAATCAGATCATATCCCGGTTCCAGCAAGTAGATATAAATTGTGCAGTTCAAGCAGCAAAATAAATGTCCATGGAGACAGGTATAAGGGGTGTAAACAATACTGACATACTTTTATAAAGACGCTGAATGAAATGGAAGGATCTCACCAGCCTCAGTAGCTCTGTCGCCAGGTTTGCAGTAAGCCCTCAGTCCGCAGTTCCTGAGTCTCTACATGGATAGGTGCCGCTGTAATAGGCGGATAGGTGCCAAGATGAAGGAACCGTTTGTTGATGAAGCCGCCGTAAGGCAGGTGTCTCAGTATGGAGAGAAGGAGACAAGCATCAGCTGTTGAGTTGTGCAGGAATAGGCCGGATCGAATAGTGCGGGTCGAGTTGCCAGGTCGAATTGCCAGATCGAATAGCGCGCGGCTCCCAGTGACGTGCTGACGTCACATCGCTGACGCGTTTCACCAGCCAATGGACGCTGGTTTCCTCAGAGCGAGGAGGGGTCAGTGGTGAAGGGTTTAAATAGCCATTTAAGGGATACAGTTCCTATTTTTATCCACTAGATGTCACCATCCGGACCACTCATATGAGAGACATTCAGCAAAGGGAAAAAGACGTGCATATCAAGCACAACAATAAAGCAGGTGGGAGCATCGATTGAAGGAGGTAAAAATTAAAGTGACTTAAAACAGTTGGCCATAGAAAGAGTGAAGGGGTTGAACATTTATGGTAATAGCTTATATTGAAAGTTAGTTCTAGGATTTTACGGACAGGGTATCATTGTTCTAGGAAAGGTTGAAAGCTACATTCTGTGTTTAACCCCTTGGGGGCTAGGGAGTCTAAATAGTA
This sequence comes from Lithobates clamitans, assembly GCA_037952925.1. Lineage (NCBI taxonomy): Eukaryota > Metazoa > Chordata > Amphibia > Anura > Ranidae > Lithobates > Lithobates clamitans. The sequence continues at coordinate 2,129,431 of JBBGZY010000385.1, forward strand.
CGTCCACATTTTTTCCTTCTGAAGGAGAATGGTGTCAAAGTCCCCTCTTCTGGGGGGTAGATTCAGCACATAGATCCCCTTAACTTTGAGGCCCTTTGGATTGCTGTCATGAAATTTGGCAAAATGTACTGGAATAGGTCGATCGTCTTCTTTGTTCTTTTTTTTGTTCCTAATGCCACTGATGTGTTCACCAATCCGGATTCGGAGTTGGCGTTTAGTCTTTCCTATATAGTTCTTATTACAAGGGCACGTGAGCATGTATATGACACGTGTCGTTGAACAATTTATAAATTGTTTAATTTGATAATGCCTACCTCCTCTCGGATTGGTGAACTCATCAGTGTGGTCCACGTATTTGCATATGTTGCAATGTCCGCATGCATGCATGCCAGGGGGAGGTCTTCTTTCAGTGAGCCAGTTTTTATTGATGGTTCTGGTGTATTCTGAGTGGACCAAAAAATCACCCAAATTCTGTGCCCTTTTAGCTGTAAGTAGTGGTTTGGGGCTAATTAGATCTGTAATTAAAGGTGCTGATTTAAGGATGTGCCAATGTTTGTTGAGAATCTCTTGGACTTTTGTCCATTGTGCACCGAACCTAGTAATGATTCTCGGAAAATCATTTTCTGATTTTTCAGGTCCTTGAGTGTTTTTCTGTGTAATTAGGAGATCCTCACGTTTTCTTTCTAATGCATTATTTTTAGCTTTTTTAAGGCAATTGTGTGAGTATCCTCTTTTTCTGAACCTGTTGTACATCTCATGTGCTTCAGATAGAAATTGTTCATCCTCTGAACAATTTCTCCTGATTCTTAAGAATTGTCCCGTTGGTATCCCTTTTATTAGGGACTTCGGATGATGGCTCTGTGCCAGGAGGAGGGTATTGGCTGCTGTTTCCTTGCGGAACGTACTAGTCGCTATCCTATCTCCGCATCTGGTGATTTTTAAGTCAAGGAAGGAAAGGGCATCAGCAGAGTAGGAATAGGTTAAATGAATGTTCCTGTCGTTGTTATTGAGTTGGGACATAAATTCCTCAAGTTGTTCCGCTGTGCCCTCCCAAACCATGAGTATATCATCGATGTACCTTGACCACAAAGTGCAGTGGTCAAGGTACATCGAGGACTTGTAAACTTCCTCCTCCTCCCAAAGACCGAGGTGGAGACATGCATATGAAGGGGCCCATGGGGCACCCATACTGGTGCCTCTCACCTGTTGGTAGAATCTTCCAAGAAATTGAAAGAAATTGTTGTTTAGCATGAATTCTAATGTATCAATAATGAACTCATTGTGGGCTCCCAATAGGGGGAAATGGATGTCTAGAAAGGTTTTTGAAGCTTGGATACCCCAATGGTGGGGAATCGATGTATATAAGCTTTCGACATCTATTCCCACCAGAAGGGCATTTGATGACAAGGAGAAATGGGATAGTATAGAAAGTATGTCTCTGCTATCACGGACAAAAGACCGTAGTTTTGTTACCAAATCTTTGATCATCGAGTCCACAAATTTGCCTGTTCTCTCAAGTGGACCATTGATAGCTGAAACAATTGGTCTTCCAGGAGGGTTTGTGAGTGATTTATGTAACTTAGGGATTATGTAGAAGGTTGGGATAGTAATGTTATCAGCTCGGAGATAAAGGTATTCCTTTTTTGTGAGTAGATTGGCTTCCATAGCTAGTTTTAACTTGGTGTTAAGAGTGTCAATCAGGGCTGGGAATGGGGTACGGGTTAGTTTTTTATAAGTAGATGTATCATTTAGTAGTCTGAAAGCTTCATCCTCATAGAGTTTTTCACTAAGTAGGACCACATTTCCACCCTTATCACTTCTCTTTATCACCAAGTTTGGGGCCTCCTGTAGTTCTTTTAATGCTTTTCTCTCAGAGCTGGTTAAATTACTTGATCCCAACCATTCCCAGTTGATCTTACCAAGATCGAGTTTAACCTGATCTAGGAATAGTTGAAGCCATTTGTGCTTAGATAAGGCTGGCATTTTTGTAGACTTGATCCTCAAATTGGATTTCCTCCTGATTGGGTGGCTATTTTCAGTTTCAGAGTCGCTATCAGCGTTTTCCTCTAATAAAGAAATTAAATTATTGATAGCCTCATTTTCATCCTTGTCAAAATTGGGATTGGGGATAGATTTATTATTAGAATCATTTTGGTGCCACAGTCTGAAGAGAACCTTTCTAAGGAATAAATTTATGTCCTTAAACACTTCGAATTCATTCATGGGCGCAGTGGGGGAGAAGGATAATCCTTTTTGAAGGAGTTTTACATGATTGGAATCCATTTGGAAATCAGATAGATTAATAATGCTCATATCCATAGAGGTTGAGCTAGAGATTCCGTTTAGCGTCTTTTCTGGCTCCTTAGTCGCCCACTGCGTCGATGCTGAGTTATGTTTCGATCCTTTCCTCTTCCCTCTACGTTTACGTTTCCTATTTCCCTGAGATGACTCTTGTCTGTTAGTTGTTTTGGGCAATCTGCTACTGAATTGCCCTGAGGTTCCTCTAAAAAAGTGACAGATTTAGTAGGAATATCCTTATCAAGGTCACTATCTGAGGAGGAACCAATTCTATTCCTGCTAGTACGTTGTGAGTATCTGGAATTTCTTGAGGAGGATCTACTTCTGTTTGGTAAGGTAGGGTTAAAGATATCCCCACCCTCAAAATCACTGAGATTTTGTCTGAATTTTTCCTGCTTCGTGTATTTGAGATTTTTTTGTATTCTTTCTATTTCTTTTTTAATGAAGTCGTTATTTTTTTCAAAATCAGGTTCGCTTTTATGAGGTTCCAGGGCTTTTGCACTTATTTCTAATTCTCCTTTAATTTCCTCAAGTTGTCTTTCTTCTTCCAGAACTATAATCTTCATTAAGGCTAAGCCTCTATTTAAACATTCCTTTTTCCACACCTCCAAAAAACTGGGGGTATGGAGATGTTCTGCAGGGACAATTCTTTCTCTTAGACCTCTAGGAATAATATTGTGAGAAATATGTGATTTTAAGGAGGAAATGTCCCATTTACGGTTTAAAAATTTAATCATAAGCTTTTTATGATTTTTAAAAAGCTTACGTGTTAATTCCCCATTTTCTTCACTCTTTCCATCTGTGGAAAAGGCCGTATTAATTTCGTCATCCAGTTCTCGATCAATCATATATGCCATGTATGTGCTTGTATGCACGGTTTGTGCTATTAAACCGTCTGTCAGTCTGCTGAAACACTAGTGTTAGTACAAAAATGGTGGGATCCTCAAGGCAAAGAAAGGACAGAAACGTCCCAAATACTATGCAAAAAATAGGGGATTATTGCCTGGATTTAATTTGGTATACTATTTGGTAATCAATAAAGCTGATTTGTATCAATATCAGTGTTTCTTGCTGACCCTCTTTTAGAGAACTCCTTTTCTCTTATGTTTTTGTTATATGATTCATAGGGCACCTTGGAACTGCATGCAGACTTTTGCCTGCATGAATTTTTGATACTTATCCGTTAAAACAACCATTTATATAATTAACATATTGGTTGATCCAGGCAATAATCCCCTATTTTTTGCTGATTTCTCTTATACCAAATTGTATTGTAACTGTACTGTCTGTCTTCATTTTTTAAAGCGCTGAGCAAACTGTTGGCGCTATATAAACCCTGTATTATATTAATATATATATATATATATATATATATATATATATATATATATATATATATATATATATATATATATATATATATATATATATATATATATATATATATATATAATTTTAATAACAAAATGTAAAAAATAATATTTAGTAAAGTAATGTTTATTTGGTGAATTAAAATAATGTTTGTTCATGTAAAAACAATATAAAAATGTATCTGTAATAAATACCAATGGGGAAAACCAGAAACTATGTTCTATTTAGAAATTTGGTTACAATTAAAAATCAAACTATTTTAATTTACAAAAACAATTGATTAAATCTTCAGAGAATTGAAATAATAAATATTTAAATAAGAACACACAAAAACAAACATATACAGTTTGAGGAATAATAATAATGTTTACATAATAATATATAAACATTTATATCTATCAAATCCCAATGGGGAAAATCAGAGCATACGGTTTTGAAAATTGCTTTACTATTAAAAATATAACTAATACAAAAAATAATAATAATAATAATGTTTATTTAAATAAATGTTTTTTTAGATTATTGTAAAACTTTTGTTAGAAGAATAAATATGAATGTTTACTGAACAGACATGTGATTGGACGGTGAGATCAGGGATGTAGCAGGACGCACAGCACATTCTCTATATAAAGTTGGGGCTGGAGCAGCAATGAGCACACGGGAAAACTTTGCCAGCCGGTAAGGCAGTGATGAGACAGATGACGGATTTCACTCACCCATTCTTCACCGCAGTTCTTCAGCCTCCCCGCCGGACAATCCACCAGGCTGGGAGAGTAGCGACCTTCACCTCCCCCCAGGGAATAATCCTCCATCTTTGTCAGCTTAGCAGATCCAGGATTGCAGGCTGCTGAGTGCAGAGACACGACCTCCTCCACCTCCCCTCCCTGCGGGGACACAATAATAGAGAACACTTTAGTCACACCACACCGGCCGCTGCAATGGGCTGACCACTCCGACCTTCCCTTCTACAATGGTCCCGGGGTCATGTGAGCTCAGGAGGTGCAATGTCTAAAAAAAAAAAATACAGGGGGGCCAAAAAAAAAAAAAAAAATCAGATTTGATTTTCTCCCAGGAGGACAGGAGCAGCGCGATTAATGAGTAATAGTAGGGATCAATCATTACACACAGGGAAAAAAAAACCTGCTCCCTATACAATGTGGCACATAGTTGCAATTAACTGCACACAGTTTGACCAATCTGCAATCATTAGAGATGAATTTCTACTACATGACACTTGTATAGCTGACCCTACAGGGAGCGGACCGCCACCATTCCCATCAGTCTAGCACAGGTGTACCGGCTCCTCTCCTGGACTCAAATTGCTTACACTGATTTAACTGCACACTGTGAGCTTCTCACCATGTGATGAAGAAGTTGCCTCATTTCCTAGCTGGACACCCAGCTTCATTTAGCCCTTTCCTCCCCAGGCTGCCTGTCCCCGGCCCCGCCCCTTTCACCGATTGTATTTCGGTTATTTCAGTGATGGAGGATCAACATCACATGTTGGTATTACCTGGGGTGGTCTGTATGCACAAGCCTAGTAACTCCCACTCCTCCAGGCCGACATCCACCTGTCAAGGCATTCTGATATTTACATAACTCCTCCCAAGAGCCCGCCCACTGCTTACATCCATCTTGGGGGACTTTAGAGTAGTACTGAGACAGGGCGCTGGGATGTTTTCTATACCGCCCCCTGCTGGCTCCTCCCACCAGCCGTGATCTACCTACATTGCACACAGTGGGGAAAATAATTATTTGATCCCCTGCAGATTTTGTAAGTTTGCCCACTTACGAAGAAAGAGAGCTGGGCTCCAACTGGTGCTATGAGAGAACCCCTGCGATTCCTGTGCGGGTTCCCACACCGCATCTGAAACGCAGGCGGTTTACACTGACACCTGCGAACCTCTGCGGGTTTCAATGTAAAGTTAATGACACCCCCAAAATCGAATCGCAAGGGCCTGAACACCCATGTGATCTGATTCCAGTGCAGACCAAAAAAAAAAAAAGGGTCCAGCATCATTTTGGTCCGAATGCGATGTGATTTCAAAAATACAAACTGTATGGTTAAATTGACAGCGCACAGACGACGCATGTGATGTGCCAGCAATGTGGTGCGAATCACGTGCGATGTCTGGGACTGCACAAGTGTGAACCCGGCCTGAAGGGTCTGGAATTTTTATCACAGGTGTATTTTAAATGATGGAGACAGAACATCAACCAAAAATACAGAAAAAACACGATACAAACGTTATAAATAGAGTTGCAGTTCAGTAAGTAAAATAAGTATTTGATCCCCTACCAACCAACAATAATTCTGGCTCCCACAGTATGTGGCACACAGATTAGTCCTGTCAATTTAAAAAGGAGGTCCACCTAAAAAAAAATAAAAGCCAGCAGCAACAAATACTGCAGCTGCTGACTTTTAATAAATGGACACTTACCTGTCCCAGCGATGTCGGCAGCCGAAGCCGATCGATCGCTCGGCTCTGGGGTGCTGCCGCCGCCATCCTCGGTGAGGGAATCAGGAAGTGAAGCGTTGCAGCTTCACTTCCCGGTTCCCTACTGCGTATGCGTGAGTTGCGCTGCGCAATCTGGATGGTCCCTGCTGTGCCTGGGACCCATGTGTTTCCCAGAAGACAGCGGGGGGAAGGAAGGGGCGTAGACTCCCGCGGGAGTCTATTCCCGGAAGTGGGTGCAAATACCTGCATTATACCCCCCTCCCCCCTGAAAGGTGCCAAATGTGACACAGGAGGGGGGAGGGTTCCGAAAAGCGGAGGTTCCATTTTTGTGTGGAACTCCGCTTTAAGAAGGTCCTCCTAACGACAACTCAGTATGTGTGTCAATGGAAGGAGAGGGTTGGGACTTTAAATGAAGCACAACTAGAAAAATAAGGTCACATGATAATGGATTCCACACAGATGTACATGGATTAAAAACATAACCTGATAAGATAAAGGAACATCTTAATACTTTATCATACATAGTAATATCATAATTTAAAACCATTTTAAGGATAATAATACATAAATATAAGTAATATAATTGTAGGGGTTCATAATCAACATAGTTATTTGATAATCATAATAAAAAGCCGTCAATAATTCATAGCATTTTTAATGTGGAATCTCAGAGTCGCGTGACCATATGATGTAGCATAAGGCAAAGCTCTACGCGTTTCGTGGAATCTATCCACTCATCAGGAGCAATTATAAATACAGAGATCTATAATGAAAAAGAGAATTTGCAAAATGAATAATTATTTACCGAACTCTCATACCTTTACATAGAGTGGAAAAAATAATGTGGTGTTGTAGCCACCTGGGGGCACCATAGAGAAACAGACATCCCACGGGAGCTGAGGCCACAAAACCGCAGCCAGAAAAGTAACCAGGGAAACAGTATTGAGAGCATGGATGATGTAAGGAACTCCTGTTGGTAATAGAGGGTATATGCCAATTCCAGTAGATGTACTATATAAAAAAAGTATATAACTATATTAGTATATGGAACTGGCCTTAAACAATTACTATCCAAAACAGGTAGATTGATATACTAGTTAATATAGCTCACATATCCAGGCAGGGTGGAGATCAGAGTAGGGGAAATAAGTAACTCGGTAAGTGGACCATAAATGAGAAATAATTACCTTAAATCTCCAAAACATGTAATAAGGGCCGGTATGTAGAAATCTATGTCCGGGTGCTGGCGCCGCCTCTTCCCTCCCCCCCTTCCTTTTATAACGCACGTTATGCCATTGGTGGCATAACGTGGCTAGTTGTGTCCATCGAGACCATACACAGGTGGAGCACACATCTCTCCTTACTCCATAGATTTCTACATACCGGCCCTTATTTCATGTGTTGGAGATTTAAGGTAATTATTTCTTATTTATGGTCCACCTACTTATGTCCAGCATTTGTTCATTTTGGAAAGTCTCTCTTTCATTATAGATCTCTGTATTTATAATTGCTCCTGATGAGTGGATAGATTCCACGAAACGCGTAGAGCTTTGCCTTATGCTACATCAAATGGTCATGCAACTCTGAGATTCCACATTAAACATGCTATGAATTGATGGCTTTTTATTATGATTCTAAAATAACTATGTTGATTATGAACCCCTACAATAATATTACTTATAGTTATGTATTATTATCCTTAAAATGGTTGTAAATGATGATATTACTATGTACGATAAAGTGTTATGGTGTTCCTTATCTCACCGGGTTATGTTTTTAATCTGTGTGAAATCCATTATCATGTGACCTTATTTTTCTAGTTGTGCTTCATTTAAAGTCCCAACCCTCTCCTTCCATTGACATAGTCAAACATAGGGATGGAGGCGGATGAATTTACCTATTTATAGCCTCATTTAAAGTCCCAACAACCCCCCTTCCCCCTCATTTTTTTTTATAACTTGTTATGTGTATAAAAGACACCTGTCCACAGAATCTTTCATCCATTCAAACCTCACCATCATGGGCAAGACCAAACAAATGTCAAAGGAGGTCAGGGACAACACTGTAGACCTGCACAAGGCCAGAATGGGCTACAAGACCATTAGAGGCTTGGTGAGAAGGAGACAACCATTGGAGCGATTATTCGCAAATGGAAGAAATACAAAATAACCATCAATCGCCTTTAAGCTGGAGTTCCGTGTAAGATTTCACCTCGTGGGGTAAGGATGATCATGAGAAAAGTGAGGGATCAGCCCAGAACTACACGGGAGGAGCTTGTGAATGATCTCAAGACAGTTGGGACCACAGTCACCAAACAAACCATTGGTAATACAATACACCACCATGGATTGAAATCCTGCAACGCCCGCAAGGCCCCCACTCCTTAAGAAGACACATGTACAGACCCGTCTGAAGTTTGCCAATGAACATCTAGATTCAGAGAAGGATTGGGAGAAAGTGCTGTGGTCAGATGAGAACAAAATTGAGCTCTTTGGCATTAACTCAACTCACCGTGTTTGGAGGAAGAAAAATGCTGACTGTGACCCCAAGAACACAATCCCTACAGACAAGCATGGAGGTGAAAACATTGGGGGATGTTTCTCTGCTAATGGTACAGACCGACTTTGCCACATTGAGGGGCCAATGGACGGGGCCATGTATTGTAAAATCTTGGATGAGAACCTTCCTCCCTCAGCCAGAACATTGAAGATGGGTCATGGATGGGTCTTCCAGCTTGACAATAACCCAAAACTTCCCACCAAGGCAACAAAAGAGTGGCTCAAAAAGAAGCACATTAAGGTCATAGAGTGGCCTAGTCAGTCTCCAGACCTTAATCCTATAGAAGGAGCTGAAGCATCGAGTTTCCAAGCGACAGCCAAGAAACCTTAAGGATTTAAAGAAGATCTGTAAAGAAGAGTGCACCAAAATCCCTCTTGAGATGTATGCAAACCTGGTCACCAACTACAAGAAACGTCTTACTACTGTGATTGCCAACAAGGGTTTCTCGTCCCAAATACTAAGTCATGTTTGCTTGAGGATCAAATACTTATTTTACTCACTGAACTGCAACTTGATTTATAACATTTGTTTTATGTGTTGTTTCTGGATTTTTGGTTGATATTCTGTCTTTCTCAATTAAAATACACCTATGATAAAAACTATAGACCCTCATTTCTTTACAAGTGGCCAAACTTACAAATTCTGCAATTTTCCCCACTGTATAGGTGCCCACAGACCCACTGATGTTACTGGCTCTTAGATACAGTATCTAATGAAAATATAAAAGTTTTATTTAAAAGGTCTCATTAGCATGGGGCAAGGAAGGCAGCCCCCCCCCCCCCCCGAGAATGCCCACCCATGGCCACCAGGGAGGGATGCCTACCCATGACCACAGGTAAGCCCACTAGAGCCCACCAGGGGTGGCAATCATTACCCATCAGCTGTAGAGCCATGACAAGCAAAGAGCCGGCGTCCTCTAGGTAGAGGAGCATATCATCCGCATAGAGACTGAGGACCTCAGTCACCCGTCCCATGTGCAGACCTTTAATGTGGGGGTGTGCCCTGATGGCAATGGCGAGGGGTTCCATGGCTAGGGCATACAATAAGGGGGATATGGGGCAACCCTGGGGAGTACCTCTAGATAGCACAAATGAGTCGGATATCCTACCACCTGACTTGGATCCGGGCAGTGGGGGCCTGGTAAAGAAGTTGGAGCCACTTGACAAATTTTGGGCCGAAGTCAGGGTATATAAAGTTTTGATCAGGGTAGTTTGGATAGTTTCTCTTGATTATGATTTAAAAACAGTAAACACAGTCCATTGATAATAAATGGCTTCAGCCAAACACTAACCATGAGTGAAAGAAACGTGTTTGTGTTATCATTCATATGCTCTAAAAAATGGCCAAGAAATCATCAATTCTGCCAGGGTATGTAAACTTATAAGCACAACTGTATACTGTGATTCTGTACTTGCCAAATATTCTGCAGAAAGCCCCCTCCTCTAAGTCTGGCTGTGTCCATTTTAACTGTGGGCAGCTGAAGCTGCTGCCTGTTCACTTCCTGGATATACCCATAGATACACACCTCCAGCTCTGCAGCTCTCATTGGCCCTCCTATGGCTCCCCCCCCCCTTCCTGGCAAACTCTTCTAAGAGTGAGAGAGCTGTGCATGATGTTCTAAGCCTAGGCTTTCTACCAGACAAGAAACAGGAAGTGGGCTGTATAAGGTATTTACTGGCAGAAAAACAATGTTTTACCAACCAAAACAACAAGGGCAGAATATTTAATAGATGGAAAGATGAAAAAAATGACTGAAGGTCCAAATATAATCAAATCCATCCAAATCACTATATACATCCCACTGTGACTACACCCAGCAGCAATCTTCCCTCTGATTGGTCGATTCCCTGATCTCTCCAGGTCTGTAGAAGTGACGGAGAAGATGAAGGATACATTGTATCCGGACAGATGAATGACCCCACTTGTGTATTCCATACAAGGGTCCAGATCACTGGTTGCTGTACGATTGGGGGGGACCCAAAAACAGAACATGGCGGATTTCAATCACCAAGAACCGTTTCGATCAGGTATCCTATTTTCAGTGAACATAATGTTGAAAGCCCAGAGCTACAATTTTATGTTTTTGAATAAATCCTCCGGCCAATTTGTACAAATAAAAAAGCATCTCTGGTCACAATACTCCTCTCCGGACTCAGATCTGGTGTGATATTGAGGAGCCACACCAGATATGGTGAAAGTAGACCCATTAGTACATATGTAGATTAGTTGTGACAGATGAGGTAGACCAGTCATGACTTACACTAGATTACCAAAAGTATTGGGACGCCTGCCTTCACACGCACATGAACTTTAATGACATCCCAGTCTTAGTCCGTAGGGTTCAATATTGAGTTGGCCCACCGATTGCAGCTATAACAGCTTCAACTCTACTGGGAAGGCTGTCCACAAGGTTTAGGAGTATGTCTATGGGAATGTTTGACCATTCTTCCAGAAGCGCATTTGTGAGGTCAGGCACTGATGTGAATGAGAAGGCCTGGCTTACAGTGTCCGCTCTAATTCATCCCAAAGGTGTTCTATCGGGTTGAGGTCAGGTCTCTGTGCAGGCCAGTCAAGTTCCTCCACCCCAAACTCACTCATCCATGTCTTTATGGACCTTGCTTTGTGCACTGGTCCAAATGATTTGGTGGAGGGGGATTATGGTGTGGGGCTGTTTTTCAGGGGTTGGGCTTGGCCCCTTAGTACCAGTGAAGGGAACTCTTAAAACATCAGCATACCAAGACATTTTGGATGATTTCATGCTCCCAACTTTGTGGGAACAGTTTGGGGATGGCCCCTTCCTGTTCCAACATGACTGTGCACCAGTGCACAAAGACATGAATGAGAGAGTTTGGGATGGAGGAACTTGACTGGCCTGCACAGAGACCTGACCTCAACCTGATAAAACACCTTTGGGATGAATTAGAGTGGAGACTGCGAGCCAGGCCTTCTCATCCACATCAGTGCCTGTTCTCACAAATGCGCTTCTGTAAGAATGGTCAAACATTCCTATAGACACACTCCTAAACCTTGTGGACAGCCTTCCCAGAAGAGTTGAAGCTGTTATAGCTGCAAAGGGTGGGCCATCTCAATATTGATCCCTACGGACTAAGACTGGAATGCCATTAAGGTTTGTGTGTGCGCAAAGGCAGGTGTCTCAATACTTAATAAAATGTATGTAGACCAATCAGGACACATGTAGATTAATCGCAACAGATAAAGTATAGGCCAGTCATGACATATGTAGACCAGTTGTGAGAAATAAGGTATAGACCAGTTATGACACATGTAAGTTTGTCGAGACAGAAAGTATAGACCAGTCATGACACATATAGACCAATCACAACAGATAAAGTATAGACCAGTCATGACAGATGTAGACCAATCATGACATATGTAGACCAATCACGACAGATAAAGTATAGACCAGTCATGACATATGTAAACCAGTTATGACAGATAAAGTATAGACCAGTCATGACATATGTAGACCAATCACGACAGATAAATTATAGACCAGTCATGACATATGCAGACCAGTCATGACAGATAAAGTATAGACCAGTTATGACATATGTAGACCAATCACGACAGATAAAGTATAGACTAGTCATGACATATGTAGACCAATCACGACAGATAAAGTATAGACCAGTCATGACATATGTAGAGCAATCACGACAGATAAAGTATAGACCAGTTATGACATATGTAGAGCAATCACGACAGATAAAGTATAGACCAGTCATGACATATGTAGACCAATCACGACAGATAAAGTATAGACCAGTCATGACATAGGTAGACCAGTCACGACAGATAAAGTATAGACCAGTCATGACATATGTAGACCAATCACGACAGATAAAGTATAGACCAATCACGACATATGTAGACTAATCACGACAGACTAGTCATGACATATGTAGACCAATCACGACAGATAAAGTATAGACCAGTCATGACATATGTAGACCAATCACGACAGATAAAGTATAGACCAATCACGACATGTAGACTAATCACGACAGACTAGTCATGACATATGTAGACCAATCACGACAGATAAAGTATAGACCAGTCATGACATATGTAGACCAATCACGACAGATAAAGTATAGACCAATCACGACATGTAGACTAATCACGACAGACTAGTTATGACATATGTAGACCAATCACGACAGATAAAGCATAGACCAGTCATGACATATGTAGACCAATCACGACAGATAAAGTATAGACCAATCACGACATATGTAGACTAATCACGACAGACTAGTCATGACATATGTAGACCAATCACGACAGATAAAGTATAGACCAGTCATGACATATGTAGACCAATCACGACAGATAAAGTATAGACCAATCACGACATATGTAGACTAATCACGACAGACTAGTCATGACATATGTAGACCAATCACGACAGATAAAGTATAGACCAGTCATGACATATGTAGACCAATCACGACAGATAAAGTATAGACCAATCACGACATATGTAGACTAATCACGACAGACTAGTCATGACATATGTAGACCAATCACGATAGATAAAGTATAGACCAATCACGACATATGTAGACCAGTCACGATAGATAAAGTATAGACTAGTCATGACATATGTAGACCAATCACGACAGATAAAGTATAGACCAGTTATGACAGATAAAGTATAGACCAGTTATGACATATGTAGACCAATCACGACAGATAAGGTATAGACCAATCACGACAGATAAAGTATAGACCAATCACGACATATGTAGACCAATCACGACAGATAAAGTATAGACCAGTCATGACATATGTAGACCAATCAGGACAGATAAAGTATAGACCAGTCATGACATATGTAGACCAATCACGACAGATAAAGTATAGACCAGTCATGACATATGTAGACCAATCAGGACAGATAAAGTATAGACCAGTCATGACATATGTAGACCAATCACGACAGATAAAGTATAGACCTATCACAACAGATGTAGACCAATCACGACAGATAAACTATAGACCAGTCATGACATATGTAGACCAATCACGACAGATAAAGTATAGACCAGTCATGACATATGTAGACCAATCACGACAGATAAAGTATAGACCAGTCATGACACATGTAGATTAGTTGTGACAGATATGGTATAAAACTAGTCATGACTCATTATGTAGATTGGTTGTTGGTCGGTGATTGTGGACAGGATACATGTATGGTCAGATACAATGGTGGTGCAGGACACAGAGTGGGAAATGTTACAGGAGATTTGTAGAGGAGCAATGATGACAGATGAGGAGTGGAGGTGTCAGAGTGATAGAAGAGATGTATAGGAAGGACGGTCGGTCAGGGGTAGAATGGTGCAGAGGGGGGGAGGGCTCCATCTTCTCCTCTGTGATGGGATGTATAGATCGGGGAGATGGTGGATCCTCTATGGGGGGGGGATCGGCCGCTCCAAGGTCACTCCGGGTCCGCACAGCAGATGATCGGCTTATCTCCGGGCTATTAATACTACACACAGCTCTATGGAGGGGGGAGGAGGTGACGGTATAGGGATGCCGCACACACCGCTCTCTATAGACAATGACACCCGGTGCTGGCAGAGCGGGGCACCCAACCTCTCACCTCACCTCTCCCCCCAATGTATTCACATAGACAACTCACCTCTCTATCCTCCTCCACTCAGCGCCCGGCTCATGTGTGCAACATGCCGCTCCCCCTCCGCCCGGCCCACCGGCCGCGCTCCGCTCTGACGTCACTGCCCCGTTCCGAGCCCCCGGCCAGCCATCTTTAGTGTGGGCATTGTGGGCACAGCCAGGTTCTGATGTATATTGTGTTTTATGGGGTGACTTTATATGTACAGGAGGGGAAGGCTACAGCATGGCATACTATCATCGTTATTATTATTATAAATATTATTATGATATGATCGCCATGAATCATATTAGTTATATTAGTAATTTGCAAATTAATACATTTTTATTTTAATATAATTTTGCAGTATTATTATTATAGTAATAGTATTTTAGCATAAACAACATTATTCTTTCTTATTGGCACTATTGGTAATTTGCAAATACATATATTTTTTATTGTAGTATTATTTTGCATTAATGTCATTTTTATTATTATTATTATTATTATTATTATTATTATTATTATTATTATCAACATACTCACTATTAATATTAATAATAATAATAATAATAATAATAATATCAAATAATATTATTTGATTGCCGTAAAATATGTTTTTTTTAACTGGTACTTAGTATTAGTAATTAGTTAGTAATTAGTATTTTGCAAAATAATAACATTTTTATTTTGTTATTTTTTTTTTTTTTGCAGTAATGTGATTGTAAGATTATTAATATTATTATTATTATTAATAATAAAAATAATACTAATATTATATATAGGTATATATTAAAGAAGCTGAGGGTAAAGGTGATGGACTGGCCAAGCATGTCTCCAGACCTAAACCCTATTGAGCATCTGTAGGGCATCCTCAAATGGAAGGTGGAGGAGCGCAAGGTCTCTAACATCCACCAGCTCCGTGATGTCCTCATGGAGGAGTGGAAGAGGACTCCAGTGGCAACCTGTGAAGCTCTGGTGACCTCCATGTCCAAGAGGGTTAAGGCAGTGCTGGAAAATAATGGTGGCCACACAAAATATTGACACTTTGGGCCCAATTTGGACATTTTCACTTAGGGGTGTACTCACTTTTGTTGCCAGCGGTTTAGACATTATTGGCTGTGTGTTGAGTTATTTTGAGGGGACAGCAAATTTACACTGTTATACAAGCTGTACACCAACTACTTTACATTGTAGCAAAGTGTCATTTCTTCAGTGTTGTCACATGAAAAGATAGAATAAAATATTTACAAAAATGTTAGGGGTGTACTCACTTTTTTTATATATATATATATATTTTTTATATATATATATATATATTTTTATATATATATATATTTATATATATATTTATATATATATATATATATATATATATATATATATATATATATATATATATACATACCGTCAGACAGTGTTTATAAACATTGTTTCTATTCTATCTACTCTGTTTCATTCATCTGCAGATCAAATGGCTGAGCTTCCATCTGCATATGATGTCAGTTAGTGTCGGTTCACACTTGTGCAATTTGAGAATTGAATGACAATGGAAATCACATTGTTTTCAATGGTGCCGTTTACATCAATGCGACTCTCTTTGGTGCAATTTTGAAAAGAGTTCCTGTGCTACTTTGGTGTGATTTACAGTGCAATTAGGCCACATAAAATATGCAAACCACATCCGAAACGCACCAAAGTTGCACTACATAGTTACACTTTGAATAATTTAGACTCGGGGCTCACGATTTGAGTCCTGCCTAGGGCAGCACAGAACCAAAATACACCACTGCTTATAAGTAGGAACCTCTGATCAAACCTCTGGCTGAAGGGGAGCAGTAAGGTTCCATTCACATCTGCATGTTCCGGGAGTCACTAATTCTTAAGGGCACATCAAACACGGCGTGCAAAAAAAGCGCAACAAACACATTGGAAAAAAATGCGCAAGCTGAAACGTAAAAGCTCCATGAGCTACTTTGCCACGCATAGGACAGCCCATGGAAACCAAAAAAATGTCAAATATGCTGTATGTAAATGGGACCCAAAGCCCTAAAAACACACTCATCCTTTCAGTTCAGGTCATAAGTAAAGATAAAAGGGAACGGGAACGTGCCGTGTCAGAGTTGGCAGGCCGATCAGAAGAGCCAGCCAAAGTTTTCTTGGAAAGGTTTCCCAATCATCTGTCGCTGGAGTAACAACATGCAAACCGCGGAGGTTTTGCATCTTGTGCAATATGGAAAACTGCGGCTGTCCAGAGCGTCCTAAAAAAGAAGAATCTTCAGAGCAGCAAAAAAAAAAAAAAAATTGGTGTTGTTCTGCCTGCCCCCTGCCCACTTCCAACACCCTTTATGGCCGAGATTTTCCCTATTTTCACTTTAATACATTTAAACTTTAATACGTTTATAAACGGCAAGTGGCTAAATAAAGTTCATGGCTGTCACTACAGCGTTCCCACTCATAATTTTGTTTGAGCAATTTGCATGTGATATTGCGTGTGGCATAGGGCCAGCCCATTTACTTGAAAACTCGCTTTCTCCTGGAACAGATTATGCTCGTAATCCGAGGTTCCACTGTATGTATTTATTGTTCCACATCCATGTGCACCATTAAATAATACATTCTAATTGATTCATTTGGTTCTGGTGGACAAAGTCCCAACATCCCCCCATTCCCCTTGCTCCCTCTCTCTTCTACCGGGTGGATTTAGAGCCGCTCAAACACATTTATGGGGTTCTCAAAGTGTGCAACAACCCCCCCCCCCCCCCCCCGACGGTGGTTTCCACGCTTAAGGAACATTCAATCCTCGTTCCTTTTTGCGACGAATGCCCCCCCAAAAAAAGAACTGGTGTGTGTTTGATGTCACTTCCGGGGTCACAACTGTCATTCCTTGGTTGGTGTAGCCTTTTTGTATCACTGTAGCCAAGGATACAGCTATTTAAGCACAATCTGTGTTTGAATAACTGCACAGGAAGGCAGGGGAGACACTGGGGGTCTAATTCCCTGATGTCTCCATAAAGAGTACCTGTCACTTGCCCATGCTATCACATAAGGGCTTGTTAGCAATAAAGCACAAAAAAAAATGTAGTGTAGGGCAAGCATGTGTATGTAAACATCAAATACGCTACATGTGGGAAATTTTCGTGGAGTTATCAGAGTGAGAACAATAATACTAGGTCCATAAGTAATGGTTAGCTCTAACCTGTAAAGGCCTTTAAATCATCACCTATGGAGAACTTTGGGTGCCATCCTTTTTCGCGATTTCACGGGTATGCGCAATTTTTGAATTTTTTTTTAGGAAATTTTCTTATTCGTTTTCAGAAATATCATAATGCCCACTCGCTGACCGACCCATAGTAAAAATACGTCATTACTTTTTTTACTATGGCCGGTTCTGCGTCAGATAAAAGTGGTCCCGTGGGATAACTTTTAGAAGCAGCAGAGGGGTGCCCCCCTCCTGCTGCCCTTCCTGGGTTTACCAGCACCATCGGTAAAACCCAGGAACGATCCCATGCGGATGTTTGCTGGGCAGGAATCAAATTGAGGCCAGGATGGCCGCCACTCATCTCTACGCTCTTGAAGGACTGGCCCGACATCTGGCGTCACTTTCAGTTCTAGGGGCAAAATTATAAGTAAAAATGCAAAAAAAATTTTTTTAAAAGGTAAAATGGGAGATTTGAGGTCTTTTTGACCCCAGATCTCTCAATAAAGAGGACCTGTCATCCTTATTTCTAGGGATGTTTGCATTCCTTCTAATAGGAATAAAAGTGATATAAAAAAAAAATACAGGGAGAGTGTAAAAATAAAAAATAAAATAAATAAGAATTTTTTTTTCAAAGCGCCCCATCCTTCCGTGCTCACGCGCAGAAGTAAACGCATATGTAAGTCGCGCCCACATATGTAAACGGTGTTCAAACCACACATGTCAGGTATCGCTGTGATCATTAGAGTGATAGCAATAATTCTAGCAAAAGACATCCTCTAACACTAAAAAGGTAACTTGTAAAAATGTTTAAAGCATCGCCTATGGAGATTTTTAAGTACTGTAGTCTGTCGCCATTCCATGAATGTGCGCAATTTTAAAGCGTCACATGTTAGGTATCTATTTACTCGACGTAACACCATCTTTCACAATATGCAAAAACAATGGGCTAACTTTACTGTTTAGTTTTTTTTTAATTCAGTGAAGTGTATTTTTTCCAAACAAATTGCGTTTGGAAGACCGCTGCACAAATACCGTGTGACATAAAATATTGCAACGATTGCCATGTTATTTTCTAGGGTCTTTGCTAAAAAATTGTATTTAATGTTTGGGAGTTCTAAGTAATTTTCTAGCAAAAAATACTGATTTTACCTTGTAAACAACATGTGTCAGAAATAAGCATGGTCCTTAGGTGACGTGTATTTTTTCCAAACAAATTGCGTTTGGAAGACTGTTGCGCAAATAAAATATTGCAACAATCGGCATTTCATTCTCTGAGGTCTCTGCTAAAAAAAAATATGTGATGTTTGGGGGTTCTAAGTAATTTTCTAGCAAAAAATACTAATCTAAAGTTGTAAACAAAAAGTTCCAGAAAAGGCCTGGTGTTCAAGTGGTTAATTGATGACATCTTCACTACTTGGACTGAAGACATATACTGCATACGCTCATATAATGTACTGCTTTGCTTCATTTTATAAAGGAAATAAAGTCCATTAAAAAAATGATGAGGCAGCAGCTTAGCGTTGTCAACATTCACCTCTAGAGGACCATGGGTAACCCATAGCAACTATGGGCAATCTATACTGTAATATGTATGTATTATAGTGTAAAGCATAGGTATAACATAGTCCTAGTGTACAGTGTGTGTGTGTGTGTGTGTAGCTCCCAACTTTTTGAGATAGGAACGAGGGACACCTATTAGCAAAAGTATGTAGAATAGGAAAAAGCCCTTGCTACTTACCCTTTAAAGGAGAAGTATCCAAAAAATGATTAGTTAGACCCAGAAGGACTTCTTTTTACCACTACCATTCATTCATACTGGATTTTGGAATTTACAAATGCAGCAATTTAGAAATTAGATAAAAGGTTTAGCACTGGGAAACACTTTTTGAAAGATAAATAATGTGTTTTATATGCAACTATATAGATCAGACCAAAATGCGGAGGAATGAGGGACAGAGGGACTTTGTTCCAAATCAGGGACAGTCCCTCGAAATCAGGGACAATTGGGAGCTATGTGTGTGTAGATATAGAGATATATCTATATCTCTATATAGATATATCTATCTATATATAGATATCTATATAGATATCTATATAGATATATATATTATATATATATATATATATATATATATATATATATATATATATATATATATATATATATATATATATATATACAGATAAATATATATATATATATATATATATATATATATATATATATATATATATATATCTATATATCTATATATAGATATAGATATATAGATATATATATATATATATATATATATATATATATAGATATAGATATAGATATATATAGCTATATATAAATATATATCTATATATATATAAATATATCTATCTATCTATCTATCTATCTATCTATCTATCTATCTATCTATCTATCTATCTATCTATCTATCTATCTATCGATATACATATCGATAGATAGATAGATAGATAGATAGATAGATAGATAGATAGATAGATAGATAGATAGATAGATAGATTTATATATATATAGATATAGATAGATAGATAGATAGATAGATAGATAGATAGATAGATAGATAGATAGATAGATAGATAGATAGATAGATAGATATAGAAGCTGTGTGATGTCCACAACAAAAAACTTAAAAATAAATAAAATACACAGGACCCCATCATATGTCCTCTTATCCAGGATACTGTTTTTAGTAAATCCCAACCTTGGGTCTAAAAAAACTAACACGGGTTACTGTAAGAAAAAAAAAACATTTTTTCTTCTTTTGTCTATAGATTGCATTAAAAAATATTTCTTTAGCTGACAATATTACCGCAAAAAGCCCTTGCCTGGAAAAACATCAGGTTGTTTATGTCAAATCAAAAGGCTGATAGCAGAAATAAAAAGCTTTCTCTCTGATCTGTTAAGGATTGTATGCACCTGGCAGACCTGAGCCATATAACCATAGCAACGGCTCAGCCAATCACAGCTTTCCTAGAAATGGCAGTTGGAAAATTGATGACATCATAGGGGAGCTCTGTGATCAGCCAGCCACTCTTCAGATTGCATTGCAAGAAGAAGGTTGTGTAATCGTTTTGCTCCCAGAGAAATTGTAATTCTTTGGAAAGTGAACCGCATAATTCAAAATAATAGATCTTTTCCTCAATTAACCACCACAGAGGAATCTATAGAAATCAGACAGGACATGGAAATGAATTCCAGCCCCAGCAGAGATTCTCATCAGAATCCCACCCCTAAAGGGAAGCGTCGGCCATTCTTTGGCCGGGTCCGGGCTGTTTTCCGGCATCTGTTCTGTCATAGAAAAAAGAACAAAGCAGTTAGGGATCCAGAAGGTAAAGTTTATGATCTGTACAACATACAAACTGGCTGAACAAAATCAATTTTATGTAGAGGAGTTACATTGTGAGGCTTATTTACTGAATTCTCACACAATAAAAAGTGTGAACATTCATTTCAATTTTCAACAATAATTTGTGTGCAGTGTTGTATGATGGAGTGATTATCAGTCAAACTATCACAGCATTGAAACATGGGAGTTAAGGGGGATTACCAGCTGAAATGCATCTATAGACGATTTTTTTTTTTTTGGTTAGGAGCCCTGTCATATCTTTATTGTCAGCCGTGTCTCCACTGGGGGTCTCACATCTATATTTCTCCATTATCCCAGAAATAGAAAGTCAGGTGTAATCCGGCGTAGGAGAAATTTAAAAATAGCTCTGCAGTGTGTCAGAGCTGAGCTGCACATTCTAGCAGCAGCCAATCAGAGCCGTCCTATAAATGTAAAACCTGCACAGTAGATGTGACAGTTGGAAGTACGTTTTCTTTCAAACAGTTTTGAGACAAGTCAAAAAAAAAAAAAAATAACACCCTTAACTGTATTCTGTAAGCGGCTGTGGCACTTTTTTTTATATTAAAGCGAAACTTTACCCATAACAACTTGATAAAAAAAATCATGTTCTCTAGCAAGGAACATTCATTCCACATTAATAATTATGTTATAATTATTAGATATATAGATATATACACACACATTACACATATATTACACATATAAACAACATAGCCCAAGTGTACAACTTACACAATTACAGAGACACCAATCCATAACCATAAAACCACCTGTAAATGTCCATAGATAACCCTTAGCAACCATTCAGAGACCATAGCAAACATGCAAAGTCCATAGTGACCATCCTTGCAATATATACCAGACTGAATATACAATACATATATACAATGATCATATTCTCCACAGAGAAATAACTATAGAAAAAAAAACTGACTTCTTAATGGGGAATATGATTATTATTAGAAGCTGTGTGATGTCCACAACAAAAAACCTAAAAATAAATAAAATACACACAGGACCCCATCATATGTCCTCTTATCCAGGATACTGTTTTTAGTAAATCCCAACCTTGGGTATAAAAAAACTAACACGGGTCACTGTAATGCCCCGTACACACGGTCGGATTTTCTGATGGAAAATGTCCGATCGGAGCGTGTTGTCGGAAATTCCGACCGTGTGTGGGCTCCATCGGACATTTTCCATCGGATTTTCCGACACACAAAGTTGGACAGCAGGAGATAAAATTTTCCGACAACAAAATCCGTTGTCGGAAATTCCGATCGTGTGTACACAAATCCGACGGACAAAGTGCCACGCATGCTCAGAATAAATAAAGAGATGAAAGCTATTGGCCACTGCCCCGTTTATAGTCCCGACGTACGTGTTTTACGTCACCGCGTTTAGAACGATCGGATTTTCCGACAACTTTGTGTGACCGTGTGTAAGACAAGTTTGAGCCAACATCCGACGGAAAAAATCCTAGGATTTTGTTGTCGGAATGTCCGAACAAAGTCCGACCGTGTGTACGGGGCATAAGAAAAAAAAAAAAAATGTTTTTCTTCTTATTTTTGTCTATAGATTGCATTAAAAAATGCTTCTTTAGCTGACAATATCACCGCAAAAAGCCCTTGCCTGGAAAAACATCAGGTTGTTTATGTCAAATCAAAAGGCTGATAGCAGAAATAAAAAGCTTTCTCTCTGATCTGTTAATTGTATGCACCTGGCAGACCTGAGCCCTATAACCATAGCAACGGCTCAGCCAATCACAGCTTTCCTAGAAATGGCAGTTGGAAAATTGATGACATCATCATATACTGTAAGCGGCTGTGGCACTTTTTTTTATATTAAAGCGAAACTTTACCCATAACAACTTGATAAAAAAAAATCATGTTCTCTAGCAAGGAACATACATACCACATTAATAATTATGCTACCAAAATTAGTGTGTGCTGTAAATTGCATCCAGTATTGTTCCTGTTACTTCTTGCTGGAGGCTGCAATTTTGCTGAAGCCCAGAACCCCAGCAGTAAATCATAAAGCGTAACTAAACCCATCAATTTACCGGTTTCAAAAAACAGTTACGTTCCTGGATTGCTGGAAATGTAAACTGTCACATTTGCTTGTGTCAACAAGCAAACTGTCAAACCATCACTGGCTGGTGTCATAACTGATCACATGTGCAGCACCATAGCAGTTGCAGTTCAAATAGAAACAGCTTCCTTGGCTGTAAAGGATAGGAGGGTTTAATTTTGCTTTATGGCTGTCAGTAGTTGGGCCTCTACAAACCCAGCAGTGCTTAAAAATGGAGAGCAACTGAGCATGTGCAGAGCAGGGGGAGATAGTGTATTACTGGAGTTTAGCCCCGGACCATTTTTCCGATTCGGCACTGCGTCGCTTTAACTGACAATTGCGCGGTCGTGTGACGTGGCTCCCAAACAAAATTGCCGTCCTTTTTTCCCCACAAATAGAGCTTTCTTTTGGTGGTATTTGATCACCTCTGGGGTTTTTATTTTTTGCGCTATAAAAAAAAAAAGAGTGACAACTTTGAAAAAAAACACAATATTTTTTACTTTTTGCTATAATAAATATCCCCCAAAAAATATATAAAAAAAACATTTTTTTTCCTCAGTTTAGGCCGATATGTACTCTTCTACATATTTTTCGTAAAAAAAAAAATCGCAATAAGCGTTTATTGATTGGTTTGCGCAAAAGTTATAGCGTCTACAAAATAGGGGATAGTTTTATGGTATTTTTATTAATAATTTTTTTTTTTTACTAGTAATGGCGGCGATCTGCAATTTTTATCGTGGCTGCCACATTATAGTGGGCAGATCGGACACTTTCGGCGCTATTTTGGGACCATTCACATTTATACAGCGATCAGTGCGATTAAAAATGCACTGATTACTGTGTAAATGTGACTGGCAGTGAAGGGGTTAACCACTATAGGGCACTGCGGGGGTTAAGTGTGTCCTAGGGAGTGATTCTAACTGCGGGGGGGGTGGGCTACGTGTGACACAACACTGATCACCACTCCCGATCACAGGGAGCGGTGATCAGTGTCACTAGGCAGAACGGGGAAATGCTTGTTTACATCAGCATTTCCCTGTTCTTCCTCTCTGTGAAGCGATCGCGATTTGTCACCAGAATTGGGCATCAGGGTCACTCTTGCAGTGGGGACACCTGTTCCAGTAACAACTGCACCCCTCACATTGTAGGGATTTCCTCTCACTTCCTGTTGCATGGCCAGGACAGGAAGAGAAGTGAAATTTCCTCACCCAGATGGCAAAAATAACCTAATAGGGTTTATAACCCTTTCCTGCTCTAGTTTTGGCTAAACATACACTTACATACAACATACATATGCATACACCTACATGCAAAAAACAAACAAAAAACTAGAAATTGATTTTGAAAAAGGCAGCCAGACAAGGGGGTTTTAATTCTGTTCAGCCAGTCTTGTGATTTATTTGATTCGTTTTGTACTAGTTGATAGTCTAGAACAGTGGACCAGTGATGGCGAACCTTGACACCCCAGATGTTTTAGAACTACATTTTCTATGATGCTCAGCTATACTGCAGAGTGCATGAGCATCATGGGAAATGTAGTTCTAAAACATCTGGGGTACCAAGGTTCGCCATCACTGGTCTAGAAAAATAAACATATTAATGGAAGGTAACTCTTTTTTTTTTCTGCAGAAATCAATGCGATCCCTTCTGAGACTACTGACAGCAAAGACATTGTGTCTGTCCCAGAAAGAGAGACTGAAGCTACCAGCGGCACCGAACATGTGCATGCGTCAAACATCAACATTGGGGCCACCAGAGGCACCAGTGGCACAGAGACTGCATCAATCCCAGAAAGCGGGATTGAAATCAAAGACAATAGGATTGACTCAGATGAAGCAATCCAATCCACCAAAGCCACAGACATTGTGGAGACTGTGCCCACCCTGACAGATGGGATTAAATCCACAGTTGTAGAGATTGTGGCTGACCCTAACGATGGGATGGAGATCAGCATCCCTACAGAGACTGCATTAATCCCAGAAAGTGTGATTGACATCACCGCTACTAAAGACAATAAGATTGACTCAGAAGAATCAATTCAATCCACCAAAGCCACAGACATTGTGGAGACTGTGCCCACTCTGACAGATGGGATTGAATCCACAGTTGTAGAGACTTTGGCTGAGCCTAAAGATGGGATGGAGATCAGCATCCCTACAGAGACTGCATCAATCCCAGAAAGCAGGAAGTCGGTAGTATTGGTGATTGAGATCACCATTACTACCGACACTGTGTCCACCTCAGAAACCAAGACTGAGGTTACCAACGGCACAGACAATGTTCAAGACCACGCTGTTCTTCGAGGTAAAGAGAGTGTTCCTCCACTCACCACCGTGGAGGAACCTGCAGAGGAGAAGCCCCACCCCAGCGGAGAATCTGTCCAACCTACCCAGCAGAATGCCACCCCTGCGCGCAGAAGACGGTCATTCTTAAGCATGGTCAAGGCTTTTGTCCGTGGAATGAGAAGAAAAGGTAAGAATTATTAACAATATGACATGCAAGTTGGCTGAACAAGAATATTTTTTTTTAGCAATGTTTCATATTGGTGGGGACTTGGTATACATCTAAATAGACCAGAGATGATCTACAAATCACATGGACCCAAAGTCCCCCCAGCCATCCTTTCTATGCTTTTTGATACTTCTAATTAATGAACAGCAGTTTATATTGCACATCCCTAATTATAGCCTTTAATTCCAGTGGTGGCCAGTGACTTATAGTATACCACCTATCTCAATGGTCACCCTGAAGTGTCTACTGTAATCCTGCATTGCTGGTGGGTGTTTGGTTCCCCTAAAATAAGTCCCTTCTATTGATTCCTTTTTTAAAAGCCTACTTTCCATTGGTTCTTAGTACAACATTCTTCTATTGCATAGGCAATTAGTGAACAATGCCCTTTAAAACAAATACCCTTAAGGGATAAGTTTATTTTTAGAAAACATTTTTTTATTTTTTTAGAAAACATGTGCATTATTAAATAACCCTGGCTATTTGAGTGCAGCCCCAGTGTTAAATACAGTCTTGCAGAATACGGCTCACCCATAGGATTGAGTGAGCAGAATGTAGTCACTTTGATACTTACACTTGTTCAGTTAACTTTACTCATACTTGGAAAAACTCAATAAAAATGATTGAAATAAATGAAGATGAAGGTAAACTAATCTGTTTGTTTTCGCTTTAGGAATCAGGAAGAAACAGTCCACAGTTTTCGTTCTGACTGCAAAAAGCTTCAAATATCATAAGCATATCGGAGATGGAATTTATGGAAAGGTAAGTGATCAGATTTACAAATCATTGGCAGGGGCCTGTTGATCGGCTTGTGCTGCAGCGAATGGCAGCACAGTCTTTCGGATCTGCCCACACATGCATGAGCAGACCCGGAACAAAGCCGTCACGTACAGGTACGTGATTGTGCCTGTATGAGCCAACCCACTGCAGTAAATGTACTGGGGTGGATCGGCAAGCGGTTAAGACTGAATTTACACCGTTGCAGTGTTTTAACACCTGTTATGGTTGTGCCAAGATACAATATTTTAAAAAAGAGGGAGGGTGCTAATAGGAACTCCAGTGGGTAAATTTCACCACTGGAGGCCATGTGAGATGTAAAGAGCCATCTGGTGATTGGCATATTTACATCTGACCCAAAAAAGAAATATCATGGTTGGGTGAGATGACCTTTGATTAACACTACTAATATCTTATTACTTTTTCTCCTTCAGGTGTTCCTGGCATCACATCCTGGCATCGATCAGCTGCTGGCAATAAAAGTAGTTCATAAAAGTTCCGATTCGCTTGATGCTCTGTTGCTAGAGCGCAAAGCCATGGAAGTGACGGGGGCTAGCAGGTTCTTCCCACAATTATACGCAACTTTTCAGGAAAACGTAAGCAATTTTATCTTTCACTTATTTTTCTAGAATTTCAGGAGAGTCCAAATCAATTAGAATATCACATTCTCCTAGTCCTTATAGCTCTTCAATCACTTGTGTTGGTACATGCTAGTCAACTGGATTGGTTCTGTGACCTTGAAGAGCTTTTGATGGTCATCCAAGCAGGCTCTTTGGTTCTTGCTGCTTGGAAAAAGGAGCATAACATCTTTATCATCACATGTGACTATTACTAGCTATAAAATTATATGAATAAATGTGTAAATGTGACTATTACTAGCTATAAAATTATATGAATAAATGAGACCCTTCACAGACTTGTTGCTAAATTTTCACTGGCAGTCTCCAAATGTGAGAAGACAAGGGTGAAGGGCTGAATATGGAATCCCTTAGTGAATACTGAATGCATTATAATTTGTATCTGTTTTATCTTCTAGAATTTCCCTTTCTATGTCATGGAATATGTGAATGGTGTGACCCTGCGTGAATTCATAGAGGAGAGAAATCCTCTGGATTTGGATACCATAAGGTAAGTACTACAATGGGGCTCATTGGTAGTCGGGGGGGGGGGGGGGTAGAATGGACAATTGTGGTTAGGTCAGTTTTAAACTATGGGGCTCCTTATTTAAGGGGGTGACCTTAGAATTATAAAATGCAGAGGGAATAGGGAAGTAGGATAGCTGAGATGCCAAACATTGCCTATATCGATTAAATGGGGAAGTAATCCTAGCTATTGGGCCAGATTTTGTAGCCTGACCAATGGCGTCTGCCAAAAGCCATGGGAGGGACTCATGGACCTGAGATCATAGCTTAATCTTTCCAAAAATATACTCTAATATCCATGGGTATCTTTAGACTGACATTATTTATGGAATGGGATTCAGGAAAATCTAACTAATAGGGGATTGGTATAATGAAGACATTCATGGTTATGCTCTTAGCTAGACAACAGCCATTTCTTTCACTCCATAATGAAACTACACCAGGGTTTGTACTCAAATATATAAAGCAAAATACATATAAAGAATTTGAATACCCCTATGGCAATATTTTGTTAAAGTGATTGCCCCAATTAACAACATGTCTTCAAAAATATACCTATTACCTGTAGCATTAGGATCAGGCAATATTAATCGGGTTAGGTAAGCCACAGATACCAGGGTGCCTTGACGAGGCTCTGTGGCTTACGCATGCATTTGCAAATGTGTGCAGACTAAACCCCTGCTTTTAACACATACTGTTAGACAGGTTTAATTGGTTGTCTGTGAGCTGGTCAGTAAGTTAAGCTTGTTTTTTTTCCTTGGATTTATCCTTGGCCTTGTTTGTACCTGTTGTTAGCCTTCCAATGCTTCTTACTGCTATAGCCAGTTATGGATGGGAGCAAGTGGCGTCATTTTTGTATCAATATTAATCGGGGACCTGGGTTACTAGGGCAAGTTTATCACTAATAAATCTTTTCTCCTTTTTTTCATCAGATTTATTGCTGCGGAGCTGCTGTGTGCCATACAATTTCTTCATTCCAGAGGCATTGCACATTGGTAAGTAATCCAGCCATCATATTTTATTGTTCTAGCTCATTGGTCTCCAAACTGCGGCCTGGAAGCCCCAATCCAGACCTTGGGGAGCTATTCCTTCCACTGGTGCAAAGCAATATTCCTCCCACTGACACCAATGATAGGGCACTATTCCTCCCACTGACATCAATGATGGGACACTATTGCTCCCACTGCCACCAATGATGGGGAACTAATCCTCCCAGTGCCACTGCCACTAATTATGGGGTACTATTGCTCCCACTGATAACAATGATGGGGCCCGATTCCTCCTACTGATGCCAATGATGGGGCACTATTTCTCCCACTGATACCAATTATGAGGAACTATTCCTCCCACTGACCCCAATGATTGGGCACTATTCCTCCCACTGAAACCAATAATGGGGCACTATTCCTCCTACTGATACCAATGATCGGGCACTATTCCCCCCACTGATACCAATGATGAGCCATTATTCTTCCTACTGATACCAATGATGGAGCACTATTCCCCGCACTGATACCAATGATGGAGCATTATTCCTCCTGCTGATACCAATGATGGAGCATTATTCCTCCTACTGATACCAATAATGGAGCATTATTCCCCGCACTGATACCAATGATGGAGCATTATTCCTCCTACTGATACCAATGATGGAGCATTATTCCTCCTACTGATACCAATGATGGAGCATTATTCCCCGCACTGATACCAATGATGGAGCACTATTCCCCGCACTGATACCAATGATGGAGCATTATTCCTCCTGCTGATACCAATGATGGAGCACTATTCCCCGCACTGATACCAATGATGGAGCATTATTCCTCCTACTGATACCAATGATGGAGCATTATTCCCCGCACTGATACCAATGATGGAGCACTATTCCCCGCACTGATACCAATGATGGAGCATTATTCCTCCTACTGATACCAATGATGGAGCATTATTCCCCGCACTGATACCAATGATGGAGCATTACTCCTCCTACTGATACCAATAATGGGGCACTATTCTTCCTCCTACTGACCACAAGCACAATGTAATTTTCCTACTCCCAATGACCAGCCAGCCTAAGGTATTGTTTTCTCCCACTGATGCAGAGACATTTTCTATTCCCGCTGGTCACAGTCTGCCCCCTAGTCTGAAGTCTAGCAATGTAGCCCAATCTTGCCCCCTGTTTAGAAAGTTTTAGAGACCCTTGTTCTAGCTGATAGCAAGCTGCTTACCCTTTTCTTCTTCTTTACAGTGATCTACATTCACAAAACGTTCTCTTGGATCGTACCGGACATATAAAGATCATCGATTTTGGTTTCGCAAAGATGACAGGAGTTCCTTTCTGCCCGGGCACTAAGATTGATGAGGTAAGGCACACACTGTCCATTTATTAGCAGTGCTGTAGTGGGGGGTGGGGGTCACCTGCGAGTCACATAAAAGTGATTGGGCAGGTCTACAGCTGCCTAGATCACTCTTATAAACCAGGCACATCCAAAGGGCTGAATAGTTGAATAATGTAATAAAAGGTGGTGAAGCCGGCTGGTAAAAACAGAAACAGTTGTGAGCTTGTTTAATGCCTTCAGACTTTGGACGTACCAGATACGTCCAAAGGGCTGAATAGTTGAATAATGTAATAAAAGGAGGTGAAAAATGAAACTTTGCTTAGACCCACAGAATGGAGTTGGACCTCTGCTTGGTGTTGCAGAATCATGACACAGCCAACTGCTGTTACGATGTATACTGTACATATTAATTGCTATAGGAGTTGAATGAATAATTTGTATCATTACATTTTATTGTGCTCTGGGTTATTATTATATATTTTTTTTTATTTCTCCAGTGCCTTAATGAACCATGGTGTTATTATCTCGGCGACTACGCAAACTTCCGGAATTTATTACTACAAATGAAGAATGTCCAAAGCCTATACCAGGACAATGACCTTAGTTTGCAATTCTTCGACTTAATAGAGGAGGTAAGAAAATGCCCTACTCTTGGCAGAGATAGAAAAAATTTGTGCTACAAATGTGGCTATTTTCAATTGTTTGCTTTTGTGATGATCTTTTTTAATATATATATATATATATTTTTTTTTTAAATCCACAGTGCATGTTCATACAAACACAACTTCGGCAACATCCATTCTTTGAAAGGATAAACTGGGATGAATTGGAAGCTGGGAACGTACGTCCACCATACATCATGGAACCTGTAAGTATTTGACATCTGAAATGGGATCACGTCTGTAGTTGTGCTATGTCTGCTGTTTTGCATTCTCTATTCTGCCCCCTACAGGCGGGTATAAAGAGCTACATTGCCTTTTTTTGCAAGTGTCATGACCTATTGCTATCCAATAGATTGCGCCCTTAGGATGGAAAAACAATCCATAGCAGACCATTTATAAGTAAAGCATCTATAAAGTATGAAGCCTATCAACATTTCATAGAGATCTTCCTACTTCTAACTGCCAAGTTCCTGCAGAGAATTTAGAATCAGTGAAGCATATAAAGATCATTTATAAACATGCCTGATTAGAACCCCTGCCCCTTTCCATAACAGACCGGCAGCGGGGCGGGGGGTAGGCGGGGTGAGGCGGAGCGGGGCGAAGGGTGGGCAGCGATGCAGGAGCTCCGTCTAGCCCCCCACAGCCGTCCTCCTGGTCTTCTTAAAAATGGCAGCCAGCAGAGACAATGTCTCCGCCGGCCGCAGACCTCTAGCGGCGGCAGGCGGCGGCGGTGAAAATCCGTGAAGAGCCGGATTTCTCGGGACATTTCCCGGGAAACTATAAAATCAGGAATATAGTCTAAACCCCGGGAATGTCCCGGGAAATCCGGGACAGTTGGTAACTATGGTACAGTGATAATGATATAATGATTATTCATACAGTATTGATGCACAGGTCCAATCATGACTGGTCCTTTCATATATTCACTCAGCACATAGCAAATAACAGAAGTTGCCCAATAATAACAATATTCCATATAGTGATAATTAGGCATTATCTGAACTCTTTATTTCCTGTCTATAATATATTTATTCTCACCACAGAGCCCAAAGGTGAATCGGTCACAGAAGTTAAAATTGGATTTCTCGAAATGCAAAACTGAAATATCAGAGGTCTCTGGATTCGACTTTGTCAGCGACCGATGGAAAGAGATGCTGCAACATAAGGAAGTACGGAATCAAGATCAGCCCAGGTTCATTCCGGATCCTAAAGTCAGACATCATTGATCTACCCATGAGCTGTATACACAGGAGTAGGGATGAGCCGAACACCCCCCTGTTCGGTTCGCACCAGAACATGCGAACAGGAAAAAAGTTTGCTCGAACACGCGAACACCGTTAAAGTCTATGGGACACGAACATGAATAATCAAAAGTGCTAATTTTAAAGGCTTATATGCAAGTTATTGTCATAAAAAGTGTTTGGGGACCCGGCTTCTGCCCCAGGGGACATGGATCAATGTAAAAAAAAGTTTTAAAAACGGCCGTTTTTTCAGGAGCAGTGATTTTAATAATGCTTAAAGTCAAACAATAAAAGTGTAATATCCCTTTAAATTTCGTACCTGGGGGGTGTCTATAGTATGCCTGTAAAGGGGCGCATGTTTCCCGTGTTTAGAACAGTCTGAAAGCAAAATGACATTTCGAAGGAAAAACTCCATTTAAAACTACCCGCGGCTATTGCATTGCCGACAATACACATAGAAGTTCATTGATAAAAACGGCATGGGAATTCAACACAGGGAAACCCCGAACCAAAATTTAAAAAAAAATATGATGTGGGAGTCCCCCTAAATTCCATACCAGGCCTTTCAGGTCTGATATGGATATTAAGGGGAACCCCGGCCAAAATTTTTTAAAAAAATGACGTGGGGTTCCCCCTAAATTCCATACCAGACCCTTCAGGTCTGGTATGGATTTTAAGGGGAACCCCGCGCCAAAAAACAAAACAAAAAACGGCGTGGGGTCCCCCCAAAAATCCATACCAGACCCTTATCCGAGCACGCAACCTGGCAGGCTGCAGGAAAAGAGGGGGGGACGAGAGTGCGGCCCCCTCCTGAACCGTACCAGACCACATGCCCTCAACATTGGGAGGGTGCTTTGGGGTAGCCCCCCAAAACACCTTGTCCCCATGTTGATAAAGACAAGGGCCTCATCCCCACAACCCTGGCCGGTGGTTGTGGGGGTCTGCGGGCGGGGGGCTTATCGGAATCTGGAAGCCCTCTTTAACAAGGGGACCCCCAGATCCCGCCCCCCCCTGTGTGAAATGGTAACCAGCCAGGGTTGTGGGGATGAGGCCCTTGTCCTCATCAACATGGGGACAAGGTGTTTTGGGGGGCTACCCCAAAGCACCCTCCCAATGTTGAGGGCATGTGGCCTGGTACGGTTCAGGAGGGGGGGGGGGGCCGCACTCTCGTCCCCCCCTCTTTTCCTGCGGCCTGCCAGGTTGCGTGCTCGGATAAGGGTCTGGTATGGATTTTTGGGGGGACCCCACGCCATTTTTTTTTTTTTTGGCGCCCCTTTACAGGCATACTATAGACACCCCCCAGGTACGAAATTTAAAGGGATATTACACTTTTATTGTTTGACTTTAAGCATTATTAAAATCACTGCTCCTGAAAAAACGGCCGTTTTTAAAACTTTTTTTTGCATTGATCCATGTCCCCTGGGGCAGGACCCAGGTCCACAAACACTTTTTATGACAATAACTTGCATATAGGCCTTCAAAATTAGCACTTTTGATTTCTCCCATAGACTTTTAAAGGGTGTTCTGCGGCATTCGAATTTGCCGCGAACACCCCAAATTGTTCGCTGTTCGGCGAACTTGTGAACAGCCAATGTTCGAGTCGAACATGAGTTTGACTCGAACTCGAAGCTCATCCCTACACGGGAGTAGGGATGCTTGTGACATCATTGGGGGCGTATTTGCTAAGATTGGGTATGGGGAGTGGGGGTGGGGGGGCAATATTTGCTAGGAGAGAAATTGGGGGGATAAGTGCCAGGAGGAGGATTGGGCAGATTTTTGCTAGGAGGGGCGATTAGGGGGATATGTCCTAGGAGGGGGATTGGGCGGATATTTGCTAGAAGGAGCGATTAGGGGGTTATGTGCTAGGTGGTGGATTGGGGGGGATATGTGCTAGGAGGTGGTATTGGGGGGGATGTTTGCTAGGAGGGGGTATGGGGGGGTCAATATTTGCTAGGAGGGGAATTGGGGGAAAAGTGCCAGAAAGAGGATTGGGTGGATTTTTGCTAGGAGGGGCGATTAGAGGTATATGTCCTAGGAGGGGGATTGGGCGGATATTTGCTAGGAGGGGCGATTAGGGGGATTTGTGCTAGGAGGGGGATTGGGCGGATATTTGCTAGGAGGGGGCGATTAAGGGGATATGTGCTAGGAGGTGGATTGGGGGGGATATGTGCTAGGAGGTGGTATTGGGGGGATATTTGCTAGGAGGGGGGTATGGGGGGGTGCGGGGGGGTCATTATTTGCTAGGAGAGTAATTGGGGGGATAAGTGCTAGGAGGAGGATTGGGCGGATTTTTTCTAGGAAGGGGCGATTAGAGGGATCTGTCCTAGGAGCGGGATTGGGCGGATATTTGCTTGGAGGGGCGATTAGGGGGATATGTGCTAGAGGGTGGATTGGGGGGGATATGTGCTAGGAGGTGGTATTGGGGGAATATTTTCTAGGAGGGGGGAAATGTTCTAGGAGGGGGTATTGGGGGTAGTAATTTTTGCTAGGAAGGATTTTGGGCTAAGAGGGGAATTTGTGTTAAGAAGGAAGGGCTTGGGGGAGGAGATTTGTGCAAGGATGAAGAATTGGGGGATAGGCTTTGCGCTGGGGGGGGGGGGGGATTTGAAGTATAGGATTTGGAAGGGAAAATTTAGTTTTAGAAAATTATTTTACAAAACAGAGCCTTTGGGCAATCCCTGGCTTGAAAAAGCACACAGCCTAAAAAATAAAACACAAGCATCCCAACTGTAGTTGCAGCTCCGGTACCCCTCAATCAATGAAATCAATGAGGGTAGCAGCAACAACAT
The DNA here is from genome assembly GCA_037952925.1 of Lithobates clamitans. Lineage (NCBI taxonomy): Eukaryota > Metazoa > Chordata > Amphibia > Anura > Ranidae > Lithobates > Lithobates clamitans. The sequence continues at coordinate 2,163,851 of JBBGZY010000385.1, forward strand.
GACCAAGGTAAGTAATTAGGTAAGCAATCAGGAGGTGGAAGTTAGGCACTGTCTTAGTGGTTAGGCACATATCAAATTTCAAAAATTAGAAGCAAGAAAATGAAGAGTGTAACACAATAAATAATAAAGTGTAGTATGAGCAATATATATTCCCATGAAGAAGCTAAAAGGTAAAGAGGGGGTACACCGGGGGGGGGGGGGGCATGGCAGGATAGACCCTCAGAGGAACATAGAATTCCCACTATACACTTTGGTCAAGCATAGTATCGTCTCTAGCATTAGTAGTAGAGAGAGAAGAGAGATTCAATCCAGATGCTCCAGACCTTACGACATTTTTTGGTGCAACCTTCAGGAAAGATATGTCAATTTATACAATGGGACCACTAAATTAACCAGTTTCTTCCAGCTCTCCAAAGTAGGGGTCCATCCAATTCTCATGCCAAAGCAATAGCTTTTCTGGCATAGAACGTAAGTAGACCCAAAAGCGTTCTGGAGGTCCTGGAAAAGTCTAGATGGTTGACCAAACCCAATCAGAGCAGCGAGAAGGGTGGTGACCGGAACAGCTGGGGGGCCCCATCAAATTGGAACTGATTGAAACTGACCCCCTGGTGTGTTCCCCAGCAGTGCAGCTGGTGGAAGGGAGGCAAGGAGAAGCCAGCAGCGCTGCAGGGGGGGGCACACAGGAGTCCTCAGCGGAGCCCCCCTTTACATCAGGAGTCCCCAGCGGAGCCCCCTTCTCACATCAGGAGTCCCCAACGGAGCCCCCTCTCACACCAGAAGTCCCCAGCGGAGCTCCCCCTCACATCAGGAGTCCCCAGCGGAGCCCCCCTCACATCAGGAGTCCCCAGTGGAGCCCCCGCTCACATCGGGAGTCCCCAGCGGACCCCCCCTCACATCAGGAGTTCCAAGCGGAGAACCCTCTCACATCAGTAGTCCCCAGCGGAGCCCCCCCTCACATCAGCAGTCCCCAGCGGAGCCCCCCTCACATCAGGAGTCCCCAGCGGACCCCCCTCACATCAGGAGTCCTCAGAGGACACCCCCTTACATCAGGAGTCCCCAGCGGAGCCCCCTCTCACATCAAGAGTCCCCAGCGAACCCCCCCTCACACCAGGAATCCCCAGCGGAGCCCCCCTCACACCAGGAATCCCCAGCGGAGCCCCCCTCACACCAGGAGTCCCCAGCGGAGCCCCCCTCACATCAGGAGTCCCCAGCGGACCCCCTCTTTACATCAGGAGTCCCCAGCGGAGCCCCGCCTCACATCAGGAGTCCCCAGCGGAGCCCCCTCCTCACATCAGGAGTCCCCAGCGGAGCCCCCACCCCACATCAGGAGTCCCCAACGGAGCCCCCTCCTCACATCAGGAGTCCCCAGCGGAGCCCCCCTCACACCAGGAGTCCCCAGCGGAGCCCCCCTCACACCAGGAATCCTCAGCGGAGCCCCCTCTGACACCAGGAGTCCCCAGCGGAGCCGCCCCTCACATCAGGAGTCGCCAGCGGACCCCCCCTCACACCAGGAGTCCCCAGCGGACCCCCCCTCACACCAGGAGTCCCCAGCGGACCCCCCCTCACACCAGGAGTCCCCAGCGGACCCCCCCTTCACACCAGGAGTCCCCAGCGGACCCCCCCTCACACCAGGAGTCCCCAGCAGACCCCCTCCTCACACCAGGAGTCCCCAGCGGAGCCCCCCTCACATCAGGAGTCCCCAGCGGACCCCCCCTTTACATCAGAAGTCCCCAGCGGAGCCCCCCCACTCACATCAGGAGTCCCCAGCGGAGCCCCCTCTTCACATCAGGAGTCCCCAGCGGATCCCCCTTCTCACATCAGGAGTCCCCAGCAGAGCCCCCCTCACACCAGGAGTCCCCAGCAGAGCCCCCCTCACACCAGGAATCCCCAGCGGAGCCCCCTCTCACACCAGGAGTCCCCAGCGGAGCCGCCCCTCACACCAGGAGTACCCAGCGGACCCCCCCTCACACCAGGAGTCCCCAGCGGACCCCCCCCTCACACCAGGAGTCCCCAGCAGACCCCCCCTCACACCAGGAGTCCCCAGCGGACCCCCCCTTCACACCAGGAGTCCCCAGCGGACCCCCCCTCACACCAGGAGTCCCCAGCAGACCCCCTCCTCACACCAGGAATCCCCAGCGGAGCCCCCCTCACACCAGGAGTCCCCAGCGGACCCCCTCCTCACATCAGGAGTCCCCAGCGGACCCCCCCTTACATCAGGAGTCCCCAGCGGAGCCCCCCTCACACCAGGAATCCCCAGCGAAGCCCCCTCTCACACCAGGAGTCCCCAGCGGAGCCCCCCTCACACCAGGAGTCCCCAGCGGACCCCCCTCACACCAGGAGTCCCCAGCGGAGCCCCCCTCACACCAGGAATCCCCAGCGGAGCCCCCTCTCACACCAGGAGTCCCCAGCGGAGCCGCCCCTCACACCAGGAGTCCCCAGCGGACCCCCCTCACACCAGGAGTCCCCAGCGGACCCCCCCTCACACCAGGAGTCCCCAGCGGACCCCCCCTCACACCAGGAGTCCCCAGCGGACCCCCTCCTCACATCATGAGTCCCCAGCGGACCCCCCCTTACATCAGGAGTCCCCAGCGGAGCCCCCCTCACACCAGGAATCCCCAGCGAAGCCCCCTCTCACACCAGGAGTCCCCAGCGGAGCCCCCCTCACACCAGGAGTCCCCAGCGGACCCCCCCTCACACCAGGAGTCCCCAGCGGACCCCCCTCACACCAGGAATCCCCAGCGGAGCCCCCTCTCACACCAGGAGTCCCCAGCAGAGCCCCCCCTCACACCAGGAGTCCCCAGCGGACCCCCCCTCACACCAGGAGTCCCAAGCGGACCCCCCCTTACATCAGGAGTCCCCAGCGGACCCCCCTTACATCAGGAGTCCACCAGCGGACTCCCCCTTACATCAGGAGTCCCCAGCGGACCCCCCCCCTTACATCAGGAGTCCCCAGCAGACCCCCCTTACATCAGGAGTCACCAGCGGACCCCTACTTACATCAGGAGTCCCCAGCAGACCCCCCCTTACATCAGGAGTCCCCAGCGGACCCCCCTTACATCAGGAGTCCCCAGCGGACCCCCCCTTACATCAGGAGTCCCCAGCGGACCCCCCTTACATCAGAAGTCCCCAGCGGACTCCCCCCTCACATCAGGAGTCCCCAGCGGACCCCCCCTCACATCAGGAGTCCCCAGCGGACCCCCCCTCACATCAGGAGTCCCCAGCGGAGCCCCCCCCTCACATCAGGAGTCCCCAGCGGAGCCTGGTCTAACAGAAACCAGCTCCATCTCTCCCTGTACCTCATCCTCAGACACCCATGCAGTGTCTGTGCAGCTGACACACGCGGGTGGAGGGGCGGCGGCGACGGCGGCAGATGATAACATCCTGCTTGTGTTCAGTGGAGAGCGGGGAGGGGCCGCCAATCCCTGCAGCCAATAGGCACACTGAAGAGAGAAGCCGATTGGCTGCCCCTCTCCTCTGCACTAAACACAAGGGGGAATAACACTCGTGGCGGCGGCGGCCATGTTTTAGTAGCCGCTGCCGTTTTTTAGCAAAAACATTCCCGATTTTCTCGGGACAAACTCAAAACCACGGGAAAATTATCGGGACAGTCTTAAATCTGGACGAGGGTCCCAAATTCGGTAAAATCTGGACTGTTGGCAACTATGCTTCCCCCATTCACTGCCCAACCACGAATTCAGGTGGAAACAGCAAATTTAACTGCCCTTGGCTTTTTGGAGCTGTTTTTCACAGAAAATCTGTATCAATCAATTGTGGTCCAAAGCAATTTATATGCTGTCAACCCAGATTCGTTCCTTGCCAGATCATTCGAATGGAAACCTATCACGGTTTCCGAATTTAAGACTTTTTTGGGCCTAACCCTCAACATGGGCATTTACTAAAAAGAATGAGTCATGGTCATATTGGTCCACAGACCCGATTCATCCTATGCCCGTGTTCTCTGCTTGCATGGCCAGGTGTAGATACCAAAATATAATGCGCTTTTTGCACTTCAACAACAATGAACTCTCCTCCTCGGGGTGACCCTGGATATGATCGGCTTCACAAAATTCGGCCCCTCGTAAATAATTTTAACTAAAAATTTGCAGACTTGTATATGCTCCAACAAAATGTCTGCGTAGATGAGTCCCTCATTAATTTTTCTGGCCTCCTTGCCTCCTTTGCCTCAGCAAGCATGCCAGATATGGGGTCAAAATGTATAAGTTCTGTTAGAGGGCCACAGGCTATACATGGATAACATAAGGAAATGACAGCTGCTCTTCCAAAAATCCTTTTATTGAAGCTTCTAATGACAGGTGGTTGACAGATGGAGCAGGGGACAAAAAGGTAGACACGTTTCACGCAAATCTTAGCGTTTAGTCATTACCTATTGGAACTAGTCACCACAATCACCTATATACAGTACTCTAATGTGTCATCATTAGGTTACAGGTGAACTAACCAATTAAAAACAGTACTCAGCAGTTATCACAAAGAAAACATGGCTAGAGTAGACAGTATATACACTCAAATCTACTGTGAAGAGTTTGGTCCAGAAGAAATCTGATACATCAAATGAACTTGGAGCAAACGCAATACATCATTCAAAATCATTGTATGGTAAAAACAACATACCGTAAATACTCAAGTATAAGTCGAATTTTTCAGCACTTTTTTTGTGCTGAAAGTGCCCCCCTCGACTTATACTGGAGTCAAGCACTTTTCTGCAGCAAAAAATTTCATTTTCCGAACCGACTTTGGGGCCCCGTATCTCAGGGCCACTTTGTGCTAGGAACCCCAAATTTGGTGTGCAAACCCATTGGACCTGGTACCACAACATATCCAAAGCTGGGGTTCCTAGCCCTAAGTGGCCCCGAGATACGGGGCCCCAAAATCGGTTCGGAAAATGTCATTCTCTGCTGCAGAAAAGTGCTTGACATTTTCTGAACCGACTTTGGGGCCCCGTATCTCAGGGCCACTTGGTGCTAGGAACCCCAAATTTGGTGTGCAAACCCAGTGGAACTGGTACCACAACATATCCAAAGCTGGGGTTCCTAGGTCTAAGTGATACGGGGCCCCAAACCCGGTTCGGAAAATGTCAATCTCTGCTGCAGAAGTGCTTGACATTTTCTGAACCGATTTTTGGGGCCCTATCCAGCTTTGGATATTTTATGGTGCTAGTTCCACTGGGTTTGCACACCAAATTTGGGGTTTCTAACACTAAGTGGCCCCAAAATACGGGACCCCAAAGTCGGTCTAATGTGTCCATCTGCAGCAATGTCATTTCGGGACCCTTTGGGTTCAGAGACCCCAAATTTTGGCTGCAGCTAGGGGGCATCTAGAAACCCTTAACTACCGAGTTTGAAGTTCGGGGGACCTATGGCTGCAAATGGGCACAGTGAGGCTGCAAATGGGTACAGTGAGGCTGCAAATGGGCATTGTTGACCCTCTTTTACACTTACAGTAGCTGTGCATTTCTCACCCTCGTCTTATACTCGGGTCACTAAGTTTTTCCCATTTTTTGTGGTAAATTAGGGCCTCGACTTATACTCGGAACGACTTATACTCGAGTATATACGGTACACAAAATAATAGGAAAAAAAACACAATAGAACATGTGTATATGTATAATACACATAATTAAATTGCTGTTAAGAACAAATGATCTTAAAAGCAAAAGTGTTAGAACATCATGAGGACCAATACTGACATATTCTCAAAAATAAATAAATAAATAAATAAAAATATATATATATATATATATATATATATATATATATATATAGCACTACCCCCGTAGGAGCTGCTAATGAACATTTGATTCTGCACCCTGCCTCTCAACCCCAAGAATGGTCTGAACCACTCTGGCACACCTGCTTGGTAATATTAGTATGGGACCCAGCAATAGGGAGAAACACAGTAATGACAACCCATAAAATATATTTACCATAGCCCTGGATCCCGTCCCTTCACCAGTTGTAGTAGTAATAGAGACACACAAGAATATCAATTAACCACTCGGAAAGTTTACTGAAGTGAGTATTAAACACAAAGAACAATGGGTTCAAATATAAACAGTAAATGTCAGTTGATAACAATCAGTACGGATTTGAAAAGAACTGAAGATATAATAACATAGAGAATATATGTATATGGACAGGGGTACAGTGGAACAAATGTTCAATATTCTCAAAGATCTATATTGAACACCTTCCCACTGAAGCCTTAGCACACACACACTAAATTGCAAGGTAATGTTTCTCACATATAATAACACAATGCAAAAATTAACCTGTACTCAAGGGCTCCCCCTAGGTTGTGATTCAATGTCTCAACTTCAAAGTAGAACCGTGAAACTTTGTAAAAGATGATAGAAGTTCATTGTCTCCAGATATCTTCAGCTAGCCTGTAGTTTTAAACTGCAGTATTTGTAATCCAAACAGGGAAACAGAGAGAAAGCAAACTGTAGAATAAGTGATATGCTGGTAACTGTTAACTGAAGATATAGGGCACTTGTAACACTTCCTCCTTATCAGTGGGTGTAATACAGTACTGACTTTATAGCACAGGAAATAACACATCCTAGAGTCTCACCAGCAGTCTGTATATAACTCACTCAGCGAATAGTGTACTCCGCGCCGTGTAGGCCGCAGCCTTTTGATCACACACACACACACACACACACACACAGACCTCCCTGCTGGTTGTTGAATGGCGTCCGGAGAGGCCAAAAGTAGGCCACGCCTGTCCTTTTATCTGCTTACCCAGCAGGCTGTTCTGTGACTTGGCATTGCGGGTCTGTGACTTGGCATTGTGGGTCTAGTAGTTCCCAAACTGAGTTAATAACATGAGTCACTTCCTCATCAAAACTACATTCCCCACAATGCATAGTTGTTTGCTTCTTAAAAGAAAGAAAGCTCCTGGTAAAGTTTCAGCGGTCACTAGAGGGAGCCAAACCCTTGTTTAAGAAATAAAACATTACTTATCACAGGATAACTTTGGTAGCAAACACCTGTGCTACATATATATATATATATATATATATATATATATATATATATATATATATATATATATATATATATATATATATATATATATATATATATATATGTGTGTGTGTGTGTGTGTGTGTGTGTATAGCCATCCATTGAGAGACAGAAAAGTAAACAAGCATTAATGGGTAGAAGGAGATGCACTAAAGAAAGGCTGCAAAAAAAGAAAGATATTAGAAAGAGATATGCAGAATGCGGGAGATCAGCTGAAAAAAGGCTATACATCGGATTTCTGGATTTATGAGGGAAAATATAGTTACGTGGAGTCCCCCGAATGCCCACACTACATGGGGAGCAGTAGCAAGATAGTTTGGGACTTGGTGTCGCCCTTGTTCCATAAAGGGTACCACATGTACGTGGACAATTATTATACAAGCGTGACACTTTTTAGACATGTTTTTGAATTTGAAATTGGCTCATGTGGCACCATGCGACCTAATCGCTGGGGCTTCACCCATTGGCTTGTAAAAACCCGACTTAGACTGGGGGGAGAAAGCCTGCTTGAGAAATAATGAATTGCTTGCAGTGAAGTGGAAGGACAAATGGGATGTTTTCGTCCTGTCTTTCATTCACGCTGACACGACAATCCACATCACAACGGCGACTGGTGTTGTTGAGAAGCCCCTCTGTGTCCACAACTACAATCTTAACATGGGAGGGGTGTACTTCAACAACCAGATGATGAAGCTGTACTTAGTTTCCCCTGTAAAGCCAGACGTTGGTTCAAGAAGGTGTCTGTATATTTATTTCAATTGGCTGTGTTCAATGCTTTTGTACTATGCAAAGCATCAGGAAGAAGTGGGTCCTTCCTAAAATTTCAGGAAGAGATCATTACAGCCCTTTTGTATCCAGAAGGTGCTGTGGGTCAAACTCCCAATCCAGATGCAGTGAGCTGGCTGCATGAGAGGCATTTTCCGGATGCCATTCCTGGTACCCTGATCCAAAAGCCACCCCAAAAAATATGTTGTATCTGTAGCAGATACGGAATAAGAAGAGACACCAGCTTTTTTTGTCCCTCCTGTCCTGGCCAACCTGGTCTCTGCCTCAAGGACTGTTTCCACACACTAGTAGAGTATTAGTATAGGGTACAGCATGGGCAGGGCCGTCTTTAATATTAACTGGACCCTGAGCAAACATTTTCTTGGGTCCCCTCTTGCATGCAATTTCTCTCTGCACATCTTCTGAGACATACAATAAATAGCAGCTAGTTTCAAAATCAGTTTACTGAATCAGATCAGGCAGCGATTGTGATTGGTTGCTAGAGGTTAGAGTGTATCATTACCGCTCACTGACTGGCTGCTAGAGGTTACAGCACACATTATGGCACACTGTTAATTTTCTAGAGGTTACAGCACATGACTTCTGCTTGTTTATTGGTTACTAGAGATTACTGTACATTAATACTGCTCACTGATTGGTTGCTAGCGGTTACTGGACATCTATACCACTCACTAATTGGTTGCTAGAGGTTACTGCACATTATTACTGCTCACTGATTGGTTCCTGGAGGTTACTGCATATCTTTACTGCTCAATGATAGGTTGCAAGGGGTTAGTGCACAGCATTACTGCTTACTGATTGGTTGCTAAGAGTTACAACACATCATCTTCTCACTGCCTGCACACCATGGACTGGGGAGGTGAGGGGACCCATCAATATACAGAACACCCCTCCCCTTCCTCATTACCTCTTATTTAGTGGCCACCAGTGCATAGGATGTATCCCCTTCAGTTCTCCCACATAGAGGAGTTCAGCTCCCATGGTTGAGACAAAGGATCCTTCATTCTATTCCAGAGGTAAATAGAAAACACCGCGCTAACCAGTAAAATGAATGAAAGCTGCTGCATACAGTTTGACAAAAACAACAAAATAGGCATATGGAAAAATGCAGCGCATGTACAAATGAATATAGGTCTTTAAAATGGTGAAACAGTCAAGAAATAACTAATTGACCACAGGTGCCTTGAAACACAAACGTCCATAGATGGATGTAAATGTCCAACCGCACAGGAGGTATAAGTACTCCAAGGGGTGGTGATGGTCTGATGGTTGTCAGAAAACACCTGGCATCATACAGCGACTTCCCAACCGAGAAACCGGGTCCCAATGGGTCATTCAGAGAAAGTGCAAAAAAGCCTCTTACCAGATCCTGTGGATTCCCATGTCAGCGACAGGGAATCGCATGCGCAGTTTGTCACAAATGACGTGGAATGGGAGCTCAGGAATCGCCAATCTCTTGGATTGTGGTCTGTATGGATCTCGGCCGGCAACCGGATGGGTCCTCACAACGAACCGTCCTCACACCGAACCGTCCCAGCATGCATCAGAAGTTTCACAAACGGTCCCCCGAAAGGAGCAGTTGGAGGGACTGGATCTCATGCGGTAAATGTGGAAACAAAAAGAATGTGCCTCCACATGGTGCAGATAAAAAAGGGTGTTTTTATTGACAAAAACGACCATACACAAATAAAAGCTTGATCACGGTGGATAAAAACAAATGGGCAACAAAGAGAGTGGTGTATGTACCCGACGCGTTTCGACCTAGGGGTCGAAACGCCCCTGTTGAAGACCCCTAGGTCGAAACGCGTCGGGTACATACACCACTCTCTTTGTTGCCCATTTGTTTTTATCCACCGTGATCACGCTTTTATTTGTGTATGGTCGTTTTTGTCAATAAAAACACCCTTTTTTATCTGCACCATGTGGAGGCACATTCTTTTTGTTTCCACATTTACCGCATGAGATCCAGTCCCTCCAACTGCTCCTTTCGGGGGACCGTTTGTGAAACTTCTGATGCATGCTGGGACGGTTCGGTGTGAGGACGGTTCGTTGTGAGGACCCATCCGGTTGCCGGCCGAGATCCATACAGACCACAATCCAAGAGATTGGCGATTCCTGAGCTCCCATTCCACGTCATTTGTGACAAACTGCGCATGCGATTCCCTGTCGCTGACATGGGAATCCACAGGATCTGGTAAGAGGCTTTTTTGCACTTTCTCTGAATGACCCATTGGGACCCGGTTTCTCGGTTGGGAAGTCGCTGTATGATGCCAGGTGTTTTCTGACAACCATCAGACCATCACCACCCCTTGGAGTACTTATACCTCCTGTGCGGTTGGACATTTACATCCATCTATGGACGTTTGTGTTTCAAGGCACCTGTGGTCAATTAGTTATTTCTTGACTGTTTCACCATTTTAAAGACCTATATTCATTTGTACATGCGCTGCATTTTTCCATATGCCTCCTTCATTCTATTACTAGAGTAGGACCCACTAATTCGGGGTACTTTCGTCGCAGTAAGTGGGCTTAGCACTATATGACCATATAGTGTGACCAAACCCCCGTATTTTTTGAATATGTTCAGGTGTTTTTAACTAGCCCTGCAGGAAATGTCATTCTTGTATGTGTGATCGCTGTAAAATATTTTGTACTGTTTGTAGGTCTTATAGCAGCACCATCCTGAATTTAAACGCATTGTATGGTGTCCCCCCCAAATATGTTCTTGTGATGGTAGATATGACCTCAGGGGGACATGATATACATATGAATGCTGTCTCTATATACATATCAATGCCGCGGCCCACGACTAGTTACATATTAATGCCGCCGCTATTTACAAATCAGTGCAGGTTATTTACATGTAAACATAGGGTCTGCAGGTTAGTCATCTGTACATGGCAATAGGGCAGAGCTGGGCAGCAGCAACAGAACTTTACACTGAGATATCGGGACACAGCAAGGTACTAAAACTTCAAGGGATAAGGGAATTTAAACTGGGATAGTTGGCAAGTATGACGCAGCTGCTTTGGGCCCCACAACAATGATGGGGCCCAGGGCAGCTTCCCCTTTTGCCCTGCCTTAAAAACGGTCCTGAGCATGGTACAGTCTAGGGCGCACATTCACACAGGGTCTCAAAAGATGTTAGTTAGTCAGGAAACTGGCTATTGCATTAAAGGTATATAACCTCTTTAACTGTTGTTTGCTTTGCAGGAATGCCATTCAGCTGCAGCACTGATCGTTTATTCTGACAGCAACAGGATGTGCTTTCAGAATACCTATGTCAGTGATTGCAGCGCTGCAGGAGGAGATTTCTCATTCACAGATAAAAAAAACCCACATATGTAGAAAAAAATAGCCCAAGCATGAGAGGCCTGGGGTGGTCATTGGGCGGATCACCCCTATGCTTCAGCATACATTTTTTATCACTTTTTTTCATACTCAGGAGAAGCAGCAGAAAGTATTTTGGAGTGTACCACATATACCCATGGCATGTGTGAGCAATATATCATTTAAAGTGATTGTAAGGGTTCGTTTTTTTCTTTTTAAATAACAAACATGTCATACTTACCGCCACTATGCAGCTCGTTTTGCACGGAGTGGCCCCGAACCTTGTCTTCTGGGGTTCCCCGGCGGCTCTCGTAGTTCCTCCCCATATCAGATAACCCCCTAGGAGAATCGCTCTCCCGGGGGGTTACCTTGCGGACGCGCTCCCGAGTCCAGCATTTCCGTCCATAGACACAAATGCCGGACTCGGCCCTGCCCCCCAGCGCTCGCGTCATTGGATTTAATTGACAGCAGCAGGAGCCAATGGCTGCGCTGCTATCAATCTATCCAATCAAGAGCCGGGATCTCGTGGAGAGAGGGAGAGCGCGTCTCGACCAACAGAAATACAGGGCTCAGGTAAGTAAAACGGGGAGGCTGGGGGGCTGGTCACTGACAGGTGTTTTTTCACCTTATTGCATAGGATGCATTAAGGTGAAAAAACACCAAGGTTTACAACCCCTTTACCTGTTCCCAACCAGTGTACTGAATGGCACAGGCAGACGAATCGCCGTTATGTTACCGATCAATCCCCAGGCCCAGGCCAATGAAATCTGGCCTGGACCTGGTGATCGCTCCTGGCGAATGAGATCCTTCCCCTGTCTGTGTAACTGTAAACACTGACAGGGGAAGTAATGTAATCTCTACTCGTGTTGGTCTTTTCCATTCCAGACCGAGGAGAGAGAGCATCTAACATCTAACAGTAAGTGCACCAACACTACACTGACACCAGTCCACGTAGGTACACTTGCCACCCCCCGATCAACCCCTGGTTAACCCCTTCACTGTGTAACACAGTGCAGCATACATATTTTTTTTGATCGCTGTACTGGTGTCATTACTGACAAAAATCAGCATTAGGGTAATTAGTATTAGGCCCAGATAGGTCTAGGGACCCCCCTAACCCCCCCCTAATAAATGTTTAACCCCTTGATCACCCCCTGTCACCAGTGATCACTGTATAAGTGTCACGGGTGACACTGGTTGGCTAGATTTTTTTTTATAGCGTCAGGGCATCCGCTGTATATTACCAAATAAAGGTTTACCCCCCTGATCACCCAGCGGGTGAGATCAGTTAGGTTTTAGAGTCAGTCAGGGTCTCCGTTGCCCCAGGCAGCGTCAGATTAGTGCCAGTGGCGCTAACACCCACACACGCACCATACAACTCCCTTAGTAGTATAGTGTCTGAACAGATCAATATCTGATCTGTTTAGAACTATATTAGCGTCCCCAGCAGTTTAGGGTTCCCAAAAACGCAGCGTTAGCGGGATTAGCCCAGATACCTGCTAGCACCTGCATTTAGCCCCTCTGCCCAGCCCAGCCCACCCAAGTGCAGTATCAATCGATCACTGTCACTTACAAAAACACAACACACATAACTGCAGCGTTCGCAGAGTCGGGCCTGATCCCTGCGAACGCTAACAGGTTTTTTTGTAGCGTTCGAATCAGTCGCTGACAGTCAGGTGCTTTTTTCTCGTGTGTCTCACTAGTGTACCAGTAAATTTAAACACCAAAATGTCAAATCGGAGGTACACTAGTGAAGAGGCCTACACGTTTCTGAGCATGACAGATAGTGAAGAGGAAGTCACTCATCTGTCAGATTCAGGCTCAGAATACAAACCTGAAGACAGCAGTGGCACCGTGATAGATAGCTCTGACGACTGAGTTGTGGTCCCTGCCAAGGTCAGGCGTACCAGACCCCGTTCTTCTGCTGTCGTTGAGGTGCAAGAACCGCAGGGCTCTCGCATGCAGCAGAGAGCCAGTACTAGTGCCGCTCATCCTTCCGGTGAACTGGCAAGCACCAGCGGCCTAGTACATCCTGGTCGTACATCCAGCACTGCAGTATCACGTGGTGACGTGGCGAGTCCCCTAAAGTGCAGTTCAATCTGGCGAGGTGGCTAGCACGAGTAGTGTCCCGCTGCCACCAAGAAGAAGACAAAAACAGGCCCGTCAAGCCCATAGTGCTCTTCCTGCTGCATTCGCCAATCCTAATTGGGAGCCCACCACTTCTGCAGCACCCGTACTTCCCCCTTTCACTGGCCAACCCTGAATTCAGGTGGAAATAGTTGATTTTACGTCACTTGATTTTTATTCACTGTTTTTCACCGAAGATCTCTATAGATCTATTGTGGACCAAAGCAATTTATATGCTGGTCAATTCATCGCCGCTAATCCCCAGCTGACCCTTGCCAGAGATTAAAAACCAATTACGGTTTCCGAATTTAGGACCTTCCTGGGCCTATCCCTCCTCATGGGCATAACTAAAAAGAGTGAGCTGCGGTCATATTGGTCCACTAACCCAATTCACCATATGCCCGTGTTCTCTGCCTCCATGACCAGGACACGATACGAGCAGATCTTGCGGTTCATGCACTTCAACGATAATGAACTCAGTCGTCCTCGGGGTGACCCTGAATTTGATCGGCTCTACAAAATTCGTCCCCTCATAAACCACTTCAAGCAACGCTTTGCAGCCTTTACTCCCGCTTGTCATTCACACAGTATCTTCCCAGCAAGCGTGCCAGATATGGGGTCAAGATGTATAAGCTCTGTGACAGGGCCACAGGCTATACATATAGTTTTATGGTTTACGAGGGAAGAGATAGTTACATAGAGCTGGAGAAATGCCCAGACTACATAGGGAGCGCTGGTAAGATTGTGTGGGACTTGGTGTCACCCTTATTCAGAAAGGGGTACCACTTGTATATGGACACTTTTTAGTCACTTTGATCACCAAATTGGCGCATGTGGCACCGTGCGATCTAATCGCCGGGGTTTACCCCAGCGGCTTGTAGATTCCCATCTTAGGCTGGGGGAGAGAGCCAGCTTGAGATGTAATAATTTGCTCGCTGTGAAGTGGAGGGATAATAAGAATGTTTTCATTCTGTCCTCCCTTGGTGCAGACAAGAAGGTCCAAAATTCTATGGCAACGGGTGTTGTGGAGAAACCCCTCTGTGTCTACGAATATAACCTTAATATGGGAGGGGTGGACCTCAACGACCAGTTGTTGGCGCCGTACCTAATTGCCCGTAAGGCCAGACACTGGTACAAAAAAGTGTCTGTATACTTATTTCAATTGGCTCTGCTGAACGCTTTTGTGCTATACAAAGCTTCAGGACGAACTGGATCCTTCCTTAAATTCCAGGAAGAGATCATCACAGCCCTTCTGTTTCCAGATGGTGCTATGGCCCAACTTCCCAATCCAAATGCAGTAAGCCGGCTGCATGAGAGGAATTTTCCGCATGTCTTTTCTGGTACCCCTACCCAAAGAAAACCCCAAAGAAGATGTCGTGTATGTAGAAAGCGCAGATATAGGCATGACACCCGCTATTATTGTGCCTCCTGTCCTGACCAACCTGGTGTTTGCATTGGTGACTGTTTTGAACGCTACCACACACTAGTTGAGTATTAGCGTAGGGTACAGCAATACACAATCCTAGGCACACGTACACAGGGTCTCGAAAGATGTGATGGCCATCACATTTTGAGAGACCCCAATCCGCAACGTTCAGTTTACAGTTTTTTTTACAGTTTTTATAAAAGTGAAAAAAGTGGAAAAAAAACACACACACACACACAAAAACACAAACAAAAAAAAGCCACAAATAGTTGTTGTTTTATTTTTCTTCTCTCTCTCTATTGTTCTCTCTCTTATGTTCCCTCTCTACTGTCCGCTCTACTGTTCGTTCAAATGGGAAAATCCGGACAGCCGCACTCCAGGAAATTATAATCCAAACTTCTTTATTTTAAAATCAGGAACATGTCATACAGTACATCAAAGGCAGAGTGTACAGACAGGCTAGCTGCCTGTGATTTCACCCCCACAGTTAAAAAAAAAAGCATGTATGCCGAAGCATGGGGGCAGGGGTGGAGGAGCGATTTGCTCCTAACATTAGTGGCGGATTGCCCCCATGCTTCGGCATATATTTTTTTTGGCACAAATTGCAATGTTTTATTTTTACTATGTTTTATTGTATTTGCTTTGCAGGTATGCCATTCAGCTGCAGCACGGGTTTAGTTATCTTGACAGCAACAGCGTTTGCTCCCACGATACATAAATCAGCAACTCCAGCGCTGTAGGAGGTGATTTCACCACCACAGTTTAAAAAACAAATGGTGCATGTATGCCCATCATTTGAAGTGGGTGGATGAAGGGCGGTATTCTAATGGTGGGCATATCCACCGATCAATCTCTTTTTTTCATTCAGCCCACAGGATGCATGAAAAAAAGAACATTACAATGTATGCCCAACAAGTACCAGCAACGTACTGCTATGGGGGAACCCGAGAATGCAGCCGGTGGTTCCGCCAGCACCCTGCGGGCCCCCCCACCCCAAAGCACCTTGTCCCCATGTTGATGACAAGGGCCTCTTCCCGACAACCCTGGCCGTTGGTTGTCGGGGTCTGCGGGCGGGGGGCTTATCGGAATCCGGGAGCCCCCTTTAATAAGGGGGCCCCCAGATCCCGGCCCCCCACCCTATGTGAATGAGTATGGGGTACATGGTACCCCTACCCATTCACCTAGGCAAAAAAGTGTCAATAAAAAACACAGTACACAGGTTTTTAAAGTAATTTATTAGGCAGCTCCGGGGTCTTCTTCTGACTTCGGGGGTCCTCTTCCGACTTCGGGGTCTCTCCGGCGTCTCCTCCCGGTGTCCTGATCTTCTGCCGGCTCCTCCGCTATCTTCTGCAGCTCAATTGCTAGCGGTGGCCCGGACTTCTGCCTTCTGCCTTCTTCTTTTCTTCCAGAGATGTTGACACGATGCTCTCTCCAGCTGGAATGGTCTCTGAATGCTCCGCAATGGACTTATATAGGCAGTGACCCCGCCCCCTTATGAGGTCACTGTCCCGGGGCGTGCTGGGACTGTGCCGTCATAAGGGGGCGTGGTCATCATCCAGTGACCATGCCTCCTAAAACGTCAAAGTCCCAGCATGCCCAGGGACTGTGACGGCATAAGGGGGCGGGGTCACCGCCTATATAAGTTCATTGCGGAGCGTTCAGAGACCATTGCAGCTGGAGAGAGCGTTGTGTCAACATCTCTGGAAGAGAAGAGGGAAGAAGACGATCCAGAAGTCCGTACCACCGCTGGCAAAAGAGCGGCAGAAGATAGCAGTGGAGCCGGCAGAAGATGCGGACACCGGGAGAGACCCCCGAAGTCGGAAGAGACCCCCGAAGTCAGAAGAGGACCCCCGAAGTCGGAAGAAGACCCCGGAGCTGCCTAATAAATTACTTTAAAAACCTGTGTACTGTGTTTTTTATTGACACTTTTTTGCCTAGGTGAATGGGTAGGGGTACCATGTACCCCATACTCATTCACATAGGGTGGGGGGCCGGGATCTGGGGGCCCCCTTATTAAAGGGGGCTCCCGGATTCCGATAAGATCCCCGCCCGCAGACCCCGACAACCAACAGCCAGGGTTGTCGGGAAGAGGCCCTTGTCCTCATCAACGTGGGGACAAGGTGCTTTGGGGTGGAGGGGCCTGCAGGGTGCCCCCAAAGCACCCACCCCCCCCCCATGTTGAGAGCATGCAGCCTGGTATGGTCCAGGAGGGGGGGGGGGGGCGCTCGCTCGTGGCCGGGCTACGTGCTCGGATAAGGGTCTGGTATGGATTTTGGGGGGACCCCCACGCCGATTTTTTGGCGTAGGGGGTTCCTCTTACAATCCATACCAGACCTAAGGGCCTGGTATGCCCCTGGGGGGAAACCCACGCCAGTTTTTTTATTTAAAACTTGGCGTGGAGTTCCCCCATATGATTCATACCAACAACTGTATGTTTTCATTTGTTAATGCCAAAAATGTGGCAAAGTCGTACAAAGTAGTACTGCTCCCAAATCGCGGTAAAATCGCGGCAAAATCGTGGCCGCGAAATCGCGGTAAAATCGTGCGACTTTGAAGTCGTATAAGTGTGAAAGGGCGTTACTCAGGGGGGTCTAAACAGGCATAGCAGGTCAATATAGGGATCCTAGAGCCGCAATTGATGTCCCTCTTGTCGCCTCCGAAATCAGCCTCCCAACGATAGCAGAACACACTTTGGGGCAAATCCTCGATTCCAGAGAAGGAACTCCAATGGCCAGTGCTCCAGCAGGAAAAAAACATAAAGGAAAGAAGAGGGGGACTCCAGTAGTGTAGAGGACCAAAAAACGTTTTATTTAAAAAGCTAATGCTTCCTAATGCACCCACAAACACTGCATAGGTCGCATATAAGGTGCAAATAAGCAGTAACAGTAAAAATCCGTCTATAGACGTCAAAATGACACTACCGCCGTTTGTTTTAAATCGCGCATGCGCAGTGCAAGTCCACATTGTGACCCAGCCTAAGAGCATAAAATGGTGATTTCACCTCCTCACTACCTATCACAGTTTTGGAGGCCCTGAAATGTCAAGATAGCACAAAACCCCCACAAATGACTTCATTTTGGAAAGAAGACACTTCAAGCTTTTTGCTGAGAGGAATGTCAGGGGTTGTCACCCATGGTGGGTGAGGGGTGCTAGCATGATCAAGTTAAAAAGGGGATAACTCATTTACATATTTCTCAGGATTGATAAGTTCTCACTTGGGACCTGAAATTCAGAGACTCAGAGAGATCTTGGGTGGGAAAGAGCCTCCAATCCTGTCTGTGGACACTGCAGTCCTGAAAGGGTTAACCTTTTTATAACTTGCATTGTTATAAAGGGTTATTATTCATCATGACTTACATGGATTTACATCGCTGGGCGATGTGATTGATGATGGATTTACACCAGTGAACTTCTTTTAGTGGGTTGGCGTGTTTTCTTCCAGTGAGCCAGCGGATGGCGTTCAATGTGATTGACATGGATCTACATCGCTGGATGACATGATTGATGATGGATTTACATCATGGAACTTTCTTTTTATGGAAAGCTAAAATTCTCATTTAAAGGAAAAAATAATAAATGCACATATTTTTGTAGGAAAAAAAATGTGCATTTATCATTTTTTTCCACACAGGAGCCTGCAAAGCATTGCACCTTCAATCAGTGGATCGGGGGTGCAAATTCAGGTATCTGCAGACATGTCCTCCTGCTTTCTGCCTGTACTTGTGTATGGGCTTTCATTTAGAAAGCTCGGGGAAAGGACTAAAAGTGTCACACACAGCCACACTGATTTTAAATATGACAGCGGCTGCGGGTGTTGGTAGCGTGTACTGGAACATGTTATACCCTAATTACGGGTGTAACAGGTAACATATCCTAAAGGTGATCTTATCCTTTAAGGACTTTGACAAATATGTGGTCCCTGGGTCACAGGTGGCCAGCCAGTTGGAAAAGAGAACATTGATTTACAGTTTTCTTAGGATTGGTAAGTCCTCATTTGGGACATGGAATTTGGAGATTCTGAGAGACCTTGACTGGAAAAGAGCCCCCAACCCTGTCTACGGGGACTGAGGTCCTGAAAGTGTTAACCCGCCTTCAGGAAAGGCCTGAAAGCCAGCAGGAATTATTCTTTTAGGTACACGCAGCGCTTGTGCACACAGGTTTTGAAGGAACTCGGCAGGTAGATTGTTCCAAACATCTTAGAGAACTAACCACAGATCTTCTGCGGATGTAGGCTACCTCAAATTCTTCTGTCTCCTCATGTAATCTAAGACAGACTCGACGATGTTGAGATCAGGGCTCTGTGGGGGCCAAACCATCACTTCCAGGACTCCTTGTTCTTCTTTATGCTGAAGATAATTCTTAACTCCCTCCTGCCATCCTATTGTAATATGCAGCCGAGT
This sequence comes from Lithobates clamitans, assembly GCA_037952925.1. Classification (NCBI taxonomy): domain Eukaryota; kingdom Metazoa; phylum Chordata; class Amphibia; order Anura; family Ranidae; genus Lithobates; species Lithobates clamitans. The sequence goes on from JBBGZY010000385.1 coordinate 2,182,966, forward strand.
GGGAGCCCTGTTATCCTGGGAGGACGTCACATGACGTTCTCCAAAGGTTTGCGCCTCGCGCAAGCCTCACGAGCCATGCCTTGGCGCGATCTGTCACCTGCTGTGTATATTTTACCAGTAAATTGGATAGAATATTGTGTTTGTTTGCACTAAAATTTAGTTTAGGGTATTTTTTTCTGAAAATATGTGTTTGATAAATAACTGTGATATCACGCAACATAAAAAAAATGTATAAGTCCTCATTTGGGACATACTTATATACTTTTTGGAGGTGTACAGTAATTTGTAGGGAAAAAAATACAGATTTTTAACTCTGGACAAACAGCTAAATAAGGTCACCAGATTGATAAGGCCATCTCTTTGCTCATTCTGTTCTCTCTCCCTATCAGTATGCAACTTAGCAGCCCATTTGCAGGCAGTATCTGATTGACTATTGGGCCTGGCTTTACACCTAAGAAGGGGGGGGGGGGTGGTTTTAGGAGCAGTCAGAACTATTTCTAATTGGGAGGTTAAAGCATTATAAGCAGGGCTTGTTGCTGGGATGGAGTTATGCTGGGATTTGTAGTTCAGTAGTATTTGGGGGGATTAACACAAGTTTACTAACTCTCATGTCCACAGTGTTCTGCCAGAGTCTCATAATCCTTCTAATCTCTTCTGGTTCATATTTAAACCGTATTCTTAATTGGCTCCCTTTGTCCAGTGTCCTGGCTGGCTCTCATCAATGGGGTTACTCGGGAAACACGCGGTGTGAAAGCCCCGGAACTCCACCTCTTCTCAGTGTGCTGCCTTAAAGCGTCACTCCATGGGGACAATGGAGACAAAGAGCGATTGTCTGAACTAGGCCAGTCGCCTGAAAAGGCCTTTGCTGCGGACCCCATGGACAACATGTAGAGAAATACGTAACCCTTCTGTTGCCGGCTGAACATGAATTTGCGGGTTTACAGCGCTTTTTAACCACTTCAATACCGGCCACTTTCACCCCCTTCCTGCTCAGGCCAATTTTCAGCTTTCAGCGCTGTCACACTTTGAATGACAATTACGCAGTCTTGTAACACTGTACCCAAACACAATTTTTATCATTTTTTTGAGACAGATAGCTTTCTTTTGGGGGTATTTAACTACTTCCCGCCCGCTGTATAGACAAATGATGGCGGGCAGGATCCTCTCCCGTTCTGGGATGACATCATATGACGTCGCCCCAGTCTCACCACACTTCGGACACAGCGCAACCCCAATCTAGGTAAGGAGCCGATGATGTGGCTCTTTACCCATGTGATCGGCTGTGTCCAATCACAGCCGATCACATGTAAACACTGGCCACATGTAAACATGTTTATCAGCTCTTCTCGCCTCACACTTACAGAGATAGAGGAGAGGATCAGAGGAGATCAGCGGCATCTCCTCACAGGGCAGACCTGTACAGATAACCAGTGCCCTGATTATCAGTGCAGCCCCAACAGTGCCCAGCAGTGATGCCAGTCAGTGCCCATTGGTGATGACAATCTGTGCCCATCAGTGATGCCCATTTGTGCCCATCAGTGATGTCAATCTGTGCCCGTCATTAATGCCAGTCAGTGCTGCCTTTGGGTGCCTGCTCATCAGTGCCGCCTATCCATGCCACCTATCATTGCCCATAAGTGCCGCCTATCAATGCTCATCAGTGCTGCATATCATTGCCCTTCAGTGCCGTCTCATTTGTGCCCATCAGTGCAGTCTATCAGTGCCCATCACTGCTGCCTCATCAGTGCACATTAATAAAAGAGAAAAATGACTTTTTTACTAAATTTTCTGACAGAAACTAAGTGTCACGGACATGGCCAGAGCGGAGGCTGTTGGAGAGGACTGTGTGCAAGCCTGTTGCCCACCGATTATGGGCCCTAGCATTTGAGGTGAATGAGAAATCCAATCTGAACTGTATTAATCGGACTCAGTCATGTATATGTTGTATGGGGACTCCTTACTGTATATTTGTGTCCCTGAAGAGGGAGGGGGGATTCCTCCAGCAGCCCCTGCTGATAAGACTGATTCATTCTGCTGGGACACATCCTGTGAGGAGATGCTGGTGTTATCAACATGTGTTTATGTTAATTGAGAGAGCTGATCACATTAGCCACCAGCCTGGCTAATAGACGAATGGTCTAGGCTGAGGAGGGGGAGATTGTTGTTTGTATTGTTAATTGTATTAAATGTGTGAAGCACGGTGCCCACAAGACTGTCATCTGGTCTGGGTACATTTTGTAGTAAATTAGGTCATGTTAATTAGGTTAGCTTTGAGTCATCCCCGCTGTATAAAGGTCTGTGAGATCTCAAAATAAAGGTAGTTCTGATGTACTCCAAGACTGGTGTTGTCTAGTTCTTGGGGTTCCTATAGCCAGATCCATTGGACTCGTGTTCCAGAACTTAGGAAGCAGTATATGACGGAAGCACTCAAGCGGAGTGTGGGGCGTTCCGTGACATTGGTGGCAAGCAGCGGGAAAGCTTCCTGAAGTCTGAAGTCTGGGACATCCAAACCCCCAACTGGATCCAAGATCAGCATAGCAGACTTCAGTCACCCCAGCGGAGAGCGCTTTTCTGCACATGTCCAAATGCACAGTAAACAATGCTCAACACCCAGAAATTTGCAGGAGCTTCCTTTGTGAGTTTTTCACGAGTATGGCAACCTATTGAAATGAACAGGCTACCCTGCATGTAGCGTGAAAAAAAAAAAACGCAAAAAATATACATTCATGCAGCACTTATGTAAATGCAGCTTTAAATGGAGTGGTTTAGTGTGCAGGCAGCTACCCATTTTGGCCTGCAGTGACGTGCGGCACGGGGCAAAGTGTACGCGTTTTACCGCATTACACAGTTCCATTTTCTTCCCTCCTTTTTTTTTTTTTTTTGTGGCAACCTTGTTTGAAGTTCACAAAGTGACACCCCATTTATGTCACTGCACTGCAGAGCATTTTATCACAGCTCACTGCACCACGCCTCCAGGCCACATTGCTGTGTGAATAGGGCATATGGGAAACAATCGTTTTCTAGGTGCCCTAGCCGTAACTTTCATTCTTCCAGTGCAGAAAAATGATGGTCACTACCACACTAGCATAACTTCCAACTTTTGAACTTCAGAATGAGGAACACTTGAGGGAGGAAGGGACTTGCGGCATGCACCAGTGCGCTGTGGCAAAATGTGGGTGTGGCCAAAGTCTTAACAGTGGGAGGGGCTTAGGGGGCATGGTTAAACGAGCCTGCTTGGGTGCCCCCATTGCAAGCTGCTTGCCGTGGAGGCACTCGGCAGGAGGGAGGGGCCAAGAGCGCCGGCGAGGGGCACCAGAAGAGGAGGATGTGGGCTACTCTTTGCAAAACCACTGCACAGAAAAGGTTAGAATAATGTTTGTTATTTAAAAAAAAGAAAAAGAAAACGTGAAGCCTTTAATATTGCTTTTCCTATTCTTTGCAGTGGTTTTGCACAGAGCAGCCCTGATCCTCCTCTTCTTCGGCCCCCTCCCCCCCCAAATGGCGCTTCTAGCCCAATCCTCCTGCTAAGTGCGGGGGGCACCCAAACAGGCTTCGATCCCAAGCCGCTGTTCTGTGTGTCCATTCACACATGGAGTGCGGCTTGGCCCCTCCATGCTGTCTGCGCCAATGGCTCCCGCTGCTGTCTCAGCCAATGAGGAGGGAGCTTCTCCAGAGAGCTGCTGTTCTTATGCACTTTGCTGGATCGAGATGGAGTTCAGGTAAGTATTAGGGGGGCTGGGAGGGGAGCTGTACACTGAAGGTTTTTTACCTTCATGTATGAAATGCATCGAGGTAAAAAACTTTGAGCCTTTACAACCATAAGGTCATTCACATTGAGATTTTTGAGAATCACCTCCCTATAAATACTTTATTCTTCGCCCTAGGGTGGTATCGGGTATCAATTCTGCAGCCGCATATAAATCCATGGCATGTTAGTGCTTTTCAGCATTGCCTATCTATCATACTGCAGAGATATGTCTGTGGTCCAGGCACACAGTACCAAGCTGCTCTCTGCATATAACAGCATCAAGCCCAATTTGGCACAATGAAAATATTTCCCAAACCTAGAAGGAGAGATAATCGGGCTCTGCGTCTGACCTAATTTATTATGTAACTGCAACGCCAGCTCTGTGCCACCTGGAGCTCCACCCAAATTCCTAAAACTCATTATTCACTGTTATTCCTGTTATTCCTGTGTAATAGGATTCTGCAGAGCTCCGTAAAACCCAACCTGACTGTGAAGCTGGGAAAATAATATTTTGATATTACATAAGATAATTACAGCTTCCTGATTATGATAATAGCATTTGTTGTGGTAATTATGCGTGTCACACCCTTAAACCATAGTGTTCTTTAAAACAAATTGTAAAGTATTTTTTTTTAAATAACAAACATGATATACTTACCTGTTCTGTGCAATGGAGTTACACAGAGTGGCCCCGAACCTCCTCTTCTCATGTCTCCCATGCTCCTGGCTCCGCCTCCTCTGCGAGTGCCTCCATAGCAAGCCGCTTGATATGGGGGGGCACTCATGTGTGCCTGAGTCCATAGACACATACAACGCAGCTTGCCCCCCCCCATCCCCCCTCCTCACTGAATTTGGCCGACCAAATGGCTCCCGCTGCTGCCTATCAGACCCTGTGTGAGGGAGAGAGGAGAGAAGACTGCAGCCGGGCACAACGCTGGGTGAGTGAGGAGTGGGGGGTGATTCTGCTACCTAAATATTTTTTACCTTAATGGAAGGAATGCATTAATGTAAAAAAAAAGTTTAGGTTTTAGAACCACTTTAAAGTGGACCTGTCATCAGATATATTTTTCATGTCAAGTGAGGCTTGCTAAATGAAATGTGGATTGTATTTACTAATGATTGGATATAATATTTGCTTGAATTTTGACAATTTTTTGCCCAGAAATGAAACAAATAAAAATAAAGAATGGTATTATAACTATTTTTCCTATGCTGGTTGAATGTTTTTCATTGATTTAGAAAGAAAAAGCATTTGACCACTAGATAGTGCTAAATATCATAAAAATTGCCTATGATACTTAGCACCATCTAGTGGACAATTGCAGTATTTTTTCTTTTAAGTCAATGCTATAGTGATTAACCGCTTCCCGACCAAATGCCACAGTTACACTGCGGCAGGTTGGCCCCCCTGCGTGAGCCGTCGTAGCTATATGCCGGCTCGCAGGGTCAGGATAGCAGGCACGAGAGCCCGCTGCACAGCGGGGGGTAACGGTGCTTGTGGCCGATGGTCGCAACGACCGCCGGCCACGAGCGATCGTGAGCAGGAGAGACAGAATAGGGACGAGTGTGTGTAAACACATACTTCCCTGTTCTGACAGCAGTGACAGATCGTGTGTTCCTATTAGCTAGGAACCACGATCCGTCACTTCCTCCAGTCAGTCCAGTCCCCCTTCAGTTAGAATCACCTCCCAGGGAACACAGTTAACCCCTCGATCGCCCCCTAGTGTTAACCCCTTCACTGCCAGTGACATTTTTACAGTGATCAATGCAATTTTATGCATTGATCGCTGTATTAATGCCAATGGTCCCAAAAATGTGTCAAAACTGTCCAATGTGTCCGCCATAATGTTGCAGTCATGATAAAAATCGCAGATCGCCGCCATTACTAGTAAAAAGAAATAATCATAAAAATGCTATAAATCTATCCCCTATTTTGTAGACACTATAACTTTTGCGCAAACCAATCAATATATGCTTATTGCGATTTTTTTTACCAAAAATATGTAGAATACATATCGGCCTAAACTGAGGAAAAAAATAGGTTTTTTATATATTTTTGGGGGATATTTAGCAAAAAGTAAAAAATAATGCTTTTTTTTTCAAAATTGTCGCTATTTTTTTGTTTATAGCACAAAGAATAAAAAAACCGCAGAGTTGATCAAATACCACCAAAAGAAAGCTCTATTTGAGGAAAAAAAGGCCGTCAATTTTACAACGTCGCACAATCGCGCAATTGTCAGTTAAGGCGACGCAGTGCCGAATCGCAAAATGTGCTCTGGTCAGGAAGGGGGTAAATTCTTCCGGGGCTGAAGTGGTTAATTTAAAGAGGGAGTCCCGCGAAAAAAGTAAAATGTAAATGTCAGCAGCTACAAATACTGCAGCTGCTGACTTTTAAAATAAGGACACTTACTTGTCTCAGGGTCCAGCGATGTCGGCTCCCGAGGCCGAACCGTCACTCGGCTCTGGGGTGCTGCCGCCGCCATCTTCTGTGAGGGAATCAGGAAATGAAGCCTTGCGGCTTCACTTCCCGGTTCCCTACTGCGCATGCGCGAGTCGCGCTGCGCAATCAGAACGGTCCCTGCTGTCTCTGGGACCCGTGTGTGTCCCAGCAGAAAGCGCGGGGGACAGGAAGTGGCGTAGACTCCCATAGGAGTCTACGCCCGGAAGTGGGTGCAAATACCTGTATTAGACAGATATCTGCACCCCCCTGAAAGGTGCCAAATGTGACACCGGAGTGGGGGAGGGTTCCAAAAAGTGGAGGTTCAATTTTTGTGTGAACCTCCACTTTAAGCATCACACCTCTCGTACCATAAACCCCCCAACTTAAAGAGGAGTTCCGGCCGTTTCTGTGTTTATTAAAAGTCAGCAGCTACAAAAAGTGTACCTGCTGACTTTTAATAAACACACACTCACCTGTCCCACGGTCCAGCGATGCAGCCACACGAAGCCTCGGATCTCTCCCTCTCCTCTCCAGGGCACCGGCATCACTAGTGTGGGCACCCGGCTGTGACAGCTTGCAGCTTCTCAGCCCAACTGCACACTGCGCATGCGCGTCGCGCTGCGCGTCCTGAGTGGCCAGGCAATCTTCTGGGACCTGTGACGTGTCCCAGAAGATTGCCGGAAGGGAGGGGGAGAGGAGACCTTCCGCTCAGAGTCCGCGGTGCACCGAGTGAAAGTGGGAGCTGGGTACCTGTCAAAATTAGGTACCCACTGCCCCCCCCCCAAAAATTACATGCCAAATGTGGTATGTAAGGGGGTGAGGAGTACTTAAAGCGGAAGTTCCACTTTTGGGTGGAACTTCGCTTTAAGGAAGGATGCTAATGCCGCGTACACACGAGCGGACTTTACGGCAGACATTTTAACTTGCGGACTTTTCGACGGACTTTACGACTGGCTTTCCGGATGAACGGACTTGCCTACATACGATCAACCAAAGTCAGACGGATTCATACGTGATGACGTACGACCGGACTAAAATAAGGAAGTTCATAGCCGGTAGCCAATAGCTGCCCTAGAGTTTTTTGTCCGTCGGACTAGCATACAGACGAGCGGACTTTTCGACCGGACTCGAGTCCGTCGAAAAGATTTGAAACATGTTTCTAAGTCCGTCAAACTTTTGGGGAAAAAAAGTCTGCTGGAGCCCACACACGATCGAATTGTCCGACGGATTCCGGTCCGCCGAACCAAGTATGCCGTAAAGTCCGGTCGTGTGTACGCGGCATAAGTGTTCTTTAAAGTGGACCTGTCCTCATATAAAGTGGGGCATGCTAAAAGTAATATGTCAGTGGATTGTATCTATTAATGATTTGACGTATAATTCACCCAAAATGTGCCCATTTTTTTTTATTAACAAATGAAAAAAACCCAAAACTGTTTCTTGGATTCGTCCAGGACAGCACTAGCGAGATAGGCGCCATCTCTGGAGGCGGGAAACACAAAAGTTATATCCATAAAGGGCGGCTTCCGTCCCTCTTCCCCAGTCTTTATCCGAGAACATCCCCGGAACGGCTTCTGAAACAACAAAAACACTCGTCCAAAGTTATAACAGCATATAGGGAGGGAATCGCTGCTGTCCTGGACGACTCCCAGAAACAGAGTTACCGGTAAGTCTAACTTGGTTTTCTCTAGTCGTCTGTCTAGGACAGCACTAGAGAGGATCAATGAGAACTTACCAGATTAAGGGGGGACTACCGCTTGGAGAACTTTACTCCCAAATGCTTGGTCTTGCGCTGAGATAAAGTCCAATCTATAATGCTTCATGAAAGTCGAGTAGCTTGACCATGTTGCTGCTCGACAAGTTTGCTCTGGTGTCACTCCAGCTCACTCCGCCCAAGAAGCCGAAAGTGCTCGTGTGAAATGAGCCATGGGGGAAAAAGGACATTCCTTTTTGAAAATCTTGTAAGCTTCCACAATAGCTTGCTTAATCCACCATGCGATTGTGCCTTTCAAAGCTTGAAACACCATTTTTTTCCCCGAATGCAAAATAAATAGAGCATTGGATTTTCTAATGCTTTACGACAATTCCAGATACCGTAAAACATAGGCTCTCACGTCCAGTTGGTGGAATTCTGTTTATTTTGGATTGGTTGGGGACTAGGGTGACCGCATTTCCAAACTGCCATTCAGGCACATGGCAATATGACCATAATCACATCCTTCCATATTAGACCACATGACACCAGCTCAGTATCTTTTCTTGTCAAAGGTTTTTATTAATTGTGTGTTCGATGACATGTATAGTAACAATATACAGAAGAGATATTGACAACATAAAAAATGTTTAATAATATATAAACTGTGAGTATAGAGGTATATATGTAATATTTTACAAACATTTGATAGTTTAAATAAACTTGAGAATTTAGTATGGGCCTAAAAACAGAAAAATGCATGCAGTAACGTTGAATAAAACATTTTATAAATGTTATAATACAGTGCAGTATATTTTTCATATTTGATACAATAATGGGTTTTAGAAGAAAGGTAAAGTAATAAAAGTGAAGGAAGAAAGAGGAGAATAGAAGTGAAGAAGTCCACAGGGTCGACCCAAGAACATGCTACAGTCTGGCTGTATGGATATTCAAATATCCATAAATTCAAATATATAATCTCCTAATCTACTAGACACTCAAATAACTAAGTACCTAATAAGTATATCAGCTACCATGGCAGAAGAACAGATTCATCAAATGTTGGTGGGAAGTGATATTTTATCCAGGGGTATCATATTTTGTCAAATATGGGAAGTTGATCTCTTTCAATCGCTACCATTTTAGCGTGAGACATGGAAGTATTCAATCTATTTTTTTGTCTCAGCCATCACCAGGACAGGGGACCTCCATGCCCTTGCAATCGTTTGTTTTGCAGCTGTGAGAAGTTGAACAAATAGTTTGAATTGAATGTGTGTTATAAAATTTGGTTTCAGATTGAGCATTGCCGTAGATGGATCTGGTTGTATTTTTTGAAAGACAAAAACAGAACATTCCATAGCTCAACTCACCAACCAGTCTGCCAACTGACCAAATTAACCTGTCCAGCAGTCTGCGTTAAAAACAAGGGTTTAGTTATTACGCATTTGCAAACGCATGCATAAGCTGCAAGGCCTCTTCACTGCACCCTGTGTATGCTTGCAGTCCTAACGCTACTGTTTTTTTAAGCGTCTTCACAATGGAAGCACATACATTAAATGGATAGATGAGGGGCAGATGCGTGCTAACTAAACCCCTGTTTTTAACGTAGACTGTTGGACAGGTTAATTTGGTCAGTTGGCAGACTGGTTGGTGGAATGTTCTGTTTTTGTCTTTCATGTGATAGCCCTTCCATGTGCTCCTTGCTGTGAAGGCCAGTTATAGGTGGCGGCAGGGGACATTTGTTTGTTACTGGTTGTATTTTTTGTTTAAACACTCTGGAAGCAATGTAAAAAATTTCTATCCAATAATTTTGGCCTATTGGACAGGATTGTGCAGCGGTAAATATGATACAATAAATAGTGCAAAAAACCAAGCAATCATAAGTGATGTGACATCATGTTGGAAAATCAGTGGATAAGTGTGATCCCTCCACCAGTACAAAAGATAGCCTCTCACCTCAGCACCGGGACCCTTTCGTTATAGAGGGTCAAATGCGCTTTCCCTTGCGGGTCATATAGAAACGGTAAGCAGCGGATCCGGATCAATCAAGCAGCGGTAACAGACGAGCCATATGCAGCATGAATCAATCCCCAAGCGTATGTTTCATGTGAACAAAGAAGGTTAAAACATAGTGCTCTCCGTAACAAAACTTTAATATGGTAAAACAAGTAGTAGACTTACAAACAAGGCACTCATCCAGTGCCAGATGTATGAGCGTGAACCAGATGAACATGCGAGATGTTCGCGGGTGACGTCACAATGCTCCCTTCCTTCTGAACGCGTTGCGTCCCAGTGGGTGGGAACTTCATCAGCGGATCTGGAAGGAGCGTGTTCACCCGCGCTATATACACAATAGGTTACCCTAGCAACCAATCGCTGCGGGAAGCAGCGTAACAAGAAAGAGGCAGAGATCACTATGCAGTGACGTGATCCCGAAAGTGTCCCCACTGGCTGAAAATCAACAAACGGAGATAAATCACCGCATATAAATGTAAGCTCACAGCCTGCACATCATAATAGATCCTCAATAGTGCGGTGAGACATGCTAACTAGCAAAATATTTAAAACCCAAATCATCATATATACGATAAAATATATATATAGAATCATAAATGTATAAAAACATCATCCGCGACCATCTGCTGCATCAACTGCAAACTATATCATTTAACGATCAGTAATAAAACAATTAATGTCAAAGTCGACATTTAATCCATCAGGGCAAAGAACATGAGTTTCGTGCATCCAGTAAGATTCCCTTTTGCTTAACAGTCGTATAAAATTGCCCCCTCTCCAGTGTTTGGTGACCCTCTCGATACCCCAAAACTTTAAGCTCTTGGGATTCTGTTGGTGAAATAATTTAAAATGTTTAGATACGTTGTGGGTCTTGAGACCCTTTTTAATGTTGTTGCAAGTCGAACATGTAAGGGTCTTGAGGTTCGACCAATATATTGGAGCCCACAATCGCACTCCAACATATAAAACAACTCCCACCGTGTCGCAGGTAATTAGTTGCTTAATGTCGTATTCTCTATTAGTGGCAGATGCCAGGAACTTTTTACGTTTTTTAATATTGACTTTAGAGTGCCTGCAGGGGACACATCGTCCGCAGGCATAGAACCCTCCCAAAAACGAGAATAATCTATCAGTGGAAGGCATAGGGGGATTGAGAACACCAGGGGCAAGACGATCTCTTAGGGTGGGTGCCTTTTTATAAATAAACTGGGGACGTTCAGGTAAAACAGGGCCTAAAACCTTGTCTTGTTTTAAAATACACCAATTTTTCTGGATGATTGTCTCGAATTTACGATATTGCACATTATAATCTAAAATCATTTTGAAATTATGGTTATCAACATTGGAATCCTTGTTTTGATCAGAGACCAGTAAATGTCTATCCATGGTTTTGACCTTCATGATTTCTTCTTCTAAATTCCGTCGATCATAACCCTTTTGTTCAAACTGAGATAGTAAAACATGGGATTGGGTGGCAAAATCCTCCTTACTAGTGCATTTGCGACATAATCTGATAAACTGTCCCCTGGGGATGTTACACAACCAGGAGCGGGGGAGTTGTCATCACCGTTCCTGGTTGTGTAATTTTTTTAATTTTTTTTTATTGTTAATTTGACTTTTATTTTTTTACTTTGACATTTAAAAAAAAATAATTTTGATTACTTTTATTCCTATTACAAGGAATGTAAACATCCCTTGTAATAGGAATATGGCACGATCGGTCCTTTTTACAGTGAGATATGGGGTCAATAAGACCCCACATCTCACCTCTAGGCTTGGAAGCCTAAAATTAAAAAAAAAAAAAAAAAAGATCACCGCTTCCCAGCCGAAGCGGCGCCGTTTTTTTGAATGCACAGGCGGGCGTGACGTAATAACATCGCGCCCCGCCTCCGAACAATCATAGAGACTCCAGCGACCATCTGGTCCGCCGGAAATCTCTATGCTCACCATCCGGGGCTGGCGGATCCTGTGTCTGACTCACCGATGAACAGCCGCTATGATCGTTCTTATGGTGTAGGGATTCGCCGGCGGAAAAAGCTGATATCTGAATGATGTCTGTAGCTACAGGCATCATTCAGATATAGCCCCGCAAAGTCGAGGACGTCCCAGGATGCCCTACGTGAAGTGGTTAAAATCTTTTCAAATTGTTTCAATAAATCTGGAGCTATTGGGGAGTTTTGTATAATATTTTGTGAGCAAGTTTGTTCTTCCTCAGAGTCAGCTGGGGATTCTAGCTGTGTGAACTTGTGTCTGTGGGAACGGACTGAGGCAGTGTATGAGGGGGGAGCCGGCACCATTTTAGCTGAGGCTCTTGCCTGTGATTCTTTTGTGAGGGAGTTTTTTGTTTTGGAACGGCCGCCTCCCAGAACCATGTCTTCATCCCAAAGTAAAGCCCCAGGTGCCTGGGGGTCTGCTGGAGGCTGTGCGTGTCTTTGTTACCTGCGGTGTGCGGTATAATGGCAATTCTTCTCCCCCACGGTGCAGAGCTCTAGCCGTGCATGTCTGCACCACTAGGCACCGCGCATGCGCCTCCGTATCTTTTGTTTTCAACACAGTGTATTTCTTGTCACTTCTTGCACATTGCAAGAGTTTTTTATTTTGTTTTACGAAGCTATAAAAAGATTGACAGCCCATGTCAAAATTGATTTTAACCTGAAGTTCAGATTTTATTAGATCAAAACTGCATCTATTCCTTGTGTCAGACCAGCACATTCCCATCATGCTGAAGACCCTTTCAACTGCTGCATTTGAGCATGAGATGTTAATGAAAAATGAAACCACTTTCAAGAGGTTTGGTAGTTTTTCAGGTCCAGCCTTCATGAATATTGTGGACCATTTAACATCGGTGTTGAGATCATTATCCACTTCAGTATTGGTAGAAACCTTTTGAAAGTGTGGACAAACACAAGCATATTCTTCATAAAGGTCATCTATTGAACCAGAGTCTAAATTCAGAGCTTCAACTGATGCCACCAGGTTATCAAACATAAGGTTCTCCTTCAAATTTATACATCAAATTTTAGACAAATAGTTTTTGTCTGAAAAATCAAACCACTCTTCTAAATACTGAACAGCTTTTTGATAAAATTTTAGGAATTATGATTCTATTTTTTTGCTTGCAGATGTAGTTTTGTCAAAGCTTTCCCAACTAGATATCCAAAAAAATGGTCTATCTGTCATTGGATTAGTTTGCCTTTGACTGATGTCATGATCTCATATACATCAACTGCAATCAAGTCATTTCGCTCCAGTTTTAATATGGCTGTCTGAAAAATAGGCAAGCAGTTGTGTAAAAACTGGAGATATAACTCAGGAACTGATGGCAGGTCCAGTTCTGTGGTCTCACTATCTTCATCCACAATAAATTGCCATATTACTTTGTGTTTCGTCCTCACCAATACTTTGGAAGTAAGCTTTTACAGCTGGCCAATTTTTTTAAAACTCTCTCGATTGCTGGATAAAGAGACAACCATCTTGTTGGTACATGGTGAAGAAGTTCTGACCACTCAAGGTCAACAAAGTCAAACATTTCTTTTAGTGTGGCAACTCTCTTGGCTGATATTGAAAAATAATTTTATAATTTCAAAATTAGACTTTCCACGTCACAATTTAAGACATCTGAAGCCTTTTCAGCTGTATTGTGAAGTATGTGAGCTGGGCAGCCAGCTGGCAATATCCGAGGATTTACAGCATGAAGCTACGCACCATTATGCTTACCAAAGTTCACTCTTGCATTGTCAGCAGAATATGCAGACATCATATCCATAGATAGGCCATTTGTTTTAATCACATTTAAAATTTGCTCTGAAATTGCAGCAGCACTTTCCTCAACTTCATATAAATCCAACAAGCTTGTTACCACTCCTTTGGAGGACTTAACACAGAACTAAGGGAAAAAGTTTGGTGTTTCCATGATTAGATGCATCTGATCCAATACTAAAATAAGCATAGCTGTTTTTCAAATCTTTAACTACCATTTCCACACTGTAAGGAGCCAGCACGTTTTTTACAATGGATTCCGCTTTGGTACGACCACATGACATCCTAGTGGCTTTAGCAGAATCCTGAAATATAACAGGAAGTAGTTTCATGGTGCAGTCCAAAGATCTATATGAATGACTGTGGCACAAGGGAATGGTAAACCATTGATATTTCAGCTGCCATTATTTCATCTTGCATTGCCATATCCTTAGAGGGAATCATGAATTTGGAAAGCATCCTGTTAGGAGATTATGGCTTCTAAGACCACCCAGATAGGTTCAGGTAATGCAGGAAGACCTCCGTTGACCCCCAGGCCTGGAGATATCAATAAAGTGACACAGGAGACAGGTTTGCTTAGCCACTTAATGACATCTAATTTGAGTTTCAGAAATACAGCATTTATGTCTTTTGAGGGATGGGAGGAGTTTTACTAACCTTATACATGTCATTGAAATGAAAATAGGTTCAGTTAATATTTAACTATTAGCTGGTGTTATAAGACAAAATCTTGCATCATTTCTACTATATATGTATTTCTTAACAAGTGAAGGACACACTAATCTTATCAAGAACAAACATGAGCTAGGCCAAACTCCATATTCTAGCTAAAATGTATAGGTAACCTTGAGAAGGTTTTCTATAGATAACAGCTTAAAGATAATATGGGTTTCAGTTAAAACTCAAATATGAGTTTTCTCAATTTTCCTGTAAAACATGAAATGGTGTCTTAGAACTAAAATGGAGTCCCTTATGATATGTGCTATGTTCTTTACAATCCCCTCTTTGAGACATTATTTATATGGCTCACTATCTTTCACAGTTATGTAAATTTTCTTCTATCATAATACATACTCAGATAAATTCTATTCGCAGCAGCAGGATCAGGGGTTCGGGATGCCTTAACAATTATGCACATTATAAGCTTATAACAGGCATATAGGAACAAAACAAAAAGAGCAATCATAATTATAGTTATGGCAGCACTCTTTATCCATGCCAAAATTCCTATCCCAGAACTTAGGTTTGCAAAAGGATCCCATGTCTTAGCAATGTTTCTAGCTTCATCTTGTAATTTGCTTACTTCTTTCCGGTGTTGTGCAATTATATCATAATAATCTGGTACCTCCATACTTGTGTTATGAAACCAGGTACAACACTCATAATCTTCTGTGTTTTCACATAACCCAGTTAAGGCAGCACTCATGCTTTCTATGGCTAACTCGTGTAGTTCTAATTGTTTTCTAATTGCCCTAGTTTCTATATTTAATTTAGTAATATCATCAGAATTCTTTTCCATTATTTCATCAATGATTCCAGTGTAATTATTCAACCTTTTCATTAAGTCTATTCCCCACCCAGTCCATGAGGGAAACCAAGCCCATGCCTTATCCTTTGTAAGAAATAACTCCCTTTTATTGCGGTGTTTGAGGGGGTACCTAGGATGCATGCTAGCTTCAAGGAGGTGTCCTCCCTTGCTATCTCCTACTACGCCCATGATGGGGACTAGGGATGCAAGATAACACCATCCTTGGGGTTCGGTGGGGATCCAAGGGTGACAGATTTTTCCACAACAGATATAAATACTGTTTCCTAGAGCTAAGGATCGTTTGTTGAATATTGTCATCATTTCATCAGAAAAACTGGAAAAAGTTAAACTCGACAATAATTGTCCTACTGTGGAAGTGGAACTGGAGTTAAGAAAGTTTATTAGAGTGGTGTTTAGGGCAGGTTCTGAAGTATGAAAGAAAGGGCTTTCAATTGAAGTCATTGAAAAGTTAATATTAGCTTGTTGGCAAACTTCAGCTCCATTTGTGGAGTTTCCCAGCCTAAAACACCAGTCTGGGGAATGACTTCTACCAGTAATTTGGAAAGTAAGGGTATTATTTGAAAGTGTTCTTATGACTTCTGTGAGGATGACAGGAGGTGTGCCATTAAGGAGTGGGGTGAAGTTTAGAGGTACTGCCATTAAGGGGATTCTAGCAGTGCTAGGATGGAGTTTACTACATATCCAACATTTTTCAAATCCAGATTTCTGGGCGTAGCTATATTTAAACTTCAACAATAACATTTTATCTGTAAAACTTTCTGAGTTTTCATTTCTCTTGTGTCTGTCATGTGTATTATTCTGTTGTAGAGTGTTAGAGGCCCCACAAATACCCTTTATGAGTCCCAAATCTTCAGAATAATAAATACAGTTAGTTATCAGCCAAGTTGGCAGGAACACAATCAGGGCAGCCCAGCATAGGAGGCACAAGGCCTTCCCAGAAGTCCGTGGTGAAATAAGCGACGTCATCTTGTTCAGAGTCTTGACCACCTGCTTCACTCTGTTTTCGAGGATTTATATCACCTGCTTCACCTCTCTGTGCTTTATCTTTGCCTTGCTTCTTAGGGTCCTGGTTGACCTTCTTTACGCGACTTGCATGAATCCAGGCCTGTTGTCCTTCTACCAAAATAGCTGTGCGGGTGACTGCGATCACTGTGGTTGGGGGTCCGAAGGGAAACTCTTGTTTCTTGGTGCGGTTCAATCTCTGGATCACCACGGTGTCACCCACCTGGAAAGGGTGTGTAGGTTCCTGTGAAGAAGAAGGAGAGGTGCGAGCAACATTCCTTTCAACTTTATCCAAAGTTTCAATAAGTTTTTTTACATATTCTTCCTGAATAAGATCTAGGTCCCCTCTTTCTAACATAAGTGGCTGTCTGGCCCATGGGGTGGGGAATGGCCTACCCATTAAGACTTCAAAAGGAGAGTATCCTGTCTTTTTAGAGGGTGTCATTCTTACCTCGGCTAGTACAGCTGGTAGGACCTTCTTCCAATTTGCATACGTACCTCCAGTGGCCTTCCTGATCTTATCTTTGATGGTTCTGTTCATCCTTTCCACTATACCTGAACTCTGGGGGTGGTAAGGAATATGAAACTTCCATTCTATTTTCAGTGTTTTTACCAGGTCTTGACAAACTTTGGCCACAAATGCAGGACCATTGTCAGAGTTGATCTGTAGTGGGCAACCCCACCTTGGGATAATTTCTTGTATCAGAATCCTCACTACTGTTTGTGCATCTTCCTTTGTAGTTACAAACAATTCTATCCATCTTGAGAACATGTCCACTATTATTAGCAAATATTCCTGTCTTTTACCTAGTTTGGGCATGTGTGTAAAATCTATCTGCAGATGAGTGAATGGTGTAGATGGATATATCAGATGTTCGTGTTTTGCTTTGTGAGGGTTGCTAGGGTTATTCCGAATGCATGTGATGCATCTGGAAACATATGCCTTAACGAGAGAGGGAAGACCTGGAATGTAAAAATCCTTATCCAAAAGTTCACATGTGACTTTCCACCCTCTGTGACCTATCCCATGGTATTGTGAAATAAAAATGGGTGCACTGGCTACAGGGATACATGGTCTCCCCTCTTGGCAGACAAGGTCAGTTTCTGGGTTTGTCTGCACACCTATTGAGTTCCATTGCTGGATGTCTTGTTCTGTGGCATATGCTTGGAGATCACGCAATGTTTGATCCAAAAGAGGAATTTCTGGTGAGAGTAATGGCATTTGTATGTTTGCAGGCTGTGTGGATGCTGCTTCTTTTGCTGCTTTGTCAGCTAAGGCGTTGCCTTTGGCTATGTCATCCTGTTGCCCTGTATGTGCCCTACAGTGTAGTATAGCTATGGACCTTGGTAATTGTATAGCTTCTAACAGACTTGTGACAAGCGTGGAATGTGAGATGGATTTACCGTCTGCTGCTATATAGCCCCGCCTTTTCCATATGACTCCAAAATCATGCGCGACACCGTACGCGTACTTGGAGTCTGTGTAAATGTTTACATCCTGCCCTTCAAAAAGCTGACAAGCTCGAGTAAGGGCTATAAGTTCTGCAGCTTGTGCTGATTGGAATGGGACAGGGTTTGCTTCCAGTATTTTATCAGGCAGCTGAACAACAGCATACCCTGCATGGTATGTGTTATCATTTGGTCTTGAACAAGACCCATCCACAAAGACATTCTGTGCTCCAGGGAGAGCAGTTGAAGACATGTCTGGTCTCGGGGATGTGTCTTGGTGGATGAGGTCCATGCATTCATGTTGAGGCACTACCTCATCTTCTTCACCTTTCAAGCCTAGCAAGGCATTCAGGATTGGAGCTGGGCCAGAAGTGGGAGAGGCATATTTGATCTCAAGTTTTGGGTTAGAAAGTAAAATTACTTCATAACCGCTCAGCCTCTGGGCTGACATGTGCTGGGTATGGATGTTCTTTAGTAGAATGGATACATTGTGAGTGGTGTGTAGTGTGGTGGCATGCCCTAGAGTGAATGATGTAGCCATTTCCACCACCATCGCACAGGATGCCAGAGCTCTGAGACACGCCGGCATGCCCTGTACTGGCATCGGCACAACTTTTGAAAAAAACGCAATTGGGCGGAGTTTCCCCCCATGCTCCTGAGCCAGGACCCCCGCCATTGTTTTACAGTTGTCCCTTGCAAACAAGTGAAACATTTTACCATATTCAGGTAGTCCAAGTCCAGGAGATGTGACCATTGCAGTTTTAAGATACACAAAAGCATTGTACATTTCATCATTCCATTTCACACAATCTGGCATGTCAGTACCTGTGGCTTGCCTCAGGAGATTATCATAGTAGGAACAATCAGGTATCCATTGGCGGCAGTAACCAATCATTCCAAGAAAGGATAGCATGTCCTTCTTAGTAAGTGGGCGGGGCAGACCCATGAGAGCCGCAGCTCTCTTGTGACTGATTTTCCTTTCTCCTTTGGAGAGTACAAAACCAAGGTATTCAACAGTTTCCTGACACCATTGTAGCTTTTTCTTAGAAACCTTGTGACCATTGTCTGCTAACCAATGTAACAGATCTAAACCATCATTTTTACATGCTTTCTGGCTTGGACTACACAACAACAAATCATCAACATATTGAAGTAGGACGGAACCATGGCGGGGTGTCCAAGACCGCAGGGTTGCCTGGAGGGCCACTGTGTACACTACAGGGGAGTCTACATAGCCCTGGGGTAATCTACACCACGTCATCTGGCGGTTTCTGAAATTGAATGCAAAGATAGGCTGTGTCTCTTCGTCAACAGGAACTGAAAAAAATGCATTACAAAGGTCAATGACCGAAAAATACTCTGCATCGCATGGTATGGAGGTTAAGAGTGATGGCACGTCAGGCACTATGGGAGCGATGGGTATCACTAGGTTGTTTATAGCTCTGAGGTCTTGTACAAACCTGTAAGAGCCGTCTGGCTTCATTACTGGGTTAATGGGGGTGTTGTAGGGTGACAGTGTCTCTTTAAGAATTCCTAGCTGCAGGAACCTTTCCACCATTGGGGCCACTCCTTCCTCTTTTTCTTTTGAAATTGGGTATTGTTTGTGATAAACCGGCTGTGCCCATGATTTTAAAGCTGCCTTGTATGGGGTACAAGAAATAAGACCTACATCCAAGGAGCTTTTTGACCATACCGGATCATCTGGTGGAGGGAGATCACTATCCTCAGTGTAATATATTGGTATTACCTTGGAGTGTACGAAGACCCCTCCTTCAGTAGTCATTTTCAGTGTTATACCCAATCTTCCCATCAAATCTCTACCCAAGAGATTCACAGGACAATTTGGTATAATCCTGAAACAATGATGCAAGACTGTTGCACCTCCCCTTTCAACATCACTTACTGGTAAAGGTGGTGTTTTGTATGTTTTGGTAAGTATCCCATTAATTCCCATAGAAGGTTCAGCAATTTTAGTCTCACCTCTGTAGTAGTCCTCACTGAGGGTGCTCCGAGTTGCCCCTGAATCGGTTAAAAACGGAACAGGCCTATGTTTGACATATAGGGTCACAATTGGTTGTTCATTGTAAGAGTGTGAGATCAAAGGAAATGCTGGGATACTACCTTCCGGGCAGCTTCATTTTAGTTGCTGTTGATTCCACTGTATAGGGAATCGGGGACCCTGTTGCTTTGGGGCAACTTGATTTGGTTGGCTAGATTGGGGTCCCTGTGTATGCATTTGATCTTGATCTTGAGTATTTGGGTTATTCCATTCATAAGGACATTGATTTCTCCAGTGACCCTGTTGTCCACAGTTAAAACAACATGTGCGGGACTGCTGGGGTGGTCTGGAAAAACCATGCCCTCTCCCTTTTGTTCTTCCTCTTCCTCTGCCTCTGTTTCCACTGCCCCATTGTCCACCATTATCTTGGGGAGGCTGAGTTCGCACTCCACCCTGATAAAGGCTACTCACTGCTTTCTCTTTTATTACATCAAAACACCCTGCTGCTTCTTTCTGTATTAAAGTTTCCTGAAATTGGTCAATCGTCTGTGTGGTCCATTCAGATATCATCTGTTTCACCACCAAGGCGAACTGGGGTTTTAGATTATTCATAAAAGTTTGAATAAACAAAGCTCCCACATCAGTAGTTGTAGCTAATCCAGCTTCTGTTGTCCAATTTTCATGAAACCTTTTCCAGAATTCAACTACAGTTTCTCCTGACTTTTGTTTGCATGCTATGGCAGTAGGGAGGGAACTTTTATTTTTAAATACTCTCATCATTTCAGTCTCTAATTCTGTCCACATGGTGTTCCTACCTGGTACTGTGTTTAACCCATATGCTCCCGCGTTTCCAGTGTCAATAGTGTTTATACTTGGAACATTTGTCCAGTTCCAGGAACTGGTGTGTCCTATGATACCATCAATGATAAGACGCATGTCTTCCTGTGTGTAATTTCTACCCTTACAGGCCTTTTTTAAGTAAATTAAAGTGCCACCTGCAGAGGCGGTGGGTTTGGGGCAATGTTTTACTATCCTGTCAATGTCCTCAATGTCTATTACCTTTTTTAATAATTCATTTCCAATGGTCATGAAAGGTGTTTGAAGGTTAGTGTTACTATATACAGTTCCACTCTTTGTTTTAGGGGGACTAAGTATTCTATCCCCTTTAACGTCTTCTTCCTCCTGCTCTTGGCCAGGTGGTGAAACTACCCCTCCTATAGCTCCCTGATCATCTTCTGGTTCCCCTACCTCGACTCGGGCCCTCTGTGGGTGCTGTCTATCTTGTTGTGGAGCGGGAGGCATCTGCTGTTGTGGTTGTGGAGCGGGGGGGACCTGCCGTTGTCTGGTTGCATAATGTCCAGCCAGAAGATCAATATCTTCCTTTCTTAAACTTGGATAGACATGTACATATGCGGGTGGAGGATGACTGACTATTGGCAGGGGTGAGGCTATTGGGTCAGGGACAAATCTCTTTTTATCGGCTTCTTCTCTATGTTTCTGGTCATAATCTTCCTTACTTAAACATTTGGTGGGCTTTTTCTGTTTCTTATTATCCCTCTGAAACCAATATGGGGCGTATTTTAACCAGTTCTCTCCTCCCTTTTCCATATAATCCATATCCCATTGAGGATCCCCGGGGTACCAAGGGAAAGCTCTCTTATCTCCTAAACACAATCCTTTTATCATATCTATGTGAAATTCATCATTAGCGCCATCCCGGGGAAAGGGGTCTACACTGTGTATGGCTTCGGTCCATCCCGCTAAATTTGAAACCCATGGGACTATGAATTCATAATTAGTACCACAAATTCTGGCTACAAAATCCTTACACGTTTCTCCTGGATTGGGAAGAGGGGGAGGATCTTCTTTACCTTGTTTCTGACCCATATTGACAGTGGGAGTCGACTGTTCTTACCACCCAGTCTTCTGACCCACACACACACAACAGATTATCTTATAACTTCTAATGCGATAGATAAGAAAAAGCAAAGGATTTTGGGGTCACCGGAGTCTATTTCCTCATTAACCACTTCATATCCCTTCCCAAAAGGAATGTCTCTATATATGTGTATGCAGTACTGCTTATCTTTGTGGGTTTCCCAAAAACCCTCCAATATTAACCTCTGGCGTGGTTCTTATCCCCTACTAATTTACGGGTCTAAAAAGCTTTAATCAGAGCTGAGGCAAGAAATATTTCGTCAATAAAGACAAAATGAAGACTTACCTTCAGATATGATTTTATTTGGCTTTTTTTCCCGGCGAGCCCCCAGATCTGTTAGGAGATTATGGCTTCTAAGACCACCCAGATAGGTTCAGGTAATGCAGGAAGACCTCCGTTGACCCCCAGGCCTGGAGATATCAATAAAGTGACACAGGAGACAGGTTTGCTTAGCCACTTAATGACATCTAATTTGAGTTTCAGAAATACAGCATTTATGTCTTTTGAGGGATGGGAGGAGTTTTACTAACCTTATACATGTCATTGAAATGAAAATAGGTTCAGTTAATATTTAACTATTAGCTGGTGTTATAAGACAAAATCTTGCATCATTTCTACTATATATGTATTTCTTAACAAGTGAAGGACACACTAATCTTATCAAGAACAAACATGAGCTAGGCCAAACTCCATATTCTAGCTAAAATGTATAGGTAACCTTGAGAAGGTTTTCTATAGATAACAGCTTAAAGATAATATGGGTTTCAGTTAAAACTCAAATATGAGTTTTCTCAATTTTCCTGTAAAACATGAAATGGTGTCTTAGAACTAAAATGGAGTCCCTTATGATATGTGCTATGTTCTTTACACATCCCACTTTGTTTTGCAGCCCGATCAGCATTTTTGTGACTTTCGCTAGATATGTGGATTTCGATATCACCTTCACCATCATGACCAATTCCAAACTCCCGCCTACACAGAGTACAATATGCTCTATGATAGTTATTGGTCACTGCTGTAATGCATGTATAAGTTGTTTTCCATAAGTCTCGAAAAACGGCACAATCGCTTTATCTTCTTTGATTTAGAGGTCGATGGCCCCCGTTCATCTCCGCTGCTATCCATCTGAGCACCAGTTGCACGATGTGTGAATGATCCTATAGTGATGATCCAAACACATTGACTCATGTATGAAATGGACAAGCCAACTTGTAATAAAAGTATTTACCAACATGCCACAGAGCTCCACAGCAATAAAACTCAGAGAGTCTACGAGCTAGTGTTTCACTGAAAATTGATCACACCTGATGTACTGATGGCCTCTCAAATTCTTGAGACACTAATGGTCCATAAAGAAAATCAGGCAAACATTTTTGTCCAAGGAACGATCGTACAATTTTATAAAAGTGTGTACACAACTTTTGACAGCCGATTCCGAAATTCAGAACAAAAATTTCCAAAGGGAAAAACATTTTTCCCATATGGAAACAGAATGGACCATTTTCGTCCGATTTTCGTAGAAATAGCAGATACGAAAGACTGCGCATGATCAGAAAGAACAAATAACAAAAAAAAAAAGCCTTTGTCGTACGAGAATTTTCGTGCATTATTTCTATCCTCGGTTCCGACTTGCTGTGAAACATTGATGAAAACCAGACGATCGTTTGTCCGACTTTCTCATAGTGTGTACGGGGCTTAACAAGCCAGGACTGCACAAATACCCCCCAAATGACCACTTTTTGGAAAGTAGACATTCCAAGGTATTTAGTAAGAGGCAGTTTTGGTGAGTTTTTTTCAAGTTGTCATATTTTCCCACAATTCTTTGCAAAATGAAGATTTTTTTGTTTTCACAAAATTGTCATATTCACAGGTTATTTTTCTAACACAGCATATGCATACTTGCAACTAAACCGCAAAATACATTGTGCTACTCGTCATGAGTATGGCAATGTGTGAGACTTATACACAGCCTGGCCACATACAGAGGTCCAACATGCAGGGAGCGCCTAATTTTCTAACTACCTATTACACTTTGGAAGGCCCTGGAGCACCAGGGCAATGGACATGCCCACAAAATTACCCCATTTTTAAAAGCAAACACCCCAACATATATTCTATGAGGTATGATGAGTCTTTTGAACTTGTCATTTTTTTCACAAGTTTTTGGAAAATGTGGAAAGAAAATGAAAACGCATTTTTTACGGCACTGACAAGGTGGGCACTGATGAGCACTCACTGATGGGCACAATTGGGCACTGTAGTGGCACTTTAGTAGCACTGATGAGCACTCACTGGTGGCACTGATGAGCACTCACTGATGTACACTGTAGAGCACTGATGAGCACTCACTGATGTACACTGTAAAGCACTGATGAGCACTAATGAGTACTCATTGATGGCACTGATGTGCACTGTAGGGCACTGCTGTGCTCTGATAAGCACTCACTGATGTGCACTGTAGGGCACTGATGTGCTCTGATAAGCACTCACTGATGGGCACTGTAGGGCACTCTGGGTCTTTGGAGATAGGCAGAAGGTCACGTCCAGCGACTCCTGCACCCCGTCCCAGCTGCTCAGGATATTGGCCTGGAGTCCCCTGAAATGGGACCTTGCCCAGGGTACTGCTGGGATTGTCGCTGACAGAAGGCCTAGACCCGACATGGCCGAACGGATGGACACTACCAGATTGTTTCTTCTGCTTTACTGAGTTCACCAAGAACCCTAGGTATTGCCATGCCTGGGTGATAGGTTTGATTTCTTCCTGTTTATCAACCACCCCAGATCTTCCAAAAAGGAAATGGCCACTCGCAAATCCCCTTGTAATTGGAGCGCGGACGGTGCAAAAAATAAAAGGCTGTCCACAAGGTTTAGGAGTGTGTCTATGGGAATGTTTGACCATTCTTCCAAGGTCAGGCATTGATGTTGGAGGAGAAGGCCTGGCTCGCAGTCTCCGCTCTAATTCATCCCAAAGGTGTTCTATTGGGTTGAGGTCAGGACTCTGTGCAGACCAGTCAAGTTCCTCCACCCCAAACTCGCTCATCCATGTCTTTATGGACCTTGCTTTGTGCACTGGTCCAAATCATATGGTGGAGGGGGGAATATGGTGTGGGGTTGTTTTTCAGGGGGTGGTAAGCCTGGAAGCGATCCGTTGTGGCCGTTTGCTGGGCAGGAAGTCGAGTGAGGTCAAGATGGCCTCCACTTGGCTCTATGCCCTTGGAGGACCGGAGCAACCTCCACCGTCACTTCTGGTTCTTGGGCATAAAGAAATTATTATTATTTTTTTTTAAATAAAGTAAAATTTTTTTTTTGCTTTTGCTTTTAAAGGTAAAGGAGAGATTTGGAGTCCTTTTGACCCCGGATCTCTCAATAAAGAGGACCCATCATGCTTATTTCTATTATGGACGTTTAAATTCCTTGTAATAGAAATAATAGTGATAAAACAAATTTATAAATACAGGGAAAGTGTACAAATAAAAAATAAGTAAAATAAATAAATAAATAAAAAAATGAAAGTGCCCCCATCCCTCCAAGCTCGTGTGCAGAAGTGAATGCATACGTAAGTCACGCCCAAATATGTGAACGGTGTTCAAATCACATATGTAGCGTGTTATGACTAATGTCTGATTGGGACTCTAAAACAAAGTTAATACTGCAGCTGCAGGAACAGATTCACAAGATGCAATGACTGTGTTTAAAATGTCTGTTTAGTGTCAAAATGTGTTATTTACTATCTACAGGAAGACACATGTCTGGTATTTACTTGATTTATGATTTCCTGTACAGGCAGTCCCCGAGTTACGAATGGGTTAGGGACTGCCGGTTTGTTCTTAAGTCGGAAATGTTCGTAAGTCGGAAGCGCATGCACAGAACAGCAAATATGTAATTTTCTGATGTTCTGTCAAGTAGCCACACATGCGCAGACTTCGTTTTCCGATGTTTTCCGAGGTGCCCGCCGTCTAAAAGTGACCGCGCATGCACAGAACGTCACGCCGCCTCCCGTTCGTAAGTAAGAGTCGTTCGCATGTCGGAGGTTCGTAACTCGGGGACTGCCTGTACTGCACGTGGCACATACAGGATCAGAGCAGAATCTAATACACACTCAGTTACTTTGTCTCAGCAGCTGAAGTCCTCCATTCGGATCTCACAGAGAACGTTGCTGATCTTTTAGCCCGGGTTCACACCATAACGGGCTGCGGATCGCACAGGAGCGCTGTGCGTCCCTGTTCCCCGTTTCAGGGACGAATCAGGGCCGATTCTATGCCTGAATTCGGCCCTGAAACTGAGCCAAAGATGCACAGCGTTTTTGTGCAGTACGCTCCGCAGCCGCCCCAGAGATATGTGAACCGGCTCCATAGGGAGCCAGTCACATGCTCCTGCTATGCGAATTAGATGTGCGGAAACGCACATCTAGTTCGCATAGGTGTGAACCCGGGCTGAAGGTTTTTGACAAACTCATGTATGTGTTTTCTCCCCAATTCCAGATCCTAAAAGTTTGGAAGGATCTAAAACTAAAGCCAGGTGACTCGGTGAGTACGAGTACCAATACTTTCGGTCATGTACTCGCCGATACTGAGTAACAATACATTGCGTCGCGATTTGCTTCAAGACAAAATAAATAGGCGCAATTCGCACTGCACAGAATCACATGCGATTTGAACAGGAATGTGATGCGATTCCTGTCTGAATTGTTGAAGTCGATTTCCCCCACCGCGACTGTGTGTGTGTATAGAAAGTGAAAATCGCCATCTAGTGGGCAGTTTATTAAAAATGTTAGAACTCACATTAAAGCGGAGTTCCGCCGAAATTTGTTTTTTAAAGTCAGCAGCTACAAATACTGCAGGTGCTGACTTTTAAAATAAGGACACTTACCTGTCCAGGGCGCCCGTGATGTCCTCACCCAAAGCCGACTCATCCCTCGGCTCCTGGATGAAGGTGCCGGCATCTTCAGTAAGACCCCTTTCACACCGAGCTGCCCATAGCGTCGGCGGGAAAACGGCGCTATTTTTAGCGGCGTTTTACCGTCGGATTTACGTTGCATTTCGGCCGCTAGTGGGGCACTTTTTCCCCGAGAAAGGGTTAAAACCGCCCGCAATGCGCCGCCCGCCTGGGGCTTTCACACTGGAAACAATGGAGCAGCTGGTTGAGGGCGGATTGCAGGTGCTATTTTTAACACTATAGCGCCTGCGAAATGCCCCCGGTGTGAAAGGGGTCTAAGGGAATCAGGAAATGAAGCCTTGAGGCTTCACAGCCTGGTTTCCTACTGCGCATGCGCGAGTCGCGCTGTGCATCCTGACTTGTCCCTGCTGTCTTCTGGGACCTGTGTGTCTCCCAGAAGATAGCGTGGGGGAGGGGGTGGAGGAGGGGCCAGACATGGCATAGATCGCCGGCGCCGCGATCTATCACCGGAAGTGGTAGCGAAATAGAAGCAAATTAGACGGGTATCTGCTCCCCCCTCCCCCTGAAAGGTGCCAACACCGGAGGGGGGAAGGAACCGGAAAAGTGGAAGTTCCATTTTTGGGTGGAACTCCACTTTAAGACCCCTTTCACACTGGAGGCGTTTTTCAGGCGCTTTAAAAATAGCGTCTGTAAAGCTCCTGAAAAATGCCTCATCTGCAATCCTAGTGTGAAAGCCTGAGTGCTTTCACACTGGGGCGCTGCGCTGGCAGGATGTTAACAAAAGTCCTGCAAGCAGCTTCTTTGGGGCACTTTAGGAGCGGTGTATACAAATCACTTTGCGGGTGCTTTTAACCATATATTCGTCCGCTAGCGGGGGTTAAAAGCTAGTGCCCGAAAAGCGCCTCTAAAACGAAGGTACGGTGTCACTAAATCTAGCGGCGACGCCCCCGCGCTGTGCCCTAATACATATCGGGTCAAATGCAAAATCTGCATAGGTGTCCCGTCCCCGCCAATGATAGAAAATCACAGCTGCTGGAGGTGCTTCAAGGGCTGGAGGAGAAGTCCCGGGACCCCTGTGGGTATAGGACGGAAGTGATGTCAGTTTGGGAGCGGACCGCCTGTACATCTCCTCCAGCCCTGTGAGCACCTCCAGAGGCTGTGATTTTCTATCATCGGCGGGGCCGGGACACCTATGCAGATTTTGCATTTGAACTTTTACGTGAGAGCTTACATTTTTAATAAATTGCCCACTAGATGGAGCTTTTTCCTATCTATACACACATAGGAACGGTGGGGGAAATCAAATGCGATTTGGACAGGAATTGAACCGCATTCCTGTTCAAATCGTATGCGATTCTTTGCAGTGCGATTTGCGCCATTTATTTTTGTATTGACTCAAATCGCACTGCAAAGTATCGGTTTCGGTATTGGGAGCTTTTTCATGAGTACTCGTGATCGAGGCAAAATGTGCACCAAATGTGTGAGTGCCATTATTCTTAATTAGAATTAGGCGGCAATCGCAGCAAAAGGCATGCTTCAAAGCCTGTCGCCAAAAAAGGAACAAAGGCTTCTTTAGGGTAACAAATGCGCATGATGCACCGCACCGCAAGTAAATGGCATCATATGAAGTCCTCCCAGAATCGGCCCGCGCTCCAGCGCGATCTGTCACCCACCGTGTTCACCTGGCATGGCTGATGACAGATCACCGCACTGGTACCATGTGATTGCTGTGGCCAATCACAGCAGATCACATGACAGTTGTACACAATGAAAGGCTTTGTTACATGGCTTTCATTGTGTACTATTGTGATGATCTCTGTGATCACAGTCATCACATGGTACAGACAGGGCCAATCACAGCTCTTTACAATAGAAAACATTGAGTGAGTAGTTTTCATTCACAAAAAAATGGTTGCTTATAACTGTAAAATGCACAGTTATAAGCAATCGCAGTGTGTAAAAAAATAAAATCCTGCTCACCTCCCCAGAATAGTACAGTGTTACTATGGTAACACTGTATTGCTATAGTCACTGTAAAAAAATATTTAAAAAATAATAATATTTTTTAAAATGTTATTTTTTATATACTGTCACCAGTCAGTGTCCCTGATCACCTCCACATCGGTCGTATGATGATGCTGTACTGCAGTGGTGGCAGTATGTAAAAAAATTGCAAAAAAAAAAAAAAAAAAATTGTTAATTTTTTCATTTTACAAAAAATTTGGAAAAAAAATTACAATGTCAAAAAACTTGCCATGCCTCTTACTAAATACCTTGGACTCTCTACTTTCCAAAAAAGTGTCATTTGGGGGATATTTGTACAGTCCTGATATTTTCAGGCCTCAAGAAATGAGATTGGCCGTCATTACATCAGGATTGATCAATTTTCAGATATATATCATAGTTTGTGGACTCTATAACTTTTCTATAGATTACATAACATACACCGATTTGGGTTATTTTCACCAAAGAAATGTAGCAGAATAAATTTTGTGCTAAATTTATGAAGAAAGATGAACAGAAATGAAGAAAAACGTATTTGTTTATTTTTTTAATTATTTTGCAAAAAAAAAAAAAAAAAAACAGCAGTGATTAAACATTACCGAAAAAGAAAGCTCTATTTGTGTGAAAAGAAAAAAGATAAAAATGTAATTTGGGTACAGTGCTGCATGATCGTGCAATTGTCATTCAAAGTGGGACAGCGCTGAAAGCTGAAAATTGGCCTGGGCAGGAAGGGGGTAAAAGTGCTTTTAACAAAGGATCAGTACTTTCATCGTTCATTTTTTATTTTCATAGAAAATTTTTATAAGTAGTGATCCATTATTAAAAGTATTGTGTCCTCATAGCTCACACAGTGCTCTTTGCCTTATTAAATAAAGTGCAACAGTCTTATCTGGGAGGTCTAGTTTACAGAAGGACCACACCCGGGACTGATGACATCATAAAGTGTACAGTAGACACCTGTATACTATAGATTAGGTCTGCGCACACAGCACATTAGGAGTGTTCATGTATTGCAGAATCCTATAATGATTAACGGCAGCAACAAATTAAATACAACTTAATTAAAGATAACATTTAATCTGCTTATAATTGCCTTCCCCAGTTCCTCCTCCCCAGCCTCATCAATGTGCTAATTAAAACTTTAACCACTTCACTTCTGGAAGATTTACTCCCCTTCCTACCAGGCCATTTTTTTGTGATACGTCATACAACGATGTACCCAAATATAGCCTTCTTTTGGTGGTATTTGATCACCACTGAGTTTTTATTTTTTATTTTTTTGCGCTATAAACAAAAAAAAACAACACTTAAAAAAAATATTTTTTATTTTCTGCTATAAAACATATCCAATAATAAAAAAAAAAATTTCATAAATTTAGGGCAATATGTATTCTGCTACATGTTATTGGTTAAAAAAAATCCAAATAAGTGTATATTGATCGGTTTATGCAAACATTATAGCATCTACAAACTACTGTATATATTTATGGATTTTTTTTTTATACCAGTAATGGCGGCGATAAGCGACTTATAGCAGGACTGCGATATTGCGGATGACATTCTGACACAAACTGACACTTTGTAGGAACTAGTGACACAAATACAGTGATCAGTGCTACAAAAAATGCTCCGTCACTGTACTAATGATACTGGCTGGGAAGGGGTTAAACATCAGGGGTGATCAATGGGTTAAATGTGTGCCTAGCCAGTGTTTATGTGTACTGTATGTGCTGCTTTTACTAGGGGAAGAGATGGATTCTAGTCCTTGCTTTGCAGGTACACATAATCCATCCCTTCCCCCCCGTCATAATGGAACTCTGCCTTGTTTACCTAAGCAGTAGACATTCTGAATGGCACCCCCCACGCATGTAAAACTGCAGTGCATGTGCGGGAAGTGCAGGGAAATCGCATGGTCAAAAGGACCATGGAATTTCCCTGCGGCCACGTTTTTGAAAAGGCGCATGCACTTTTTTTTTGTGGAAACGCAGGCACGACAGCCTATTGAAATGAATGGGCTGCCATGCTCGCGTAAACGCGGCCTGCAAACAGAAGAATTTTAAAATGAATGTCATTTCTAAACAGACAGACAACAGACATTTGTCCGTGGAAAACTTTAAAGCCTGCCATCCAACATTTGTCCGCGGAAAATCCGACAACAATTGTCCGATGGAGCGTACACACGGTCGGATTTTCCAACCAACAGTCTGTCATTACACATTTCCCGTCGGAAAATCTGATCGTGTGCACGAGGCTTAACTGACACTTTTGACACTTAGCACTGGTTCCTGCAATCAGTGTGTTCAGTGCTAAAAATACTGTACTGACACTGGCTGGTAAGGGGTTAAACATCTAGGGCAATCAAAGGGTTAAATGTGTGCCTAGCCACGGTTTATGTGTGTACACTATGTGAGGTGTTTTTACAGTGATGGATTTTATTTTATTCAGGGGCACAAAATCCACCCCCCCCCCCCCCAATCAGAACAGAGTGTCTGGCCCGACGATCGGTGGGTGCCAGCGTACATCCAGTGCCTGGTACCCGCAGATCGGCTTCTGCTGTGAGTAATCACAGCAGAAGCAGCCCGCCGGCGGCACGCACGCACCCCCTAGGCGGAAGTGCAGAATCACGTATATATATATATATATATATATATATATATATATATATATATATATATGTATATATACGTGATTCTGCACAGGAGGGCCGCCCTATAGCAGTATATCGGCTAATAGGGTGGTCCTTAAAGGGATAGTTCACCTTTACCACAAAACTGCCTATGTAGATAAGGGGCATCTGTAGATAAAAGCAAACTCTGCAGCTCTTAATAAAGACGAATAAAGCCCTTGGTATAGGTGTAGGCCATTTACATTCCTCATGAAATCTGACTGGAATACTCCCAGGACGTTGCTAAGTACTTCCATGACGTTGCTAAGTGAGGCCTAGTCGTCACTGCTCACCTCCACCATCACAGGAGTGAGCTACCAAATGCTCAGAGCTGCTGCATCAGGGGAGAGAAAGAGTATCTGCTCGGCCCTGGGGCAGATAGGCAGGATTTTTAATTTTGTTTTTGCTTATAAAGGTAAACAAGAGATTTGAGGTGTTTTTGACCCCAAATCTCTCCATAAAGAGGACCTGTCATGCTTATTTCTATTACAGGAATAAAAGTGATACAAAAAAATTAAAGGGACAGTGTACAAAAATAAAATAAAATGTAAAGTAAAAAAAAAATAAAGCGCCCATCCCCCCATGCGCATACGTAAGTTGCACCCACATATGTGAATGGTGTTCAAATCCCACATGTGAGGTATCACTACGATTGTTAGAGCAAGAGCAACTATTCTAGTGCAAGACCTCCCCTGCAACTCTAAACAGGTAACCTGTAAAATATTTAGTGCCAGTTCACACCAAAAAAATGCACTCCGGATACATTCCGGATCAGTTTTTGCTTACAGTTCACACCACACGCATTTCCAGTACGTTTTTGATACAATTTGCTAGATTCCAGTACAGTCCTGTGCAGAAAAAATGCAGAACGCTCTACTTTATTTTCTGCACCAGAAACTGACTGGAACTGACTGCCTGCACTGGTGTGAACTAGAGCCATTGGAGTACATGGAAAACACTGTGCGTGCATTTTTAGTGCAGAAAAAAAGCACACAGAACTGCATCTGGTGTGAACTAGCAAAAGTTTTGCCTATGGAGACTTTTCAGTACCGTAGTGTGTCGCCATTCCACGAGTGTGCGCAATTTTAAAGCATGACATGTTAGCTATTAATACCACAGGCAGGCAGCTGCAGTATTTACAGTTAGTGTACTGTGTCCTCTGCACAGTGTGCACCTAAAGCTACCTGAAGACAATTGCTGGTGTTCTCATAATAATACTACAGGCAGGCAGTTGATTCTGCTGCAGTAAAATCAGTATATATATATATCCCAGCTTAGTGCAGCTACAGGCCATTAGTATGTCTGGAAGGCCAACAAGGAGAGGCAGACAGTCACAAGCCAATAAAAATGGCAAGCAGGCTCTGTGTCTAGAGGCAACCGTGCTGGCCTAGGACACGGTGCATCCTCATCAGCACGTGGCCGTGGGACACGCTTGTCCTTTTTTTTGGCAGCTGGCCGTGTTGAGCCACAACATGCGGAAGACTTGGTAGAGTGGATGACCAAGCCGTCCTCATCCTCCTCATCCTCTTTCACCCAGGCTCAGGGTACTTTGTCTGGCAAAGCAGCTGCCAATGCGGCCTCTTCCCTCGGTTCAATGGCATCAGTGACTCCTTCCCTAGCCCCACCATGTCTTCCTGAGGAGTCCCCCGAACTGTTTGACCACAGAGTTGGGTACATGCTCCAGGAGGATGCCAAGCATTTTGAAGGCTCCGATGATGGTACCCAGCTAGAGGAAGGCAATAACGTGAGCCCAGACAGAGGGGGTGCCCAAGAAAGACAGCAATCTGGCAGTCATGCTTCCCCAGCTGCAGCATACTGCCAGGTTTGCTCCAGTGATGAGGAGGGAGGGGATGATGAGGTCACTGACTCCACGTGGGTGCCTGATAGGAGAGAGGAGGAGGAGGAGGAGGAGGAGGCGGCACATCAGCAACGAGGCAGGATGCCCTCCAGGGACCAGCTTAAGGGCAGCACACCGACTGCATCACACCCCAAAGCTCCGCATGTGCAGGGTGCTGCAGTCTCTGCGCGTTATTCCAAAAGTTCTTTGGTGTGGGCCTTTTTTGAGACGAGTGCATCAGATCGCACCGCTGCTATTTGCAACATATGTCTCAAGCGTATCTCGCGTGGCCAAAACATCTCCTGCTTGGGCACCACATGCTTGACCAGACATATGTCGACCTGCCATGCAGTTTGTTGGCAAGCGTACCTAAAAGACCCACACCAAAGAACAAAGAGGACCTCTCCTTGCTCCTCATCAGCTGGGATCTCCAACCCCACTTTACCTTCAGTCCTCTCTGAGACCTGCACTGAGAGGAATGAAGGTGTAGAATTAGGTGTGTCACAGCCAAGTACTTGTGGGCAATCTGCTTTCGGTACACCGACGTCAGATTGTACCAGGCAAATTTCCCTGCCCCAGCTGCTGCACCGCCGAAAGAAGTTCCCTCCCAGCCATCCACATGCCCAGCGGTTGAATGCTAGCTTGGCTAAATTGCTAGCACTTCAACTGCTGCCTTTTCAGTTGGTAGACTCTGCCCCTTCCGTGAGTTTGTGGAATGTGTGGTTCCTCAGTGGCAGGTTCCCAAATGCCACTTTTTCTCACGGAAAGCGATTCCGGCTCTCTACCGGCATGTGGAAGGCAATGTCTTGGCCTCGCTGGACAGGGCGGTCAGCGGTAAGGTGCATATTACCGCTGACTCATGGTCCAGCAGGCATGGACAGGAATGTTACCTATCTTTCACCGCGCACTGGGTGACTCTGCTGGCAGCTGGGAAGGATGCAGGACAAGGTGCAGTAGTGTTGGAGGTTGTTCTGCCACCACGCCTCCAAAATTCTACTAGTGGTGATTCTGCCACACCTCGCTCCTCCACCCCCTCCTCTTCTTCTTCCTCTATGGCCTCTTCCTGTGCTGATTTGTCCTCGGAACCAGCCGTGCTCCGTAGTCTTTCAAGGGGCTATACAAGTACGCAGGCCAAAAGATGCCATTCGGTGCTTGAGCTGGTGTGCTTGGGGGACAGGAGCCACACTGGGGCAGAGGTTCTGTCAGCTCTGCAGGGGCAGGTTCAGAGGTGGTTGATGCCATGCCAGCTTAAGCCAGGTATGGTGGTTTGCGACAATGGCACCAACCTCCTCTCCGCCCTCCGACAGGGACAGCTGAACCATGTGCCCTGTTTGGCTCACGTCCTTAACTTGGTGGTGCAGCGGTTCTCGGGCAGGTACCCAGGCTTACAGGATGTCCTGAGGCAGGCCAGAAAAGTCTGTGTGCATTTCCGCAGGTCATATAATGCCAGTGCTCGGCTGGCGGACCTCCAAAAGGAGTTTAACCTGCCCAAGAACCGCCTAATCTGTGATTGGCAGCACTGATTTGCAGCACTGATGGGCACTGATAGGCAGCACCGATTGGAACTGATAGGCAGCACTGATGGGCACTGTTGGGGCTGCACTTGTGATCAGTGCCCTGATTATCAGTGCAGATGTCCCCTTTAACACTAGCCAGTTACCGACTCTCTCCTCTCCTCATGCTGTGACAGCGCGGGGAAAGGAATGCCAATAACCACCAAGTGTGTTTACATTGTGATCAGTTGTGATTGGACACAGCTGATTACATAGTAAAAAGCTGCTGTGATTGGCTTTTTACCCCGATCGTAAAGCGCGCTGGGTGCGCCCCACCGGAGGTAACGCGGTCACGGGAGGACATCACATGAAGCCCTCCCAGAACTGACGAATGCACTGTAGCCCTCATTTTGCTATAAAAAATAAATAAATAAATGAATACATCCAGTATAAATCCCATAGTTTGTAGACACTACAACATTCATGTAAACCAATCAATATATACGTATATACACGTGTAGCAGAATACATATTGGCCTAAATTTATCAAGAAATTTGATTTTTTTTCCTTTTATTTTTTTATTGGATATGTTTTATAGCAGAAAGTAAAAAATATTGCTTTTTTTCACAATTGTCGCTCTTTTTTTGTTTATAGCGCAAAAAATAAAAACATGACCGCGCAATTGTCAGTTATGCAGTGCCGTATCGTAAAAAATGCCCTGGTCATGAGGGGGGGGGGGTAAATCTTCTGGAGGTCAAGTGGTTAAATGGACTGTGGTGCGTTTGTGCAAATCTGCAAAATAGACATGTGCACTGCTGAAAAATGTGTTTGTTTTCGTTTCATTCGGGTTTTTTTTGTTCTTTTTTTTTCGTTTTTCGGGTCAGTCATTATGATTAGAATTCAAAAATACAGAGATTGGAAATTTGAAAATCTAAAATCTGGAAATTCGAGAATTAGTAAATTCGAAAATTCAAAATAATAACTAATGCTGGCCATGCACGGTTAGAAAATCGCTCGAAAAAACATTCAATATCATTCGACCAAAATGTTAGATTTTTTGCGCCGAAACTAATGATTTTCGAAACATTAGTAGTGGAATCGATCAAAAACAGTTCGAACAAATCAACAGCGCATGTGCATGTTAAAATGTAACCCCAGATCGTGTAATCATTCGACGGAAAATCTACCGTTTATGTTGTTATCGATCGATAACATGCCGATAATTGGGCGACATCTGTGGATGGCGTTATTGCATGCACATTCGACAGATTTTTTTTTTTTTTATTTCCACATCTAAACAAATGTAATGTAACAAATTAATAATAATAAATAATAATAATAATAAAAAGTTTTTATTATTATTATTAAAGTGGTGTTCCAGCCGAACTTGTACTTTTTAAATAAAAATACCCCTAGAATACACAAGCTTAATGTATTCTAGTAAAGTTAGTCTGTAAACTAAGGTCTGTTTTGTTAGTTTACAGCAGTAGTTTGTTATTTTATAAACTTACAGCAGGCCGTGGCCATCTTAAGTGTGGGCATCTGAAGCCAGACTGTATTTCTTCCTGGATCTCATCCTTGCAGATCTCGCACATGCTCAGTGCAGCACAAGCAGTGTAATAGGTTCCAGGTCAGGTTTCCATAGCAACGGCAGTTTCAGAGGAAGTTGCCGCCCCTTCCCAGAAGGCATTGCAAACAGGAAATGATGCGATGGGCCGCGGCCAGGGAGGAGGAAGTGAAAAATGAATACAGCAGATATACAATAAGTGCTGAGAAAAAAAATAAAAAAAATATCCAATTCGTTTACAGTGCACAGTTTAGTGAGGGATGCTGAAGAGTTGTAAAAGTGGGTGGAACTCCACTTTAATTTGTTACATTCCATTCGTTTAAATTCGGCATTTGTTATTTCGGATAAATTCGTATTCGTTACGTTCACGAACAGACAAATTTGAAAGGAAATTCCAATACCTATAATAGTTAGTTATTATTTTGGGTTTTTGAATTTTCAAGTTTTCGAATTTTTAAATTTTCTTTCTTTTGAATTTTCGGATTTTCATTTTTATTTTCACATTTTCGACTTTCCGAATTTTCGACTTTCCGAATTTCCGAATGTTCAAATTTTCGAATTTTCAAATTTTGGTTTTCAGAAAAATTTGTTAGCGGGTTTACGTTAATTTGATGTTTCCGAATTAACGAATTTGTCGAATTTTGACGAAAAACGAATTTGAAATGAAATGAGTTGCACATGTCTACTGCAGAAGGCAGTATAATGTGTAATGTTTTCATACAAGAGAAATGGTAGGAGGAAAACGGCACATGAAACTAATTACAACCCGGAAGAACATGCAAAAATAAACTTTGTAAGCATGAAAGATTAAGGGGCCGGTTCCCACCAGACGCAGTCCAGTGCATTTTTATCCTGCATCAAAAACGCATGGACAGTAGATTATATGGGTTCCAATGGCCGAGTTCACAGCGGATACTGTATTTTTTAAATGCACAGAACTGTATTGGAATACGGCGAAACGCATCAAAAACGCACGAGAAAGCATCTAAAATATGCATCAAAAACGCATTACAGCAAAAAAATTAAAAAAACAAAATGCAGGACACTTTGGGAAAAAAAGGAGGGGAAATAAAACCACACTGAGGGCCGAATCACACTACAAACACACACTCTAGATCTGCTCTGGATGTGTTTCTGCATGCATGTTTCTAACAACTTTTTATGTTTCCAGTACGTTTTTGTTGCATTTTTGATGCGTTTTCAGATGCTTTTTTCTTCTTTTTTCCTGTTTTTTCTTTTTTACTTTACTTTATGTGTTTTCTTTATGTGTCCCGCTGCGTTTTTGATGCGTTTTACTGCCTTCCTGTTCAGTCCAGTGCAGGAAAAATGCAACAAGTTCTACTTTTTTTTCTGGAACTGGAACTGTCCGCATTGGTTTGAACTATGCCACTGGAAACCATATAACCTTCTTTCCATGTGTTTTGATGCAGAAAAAAATGCACTGGACTGCATGTGGCATGAACCGGTCTTGAAAAAGCATTGAATACGCACAGAAATGTAGCAAAAACACATCAAAAACGCGCACGCAGAAATGCATCGGTACTGCATTTCTGTGGTGTGAACCGGCCCTAAAGCTAGGTTCTAACCTATGCGTTTCGCAGTGCGTTTTCAGTTTTGCAGAAACATACTACAGCCCTTTTAACATGGTTACCTATGGGCCACATTCAAAACGGTGCGTTTTCAACTGGTGCGTTTTCTGGAAAGGGTCAGGGACTTGGGCTTGGTTCACACCTATGCATTTTGCATTTAATCCGTTTCTGCGTTGCTTTTTGCGTTGCTTTTTGCATTTTTTGCACGCTTTTTGATGTGTTTTGCATTTTTTATGCTTTTTTTTTTCTTTGGCCAATTTTGTTGTCGGGTGGATCAAAAACCCTAAAACGTGGTAAAATCCCCCAAAAAACGCGCTACATGCTTTTCTGCTGCTTCTTCGTTGAAGCCTATTAAACCAAAGATGCACCGTTTTGCTTTTTGAGCCTAGATTCACACTGGTGCGTGTAAAACACTGCATGTGATTTGCACAGAAATCGCATCGCATTCCTGTGCACATCACATGTGATGTTTGTGTGGTGCGATTTGAGTCATACAGTTGGTATGGCTGAAATTGCATCGCATCTGCACCAAATTGGTGCAAGACTCTTTTTTTTGACCTGCACCTGAGTTGTATTGTATAGGTGTTCACACCCATGCGATGCGATTCTGGCAATTGCACTGCATTTTGCGATCTGTTTCGGGGGGACATCGTTAATCAGGCAGTGCCTTACATCAGTGTGAACCAGGGTGGATGCGATGCAGGAAACACACAAGATTCACAGCATTTTCCCCGCATCGCATTGCTTGGCAATCGCACAGAGTTCATGTGATCTGCTGCGGGTGTCAACGAGCCATACAAAATGTACATTGCATCTGATGTGCACAGGAATGCGATGCGATTCCTTTGCGAATAACACAAGGTGTTTTCCACGCACCAGTGTGAACCTAGGCTGACCCTTTTCAAAAACGCAGCGGCTAAAAAAAAGCCTAGGTGTGAACATGCCCCATATGAAGACCATCTTACATGGACTGCAGTGCGTTTCTGCCAATCCAACAGGTTGTGTTTTTGGTTCCATAGACTTCAATGGAAACGCAGCAGAAACACATTGAGAATTGCATTGCTTGCGTTTTGGATGCGTTTCTGCTGCGTTTTTGCTGGTTTCTCCCACATGACAACAGACACCTCTCCAAAACGCATCAAAAATGGGTGTGAAAGAATAGTAAAACGCACCAGTAAAAAAAAAAACGCATCAACCGTAACCGGCATAGGTGTGAACCTGGCCTTATTGTATCATTGTATGTAAAGTAGTTTGAGAATTTTCATACCATTGGAGCGATTTGTCATGCGATTTGCCTGCAGTGGCACTGTTCACATTGATGTGACGCCGACTTTGTGGTGTCGCGTTTATTTGAAAAAGTAGTACATGCAGTACTTTTGGCGATTTGGGGTGCGACGTCAATAGACATCTGTGCATGAAGCTGCATAGATGTCTTCAAAGTCGCGCCCGAAGTTGCACTGAGATGTGGCATTTGAAATGTCGCATGATTTTAAAGCTCGCACTCAATGTGAACTGGGGCTTAGTAGCATTCTGGGGTTCAGCTTGTTACAAACAATCGAGGGATAATGAATGATCGTTTGGCTGATTTTTTTATTATAGTATGCACAAGCTTAAGCCCCCCGTTTCCATTGGAGCGACTTGTCATGCGATTTGACAGATCAAATCGCATGACAAGTTGCATCCTATTGCCTGCCATTCACACTGTTCAAACCAAAGCGTTTTTGCGGTGCCGTATCGATTTGAAAAAAATATTTCCTGCACTACTTTTGGCGATTTTGAGTGCAACTTGAATAGACATCTGTGCTTAAAGCCGCACAGATGTCTTCAAAGTCGCACCCGAAATCGCACTCAGAACGAGGCTTTGAAATCATGCGGTTTCAGGAGAAATCGCACAATTTCAAAGCCACGCGATTTCAAAGCCGCAGTCATGTGAACAGGAGCTTTGTACCATTCTGGGGTTCAGCGTGTAACAAACAATCGAGAAAAATGGACGATTGTTTTTTCTGATTTTCTTATAGTATGTACCAGCTTAAGCCCCCGTTCACATTGGACAGGTCAAATCGCATGACAAGTCGCATCCTATTGCTGGCAACTGTACTGTTCAAGTCGATGCAACTTTGCGGTGCCGCACCGATTTGAAAAAATAGTTCCTACACTACTTTTGTCGATTTCCGGGTGTGACTTGAATAGACCTCGGTGCATGAAGCCGCACAAAGAATTCTTCAAAGCCGCACCTGTAATCGCACTGCGATGTGGCTTTGAAATCGTGCGATTTCAGGTGGCGTCTCGCGATTTTGAAAGCCGCACTCGATGTGAACGGAGGCTTAGTACCATTCTGGGGTTCAGCGTGGAAAGAACAATCGAGGAAAAATGGACGATTGTTTGTCTGATTTTCTTATAGTATGTACCAGCTTAAGCCCCCGTTCACATTGGACAGGTCAAATCGCATGACAAGTGTGATGTTGCTTTAAAATCGTGCAATTTCAGGTGGCGGCTCACGATTTTGAAAGCCGCACTCGATGTCAACGGGGGCTCAGTACCATTCTGGGGTTCAGCGTGGAAAAAACAATCGAGGAAACATGGACGATTGTTTTTTCTGATTTTCTTACAGGTCAAATCGCATGACAAGTCGCATCCTATCGCCAGCAATCGCACTGTTCAAACCGATGCGACTTTGTGGTGCCGCACCGATTTGAAAAAAAAAATAGTTCCTGCACTACTTTTGGTGATTTCGGGTGCAACTTGAATAGACATCTGCGCATGAACCTGCAAAGATGTCTTCAAAGTCGCACCTGAGATTGTGTGATTTCAGATGAAGTCGCACGATGTCAAAGCCGCAGTCAATGTGAACGGTGAACGGGGGGGTTTAACTTTTTTTTGTTGGAACTCCCCCCCATCTGTAGGG
Source organism: Lithobates clamitans (assembly GCA_037952925.1). Lineage (NCBI taxonomy): Eukaryota > Metazoa > Chordata > Amphibia > Anura > Ranidae > Lithobates > Lithobates clamitans. The sequence goes on from JBBGZY010000385.1 coordinate 2,223,514, forward strand.
AGATTTCCTGTCCTGATTGATGATTGGCTGACATTCCATACATAGCAGAGGTGTGATGATCATTGTTCTGGCAGACAATGACGCAGTGTGTCAGTCGCAGGGAACTTATTGGCTGGAATGTGAGTGTCGCCGCGGTGACCATTGTTCCCGGCTCTCTGGGTCTATTCTGGTTTCCCCGGCAACCCATTGTTGTTGTTGATACAGAAAGTTCCCAAAGAGTTTGCAGTGAATGAGAGGAGCGGGCGGTGAGTGCGACTTATTCATGGCGGGGATGGGAAGTCGCAGCCCACGGGGGGCCCCTTCATTGCTGCCAGATATCCGCCATCCGGTCCTGGGGGACCCCGACACCCTTTCTGTGCGGGGACACTCCCGAGCGGGAGGTAAAGAGGACCTGTCTGCTTCCTCCATCCGGAGGGCGACTCTGCATGACAACCTGAGAAAGAGCGCGACCGTTCACCTGGACACCTGGAGGAGCCTGGACCACTGGGCCAACGCCGGTAAATGTGATCTTCAATCCCTCATAGCCAAAAATCAGATTTTTGAGCTATAGAGCTAGAATCACTGGAAGTTTTTTTTTTTTTTTCCTGATGATTGTGACCCCATTGTGGAAATTCCCCTCACTTCCTGTCCTGGTGACACCAGCACAAGAAATGGAGAGGAGCTGGGACAGGGAGGCACAGACAGAAAATTAAAACTTTATCAGAAGTTCTAACCTTTCCCCAGTCTACTGACGATGTGTTATAGTCTGTGTCCCCATTGGAGAGATTTCTCATCACTTCCTGAGATTGATTAAATATCTTTATCAAAATCACCATGGCAATAAAAATACTTTTTATTAGATGAGGGGTTACATGGGGGTGGGGGTTAGCTTTCTATTGGTGTCTGTGACCCCATTCTGGAAATTTTCACTCACTTCCTGTCCTGTTGACACCAGAACAAGAAATGAGAGGAGCTGGGACAGACAGAAAATGAAAACTTTATCAGAAGTTCTAACCTTTCCCCAATCTACTGACGATGTGTTTTAGTCTGTGTCCCCATTGGAGAGATTTCTCATCACTTCTTGTCCTGACAGGAAGAGAAGATCTCTTTATTGAAATCATTATGGCAGTGAAAATACTTAGGGGAGGGTCTGCTAGCCTTTTATCGTAGTCTGTGTCCCCATTCTGGAAATTTTCACTCACTTCCTGTCCAGGTGACACAGCTCAAGAAATGGGAGGAGCTTTTGTCACTGGGACAGGAAGATCCAGACAGTAAATTAAAACTTTATCAGAAGTTCTAACCTTTCCCCAGTCTACTGACAACATGTTTTAGTCTGTGTCCCCATTGGAGAGATTTCTCATCACTTCCTGTCTTGAGGAAATCTCTTTATCAAAATCACCATGGCAATAAAAATACTTTTTATTAGATGAGGGGTAAAGGGGTGGGGGTGGGGGGATTTGTTAGCTTTCTATTGGTGTCTGCGACCCCATTCTGGAAATTTTCACTCACTTCCTGTACCGGTGACACCAGAATAAGGAATGGAAGGAGCTGGGACAGGAAGGCACAGACAGAAAATTAGAACTTTATCAGAAGTTCTAACCTTTCCCCAATCTACTGACGACATGTTTTAGTCTGTGTCCCCACTGAAGAGATTTCTCGTCACTTCCTGTCTTGAGGAAATGTCTTTATCAAAATCACCATGGCAATAAAAATACTTTTTATTAGATGAGGGGTTAAAGGGGGGTGGGGGGGTTGTTAGCTTTTTATTGGTGTCTGTGACTCCATTCTGGAAATATCCACTCACTTCCTGTCTTGGCAACACCAGCACAAGAAATGGGAGGAGCTGGGACAGGAAGGAACAGACAGAAAATGAAAACTTAATCAGAAGTTATCTTTCACCAATCTACTAATGACCTGTTTTAGTCTGTGTCCCCATTGGAGAGATTTCTCATCACTTCTTTTCCTGACAGGAAGTGAAGAGGAAATCTCTTTAACAAAATCATCATGGCAATAAAAATACTTCTTATTAGATTGGAAAAGGCTGTTAGCTTTTTATGGCTGTCTGTGTCTCCATTCCAAAGATTTTCACTCACTTCCTGTTCAGGTGACACCAGAAGGGGCAGTTGACATTGAGACGGGAAGGCACAGACTGAAAATGCAAACTCCACACTACTAAAGGAGTGTTTCTCTCTGTGGCACCCATGGTGAGATTTCTCATCACTTCCTGTACTGAATGAAAGTGAAGAGGAAATCACTTTATCAACATCATCAATGGCAATCAAATCAGTTTTTATTAGCTGGGGAGGGTCTGTTAGCTTTTTACAGCTGTCTGTGTCCCCATTCTGGAAATTTTTACTCACTTTCTGTCTTGGTGACACCAGCAGAAGAAATGGGAGAAGCAGTTGTCACCAGGACAGGAAGACACAGACTGAAAATTAATACTTTAACAGAAGTTCTAACCTCTCCCCGGTCTACTAACGACATGTTTTAGTCGGTGTCCCTATTGGGAAGATTTCTTATCACTTCCTGTCCTGACAGGAAGTGAAGAGGAAATCTCTTTATCAAAATCCTGATGACAGTCAAATGTTTTTTTATTAGATGGGGAGAGTCCCCATTCTGGAAATTTTCACTTACTTCCTGTCCTGGTGACATCAGCACAAGAAATAGAAAAAGCAGATGACACCAGGATAGGAAAGGCACAAACAGAGTTTGGAAATGCAAGCTCCACACTAAAGGCATGTTTTAGTCTGTGACACCAAGGGAGAGATTTCTCATCACTTCCTGGCCTGACATGAAATCAATTGGAAATCACTTTATCCGGATCATCGTGGCAATCAAAACATTTTTTATTAGATGCGGAGGATCTATTAGTTTTTTTTTTATCTGTGTCCCCATTTTGGAAATTTCCACTCACTTCCTGTCTTGGTGACACCAGCACAAGAAATGGGAGCAGTGGCTGTCACTGAGACAGGAAGACACTGACAGAAAATGAAAACAGATGTTCCTGTTTCAATCTGTGTTCCCATTGGAGAGATTTTGGCTTAAAGTGGTGTTCCGGCTGAAATTATACTTTTTAAATAAAAATACCCCTATAATACACAAGCTTAATGTATTCTAGTAAAGTTAGTCTGTAAACTAAGGTCTGTTTTGTTAGTTTATAGCAGTAGTTTGTTATTTTATAAACTCACAACAGGCCGTGGCCATCTTAAGTGTGGGCATCTGAAGCCAGACTGTATTTCTTCCTGGATCTCATCCTTGCAGATCTCGCACATGCTCAGTGCAGCACAAGCAGTGTAATAGGTTTCAGGTCAGGTTTCCATAGCGATGGCAGTGTCAGAGGAAGTTGCCGCCCCTTCCCAGAAGGCATTGCAAACAGGAAATGATGCGATGGGCCGCGGCCAGGGAGGAGGAAGTGAAAAATGAATACAGCAGATATATAGTAGGTGCTGAGAAAAAAAAATAAAAAAATATCCAATTTGTTTACAGTGCACAGTTTAGTGAGGGATGCTGAAGAGTTGTAAAAGTGGGTGGAACTCCACTTTAAGATTTTAAAGCTGAACTCCAGAAAGGTACAAAAGGTTGCAGCCCCTGTACAGCAGAGCTCAGACTGGACAAGGGAGAAACAGCACAAAGAGTCAATCAGTTAACCACTTTAATACCAGGCACTTATACCCCTTCCTACCCAGACCAATTTTCAGCTTTCAGCGCTGTCGCATTTTGAATGACAATTGCGCGGTCATACAACACTGTACCCAAACGAAATTTTTAGCATTTTCTTCCCACAAATAGTGCTTTCTTTTGGTGGTATTTGATCACCTCTGCGGTTTTTATTTTTTGCTGAACGAACAAAAAAAGACCGAAAATTTGAAAAAAAAAAACTTTTTTTTTTTGTTTCTTTTACAAAACTTTGTAAATAAGTACCGGTAAGTTTTCTCCTTCACTGACGGGCACTGATAAGGCAGCACTGATGGGCACTGATGATGGGCACTAATATGCGGCACTGATGGGACACTGATAGGTGGCACTGATATGCAGCACATATGGGTACACATAGGTGGCACTGATGGGCACTGAAAGGCGGCCCGGATGGGCATGGATGGGCACTGATAGTTGGCACTGATGTAGATTAATGGATAATACTGATGGATGCCAATCAGTGTCAAACAATAATGCCTGCCAATCAGTGATGCCCATTGTGGGCACTGATTGGCATACATTGTGGGCACTGATTGGCATCCCTGGTGGCCATAGGTGGCATAGCTGGTAGTGATTGGTGGTGGGCATCTCTGGTGGTCCTGGTGATCTAGTGTGGGCATCCTCAGGGGGGCTGCTCTGATAATCAATCAGCACAGACCCCCCTGTCAGAAGAGCAGTCGATCGGCTCTCCTCTCCTCGCTTCTGACAGACGCAAGTGAGGAAAAGCCGATCACCAGCTCTTCCTGTTTACATCATGATCAGCCGTGATTGGACACAGCTGATCACGTGGTAAAGAGTCTCTGTCAGAATGATACACCGCAACAACGATCGCCGCGATGTGCGCCCCCGAGGGAGCGCAGCGGCTTGATATCCTGGCGACATCATATGACGTCCAGTCAGGATATCGCAATCACTTTGCCAAGGTCATATTGCTATATGGCGGGCGGCAAGTGGTTAATGTGCTGACCAGAAGCATGCTGATAGGAGGAGAGAGCAGAGTGACAGAGAGATGAACACATCACCATGCCTGCTGTGCTGCATCTCCTTTCCTTGTCCAATCACAGGCTGAGGGTGGGTCAAGGATGACCTGGGCTCAAATGGGTTGAATGATGGCCACCAGACAGAGGACATCAAGGAGTGGAAAAAAGTGCTGTGAATCATTGGCCAGCAGCTGTGTCCAGTCGATTTGTTGTATCTGGGTGCGTCTACATGTGGCTCAGATTACACAGCCTGTAATGCCTAGTGTGGAAATAGCACATTTGGCCACTAGATGGTGCTAAGTATCATGGGAGATTCCTATATACATAGGGATGGGCAAATACTGGATTTCCTTTCTAAACCAATGGAAAACATACAACCAGCACAGTATAGAGCTGCGATAATAAAGGCAGATTTTATTTATTTTTTTAAATAACAAACATGTTATACTTACCTGCTCTGTGTAATGGTTTTGTACAGAGCAGCCCCGATCCTCTTCTTCTCGGGTCCCTCACCGGCACACTTGGCCCCTCCCTCCTGCCGAGCAGTTTGCTATGGGGGCACCCAAGCAGGGTCACTCCCGAGCCGCTGCTCTGTGTGTCCATTCACACACGGCCCCGCCCCCACTCTCTCCTCACTGGCTGTGATTGACAGTAGGGGAAACCAATGGCTCCCACTGCTGCCTCACCAATGAGAAGGAAGGAACCCAGGAGAGCCGCTGCTCTAGAGCACATCGCTGGATCGCGATGGGGCTCAAGTAAGTATTGGGGGAAGGGGAGCTGCACAGAGAAGGTTTTTTACCTTTGTGCATAGAATGCATGAAGGTAAAAATGTTCAGCCCTTACAAGCGCTTACATTTTTTTTTTTTTTTGCCCTCATTCACACAGAAGGAATGTACGTTCACTTTCACCGGGCAAATTTTTTTTGTAATTAGATCAGTTTTCATCGAGTTTCTATGTCGAGGATTTCCTCCCTATCACAGTCTGCGTGACAACCATGGCTTTCTCCATAATGGAGACATTAGTGTAGGCATGTAGGGACAGGAAGTGTGTTCTTCACAGGTGAAAAAAAGCCTGGAAAACGAATGCAGCCACCTCATCTAAAGACTGGTGGGCTGCAATATAACATTTTTTGTTCTTGGGTTTAGATATTTTATGCTTTGACCCTTTCACTGTCATCAACATATGGAATATTTTGACAGTGGGGGGAGTCTTCCATCTGACAAGGCAACTGTCGGCTGCCAGGTGGAAGCAATCAGAAGCTGCCCAATTGCTCCACACAACCTTGGTACACTCCTATCCCTCCCTCCCATGTGAATGTGGGCCCTCCCCCATCTGAACTATACCAGGCCCCCCACCCCAAAGCACCTTGTCCCCATTTTGATAAGGGCAAAGGGCCTCTTCCTCACAACCCTGGCCAGTGGTTGTGGGGGTATGCAGGCAGTGGGCTTATCGGAATCTGAAGCCCCCTTTAAAGTGGTTGTAAATCCTTTTGTTTGTCTTTTATCTATAGGTAAGCCTAGAATAAGGCTTACCTATAGTGGAAATATCTCCTAAACGTGCGGCGTTTAGGAGATATTTCACTTGTAGTGCGCCAATGTCGTCATTGGCACATGCGCTGTGAAGAAACGGACCACCGTGCCCTTTCTTCCCCCAGCATGTGTCGTGACTGACGACTCCCACGCGCATGCATGGGAGTGACGTCAGGCAACTTTGGCCAGTCACAGAGCCAGAGTCCGTGGCCCCGGAAGGAAGAGGGGCGAAGATGGACGCGGCCTGCATAGGGGACGGCGCGGGCTTCGGTAGGTGTCATATAATGGGCTAGTATGCGATGCATACTAGCCCATTATGCTTTTAACTTGGAGGCCTTTTGGGGAGCAAAAGAGTGTTTACTTCCCGTTTAAGAAAGGAGGCCCCCAGATGCGCCCCCCCTGATGTGAATAAGTATGGGGTACATTGTAGCCCCACTTATTCACCCCCAAAAAAATAGTGTAGTGTAAATAAAAACATGAGATGGTTTTTGACAACTACTTTATTAAAAATGACTAATGTCCCCTGATGTAGATCCAACATCAATCACAATGTGTTCCCCTGCTGCCACCGCCGACCCAAAAAAAACCAAAAAACGCTCCTCCTCTAATGCTGGCTCCCGCCGTTCTGTCAGCTCTGGTACATAGCCATGGGCATGGCCATCAGGTGACGTCACCTTGAGTCCCCTCCCCCTTGTGACGTCTCAAGCTTGTAATACAGCATTTATTCAGAGTGTTATTATAAAGTGTCCATGACATCACGGGGGGCGGATCTCCGAGTTACAGCACCGCATGGCCACGCCCCATAGCTATTACAGAACTGTCAGACAACAAAGCTGCCATAGCCGTGAGAACATTCACCGGAGGAGGAGCGTCTTTTTGTTTTCAGCAGGTCGGCGGCGGCAAAAAAGATTGTGATGATGTTGGATCTACATCGGGGGACATTAGTCAAATACCATCCCATGTTTTTATTTACACTACATTGTTTTTTGGGGGCGGGGGGGCGGGATCTGGAGGCTTTGTTAAAGGGGGCTTCCAGATTCTGATAAGCCCCCTGCCCACAGACCCCCGACAACCACAACCCAGGGCTGTGGGGAAGAGGCCCTTGTCCCCATTAACATAGGGACAAGGTGCTTTGAGGCGGAGAGGCAGAGCATCCCATGCCTCAAAGCACCCACCCCCCATGTCGAGGGCATGTGGCCTGGTATGTTTCGGGGAGGGGGGGGGCGCTCACTTGTCGTCGTCCCCCCTTTTCCTGACCTCCCAAGCTGCATGCTCAGATAAAGGTCTGGTATGGATTTTGGGGGGGGGGGGGGACCCACGCCATTTAAAAAAAAAAAATTGCTGTGGGGTTCCCAGAGGGCCTGGTAGTTTTTTTTATTTTGTAAATTTGCCGTGAGGTTTCATCCATTCCAGAGCCAAAGGAATTGTTTTGATTGGTCAAGGGACTAATCGCAATCATCTCAAAGTCGGATCAGAAATGGATCCCGTTCACTGAAGTCGCATGGAAGTCGGACCTGAAGTCGCAGCGTAAAGTTGGATCGGAAGTCATATGACTTTCGTGTTGGATCAGTGTGAACATATCCTAATTTTAGGAAAAGCAACGGCTCTATGCATGGTTCTGAATGGAGTTATCTTTTAAAGTGATTGTAAGGGTTTTTTAAAATTTTTTTCTAAATAAAAACATGTTATACTTACCTCCACTGTGCAGCTCGTTTTGCACAGAGTGGCCCCGAACCTGCTCCACCTAGGAGAAGTGCTGTCCCGAGGGGGTTACCTTGCGGGCGCGCTCCCGAGTCCATCATTCGGTGTCCATAGCTGCCGAATGTATGACTTGGCCCCGCCCCCCGTGTCATTGGATTTGATTGACAGCAGTGGGAGCCAATGGCTGCGCTGCTATCAATTTATCCAATCAACAGCCGAGAACCTCGGGCAGAGGGACAGCGCGTCCCTGTTGGGTCAAGTTCCAGGGCTCAGGTAAGTAAAACGGGGGGCTGGGGGGCCGGTCACTGCCAGGTGTTTTTTCACCTTAATGCATCAAAGTGGAGTTCCACCCACTTTTACAACTCTTCAGCATCCCTCACTAAACTGTGCACTGTAAACGAATTGGGTATTTTTTTTTTTTTTTCTCAGCACTTACTGTATATCTGCTGTATTCATTTTTCACTTCCTCCTCCCTGGCCACGGCCCATCGCATCATTTCCTGTTTGCAATGCCTTCTGGGAAGGGGCGGCAACTTCCTCTGACACTGCCGTTGCTATGGAAACCTGACCTGAAACCTATTACACTGCTTGTGCTGCTCTGAGCATGTGTGAGATCTGCAAGGATGAGATCCAGGAAGAAATACAGTCTGGCTTCAGATGCCCACACTTAAGATGGCCACGGCCTGCTGTAAGTTTATAAAATAACAAACTACTGCTATAAACTAACAAAACAGACCTTAGTTTATAGACTAACTTTACTAGAATACATTAAGCTTGTGTATTATAGGGGTATTTTTATTTAAAAAGTATAATTTCTGCCGGAACACCACTTTAAGGTGAAAAAACACGAAGGTTTACAACCCCTTTAAATCAGCAGACTTAGAGAATAAAGAATTCATATAAGGAAGGGGATCTCTCCGTCCCCCCCGCTGGGATTTGGTTTATCTCGATCAGCAGCCATGTTGGAGGAATGGACAGATATCGTTTTCAGGACCTGACACTGAATTTCACATCTTATCGTTCCTTTCCGTCATCACCTTCCTCAGAGCGCTCTGTGGATTGTCATTGAAATGGAAATGATTTGAAGAATTCAGACATCCGTTGTCCACCTGATCGAATACGGACTATCTGAAGAATTAATCTGATAGGGCGGCCGTCTCATGTGACCCATCCGGTCTCCGAAAGAGAGGAATTCTTTTATTATAGCGGAGTAATTCAACGCCGACTATTCAGTCCCGTAAAATATCTGGGTCACTACTTTTGTCTTACAGCTGAACTCCAAGCAAACAGCTGAATGCACAGATAATACACATATATGGGAGCTGATTCGTCTCTATTGCTGTACATCCAGTCCTGAGATTTACACAGCTCTGCCACATAGCATAGTACTGTCTGTCAGTGCAGGAGACCTGATTTTTCTGTGCTGCAGTGACAGCCTGGTCCCCTCCCTGCCCACTGCTTTCAACCTCTTGTCATCAACGTAACGCACATATGCAGTGGCAAAGAGTGCAGGCTTTATTGTCCATATGTCACACATATGTGTCCATGGATGGCAGAGGTTTCTGTGCTGACAGTGTGCTCACTGCATAGACAGCTCTCCGCCTCCTGATTGGCTCCCGATCATGTGATCACTCTGACGGCAAACGCAGACAGTGTGCACGCACCCGCACGGATGCTAATTGACCAACAGATGAGTCCCAATAGACATCAATGAGACTGCCTGCATGTGGATGCATAAGACACCTGTGTGGGCAAACATGCCCCTTTACATGGATCTTATATGCTTAACCACTTGCCGACCACGCTATAACCGAATAACCGAATGATGGCTACAGTGCTGCCGGCTAGTTCTAGGAGGCCGTCATATGATGGACTTTCGTGATCATTGGTGGCACGCTCTGTGATCAGTGTATGGGGGACACTGCTGATCACAGATTGAGGTAAAGAGCCAATCAGCGGCTCTGTACCACGTGATCAGCTGTGTCCAATCACAGCTGATCACAGTTGTAAATAGAAGCCGGTTATTGGTACTCCTTTCCTCACGCTGACAGTATGAGGAGGAGAGGAGAAGAGAGACGATAACTGGCTTCTCTAAAAGGGACATGTACACTGATAATCAGGGCACTAATTATTTCAGTACAGTCCCAACAGTGCTCACCAGTTCTGCCAGTCAGTGCACATCAGTGCCGCCTACCAGTGACCATCAGTGCCGCCTATCAGTGACCATCAGTGCCGCCTACCAGTGACCATCAGTGCCGCCTATAAGTGACCATCAGTGCCGCCTATCATTGCACATCAGTGCTGCCTATCATTGCACATCAGTGCCGCCTAATAATGCCCATCAGTGCGGCCTACCAGTGCCCATCAGTGCTGCCTATCAGTGACCATCAGTGCCGCCTACCAGTGACCATCAGTGCCGCCTACCAGTGACCATCAGTGCCTCCTATCAGTGACCATCAGTGCCGCCTATCATTGCACATCAGTGCTGCCTATCAGTGCCCATCAGTGCCGCCTAATAATGCCCATCAGTGCGGCCTACCAGTGCCCATCAGTGCTGCCTATCAGTGACCATCAGTGCCGCCTATCAGTGCAGCCTATTAGTGCCCATCAGTGCTGCCTACCAGTGACCATCAGTGCAGTCTATCAGTGCAGCCTATTAGTGCCCATCAGTGCTGCCTACCAGTGACCATCAGTGCAGTCTATCAGTGCAGCCTATTAGTGCCCACCAGTGCAGCCTCATCAGCGCACATTAGTGAAGGAGAAAAATTACCTGTTTGCAAAATTTTATAACAAACTCTGAAAAACTTTTTTTTTTTTTTAAATTCTAGTTCTTTATATGTTTATTTAGCGAAAAATAAAAACCCCAGTGGTGATTAAACACCACCAAACGAAAGCTCCAATTGTGTGAACAAAATGATCAAAATTTTATATGGGTACAGTGTTGCACGACCGCGCAATTGTCATTCAAAGTGTGACAGCGCTGAAAGCTGAATATTGGCCTGGGCAGGAAGGGGGTAAAAGTGCCCTGTAGGCAAGAGGTTAAGTACACCGGTGTGAATAAAACCTAAAATAAAGCTTTCTGATTTCATTACATAGTTTAGTTCCAGTGATGTCACCGCTGGGTGTCTCATTTTCTATGAGATTATGGCTAAGACATAACATAAGGTTATGTCTTTGATGACGCCCTGGAGGAGGGGCAAAACGCTCTGACGCAATATCCGGCTCACGTTGCTAACCAGTGACGCTGCTTCCTGTCTCCCGTGGAACGCACGCTTAACAGCGGCGATTGCGGAAGTTTTTCTGAATGCCTGCTTGCAAGCCCGATTTCGTGAGTAGCGCTGATATGCGCATTTGAATCTTTCCCCACAGTACTTCACCATAGTATCTTCTTTTGTTTTTTGGGTGGAACATGGTGTCCAAGCACTTATCCCATTGACCACGATCCAGGGCCATCCTCTTTGCCTTTTTGAATTGCAGCATATCAGGTGACTGACTGTTATCATAGGCTGAAGGGTTGATATCCTATCATTGCTGACCAGTGGGACTGTTTTTGGGAATTTGTACAGCATTTCAGCTCATGTCACACACGTGTGTATATTTACTGTCACTCTGTTCATAACAGCATCATGTTTTTTCTTGCTAATATTTTTAATTTTAAGTCACTCATTTATGTTTACCACTTATGCAATAGGTGGTATGTATCTATGATCGCATTAGTGTTTTTTTTCTTACCAAATATCACATCTACCTTTATAGTGTTGTTTTATTGCCAGCGCTCTATTCACTCGTTTTATATATGCCAAGGATCATTACTTTTTTACAGCACTGGCAACACATTTTTCACTTTATTTGTTTTGTCTAGTTGCTAGCGCTGCATTCATTGTTCATTGTAGAGCCTCCTTACCGCCATATACAGTGCCTTGCAAAAGTATTCACCCTCCTTGGCATTTTTCGTGTTTGTTGCCTCACAACCTGGATTTAGCAAGGATTGTTTGAGGATTTGCATCATTTAATGTAAGAACATGCCCACAACTTTGAAGATTTTTTTTTTTTATTATTATTATTGTGAAGCAAACAACAAATTGGACAAAATAACAGAAAAAGTCAATGTGCATAACTATTCACCCCCTAAAGTCAATACTTTGTAGAGCCACCTTATCACAGCTCCAAGTCACTTTGGATAAGTCTCTTTGAGCTTGCCACATCTTACCACGGGGATTTTTCCAGTGCCTCCTTGCAAAACTGCTCCAGCTCCTTCAAGTTGGATGGTTTGCACTTGTGAACAGCAATCTTTAAGTCTGACCACAGATTTTTTATTGTATTGAAGTCTGGGCTTTGACTAGGCCATTCCAACACATTTACATGTTTGCCCTTAAACCACTCAAGTGTTGCTTTAGCAGTGTGTTTGGGGTCATTGTCCTGCTGGAAGGTGAACCTCCATCCTAGCCTCAAATCACACACAGAGTGGTACAGGTTTTGCTCAAGAATATTCCTGTATTTAGCACCATCCATCTTTCCCTCAACTCTGACCAGTTTCCCAGTCCTGACTGCTGAAAAACATCCCCACAGCATGATGCTGCCACCACCATGTTTCACTGTGGGGAGGGTGTTCTTTGGGTGATGTGATGTTTTGGGTTTGCACCAGACATAGTGTTCTCTTTGATGGCCAAAAAGTTCAATTTTAGTCTTATCAGACCAGAGCACCTTCCTCCATACATTTTGGGAGTCTCTTACATGCCTTTTTGCAAATTCAAAATGTGCCATTTTGTTTTTTTATGAAAGTAATGGCTTTCTTCTGGCCACTCTGCCATAAACCCCAACTCTATGGAGCGTACGGCTTATTGTCGTCCTATGTACAGATACTCCAGTCTCTGCTGTGGAACTCTGCAGCTCCTCCAGGGTTACCTTAGGTCTCTGTGCTGCCTCTCTGATTAATGTCCTCCTTGCCCGGTCCGTGAGTTTTGGTGTGCAGCCGTCTCTTGGCAGGTTTGCTGTTGTGCCATGTTCTTTCCATTTGGTTATGATAGATTTGATGGTGCTCCTAGGGATCATCAAGGATCTGGATATTTTTTTATAACCTAACCCTGACTTGTACTTCTCAACAACATTGTCCCTTACTTGTTTGGAGAGTTCCTTGGTCTTCATGGCAGTGTTTGGTTAGTGGTGCTCACTTAGGTGTTGCAGCCTCTGGGGCCTTTCAAAAAGGTGTGTATATGTAATGACAGATCATGTGACACTTAGATTGCACACAGGTGGACACCATTTCACTAATTATGTGACTTCTAAAGGTAATTGGTTGCACCAGAGCTTTTTATGGGCTTCATAACAAAGGGGGTAAATACATACGCACATGCCAATTATCAGTTTTTTATTTCTGAAAAATAGTTTTATGTATATATTTTTCTATGTTTACTTCTCCAACTTAGACTATTGTGTTCTGATCCATCACATATAATTCAGATTAAAAAAAAGAAAATTGAACTAAAGGCTGTTTTGTAACAAAATAGGTAAAAAGCCAGGGGGGGGTGAATACTTTTGCAAGGCACTGTATGTAAGTTAAACAGTCAGCAAGGTGCTAATCAGTACAGTTGTTGTTTACATGACATCACTTCCAAATTTTCATTCTGTCGTATGAGTATTTTCGTGACCTTAGTAAGCTCTTCATTTTCGATATGAAGAGTAGTAAGCAAAAAAAAAACAAAAAACGGACAATCATTCGTATGATAATCTCATCATGTGTACCAGGCATAAGAGTTGCACAACTGCTTGCAAACTGAACCCAGGCAGATCTTCTCACCTCTACTCTCCATGTTAGCAGATAACAATGTCTTTTCTCCCCAGACAGGAAACTCTCAGAGAGGCACCCAAGTGAGAAGAAGGAGGAGATCGGAGCTCATAGCAAGTCTCAGCTGGACAGCCAAACCGAAGAGGTAATTAACGACGCGACTAAACACCCAACAACAACCAAGTCCTCCTAGTTCAAAAAAGACCTCCAAGACATAAAAGCGTTGTGTATTAGCAAAAATCCCCCCACAAAAAACTGAGCACTAATCTGCATGCTTACCCCTAAGAATAAATTCCCCCTCCTTCCATTACAAATCCTCCCTCAGCACAAGTCTTGCCCCCCCCCCAAAAAAAAAGAAACCCTTCTAGCACAAATTCTCTACCCCAAAAATCTCCCCTCCTAACACACATCTTATCCCCCCCCACTTCAGATTTCCCCCTCCCAGCACACATTCCCCCCAAATCCCCCCTCCTAGCACAATTGTTCTCCTCCCCCTATCACCCCTCCCAAAACAAATCCCCCTAAATCACCACTCCTAGCACAAATGTCCCCCCCCCTTCCCCCCTCCCAAAACAAATCCCCCTAAATCAACACTCCTACCACAAATGTTCTCCCCCCCATCTCCCCTCCCAAAACGAATCCCCCTAAATCACCACTCTTAGCACCCCTCCTAGAACAATACTTACCCCCTGCCACCCCCTCCAAATCCCCCATCCTAGCACAATTACCCCCCCATCCCCCCTCCCAAAACAAATCCCCCTAAATCAACACTCCTACCACAAATGTTCTCCCCCCCATCTCCCCTCCCAAAACGAATCCCCCTAAATCACCACTCCTAGTACCCCTCCTAGAACAATACTCACCCCCTGCCACCCCTTCCAAATCCTTCTCCTAGCATAAATATTCTCCCAACCTCCCTACACAAATTCCCTCGAATCACTACTCTTAGCATCCCCACAAAAAAAACTCCTCCTAGTACAATACTTCTGTCCTGTTTCCCCCCGAATTCCCCCTCCCAACACAACCCTCTCCCCCAATTCCCATTCCCCCCACCTCACAGGATACCACAGTGCCCAGGGCAGCCACCCCTCCTGCCCATCCCTTGTCCTGGCCCTGGGGACACCACCCCCCCCCCTTTCCACATAGGCAGAGGGATGAAGGAACATGCAGAGCTGTACTCTAGCCAAACACTCTGCTTATCTCCCTCCCCATCACAAATTTTATCTCATGGGAAATTGTCTCAGAAATCACTCATGCTGATAACAGAAGGAAGCACCAGAGAGAAACGACACTTAAGCCTCGTACTCATGATCGGATTTTCCTGACAGGAAATATTCGATGACAGGCTGTTGGCAGAAAATCCGACCGTTTGTACGCTCCATCGGACAATTGTTGTCGGATTTTCCGCTGAGAAATGTTGGATCGCAAGTTTTAAAATTTTCCGTGGACAAATGTCTGTTTCGGATTTTACGATCGTGTGTACACAAGTCCGTTGGACAAAAGTCTAAAGCACAAACACACATGCTTGGAAGCAAGGACGAGCCGGAAGCGGTCGGTCTTGTAAACTAGCGTTCGTAATGGAGAAATAACATTCATGACGTGGCAAACTATGAAATCTCGAAATGCAGCGCACAATTCTCTTCTTCTTTAATGGGATAATAATGAAGCTGCTTTGCTGGTGATACTGATGGAGTTATTGCAAATGAATTTTCAAAGGCTTTTTTTTTCTAGTGATATCAAGAATAATATTATTTTGCTATTTTTTTTTTTTTTTTTTTTTTTTTGGGCAAGTTACCACAACACCATTATCCTGGAGTTTTTAAGATCAAAGTTACAACTATGTTGGTCTCCCTTGTCAATTTTACATTGTATTTTTTAAAATGTAACTGCCTACTCCCAAACTGTCATTTGAAGTAAAACACATAGCCAAGTATTATTCTACACAATTTTTTTATTGTGCATAAAAAAAAGAAAACAAATAAAATTAGACATGATATCTGCCAATAGAGCTTAACCAAAAAGTGCATTCTATGCATCCAAAAATATAGAAAATATACCAAATCCAATCATTATTCAACCAAAAAAAATAATGTCAGAGCAATAACTCCAAGGCCAATAATAAATAACACGTTATCTCCTCCGATTCTGCAACATGTCTGGTTGACGAACGGCCGTTCAAAGACGAACTGAAAAGCGCGAAATGAAAAACGCGAACTGAAAACCATGAAATGAAAAGCGCGAATCAACACTCACCAAACTTCTACTAACACGAAATTAGCAGAAAGAGCCCAAAGGGTGGCGCTAAAGAGCTAAAAAAACACATAGTACGTCACTACATTCGTGATAGTTGGCCAACAATTGTGTGGCCGTGTGTATGCAAGACACGTTTGGACCAGCGCCCTTCGGACAAAAGTCCATGGTTTTGTTGGCCAACAATCCAATCGTGTGTACAAGGCTTTAGCACTTTGGAGGAAGACAAGTAAACACTACAGATACAGTATACTGTATGTGCTTTGCTCAGATTTCATGACTGAGGTTTACAACCACTTTAAAGAAGAAGTCTTATTTCTTTTTTTATTACAGTGTTGCATGTAGTACTTTGTGCCAACATCCTGCATGCTGTGGAAGGCTAGTTACATGTTAGGTCCGATAACACAGCTAGCAAGGAGACAGCTGCATCAGTAGCCGCCACTTGTCTCTGGCTCCAAGCACTTTCATAAGACCCATTTCACACTGTGCCGCCACCGGCGTCAGCAGTAAAGCAGCACTATTTTTAGCGGCGCTTTACCATCGTTTTGACGGCACTATTCGGACGCTAGCGGGGCGGTATTAACCCCCGCTAGCGGCCGAAAAGGGGTTAAATCCACCCGCAAAATGCCGCCGGAGCGGAGTTTTGCCGGCGGTATTGCAGCGCTGCCCCATTGATTTCAATGGGGAGCAGCGGTGGAGGAGCGGGGAGTTCACCGCTCCAAAGAAGCTGCTGGCAGGACTTTTTCTGATGCCCTGCCAGCGCACTGCTCCAGTGTGAAAGCACTCGGGCTTTCACACTGGAGTGAATGGAGCAGCTGTTTTAGAGCGCTTTGCAGGCGCTATTTTTAATGCTATAGCACCTGCAAAACGCTCCAGTGTGACAGGGGTCTGAGAAAAGTGGCAGGAAGAGGAATGTGGAGTGGAAGGGGGTCATCCATCTGCATTCCTCTTGCCACCTCTTGTCTTCAGAAAGTGCTTAGAGCCAGAGACTAGACATGTGCGGTTCGTTTTGTTCCGAATCGAAATTCAGACAAATGATTCGTCATTCGGAAATTCGGATGTATCCGAATTACCGAATTACAATAGTAACTAATTTAAACGAATCCGAAATAACGAACTGAAATTCGGACGAAATTAGATTAGAATTCGAAAACAAAAACGAATCAAAATCAAATTCCAAAATATTAGAAATCGATTTTCTAAAAAAATAACACAGTAAAAAAGAATATAAAATAATAAAGCAATAGTATACAAATGAACGAATAGAATAGAATTGAATAGAATAGGATAAAATAGAATATCACCGTCTTCCTAAATTTGAATAGAATAAATTTGAAATTGAATAGAATAGATTAGAATAGAATACAAAACAATGGAATCCAAAATAATAGAAAATAATAGAAAATAAGAGAATAGAATAGAAAAACAATAGACTAAAATATAAAGAATATAACCATCTTCAGAAATTCAAATTTCGAATAGAATGAATTTGAATAGAATTTTTGACCCCAGTTCTCACATTAAAGAGATCCTGTCATGCTTTTTTTCTATTACAAGGGATGTTTTTGTTAGTGCGAGAATCGCGCTAACAAAATTGTGAGTGGGAATTGCATGCCCGCTATGCGTAGTGAATGAGGCTTTACAGGATAAGGG
The DNA here is from genome assembly GCA_037952925.1 of Lithobates clamitans. NCBI lineage: Eukaryota > Metazoa > Chordata > Amphibia > Anura > Ranidae > Lithobates > Lithobates clamitans. Next base: position 2,241,086 of record JBBGZY010000385.1, read on the forward strand.
GATTGTTATGTGGCAGTTACAGACATACGTCATATGATGTCTTTCAGGATATCAAGACGCTGCTTCCCCCTGGGGGCGCGCATCGCGGCGGTCGTTGTTGCGGTGTGTCACCCTGACACACCGCAACTACGATCTAGGTAAAGAGTCTGATCATGATGTAAACAGGAAGAGCCGTTGATCATTTTTTCCTCACTCGCGTCTGACCGACGCGAGTAGAGGAGAGCCGATCGGCAGCTCTCCTGACAGGGGGGTCTGTGCTGATTGTTTATCAGCACAGCCCCCCCCCCTCGGATGCCTGCCCAGGACCACCAGGATTCCGCCAGGACCACCAGGGATGGTCACCACACTGGACCACCAGGTATGCCACCCTAAACCACCAGGGAAATGCCAATCAGTGCCCAGGCAGCTGCCAATCTGTGCCAAAGTAAAATGCCTGCCAGTGCCACCAGTGATACCTATCAGTTAAATCTATCAGTGCCAGCCATCAGTGCCCATCATTGCCCAGTGTCGCCTATCAGTGCCCAGCAGTGCCGTCTATCAGTGCCACCCATAAGTGCCCATCAGTGCAGCCTTTCAGTGCCCAGTATCGCCTTTCAGTGCCCATCAGTGCCCACCAGTGCCACATATGAGTGCCCATCAGTGCCGCCTATCAATGTCCATCAGTGCCGCATATCAGTGCCACCTATCAGTGCTGCCTATCAGTGCCCATAAGTGGCGCCTATCAGTGCCCATCGTCAGTTCCCATCAGTGCCACCTCATCAGTGCAGCTTATCAGTGCCCATCAGTGCAGCTTATCAGTGCCCATCAGTGAAGGAGAAAACTTACTTATTTACAAAATTTTATAACAAAAACAAAAAAACTGTTTTTTTTTTTTTTAAATTTTCGGTCTTTTTTTATGCATTTAGCAAAACATAAAAACCACAGAGGTGATCAAATACCACCAAAAGAAAGCTCTATTTGTGAGAACAAAATGATAAAAATTTAGTTTGAGTACAGTGTAGCACGACCGTGCAATTGTCATTTAAAAAGTGACAGCACTGAAAGCTGAAAACTGGCCTGGGCAGGAAGGTGCGAAAGTGCCCGGTATTGAAGTGGTTAATAACTGAACCAGCGCAGCCTCTGGAGGCATCGAGTAAATCAGTAAATCGAAAAGCTGCAATTAAAAATGAATAAGACCCTGACACCAAGAAAACAATTAGGAGCATTTATGGCCAATCCTGCTGCAGTGCTGACCTAGCAGATCAATAGTGAAGCAGAAGGAGCGAGTGTACCAATCAGAAAGAAGTCCACTGAGATCTGTTTATTATTGCAGCATCACACCAATAGATAATTCAAATGTGAACCCAATCGCTGGATTATAATATTAACGTGTTAGTGCCGGTTCACACAGGGGCAACCCGATTTACAGCGCGACTTTGCAAGGCGAATTGTAGGCGACATCGGTGCGACTTCAGCAGGACTTTGAGCAACTTACAACGCCTCCAGGACAAGTGGCTTTGGCTGTGGCCAATCACAGAATAGTCAGCTCTGTGGGAGGGAGGGGATTGCCGGGGTAAATGTGGGGAGTACCTGAGTAAATTATTTTCTTCTTCCTGTAAAGTCGCTTTAATATAGAAGGCGACTTCCATTGAAATCTATGGGTACAAGTCGCCTAGAAGTCGCCTTGAAGTAGTGCAGGAACCTTTTGTGAACTCGGAGCGACTTCAGTAGTGTACATTAAGACGGCTCTCATTCACTTCTATGGCATTTCTTATGTCAAGTGACTTGAGGACTTACAAGTCGGATCCCAAGTCGCTGTAGTGTGAACCGGCAAAAAAAATTTACAAAAAAGTGTACAAAAAAATGTTAGGAGTTATTCACCTTGTGAAACTAAATTTACATTTGTTCTGTGTGAATGGGGGCAAAAAAAATATATATTAGGCTATTTTCTGTGCTGTGCAAATGTTTTCCATTGATTTTAAACCGTAATAGCGCATTTGGCCACTAGATGGTGCTAAGTATCATGGGTCATTTCTATAACACTTAGCGCCATCTAAAGGGCAAATGTATTTTCCATTTTAGACCAACATTCGACCAGCACAGTAAAAAGCTTGATAACATTCATTTTTTTGCCCTCATTCACACAGAGCAAATATATGTGCAGTTTCACTGAGCAAATTGCTATGCATTTTTTATAAATAGACCCTAAAGAGTATAATCAGCTTCAGGGATATAGGCGGGTCTATTAGTACTAGTGATGGAGGGAACTGCCAGGGTTTGATTAGCCAAGGGTTTGGTGAATCCTGTTCTCAGGCTATTTTCAGTCCAGGTCAAATGTATTCATTCATTGGAATCAGGTAACTAGTCCACTAGATAGAGTATATTTCCTATGGTCATCAGCTCCATTTGTCCTGGGTAGATAGAGCCCACCTCATTTCTTGGCTGGAGGATATCCATCATCATCTAGCCCTATTCTTCCCAACCTTACTGCCCCCGGGTCGCACCTTTCATTCATTGAATTTCATGTCTTCCAAGCATGGAGGTTCAGCATCACATGTGGGCGTGTACATAGGAACGCTCGCTCTGTTAGAGTAGTCACCGCCCATCAAAGCATTTTGATATTTGCATAACTCCTCCTAAGAGTCAGCCCACTGCTTGTATCAGGACTGAGGCTGCATTCACACCTGAGTGTAGCGTCTTTGAGCGTTTTTATGTGTGAATTTGGCATGTTTTTATGCAGCGTTTTTTTTTTGCTTTGGCATTTATTTTTTTTAGCCAATAGAGAAAACTATCATCTGTTGCATCATTTATTGCTAGGTTTTTCAGCTTTCTTTTTTTTTTTTTTTTTAGCACCTCCCCTCCTCCACTCCCCCAACAATGTCTGCCCTCCATACAGCCCCCCCACATCTCCCTTCTCCCCGCCTGCACTTTTCAGCTTTAGTTTTTTCATCAGCTTTTATTTATTATTATTATTATTATTATTATTATTATTATTCATTCATAATTTTTTTTTTGTGGGGGGGTAAGGTTTTTTTGGGGGGTAAGGGTAGTCAAGGTTAGGGTTAGGATTAGGTGTTAGGTTTTTTTTTTTAGGGTTGGGGTGTTAATCCTACTACTAATACATTGCTAGGTGGCAAAAAGACCAGGTCCAAGGCCTGCACGGGGGGTGGCTGTTAGTGGCGCGGTAGGGTTGTGTGGTTGTGTGGCCGGGGTGTAAGCTCACTTACAGGTTGCTGCCTGGCTTACCAGTGCCCTTACCCTTACACACACTAACCTACCTGACATACATACACTGACCTACCTGACCTACATACACTGACCTACCTGACATACATACACTGACCTACCTACACTGACCTACCTGACATACATACACTGACCTACCTGACCTACCTACACTGACCTACCTACACTGACCTACCTGACATACATACACTGACCTGCCTGATATACACTGACCTACCTGACATACATAAACTGACCTACCTGACTTACCTACACTGACCTACCTGACATACATACACTGACCTACCTGACCTACCTACACTGACCTACCTACACTGACCTACCTGACATACACACACTGACCTACCTACACTGATCTACCTGACATACATACACTAACCTACCTGACCTACCTACATTGACCTACCTGACACACACACACTGACCTACCTGACATACATACACTGACCTACCTGACCTACATACACTGACCTACCTGACATACATACACTGACCTACCTACACTGACCTACCTGACATACATACACTGACCTACCTACACTGACCTACCTACACTGACCTACCTGACATACATACACTGACCTGCCTGATATACACTGACCTACCTGACATACATAAACTGACCTACCTGACTTACCTACACTGACCTACCTGACATACATACACTGACCTACCTGACCTACCTACACTGACCTACCTACACTGACCTACCTGACATACACACACTGACCTACCTACACTGATCTACCTGACATACATACACTAACCTACCTGACCTACCTACATTGACCTACCTGACACACACACACTGACCTACCTGACATACATACACTGACCTACCTGACCTACCTACACTGACATACCTACACTGACCTACCTGACCTACCTACACTGACCTACCTACAACTTCATGTGTCCTGCAGCAGCTCAGCTCAGCCGTGGTGTGCGAGGCTGCAGCACCTATGATGGGCGTCACACGTCCCGCGGTCCCGCCATTGGACCAGTGGGACGTCCATCATAGGCGCAGCAGGCTCCAGAAGGCGGCACCTGCTATGTGACTCGGCAGCACTTGGGGTCAGATCGGTCCCCGCACGGTGGCGGGCAGCGGTGCTCGGGGTTAATCATAGAACAGTGCCCACCCGAGACCGGGGGCTTGTTGGGGACCCACTCAGGGCTTCAGCCACTGTCAAGCCCCCCACAACCCCCCCACAACCCCCCCCCCCCGCCGACGCCATTGACACAAATCAATTAAAATACCCATAAATAATGAATAAATAAATACACTGGGGTTGATATATTAAAGGCAAATCCACTTTGCACTACAAGTGCACTTAGAAGTGCAGTCGCTGTAGATCTGAGGGGAAGATCTGAAATGAGGGGAAGCTCTGCTGATTTTATCATCCGATCATGTGCAAGCTAAAATGCTGTTTTTTATTTTCCTTGCATGTCCCCCTCAGATCTACAGCGACTGCACTTCCAAGTGCACTTGTAGTCCAAAATGGATTTGCCTTTCGTAAATAAACCCCCTCCCCCTGTGTAGTATGTAATAATAAATAAATAACCCCTAATACTTAAAAAAATACATAATAATAATAATAAAATCATAATAAATAACTACACACCCTAACACAAAAAAATGCAGGATGTACTCGGCCAAAAATGACAGTCTTTAAAAAATATTTATATTTTTATATATAAATGTATTATATTCAACTTTTTAATTAATATCATCAATTTAAATTAATATGAATTTATTGTTGGCCATTACTGGCACCTTTAGCGCAAAAAAAAGTATCCCTTTAAATTCTTAAGTGTTCACACTGGTCCGTTGCACTTCCATTGTGGTGTTAAAAATCCAGCTTGATGCATTTTTGGTCAGTTAAAAAAGACGCACAAACAACGCACCTCCCCGTTCAAATGCATTGAAAACGCAGCGATAACACATCATTCATGCATCTGTGTTATGGTAAAATCGTCCCAAAATCACGGTAAAATCAATGCGAATTTAAAATCGGCCTGAATTCGCCGTATAATCGGCGTGAATTCATAAAATCAGGTAAAACACGGTGCATTTTCGGTGCCATTTTCTGCACTTTTTCTCTTATTGGCATTCTGCTGACAACACAATTTTTGTCCGAAAGGTTTCGTGGGGGGCGAAATTTTGGTGCATCTCTAATATTTTTTTTTTTTTTAAGGCTAGGGGTTAATTATTGTTTATTTATGGATTATTACACATTAATTTATCTTATTTATTTTTTTATAACGATTTTAAATTATTTGGGGGGGGGGGGATTTTCCTGCATCTCTAATATTTTTTTTAAGACTAGGGGTTAATTATTGTTTATTTATGGATTATTACATATTAATTTATCTTATTTTATTTTTTTATAACGATTTTAAATTATTTGTATATTTATTCATATATTATCCCTTTTTTTGATTTGAGCAGAAAATGGCGCAATAACACATGGCAAAATGCTCACAAAAACGAACAGATGGCGCGTTTCCCTTCATTTCTATGGAGATAAAAACGCACCAAAAACTCTCAGATCTGCTCCAATTTGATCTACAAAAAAAGCTCCAGAACTTTTTTGCGCTTCAGGCATTTGGCTTCAGGTGACTTTGAGCGGTGATGTGAACCAACTCCATAGAGAATAATAGATTTTTTCTCCTCCAGCATTTTGGAGCTTCAGGCTCCAAAATGCTGAAGTGTGAATGGGGCCTGAGGGCTCTTGAGAGAAGTACTGGGGCAGGGCGCTGTGATGTTTTCAGAATCTATGTACAGAATCCAGCTGGCTCCTCCCACCAGCCATCATCTGCCTGCATTGCAAAGAGAAGCACAGGAACCCAGTGATGGGTCTACAAAAAGGTATGGAATGAAAATGGGAAGATTTTATTTGAACATTTTATTACCATCTTGATGGGGGGGGGGGGGAGCGAAAAGAACCAGGGTAGCAGATTAGACCTCATTAAGGTATGAATAGAATGTTGTTACATTGTTTCCTTGGATCTGCTTCCAGATTGAGTTCCAGCTGCTGGAGAAGATAAACTCAGGAGGGTTTTATGACCTGAAAAGACTGTTCTTGTCCCATGACCCAGAAGGCCGGGGGAGAGTCACCAGGTATTTATAGTCCTTGTATATAAGGCTCGCCATCTGGCAAAACCTGACAACGCAGCACGCTCCCAACCCAGATCTGTGACCTATTGTGTCTGTAAGGACGGCGTGATCCAAAAGAGGAAATCCAGCAATAAGTGGACAGAAGAGCTAACGATTTACAGCAATTTTCAACCTTCTACAACCTCAAAGGCTCGTTTGTGACACCAATATGTCTAACAATGCAACTAGATTCAGATAGATTTTTCATGTTAACCACTTCAATCCCGGACACTTCCACCCCCTTCCTGCCCAGGCCTGACTTCAGCTTTCAGAGCTGTCACACTTTGAATGACAATTGCGCGGTCATGCAACACTGTACCCATATGACATTTTTATCATTTGTTTTGAGACAGATAGAGCTTTTTTTTGGTCATATTTAATCACCACAGAGTTTTCATATTTTTGCTAAACAAATAAAAAAAGACCAAAAAATTTTAAAAAAAAGTTTTTCTTTGTTTCTGATATAAAATTTTGTAAATAAGTAATTTATCTCCTTTACTGATGTGAGCTGATGAGGAGGCCCTGATATGCAGCACTGATGGGCCCTGATATGCAGCACTGATAGGCCCTGATATGGAGCACTGATAGGCCCTGATATGCAGCACTGATGGACACTGATATGCAGCACTGATGGGCCCTGATATGCAGCACTGATGGGCCCTGATATGCAGCACTGATAGGCCCTGATATGCAGCACTGATGGGCCCTGATAGGCAGCACTGATGGACACTGATATGCAGCACTGATGGACACTGATATGCAGCACTGATGGGCCCTGATATGCAGCACTGATGGGCCCTGATATGCAGCACTGATAGGCCCTGATATGCAGCACTGATAGGCCCTGATATGCAGCACTGATGGACACTGATATGCAGCACTGATAGGCCCTGATATGCAGCACTGATAGGCCCTGATATGCAGCACTGATGGGCCCTGATATGCAGCACTGATGGGCCCTGATATGCAGCACTGATGGGCCCTGATATGCAGCACTGATGGGCCCTGATATGCAGCACTGATGGGCCCTGATAGGCAGCACTGATGGACACTGATATGCAGCACTGATGGACACTGATATGCAGCACTGATGGACACTGATATGCAGCACTGATGGGCCCTGATATGCAGCACTGATGGGCCCTGATATGCAGCACTGATGGGCCCTGATATGCAGCACTGATGGGCCCTGATATGCAGCACTGATGGGCCCTGATATGCAGCACTGATGGGCCCTGATATGCAGCACTGATAGGCCCTGATATTCAGCACTGATAGGCCCTGATATGCAGCACTGATAGGCCCTGATATTCAGCACTGATGGGCCCTGATATGCAGCACTGATAGGCCCTGATATGCAGCACTGATAGGCCCTGATATGCAGCACTGATAGGCCCTGATATTCAGCACTGATAGGCCCTGATATTCAGCACTGATAGGCCCTGATATTCAGCACTGATAGGCCCTGATATTCAGCACTGATAGGCCCTGATATTCAGCACTGATAGGCCCTGATATGCAGCACTGATAGGCCCTGATATGCAGCACTGATGGGCCCTGATAGGTGGCACTGATGGGCAATGATATGCAGCACTGATGGGTACTGATAGGCGGCAATAATGGGCACTGATGAGGAGGCAATTATAGGCACCAATGATGGGCACTGATGGGCAGCCTTTATGGGCACTGATAGGTGGCAATGATGGACACTGATGTGCACTGATAGGTGGCAACGATAGACACTGATGTGTACTTATAGGTGCCACTGATGGGCACTGATGATGAGGAGGCACTGATATGCAGCTCGCATCCAATTCGCATAGCAGGAGAATATGACCGGCTCTCTATGGAGCCGGTTCACATGTCTCCAGGGTGGCTGTGAAACACACTGCACGCGCGTCTTTGCCTCTGTTTTTAGGGCTGAATTCAGGCAAAGTTTCTGCCCTGATTCGTCCCTGAAACGGAGAACAGAGACGGACAGCGTTGCTGTGCAATCTGGGGTCGGTTTAGGTGTGAACAGAGCCTAAATCCTGTGGCCTCCATGGATCGGACTTGTTTTTGCAGCACATCCCACAGATGCTCGATTGGATTAAGATTTGGAGAACGCGAAGGCCAAGTCAACACCTCAAACTCGTTGTGTTCCTCAAACCATTTTTGCAGTGTGGCAGGGTGCATTATCCTACTGAAAGAGGCCACTAACACCAGGGAATACCATTTCTATGAAGGGGTGTCAGGATCAATGTTTAGGTAGGTGGTACGTGTCAAGTAACATCCACATGAATGGCAGAACCCAAGGTTTCCCATGTTTCCCAGCAGAACATTGCCCAAAGCATCACACTGCCTCCATCAGCTGGCCTTCTTCCCATATTGCATCCTGGTGCCATCTACTCCCCAAGAAAGTGACGCACACACACCTTGCCATCCACATGATGTAAAATAAAAAGTGATTCTTCAGACCAGGCCACCTTCTTCCATCGCTCCATGGTCCAGTTCTGGTGCTCACATGCTTATTGTAGGCATTTTTGGCTGTGGACACGGTTTACCATGGGCAGCCTGGCCAGTCTGAGGCTACGCAGCCCCATACACAACAAACTGCGATGCCCATTTTTTCTGCTTTTAACACATCAACTTCAGGGACAACATGCTCACTTGCTGCCCAAACTATTCCACCCACTTTCAGATGCTATTATAACAAGATAATCATTGTTATTCACTTAACCTGTCAGTGGTGATTATGTTATGATCGGTGTGCATCTGATGCCACGTCTGCTTTAATAAAGTAATTCAAATAGCCCTGATAATGTATAACTGCTGTGTTGGCTATATAGAATTCTGCACACTTCTTATAAGCTTATTATATAAACTGCTTATGTCAGTGGTGGGAAGGGTATGACTTTGTCTCTATCTCTCTAAGGGATGCCCTGCTGGTGATCCTGGCTATGTTCCTCGGACGATTTATTAGTAGAATTCAGTTTCAACATCTCCTAAGCAGGTGAGCATCATAATACGGCAATTTTGTGACAAAAGTTTTTGTTTTTAACCCCTCCTGCCTGCAATCTTTATATATATTCACATTTCCAAACTCTGTACCTCTTGCCCCAGAGTTAAATAAGTGTCCCTCCACTTAAAAGTGAGAGTATCGCTAATCTGCCACTCCGCCCCGTCCTCTAACATTTTATAAAAGTTATCGATTTTGTACAACCAGCCTGCCCATACATGGATTGAAATTTGTCCGGTCCCTGCTGAACCGGCTGAATTTCAAACCATATATGGCTGGCTTAAAGCGGAAGTAAACCCATCCATAAAACACGTGCCGGAAATGTAACACTACCATTGGTTGTGCTCTCAACCAAACTGTCAAGCCATCCAATGGCTGCTGTCTAAACTGATCACATGTGCAGCATCATGGCAGTTGTAGACTAAACAGAGGCAAAGATGGCAGCTTCCTGGCTGGAAACGATAGGGGGGTTTACTTACACTTAAAGTATTTCACATATGTATTTAGCTTAGAGAATGGAGTTAAAAGGTACAAGCGGGTATTCTATTGTGAAAAAAAAAAAGGTACAAGCGGGTATACAAAAGAATCACCCCCTTAAAATATTCACATTTTGTTGCTATGCAGCCTGAAATGAAGACAGACACTGTATTTGTTTTATCCAGCTGTATTTACTCAGTGCAACTTATAATATCCAACTGAAAGATAAAACACCAACACGTCAGAAAAAAAATTAAGAAAATTCAAAAACGAAATCACTGGAAAGTTGGAAAAAGGATCACCCCCTTTATGCCAGTATTTTAATAAACTACCTTTTGCTTTAATTCCAGCCTTTAGTCTGTTGGGATATGTCTCTACTAACTTTGCACATCTAGACTAAACAATATTTGCCCTCTCTTCTTTGCAGAACTGCTCAAGTTCAGTTAAATTTGATGGTGACCGTTTGTGGACTGCAGTCTTCTCTGCAGATTTTCAATGGGGTTTAAAGCTGGATACACACTATACAATTTTCAGTAGATTTTTTTTCCTTGAGATTTACCAAAACCATATAATATGAGGTCAAATCTTAAGAGTTTCAATTTGTATGCAATCAGGCAGGCCCTTGCGCTACATGGTTTTGGTAAATCTGAAGACAAATCTAATAGTGTGTATGGGGTTTAGGTCTGTCTGGGCCCTGACTAGGCCATGCAAGGACATTCACCTTTTTCTCCTTCAACCACTATGTGGTAATTTTTGCTGGGTGCTTTGGGTCATTGTCATGTTGGAAGGTAAACCTTCTTCCTATTGATGACTTTCTAGCAGAGGGCAGCAGATTTTCCCCAATAATTTGACGGTATTTTGCCGCATCCATATTTTCTTCAATCCTAACAAGTGCTCCAGTCCCTGCTGCAGAGAAACACCCCCATAACAGGATATTACCACCACCATGCTTTACTGTAGGATGTTATTTGGATGGTGAGCTGTATTGGATTTCCACCATACATTTCATTTGGTGTTGAGGCCAAATCATTCAATTTTAGTCTCATCTGACCATATCACTTTTTCCATGTGGCCTCAGAGTCTTCAAGGTGTGTTTTGGCAAAGCTCAGTGGTGACTTCATGTGGCCTTTCTTGAGGAGTGGCTTTTTTCTTGCAACCCTCCCACATTTGTGGAGATTTTGTGATATTGTTGTCACATGCACACAATGACCACTCTTTGTCACAAATTCGTACAACTGCTTCAGAGTTGCTGTAGGCCTCTTGGTATCCTCTCTGACCAGTTTCCTTCTGGCTCTTTCATCCAGTTTGAAGCAACGTCCTGATCCAGGGACAGTCTGTGTTGTACCAAATACCTTCCACTTCTTAATAATATATTCCACTGTACTTCTAGGCATTGATAAAGCCTTTGAAATGTTTTTGCATCCAACTCCTGACTTGTGCCTGTTCCCAATTTTATCCCGGAGATCCCGGTGACAGTGCCTTGCCGCCCATAGTTGATTGTTTGCTTTAGTTGCACCTTCAGGAACTGAAATGCTCCAGGAAAGCTCTTTTCATGCTGAGCTAATCAAAATGACCACAGCTGATCATAGTTGAAAGTCAAATCGTTTTGTGTGCCATTGAGAAGGTGATTAGCTACACCTGATTGTGTTTACAAGTGATTTTTAGGAGGGGGGGTGATCCCTTTTCCAACTTAGCGATTCTGTTTTTGAATTTTTGAATTTTTTTCCTGCCATGTTGGTGTTTTATCATTCAATTAAATGTTATAAGTTGCACTGAGTAAATACAGCTGGTTATAACAAAAAACTGTGTCTGTCTTAATTTCAGGCAGCAAACTGTGATTATTTTAAAGGGGTGTGAATCTTTTCTATACCCTCTGTATGTATAGATTAATGCTACACTTTGCTGCTCAGCAAAACTTTGCTCCCTCCTGGGTACGTTTTTCTACAGGTTACTTCTGGATGAAAAACCTATCATCACATTTGACATGTTCTATGATCACTTCAAACTGGAAGAAAATAAAAGCCCTCCAGACTGGCTGGATCCCATGAAGAGGAAACATAAAGCAGCTGCAAAGACCGCCCACGAGGTTCACCTGGAGCTCAAGGACATGGCTAATAACAGGTGAGAAGGAGGATCCCACCTATACATGTAACAAATCAGATCTTTTTCATTTTTATTTCATCCATACCCTGGTAAGGAGATGCTAAGGTTTGGGCCAAACTGCAGCTGCGAAGTTCCCAGCCCCACAACCGCAGGTGACAGAGGGGCGGTGACACTGGTGACATCACTGGTTAATATAGCCACAATGGCATTGTCCAAATACGGCCATGTGGTTCTATTAGGCCAATAATGTCACCAGTATCCCAGCGTCTTTGTTTCTTACGGCTATGGGGCAAGGAATTTGTTTTTTTTTAATTTTCCTTGGAGCTCAGGCAGAGTATTACCACAGGCCGCAGCTCCCAGCACTTATAGTAAAGTTCCCTGGGCCCCATTAGTACAGCAGGTGGGCACAGGGCAGAGAGGGGACTTTTTCTTTGGGGAGCAGGCAAAGTAATATTTACCACTTCCAATCGGGGCCAATTCTGACAGCTATCCCCCACATATAAAAAAAAAAAAAAAATTTCTAGAAAACTACTTATAACTCCCAAACATTATATATTTTTCTTTTAAGCAGAGGCTCTAGAGAATAAAATGGTGGGTGTTGCATATTTTTATTGTTACACAATATTTGCACAGCTGTTTTTTTTTTTTGAGAAATGAATTTTAATGCACAAAAACACAATATAATTCCCAATTATTTGGTAAAATATAAAGGTTATGTTATGCTGAGGAAATAGATACAAAACATGTCAAGCTTTAAAATTGCGTGCGCCTGTGGAACAGTGCCAAACTACGGTACATAAAAATCTTCATAAAAAGCCTTTACAGGTTACCCAATGGGAACAACACACAATAAGCAGGCATGGCCCACTGCTGTCACCATCAGGAAATCACCCTGAGAAATATTATGCAGCCATTGCTGGAGTGCATATAGATGGAAATTTTTTATTACACTCAGTGCATACAAATGAAATGTTATGTATATAGGGACTTGATCTACTATAATTTAAATTATTTTATCCAATAAGATTTTTTTGTTTTAAATCATACAAATGATAGAAACAGCAACCTTCGCTGGAGTGTCTGTTCATCTCTCCCGTATCCTTGGATCACATCTGATATGGATAGACTGGAATGGATTAATAACCTCCACTGAGAGAGAGTGCTGGCATTATTTTGGCACCCAGCACACAGAGCTCATTATTGTCACTGAGGGCTCTATGGACAGTTGACTAGAATCTTAATTACCCGCAAGATAAGAGTGAGAGATTTTCAAGGTCTGATTGCGCACTATTGCTCTCTACAGATTCTTGGCAAGCTTTATACCTTTAAAGGGGCCCTGTCACACCACCATTCATTTCAACCACAATCTTCCCATCACTTTACAGCAGGGATATCAAACTGGCGGCCCTCCAGCTGTTGTGAAATTACAAGTCCCATGAGGCATTGCAAGGCTGACAGTTAGGCTCCTTTCACACTGGGGCAGGAGGAGCGTCGGCGGTAAAGCGCCGCTATTATTAGCGGCGCTTTACCGTCGTCTTAGCGGCGGTATGTGGCCACTAGCGGGGCGGTTTTACCCCCTGCTAGTGGCCGAGAAAGGGTTAAAAACCACATTTGCAGGCGGTATTGCAGCGACTGTTTCGGGTCGGTTTGCAGGCGCTATTTTTAGCGCAATAGCGCCTGAAAACCGCCCCAGTGTGAAAGGGGCCTAACAAGCATGACTCCCACAGGCAGAGGGATGATGTGACTTGTAGTTTCGCAACAGCTGGAGGGCCGCTAGTTTGAGACCCCGCTTTACAGTATATGTGTATAATATCCCTTAATCTATTTGCTATAACCGAAACCTGGCTCCAGGAATTTGACACTACCTCTCCAGCTGCCCTGTCCCACATTGGCCTCCTCTGGACTCACTCCTCCAGACCCAGTGGACGAAAAGGAGGTGATGTCGGACTTCTCCTCTCCCCACAATGCACCTCCCAGGTACTTCCCACACCTCCCTTTCTTTCCCCCTGCTCTTTCGAAATGCACTGCATTCATCTTTTCTCTCCAGCTTGTCTGAGGGTCGCAGTCATTTATCGGCCTCCTGGACCAGTGTCATGCTTTCTGGATGACTTCTCTGCATGGCTACCCTATTTTCTCTCATCTGAAGTACCTGCCATCATCTTAGGTGACTTTAACATTCCAATCAATGTTAATTTCTGCTACCACTTCTGAACTACTCAACCTAGCCTCCTCTTTTAACCTAACACAATGGACACAAACCACCACTCACTCCAATGGCAACACTCTTGACCTTGTATTTTCCCATCGCTGCACTCCCTGCAATCTCTCCAACGCACCCTTTCCTCTCTCTGATCACAACCTTATCCGTTTCACACTCTCCTTGTCTCCTACATCCCATGCTCCCAACCCACAAACCACTACCCGCAGAAACCTTCGCAACCCCAATCCTTCCCTTCTTCACTCTGCTACTGATGGCCTTTATGACAAAATCGCACCCCTGTTCTGCCCAGACCTAACCACTTCCATCTACAACACCACGTTGTCATCCTCCCTAGACATACTTGCTCCTCTTTCTACATGCAGCACCAGGCCCCATCTGCCACAACCCTGGCAAACAGACAACACCAGAAGTCTTAAGAGACACAGCCGTGCTCTTGAGCAAGCATGGCGTAAAACTAAATCCCTGTAAGACTTTACCCTCTAAAAATCTGCCCTTCTCAAATACAACTCCTGCCTCCACACTGCTAAACAAACCTATTACAATACTCTCATCAAAACCCTCTCATCCAAACCTCGTCAACTCTTTTCTACCCTTAATTCCTTACTTCACCCCCCACTGCCCCCACCCACCCACTTGCTTACCGCTCCACAGATTGCCACCCATTTTATTTGCAAAATCGACACAATTCGCAAGGAGATATCCAGCATTCAAACTCCTCCCCTACCCAACACATTGGGTCCAACACCACACTCAATACTCTCCTCCTTTTGTCCAGTTACCACAGATGAAGTTGATAGACTCCTTTCTATTGCCCACCTCACTACCTGTCCCCTGGACCCTGTCCCCTCTCAATTACTGTGACCACCTTCCCATTCTATCCTCAACTCCCTAACCCACATCTTCAACCTCTCCCTGTGCTCCGGCACCTTTCCTTCCCCGCTCAAGCATGCACTGGTTATCCCCATACTCAAAAAACCCTCACTAGACCCCACCTGTTTGAATAATTTAAGAAGACCCATCTCCCTGCTCCCGTTTGCCTCCAAGCTCATCAAACGCCTTGTCCGTGACCGAATGAGTTGCTACCTTACGGACAACAACCTTCTCGGCCCCCTACAGTCTGGCTTCCGCCCACAACATTCTATTGAAACTGCCCTACTAAAACTAACCAATGACCTACTAACTACTAAAACCAATGGGCACTACTCCATACTCATACTTTTAGACCTCTCTGCTGCCTTTGACACAGTTGACCACCTGCTCCTCCTCAGCAAATTACACTCCCTTGGCCTCCTTGATTCTTCTTTATCCTGGTTCTCCTCCTACCTATCTCAGCGCACTTTCAGTGTCGCTTACAACTCCATCTCCTCCGCTCCCCTTCCTCTTTCTGTTGGGGTACCCCAAGGCTCCATCCTTGGGCCTCTCCTATTCTCACTCTATACCTCTTCCCTGGACCAGTTGATAATCTCCCATGGCTTCCAATACCACCTCTATGCTGACGGCACCCAGATCTATCTCTCCACTCCTCAACTCACCCCCTCAATCTCCTCACAGATCTCAAACTTACTAAATGACATATCGATATGGATGTCACACCACTTCCTCAAACTCAATCTTTCTAACACTGAGCTTGTTATATTTCCTCCTTAACCGTCCCCCCCCTGTGACTTCACCATTAATATCAACAACACAACCATTGGTCCCTCCACACATGCCAGGGTACTGGGTGTAATCCTTGACTCTGACCTCTCCTTCAGCCCCCACATCCAGTCACTGGCTAAATCCTGCCGCCTAAACCTCCGCAACATCTCCAGAATTCGACCCTTCCTGTCTAATGACACCACATAGCAACTTATTCACTCCTTGATTATTTCCGGCCTTGACTACTGCAACTCTCTCCTTAATGGCCTACCCTTAAGCAGGCTATCCCCCCTTCAGTCTATTATGAATTCTACTGCTAGACTAATACACCTCACTAACCAATCCATGACTGCTGCTCCTCACTGCCAATCCCTTCACTGGCTTCCCTTACCCCACCGCGTAAAATTCAAAATGCTAACCATAACCTACAAGGCCATTCACAACATCGCCCCCATCTACATCACCAACCTCATCTGCAGATATCGCCCAAATCGTCCTCTCCGGTCCTCCCAGGACCTCCTGCTCTCTAGCTCCCTTGTTACCACCTCCCATGCTCGCCTTCAGGACTTCTCCAGAGCCTCTCCCATCCTCTGGAACTCCCTGCCCCAATATGTCCGATCAGCCCCTACCCTGTCCACCTTTAGGAGATCCCTGAAAACTAATTTATTCAGGGAAGCCTATCCCACACCCACCTAACAACTATACCGAGCCACCCCTATCAAATCATTCTCTGCAGCTATTACCTTTTGTACCATCACCACCTCCCTTAGAATGTAAGCTCTACGAGCAGGGCCCTCCTGTACCTTTTGTATTGAACTGTACTGTAATTGTGTTGTCCCCCCTATACATTGTAAAACGCTGCGTAAACTGTTGGCGCTATATAAATCGTGAATAATAATAATAATAATAATAATATGTGCATTTTTTGCACCTTATGCATATTAGTTATCTGTGAAATCCTCCCTTGTGTAGACATCAGAAGACTACAGGGGGCTTTGAGGACCTTGTTCAGATCCTTCTTATTATAGGGTGACAACCCTCTATCCCTGTCTCCCAAATGTGCTCTTATGTTGTCACGCAGTGGCTTGCAATATCGACTAAACATGGCTGTTTTAATACATTAAAAAGACAATTCTTAATGATACACAGGTCACAATTAGGGTTTAAATCTAATTTAAGACATATTAACCCCTTGGAGCTGGCACCACCAGGCCCTTTAATGTGTTTGGGATGCCGGGAGGCGGGGTGGGGTTTATGATCATGTGACCGCCATGATTGGCTGTCACGGCAGTCACATGATAGGAAAGTTTCTGATCACAAGTAGCGATCAGGAGCTTTCTGTCAGCCACCAGTAACTGTGCTGGGAGCGCGCAGGGTCCGCGCTTTATTTGCACTAATGCATGCAAATATGCGGCTGCTCGATGCCAAGGCCCATCCGTCGAGAGGTTGCATATTTGCATGCGGCCCGGCACGAAGAGGTTAAAGTATATGTCAACCCTCACCTTGTAAAACAACCTATTCAGTTTAAAACAGAAATGAAAGGAAAAACATTTGTGTGTGTGTGTGTATATATACAGTATCTCACAAAAGTGAGTACACCCCTCACATTTCTGTAAATATTTTATTATATCTTTTCATGTGACAACACAGAAGAAATTACACTTTGCTACAATGTAAAGTAGTGAGTGTACAGCTTGTATAACGGTGCAAATTTGCTGTCCCCTCAAAATAACTCAACACACAGCCATTAATATCTAAACTGCTGGCAACAAAATTGAGTACACCCCTAAGTGAAAATGTCCAAATTGAGCCCAAAGTGTAAATATTTTGTGTGGCCACCATTATGTCCCAGCACTGCCTTAACCCTCTTGGGCATGGAGTTCACCAGAGCTTCACAGGTTGCCACTGGAGTCCTCTTCCAGTCCTCCATGACGACATCACTGAGTTGGTGGATGCACTCCTCCACCTTCCATTTGAGGAAGCCCCACAGATGCTCAATAGATTTTAGGTCTGGAGACATCCTTGGCCAGTCCATCACCTTTACCCTCAGCTTCTTTAGCAGGTGTGTTTGGGGTCATTATCATGTTGGAATACTGCCCTGTGGCCCAGTCTCCGAAGGGAGGGGATCATGCTCTGCTTCAGTATGTCACAGTACATGTTGGCATTCATGGTTCCCTCAAAGAACTGTAGCTCCCCAGTGCCGGCAGCACTCATGTATACCAGACCATGACACTCCCACCACCATGCTTGACTGTAGGCAAGACACACTTGTCTTTGTACTCCTTACTTGGTTGTCCCCACACACGCTTGACACCATCTGAACCAAATAAGTTTATCTTGGTCTCATCAGACCACAAGACACGGTTCTAGTAATCCATGTCCTTGGTTTGCTTGTCTTCAGTTTGTGGGCTTTCTTGTGCATTATCTTTAGAAGAGGCTTCCTTCTGGGACGACAACCATGCAGACCAATTTGATGCAGTGTGCGGTGTATGGTCTGAGCACTGACAGGCTGACTCCCACCCCCCCACCCCTTCAACCTCTGCAGCAATGCTGGCAGCACTCATACGTCTATTTCCCAAAGACAACCTCTGGATATGACGCTGAGCACGTGCACTCAACTTCTTTGGTCGACCACAGTGAAGCCTGTTCTGAGTGGAACCTGTCCTGTTAAACCGCCGTATGGTCTTGGCCACTGTGCTGCAGCTCAGTTTGAGGGTCTTGGCAATCTTTTTATAGCCTGTGCCATATTTAGAGCAACGATTATTTTTTTCAGATCCTCAGAGAGTTCTTTGCCATGAGGTGCCGTGTTGAACATCCAGTGACCAGTATGAGAGAGTGAGAGCGATAACACCAAATTTAACACATCTGCTCCCCATTCACACCTGAGACCTTGTAACACTAACGAGTCACACCAGGGAGGGAAAACGGCTAATTGGTTCCAATTTGGACATTTTCACTTAGGGGTGTACTCACTTTTGTTGCCAGCAGTTTAGACATTAATGGCTGTGTGTTGAGTTATTTTGAGGGGACAGCAAATTTACACTGTTATACAAGCTGTACACTCACTGCTTTACATTGTAGCAAAGTGTCGTTTCTTCAGTGTTGTCACATGAAAAGATATAATAAAATATTTACAAAAATGTGAGGGGTGTACTTACTTTTGTGAGATACTGTGTGTGTGTGTATATATATATATATATATATATATATATATATGTGTATATATGTGTGTATGTATATATATATATATATATATATATATATAATAAATACCTTTTTTTTCTCTTTTTTATAACTGATCACATTCCCTCAGGAATATGAAGTGTTGGGTTTACAAATTCTTTAAGTTACCATTAAAGCGGGGTTCCACCCAAATTTTGAACACTATCTGTATGTATTCTCTTCCTTGCCTAGATGCTGACATGCCGTTTAAAAAAATTTAAATCCTGGTTCTCCTCCCCTGGGAGTAGGCGTGTTTCTAGCCTCTCCCAGACTCCTGGGAGCTAGTCTCAGGCTTCCCAGGATGCAACTGAGCATGTGCGGGAACGAGCGGTGAATGCTGGGAGCACAGCATTCACCACATCCAGGAAATAAATGCTTGTGGGCTTCAAATGCCCACAATGAAGATGGAAACCGCCTTCAGTGAATAATATAAGTTATTCTTTCCGACAAAATCTGACATAGGCGGACATGTTACACACAATATGTGAGTATGTAATGCTGAGAAGAAAAGTTTGTGAATGAACTCAAAAAAAAAAAAAAGCGATAGATAGGTGGACCCCCGCTTTAAGTGACTCTTATTTTGTTTTCCTTCTAATAAATTCATTACTGTAAATAATTATCATAAAATAAAACACAAGATACAAACATGTTTGTGCTGAATGTTGTGATTTCTGAATCTTAGAACGCCTGTGTCAAAAACAACCATTCTAATTTTCAGAAGCTGAAAACTTCTCCCCACGGTGGGAAGACACAGGGAATAAATCTGAAATCTAATTTGCATATATTTTGCCTTCCCTGGTCCCTGTTCTCTCCAATCAACACACTATTGACCTTTTTAAACAAAACCTTTTTGTTTTCCTTACACTACATACCTTATTTTAAACTTAGTGACATCATTACTGGATCATCCCAGAACCCGGCCTCAGTACTCCTCAAATCTGATACAAGCAGTAGGCTGGCTCTTGGGAGAATTTGATGATGGGCTGATGTCAGTCTGGAGGAGTGGCTGTTCCTAGTAAGGTTGTTTTTACATGAAGACCACCCCAGATAATGCCCATCTGTGACGCTGAGTGAGCCCCATGATTGAAAGAACTGAAATCCAATGAATAAAAAGGGATGGGCCAGGGACAGTCAGGATGTGGAGGAAGGAGCTAGATGATCCTGTGTGTCCTCCAGCCAGGAAATGAGGTGGGCGCTATCTGACTTGCTGCAACTTCTAATGCACAATGTGAGAAGCTCACACAGTGTGCAGTGAAATCAGTGGAAGCAATTTCAGTCCAGGAGAGGAGCCTGTACAACCGTGCAAGACTAAAGGGGAGGCTTAGTTTACTTGCTTTTAAGAGCATCAGATTCAAAGTACTAACAATAATTTACAAAGCCATCCATAACTCTGCCTCCAGCTACATCACTAACCTAGTCCCAAAATACCAACCGAGCCGCTGTCTTTGGTCCTCCCTAGACCTCCTGCTATCTAGTTCACTTGTCACCTCCTCCCATACTCGCCACCAGGATTTCTCCAGAGCTTCTCCCTTCCTTTGGCACTCCCTACCCCAATCTGTCCAACTCTCCCCTAATTTATCCATCTTAAGAAGATCCCTGAAAACCCTTCTCTTTTTAAAGAAGCCTATCCTGCTTCTAACTAATACACTGTTTTACTTCCTCCATCAGCTCACCCCCCACAGCTATTACCTTTTGTATCAATTGACCCTCCCTGTTTAGATTGTAAGCTCTAATCAGCAGGGCCCTCTGATTCCTCTTGTACCAAATTGTAATGTAACTGTAATGTCGGCCTTTATTTTGTTAAGCGCTGTGCAAACTGTTGGCGCTATATAAATCCTGTATAGTAAAAAATAATAATCAAATGCAAAATAACCAACAACACATAACATGTATAATACTGCAGAAACATATGAAGGAAAGTCTCCTCCTTTTAGAACAGTTATTTGTTAATTACAATTACAAATTTACTATTTTATGTAAAAAGTGCATTTCCTTATAATAGGACTCCAGGGATTATTATTATTAATAATAATATTCAGGATTTAGCCAATCGTTTGTGCAGCACTTTATATTATAAAGGTAGACAGTACAATTACAATTCAGTTCAATACAAAAGGTTTAAGAGGGTCCTGCTCCTAGGAGCCTACAATCCTAATTTAAAAAAATATATATATATACACCATATCACCAAGTATTGGGATGCCTGCCTTTAAATGCAATTGAACTTTAATGGCATCCCAGTCTTAGTCCATAGGGTTCAATATTGAGTTGGCCCACCATTTGCAGCTATGACTCTTCTGGGAAGGCTTTCTACAAGGTTTAGGAGTGTGTCTATGGGAATGATTGACCATTCTTCCAGAAGTGCATTTGTGAGGTCAGGCACTGATGTTGGACAAGAAGGCCTGGCTTGCAGTCTCCGCTCTTACTGATCCCAAAGATGTTCTATCAGGTTGAGGTCAGGACTCTGCAGGCCAGTCAAGTTCCTCCACCCCAAACTCGCTCATCCATGTCTTTATGGACCTTGCTTTGTGTACTGGTCCAAATCATTAGGCGGAGGGGGGATTATGGTGTGGGGCTGTTTTTAAGGGGTTGGGCTTGGCCCTTTAGTTTCAGTGAAGGGAATTCTAAGACCTGGTTCACACAGGGGCGACTTGTTAGGAGACTTAGACACCTGACAAGTCGCACTCCATTCTGTACTATGGAACCGTTCTAATAGGAGCGACTTAGAAAAAGGTTCCTGTACTACTTTGGGGCGACTTCAGAGCGGTTTGCATTAACTTCTATACAAAAGCTGTTTTGCAAGCCGTGCTGAAGTCACGCTGTACAAAGCGGCTTCAGAGTTGGGGGACTTTGAAGCCACCCCTGTGTGAACCGGCTCTTAAGGCATCAGCATACCAAGACATTTTGGACAATTTCATGCTCCCAACTTTGTGGGAAGAGTTTGGGGATGGCCCCTTCCTGTTCCAACATGACTGCGCACCAGTGCACAAAGCAAGGTCCATAAAGGTGCGTGTAAAGGTAGGCATCACAATACTTTTGGTAATATAGTGTATATATATATATATATATATATATATATATATATATATATATATATATATATATATATATATATATATATATATATATATGTATGTGTGTGTACGTGTGTGTGTGTGTGTACACATATAAAATCTATTTTTTTTTTCTGTTGTTTTTTTTTTAACTATATCTGATCATCGTTTCTCAATGTTGCAGATATTTCGAACTTCTGAAGCTTTTCCCAAAGGATTCCCTGACCTCACCTGAGTTCCACAGCTCCTTGTCCAAGCTGGGTGTGAGGATGACTGAGGAAGAGTTCAAGAAATTGTGGAACCGGTAAGACAACCTGTATGCCCACATTCCTGGCTGTGCTTCAGCATCGTCATTTACTAAATATTGGTATTAATTAAAGTGTATTTCTAATCAAATTGTTTGTTCATTTTTTTAGTTTTGTATAGAATAGACAAGGATCCAAACCCCTATAAGGCTTTTATTCTTGTCCCTACTCAAAATAAAAGTTTTATATGCTTATATGTTATGTTCCCTGGTTCCTCCTTTCCCATCCTCTTTAACATGCTAACAAATTTTTAAAACCTTTCCATTTTCCTCTCTGTGTCTCTCTATGCAACAAAGGCAGATCATGGCTGGTGGGAGAGGCCAGCAGGGTGCTGCACTTACCTTTCTGAAAACATCACAGTGCTCTGCCTCTCCAGCGTCCTCAAACCTGATGCAAGCAGTGGGTTGGCTCTTGGAGGAGTTATGCAAATATTAAAATATCTTGATGGATAGATGTCAGTCTGGAGGAGTGGGCGTTCCTAGGCAGGTTGAACCTCCATGATTCACCTCCCCATTTTGTACTGACAACCATTATTCCTGGTACTAAAAGTAACAGGGAATCTAAAAATTCTCAGTTTTAGTTAGATCTGTTTGTGACGGACCTCCTGGCACTCCACTTGGGTGCTTCTGCCAAGATACAGCTTCCTCCAGTCAGGAACCAGGAACCAGTTATTATAGCTGAATATTGCACCCAAGGACTAGACGATATCAGCTTAGGTGCAAACTGGAACTGACTTCATTATAAACTCACCCAAAATATATACCACACAAAATCAGGTAAGAGCTCAATCACATTATCCGAAACAGTGCAAACTGTAAACAGTAAGGTCAGTACATCTAATGAACAGCCAACATAAACAGTCATCTAATTAAACAGTAAACTAATTAACTAGTCACCTAGACAAGCCTAAGTGACTCAGGTCAGTGCCCTTCCAGACAGTTCGGCACCTGTATTCAAGAAGACCCAGGGCCGTCCAAATCTCATTAACCAGCTTTCTTTTCACATCTATTCTCTCACTGAGTTTCAAGTTGTCAGAGACCATCATGGCTTCCCTAGACCTTCAGTCATTTTTTTCATCTTTCCATCTATTTATTCTTCTGCCCTCGTTGTTTTATCTTTGAATAGTAAAACTTTTTTTTTCTGCCACTAAATACCTTATACGGCCCACTTCCTGTTTCTTGTCTGGTCATTAGTCTAGGCTTATGACATCATGCACAGCTCACTCTCTCACTCGCCTAAGAGTTTGCCAGGGTGGGAGGGGGGATGAGTCATAAGAGGGCCAATGAGAGCTGCAGAGCTGGAGTTGTGTCTCTATGTGTCTGTGTAAATCCAGGAAGTGAACAGGCAGCATCTTCATCTGCCCACAGTTAAAATGGTTGTAGCCAGACTCAGTGGAGGGAGATTTCTGCAGCATATTTGGCAAGTACAGAATCGCAGTATATATAAAATAATAAGCAAAGTGGTTGGAGGGAAGCTTCAGAATGGCAAAGATGTTTTTATTACAAATTATGTGAGCAGACTGCAGTTCCTTTTTAACTACTAAATGTGGTAATAATATGTCATCTTGCATTATATAACAGGACATCTTCCTGAATGTTCATAGCTACATCAAATTCCAGGGCCCATAATCAATAGGCAAGAGGCTACCCTGCAGTCCCCTCCAAAAGCCTCTGTGATGGTTGGGTCTGTCACATGGTTTAAGTCCAAAATTATTATCACTGACAAGATTTTATTTCTTTGAAGATATGTCAGAGAAGACAGCGGTACTCTGGGGATTGAGGACCTGCGTTGTCACCTAGGAGCAAAGAGTGCGCAGGATTTATATGAAGAACGCAGCATGCTGCTCTCCGGACTGCAGAAAGTGTCTCAAAGCCACGTAGACCAAAGTAAGAGGAGAATTATATTAAGATTGTATCTGCAAGGGCTCTCATGTGTCTAGCTCATGCTATAGCTGGTAGTAGTTGGTTCCATTTAACTGGACTTGTTCTGTAATGTTGATGACGTTTCGATAATCGTCCGAGTGTCTTCCTCAGTTCTAATGAGTATCAAAGACTAGGGGTTACTCAGTCTCCTTAACGTCCTATCTACCAATGTACGTTATAAATGGCACAGTTTACAAGCGGCTATAAAGCCTGCTGTTGATTTTTAGAGTCAGCAAAAGGTTTTCAGATAAAAGTGATCCAGGCAACTCTAGAGCCACCCGAACACTCTGAAGGTGTAAAATATAGGCATGAAAATATGGAACAGCAAATATGTAAAAATATACTGTATTTTTTGGCATATAACACTCACTTTTTCACTATGAAAATCGGGTACAAATAGTGTGTGCTTGTTTTACACCAATACTTTAATCTTAGCTGCCTTGTAGGGGACAGGGAGGGGGGCAGGACAAGCGCCATCAGATTATATACAGTGAGAATCTCCTGTTTACTTGGCAGCCTCTGTAATGGGAAGTCCCATCTCCTGGGCCGCCATTGGACCACTGTTCTGTGCTATCATAGGAGATTCTCACTGTATGTAATCTGTCGGGGCTCCTCCCGCCCCCCTCCCTGTCCCCTCTAGGCTGCAGATGGGCATCGATCAGGCTGCACTGATGGCAATGGTGAGGCTGCTGCATTGATGGCAATGGTGAGGCTGCTGCATTGATGGCAATGGTGAGGCTGCTGCATTGATGGCAATGGTGACTGATGAGGACTGATGAGGCTGCATTGATGGCACTCGTGAGGCTGCAGATGGGCATTGATCAGGCTGCATTGATGGGCAATGGCGAGGCTGCAGATGGGCACTGACCCTTATTTTGCTTCAAAGTTCCTTATTTAAAATTTTTTTTTTCCCCTGAAAATTCCCTCTTAAAATGAATGTGCGTGTTATACGCCTGTGCGTGGTATACGCCGATAAATACGGTAAATTACCTTTATGTAATTAGTAAAGCAATGACTTAAAAAAACTGAAAATACGTTACAGTTTCCCTTCAATTTCTGCTCTACGTGCTATATGTCCTGGGGGTAGAAGGATGCCAAACCAAACATACACTCAAAGTAATGATGGGAACATAGATGTGTGTACTCTCTTGTATATTTGATTATTAAACTCTTTCAGTCTAATGTATTAATATGTTCTTCCTAGACCTAGAGTAATCTCCACACAATCACCTGCCAGATAATTTTTTTAGGGCACATTTTAAATTGAATAGTAGAATTAGAGTAACTCCAGAACACCCTCATTGTCACACACAATGCTTCTTGTATTTCCAGAAATGAGCACAAAGGTTGGATCACGGACAAGAAATGAGAGGAAGTTGTCACTCAGCATTGAGAAGTGGTTGAAGGAGAGATTCAGAGAGGGGGTTCGAGCCATGATGGCAGAATTCCTGGTGTGTGATCCAGATAGGACACACAAGGTGAGTTGGTGTCTCCTCTTTGATCAGTCATCCAAGCCATGGAGAGACATAAAGAACAATGTTATCAAAATCGTTTGAGAGTGCGTTCCTTGGCTTTGTAATTGTAAAAATAATGCTCAAGACAAGATAGGGTAGCTGTAGATGAAATTAATCCACTGAGCTGCCAATCAAATTCCAGGATGCCCAGAGAGTTTGATCTCATTGGTGGCTGGTTAGAAGCAACTCCATTTCTTAGTTAAATTATTACTTTTCCCACTTCTAGGCTAATTATATTTTGTTATGATTCTCCAAACCAAGTTGAATAGCCAACATTAGAGTCAAACAAGCAAGGTCATGCCACTTTACCAAACAGACATGCCAAGGCTGGGTGCAGAGAGGCTGATGTTGACCTGGTACCCTAGTACCTTGGTACTAACTATTCAAGGTCTCCCAACAAGTGCCCCAGCTCTTTTACCAACTTCTCCAGGTCTCATAATGAGTGTCCCAGGTCTTCTACCAAGTGCCCCAAATCTTCTAATGGGTTCCCTAGGTTTTCTAATGCATGTCCCAGGTTTTTTTTAATGAGTTCCCCAGGTCTCCTAATGAGTTCCCTAAAGTCCCATACACACTATCAGTTTTTCTGCTGACTTAGTCCTTCAGATTTACCAAAACCATGTAGTGCAAGGGCCTGCCTGATTGCATACACATTGAAACTCCTAAGGTTTGACCTCATATTATATGGTTTTGGTAAATCTGAAGGACTAACTCAGCAGAAAAACTGATAGTGTGTATGGGGCTTAAGTCTTCTACCAAGTGCCACAAGTCTCCTAATAAATGGGCCAGGTCTTTTACCAAGTTTCTCAGGTCTCCTACTGAGTGCCTGAGGTCTTTTACTGAGTTCCCCGTGTCTTTTGCCAGTTGTCCTATGCCTTCTGCAAAGTGTCCCAGGTCTTCTATCAGGTTTTTCAGGTACTCAACCAATTCCCCCAGCACTTCTACCAATTGTACCAGGTCTTCTACCAAGTGTCCCAGGTCTTCTGCAGAATGGCCCAGGCCTTCTATTGGATGTAAAGAATAGACTGATCAAATCTCCAAACTGCCCAATATCAGGTATATCAATGAACCCTATATAGAGAATATAAATCTAATGCCCTTTGGTAATCCAGGAAGCACTCTGGTGGACAAAGAAATGGCTTCTCCTCAATATAAAAACAACTTTATTGTTTAAAAGCAAATGTTCCCTTGCTAGTGGCCCAGCACTGCATGGTCAAATGATGGGTCCATGGTCCCTTCTGTGTTTGGAAAGGGGGCCTTTCTCATAAGGGACCGATTTTAAATATTCCTAACTGTGGTACAAGATAGTACAACAAACCGTGCTAGCTTTGCAGAAATCTGGTCCTGGTAAGAACACTATATAACATTAGTTCATCAATTTTTTTATTTTTTTTTGAACACGCATTTAGCTATCTGGTACAAATTTCCAAATTGCAAATAATTTATGCTGCTCTAAGTCTTCATTTGTACTTCTGCATTCAAAAAAATCTCACTTGCTGAATCGATGGCGCAGCTTCCATCAACGAGCACCTTTTCTTAGAGATGCACGGTAACACATGTAAAACAACCTAAAATGCATCTGAAAAGCCCTTTACCTAAAACACACCACGTATTATTTCCACAATTGCACAATATGGTTTTATTTTTAATAGTTATCAATAGTTATCAATAAATCTCGTTTTAACCACTTTATACTTCTTCATCCACCATTGTGACTACGATTCTCAAGCTCCATGTGCTTATCTTATCATAAAGCCTTCACCTATTGTATTAACAACCAAGATCTTGTCTGTATTTTGCACCCTATGTTTTTCCTATGACTCTTTATTTCAAAACTGTCATACATTATAGGGCCAAGAGTATGTGGAAACTCTCCAAATGACTGACATCAGATCTCCAATGGAGGCTTTTGTTAATAATACAGCAAACAAAGACATTGTAGACAATTGCACTGTTTCAACCTTGTGGTAACAATTTGGTAATGGCCCTTTTCTGTTCCAGAATTACTGTTGACCTGTTCACAAAACCAGCTCCATAAAGGCATGGTTTGACTAGTTTGGTGTGGAGGAACTCGAGTGTACTGCACAGAGCCCTTACCTCAACTCTACTGAACACCTTTGGGATGAATTGGAATTCAAGTTGTGGGCCAGGTCTTCTCATCCAACATCGGTACCTGTGCTCGCAAATGGGCACACATTCCCACAGACACCCTCCAAAATCCTGTGGAAAGCCTCCCTGGAAGAGTGGAGGATATTATAGCCACAAAGAGGGGCAACTCCATATTAATGGCCATGGTTTTGGAATTGGGTGTCCAACCAAATCTCGTATAAGTGTGATGATCAGGCTTCCACAAACTTTTGGCCATATAGGGTATCATAAAGTCAATGAAATCTATTTCTTTCCTTTAGCATTGAGTTTTACCTTGATTCAATCTCTTGGCATTGCTGTTGGGATAAAAAATTTGAATTTTTCAGCTGGAATAATCTTATTTTCGAACAGGTCTCAAGAGAAGATTTCCTTAAGGTTTTGGATAAGTTTCAGCTTCATCTCACTGGGGACCAGTTGTGCCATTTCCTCGCTCGTTGTGGTTTAAATGAGAATTCTTGTGACGTTGACTATGTGGACTTTCTACAGCGTCTCCAGACAAGAAGGAATAGCGGAAGAGCACACAAGATCCTGAGCAAGGAAAACAGGTGGAGTCACAATTAGTAGAAATATTTTAGTGGTGTGAATGGAGTACAGGCATATGTATTGATGGGATATGTGGCTTGGAGCTGAATTAAATAGCAAAAGGCTCTGTAGTAGATAGATGGTTTATATCAATATTCAAGGAGTTACCTTCTAACAATAAAGGATCAGCCCACCCAATATCTGGTTGGTAGAGTCAGCCCCTGGCTTCCTATATGTCTTGGATACTCTAACAACAAGTAATCCCTGCCATAATATTCAACACTGTACTTGACCAGCTGGGAGTTTTGATAGTTCCAGGTCCTCCTGTTACATTCTCTATGGTTTAAATCAGGGGTCTCCAAACATTTTAAACAACAGGCCCGTTTACTGTCCTTCAGATTTTAAGGGCTCCCCACTGTGGTCAGTGGGAGTAGAAACCTTACATAGCACCTGTGTCAGTAAGAGGAGGACCTGTGCCCCATAATGGGTATTAGTGGTAGGAATAATGTCTTATTGTTGGTGTCAGTGGGAGGAATAGTGTCCCATTATTGGTGTCAGTGGGAGGAAAAGTGTCTCATCATTGGTGTCAGTGGAAGGAATAGTGCCCCATTGTCGGTATTAGTGGGAGGAATCGTGCCCCATTGTTGGTGTTAGTGGAAGAAAATGTGCCCCATCATTGGTGTCAGTGGAAGGAATATTGCCCCATCGTCTGTACCAGTAAGAGGAATAGTGCTTCATATCTGTGGGAGGAATTCCCAAGGGCTGGATAAAGGCATTTAAAAGACTGCATCTGGGCCACAGGCCACAGTGTGAAAACCACTGGTTTAAAATAAAGATAAATCCAGCAAGGATGGTGGGAGCCCCTCATAATGGGCACAGCAGGTGTTCAGACCCAGGAACTAAGTGCAGGGGTGGTGGGAGCCCCTCATAATGGGCACAGCAGGTGTGCAGACCCAGGAACTAAGTGCAGGGGTGGTGGGAGCCCCTCATAATGGGCCTAGCAGATCTGGGACCACAGCACAGGGATGGTGGAAGCCACTTTTTGCATTGAATAAGGGGTAAAGATTTCATTTTTTGAAGCAGTTCTTGTCATTTTCACTCCACATTCAGAATGAAATTATGAAACATTTTAGTAATTGGATTCCTAAACTGATGAAGCTGTTCTGATATGCTCAGGTCGGTGCACAGGCGGTCTGTAAACTCGGTATCTACTACTGGTGCCCTAAAGGAGAAACTGCTGCAATATTTCCACGCTGACTTCAGCGCCCTCCTTGAAGAGTTCAGGTGAGTGTGTGAGATGTCCGACTTCTCCAAAATCTGAATAACAACTTAAAAGACATCTTTATTTAATAGGTGGGTGATATCTGTGTGTTCTTATGAGCCTCTCCTAACATTTACATTTATGAACAAGTGAAGCTGAATCATTTCTAGTAGGAGTGAATCTTCTGACATTTAGCACAATACTCGGTTTTCATGAATACCTGTCCAGTCTGAAAGAATCAAACATCTCACAAATCACAGTTGTCTGGATTTCTACATTATTTCTAATTGTTTTTCCATACAGAGCTATGCAAAAATATGTAGAATTGAAAAATTGCTGACTCGGCAATTCTGACTCCATCATCCCTCTTCTCCAATCTGCTGCATTGTATATTTAAAGCTGAACTCCAGACAGATGTAAAAGACAGATTATTACAGCTCTGTGATCATTAATGTGATTGGGAAGGATCAAAATTTTTTTTTATATACTTACCTGCTCTGTGCAATAGTTTACACAGAGCAGACCCGATCCGCCTCCTCTCTGGTCCCACACAGGTGCTCTCGGCTCCTTCCCCTGACGTGTGTCCCCATATCAATGCACTTGCTATGGGGGCACTTGTAGAGGCTCACTCCCAAGCCACGCTCTGTATGTGTATTGACATGCAGAGCGTGGCTTGGCCCCATTCCTTGCTCCCTCCTCACTGGCTGTGATTGACAGCAGTGGGAACCAATGGCCAATGAGGAGGGAGAGAGCCAATAGATCCTCTGCTCTTGGGCACTTCACTGGATCGAGAACTCTCCGGGTTCTCTCCCTCCTCATTGGCTGGGACAGGAGCTATTGGCTGATATGAATGAAGAGTGAGAACGGTGGGGCCAAGATGCGGCCCTGTGTCTGAATAGACATGCAGAGCAGCAGCTCAGGAGCATGCCTGCTTGGGTGCCCCCATTGCAAACTGCCTGCTGTGAGGGCACTCAACAGAAGGGAGGGGCCAGGAGTGCCGGCCGGGGACCCGAGAAAAGGAAGATCTGGCTGCTCTGTGCAAAAACAGTATATAACATGATTGTTGTTGTTTTTTTTTTGTTTTTTTTTTTGTTTTTTTATGTTGCCTTTAAAGCGGGGGTTCACCCACACCGCCCAAAAAAAAAAAATATTAAAAGCCAGCAGCTACAAATACTGCAGCTGCTGACTTTTAATACATGGCCACTTACCTGTCCCAGGGTCCAGCGATGTCGGCAGGGGACGCCAAGAACCCGCTCGGTTCTCAGCAGCTGCCACCGCCATCCTAGGTGAGGGAATCAGGAAGTGAAGCGTTGCGGCTTCATCTCCCTGTTCCCTACTGCGCATGCGCGAGTCGCGCTGCGCGTCCCTAGTGGTCCCCGCTCTCTCCTGGGAGCTGTGTGTTCCCAGCAGACAGCGCGGTGGGGACGGGAAGAGGCGTAGACTCCCATGGGAGTCTATGCCGGAAGTGGGTGCAAATACCTGTCTTAGACAGGTATCTGCACCCCCCTCCCCCCTGAAAGGTGCCAAATGTGACACCGGAGGGGGGGAGGGTTCCGAAAAGCGGAAGTTCCATTTTTGTGTGGAACTCCGCTGTAATATCACTTTAATACATAGAATGCATTTAAGGTAAAACACCTTTAGCCTTTACAACCGTTTTAATACATCATTACATAGCAGTAATAAGTAGTGTAAGTACTTGAATGTGACCTGGTATCAACCTCTTGTAACCCTGTACACCGGTGTTGGTGTGTAAGAGGAAGAAGCAGTACAAGCAGCCAGTCGGTTCATGTGCTGACAAGAAGCATGCTGATAGGAGGAGAGAGCCGAGTGACAGAGAGATGAGCTCATCACTGTCCAGTCATGGGCTGGGGGACAGTCCAGGATGACCTGGGCTCAGAGGAAGTAGGTTGAATGATGTTGGCTATCAGTCTGAGGACACCTAGTAGCAGAAAATGAGTACTGCAGGAACATCTCTGCACTGAAGATGAATATTGTAACCAAAGCTGCATTGTTATTTAATCTTTCAAGAATTAAATTTTTTCTAAATTTCATTGTTTACTTTTTTTTGTTGTTTTTGGCTGGTGTTCTGGGTTCACACTATCGCCGCATGCAGCTCATAGCAGGGATCCGGTGTATCCCCGTTCACCGTTTCAATCAAATTTCAGCCCAAATTTTTGGCTGAATTTGGACCTGAAACGGACCAAAGACACACAGGACTCCTGTGCAAATTCGCACCTGAGTCGCAGCGGAGATATGTGAACCGTCCCCAAAGAAAGCCGGTCAAAATCTCCTGCTATTGCGAATTTGAGGCGGGGAAACCCACATCCAATTCACATAGGTGTGAACCCAGCCTCAAAGTAGATGTAAATCCTAACTGGATGACATTTAATGTGCATGGGATTTCCCGATGGTGACAACAGCGGGCCATGCCTGAGTAATGGACCTTGAAACGGCCATATGTTAGTCTCCATCGGACGTTCATGTGACACGGTGACAATGCCGGAGCACAATTGGAAGACCATGTGTTGCCATGCATTGCATTGTCTTAGTGTGTTAGGAAGCCATTCAGAATGATGGCTATACTGGTGTTTTCCTGACTAGGCCAGGCTGATACAATTGACCAATCGTGTTCACTGTTAGAAGATTGGTCTCTCAATGCAATGTGTTTTGCTTTCCCCAGGAAGGCCGATACCAACAAAATGAATGTAATCAGTCAGCAAGACCTCAGAGGAATCCTGGAGAGGAGGTAATGTATATTGTGAAATTTATTTATATCAAATTAAAGTTATATTAAGCCTTCAGTAATTCAAACACTTTCAGCAGCTGATTTAAAGTGATTTAAAGGGCTTCCTTTAAAAAACAAAATAATAAAAATGTCATACTTACCTGCTCTGTGTAATTGTATTGCACAGAGCAGCCCCGATCCTCCTCTTCTTGGGTCCCTTGCCAGCGCTCTTGGCCCCTCCCTCATGCCCCTAGAGGAAGCAGCTTGCAATGGGGGCACCCAAGCAGGCTCGCTCCCGAGCCACGACTCTGAGTGTCCTTTCACACAGAGTTCCAAGGAGACACAGGCACCCATGAGGATAACTCACACATGTTGGGTGTATGGCAGAAGGGTTCTAGGCGATCGTTATCCACTTTGTTTTGGACTTCTTCTCCTTTGTTTTCTCTGTGGATTGTTTATACATCTTTTGCTCTAACTGGAGATACTATTATTCCCTATTGCTGAGAGATACTCTTGAACCTTTGCCTCTGTACTTGTATGGATGAACTTTAACTTGGGTGTTCCCTGGAGGAGCTGCCCAGCCTATTCCATTTTAATGGTTTGATGTTTCTACCCCTGGGTTTTGCCTATATGTCTTCCTGTAGCCCGAACGGATAAGATGGGCTTGAAGGTACTTGATCAGATGATGATAAATGAAAGCCTTGAAGAAGCAGCTGTGACCGCGAAACGCGCTGGAAAATGCTACAAAAATCTGACTGTTATATTGGAGAGTCTATGATGTCTATTTGATATAGAATGTCTTCTTAACCTTTGTGTAATAAAGCTTTCACATTTTAACCACTTCATCCCCGGCGTATTGTCAAATGACGTCCGCAGAACAGATCTCCCATCCCGGGCAGGCGTCATATGACGTCCTCCGCTTCCCACCGGTATAGGGGGCGCACGCATGCACGCGCCCCATCACTGAGGAGCCGATGCGCATGCCCGGCGGCCGCGATGTCGGCCGGGCACCCGTGATCGCTCCTGACAGAGCAGGAATGTGGATCTGTGTGTGTAAACAAACAATCGTCATCCTGTCAGGGGAGAGGAGACAGATCGTTTGTTCCTAGTATGTAGGAACACCGATCGGTCTCCTCCCCCAGTCAGTCCCATCCCCGCACAGTTAGAACACACAGTGAGGGAACACATTTAACCCCTTGATCGCCCCCTAGTGTTAACGTCTTCCCTGCCAGTGACATTTATACAGTAATCAGTGGCTATTTATAGCAGTGATCGCTGTATAAATGTCAATGGTTTAAAAAAAGTGTCAAAAGTGTCCGAACTGTCCGCTGCAATGTCGCAGTCCCGATAAAAATCGCAGATCGCCGCCAATACTAATAAAAATAAAAAATTAATAAAAATGCCATAAATCAATAACCTATTTTGTAGGCGCTATAACTTTTGCACAAACCAATCAATATAAGCTTATTGCGATTTTTTTTTTTATACCAGAAATATGTAGAAGAATACATATTGGCCTAAACTAAGGAAAAAAAATATATATATTTTTTAATTGTGATATTTATTATAGCAAAAAGTAAAAAATATTGTGTTTTGTTTATCGCTCTTTTTTTGTTTATAGCACAAAAAAAATAAAAACCGCAGAGGTGATTAAATACCACCAAAAGAAAGCTCTATTTGTGTGAAAAAATGATAAAAATGTCATATGAATACAGTGTAGCAGTTGTCATTCAAGTTTGCACTTGCTGAAAGCTCAAAATTGGCCTGGGCAGGAAGGGGGTGGGGGGTGGGGGGGTGTTAATTGCCCGGTATTGAATTGGTTAAATGACTTGTAAATTCAATGTAACTTGATATATCAAGAGGCCTTCGTTCAATGCCCATTCCTTTCTTACCCTCTTTTTTTTGTTTGACTTTTTCTGGGTTGATGACCTCTTGATATAAAGCTGGTTTAGCTGTTTTAGAACACGCCCCTCTCTTTACATACCATTCCATTTATGTTATAATTAATAACATTTTGTTGTGCTCCCAATGTGATAAGCTAAAAAATGCTGAGGGTTTAACACTACTTTAAGGGAACCTGCCATATAATGGCAATGTTAGACTTCAAATTGATGATGTGTGCCCAATAATGAAAAATAACATAATCAATACAACTAATTAACATTAATTATTTAAATACAATTATAGTATATTGTTATAATATTATATGAATTATTTTATCATTTTAATTGATTAATAAATGAATAATAATTATATTATTATAGTGATTATTTTATAATTAGTTAATTAATAAAGAAATAAATTAATAAAAATCATAATAATAATCTATACGCATTATTATACTTAACTTATGTCATTATATTATTTAATTATTATATTATTATAATTATTTAATTAAAAATAATGAATAATAAAACTTTATGTCCAAATACTTATTTAGAGAAAACACTATTCCTTGCCATTGCTGCCTGTATGAACAAGCCAACTGAGTTTAAGGGGTAAAACGTGACCCACACCTAGTGCGTCAACCTGCGTTGATCTACATTGATTAATGCAGACTAAATGCATAGACACAGCAAATACTATTGCTATCTAAGTGTTGGGCATTGCATTCGAAGTGCCAAGAAAAAATGGAGGTGTACTGCAGTTTATTGCAACAAACACCATTGCTTTAGAATGCGTATTAAAGCACCACAATGTGTTACACTGCACCCTGGCATGTATGTTTTGCTGCTTGGTATACCCACATTTTTCCAATGTCTTTAGGCTGGTCACATGACCAACATGGTCCTCTTCCTCCTTGGCCTTCTCCTAGCCCCATGAGGTCCTCAATGACAGAGAAAGCTGAGCTGATGCATGGAATGTGGAAGGGTTAGAACCTCTGTCAGATATTACTGTGGCCAACCTTCACTTCCAGTCCCAATAAGAAAAAGTAAAGAAAACAAGTGATGGAAACTCTTTCCAAATAGGTATCAGTAGAAAGGTGACCATGGCTCTACTCCTTCCCAGCTGTGGCTAGAGTTCCACTTTAAGCACTGCTGTTACTTGGAGAATGTATACCTCTCTCTAGGACAAGTTCACTTCAGGCTGATCACAGCTTTAATCCAGAAGACCTCATACTCTGCCTCTCCATCCCCCCAGGTTCTGTATTAAGGTGACAGATGAAGAATTTTCCCACTTACTGGAGAGAATTCCGGTCGATCATCATGGAGCCATCAGATACCTGGACTTCATGGCCAAGTTCGATAGCGGGTAAAGAATGAAATGGCAAACCATCTTTGAGAGATAAGAGATCGCTGTCAGCAGATGAGGCTTTTGATTGGCAGATGAAAAACATTTTATCTACAGGATTTATATTTATGGAGATTGATACAAAGTATCTATTGTTACAGTATTGTGTGTTTAGAGAATGGTGAGACACTGCCCTCCCCTGGTCATATTCAAGCATGACAGTCTCACTTTTTGTACTGTGTAAAATTTCAAAAGACCCATTTCTGTAATACTGATCTGACTGTCTGCAATAGACAATTTCAGGGCTGTCATCTTCATCCCAGCTTCACTACTCACTGAACCCAGATAAAGCGCACATACTTTTCACTGGCTGCATTATCATGCTTTGTGCAATATCACTGCATAGAAAAGACAGGATCTGTATCGCAGCCCCACAGCCTAGGCCTTTAAAGTAGATGTAAAGATGATTACTACTATGCTTCTACCGGTTCGCCTGTGCGATCAGCGAGCTGGAGAAGGAATTTGCCTGTGCCAGAAGTTCACCATAGAGATTTCCGAGGTACAGATGGTCCCCGGTCATCTCTATGACTCTCAGAGGCCTGAGCGTGATGTTATGACATCACGACAGTTGTAAATGCTGCCGTGTACTCAGCTGAAAAGCCAAGATGGTTCTGTTTTGTTTTTTGATCTCAGGCTTTCCGGCCTGGAGGAGAGATGTGGGGTCTTATTGACTAAGGTGTCCGTTTATGAAGCAGTGATCAGCGGTGATCCCGAGGATCGCCGCTGATCACAGTCCATAAACAGTTTATGAAACAGAGAAAATCAGGGGAGAACATGTTTGAACTTGTTCTCCCGCCTATTATCTCTACACACAGAGAATCCTCATTGAATGGCACAGTAACGGCCAGTTTATGAAGCGGTGATCTCACTGCTTCACTGGCGATCTGAGTCAGAATTCACACTCCCAGGTTCACCAGCTCAGAGGTGGAGAATCGGGGAGTGAAGAGGAAATCTGGGGGGATCTGAGGGGGAAGGAGGAAGATTTTTAACTTCTTTATGCCTCGTTCAGACCCCCCAACACTGTAAGCATGTCCCCCTGTCATATTTATGTGTATACATATATATACATATATACATATAATGTGTAGATGTGTATATATATATAATGTGTATGTATATACATGTATATATAATGTGTGTGTGTGTGTGTGTGTGTATACATATGTATATAATGTAGGGGGACTCATTATTTTATTAACCTTAATCCATGCTGTCTGTCAGTGTATTGAGCGGTGATAATTTATCACTGCTTAATAAACTGACATCTCGGTATTTCTGGTACTGTAATCTCGTAAAGTCTCACGAGATTCCAGTATCAGGGGCCGTTCTCCACTATTTGAAGCATTTGTAGATCACTTCACTCCTCCAAAGGTGAAGCGATCTACACCGCTTCATAAACAGGCACACAGAGGAGAAAGATCTTCACTGTGAATGCCGGAGAACGAAGCAGTGAATAGATTTCACTGCTTCATAAACGGACACCTAAGTAGAGAATAATTTATGTGTGATCAGTAAATGTGTCTGCATTCACATCCGTATACCACAAACAGAAATAAAGTTACTTTTCTCTAAATACAGGGATGAGAATTTGAGTCTGTGGAGTGGAAACAAAACAATTCTGACCGACTGCAGCCAAAAACCCCAGAAAATCAATAAAGTCAGCGCTAAAGGGAAGAGCGACAAACCGGAAGGGAAGAGTGTGGAGCAGGTAAATAAAGATGATAACTATTTATGTAATATACATATATATATATATATATATATATATGGGGAAAAAAATATATATATATATATGTATACACATACAGTGCTCATAGGTTTACATACCCTGGCAGAATTTATGATTTATTGGCCATTTTTTAGAGAATACGAATAGTAACACAAAAACTTTTCTTTCACTCATGGTTAGTGTTTGGCTGAAGCCATTTATTATCAATCAACTGTGTTTACTCTTTTTAAATCATAATGAAAACAGAAACTACCCAAATAACCCTGATCAAAAGTTTACATACCCTGGTAATTTTTGGCCTGATAACATGCACACAATTTGACACAAAGGGGTTTGAATGGCTATTAAAGGTAACCATACTCAGCTGTGATCTGTTTGCTTGTAATTCGTGTGTGTATAAAAGGTCAATGAGTTTCTGGACTCCTGACAGACCATTGCATCTTTCATCCAGTGCTACACTGACGTTTCTGGATTCTGAATCATGGGGAAAGCAAAATAATTGTCAAAGCATCTGCGGAAAACCAAACCACGGTCAGGTTGACCAAATAAAATTTCAGCCACATCTGCTAGGAAAATTGTTTGGGATGCAAAGAAAAACCCACAAATAACTTCAGGTGAAATACAGGACTCTCTGAAAACATGTGGTGTGGCTGTTTCAAGATGTACAATAAGAAGGTGTCATTGATGTTAAAGGGGGCAATACACGGTATTAAGAACTGGGGTATGTAAACTTTTGATCAGGGTCATTTGGGTAGTTGCTGTTGTCATTATGATTTAAAAAGAGTAAACACATTTGAATGTTAAAAAATGGCTTCAGCCAAACACTAACCATGAGTGAAAGAAAAGTTTTTGTGTTATCATTCATATTCTCTGAAAAATGGCCAAGAAATCATAAATTCTGCCAGGGTATGTGAACTTATGAGCACAACTGTGTACACGTGTGTGTGTGTGTGTGTGTGTGTGTGTGTGTGTGTGTGTGTGTGTGTGTGTGTGTGTATATATATGTATATATATATATATATATATATATATATATATATATATATATATATATATATATATATATATATATATATATATATACACACCGGGTAAAATAAGTATTGAACATGTCACCATTTTTTTCAGTAAATATATTTCTAAAGGTACTATTGACATGAAATTTTCGCCACATGTCGGCAACAACCCATGCAATCCATACATACAAAGAAACCAAAACAAATAAGTTCAGAAATGAAGTTATGTGTAATAAATTGGAATGACACAGGGAAAAAGTATTGAACACGCTAACTGAAATGTATTTAATACTTCATACAAAATCCTTTGTTGGTAATGACAGCTTCAAGATGCCTCCTGTATGGACAAAGTAGTCACATGCTTTGCTCAGGTGTGATTTTGGCCCATTCTTCCACACAAACAGTCTTCAAAGCTTGAATGTTCCCTGGGCCTCTTCTATGAACTCTGATCTGATCTTCAGCTCGGAAGGTGCCCCTTTGAACTGATGGGGCCCAGGCCTGGTGCAGGAGGGTCAGC
The DNA here is from genome assembly GCA_037952925.1 of Lithobates clamitans. NCBI lineage: Eukaryota > Metazoa > Chordata > Amphibia > Anura > Ranidae > Lithobates > Lithobates clamitans. The sequence continues at coordinate 2,280,127 of JBBGZY010000385.1, forward strand.
TGTACTGCCTTATCAGCGGCCCTGACTGTCCTTATAAAGTGGCACTTTATTCCCTTATTAGGATATACTTTTCCTTACTAGCAGAGTCTGTCTCATAGGGAGGCTATATGGTGCAATACCTCCCCAAAATTCATAACCCGCCCCTCTTCGTGTCATACATGGGACACCATACAGCATCCTATCATTTCTTCCATGGTAAATGTTCCTAACAAGTGAAGTTACAATGCACCCTCTGGTGGGCAGGACTTTTTAGCTGGAACGTGGGAGAACGCAGTTCTGGCACCTCCAGCACTGAATGTATATAATGGCAAGGGGTGCTGGAGTGTGCTGGAGAGCGTATTAATGCTGGCTGCTGTGGGATCTATTGTAGCTGGAGGGGTTCTATCTTTACACGGGGGTCTATTGTTGCTGGGGAGGTCTATTGTTGCTGGATCTATTGTTGCTGGAAGAGATCTACTGTTGAGGGAGGGGGTCTATTGTTACTAGCTGCTGCAGAGTCTATTGATGCTGGCTGCTGGGAGATCTTTTGTTGCTGCCTGGGATGGTATTTTGTTGTGGGGGTCCATTGTTGCTGGGTGGTCTAATGTTTTTGGGCAAATCTATTGTTGCTGGCTGTGGGGGATCTACTTTACTACTTTTCTTGTTATTAACAAATTTCATACAAATTATTTAGCCCCACAAAATAATACTTGGCTCTGTATTCTCTAAAAGGGGTGCTGCTGGGAGGTGGGTGGAACCAAGGAACGGTGCTTGGACGTGGGTAGGGGATGGAGACAAGAAGTGACTCAGAAGGGGGTGAGTTCCTGCACCTATTCTCTGAGGGAAAAAAAGCCCTACTGGTGGATGTTTGGTGTCAGTTGTTCTTACTACACCAATGACATCACAGGGAGTGGAGAGTCTTGCTCCATGTTGCCCCTCTTCAGCCTTTCAAGGCATGTGCATCCTTTTTAAAAACAATAAAAGCATAGCGATAAGAGGAAAAACACACATTTAATAATTTTTTGCAGTCAAACCTGAAAAGCATGGCAACCGTGATCAGTAGATTGTGGGTACAAGTCACAGGCTCCTGAAGGCTCATCCTCCAGCCCTAGGTTTGTATGGAGGAACGAACCTTCAGTTATGGAGTTTCAGGAGGTATCAATGGACTACAAGTGCAGTGGCATCATGGTACTTGTGCTCCATTAAGAAGTACAGTGGCAGATGGGACTTGTAGTCTCTCCATTCACCAATCTCTATTAATAGATGACATGGCTATGTTGCAAAAGGTGGACTGTGCCTTTAAGTAGGATCCCCATTGAATCCTATACTTGACCTGACATAACATAAGAGGGGGAACCCAGCAGAATTCACTATAGGGGACCTCTGCAACTACCAGTTCACCTATACACTGGCGGAGCGAGTAATAGACTCCACTCTGTCCAATCACCAGTGGAATGGATTTTTCTTTCCTTGCTCAGTTCTTTTGTTGTGTAGCCATGGGAAAAATTAATCATTGTAGAAATGGCAAAACTCAGTAAAATTTTGAGGATCGAACAGATTATAACAGTAAAGTTGCAACTTCAGCATAAAACATTATCATTTTTCAGCTTACTGGAATCATCAAACATCTCGTTAAGAATAATTATGAATTTCTGGAAAAGAATTTTAATGAGATGGATCCCATGAATACCAGGAGGATGACAGCAGAGAGCCTGTACCAGCTGCTGAAAAGGTAAATCAACTATGCAGTCAGTATCCGGTAGAAATTCTTATGGTGATACAGATTGCCTGTCGATCCTTCTAGTAGATCCCTTATTTTTCCACTTTCTGTAATGCCCTGTACACACGAGCGAAATGTCTAACAGAAAAGTCAGACGGAAGCTTTTTTTTTATCGTCTATTCCGATCGTGTGTATGCCTCATCAGACTTCTCTTTTCGAAAATTCTGACGGACCTAGAAATGAAACATGTTCTAATTTTTTCCGACGGAACCAATTCCTATCGGGAAAACCGATCGTCTGTATGCTGTTCCGACGGACCAAAAACGACGCATGCTGTGAAGCAAGTACGAGACGGAAGCTATTGGCTACTGGCTATTGAACTTCCTTTTTCTAGTCCCGTCATAAGTGTTGTACGTAACCGCGTTCTGAACGGTCAGACTTTGGTTGGACTTTGGGTTGACCGTGTGTAGGCAAGACCGCTTGAATGGAATTCTGTCGGAGTTCCGTTGGAGAAACCTTCGGAGTTTATTATTATGTCCAGGAATAGTGAGAGTTGCTTGGAACGAAGCATATAATACTGCCGGGGGTACTTACATGGTCATCTTCTATTCATATGGTTTGAACTTTTTTTCCCAAAAGAATAAATAAAATGTTGCTATAACTGTTTAAAAATCTTAGCTGATGTTGGACTTTAATTTGTTTGCCTTTTACTTAAAGTTCATTAAAAATGTTGTGCCTATATAATACTAATAAGACTGCCCTATCCATAGTGACAAAGGTGATGACGGGTTTCACTGCACTATTGTGAGGGACATGGTATTAAAAAATACCTGCCATGGGGATAGTAGTACCGACATGTACTTGCCATGGCTGGGGGACATGGTATTAAAAAATGCCAGCCATGAGGAACATGTTATTAAAAAATACCTTCCCAAGGGATCATGGTATTTAAAAATACCTGCAGTGGTGTACATGGTATTAAAATACCTGCCATGGGGAACATGTTAAAAAATACCAGCCTTGGGGATCAAGGCAATAAAAAATACCTACCAAGGGGATCAAGGTAATAAAAAATACCTACCAAGGGGATCAAGGTAATAAAAAATACCTATCAAGGTAATAAAAGATACATACCATAAAGGGGCTCATGGTATTAAAAAATACCTGCCATGGGGACCACTGTATGAAAAAAAATGCCTGCTAATGGAATCAGAGTGAAAAAATATTTGCCCTCAGGATCACTGTATGAAAAAAATACCTGCCATGGGAATCACTGGATGAAAAAAAACCTGCCCTTGGGATCCTGGTATTAAAAAATATTTGTCCTAGATATATCATGGTAATTAAAAATACTTGCTATGATGGGGATCATTGTATTAAAAAATACCTGCCATGGGGATGATGGTATGAAAAAACAACATATAACATATAAACAGCGCAGTGAGAAACCTTGTCCTAATGTCCCATGTATCATGGAAGATGCATAGCCTGAACAGGGCTGACTTTGTGGCACTGATCCCCCCCTCTCTTTTTTCTTGTGAGGTATGAAAAAAAATACCTGCCCTCGAGGGTCAGGATACTAAAAAATGCCTGCCACAGAGGACCTGGTATTGAAAAATACCCTTCAGTGGGCAAAGGGCCTTTTTATGTGGCTTACACGGCAACCTTGAAACTTCATAAATCCTTTAACTTGCTTTAGGGATGGCCTACAGCTGCCTGTGCTGTGTCAGGAAGGTACGATGTAGTCCTTCAAAAAAAAAAAAAAGCTGGGAATTTAGAAGGTCCAAACTGCCACGTTAATTTGGAGGCTTTGCAAACCAATCAAGTTCTGGGTTTACCTCAAACCCACGTTTGACCCAAAATGAAATCTCATCCCCATTAGCTAGCTGGTACCAAGATTATACGACAAAACACCTGTATGTAATTCCCCCTTCTAGATGTGGTATTCACCCAGAAATGTCCAGAGAAGAGGTTGGAAAAGTCTGGAAAACGTTGATGCAAAACCAGGACCAGACGGTGGATTACTTCCAGTTCGTCAGACACTTTGGCTTTTCCATCAAGTCCTCCTGTTTTCCCAATGCTAAAATCTCTCCACCAGTCAGAGGTGACTGCGATTGCCTGATCCGCTCTCTGAAACTGAATTCCGACACCAAGATCATCGCCAATTTCCTGCAGACCAAGGTAGGAGAAGCAAGCCCAGCATCCGTGCTCTCAGTACAATTGTTTCTGGACTTTCTGTTGTAGAATGTATGCTGTTTACAAAAATTGGTCATTGTCATTTGGAAGTGTGACTTTGTTTTAATGAGAAGGAGGCAGGACTTACTGATGTGTGAAAGCATCATGACCAATTTATGGTCAACTGCCATTTAATGAAATTAGAGACCCCCCCCCCCCCCCCCCTCAAACAGCAGAAATGTATGAGATAGGGTCATGTGATGTCTTAAAGTGGAAGTAAACCCATCCATAAAACAGTTTCATTTCTGGCACAAATGTAACACTCCCATTGGTTGTGTTCTCAACTAAACTGTCAAACCATCCAATGGCTGGTGTCATAACTGATCACATGTGCAGCATCATGGAAGTTGTAGATTAAACAGAGGCAAAGATGGCAGCTTCCTTGTCTGAAAACGATAGGGGAGTTATGCCACCTATCTCTGGATTTAGTTTGTAGTGTCTGGGCATATTCTCCACCTTACACTATATTACCAAAAGTATTGGGACGTCTGCCTTTACACGCAGATGAACTTTAATGTCATCCCAGTCTTAGTCCGTAGAGTTCAGTATTGAGTTGGCCCACCCTTTGCAGCTATAACATCTTCAACTCTTCTGGGAAGGCTGTCTATGGGAATGTTTGACCATTCTTCCACTGATGTTGGACGAGAAGGCTTGGCTCGCAGTCTCCGCTCTAATTCATCCCAAAGGTGTTCTATCAGCTTGAGGTCAGGACTCTTGCTTTGTGCACTGTTCCAAATCATTGAATGGAGGAGGATTATGGTGTGGGGTTGTTTTTCAGGGGTTGGGCTTGGCCCCTTAGTTTCAGTGAAGGGAAGTTTCATGCTCGCAACTTTGTGGGAACAGTATTTGTCTCACTGCTGATTGGCTGGATCAGCCACCCAATCCAGTGTCATTGGTTGCATTGGTTTCCAATGGGAAAATCCCAGTATCCTGGTGACAACTGCCTCATAGGGGATCCCTCTTACTTTGCAGAGATTCCCTCTTCCTGTTGTATTTACAAGTCAGGATGTAAAGGGCAGAACCTCTAGGTCTGGTACAGAGGCTGATATACCTCTGTCCCAAATACTTACAAAGAAGTCAAAAAACAATTGCCCATGGGACTTTCTTTGGAGGTCATAAAAGCACAGAGTGAGAATTACAAAAAAAAGTCTCAAACTTTATTTAGAACATATTAGATTAAAATAGATTAAAAGCATTGATATGCATTAGGAATATATATTTTTTTTTTTACAATTTTCCACATTTCAGTACATGATTATAATAATTATTCATACAAAAAATCATCAATCATTTTACCAATCAACAGAAGTAGATGGAAAACATCATAAATCTCAATGTGTTTTATGAAACATGGTTCACTTCATAAGTAGTTTGATGTTGCTGACAGGGTGGGGTTAATTTATTATAACTGGAGAGTGCAAAATGATGCAGCTATCACTGTGCATGGTAGCCAATCAGCTCCTAACTTCAGCTTGTTCAATTAAGCTTTGACAAAAAATAAAATCTGGAAGCTGATTCGTTTCTATGCAGAGCTGCATCAGATTTTGCACTCTCCAGTTTTAGTAAATCAACCCTTGTGTCTGGAAGTTAATTATCAAAGTCACAAATCAAACAATACATACTTAAAGTGGAGGGCCACCCTAGAAAAAAAAAATGCACCAAAAATATTTAAAAAATGAAAAAGAAAACATGTGAAAAAAAATTTTTTTTTACTTGAAACCCTTGTTGCTAGGCAGTCTTCCTAATCTGCCTCTTCCTATTCCGTGGTGTGTCCTGCTCCTCGGTGAGCGGCCCCGTTGCCTTCTGGGAACTGTGTGTGTTCCCAGAAAACCACGGGGCCATTCAGAGCGCCGCTCACGCTCACACGTGCGCAGTAGGAAACTGGTAGTGAAGCCGCAAGGCTCCACTGCCTGTTTCCCTTACTTAGGATGGCAGGGCCAGGACCCGAGACCCGATCACGGGCACCCAGGACTGGTAAGTCTACTTATTTAAAGGCAGCAGCTACAGTGTTTGTGGCTGTTGACTTTTAAAAAAAAATTATCCTGGCCGGAATCCCGCTTTAAGAATATTGAATCACCCCTGAAAAAAATGTGGGATAAAACAGGAACACTTACCACTAAACTTAGTTCTTTTAAACCACGGCCACTGTGTTCAGTCAGTGGTAAGTGTTCATGTTTTATCCCCAATTTTTTTTAAGGGGTGATCCAATATTCTTAAGTATGTATTGTTTGATTTGTGATTTTGATCATTTTAACTTTAACTTACAGAAACCCTGTGAGCAACACCAAACAACAAAAAATAAGCAGATTAAACTTCAGCTGTTTTTAAAGGAATTTCACTTAATTTAAAAGTTTTCCTCTAACTTCTTGTTGCATCTCTGGGGCAAGAAGTGAAGGGAAATCAACTACAGTGGAACCTCGGATTGGGAGTAACGCGATTTACGAGCGTTTCGCAATACGAGCTTTTTTTTCAAAATCCCGACTCGCATTTGGCCAGAGGTGCAGGCGGAGCCAGTGACACTAGGAGCCGCTCGGAAACTCTCCGTTCCCGAGTGTCTCCGAGTATCTCCGGCGCCCCCGCACCTCTGGCCACATGCGGTACTGCATAGACAAGCAGTGGCTGTGGAACGGATTATCTGAGTTTCCATTATTTCCTAAGGGGAAACTCGCTTTGATATACAGGTGCTTTGGATTACAAGCATTCTTCTGGAACGAATTATGCTCGTAATCCAAGGTTTTACTGTAAACGTATATAGCAAAAAAAAACCCTGACAATATTTGTATTACTTCCCTACTCTATTTAAAATGATCAAAAAGTTTTGGCAATACGTACACTTTCATTTTGTGTCCTGTACAGATGCCTATTTCCAATCATCTAACCCAGTGGTCACCAAACGGCCCTTGCTTGCCCTTAGCCAGCTTTTGATTCATTTTCTCTTATACAAGGCACTATTTCCCAGCCATTATTCCTCCCACTGACACCAACTGTGAGGTTACTATTCCTTGCACTGACACCAGCAGTGGGGTACTATTCCTCCTACTGATACCAATGATGGGGCACTATTCCTGCTACTGATACTGTGATAGGACACTATTCCTTCTATTGATACCAATTATGGGGCACTATTCCTCCTACTGATACCTATAATGGGGCACTTTTCCTCCTAATGATACCATGATGGGGAAGTATTCCTCCCACTGATACTGTGATAGGGCACTATTCCTCCTGCTCATACCAATAATGGGGCCCTTTTCCTCCTACTGATATCATGATGGGGAACTATTCCTCCCACTGATACCAATGATGGGGCACTATTCCTCCCACTGATACCAATGATGGGGCACTATTCCTCCCACTGATACTGTGATAGGGCACTATTCCTCCTACTGATACCAATAATGAGGCACTTTTCTTCCTACTGATACCATGATGGGGAATATTCCTCCCACTGACACCAATGATGGGGCAAAAAAGGTCCTGGACTGCCACACTCCGTAGAAAAGGCATCTTTATTGTGAAAAAATAAAAAAAAAAATTTAAAAATCCAACATACAGTCAAATCAAACGTGGATAAAACAGGGATCAAAGGCTAACGTGTTTCACATCATTTGATGCTTACTCATAGCTAAATAGCTATGAGTAAGCATCAAATGATGTGAAACGCGTTAGCCTTTAATCCCTGTTTTGTCCACGTTTGATTTGACTGTATGTTGGATTTTTTTTTTTCCACTGCCTTTTCTACGGAGTGCAGCAGCCAAGGACCTTTTCTTCTCTACAGACTTGTGCAGATCCAGCACCTGAGAGTTCGAAGTAAGGCGGGAGCATTTGTTCAGGTGCGGAGGCTTAGTGAGCGCCATTCCTTTTTCACCAATGATGGGGCACTATTCCTCCCACTGATACCAATGATGGGGCACTATTCCTAACACTGATACCAATGATGGGGCACTATTCCTAACACTGATACCAGTGATGTGGCACACTTCCTCCTACTGATACCAATGATGGGGCATTATTCCTCCTACTGATACCAATGATGGAGCATTATTCCTCCCACTGATACCAATGATGGGGCACTATTCCTAACACTGATACCAATGATGTGGCACTATTCCTCCTACTGATACCAATGATGGGGCATTATTCCTCCTACTGATACCAATGATGGGGCACTATTCCTCTCCCTCCTACTGACCACAGTGGCTAAGTAATATTTTTTACTCCAATGACCACCAAGTCTGATACATTGTGGTTGACTTACTAAAACTGGAGATTGCAAAATCTGGTGCAGCTCTGCATAGTAACCAATCATCTTCTAACTTTAGCTTGTTCAATTAAGCTTTGACAAAAAAAAATGGAAGCTGATTGATTTTTATGCAGAGCTGCACCAGATTTTGAAGAAAGGGGTGCTCCCCCGAAACGCGTAAGCCATCAGCCATTTGCGCTGGTCTGATCCTCTCGGCAACAGGTCCTGGGGTGTTGATCCACAGAAACAGCGCTTTTTGCGGCCTTTTGAAAGCTATCTTTATTAGCTCGTTTGTGAGTATTATTTTTACTGTTTTTATGCTGCATTAAAGTTTATCAGTGGTAATGCACTAGGTTGGTGCGCCCTCTTTCTTTTCTGTTTTTTTAGCTTGAATACCCATTGTTCAAATGAGGGCTGCAAGACGCTAGGCATTACTTCTATAGGTGGCTGCACCACATATCCAGTTCATGGACACCTGAGCGCAGGAGAGGTCTTTTTTTCTTGTGTCCCTCAAAACCTGGAAGGGTTACGTAAAAGAGAAGTCCATCTTTATGACTATATGTCATGTTTCACCCCTGTTTAGGGTGATGATCACATATCCCTCTCACCCCTAACCCCCCCCACCTTACAGAATCCAAGGTTTCTTCTCCCTGCCGGCTCCATTAAAATTTGGCGTGCCAGTGCTTGGCTCTGCCCACACAATTAATTTGTTCACAGGTATTTGTGAGTTAGAAAAACCACCACAGCAGATTTAAATACACTAACGAATTGAAGCCAAACTCCAGCTCACACTTTATAATCAGTTACAGTCAACTGTTTTTCCTTTTGGAATAAAGGTTTTGCATAAATAAATAAAAGCTGAACACTGTAAGCACCCCTGCCAATGGTAAATGGTTTGTCTCATCCATGTAAACTGATACATCTGGAAGAGAGCTTGTGCTTTTGAAAAACAACAGACGTACTGGCTGGATCACCAGTTGGAAATAGAAGAAAGCAAGCCTAAAAAAGTTAACAAATGCAGCCATCACATCTAATGCCGCGTACACACGAGCGGACTTTACTGCATACTTTGCCCGGCGGACTTTTCGACGGACTTTACGACGGACTTTCCAAATGAACGGACTTGCCTACACACGATCAACCAAAGTCTGACGGATTCGTACGTGATGACGTACGACCAGACTAAAACGAGGACGTTCATAGCCGTCGGACTAGCATACAGACGAGCGGACTTTTCGACCAGACTTGAGTCTGTCGGATAGATTTGAAACATGTTTCAAATCTAAGTCCGTCAAACTTTTGAGAAAACAAAGTCCACTGGAGCCCACACACGATCGAATTGTCCGATGAAATCCAGTACGCCGGACCAAGTATGGCGTAAAGTCCGATCCTGTGTACGCTGCAATAGAATTGGTAAGCTGCAATATTAGAAATGATTTTTAAAATCTTCTTGCCTAGGTGGATGCAGCATCTGTCCCCCCTCCCCGCCCTGGCTCTAAGACTGAGAACCGAGCAATCAAACACCGCTAACCGTTCGGTTCTCACAGCTCCCCGAACAGAGAGCTGCTGACTGTCAGTCACAGCTCTCTGCTCCGCCCCCTCCCATGCTCACTGGAGCGCTGGGCTGCAGAGGGGGCGGGAGCGGCCGGCTGAGAGGCTGAGCAGGGTACTGGTCCAGGCATGTGGGCAGCTCTTGACCATTTGGTCGCAATCTTTCCCGAGCCTAGACCGGCTCTGTGACGTCAGCCGACAGCAGGCTTCAGCTTCTGCTGTCTGCAGAAAACAGGTCACAGGAGTGCCGTTTGTTCAGAAGTACAGCCAAAACAAGCTTTGGCTGTACTTCGCCTTTAATATAAATGCCTTTACCAGCAGTGGATCTAAATCAGGTTCCCTGGCTGTACTTGTGACAGAGCTGTGTAAATCACAAGACTGCATGGACAAAAATATAAATCTTTGGAGTTCAGCTTTAAAAGTCAGTTTCAATGTATTTCTCTGCAATATCGCTAACCATAAATTCCACATTTATTGAGAAATAAATCCTCCAGCTCTTCGTTCTTTTTTCCCCGAGCACTAAATCAGTCCCTGTGTAAGGGAAATATACAATATTACCTGTCCCTGTCCATAGACTGCCAGCGTTCCCAAGATAAAGGGATAGCCCATCCATAAATTGATAGAAACATTGTATCTTCCGAGACACTGTTCCCATTTCATCCACAATTAGTCTGCTCTAAAGAAAGAGGACATAGGAGGACAATGGGCCCAGTGTGCGAGGAAGACATTGACGGGCCGGCTAATGGAGCGGAGAATAAAGAGCCCCGATCCTAATCGGGGAGAGCTTTTATTTGTCTGTATGGGTTAAGGTGGGAAATCGGAGAAGGAGATGTTATAGACCCCAATGTTATATAATGAACGTCAGGACTCAATGGAGCGGACTGCGGGGCTAATCATGTTTGTAAGTGGGCCGCTGCGGCGCTTTGTCCTGTAAATGCGGGATCGCTCCGAGATATGTTAACTCTCAAACTCCCAGTCAGATCCAATAAAACTGTTTAGACTGGAAATCCGCTGGAACTTGCGTACAAAATTTTGAGAGCTAAAAAAATATAAAGCTGAAATGTAATCTGCTTATATTTTGACTTCCCTGGTTCCCCCTCCTCATCAACATGCTAATGAAACGTTTAAATAAAACTTTTCCATTTCATCAGATGCCTTATGTTAGGTTCATTGATGTCATCACTGGCTCTCTGTGCTTCTCTATGCAATGCAGATCATGGCTAGTGGGCGGGTGCTGTACATAGCTTTCTGAAAACATCACAGCACCCTGCCTCAGTACTCCTCTCAAGGGGCTCAGCTCTGAAGCAGTGGGTGGCCAATCGTGAGGCTGTTTTGCAAATTTCAAAATGCCTTGATGGTGGATGTCAGTATGGAGGAGTGGGCATTCCTAAGCCAGGTGTATTTGCTTGCATCCTAGTTAAAGCCCACATGTAATGCTAAGCCTCCCTGATTGAAAAACAGATATCCAATGAATGAACAGGGTGGGCCAAGGACAGTCAAGCTGGGACAGAAAGAGCTCAATGATGCTGGACGCCCTCCAGCCAGGAAATTAGGTGGACTCTGTCTGATTTGCTGTAGCTTCTAATGTACACAATGAAGCTATGCTAACTCCCACATGTGATGCTGAGCCTCTATGAATGGAAAAACTAAAATCCAATAAATGAAAGGGGAGGCCCAGGGACAGTCAGGCTGAGGAGGAAAAGCCTAGATCAGGGGTGTCAAACTCAATTTCGTCAGCAGTGCGGTTGCCATCAAAGGGACAGTTGTATCTGTGGTGCGCTATGTACAGAGTGCAGCGTTCAGGAGTGTGCTACATACAGAATACAGGGTTCAGGATTACAGAGTGCAGCATTCAAGATTACACTATGTACAGAGTGCAGGGTTCAGGATTATGCTATGTACACAGTGCAGGGTTCAAGATTACACTATGTACAGAGTGCACGGTTCAGGATTACTCTATGTACACAGTGCAGGGTTCAGGATTACGCTATGTACACAGTGCAGGGTTCAAGATTACACTATGTACAGAGTGCAGGGTTCAGGATTATGCTATGTACACAGTGCAGGGTTCAAGATTACACTATGTACAGAGTGCACGGTTCAGGATTACGCTATGTACACAGTGCAGGGTTCAGGATTACGCTATGTACACAGTGCAGGGTTCAAGATTACACTATGTACAGAGTGCAGGGTTCAGGATTATGCTATGTACACAGTGCAGGGTTCAAGATTACACTATGTACAGAGTGCACGGTTCAGGATTACGCTATGTACACAGTGCAGGGTTCAGGATTACGCTATGTACACAGTGCAGGGTTCAAGATTACACTATGTACAGAGTGCAGGGTTCAGGATTACGCTATGTACACAGTGCAGGGTTCAGGATTGCGCTATGTACACAGTGCAGGGTTCAGGATTGCGCTATGTACAGAGTGCAGGGTTCAAGATTACGCTATGTACAGAGTGCAGGGTTCAAGATTACGCTATGTACAGAGTGCAGGGTTCAGTATTTTGCTATGTACAGAGTACAGGTTTTAGGATTACACTGTACAGAGTGCAGGGTTCAGGAGTGCACGACCTACAGAGTGCAGAGTTCAGAAGTGCGTTATGTACAGAGTGCAGGGTTCAGGATTATGCTATGTACAGAGTGCAGAGTTCAGGAGTGCACTACGTACAGAGAGCAGAGATTGTGGATTACACTATGTACAGAGTTCAGGAGTTTGCTACGTACAGAATGCAGAGTTCAGAAGTGCGTTATGTACAGAGTGCAGGGTTCAGGATTACGATATGTACAGAGTGCAGAGTTCAGGGGTGCCCTATGCACAGAGTGCAGCGTAAAGGAGTGCGCTACATACAGAGTGCAGGGTAAAGGGGTGCACTACATACAGAGTGCAGATTTTAGGGGTACGCTATGTGTGCTATAGAAGGCTTCTGTGTTTGCAAATGATAGCGGGGAGTGGAGCTTGAGAGCCAGAGGAGGAATAGCCTCCATGTTCCTCTGGCTGCAAAACCAGGGGGGGGGGCACATGACAAGGCCTGGTGGGCTGGATTTGGCCCATGGGCCTTGTGTTTGACATATGTGGACTAGATAACGCTGGATGTCCTCCAGCCAGAAAATCAGTTAGGCTTTATCTGACTGTGCACTGGGGACATTCACCCTCTTTATTCGTCCTGGTGACAAGAGAAAGTGATTAGCGTGCAATTTTGCAAAAGGGTCAGGGACTTTTTGCGCATTTCTTGCTCATAGGGTAGTCTATTAAAACAAATGGGCTATCCTATACATTATTTGCAGGAATTCCCAGGGATTTCCTCTCACTCCCTGTTTTGGCTGTGGCAAAGGAAGTGAAGGGAAATCTCCCCAATGTGACACAGATGGCAAAAAACTTGGTGTTATAACTCTCCCTTACTCTATCCAAAATGAAAAAAAAACATGTTGCCTATAGTTCTGATTTAAGTGTCTGGTGTGCTTAATAAGCATTTTTAATGCCTTCTTATTCCCAGCTATGGCTGGAAATCATAAAATATCTAATACAGTATCTTATAAAATACAGGTTACTGTCCTGCTTCCTCACCAGGGAGGTACAGCGGGTACTAACGGCATAGGACGTCTGAATTTATTTCTGTGTTTTAGGTCAAGCTCCTCCTGCCTGACCTCAGTCGACAGTTCCGGGAATTGGACCCCCAGAATTTGGGATATGTCACCAAAGAAGAATTTCTTGACATCTTGCAGGAGCTGAGCCCAGACCTCACTAAGCACCAGTGTGACACCCTAGCTTCCAAATTCGGACACGGGCCAGACAAGTAAGCAGACACTGTCATGTGATTGGTGGAATATTAACTCAATAGTCTACAAATTCTTCATTCTGTCACTGCAGAATTTCCTATGTGAAGTTCCTTCAGCCCTACCAGACCAAAACCTCCACAATCAGACAGAATGGAGTAAAGGTCAAACCGGTGACCCCTACGAGAGGGCCCATGGATCACAGTCTAAATGTCATCTCCGCCAAACTACGACAGAAGGTAATAAATACGTTTCTGAATGATAGGATATAATAGGTTAAAATGATATAAGAAATTCTAACATATAATAGTGCTATAATATAAAATGTATACAGTATCTCACAAAAGTGAGTACACCCCTCACATTTTTGTAAATATGTGACAACAATGAAGAAATGACACTTTGCTACAATGTAAAGTAGTGAGTGTACAGCTTGTATAACAGTGTAAATTTGTTGTCCCCTCAAAATAACTCAACATACAGCCATTAATGTCTAAACCGCTGACAACAAAAGTGAGTACAGCCCTAAGTAAAAATGTCCAAATTGGGCCCAAAGTGTCAATATTTTGTGTGGCCACCGTTATTTTCCAGCACTGCCTTAACCCTCTTGAGCATGGAGTTCACCAGAGCTTCACAGGTTGCCACTGGAGTCCTCTTCTACTCCTCCATGATGATATCACAGAACTGGTGGATGTTAGAAACCTTGCGTTCCTCCACCTTCCATTTGAGGATGCCCCACAGATGCTCAATAGGGTTTAGGTCTGGGGACATGCTTGGCCAGTCCATCACCTTTACCCTCAGCTTCTTTAGCAAGGCAGTGGTCATCTTGGAGGTGTGTTTGGGGTTGTTATGTTGGAATACTGCCCTGCAGCCCAGTCTCCAAAGGGGATTATGCTCTGCTTCAGTATGTCACAGTACATGTTGGCATTCATGGTTCCCTCAATGAACTGTAGCTCCCCAGTGCTGGCAGCACTCATGCAGCCCTAGACCTTGACAATCCCACCACCATGCTTGACTGTAGGCAAGACACACTTGTCTTTGTACTCCTCACCTGGTTGCCGCCACACACGCTTGACACCATCTGAACCAAATAAGTTTATCTTGGTCTCACCAGAACACAGGACATGGTTCCAGTAATCCATGTCCTTAGTCTGCTTGTCTTCAGAAAACTGTTTGCAGGCTTACTTGTGTATCATCTTTAGAAGAGGCTTCCTTCAGGGACGACAGCCATGCAGACCAATTTGATGCAGTGTGTGGTGTATTGTCTGAGCACTGACAGGCTGACCCCCCCCACCCCTTCAACCTCTGCAGCAATGCTGGCAGCATTCATACCTCTATTACCCAAAGACAACCTCTGGATATGATGCTGAGCACGTGCACTCAACTTCTTTGGTCAACCATGGTGAGGCCTGTACTGAGTGGAACCTGTTCTGTTAAACCACTGTATGGTCTTGGCCACCGTGCTGCAGCTCAGTTTCAGAGTCTTGGCAATCTTCTTATAGTCTAGGCCATCTTTATGTACAGCGATAATTCTTTTTTTCAGATCCTCAGAGAGTTCTTTGCCATGAGGTGTCAAGTTGAACTTCCAGTGACCAGTATGAGAGAGTGAGAGCGATAACACCCAATTTAACACACCTTCTCCCCATTCACACCTGAGACCTTGTAACACTGAAGAGTCACATGACACCGGGGAGGGAAAATGGCTAATTTTGCCCAATTTGGACATTTTCACTTAGGGGTGTACTGACTTTTGTTGCCAGCGGTTTAGACATTGATGGCTGTGTGTTAAGTTATTTTGAGGAAACAGCAAATTTACACTGTTATACAAGCTGTACACTCAATAGTTTACATTGCAGTAAAGTTTAATTTCTTAGGTGTTGTCACATGAAAAGATATAATAAAAAATTTACAAAAATGTGAGGGATGTACTCACTTTTGTGAGATACTGTAGGATTTAATAGGATATAATAATATAATATTTATAGGATATCATAGTGTTATAAAAACATAGTTATAGGATGCAATATGGTATAATATATATAGGATTTATAATACCATAATAATAGGATATAATAATGTTAAAATAATATAACTATAGGATAGCATAGATTATTATAATTATAGAATTATTATGACATATAATAAAAACATAATTATACAATATAATAATATAATGGTAATAATATAATAGTGTTATAATGTAATAATTATAGGATATAATAATGGGTATATGCTATAATATTTAATTATATGCTATAATAATTCTAGGATATAATAATTATGATATAACAGCATATAATAATATAATTATAGGATATACTGGATACAATAATATAATAATTATATAGAAGAATGTGTGGACAAATTCCCTGTGGGGTTTTGTATTGCAGCAAATAATTCAAAAAAATTTTATAAAAAATATTTTAGCACAAGAGAATTTTGTACAAGATAACAAATGTCAATCAAGATATCTGTTGTACTGGCTTAGGCTGCATTCACACCTGAGCGTTTTCAGCTCGTAAAACATGAGAAAAATGCCCGGAAAACGCCCAACACGCAAAATCCCATTAATTTCAATGGCACCTATTCATATCTGAGCGTTTTGTCACCTGAAGCTCAAAAAAGTAAATGAGCTTCTTTTTATGCAGATTACAGGCTTTCTTCTGCTTTTTAAATTGGTGACCTTTTGACCTGTACAAAATTGCTGCAAAAATTGTGGTAAAAACGTGCGACTTTCTGCCTGAAAAAAATATGCTGAGGTGTAAATGCAGCCTTATTGCTGACTCTTGTGGATCCCACTGCAGCACTGCTGGCTTCCTCTCCTCCTCTTTATCCCTCCAGCTGCTCTGCCGGGGGATCGGTTCTTGGATCCCTTTCACCTGCTGTCTCAGCCTCCCTGTGTGCCCCCCCCCTCCCCTGCAGCTCTTCCAGTTTCCCTGCTCTCCTCTCGCACCGCTGCTGCTGCAGACACACACAGGAAGACTGTTTCAGGATGGAAAGCAGGGGGGCGGTCATCACTGAAGCTGTGTTTACTATGCTTCAGTTAGTGAATGAACAGAGCACTTCCTATTCATTCACATCCAGTGCAGCTGCAGGGAAAGGGACTGATGAATCTGTGTCCTCAATCTTTTTCTCAGACTCAAATGTGAGACGTTAGGGTCTGTTTAGACCCCTGATATTTCACCACAGCCCCCAACAGGACAGTTATGTCCTCCAATGTAAAAAAAAAAAAAAATTTAAGGACCTGCTCAAATGTACTTTGCTCTCTGAAGAGCAGTCAGTATTTGGATCACTCTTCAGAGAGCATTTGACAGGCAGATTTACCTGCTTTAACCCTGCACTATTGTACCGCAACCGCATGCTTTGCACTTGAATGGGTCTTGTTCGATGGAGATATAATATTTCTGCCGTGGCTGCGAAGCACAGCATCGCGGCTGTGGCATTTTAGCTAAAATATAATTTGATATTTTCGGAGTGGAGCCCTGTCAGGTAGGTTATATGGGGCCCAGTAATTTATAACAGCAGCCCTGATGCCCATTATGAGGCGTTCCCACCATGTTTGTGCTGCATTGCTGGGTCTGCACACCTGCTGTGCCCATTATTAGGGTTCCCACCATCTCCATGCTGGATTATCTAGTCTTCAAACCTGCTGTGCCCAATATGAGATGTTTAACACCATCTTGTTCTGTGTTCCCAGAAGTGCACACTTTCTTGTGCGTTTTACAAGGGGTTGTGACTATTTCTGTGCTGAGTTCCCGGGTTTGCACACCTGTAGTGTGCCCATTACAAGGGTCTCCCACCATCTTGGTGCTGAAAAGCTAGAGGCTGTCACAGCCCACCAGGCTTAACCTACAACTATAATACCACATTTAGATGGACTGATCCTATAATTTTGATCTTCTATATTTAATATTCTACTTGATGATCATGAAGATAGTTAGCAATCACAGTTATCTTTTTCCTGTTCCCTCCAGCTGTCCTCAGTAGATTGGAGGAACCTTCTACAAACTTGCCAGAAACTGGACTCAAACAGTTGGGGTTATCTCCTACTCCCAGAGTTCCGATCGGTGGTGAAGCTCTGCAACATCATTCTGGATGAGGATGACATTTATCATATCATGTCTCACTATGATAAGGATCTAGCAGGGAAGATCGACTACTCCAGACTCATTTCAGATCACAAGAGGAGGGAAGGATAAAAGAAAAAACACTGCACGCAATATTAAAGCGTTATGAAACACCGCTAGAAAAAAAAAATTAATAAATGTATCTGTGCACCTGATGTCACCATTGTTTCCTCTTACCAGTTTTGTGCAGTCTTTACAGCATTACCAGCCTTTAACGGTTTCCCCTGCTGAGTAAGGATGAGCTCAGGCGTGTTCGCAAACAGCACGTGCAGAGCCCGCCAGGAAGTCGGCACTGCACTAATCACAGGCAGTGAGACATTTCCCGATCTCTGCAGCTGCGCATCAGGACAATGTCTCACTGCTTGTGATTAGAGCTCCGCAGTGCCAACTTCCTGGCGGGCTCTGAGCATGCTGTTTGCGAACATGCCTGAGCTCATCCTTACTGTTGAGTTTCCATCTACAGGGTGTCTCCTTTGTCTCCAGTGTCTCCCTGGTGACACCCTGATCTGCATGCTCCCACCTCATGCACAGTAGGGGCACTGCCTTTCAGTGCCCATGTACTGTGCTGTAATGACAGCTGGCATTGTCTGCCCAGTGCATGCGCAGCAGGGGCCCCTGTCTTTCTGAAATCTGGTGCTGTGCCTGGGCAGTACATGCCCAGTAGCAGCAACTTGCACTGTCTTGCTAGTGCATGTGCAGTAGGGGGCTCCTGTCTTTCTGAGATATGGTGCTGTATCTGGCTAGTGCATGCGCTGGCTGGACACAGCATTAAATGGCCCCTACTGTGCATTCTCCAGCCAGGCACAGTGCAAGAGCTCAAAAACAAGCCCCTGCTGAGCATGAGCTGGCCAGACAGCAGCAGTTGCCTCTATTGCACATGAATTGGGCAGCCAAAGCACCAGCTACCTTAATTCTGCGCACAGGGCATGCATTACTTTGCTTGATTTCATAGCATATTACTGCGCATTCACCAGCCAGGCATATCAAGAAAGAAAGAAGTTATTATCCTTCCAAACTCCACCGTTGTTAGCTGCTAGTTCAATTCTATATTGGTTTATAAAGGTACCTTTTGAGGACCAAGTAACCACCTTACAGATGGTCTCGGCTGAGACCTTAGATCAGTGGTTCTCAACTCCTGTCCTCAGGACCCACTAAGAGGCCAGGTTTGCAAGATAACCGAAATACATCACAGGTGATATAATTTGCTGCTCAGTGATTGCAGTATTCTAGTCTGCATCTCCCCAGGGTAATACTCAAAAGCTAGCCTGTTAGTAGGTTCTGAGGACAGGAGTTGAGAACCATTTCCTTAGATAGTGCTTCCCACAGTGCTGCTACCCCCTATTGCTGAGTGTGCCTGGATCTCACGTAGTGTGGGAGGGGCTCTAATCTTGTAAAATGTCCTCATTACTTACCTAGCCAAGAGGCTATCATTCTATATGAGGCTGGCTGGCCTTTTGTGCCTCTGTGAGGAATGAGAAAGAGTCCTTCTGATGATCTGAACTCTATAGCTGCTTAGATGTGTGATTTCAACTTGCTTCTGACTTCCAATACATGAGGCAAATCTCATTCCTCTGAAAAGGTTGGAAGGGCTGTGTCCTTATTTAGGTGGAAAGCGGAACTTACCTTTTAGTAGGAAACGGAGTAGCAGTCTTAAGACTACTCTGTCCAGAAAAAAATGGCAATGAGGAGTAGAAAGCCAACTCCTGGAGCTCAGATGTATCTGGCGGACGTGATCGCTACAAGGAAGACTGCTTTAAGAATCAGGTTCCATAAAGAACAGACCTGAGCTGGAGGAAAAGATGCTGAAGATAGGACTGATGGAACTAATGATAGGCCCCATTGTGGAAAGGTTGGTTTCCTGGGAGGATGTATCTTCAAACACACCCTGAGAAACTGAACTACAAAGGGATTTTTGGACCATCTAGTGCCAGTTATGGCAGATGTGGTAGAGACAAGAACTTTCAGCATGTTCCAAATGAGTCCTTTTTTTTCAGGCCCCCATCACATTATTTATGTTCATGAAGGGTCGATTGACCTTAAAGGTTGATTCCACAAAATGTTTCCATGCCTTGTGGTAAGCTATTTTGGTAGAGTGTTTTCTTCCCTTCATTAAGGTACGGTAGATATCACAGTCTGGGAGTAGCCTCCAGCTCCACCTCCATGTCATTAGGTTGAGTTTGTCCAGAGATTAATGTAGATATGAACCATGGCTCAGAAGGTCTGGCCTTGTTGAGAGTTTCTTAACTTAGGTGAAGAAGTGTGGAGAACCAAGGCCATCGTAGCCTATACAGAATTCTTGCAATCACCATGCCCTGAAAACGTGCCACTCTCTGTAGCACCCTTGAAATTGGAGGCTGAGGGGTCCAAAAAACGTTGATATCTTGCCATGGCAAGGACAGAAAAAAATACCCATGGGGGGGAGAGAGAAGCAAACTTATAGATATCTTGATCTATGAGCTAGGGGGTGTAGTATTAACCCATTACATGCTGCCATGATTCCCCAGGAAAGATAGATATGTAGCCAGGTGCTGGGCTACAGTAATACAGAGAAGGAAAGAATTGCCTTTTATTCTTCTCTCCCTCCACTGATGTTATTTTGCACTATTCTCTTCTAGCCAGCAGGGGGAGATCTAAAGCCAAGCAAGCCCATAGATTTCTATGTAGAGCACTGAGAATCCTAGGAGTTGTAGTTTGAGATTGCAGCCATATAATGGGACAAATGTATTCCTTACAATACAAATCCCAATAGCACTGTGCAGTCGGAGGAGTGGAGAGATGATTTTTATTAAACTGTCCAGGAAAGCTCTTCCTCTTGGCACCGAAGGAGTTAGAAAGAGAGCACCTCTGTCTGGATATTCTTCTGTCAGCAAAAGACCATACCAGCGGAGATCCAGGCCTGACACTGGGAGTGAAGTCACCCGGGGACACAGCAGCATCGCCCACATCACAGCACCTGCACCGCTGCCACAGGGAGACTGGAGCATCCATTCACCCTGTGCTTCCCATCGCTGATCACCTGAGGCTTTTGGAAATAGATGAAGGGGCCACCCTTCTATTGTAAGCATCCCATGGACCGATGAGAGGGCTGTTCATCCAATGCTGATACTGCTAGCAGGGACTGAGCAACTAAATGTAGGATACCAAGTGTACCCAATCCATAACATACCCACACTGAACTCTATACTGCACTTATTCCAAACCTAGACTGCACCTATAACAATCCTATACTGCATTATACCGCACCTGTACCACAACTGAACCACATCTACCTTGCACCTCTGCTTTTACTATACAATACCTTTACTGTACACATACTGCATGCTTGTTAACTGGGACTGTCATTAAGTGCACTAATGCTCTTAAAGGGCCCCAATGATAGCTGGCAGAAGATTATCTCAAAGGACTGCCCCTCCTGTAATATTTATTCAGCAAGCCCCCTTTGTTCCTCTTCCCCCTACTCTACCATCCTCCATTTCTTTTGGACATTGCATACTCAGTCAGTCTAGGACTAGCATTGTCACCATAAATGCTCTCTGGCAGTATAGTTCCAGCACTCGGTAGTTTAACCGCTTTATTACAGGGCACTTTTAATAAGTCCATAAGCTTTTAGAGTAGAACTGTGAATGTTCAACTATTAACATCCTTCCTGCCCAGGCCAATTTGCAGATTTCAGTGCTGTTGCACTTTGAGTGACAACTGCGTGGTCATGCAACACTGTACCCAAAAGAAATTTTCATAATTTTTTTTCACACAAATAGAGCTTTCTTTTGGTGGTATTTACTCACCACCTGGGTTGCTCCCAGGACTTATACACAATGCTATAGTGCTTGGCTACCATACCAGGACATGCGCGAACTGAGCAATGCAAACAGGTACTTGTGGTTGGCTGACAGACAGAGCAGTTTATTGACAGTCCAGGTAAAAGGCAGGCAAGGTTCAGAGAACCGATATCTGATCAAAGGTCATACACAGGGAAACCCAATCTAGCAGAGCAGGGCAGACAAAGAGGCAGCTTGATCAGGTATTTACACACACTATTAAAAGCATGAGACTGCAAGCTTAGCTAGCTTAAAAGAAAAGGATTTTTTTTCAGATTAATACCTACCTGAGAGGCTGAGCCAGGTGTCAGTTCAGGCACCTGGTGGATCCAGACTTTATTATTGCGATAACGGGGTGCCTGGACTGAAATCCGTGACGTCAGCAGAGAGCGGACTTCAGCCCGCTCTCTGGTGAAAACGAGTCACAGGAGTGCAAAACTAATTGCACTCCTGTAATCCATAGGAGAAGTACAGCCAAGCAAGCTTTGGCTGGGAAGGGGCGTGGCCTGAGATGGTCTGAAGCTGCATGGCGTAAGGAGTGCAGAGTGAGAACTCCGGCTTCACGTTCTCCTTCAATCTGATCCTGTGGGGCTAAATCATCCTCTATCACGGTATAAACTGCCTGCATTACTCAGAGAAGCTCCCGTGCTCAAGTCACCACCGAAGTGAGCTCCGGGAGCGCTGGCGAAACTAGACAAATTCTGCCACGAGGAGTGGGACCTAGTGAGGGAAGATGGCGCCGCATCCACCTCAGGGGAAGAAGGCCTGTTCTCTGGAGACACCACTCGCATCCTTGACACTGTCTTTCTCTGCCAGACGACCCTCACATCTAAAATCGAGGAGGTCAAAGTGGACATCTCCCTCATTCGCCAAGACATACACATGTTGCGGGAAAGGGTGACCAAATGGAATGCAGGATTGGACAAGTGGAGGACGACATCCCACTGCTGCAGGTCAACACTGAGCAGCTCCAATACCAGCTCAATGTCGTCCTTAGTAAGCAGGATGACATGGAGAACAGACTCCGCCGCTGTAACATTAGGTTCGTGGGGCTGCCAGAGAGGTCTGAGGGCTGGGACCACCCCACGTTCCTGGAAAATCTCTTCATCACCAACTTTGACAGAGAGGTCTTCTCCTTTATGTTTGTGGTGGAGCGTGCGCATCGCCTGGCCGCGCGGCCTTCACCGTCCGGAGCCCCCCGCGCACCTTCACAGCGAAGCTGCTGAATTACCGGGACACCATCCTACGCCTTATCCGCGTAAAGGGCAACATCCCATTCGTCAACTCACACATTGCGGTGTTCCCGGGACTTCTCCGCCGAGGTCCAGAAGAAAAGGGCACAGTTCTCAGAGGCCAAGCGACAAATGCGCAACCATCACCTGGCCTATGCCATGCTGTTCCCGGCACGCCTCCGCATGATCGGGGATGGCAAGGCTCACTTTTTTTAGGAGTCCTCTGCGGTCATCCCATGGCTGGAAAGACAGGATGCAGATGTCCCTGCACCATCATAACATCCCGGCCGCATCTTCCCACAGATAAACCTTGCTGGACTGGAAAACTGGGACCCTTGACCTAGATGTTCCCTCTCTGAACCATGAGTTGGCCTCGGCCTATTCCCCACTTACCCCTTCTGGCTATACTTATGGCACCCCCAGACCCGCCCCCATGTTTTTTTTGCCCCTTTCCCCCGGCCCGGTCCATACCAGACATACCACCATTCTCAACTCTCCCTTCATTATGCAATGCCCCCTCAAATGCACTTACTCAGCCACTCTTGAACAATATACCTGCACCCCCTTAACATCTATATGCTAGACCATCTAGCACCATGGTGCACTTCTAATAACTTTTGTTCTCCCCCAGAGACAGCCGAGAATGCACCTGGACGTTCACTCCACTTGCACTCCCACGTTTATTTCCCCCCCTCCCATCAATTATGGTGCACCTCGCTGTTCTCTCAAGATCTGTTTCCCTGTCCAGCAGCAGCCCTCCATGACTGTGGAGGGCTGCCACAAGTTTGATATGCCACGCTGGTCGAGAATTGGCAAAGTTACTATGTTCTTTTTATTGCACTGTCTGACATGCTTAATACCGCAATATGTTTACTGTTATTTGCTACTGTTTTCTTGTGTCTACCTCCCTCCCTACATGGCCCCCTGCAGGTCTGCCACAGACATTTTGGTGCCCCTTCTGATCCACCTGCAGGGCTCCATCATACAACAAGCCCCGGGACCCTTATTTCAATGTATGCTGCTGTATGTAGTGATAACAATATGTGTGGGTGAGGGTATGGGCAACCCCTTGCTGATCCGACTGTACATCCAACCAACACTACTGCTAATATGGAATCCCTCAAGATAGTCACATGGAATGTGAGAGGACTGAGAGCCAAACCTAAACAGCTGGCCGTCCTTTCCCACCTCAAAACCATGCAAGCGGACATATCCGTTCTCGTGGAGACTCACATAACGGGTCAAATGCAAATGGCACCTAAGAAACCCTGCGTGGTCTGGGTCTATCAGGCCCCATATACCAATAACTCCAGAGGCATTGCTATTCTAATTGCCAAGTCGGTTCAGTTTCAACTTCATAGCCTACAGTCAGATCGGTGGGGCAGGTTCCTCTTCCTTCATGCCACCATTGGTGGCCTCTAGGTCCTCCTCCTAGCTTTTTACATTCCCCCACTATTCCAATTTGCTGCTCTAAAGGAGGGAGTGGCCTTCATGACCCAACATCCCAAGGTGCTTGCTGTATGGATAGGGGAATTTAATATGGTTATAGACCCTCTTTTTAACAGACTCCGCCTGCCCACCACGACGCCAGCCTACAGTCACTTGGTTTGGAAGATTCCTTCTGGAATTTGCCATGGCAGACACCTGGAGACTTAAGCACCCCACTACAACTGCCTACTGCTGTTTTACCCCCTCACAAGCCTCTATGTCCCGCATAGACATAATCATGCTGTCCCCCACCCTGATTCCGGACTGCCTTGAAGTGGGGTTTGGTGTCAGGGTCCTCTTAGACCACTCGCCATACTGGGTTACCCTTCTCCTGCCCTCCACCCCCCCGACCCGCATCTGGAGGCTGATCCCATTCTGGCTTACAGTCTTTACAGACCTGGAAGCTATTCAACGAGAATGGACTCATTATTTCCACTCCAATGCTGGGTCGGCCTCAGTGGGGATAGTGTGGGAGGCATTTAAACTACATGCCCACTTGATCCTCTCTACGCGCATAAACAGACATAAGGCCTCCTCTAAACTTATCTTACAACAAGCTAAGGAAAAACTGAGCTCCCTTGAACAGGTTTTTCTACCAGACCCGTCAACCTCTAATTCTGTCCAGCTACGCCTACACTCTAGACTCACAGACCATCTACATTTCGAGAAAGCTAAAAGAGGCATATTTTTCAGCAAGCAGAAAAACTTTGAACATGGTGAGTGGGCCGGGAAACTCCTGGCATACATGGCCCACTTAGACCACAGCCCCCCGGTGGTAGTTCAGCTCCGATCGGAGGCTGGAACCACGCTTACAGACCCAGCACAGGTAGCCCACAAGTTTTGGCGTTTCTACTCTGACCTATACACCTCAAAGACTAACCGCCCCCAGAGTGAACTACATCTACTCCTGCAGAACATTAATTTCCCCTCCCTTACAGACCCCCAAATTGAGCTTCTAGAAGCGCCCATAACTGAGGAATGCATAGCAGAGGCAATAGCGAGCTTACCGACACCAAAAACCCCTGGCTCTGATGGCCTCCCCCTAGAATTCTACTCCTAATTCCAAGAAGTCCTCCTCCCCAAGTTGCAAGCACTATATTCCCATATTTACAAGTCTGGCATGCTTCCGCATACCATGGGTGAAGCCCTTATTGTCCTGATCCCGAAACCAGGAAAAGACACTATTTACCCTAAATCATATCGCCCCATTTCTCTCCTACAACTAGATGTCAAAATACTGGCCAAAATTTTCGCCCTAATGGCGCGTACACACAATCGGACTTTACGGCATACTTGGTCCGGCGTACCGGATTTCGTCTGACAATTCGATCGTGTGTGGGCTCCAGCGGACTTTGTTTTATCAAAAGTTTGATGGACTTAGATTTGAAACATGTTTCAAATCTATCCGGCGGACTCGAGTCCGGTCGAAAAGTCTGCTCGTCTGTATGCTAGTCCGACGGACAAAAACCGAGGCTAGGGCAGCTATTGGCTACTGGCTATGAACTTCCTTGTTGTAGTCCGTTTGTACGTCATCACGTACAAATCCGTCGGACTTTGGTTGATCGTGTGTAGGCAAGTCCGTTCATTCGGAAAGTCCGTCGTAAAGTCCGTCGAAAAGTCCGCCGGGCAAAGTATGCCGTAAAGTCCAGTCGTGTGTACGCGGCATAAGACTCAATAAAGTGGTACCCAGCCTCATACACGCTGACCAAACTGGCTTCATGCCCAATAAAAACACAGCATTTAACCTCTGGAGACTATTTATGAGTCTCCAAGCAACACAAGACAACGTCGGCTCCAGGGTGGTGGTTAGCCTGGATGCCGCCAAGGCATTTGATTCTGTGGAATGGAGCTACTTGTGGGAATGTCTCCGTAGATTTGGCTTCGGCCCCAGATTCATCAGGTGGCTCCAGCTCTATTACTAGGCTCCCACCGCCCGGATCCAGGGTAATGGCAAGACATTGAACCCCTTCCCTGCTATATGCACTGGCTGTTGAGCCCCTAGCCATAGCCATTAGGGCACACCCTGACATTAGGGGCCTCCGCATAAGACAAGTGATTGAAGTGCTCAGTCCCTATGCGGATGACATGCTCCTTTATCTGGAGGAAATCCTCCTCATAGACATTACTGCCCCCACGGCCACTCAGGAGGCTCTCCCCCTAGTGAGGACTATAAAGCTTAAATACCTGGGCGTGCAGTGCTCACGATCCCTTAAAGATTACACACACCTTAACCTGGAACCAATGTACGACCTCCTCAAACACAAAACCCAAGTCTGGTCCAGACTCCCCCTTGGCGTCATGGGTTGCATTAATTTAGTTAAGATGATTCTCCTCCCCAAGCTGCTTTGCCTGTT
Source organism: Lithobates clamitans (assembly GCA_037952925.1). Classification (NCBI taxonomy): domain Eukaryota; kingdom Metazoa; phylum Chordata; class Amphibia; order Anura; family Ranidae; genus Lithobates; species Lithobates clamitans. The sequence continues at coordinate 2,306,655 of JBBGZY010000385.1, forward strand.
CTGGCATGCCCCCCTATACATCCCAGCCCACGTATTTAAATCCATGGAATCTATACTCAACACATTTGTGTGGGGCTCCTCCAGACACAAACTGTCATGGCAGACCCTAAAACGTCTCATTCACCTGGGGGGCACAGCTCTTCCCGACCTTGCATTATACTACATAGCCTCCCAGCTGTCCCACTTCTACTCCCTTAATCAACATGGCAGGCTCCAGTACTCCTCTTTGGTGTGTACTTCGGTTACATACGTGGTGGACCATCCCTTTCCTCTTCTGCAAACACCAGGGTCTCCCCCGCCTAGGCGACAAGTGACATATGCTACTACACCACTGTAAAATATGGCAGTTAGCGCAAACCACTAGTGGGGCTCCTCCCCACATGCTCACACACCACTCTCGGACAACCCTCAACTGCCTGAACTGATGACCATCCATGATCCCAATATATGGGTTGCCAAGAGCGTCATATACCTGTCCCAATTCATCGCTGGTGGCACGGTGAGATCATTTCAAGTCCTCAAGGATGAGTTCGCCCTCCCCAATCACATGCTCTTCCGCTACCTCCAGGTCCGACATGCCCTTCAATCCCAACTCAGTGCCTCCATTCCCAGGCTGGAATCGGTGGCCCTGGAGGAAATGGTCCTTGGGGAGGACCCCAAGAAATTAATCTCCTTTCTGTACAATCACCTTCTTCTGCCCTCGGCCACCACTCATGCATACCAGCTGAAAACTAAATGGGAGACGGACCTGGGGGGGATGGAGGATGAGGAGTGAGGAGAAATATTGGAGTCCTGTAAAAAAGGACTTTATCAGACTCACTCACCTCCTACATCCTCCCTGGATCATACCTCACTCCATCCCGCCTATCCAAATACAAACCAAATGCCAACCCAACCTGCCCCAGGGGTGGGGACACTGAAACTACTTTCTACCACCTAATATGGTCCTGTCCACCCATCCAGCAATACTGGTTACAAATTGTCAAATTCCTCCATGATCGCATGGGCTCCCCCGTCACTCTGCCCACCCCAGTGCCTACTTGGCCTCCTCCCCATTTCAGAGGAAGCAAAATACTTGACGACATTCTTACAGGAAACCCTGTTCACAGCCAGAATGCAGATAGCCCAGCTATGGCTTAGAGCCACCCCCCTCCAGCAATGAAAAAGGGCAGTGAATCTCATTCTCCCATACAAAAAAGTCCTGTACTCCCACCAGGGATGCCCAGGCAAGTTCAACAAAATCTGGGACAGATGGGTGGATGACTCCTCCACCTATATGGACTAATGCCAGCTATGTCTCCAACCTTGTCAATACAGTGCTTCTCAGTAAACACTGCCACTACCCATACCTGGTATGAACATGTGAACTTATGAGTATAATACAAATAACAATGTTTGGGATTATCTCAGCTGTAGATACAATATGTAAGACATTTTATTATTTTTTTGTTCAGTGTCTGTTGCACTTTGCATGTAAAACCTGCATTGACTTTAATGCTCAATAAACTTTATTTTTGATTAAAAAAAAAAAAAACAAGCTTTGGCTGGACTTCTCCTTTAACTTAGGTTTGGTCTCCACCCAGAGACTGGCTACAATCAATTACCTTGCAGGTGGACAGACAGACAAGGAGAATGCCACAGCCAAAACCAGGATGTTGGAACCAGCAGCTATGATGGAGCACACGCTTCTGACACTGAGGTTTTTGAAGAAGGTTGAGGCAAAGAAGAGAGGACCCATCCTATCTAGCAGCTCCTACAGGGGTAGCACGATAGATAGATAGATAGATAGATAGATAGATAGATAGATAGATAGATAGATAGATAGATAGATAGATAGATAGATAGATAGATAGATAGATAGATAGATAGATAGATAGATAGATAGACTGAAAGAAAGATAAGATATATGTGCACACTTTTATCCCTCATCCATTCCTTCTGTGGTTGGAAGTTGCTGTCTGATTACTGTAAAGCTATGTAAACACGATAAGATTTTCCAACAACAAAACCGTGGATTTTTTTCCAAAAGGATGTTGGCTCAAACTTGTCATGCATACACACGGTCACACAAATATTGTCGGAAAATCCAAAGGTCAAGAACGCTGTGACGTACAACACATACGACGACCCGAGAAAAATGAAGTTCAATAGCCAGTGCGGCTCTTCTGCTTGATTCCGAGCATACGTGGAATTTCGTGCATCGGAATTGTGTACACAGGCTCGGATATTCCGACAACAAGTCTTGTTGTCGGAAAATTTGAGAACCTGCTCTCAAACATTTGTTGGCGGAAATTCCAACAACAAATGTTCTATGGAGCCTACACACGGTCGGACTTTCCGACAACAAGCTCACATCCAACATTTGTTGTCGGAAAATCCTATCGTGTGTACGGCCCATTAGAGTATCGGTAATACTATCACTGAAACGAGCAGATCTTCTTCCCTTTTTGCTAAGTCAGGTTGGATCTTTCACAACTTGTGTTATATCTTTGTTAAGAGTTTCTGAGAATCTTTTCTGGAGCCCTACTCATTTATTATTGATTCCAGGAGGCAGGAACTGTCCAAAACTTCACAGGCTGTATTGACATTGCTGCAGGTGTTGTTGTCATCACTTTAGTCTTTGTCAGTGTCAGACATGATCCATTTCTATCACTTTTTTTGCTTTTGGCAGTAGGGAAATCAATTCTTCTTTATTTTCTGCTATAAGTGAAACATATTGATACACATGACTCCGATAAGTATGGAATCTTATTTGTTTTGAATGTAACATTTGGAAGTTGGGCTCTGCAGACTGAGTTAGGTTTAATAAATTAATTTCACACAGTATTTTACACTATTCTGGTTTTTCATTCAATTGTTGCTTCTGAACTGGTAAAATTACAACTAAAATTACGATTGAATCAGTATTATAATCATAAACTCAGTACTATTGTCCTAGCTGCATCCAGCTCTGTCTTTCAGGACGTGTCACAATATACAACAGTACCATTTTTTTAATAAAAGCTCCATATTTTGTCATTAAAAAAACATTCTTGAGTTTCAGTCACTGACTTTGCCTATGCTAAGATGATGCCAGTGAGAGACACAACCGGAACAGGGGCTTTTGGAGGGGACTACAGGGACTACATATTACTGTTTACAGTTTGCATTGTTTAAGATGATGGGATCAAACTCTTTTTTGATTTTGTGTGGTATATAATCTGTGGGAATTTACAACAAAGTTAGTTCCAGTTTGCACCTAAGCTCATGTTGTTGAGTTCTTGGGTGCAATGCTCAGCTAAAATACTTGGTTCCTGGTTCCATAGTGGAGGAAGCTGTATCTTGGTGGATGCACCCAGGTGGGGTGCCAAGCAGTCTGTAACAATGCCATCAGTCTTCTGCAGGCAGGAGGAAGCATTTTGTCAGTCTCCTCTACTTCGGTGATCAAACTGCAACATTGTAGCAAGTCACAAGGTGAAATGTTGCAGTGGGGGGGTTGATCTGTGTCATACATGTGTGAACACAGCCAAGAACTGCACAGGCACCAGGATTTACATGATTGTGTCATCTGTGAGTCAGCATCTCATTCCAGGAAGCAGATGGTGACCCTGGATACCTGAACAAAGATGGTGCTGTCATTCAGAAGAGAAAAACTGAATACGGCATTATCAGGGGGAGCTCTGTGAGCTCTATGAGAGATATACTTAAAAGTGTGCCCCTGGCACACATCGGGTACCCCCATCCCTGGAAAACATAGAGCAGAGCATCCTCCCTCCCTTGGCATATATGGGGTGCCCCCATGCCTGGCACACATGGAGTATCCCCATCCCTGGCACACATGGAGTACCTTCATTCCTGGAAAACATGGAATGCTCTCATCCCTGACACACACATTTGGCATTCCCATTTCTGGCACGCCTGAAGAACCCACGTTCCTGGCATGCATGAAGCACCCCTATTGATGGCACACACAAAGTGCCCCATTCCTGGCATACATAGAGTACCCATTTTCCCAGCACACATTTGGCACCCCATTGCCGGAACACATTGAGCAACCCCATCCCTGGCACACAAAGAGCACTTCCATCCCTGGCACATGTCTAATGCCCACATTTCTCACACACACCTTCATCACTGGGCTCAACAAAAAAAAAACTAAGATTTTTTTCTTCTCTTCTGGCTAATTTCTATGAAATTGTCAGATATAGGTGTAAAAAAAAATGGCCAGTGACAGGACACTTTTTTTTCTTTACTGTCACCTGGTGATTTTGGCAATAAAACATTTCCTGTTTTAGAATGAGAACACTCGCCCTCTGTAATGTATTTAAGGAGGAGAAGCATTGTCATCCTAGGACTGACGTATAGAAGGGATAAACTGACCATAGCAACTTCATAAAGAGGCAAAACTGTTCGAATCAATATTTTGCAGGAAGTGCAACAAGACAGAAATGTAAACCTTTAAAGCATACCTAATCCCAAGAACAAAAATGTAATATGTTGAAGCTTTCCAGTTCTTAAGTGTGGCAGCTGCATTTGTTTTCTTTTTTTTTCAGGCTTTATTATCACCTAGTGATCCTGACAGTACTACTGGTACTGGCAGGACTACAGAACAACTCCCCCTCTCCTCTTCTGGCTAATTCCTATGAAATTGTCAGAAATTGGTGTGTAAAAACTGGTCAGTGGCAGGACATTTTTTTTTTCACCTTTTGAACCTGACAGTACATATATATGGAGGAGCAGTGTAACCGGTGTCACCCTAGAGCAGGACTAAAGAACACCTCCCTCTCTTCTCTTCTGGCTAACTTCTATCAAATTGTCAGATGTTAGTGTGTAAAAACTGGCCAGTGGTAGGACAGTTTTTTTTCACCTTGTGATCCTGACAGTACATATATATGGAGAAGCAATGTCACTGGTGTCGCCCTAGAGCAGGACCAAAGAACACCTCCTCTTCTCCTCTTCTGGCTAATTTCTATCAAATTGTCAGATATTGGGGTGTAAAAACTGGCCAGTGGCAGGGCATTTTTTTCACCTTGTGATCCTGACTACAGAATGCTACCCCGATCTTCTTCTGGCTAATTTGTATCAAATTGTCAGATATAGGTGTATAAAAATTGGACAGTGGCAGGACACTTTTTTTTGTTTACTGTCACCTGGTGATTCTGCCAATAAAACATTTCCTGTTCTAGGATGACAACACTCACTGTAATGTAGGCACGTGAAAAATCCCCCCAAAAAAACTTCTCTGTATCTACTCACTGTAATGTATTTATGTAGGAGAACCATCGTCACCCTAGGATGGACCTACAGAACACCCCCCTTCTCTTCTCAATAACATAGAGAGTAGAGGTTCTGTAGTTCTCAGAAATAAATAACAACAATTTAACTGACAAAGAATGCAGCACAGGAATGTATTAGCTCACATGATTTCTGGCAGGATCAACAGATATTTTTTTTCAGTAATTAAACAGATATAAAAAAAAAAACAGACCTAAAGGTAGCAAATAACAGAAGTTCTTTGTTAGAGTTTATATACACTTTAATAAATCGTCTGTACAATGGCTGGATTTAGCATGTGAGAGACACGGTGCTGTTATCAGGGCTGGTATCTTACACTGTTGTGACTGAGATGATTCTATTCGTCCATCATTCTGATGCAGATTACACATATAGACAGACAGCTGTGTAATATAAACTTCTGTCCGCTCCCCGGAATGCTGCCACTGCCCTGATTAGGCTGTGCCTTTTGTGCGTGCGCTCTGAATAGCAAGATCGGCTTTCGGGCCACAGTGAGACGCTGAATCTTTCAATGAGATCATCTCAAGAGATTGCACGTATTTACTCCATACAAACATCCAGGATTCTTCTAGCCAGGAGCTTTACATCTTTTCAGGTGATGCATATTGGGCAATTAAAATGTTAAAGGGGAAGAGCTGGTTATATTATGTTTCTTCGTACAACACAAGTATTCTAGCTTGTGTTGTTATCTGCAGCCTTGGAAGCCAACATGGTCATCTCTACTCCCCTTGACCCACTCTATACAGATTAGATGATTGAATGCAGAATGTTCATGGGAGAGGATTAGCCTGGTCTTTTGACACTTCCCGCCAGCACTGTGAGAGTTAAAACAGACTCCATTACAGACTCCATTACAGTTTTGGCGCGACGCAGCCTGAAGAAGGCAGGCGTGACAGTTTCCAGAAAATATCTGCACCAATCCGTGGGCAGGGGGAGGAGCTCTGGCTCTGCAGAGGAGGATAAGGAAGTGCTGCCACGTGTGCCTGGTTGTGGGTTGAAGAGAAAGATGGCGCAGTCTGGAAGCGACATGGCGGTTTGGAAAAAGTATGCTCTGGGTTCTGGTTTCGGCCTCAGTGAGTTTAAACCTGTTCTGACTGACACCGGAGTGAGGTACATACAGAAAGGTAATCTTGCCCTGTACACGACTGGAGGCTATGAGGCCTTGGGACTGACCTGCGGGAAGTGTTCCAGTCTGGCCACGCATCTGAGGCCTTGGATCGTGTGTGGACGTTGTAGGGAACACCTGCTCGAGGTAGTCGCACCAGCCCAACCTCTGCGGATACTACAGGCCAATTGGCACAAGAATGTTGCTATCTGATTAGGATTGATATCATGAGCCCGCCAAGCACAACTATATCCCGGCCAAAGAGTGCAACACCATAACCAATTCAGACATCCCATCTGATGGATTATCTGAACTGTTCACGGACACTCTTATCTTGGACTGAGAAGTGGAGCAAAATTGATGAGGAGCAGATGTGTGAAGTAGAGGAGGATGAAGTTCCCATTGCTACGGCCACTAGTGTGAAAATTGAGCTGTCTGCTAATACAGCCCCGTTGATAAATATTACCAAATCTTTGAGGAGGATCGTTGGGTTCAACGGGTCTCAAAAGTTCGCCCTACCAAGCCAATGCCTGTAACCAAGCCTGACTATAAGCCAGATGTTGTTGCTGGGTGCTCGGTTCAGCATTCAAGAAGTGTCTGGCGCCCATGAATCCACCTAACATTACACCCACTATGCCTTGCAATCCACTCTTTACAGAAGGATGTCAGCTGTCCCTGGCTCTGGAGGTTCTCATTAAAATTAAGGGACCTTGCTACATATAAATGCAACTTCTTTTTATCATATTAAATAATTGCCTCTGTATTCCATTATTACTGGTAGTAATAACTTAAGACAAGCTGTGAAGGGCGGGTGCAGACCGGCAAAGAGCCCACTCACACTCCTGTAGCAGACGATGCAAATCTGAAAAGGAGGGTCGCACACTGCTGGTATCATCCTCAAGAAACTTTATTGGAGACTGTTTAGAGAGGACATGGTTCTGCCATAGCAGAAACACTAATCTTCATGCTTACCCCCTAAGCATATATTCCCCCTCCTCCCAGTACAAATCCACCTCCAACTGAAATTTCCCCCTTCCCAGCACAAATCTTACCCACCCCCCCATCCCCCCCCAGCTCAAATCCTCTCTCTCTATATGCCCCCAGCACAAATCCCCCCGCCCCCCCCCAAAAAAAATTCCCCCTCCTAGCACAAGTCCTTTACCCCTTCAAATGTCCTCTCCAAACACAAACCCTCTCCCCTCCCACTCCAAATTCCCCTCCCAGCACAAATTCCCAAACCCCAATTCCTCATCCTTGCACAAATCCACTCCCCCCCAAAAACATTCTTCCTCCTAGCACAAACCCTCTACCCCTTAAGTGTCCTCTCCAAGCACAACAAATCCCCAGCCCCCACTCCACTTATGCTTTGCTGGGGTTTTTTGCCTTCCTCTGGATCAACTGTGGGTGAAGGATTGTGTATATGGGATTGCATTATTATTATTATTATTATTATTTTAATTTTATTTTTATGTTGAACTAGATAGACTTTTCAACCTGACTAACTATGTAACTCCAAATCCCCCAGCACAAATTCCCCTCCCCCAATTCCTCATCCTAGCACAAATCTCCCCCCTCCAAGTTCCACTCCTACCACAAATACCCCCCAATCATCCGTAATAGCACAATCCCCCCCCCCCCCCCCAAAAAAAATCCCTCCTACCACAAATTCCTTCCCCCCTCTACCATATCACCTTTTCTAGCACAATTCTCCCCACCTAGCACAAATCCTGTCCCCCCCATCCAAAATAAATAGCCCCAAATCACCACTCCTAGCACACCTCCCCAAATTTCCCCTCCTTGAACTATTCTTAACCCCTGCTGCCCCCCAAATTCCTCCTCCCAAAACAAATCATGACCCCCCCATCTCTTTGTGGTGCCCCTCCCCCCACCTCACATGATACCACAGTGCCCAGGGCAGCCGCCCCTCCTGTCCACCCCTTGTCCCGGCCCTGCTGCCAATCCAGAAAACAGTGGGCAGGGCTAGGTGTCCCCAGGTGCTGATTGCCAAGCTAAAGGCTCGTAAATCAGCAAAAAGATTGATGGTAGCCACACCCCTGCAACATCTTCTCATTCCATGGTGGTGCAAGAAGGCACTACCTTCATGAGTGTGGCAACTCTTAACAGTGGCTACAGCTACAGCGTTCAGCGACGGCTTATTTTAACCACTACCCGACTGCGCTATAGTCGAATGATGGCTACAGCATGGCCGTCCAGTTCTGGAAGGGCGTCATATAATGAGGAGAGCCCGGTAACCGACTTGTGTGAAATCTACACTGATAATCAGGGCACTAATTATAGTGTGCTGATTATCAGTGCACTCCCAACAGTGCCCATCAATGCTGCCAATCAGTGCCCATCAATGCAGCCAATCAGTGCCTCCTCGTCAGTGTCACCTATCACTGCCCTTCAGTGCTGCCTATCAGTGCCCATCAGTGTTGACTATCAGTGCCGCCTCATCAGTGCCCATCAGTGCTGCCTATCAGGGCAGCCTCATCAGTGCCCACGAGTGCAACTTCATCGGTGCCGCCTATCAGTGCCGCGTATCAGTGCAGCCTCATCAGTTCCCACCAGTGCCACTTCATCAGTGCCCATTAATGCCGCCTCACCAGTGCCCATCAGCGTTGTTTCATCAGTGCACATCAGTGAAGGAGGAAAATTACCTGTTTGCCAAATTTATAACAAGCTAAGAAAAAGTTTTTTCTCTTAATGCTTGTTCTTTTTTTGTTTATTTAGCAAAAATGAATAAATACCAATAAAAGAAAGCTATATTTGTTAGAAAAAAAATGATAACAATTTCATATGGGTACAGTGTTGCATGACCGCGCAATTTTCATTCAAAGTGTGACAGCTCTGAAAGCTGAAATTTGGCCTGGGCAGGAAGGGGGTACATGTCTCCAGTAGGCAAGAAGTTGACTGCTTGTTAGGAATTATGTAAATATTTGAACATTCACAGCTCTACACTAAAAGCCTATGGACTTATTTAGATCAAATTGAGCACAAACTGTGATCGTTTCCTTTTAAACACATACATTCATACATGAAACCAGCGGACAATATTTACAATGTTAATGCTCATTATGTAAATGTATTGCCGAGCCACAGACAGCTCCTGAGCATTGCCAGGTCATGGAGAATGTCTTCAGTGTCAGACTGAACACTGCTCCTCTATTGGCAGCTGACACTTATCTCTGGATCACTTCTCTTTAGCCTCCAGACTATAAAAGGGAAGATACCTGTAAGGTACAACTCAGATGGTCCACACTGGGGGAAAAAATACTTATATACAGACATATAGGACTGACAAGTCATGACTGTAAAAATTGCCAAACCTTGAATATAGCAGGTAAGCGGAAGTTACTTTTTATCTTAAAAAAAATAAAAATAAATACACAATTATTTTAATATATATATATATATATATATATATATATATATATATATATATATATATATATATATATATATATATATTTACTGTACATTTATTATACAATAGTAATTGCATTAGACAGCACACAGTTGTATATGTTCTAATTGAAATATTTGTTACTTCTATTACATAATGTTACTCTTTATTTATTTTTGTAACCAGTAGAACTTGTGCAGCGTCAGTGCGGCGCGTTTTACATGCGTCACAATTCATGGTTGTTGTGCTTTGATGGAAACTGCACCAAAGATGCAACAAACGTGTTTTTCTTTTTTGCAGCAGCAGCACACCATAAATACAAAGGTGCAACTGTAGCCCTAAAGTGTGCAAGGACATGTATTTTAGCTGCCACAGACTGCTTTAAGTTTTGTTTTTTTTATTTTACATTTAGAAGAAATGTTTTTAAAAAAAGGGAAAAAAAATTGGACAATGGAGCAGACAAATTAAATTAAAGCAATATATAAATTGTAACTATGTGATGAAAGAATAAGACAATATAGAGCCTCAGAAAATAAAATAATGACAACCAATAAATATATATATATATATGAGGAAAACAAATATAGGGGCATTGTATTTATGAAAGATTTGTTTACACACCCAAAATTTAGCATGCAGGACTTTTCTTCAGTGCTACATAACATGGTAAGCTGTTATCATTAAAAACAATAGATTTCCATGTATTTTGTCAATACATTTTGCTTGGAAAATATAGAACAATGTATTCAAATTGAATGATCCCTAATATATGTAAGAATGGATGCTTAAAAAATAATTAACTTATTTAATTTCTATATTTCTTTATTTTTTTTGATAAATTGAAACATATTTTAATGCTTAGTTGTTCCACTCATATTTATTATATGGGTAATGAATAAATAATTTATATTTAAATAAGTAAATATAAATTATAAATATTTTGGCAACTGCAGATGTTTCTAATTTCTAATTTTCTAATATCCAATATGAATGTATGTTTATATATTAATAATATTTGTGATTTTGAAGATCAATATTTCACAGAGAAATAATTAGGCACGTTTTTTGTTCTTTATTATCCCTTCTTCCAGGCACAGAACATGGAGGCAATGAAGGTGACAATCCTGGATCTCTGAGACGTTGGGCTTTTTTAGATACTGAGTGGTGATTGCTTTACTGAAAATTTTTTATGTTTTAGTTTGCTTTGAAGAAATGGTGCTTTTTACCCTCATTGTGCCGATTGTTTTGATAGCAAGCACTGCAGGAAAGTGTATCCCCAATAAACAAGGTGAGGAATACGGACATTAATACATTTTATTCTTGTGTGCATCTCTTAGAACTTATTCCCACAGTTTTGCAACTGATGCAACAGATTAAAATGCGGCTTGTGATAAACAGATAGAGTCAAATAATTTTTGAATGTAGCAAAAATGATGCTCAGATTAAACAAAAAAAACCCCCACATATATATACATTTTTATTTATTTATTTTTCATGATGGAAAGATTTAATACAGTCTGGGAAAAAAGACAAATCGTGTCAATGCAGTGCAAGCAGTCACAGCCTTGATTGGCATCCTGGGAATCAAAACTGACCATAAATCTGAATTTGTGGGTGACAAAATCTCTACCTGTTTATGACCCCAGAAAAATTTGTCCTTTCAAAGAAAATATGGTGCATTTCGTCTATTTTCTTGTAAAAACAATGTTGCAGCTAAGGTTAAATGTAATTCCTTTATCATGATGTGGCTGACGGTACCTATTAATATCCTTTGATTACATAGTGCCATCATGCAGGGGTGTGCCTAAAAATGATGGGACCCATAACACTATTTTGATGAGTGGGCACTGTGACAATACACATCATTGATCATGACATAGTACACCTAAATCTAGTACTCACAGCATGGGAGCTGTCATCATCATAGTCAGTACACTACATAGGAGAAGTGCTTTGGATAAATGTTATATTGGTAGTAGCAATAGTAATAATAATGATGATCGTAATGATAATAAACATAATGATAGTTTTTATCAGAGATATGCAATTAGTGGACCTCCAGCTGTTGCAGAACTATAAGTCCCATAAAGCATTGCAAGACTGTGTCAGCCACAAGCATGACACCCAGAGGCAGAGGCATGATGGGACATGTAGTTTTGCAACAGCTGGAGGTCCGCTAATTGCAGATCCCTGGTTTATATTATAACAAATAATAATGCTCTTGCACACAATTGTGGCAACGTGCACTAAAATGTACATATTAATGCACAATGCTACAAGACATGGTAATGCATGTGGGGTGCTTTGCACTGCCTCCCATTGTCAATGGCACCTCAACGCATTGTACAGTATAGTACAACACACCGCATCACACCATAACTCATATACCATCTGTTGTCTGAGTCTCCGCTGGAAAAAGGGGGTCTGAACCTCTGTATATGGAAAGGCTTCTTTTCAGTCAAGTTGTGAAAATGTTGTACAGACTTCCACAGGAGCTAGTTCTAGCCAACTCTGTAGACTGTTTAAAAATAAAGAAAAAAGGCTGGATATGTTTTTTTAATGCAAAAAAAAACTTTCTATAAAATAAAAAACTTTATAGAAAAATTATTATACATGCAAAATTATACTAATTCATTCAATTCAATTCTAAGTTGATCAAGAAGGATTTTTTTCCCTTTTGGAGCAAATTGGAACATGCTTTACAGTGATTGTTGCCTACCTCTGGATCAACTGCCTAATTACGGTTCTGAGGATGCAGGTTTTCAGTGTATTTATTTTTCTATTGGATGTACTCAATGGACGTGTATTGTTCTCCAGCCAATGTACCAGTTTTAAATATGTCAGATTGTTCCATATATTTTCTATAATTTTTTAAGTTGAAAGATAAAATCAACATCTGGAACCATGATGCAGCTTTAACTAATCAAAATGGTTTTCTTTTGCACCATCTTTTAGGCTTCCAACAGATTCCTCTGTTAAGTCACAGTTGTATTCCTATTGTCCTTGGATAGGACTTAGCTGTGTTCTATCCTCTCCACGTCTCTACTCTACTTTATTCTTCTCTACTCCATTTCACTCCGCCCTACTCTACTCTACACAACTCTAATATACTCCAATCAACTTTATTCCACACCACTCAACTATAATCTACTCCACGCTACTCCATTCTTATCCACTCCACTGTAATCTACTCCATTTCACTCCACTCTACGCTACACTGCTCCTTTCCACTCTACTCTACTCCATTCTACTCTAATCTGCAACACTCTACTCTCCTCTACTCCATTTTACTCTATTCTAGTCCACTCCACTCTACTCTACTTCATTCTATTCTAATATGCGCCACTCCTCTCTACTCTTCTCTACACTACTCTTCTCTACTCTACTCCACTCCACACTTCTGTACTCTACTCCACTCTTCTCTACTCTCTCCACTCTCCAGTCCACTACACTTAAGTCTACGCCACTCCATTCTAATTTAATGTATTCTACTCCACTCTACTCTCCTCTATGACACTGTTCTCCAACCCTATTCTACTCTACTCCACTCTTCTCTTTGCTACTACATTCCACTCTACTCTTCGCCACTCCAGCCTGCTCTAATCTACTCCACTCTGCTCTACTCTACTCTCTTTACTCTCTAGTCAAGTTCACTCTACTCTACTCCATTCTACTCTAATGTACTCCACTACACTCTATTCTCCTCTACTCCACTCTTATCTACTCTACTGTACTCTACTGCATTCCACTCTGCTCTACTCTTGTCTATTCCACTCTACCCTACTTAATTATACTCCAATCTACTCCACTCCACTCTACTTTTCTGCATTCTTCTTTACTATACTCCTTTTCACTCCTATCCACTCTACTGTACTCTTTGCCACTCCAGTCTACTCTAATTGACTCCCCTCCCCTCTACTCTACTGTCTTCACTCTTTTTTAATTCATTCTACTCCACTCAACCTCACCCCACCCTACTCTAATTTACCCCTTCCACTCTACTCTACTCTGCACTACTCTACTTCGCTCTCCTCTATTCTACTCTACTTTATTCTACTCCACTCTGCTCTACTTCACTTCAGTCTTTCCTGCTCTACTCCATTCTACTCTACTCCAGTTCACTCCTCTCTACTCTACCCTATAAATGCTATACTGTACCCAGAGAGAGACTATGGGTTTGATTTACTAAAGGCAAAAAGACTGTGCACTTTGCAAAGTGCAGTTGCATTCTGCAAGTGCAGCACTTAGTAAATGAGCAGGAGCTCTGCTGACTTCCATCATCCAATCATGTGCAAGCAAAAATGCAGTTTTTTTTTCTTTTCCTTGCATGTGATTGGGTACTCTTTGCAAAGTGAAACCTTACATTATTTACCAAGCTCTGGAGCAACTGCACTTGCAGAGGGTAACTGTAATTTTCTAAGTGCACAGTCTATTTGCCTTGTAAATCAACCCCTGTGTCATATCCCCTAAATATAGACAATAATCCTCTTCTGGAGGTTAGAAAAGCACAGGAAACAGGAAAAAATATTTTGACTTGATTTGCTAAAACTGGAACACAGAAACCATTGCTCTTTTGCATTAGTTGATTAGGTTGAGGGGAGTTAGTTGCGGCTATGTAAGTGTCACTGTAAAGGAAAGTGTGTTTTCAATAGTTTTGTTCCATTGCAGAAAACTGATATTTTTTTATTTTTGTTGTTTTTTGTTTTTTTCCAGATGTGATCATAGTACATTGCTATCCTAAGTCTATTGTGGCTAAAATTCCAGAGTGCCCCTACGGATGGGAGATTACCCAGCTGGCCCTGGGCGGAGTGTGTTATAACGGCATTATTGAGTCTGGTTACTACCAGTTTTCCATTCCCGATCTGTCACCCAGAAATAAGTCATACTGCGGAACACAGTCTGATGTAAGTATGGCACCTCTGATACCTTTAATGCCCTACTACAGGGATTATCACACATCATCCTGAACTGGACCATGCAGGTTCAGGTTGCTGTACCATGTGTGGGCAGATATTGGTGAAAAAAAAAATGTGTCATTGGCACACCCAAGAGCTTGTTGCAAAGCTCAAACTTTTATTGAAAAACCACAGAAGAAGGCCAACATCATTTTGTGACCCAATAAGATCCTGGAGCTGTCCACTGCAGTAATTATTTCCACCATTAGAGATCCTCAGTCTTTATGGTAACACTAGGGGGCAGATTTATAAAGCAAATTACTTTCACCGAACATGCTCTGGTGGTGAATCATCACTATCACTTAAAACACATGCACCTGGAAGATTCACTTTTAGTAAATGTTTGGTGAATATCAGTTTCAGCGTTTTAAAAAATATGCCCCATGTGTTGAGGTTGACGGGGAGTCATGGGTGATAGGCACTGTATTATTCTGAGGGGCCCATAGAATTAGAAATGCAATGAGAAAGATAGAAATAATGATTTAACCACTTCAGCCCCAGAAGGATTTTCCCTCTTAATGACCAGGCCATTTTTTGCGATACGGCACTGCGTCGCTTTAACAGACAATTGCGCAGTCGTGCCATGCTGTACCCAAACACAATTGACGTCCTTTTTTCCCCACAAATAGAGCTTTCTTTTGGTGGTATTTGATCACCTCTGCGTTTTTTTTTTTTTGCGCTATGAACAAAAAAAGAGTGACAATTTTTAAAAAAAATCTATATTTTATACTTTTTGCTATAAAAAAACGAAAAAAAAAATGTAAAAAAAGACATTTCTTCATCAGTTTAGGCCGACATGTATTCTTCTACATATTTTTGGTAAAAAAAAATTGCAATAAGCATATATTGATTGGTTTGTGCAAAAGTTATAGCATCTATAAAATAGGGAATAGATTTATGGCATTTTTATAATTTTTTTTTTTTTTTTTTACTAGCAATGGCGGTGATCAGTGATTTTTAGCAGTTCTGCGACATTGCAGCGGACAGATCGGACACTTTTGGCCCCTTTTTTTTTTTTTGTAAATGTCACTGGTAGGGAAGGGGTTAACACTAGGGGGCAGTCAAGGGGTTAAATGTGTTCCCTAGGTGTGTTCTAACAGTGGGGGGATAGTTGTGACTAGAGGAGGAGACATATCGCTGTTCCTACTTAGTAGGAGCAGACGATCTGTCTCTCCACTCCCGACAGAACAGAGATTTGTGTGTTTACACACACAAATCCCTGTTCTGGCTCTCGTGTCCGCAATCAGGCGTGGCCGGCGGCTACGCGCATCGGGTCCCCTGCCGTGTAGCGGGCGGGTGCCCGCACTCGCCTCCGGCGGCGCGCGCGCGCACCAGCTATAGCTGTTTAAAGGGCAGACGTACAGCTACGGAGATTTGGGGGAGAGCCAACCTGCCGCAGTATAATGACGGTGGATGGTCGGCTAGTGGTTAAGGACATCTGGGTTGCAGTACAATACTGTCAAAATACATGAATTTATAAAGATCCATGACAATATGTGGTAGCTTTCACCAGTGCCGGGACAAGATCATCTAGAGCCCAGGGCAAACATTACAGATTGCACCCCTCCCCCAAGATGTATGCATTATATGTCAGCAAAAATCCCACACCCCCTAAAAATGGAGCATTAACCTGCATTCTTACTCCCTAAGCATATATCCCCCCTCCTCCCAGTACAAATCAACCTCCTACTGAAATTCCCTCATTCCCAGCACAAATCTTATCCCCCAGCTCAAATCCTCTCTCCTCATATGCCAGCAGCACAATGCCCCCCCCCCTTCTAGTACAATTCCTTTACCCCTCAAATGCCCTCTTTAAGTACAAATCCTCTCACCCCCACTCCAAACCCCCCCCCCCCCAGCACAAATTACCCTCCCCCAATTCCCCATCCTAGCAC
This sequence comes from Lithobates clamitans, assembly GCA_037952925.1. Classification (NCBI taxonomy): domain Eukaryota; kingdom Metazoa; phylum Chordata; class Amphibia; order Anura; family Ranidae; genus Lithobates; species Lithobates clamitans. Next base: position 2,323,290 of record JBBGZY010000385.1, read on the forward strand.
AAATCCCTCCCAGCTCAAATTCCACTTCAAATCACCCTTCCCAGCACAAATTCCCCAACCTCAATTCCCCATCCTAGCACAAATCCCCTCCCCCAAAAAACATTTCTCCCACCTAGCACAAATCCTCTACCCCTGATGTGTCCTCTCCCAGCAAAATTGCCCTCCCCCAACTCCAAATCCCCCCAGCACAAATTTCTCTCCCTCCATTCCCCAACCTAGCATAAATCCCTCCCAGCTTAAATCAAATCCTCTCTCTCCATATGCACTCAGCACAACCCCCCCCCCCAAAAAAAACAAAACACTTTCCCTCTCCAAGCACAAATCCTCTCCCTTCCCATTCCAAAACCCCCTCCTAGCACAAATTCCCCAACCCCAATTCCCCATCCTAGCACAAATCCCCTCCCCCCTCCTGGGACAAATCCTCTACCCTCAAGTGTCCTCTCCCCCACACTCCAAATCCCCCCAGCACAAATTAACCTCCCCCAATCCCCCGTCTTAGCACAAATCCCTCCCCCACAAAGTTCCCCTCCTACCACAAATACCCCCCTCCCCTCAATCATCCCTAATAGCACAACCCCCCCCCCAAAAAAAATCCCTCCCAGCACAAATTCCTTCCCCCCTCTACCATATCACCTTTTCTAGCACAAACCCCCCCAATTCCCCTCCTAGCACAAATCCTGTTCCCCCCTCCCAACACAATTACCCCCAAAACACCACTCCTAGCACACCTCCCCAAATATCCCCTCCTTGAACTATTCTTAACCCCTGCTGTCCCCCGAATCCCTCCTCCCAACACAAATCATCACCCCCCCCAACTCTTTGTGGTGCCCCATCACCTCACATGATACCAGAGTGCCCAGGGCAGCCATCCCTTCTGCCCACCCCTTGCCCTGGCTTTTAACCCTGAAACCTTTAAACTTTATTAACCTTTTTGGGATAAGAGGTTTTTTTAAGACTTAGATGGCCAGAACAAGTTTTGCAGCGTTGGAATGCGTCAGTTAACTTGATTTAACTGAGAACTAGGAACACACACAGTTGCACATTCCTAGTTCTTTGCTGCAAGGTTAAAGTGGAGTTCTGGCAAAAAAAAAAAATTAAAAGTCAGCAGCTACAAAAAGTGTATCTGCTGACTTTTAATAATCAAACACTCACCTGTCTCACGGTCCAGTGATGTGGGCGTACGAAGCCCCGCCCCTATCACCCTCTTTTCCATGGCTTACTTTCTTACTGTGGGCGCCTGGCTGTGGCTTCACAATCGGGCATGCACTGCGTATGCACAAGCCGCGCTGCACGCTATGAATGGCCAGGCAATCTTCTGGGACCTGCAACTTCTGTCCCAGAAGATTGCAGGGAGGAAGGGGGGAGAGGTGAACTTCCTTCCGGTGCCGCGGAGCCCCAGGAGGAAGTGGGAGCTGGGTGCCTCTAAAAAGAGGGTATCCGCTCCCCCCCCCCAGAAAAAAATGACATGCCAAATGTGGCATGTCAGGGGGTCACCTGCACTTAAAGCGGAAGTTCCATTTTTGGGTGGAACTCTGCTTTAATTAACATTCTCATGGCAAGGGGCTTTTGGACATAAAAAATCATATTGTGGTCCCACAACTGAGAACCACTTTGATTTCTCACTGACTCCAATGCATTTTGCTGAAATGGCAAAAATTCTGCAAAAAGTCCAGAATTTACCCAAAATGAGGACAAAGCAAAATCCCCCAATTTGTTTTTCCATTTGTAATGAAAGAGATTTCTACTCAAAATGCAACTTCTGCGGGGAATTGGATAAGTACAGGCATACCCCACTTTATAGTACACAATGGGGTTTATTTACTAAAGCTGGAAAGTGCACAGAGAGACTCACTTCTGCATAGAAACCAATGAGCTTCCAGGTTTTATTACCAAAGCTTAATTGTTCAAACTGGGGTTAGAAGCTCATTGGTTTCTATGCAGAAGTGAGCCTGATTGTGCACTTTCCAGCTTTAGTAAATAAACCCCATTGTGTACTTAAAAGTGGGGTATGCCTGTATAAGGTTTGTCTGCTACAGGATCGTGACTCTCTAAAATCACAAATCTAATACAAATGGAACCTACCTACCATCAATGATCATTCATGACATTTCCATAACTACTTAGACATTGATACTCAACATTGTAGATCCATTTTCTGTGTAAAAAATGGCAACAAAAGGTAAAATCTTAAAATATTAAGCACATTTTGGCTTTAATTGGAAAAAGAGTTACAGTGTATGACTTTGAACTTGCTTCCTAGTTCAAGAACCCGATCTACCATTTCTACAACTCAATAGTGTCCAACGACAGCACCCTGATTGTGAAAAACCAGCCTGTGAACTACTCCTTCACCTGCACCTACCAGTCCAACTATTTGGTCAGCCATGCAGCTTTTGACCAAAGGTAAGTCTTCCCCCTAGAGCACAACTCATTTTGAGTCAGAACTAGCCAGACGCATCTCACTCATGTATGTTTTAGTCTTACATATTTTTTTCCTACTTCTAGAGTAGCCACAGTTCATGTGAAAAACGGGAGCTCAGGATCCTTTGAAACCCAACTGTCTCTCAATTTCTACGCTGTGAGTCTTTTCAATAACTTCCTCTCCTTCTAATCTTCATTTTGGCATTTTGGCCTCTCTTGAGGGCAAATCGAGCAAGGTCCTTCCAGTTGGCTCTTTGGCCAATCAGAAGGATCACTTTGAGTGACTTTTGGGTATATTGGTATGTTTAAAAAGAGGGTCAGGCAAAGATTTATAGGTAGGCCACCCTTGGGCAGTAGCTTTTTCTGCAGGTGTCAAAATAGCTAATCCTCATTGCTTCAGTTTGTATGAAACTACCCCAAATCTTTTGTAATGCTTCACCACATAAAAGCCATAGGCAAATTCCATGAGCTCAGATACTTTTATCTGCTCCTGTAGCCCCTCTGTCAGCCATAGGTAGATTGGATAGGCTTTCCATTGCACAATAGGTCTAGTCATGGCATGGCCGTTTGACATGGCAGAAGTTAACATGACTGTAACGATTATGTTTAGTTGGAGTCCAAGAACTAGTAGGAAATGTCTTATTTTACAGACAAATAAAAAATATTAAAAGGCACTACAGGCATACCCCACTTTTAAGTACACAATGGGGTTTATTTACTAAAGCTGGAAAGTGCACAGTGAGACTCACTTCTGCATAGAAACCAATAAGCTTCCAGGTTTTATTACCAAAGCTTAATTGTTTGAACTGGGGTTAGAAGCTCATTGGTTTCTATGCAGAAGTGAGCCTGATTTTGCACTTTCCAGCTTTAGTAAATAAACCCCATTGTGTACTTAAAAGTGGGGTATGCCTGTATATAGTATTATCCAGACTAGCTCAACCAATATGCATTAAAGATCATTAAGGAAACCAGTACTTTAACTGCAGCCTAAACCAAAATTCTTGATGGTTGAGAGTGCAAAGTGCTCCATTAAGCCTTCTTTGGCTTATGGTAATCGTTCCACTGCCTTTACTAGCACAATTAAAATTGCAGCCAAAATGTTTTTTTTTTCTAGTTTCAGTTGAAGTGTCTATTGTCTGGATCTCTAATTCCAAGCTTTACCATGTCTTGATATTAGATATAGTGATTGACATTATCGAGCATGGACACTGGGAGAAAAAGGGGGGATCCAAAAGTTAAGGGAATGGGGAAAACTGATACAGTTAAAACTGGGGTTTCTCCTCCCTTAATATAGATTTTCACTCCTACAATGACTTTGAGACATAAAACAAATTTGCCCAAAGAGAACACAGCAATACCCTAATAAAAAGTCTAATCATTTTTAACCCTCTAATGCTAGGAACCAGCCTTTCTCAACCAGGGTCCATGAAACCTTAGGGTTTCCTTGAGCAACAAGCAGCTTTTCCTCTCAGATAAGTAACCACTGACACCCATCATTTTTTTAGCTGAGAAGCAATATTACCACAGACCGCCAATGTAAGGAGCATTCTTCCCCTTGACCTTCAATGTAAGGAGCATTATTTCCACAGACCACCAATGTAAGGAACATTCTTCCCACTGATCATCAATGTAAGGAGCATTCTTCCCACTGATCACCAATGTAAGGAGCATTCTTCTCACTGATCACCAATGTAAGGAGTATTATTTCCACAGACCACCAATGTAAGGGGTATTCTTCCCACTGATCACCAATGTAAGGAGCATTATTTCCACAGACCACCAATGTAAGGAACATTCTTCCCACTGATCACCAATGTAAGGAGTATTCTTCCCACTGATCACCAATGTAAGGAACATTCTTCTCACTGATCACCAATGTAAGGAGCAATCTTCCCACTGATCACCAATGTAAGGGACATTCTTCCCACTGACCACCATGTTTATGAAATGTGAGATACAGCAATTTCCTAGCAAGGGTTCCCTGACAAAGTTGCTTCAAGAGTTCCTTCATATTACAAAGTTTGAAAAAGGCTGCTCTAAGCTTAGAGCAAAGTTTTGGTTGGTGCCCTGCTCTAAGCAGTCTTTTCTAATCACAGCCTATTATACTGTACATAGAATAGGATATTTGGCTTGTTACATCATCATATGTTGTTCTCAAAATGTCCATAAGGCATAAGCATAATCTCTTCCCAGGGGCCGGACCCTTATCAAATATAATATAAATATGATCTTATTATTAGTATCCCCCAGTTGGTATGTTGTTGCCTTGTGTTAAATATCCCAACCAAACTGATATCATTTTAGTAGCCTATACAAAAGACTTCTACATTTACTATACATTATAGTTTTGGTATAATGTTAAACTTTATTGCATGTGTTTGGTTGCTTTTATTTTCCTGGAAAGAATGCCAAGTTTTCAACCCAAAAAGAAGCTCCATTTATTGTGGACACATCAGACATTGGTGCAGATGTCTACGCTGGAGTCGAAGCCAAAGGAATCAGCAGCAGGTACAGCAAACCACTGTTGCCTTTTTGGGAATAGGAAATGTATACTATGTAAAAAACACATAAGCTGGACTGAAACTGTTGTCACTTTACTGATAATTCAGCTCTGTAATTAACTTTAATTACAGTATCTCACAAAAGTAAGTACACCCCTCACATTTTTGTAAATATTTTATTGTATCTTTTAATGTGACAACACTAAAGAAATGACACTTTGCTTTGAATGTAAAGTAGTGAGTGTACAGCTTGTATAACTGTGTACATTTACTGTCCTCTCAAAATAACTCAACACACAGCCATTAATGTCTAAACCTCTGGCAACAAAAGTGAGTACACCCCTAAGTGAAAATCTCCAAATTGGGCCCAATTAGCCATTTTCCCTCCCTGGTTTAATGTGACTCGTTAGTGTTACAAGGTTTCAGGTGTGAATGGGGAGCAGGTGTGTTAAATCTGGTGTTATCGCTCTCACTCTCTCATACTGGTCACTGGAAGTTCAACATGGCACGTCATGGCAAAGAACTCTTTGAGGTAATGAAAAAAATAATTGTTGCTCTACATAAAGATGGCCTAGGCTATAAGAAGATTGCCAAGACCCTGAAACTGAGCTGCAGCACGGTGGCCAAGACCATACAGCGGTTTAACAGGACAGGTTCCAATCAGAACAGGCCTCGCCATGGTCGACCAGAAGTTGAGTGCACGTGCTCAGCGTCATATCCAGAGGTTGTCTTTGGGAAATAGACATATGAGTGCTGCCAGCATTGCTGCAGAGGTTGAAGGGGTGGGGGTCAGCCTGTCAGTGCTCAGACCATATGCTGCACACTGCATCAAATTTGTCTGCATGGTTGTCGTCCCAGAAGGAAGGTTCTTCTAAAGATGATGCACAAGGAAGCCCACAAACAGTTTGCTGAAGACAAGCAGACTAAGGACATGGATTACTGGAACCATGTCCTGTGGTCTGATGAGACCAAGATAAACTTATTTGGTTCAGATGGTGTTAAGCGTGTGTGGGGGCAACCAGGTGAGGAATACAAAGATAAGTGTGTCTTGCCTACAGTCAAGCATGGTGGTGGGAGTGTCATGGTCTGGGGCTGCAGCACTGGGGAGCTACAGTTCATTGAGGGAACCATGAATGACAACATGTACTGTGACATACTGAAGCAGAGCATGATCCCCTCCCTTCAGAGACTGGGCCGCAGGGCAGTACTCCAACATGATAATGACCCCAATCACACCTCCAAGATGACCGCTGCCTGCTAAAGCAGCTGAGGGTAAAGGTGATTTACCCTCTGGCCAAGAATGACTCCCTAAACCTTATTGAGCATCTGTGGGACATCCTCAAATGGTAGGTGGAGGAGCGCAAGGTCTCTAACATCCACCAGCTCTGTGATGTTGTCATGGAGGAGTGGAAGAGGACTCCAGCGGCAACCTGTGAAGCTCTGGTGAACTCCATGCCCAAGAGGGTTAAGGCAGTGCTGGGAAATAATGGTGGCCACACAAAATATTGACACTTTGGGCCCAATTTGGACATTTTCACTTAGGGGTGTACTCACTTTTGTTGCCAGCGGTTTAGACATTAATGGCTGTGTGTTGAATTATTTTGAGGGGACAGCAAATTTACACTGTTATACAAGCTGTACACTCACTACTTTACATTGTAGCAAAGTGTCATTTCTTCAGTGTTGTCACATGAAAAGATAGAATATAATATTTCAAAAAAGTGAGATACTGTATGTGTCATTGAGCATTGACAACAAGAGTTTTTCAGCAAAGCAGTTAAGAATAACCAGATAAACATGTCAAAATGATCCCGGAGCTCCAGCTACTGGCTAGAAATGTTTGCCTAAAAAAAAAGCTGAAAAAGTGATTTATATATTTTTTAGTCTTAAAGCTGATCTTTGGGTAGTAATAAAATCATCAAATATGATGTCTGATCTGTTGTTCATTTCGAGGGTGATATATAGTAATACATGGTCTGGTCATCTTTTCTCCAGTGCCAGAACATGGGCAATTACTCCTACATCATTATGCGCAATGCAGGACCTTTGTCCATGTCACCGGGGTGGGCCTTTGCCACTGGTCCTGCATTGTACATGAATATGTCATCAAGAAGGATGCTTACAAGACCAGTCAGGGACCAACAAATAGAACAGCTTGGGGGGCGATTGTCACAGCTAGCATTGGCTGCAAGGAAGACAATCGAGCTGTGGATTAGGATAAGTAATATATTGGTTTTTTCCCATTGCCCTATAAAAAATAGATACATTATCAGGTGAGGAGGAACATATATCATGATTTTAATACTGCTCTGAGTTGAGCTTTAAAATTGATAATGTAAATACATTAAAAAAACACGTTATGTTCCATTTAAAGTGTTACTAAATCCAGAGTAAAATCAGTCTGTATATGCAGTGAAGCATTTTTGTCATACTCACTGTGGAACCTAAGGGGTTAATCCTCTGCATTGTGTAAAAAGGCTGTTTGATCCTGTCTTCTCTGATCCTCCCCATCTTTTACTGTCCCCAATCCATCTCCTGATAGTACAGAGCCTTGGGGACACTCTGCACATGCTCAGTTTGCTGTGTGTTGCTAGAGAGCTTTTTTTTTTTTTTTTTGTTTTTTGGGAGGATGCATGTGATGATCAGCACAGGGCCAATCAGCACTGTCCAGACGGAGGGTCAGGGGTCATGCAGCCTTATAGGACAGTCAGAGAACGAAAACCTCTCTTTCAAGCTTTAATCAGACACTGATAGAAGTCACAAGATTGCTATATACTGCTGATGAGAAAAGGTATTTAGCAGTGTTTATTTACTAAAATACTTGCATTTCCATGTACTGTGTACTGTGGGAGACCAGATATAGTAAATGCAGGGTCCTGGGTTTAGTAACACTTTAGGCTGTGGCAGCCCTAATTCTGATCATGATAATCACTGTACTGCAGTTATCCGCAATTAGTAAATCTCAGTACACCATGTGGTCTGTTTATAAAACTGCCTGAATGTCTCAAGCTTTCGAACAGCTGTCAAGAATAGTCCATGTAATTTGCCTAATATGTTTTATTTCCTATAATAGTCATCTCCATCTAGTGGCCATATTGTGGCATTTTCATTGATTGAGGTATTTGAGAAAAATACCACTTTATGGCCACTAGATGGAGTTGACCATCATAGAAAACAAACATATTAGGCAAATTACGGGGATTATTTGTGATGGCTGTGTGAATGCTCGAGACATTTGTACAGTAAATTGCATGTAAAGCCCCCCCCATGTATTATGAATTTTTGTTCTTGAATTCTTGTATCTAAACCCAATAAAATTATTAAAAAGAAAATATATATCACACTATAACCTATTCTCTGTGTATTTTGCAGGTTCAAGGTGGTCCTGAATTATTGCTGGGCCACTCCGGCACTGGACTACGCCTTCCATATTCAGTGGCAGCTCATTAGTAAAGGGTAAGTATCTTCAATGTAAAGCACAGAATGGGGCTCATTCATGGCATTGCCCACACAGCCAATCAGCCTCTCCTGCTCATGCATTATATCACAGTGTGCAGCTCTTCCTGTCTGGGTTTGTTATACACTTTTTTTTATTAATGACATTCTCTGGTACCAGGTGCCCCTCAGATGACTCAATTATTGTGCATGAAAACGGGAAGAACAGCCGGGCCACATTTCAGTTTAACGCGTTCCGCTTCCAGAATGTCCCCAAACTATCCAAGGTCTGGCTGCACTGCGAGACCTTCCTGTGTGACAGCGAAAAGTTTTCCTGCCCGGTGGTAAGTTTTATTCTCTGTAAATGACTCTTAGGGGTGTATTTATAGAAAATTGAGAAAATTGCAGAGCTGTTTGTCCTGTGAAACCACATGTACAGGTGGAAAAAAATCGAATGGTATGAGGCAGTTTTTTTCTCCAGGTCAACCCGGAAAAATTGCCTAATACAGTCCCTTGAAAAAGTATTCATACCCTTTGAAATTTTTTACATTTTGTCATGTTACAACCAAAAATGTAAATGTATTTTATTAAAATCTTATGTGAAAGACCAACACAAAGTGGCACATAGTTGTGAAGTGGAGGGAAAATGATAAATGGTTTTCAAAAATTTTCAAAAAATAAATATGTGAAAAGTGTGGTGTGCATTTGTATTCATCCCCCTTTACTCTGATACCCCTAACTAAAATCTAGTGGAACCAATTGCCTTCAGAAGTCACCTAATTAGTAACTAGAGTCCACCTGTGTGTCATTTATACACAGTATAAATACAGCTGTTCTGTGAAGCCTTCAGAGGTTTGTTAGAGAACCTTAGTGAACAAACAGCATCATTAAGGCCAAGGAACACACCAGACAGGTCAGGGATAAAGTTGTGGAGAAGTTTAAAGCAGGGTTAGGTTATAAAAAATATCCCAGGCTTTGAACATCTCACAGAGCACTGTTCAATCCATCATCCGAAAATGGAAAGAGTATGGAACAACTGCAAACCTACCAAGACATGGCCGTCCACCTAAACTGACAGGCCGGGCAAGAAGAACATTAATCAGAGAAGCAGCCAAGAGGCCCATGGTAACTCTAGAGGAGCTGCAGAGATACACAGCTCAGGTGGAAGAATCTGTCCACAAGACAACTATTAGTCGTGCACTCCACAAATCTGACCTTTATGGAAGAGTGGCAAGAAGAAAGCCATTGTTGAAAGAAAACCATAAGAAGCCCCGTTTGCAGCCATGTGGGGGACACAGCAAACATGTGGAAGAAAATGCTCTGATCAGATTTATTTTTTTTTTACCTAAAAGCAAAACGCTATGTGTGGCGGAAAACTAACACTGCACATCACCCTGAACACACCATGCCCACCTTGAAACATGGTGGTGGCAGCAACATGTTATGGGGATGCTTTTCTTCAGCAGGGGCAGGGAAGCTGGTCAGAGTTGATGGGAAGATGGATGGAGCCAAATACAGGGCAATCTTAGAAGAAAACCTGTTAGAGTCTGCATAACATTTGAGACTGGGCCGGAGGTTCACCTTCCAGCAGGACAACGACCCTAAACATACAGCCAGAGCTACAATGGAATGGTTTAGATCAAAGCATATTCATGTGTTAGAATGCCCCAGTCAAAGTCCAGACCTAAATCCAATTGAGAATCTGTGGCAAGACTTGAAAATTGCTGTTCACAGACGCTCTCCATCCAATCTGACAGAGCTTGAGCTATTTTGCAAAGAAGAATGGGCAAAAATGTCACTCTCTAGATGTGCAAAGCTGGTAGAGACATCCCCAAAAAGACTTGCAGCTGCAATTGCAGCGAAAGGAGGTTCTACAAAGTATTGACTCAGGGGGGTGAATACAAATGTACCCCACACTTTTCACATATTCATTTGTAAAAAAATTTGAAAACAATTTATCATTTTCTTTCCACTTCATACTTATGTGCCACTTTGTGTTGGTCTATCACATAAAATCCCCCCCAAAAAATTTAAATTTTTGGCTGAGACATGACAAAATATGGAAAATTTCAAGCGGTATGAATACTGGCACTGTACCATTCAATTTGGTCTCCATTTGCACAGTACGAATTTTATTTAGAATCCATATCAGAACAGATTGACTACAAAAATGTAGCTATTATGGCCACTAGATGGAGCTAGGATAGTAAATATGGTTTATAAAAATATCTTAATAATAATAAAATCATAAGAAATAAATAAAATTTATTATGATCTTCAGCTCCATCTAGTGGCCATAGTACAGTATTTTCTTGAGTCACTCGTTTCTGTATAACTTAAAGCAGAATTTCATCCAAAAGGGGAAGTTTGGCTTGTTTCCATCCCCCCCCCCCCCCCTCCTCCACTCCCACATTTGGCACTTTTTGGAGTGGAGGGGGGTTTTAACAGGTACCCGCTCCTACCTCCAGTCAGATGCCTCGTGATAATCTCAGCCGGAAGTTTGGCCCTCTGTCCTTACCTCACAACTTTCTGGGCCACATCACGGGTCCCAGAAGACTACAGGACCATTCACACAGCGCAGCGCGACTTGCGCATGCACAGTAGGAAATCGGCTGTGAAGCCACAAGGCTTCACTGCTGGTTTCCCTTACGTACGATGCTGGCGCCTGCACCCGAAGCTGATTGAAGAATCGGCTTGGATGAGGACATCGCTGGATCCCTGGACAGGTAAGTGTCCTATTTGTAGCTGCTGACTTTACATTTTTTGGGGGGAGCCTCTTTAAGAACTTTGGACCTGGAGGAAAATACTCGAAAGAATGCGTGTTTTTGCCTCCATTCACACAAAACCAATTTACATGCAGTTTTAAAGGCTGAATAGCTCTGCAAATATTTTAAAATACACCCTTTTGGTTTCTGTGTGTCATTACTGGTGTTAAATGTGAATTTCTATTTAATCCAGAAAATAAACACTTTATGAAAAACAAGGCTGTAAGCTATTACCTTCTTTAGTCATTCCAACAAATACTGCTGAGAAACTGCTGAAAACCTCTAGGCTTGAACATAATAGACTGTGAATATCTCCTTTTTATCACTGTCAGACTTGCAACAAGAGGAGACAACAGAAGGAGCAGACAGGAGGGGTCCTGGTGGCTGAATTTGTCCTGCGGAGTAAGTATTCCCTCTATGACTACATAGCCTGTAGTGAGCTGTCTGGAGGGGGCATCTGAATCACAAGACTGGCTGAACAGAATTACACATAGTTGTGCAGGTAAAATGGTTGACAAATATAAACTTCAACTGTGTTTTTAGCTGGTTAGCTGCAATTTATCCTTGCATGTGTTATTAGTTAAAATAAATTAAATACAATTCTACTTTTTTTTTGCATTTATATCTTTGTGTATCTAAGGGAGCAGACATATTAGTCTGAAAATAAAAATAGAAAAAAATGGTGACATCCAAATTACATAGCTCCCAACCAGGGCCATCTTAATGCAAGGGCACTCCTGGGCACTGCCCAGGGGCCCCAGGTACATGGGGGGGCCACAATAATCTTGCATTACATCATACTTGCCAACTGTCCTGGATTTGCTGGGACAGTTATGCTTTTTACAAAACTGTCCCGATATGGCTGTGTCTGGAGAAGCGTCCCAGAACCTATACTGTGCCCTCCTGATCCCAATATTGTGCCCTTCTGCATCCCCCCCTGTACTGTGCCCTTCTGCATCCCCCCCTGTACTGTGCCCTTCTGCATCCCCCCCTGTACTTTGCCCTCCTGACCCCCCCTGTACTGTGCCCTTCTGCATCCCCCCCTGTACTGTGCCCTTCTGCATCCCCCCCTGTACTGTGCCCTTCTGCATCCCCCCCTGTACTGTGCCCTCCTGATCCCAGTATTGTGCCCCCCTGACCCCCCCTTACTGTGCCCTTCTGCATTCCCCCCTGTACTGTGCCCTTCTGCATCCCCCCCTGTACTGTGCCCTTCTGCATCCCCCCTGTACTGTGCCCTCCTGATCCCAGTATTGTGCCCTCCTGACCCCCCCTGTACTGTGCCCTTCTGCATTCCCCCCTGTACTGTGCTTTTTTTGCTGACTAGTCTTTGATTTATGGAATGTTTTCCTTTTGTAAAATCAATTTTATTGAAAGTACTAATGAATATTTATACTTTATTTCTTGAAAGTAGGTGTGTAAATTGGGGCAAGCTAGTAGGGGCCCCAGTGCATTACTTTGGCCAAGGGCGCATGATGCTATTAAGATGGCCCTGCTCCCAACTGTCCCTGATTTCGAGGGACTGTCCCTGATTTGGAGCAATGTCCCCCCGTCCCTCTTTCCCCCTCATTTGTCCCTCATTTTGGTCTGATCTGTATAGTTGTATATAAAATGCACTTTTTATCTTTTAGTTTTAAGTTTTTCCCGGTGCTAAACCTTTCATCCAATTTCTAAATTGCTGCATTTTTAAATGTTATAAGCCAATATAAAGGAATAGTAGTGGTAAAAAAAGCACTTGTAGATTTAATTAACCTTTTTTTGGTGTTAATTCTTCTTTAAGAGGGTGTGGCAGGGGGCGTGTCCTATGCCTTCATACGTTTGCTAGTAGATGTCACTCATTCCCATCTCAAAATGTTGGGAGGTATTCAATTATTATTTACTGTAGTGAGATAATCATATCCTCCCTTTGGATGTAAGTGGCTATCGAATCTAATGAAATTGAGGAAATGGGAAATTGGGGAAATCTTTTATTTTGTAGCCTTGAAATTATATTCTGTTCCAGGGCAGGACAAATACATAGCTATAGGGTGCTAAAGGGTAGAAAAAAAAGAGGGCACCGAATGCTATTAAATGTTCAGATATATATGAAAAATATAGCAGCAACAATCATAGAAGAAGTGTATATGTGTGTGTATATATATATAATTTTTTTTTATTACTATTATATATTATACAGTATATATATATATATATATATATATATATATATATATATATATATATATATAGTTATACCGTATTCATTCATAAATTGTTGAAATGTTAATGTTAAAGAAATAAAAGAAACACTTTATACAAAACTAGTACAAACTGGACGATGTCTTCTTGTCTCTAGGTGCTGCGTCCTTACTTAACGCTGGACTTGCAGGTAATGTAGACATGCTAATTCCATGCAAACTCTGAGGGACAGTTATCAAGCAAATTGACAACATTAGATAGAAATCAGGCTGCAAAGTACGTGACGTGTGTATTCTGTATATTTGTGACCCCTGTACCTGCAGTCCTGGGCAGCCAACTGAGATGTATTTGCAAAGCTCTGCAACAGAATTACCCCTGGAGATGAGACAATTTTTCATCAAGATGAGACAGATTTTCAAACAGATGTCCAATTCAAGTGGAACTGAACTAAAAAAAAAGTGAAGATTTGCTATCTTATAGGGAGCATCTAGAAATGTCAATTGTGCCTGAGCAGTATCCTGAAAAAATGGAGCTCTTGTCTGGAATTCCTGATAGCGGTGCACAGCTTGGTATGTGAGGGTGCTAGGCACTCCTGTATGTCCAGCCTCATAGCTGTATATCTATAACTCCCAACTGTCCCTGATTTTGAGGGACTGTCCCTCATTCAGAACAAGGTCCCTCCGCCCCTCTGCCCTACTCATGTGTCCTTCATTTTGGTCTGATCTATATAGTTGTAAATAAAATGCACTATTTATCTATCAAAAAGTGTTTCCCAGTGCTAAACCTTTCATCCAAATTCTAAATTGCTGCCTTTGTAAGTTTCAAAAGTCAATATAAAGATATATTAATGGTAAAAAGTACTTATGGGTTCAACCAATCATTTTTTTGTATAATTCTCCTTTAAGGGGTGTGGCAGGGTGTGTGTCCTATGCCTACATACCTTTGCTAATAGGTGTCCCTCTTTCCCATCTCAGAAAGTTGGGAGGTACCCTGTTTCCCCGAAAATAAGACCTAGCGTGATTGTCGGTGATGGCTGCAATATAAGCCCTACCCCCCAAATAAGCCCTACCCTGTTTCCCTGAAAATAAGCCCTACCCTGAAAATAAGACCTTCAAGGACTTTAACTAGGGCTTATTTGGGGGGTAGGGCTTATTTGGCAGCCATCACCGACAATCACGCTAGGTCTTATTTTCGGGGAAACAGGGTATGTACTGTACTGTATATCTGCAGTGTAGGATCATCTAGGGCAGGGGGTCCCCAATCCCCGTTGCCGGTCCTCGACCTGCCCACCGATGATGTCACCCTATCAGCAGGGTAGGGGGTGGGAGAAGCTGCAGTTTTGAATGGAGAACTCCTCCCGCCCCATGCCCTGCTGATAGGATGAGATCGTCGGGCTGGCGGGGGAGCCGGGAGAGGACGCACAGACTGATCACAGCCTCTGCCAAAGGTAGAAGTCCTGAGCAAGGGAGGCAGAGATTAGAATGGGAAGTCTGATCTTAGAGAGGAAAGGTAGACCCACACATAAAAAATGGCAATAGCATTGTTGTTCATTATATGGGGTGAGCAGAGTCTTACCATTAATTTAGATAGGAAAACAGCCAACAGCATGACTGCTTTGTGTGTAAGCAGTGGTCTCTTTGCTGCAGTCCAACACGCCCTCCCCATGAGTCAAACCTAGAGTCTTCTGCTCAGCAGGGAACGTTAGCTTTTCTGATGGGAGGGCTCTAGTTTTAACTTACTGTGTTTTATACTTCAGCAGGGAGGCCACTGCTTACACACAGAGCAAACTGGTCCTGCTACATAAGGGTGAGGCATAGACTTCTTAGTATGGCTGTGAGCTGTTTTACTATCTAAATCAGGGGTCTCCAAACTTTGTCAGTGGGAGTGGGAGGAATAGAACCGCATTATTGGTGTCAGTGGAAGGAATAGTGCCCCATCATTGGTGTCAGTTCGAGGAATAGTCCCCATCATTGGTGTCAGTGTAAGGAATAGTGCCCCATTGTTGGTGTCAGTGGGAGGATGAGTGCCCAATCTTTGGTGTCAGTGGGAGGAATATAAAGTAGATATTTGGATCGACACAAAGTAGCATCCAAATGGGTTATTTATTGCATGATCACAACACAAGGAGAGTGCAGCATTTCGGAGTCACGCAGGACCCCTTTGTCAGGCATTATATGTCTCTGCTCACTTACATTTCTAATGAACAAGGAAGTTATTGCCAATAGATTTTATTTTCACATAACTTTAATCTTAATGCTATTTCCTTTACATGTTAATCTGCAGTATATACAGTGCCTTGAAAAAGTATTCATACCCCTTGAAATTTTCCACATTTTGTCATGTTACAACCAAAACGTAAATGTATTTTATTGGGATTTTATGTGATAGACCAACACAAAGAGGCACATAATTGTGAAGTGGAAGGAAAATGATAAATGGTTTTCAACATTTTTACAAATAAATATGTGAAAAGTGCGGCATGCATTTGTATTCAGCCCCCTTTACTCTGATACTCCTAACTAAAATCTAGTGAAAACAATTGCCTTAGAAGTCCCCTAATTAGTAAATAGATTAAACCTGTGTGTAATTTAATCTCAGTATAAATACAGCTGTTCTGTGAAACCCTCAGAGTTTTTTTAGAGAACTTTAATGATAGAACCGCATCATGAAGGCCAAGGAACACACCAGACAGGTCAGGGATAAAGTTGTGGAGAAGTTTAAAGCAGGGTTAGGTAAAAAAAAATATCCCAAGCTTTGAACATCTCACGGAGCACTGTTCAATCCATCATCTGAAAATGGAAAGAGTATGGCACAACTGCAAACCTACCAAGACATGGCCTTCCACCTAAACTGACAGGCTGGGCAAGGAGAACATTAATCAGAGAAGCAGCCAAGAGGTCCATGGTAACTCTGGAGGAGCTGCAGAGATCCACAGCTCAGGTGGGAGAATCTGTCCACAGGACCACTATTAGTCGTGCACTCCACAAATCTGGTCTTTTTGGAGGATTGGCAAGAAGAAAGCCATTGTTTAAAGAAAGCCATAAGAAGTTCTGTTTTCAGTTTGCGAGAAGCCATGTGGGGGACACAACAAACATGTGGAAGAAGGTACTCTGGTCAGATGAGACCAAAATTGAACCACTGCACATCACTCTGAACACACCATCCCCACCGTGAAACATGGTGGTGGCAGCATCATGTTGTGGTAATGCTTTTCTATAGCAGGGACAGGGAAGCTGGTCAGAGTGGATGGGAAGATGTATGGAGCCAAATACAGGGCAATCTTAGAAGAAAACCTGTTACAGTCTGCAAAAGACTTGAGACTGGGGCGGAGGTTCACCCTACAGCAGGACAACGGCCCTAAACATACAGCCAGAGCTACAATGGAATGGTTTAGATCAAAGCATATTTATGTGTTAGAATGGCCCAGTCAAAGTCCAGACCTAAATCCAATTGAGAATCTGTGGCAAGACTTGAAAATTGCTGTTCACAGACACTCTCCAACCAATCTGACAGAGCTTGAGCTATTTTGGAAAGAGTAATGGGCAAAATGTCACTCTCTAGAAGTACAAAGCTGGTAGAGACATCCCCAAAAAGAATTGCAGCTGTAATTGCAGTGAATCATTTTCCTTCCACTTCATACTTATGTGCCACTTTGTGTTGGTCATAAAATCCCAATAAAACACATTTACATTTTGGTTGTAACATGACAAAATGTGGAAAATTTCAAGAGTTATGAATACTATTTCAAGGCACTGTAAAGAGTTACAAAGCCAAAAATGCCTGCACATTGGTCATGAAACGACTTGCGTCGCTCCTATTAGAACGGTTCCATAGTACAGAATGGGAGGCACTGTGTGAACCTGCACTAAGGGGTTGACTTACTAAAGGCAAATCCAATCAGCACTACAAGTGCACTTGGAAGTGCAGTGGCTGTAGATCTGAGGGGAAGATCTGAAATGAGGGGAAGCTCTGCAGATTTTTTTCCATCCAATCATGTGCAAGCTAAAATGCTGTTTTTCATTTTCCTTACAAGTCCCCCTCAGATCTACAGTGACTGAACTTCCAAGTGCACTAGTAGTGTAAAGGGGATTTGCCTTTAGTAAATAAACCCCTATGGCTGATGTATGAAATGCACTGCCATTATCTGTCTCAGTATCTACAGAGCAAAATCAGATGAAGGTCTGCGATAGTGCTTGCTAAAAACCCTTGTGTGTGTGTATAAATAAACTGGAGGGGATTGTTTTCCTCTCAACAAAACTGGAGTTTCAAGTTAAATAAATACTATGTAGTGTATGCAGTCTAATGAGAAAACTGTGGACCAGGGGTCTCCAAACTATGGCTCATGGGGCAAATCTGGCCCACATTAATATTTTATCCGGCCCTCTGATGTAAGGCGGGACTCTGATGGGGATGGTGATGTAAGGCGGGATTCTGATGGGGACACTGATGTAAGGCGGGACTCTGATGGGGACGCTGATGTAAGGTGGGACTCTGATGGGGACGCTGATGTAAGGTGGGACTCTGATGGGGACGCTGATGTAAGGTGGGACTCTGATGGGGACGCTGATGTAAGGCGGGACTCTGATGGGGACACTGATGTAAGGCAGGACTCTGATGGGGACGCTGATGTAAGGCGGGACTCTGATGGGGACGCTGATGTAAGGCGGGACTCTGACGGGGACGCTGATGTAAGGCGGGACTCTGATGGGGACGCTGATGTAAGGTGGGACTCTGATGGGGACACTGATGTAAGGCGGGACTCTGATGGGGACGCTGATGTAAGGCGGGACTCTGATGGGGACGCTGATCTAAGCGTGGCTTTTGATGGGGACTCTGGTGTAATGGGGAACTCTAATGGGGAGTCTGATGTAGGAAGGAGGAAGGATTCAGATGGGGACCCCAATGTAAGGTAAACTCTGATGGGGACCCCGAGGTTAGGAAGAACTCTGAAGTAAGGGGGGCTTTGATGGGGACTGATCTAAAGGGGCCTTGATGTACGTGGGTGCTCTGATGGGCTCAAAGTTATTTGTTGTCCTAAATCATTTACAGCTCAAAAGAAAAAAACTCCAAGTAAAACATATTCATTCATTTAAAGCAGTAATAAACACCAAAATCAAAAATGTAATGTATTGCAGTTTAACAATCAGTAGATGTGGTGACTGTATTCGTTTTCTTTTCTTAGGCTTTTTTTCCCTTTTTTCACCTGGTGATCTGGCCAGTAACGCTCCTCCTGTATTAGAGTGCCCCCACTCTGGATGAAGGAGCACAGGGGACACATTTGGACTGCAGCATTGTCAGTCTTGGGAAGAGGGGGGTGTTAGCTGTACTAGCAGATTTAGATACACTAACAAATTTAAGCCAAACTCCAGCTTACACTTTGTAAGCAGTTACAGCGTCAGTTTTGTTCCTTTTGGAATAAACGTTTACATAAATAAATAAAAGCTGGCCATTGTAAGCACTTCCGTCAGTGTAAAAAATTACAGACAGGATCACCAGGTGAAAATTTAAGAAAGAAAGCCTAAAAAAGAAAACTAATGCAGTCATCACATCTAAGAATTAGAAAGCTGCAATATAATGCATGTTTATTTTTGGGTTTAATACTGCTTTAAATTATATTTGTTCATATAAAAAACTTTTTTTTATCAGCCTGTGAATATTTGTAAAATATATGATGTGACCCCCTGTATGGCAAAGTTTGGAGACCCCTGCTGTAGTCATACTGTAAGTGTTTGTGAATATAATGTCTTCATTGCCCTTCAACACTTTTATTGATCTTTATTTCTTTAGTGATCCTGCACCACCTCCTGCTCACTGTGGGGATCTGTAGAATCCTGTCCTAATCCTGGACCACCTCGACGCGTTTTTTTTCACACCTGCAAACAAGATGGAGTCTGCCACCCAGATTCACAAATGTGGCCTCAGGAACATGGCTGTCCAGCTGCATAGCAGAATGCATGAATCGGTGACAATTGCCCGGCCTTTACAAGGTCTGGGAGCGGACAATATTCTAGACTATATATTAGCTAAATTAACTACGGGGCTGGAGTCTGAATTCCTGGACGTGTGCTAAACTATTTTAATACATGCTTCACAATGGTGCATTAAACCTGTAAATAAAAGTGTTTTTTTTCCAGTTTTGCGATGCTTGGATTTATTTTCATGGACAAAGAAAAAACTGGTTGTAGCCCTTAGAGCATATCTATTTTCAAAAATGTTCTCCATCTATATAAACATAACTACATGTCTCATGGCCCTACTGTAAAGTTTCTTTGCTCTCTCTTTCAGTGACCTCCTGCCATTATATCACACTCTTTGCATTGGTGACCAGTGGCCTATGTCACACCCAGTAGTAGTATGTCATCTACATACACTGGTTCTTTTTTACTCCTAATATTATTGTTCCTTATGAACCAGTTGCCTGTGGGGGAGCCCCTAGTGGTTTTCTTTACCTGCCCATGTGTCCCAGATTATTTCCTGGGGGGTTGGTATTTCACCCAAAAGGTGGCTTCAGGGGAGATTGGTATTCCACCTGAAGGTGGCTTTGGAGGAGATTGGTATTCCACCCGAAGGTGGCTTCAAAGGAGATAGGTATTCTACCTGAAGGTGGCTTTGGAGGAGATAGGCATTCCCCCTGAAGGTGGCTTCAGAAGAGATTAGTATTCCTCCTACAGGTGGCTTGGGAGGTGATTGGTAGTTCACCCAAAGGTAGCTCAGAGGAAATTGGCATTCCACCCAAAGGTGGCTACATTGAATAATGGCCCTGACACTGACAGAGCCAATGGCAAGACTAGCAAATAAGCATTTCCTCTTTACTCCTCAAGCAAGTAAGAAACCATTGACCACTATTATAAGGGAGCACTTCTTCTCCCAAGGACTATCAATGCAAGGGGGCATTCCCCCTGCCATGACACAAATGTTCCTATTGACCACCAATGTAAAGGGCATTAAGCCTCCAAATGACCTCCAGTGTAATGGGGGTGTAATGGGTTATTCTTCCTCCCTAATCACCAGTGTAAGGGGATAGTCTTTCACTGACCATCAATGTAAAGGGGTGCATTCTTCCTTCCACTGGCTACCAAGGTATGGGGCATTCTTCTTCCAACTCACCACCAATGCAAAGGTACGCTCTTCCTCCCACTGACCACCAATGTAAGGGGGCATTCTTTCTCCTACTAACCCCCATTTTAAAGTGGAATTCTTCCTCTCACTGAACAAACAATGTAAGAGGTCTTTCTTACTTCCACTGACCACCAATATAAAAGGACATTCTTCCTCCCACTGACTATCAACTTCTTCAAAAACCATTGAGCCCCTTTCACACTGGGGCGGTGGGGGTGTCGGCGGTAAAACAGCGCTATTTTTAGCGCTGTTTTACCGTCGTTTTTGCAGCTGTATTCGGCCGCTAGCGGTGCGGTTTTAACCCCCGCTGGCGGCCGAAAAAGGGTTAAACCCGCTCGTACAGCGCGGCTATAGCCGCAGTATTACCGCAGTATAGCCGCGCTGTCCCATTGATTTCAATGGGCAGGAGCAGTTTAGGAGCGGTGAACACACGGCTCCTTCACCACTCCAAAGATGCGGCTCGCAGGACTTTTTTTACCGTCCTGCCAGCGCACCGCTTCAGCGAAGGCGAAGGCTGTTTAGGGGCGGTTTGCAGGCGGTATTTTTAGCGCAATAACGCCTGCAAACCGCCCCAGTGTGAAAGGGGCCTTAGTGTGAGGAACCTTCTTTCTTCCATTGACCACCAATGTAAGGAGGCATTCTTCCACTCATGGATGACCAATTAAAGAGGGCATTCTTCCATCCACTACCCATCAATGCAAGAGGGTATTCTTTTTCCCCAGTAACCGCCAATAAAAAGGAACTTTCTTCCCCCATCTTTTTGACTGATAAAGTTTGACTAAAAACAATAAACTCTTTTTGGTGGAGACTTTATCTTGGAAATTGTTAATTAGGGAGAAAGTGATTGCATTGAAATACAGATTAATCTAAAGCAAGATAACACAAAACTGCCCTTGTACCGTAATGGAAAGCATGTAAAAGTGTGTGAACATCCAAATAGTAATTCGCTGAAAATATATTATACTTTCCTAATTTGTGTATTTTGTTAGCCTAATTCGTATGTTGAAGATTAAAAATGATAAAGCAGTAAGGCAAAGGGAACTGTTCTGCTGCTTTCCAGGACATTGTCCCACGTGCTACCAACACAGCTGTAAAACTATATATGTACAGTGTTGTGTACAATACAGCTCCATCCTCATTAGTACAGTTCTCAGAATCCCTAATTGGAGACCATTCAGTTGCCTCGACGTGAAGACTCAGCTTTATTTGGGACCAGTTGGGTAATTAACCAGTTCTACTCATCTTGCAGCTCTAGGTCCTGGGTTCAGTTTCTACCACCAACCCTATCTGCATAGTTACCGCATTCTCCCTTTATCTTTTTGAGAAAGAGTTAGACAGCGTTGGACCCCAATATACTGTAGATGTCTCCAGTTAATACATTTTTGAAACAGAGGCAGCTCTGTAGACACCAATAACCCTCAGGACACCAGCGATATGTGTAGTCAAGAGAAGTCAGTGCCATGAGAGTAGTCAAAAGTTCCATTCATTTTATTAGGTAAATTAGTATCAATCAAGTAGCCAATTAATTTTTGGTCCCCCTTGAGTAAGGCTTATAAAGATACGATGTGTTGCTCCTTTATTTTTGAAGATTTATTACATAGTGGTAGTTTAAATAGCTTCCATTCACCCTGGCCACACTGTGTGGGGGCATTAGAGTGTAAGTTCCTGTGATGCAGAAAATTACATTAGTGGTTCAATATCCTCTGCAAAGTGCTGCAGCAAAAGTGTCATGCCGCGTTCACACGATCGGATTTTCCGACGGGAAATGTTGGATGTGAGCTTGTTGACGGTAAGTACGACCGTGTGTACACTCCATCGGACAATTGTTGTCGGACTTTCTGCCAACAAATGTTGGCTAGCATGTTCTCAAATTTTTCGCCAACAAATGTGCGGTGTCAGACTTTCCAATCGTGTGTACACAAGTCCGTCGGACAAAAGTCCAAAGTACAAACACGCATGCTCATAATCAAGAACGAGCCAGAAGCACTCCGTCTTGTAAAACTAGCGTTCGTAATGGAGATATCACATGACTATTGAACTTCCTTTTTATCAGTTTGCTGTACGTCTTGCACGTCACTACGTTTGTAATTATTGGCAAACATTTGTGTGACTGTGTGTATGCAAGACAACTTGGAGCCAACAGCCTTGGAACAAAATACCACGGTTGTGTTGTCGGAAAGTCTGATCGTGTGCATGAGGCATTAGCGTAAATTAAAACAAATAAGCCATTGTGTTAATAAAGAATAAAAAAAAACAGTTTATTTTTACTAATATTCAGCAACAGGTCCTCTCATCAGTGCACAGTGACCAGTTCCTCCTACAATAAAAAAGTAAAAACATTGGGTACATTAGTAACGTATACTTAAATTCTCACCCCAATTCCTGACAACATTTCTAAGAAGCAAGACTCAGTCCACGTTGCCTATTTTATAATATTGCATTGAACTGTAAGCTACTCTGATATTTTTAAATTTACATTGCAGATGGGATAGTCTTCTGATAAAGCTGGTTCACTGCTAATGGAAATCTAATTTTACTAATTAGCCAGATGATCGGCCTCATTCTCAAATGTTTTAGTTTAAAATACCGGTATGTGTTTGCAGTTCCAGCTCAGAGACAGCACTGTCACCGACAGCTGCAGATCTCAGGCTAAACACCAATCGGTGTGATTTTCGATCATGTGATCCCAATAATAGCCAATCATGCTTATCATCTACAGCCCAGGAGGGTTCTGCAAGCTGCAAAGGCCGCTGTGCCTCTCTCTTTGTGCACCTGCAGTGCACAAAGATAAATGTATGAAGTACAATGTTAGAAATAATTACATTTTTAGAAAGATAATAATTTGCTTTAGTCCCCGTTCACACTATTGTGATGTGGGAACCAGCACGATCCAGTGGCGGTTCCAGCATCTCCCTTGCAGACTGCACACTGCCCTCTGCAAACCGCTGGGTGTGTCAATACAAAGTTAATGACACCTCCAGATTGGTTCGCAGATCGCAGTGTGAACTGTGAATTTGGACAGGAATCGGATCTTCCAGTGCAGGAAAAAAAAGTTTCCTGCAGCATTTTCCTGCAAATCCAATGCAAACTGTATGGCTGAATTCGCATTGCACAGACATCGCATGTGATCTATACAGCAATGCAGTGCATATCACATGTAATGTCTGTGTTCGCAATAGTGTGAACCCAGGCTTATGAACGCAAAACGTCTGAATGAAAACTGATCTGTGTAAAACCATTAAAAAAAAAAAAAATTAGAAAAAAAAAATTATTTTTGTTGTGATCACCTATTATGTATTGCCATTGTATTGCTATGTATTGTTCTGTAGCAGGGGTAGGCAACCTTGCTGAAAAATGTTTTCAAAGAAATTGAGAGTGCCGATTTTAGAACAAAAAAATGTCAACTTTACACTCACGATCACGAAAAGGATTTTTTCTAAAGTAAATGCTGTAAACTACTTTAGTAGTGAGAAATTAACATCCTGCACTCTCATGTCTCAGATCAGCCCCAATTCCTGCAACTTCACACTTCAGATCAGCCCCAATTCATGCACCGTCACACCTCAGATCACTATACCCCCTGCAAATCCACCGCGGTATCCCCATGCTCTTCTGTCTCACTACCTCATCACCTTCTCATTTGTCCTAACACTGAACCCATCTGCTCATCTACCCCACCACTGTAACCCCCTTTCTCATCTGCCCCACCAATGTACCTCTTGCACATCTGTCTCACCTCTGTTCCCCCTGCTCTCCTGCCCCACCAATACACCCCCTGCACATGTGTCCCACCCATACACCTCCTTTCACATCTGCCCCACTGCTCTACCCCCCTGCTTTTCTGTACCACCACTGAACCCCCTTCTCATCTGCCCCAACACTAAACCCCCCTGCACATCTTTTGTACCTCCCTGCACATCTGCCCCACCGCTGAACCACTCCTGCTCATTTTCCCGAGCGCCGCAGCAAAAGTTGGATGTGATTTTCATTGTGCTGAATACTGGCTGTGGCTTAAAGAGACACAGAGTGGCGGGGTTCAGTAGTAAGTGACACAAAGGTTCAGGAATAATTTCGACAAAGTTCCCAGAAGCTCAACAGTAATTCCACAAACTGTCACCTGATTGGTTTTCTCAATCACAGTGAAATCTCTTCTTTCTGAGATTGGTAGTGGCAACCAAGCGAGTCATCTTACTCCAGATGGTGGGCGGGGCTAGCAGGACTGTGATTGGCTTTAGCAGTGGCCAATGACAGTCCACCTCCTCCTGGAAACAGGGACCGCCCCCCCCCCCCCAGCAGAACTGCACCCAATCTCTTCCCCATCACAAAAGCGGACGATCGCAGCTACAGCAAAGTTAGAGAACCAATCAATGTTTCCCATCTTTTACAATGTGTGGGGGCGCAGTGCCTGCCCCTCAGTACAGGTGCGGTGTGGGGAATTCTGAGATTGGAATGCATTAGTGTCTCACCGACACTTTCCTGCGCTGCTCTGCTGATGGGGAGGAAGTCGAGTGCCGGTGTCTTGCCAAATAAGTTCCTTCGGCGGATAAGTTCCCCCCCTGTACTGCGCAGGCGCAGCACGAACTACTAACAGCCGCCAGAGATAGCCGAAGCTCAAGATCGACAATCAGCTGTACACGGCGCCTGCGCTCTGGGTCCAGGTTCCTTCCCTACCATCCAAGTGGACCTAGAGGGGGAATCTAAAAGAGCCGAGCGAAGCGAGGCCGTGCCCGAAGCGTGGCGAGCGAAGCGAGCCCGCGAGGGGCCCTCTTACAGGCGCTGTGTACAGCTGATTTTCAGCTATTCCGCTTCGGCTATTTCCGCCGGATCCTACTGCGCAGCCGCAGCGCCTGCGCAGTAGAGGGGGAACTTATCAGCCGAGCGGAACTTTCTCGGCAGAACGCCGGCAAAAGAGGCTTCGTGTGCCGCTTGCGGCACCAGTGCCGGGGGTTGCCTACCCCTGTTCTATAGTATTCATGTTCTTGTATCTACTGACATCTAGTGGTAGTACATAGAGCCACAGCAATTTCTTTATTTATATTTTTAGTATTTTCCTGGTCCCCCTCTTGTTTTATGCTAGTTAGTGGAGTTCTAGCTGGACCCTCCCTGTTTTTCTCATGTTCTGTTCAGTTTTTTTGCAGAGGTGAGGTTTAGAAAGTCACTGAGGTGGATTTACCAAAACAAAACTGCAAAATCTGGTGCAGCTCTGCATAGTATCCAATCACATAGCTCCCAACTGTCCCCCCTGTCCCTCTCTCCTCCTCATTTGTCCCTCATTCTGGTCTGATCTATATATTTGTATATAAAATGCACTTTTTATCATTTAACAAGTGTTTCCCAGTGCTAAACCTTACATCCATCTTTTAAATGGCTGCATTTGTAAATTTCAAAAGCCAGTATAAAGGAATAGTAGTGGTAAAAAAAAAAAAAAGCACTTGTGGGTTTAACCAATCTTTATTTTTATATAATTCTCCTTTAAGGGGGCGTGGCAG
Organism: Lithobates clamitans; assembly: GCA_037952925.1. Lineage (NCBI taxonomy): Eukaryota > Metazoa > Chordata > Amphibia > Anura > Ranidae > Lithobates > Lithobates clamitans. The sequence continues at coordinate 2,349,195 of JBBGZY010000385.1, forward strand.
GGGGTGTGTCCTGTCATGCTTTCAGTACGTGTCCGTGACTGCACTGTCCAGTATATCAGATGATGTCCTATTAATACTGAAAAATATGCTGGAAAGCTCTGGGCTACCTACCTCCGATAAGTTGTAGAGAGGATCCTTCAAATCTTCTGGGAAGTCTGGCAGAGGCATCCAGAACCCGGCCTTACTCTTCAGCCAATAAGTCTTCTGCTTCCCCTTCCCCTGGGAATGTAATCAGGATCAGTGCTTTTCCTTTTAAATTATTTCAGCTCACCTAAAGCTGATACTTCGATGTACATACAGTATGTGAATAGGAAGAATATTTTTTTTTCTAGTTTTGAATAAAGTGTGGAAGGATGAGAACTAAGGATGGGCTTTGGTTCCAAACCCAAGTATGGCTACGCCTTCAAAAAAATTGTCATTGCTGGCCCAATCAGCTGCAGCCATGGGATTCCCCACCCTGCAGCTGCCCGTACGGAAGGAGTGGATACCTGTGACATCATTGGCCTAATATGGCCATATGGTTTTGCCCTTTTTGCTCGTTCCCGTGCGTTTGGCAGCCTTTTGAAATGAATGGAATGTCAAAAACGTGCCATGCAGGTTCTGGTGTGAACTGAGCCTGAAAGTTCAGTTGGGCTTCAGGAAAATATTTTATTTTAATTTTACCTTTAGTCCCACCCACAATAAATAAAGAAAACTTTATTTACCTAATTACGGCTGAGCGGCAGGCTTTGCAAGGATAGCATGAAGTAGACCAGGGGTCTCCAAACTTTCTAAGCAAAAGGCCAGTTTACTGTCCATCAGATTTTAGGGGGGAGGACTGTGGTCAGTGGGAGTAGAAAGGGTCCCGACGTCAGTGAGAATAAATAATGCCCAGTGTTTGCTTAAGTGGGAGTAATTGTGCCCCATCATTAGTATCAGTTGAAGTAATTGTGCCCCATCATTGGTGTCAGTGGGAGGAATTGTGCCCCATCATTGGTGTCATTGGGCCCCATTGTTGGTGTCATTGGGAGAAATTGTGCCCAATCGTTGGTGTCATTAAGAGGCATTGTACCCCATCATTGGTGTCAGTAGGAGGATTTGTGCCCCATCATTGGTGTCATTGGGCCCCATTGTTGGTGTCATTGGATGAAACTGTAGCCAATCGTTGGTGTAATTGAGAAGAGTTGTGCCCCATCATTGGTGTTAGTGGGAGATATTGTGCCACATCATTGGTGTCATTGGGCCCCATTGTTGGTGTCATTGGGCCCCATTGTTGGTGTCATTAGGAGGAATTGTGCCTCATTGTCAGCGTCATTGGGAGGAATTGTGCTTCATTGTCAGCGTCATTAGGAGGAATTGTGCCTCATTGTCAGCGTCATTGGGAGGAATTGTGCCTCATTGTCAGTGTCATTGGGAGGAATTGTGCCCCATCATTGGTGTCGGTGGGAGGAGTTGTGCCACCTCATTGATGCCATTGGGTCCCATCATTGGTGTCATTGGGAGAAATTGGCCCCATCGTTGGTATCATTGGAGGGAATTGTGCCCCATCATTGGTGTCAGTGGGGGGAATTGTGCCCCATCGTTGGTGTCAGTGGGGGGAATTGTGCCCCATCGTTGGTGTCAGTGGGGGGGAATTGTGCCCCATCGTTGGTGTCAGTGGGGGGGAATTGTGCCCCATCGTTGGTGTCAGTGGGGGGGGGAATTGTGCCCCATCGTTGGTGTCAGTGGGGGGGGGAATTGTGCCCCCTCGTTGGTGTCAGTGGGGGGAATTGTGCCCCATCGTTGGTGTCAGAGGGGGGATTTGTGCCCCATCGTTGGTGTCAGAGGGGGGAATTGTGCCCCATCGTTGGTATCAGTGGGGGAAATTATACTCCACTGTTGGTATCAAAGGATGAAATAATGCCCCAAGGGCTGGATAAAAGCAAGCAAAGGGCTTGCCCCAGGCCACAGTTTGGAGAGCACTGAAGTACACAAGCGCAGTGCATGCAGAAGAGAAGTCAGTCTTAGGGATAGGCTTGGCTCTTACCTTTACCTGGACAAATCCCCTTTCCTTTATTTCATAGCCCCCAATGTCTTTCAGAGCGTTGGCTGTGGTTTCCGAGACGTGAATCCGCAGAGCTGCCGGGAGAAAGAGATATAGGATTAGAACCTGGACATATGAATCAGTCTGTGTATAGGATTGGATGTGTGCAAGGGGCAAGCCACCCAAAACTGTTGTTCTTTGTTTTGTGGATGATAGAGAGTTAAATCTCCTGGAATTATTTTCTGTCTCTCCGGGACTTCATTGGCAGGAGTTCCCAGATCTATACACTTGCTGTGGCCATTATGAGGGGTTATCACCATTCCTGTGTTGAGTTCTTGGGTCTGTACACCTGCTGTGCCCATTATGAAGGGTTCCCATCATCCCTGAGTTCCTGGTTCTGGTATGGATTTTAAAGGGTCTGGATCCCAGCCCCCCCTATGTGAATGAGTACATTGTAGTGTAGTGTTACAAAAAACAAGAGACGTTTTTTTAAAGTTCTTTATTAAAAATGAAGAGTATCCCCCATCGTAGCTCCAAAGCGTCTTTCTCTGGTTCCGCCACAGCTGTCTTCTTCCTCCAGTCTTCTCCATCCACTGATGTCTTCTCCCTCTTCTGAGGCCTTCGTCCTCCGGTGATGTCTTCTGCAGCCGCCGATCCGCAAATTTATTTGAAAAAAAAAAGGATCTTCCTCCGATGCTGGCTCCCCCTGTTGCCTATATAGCTATGGGCCGTGGCCACCCGGTGACATCATCCGGAGACCACGCCCCCTTGTGCCAGCACTGTGACGGTACATTGGGCAGGGTCTTTGGATGGCGTCACCAGATGGCCACGTCCCATAGCTATATACGAACCGGCAGACAATGGAGCTGACACAACAGAGGGAGCCAGTGTAGGAGGAAGATCTTTTTTTTTTTTTTTTCATTTTTAGCGGGTCGGTCAGACAACCAGAAAAAGACAGCGGTGGCGGAACCGGAGAAAGAAGACACGTTGGGGCTACGACGGGGGACATTCTTCATTTTTAATACAGGGCTTGTCAAAAACCTTCTCTTGTTTTTTGGAACACTACACTGCTTTATTTTTTTGAGTGAATGGGTAGGGGTACAATGTACCCCATACTCCTTCATATAGGGGAGGGATCTAGGGACCTCCTTATTAAAGGGGGCTTCCAGATTTCGATAAGCCCCCTGCCCACAGACCCCCCCCAACCACCTCCCAGGGTTGTCGGGAAGAGACCCTTGTCCCCATCAACATGAGGACAAGGTGTTTTGGGGTGGGGGGTGCATAGCCTCCCTGCCCCAAGGCACCCTCCCCCCATGTTGAGGGCATGTGGCCTGGTATGGCTCAGGAGGGGGGGGCACTCGCTCCTCCCCCCGCACTCGCTCCTCCCCCCCCCCCTTTCCTGACCTGCCAGGCTGCATGCTCAGATAAGGGTCTGGTATGGATTTTGGGGGAGACACCGCACATTATTTTTTTGTGGCGTGAGGTTTCTTCTTAAAATCCATAACAGACTGATGGGTCTGGTATGGTCTTGGGGGGATGGGGGCACAGTGTTTTTTTTTTTTTGGGGTGGGGTTCCCCTTCAAGAGTCACAGCAGACCTCAAAGGGGCTGGTATGTATCTAAGGGGGGGGGGGCACGCCGTTTTTTGTTTTTTAATATTTGGCGTGAGGTTTTCTCCATACCAGAAGCAAAGGAATTGTTTTGATTGGTCAAAAGACAAGTCGCAATCGTCTCAAAGTCGGGTCCCCTTCATTGAACTCGCCTTGGAAATCGGACATGAAGTTGCAGGGCAAAGTCTGAACGGAAGTAGTCTGACTTCCGTGTCGGAGCAATTTCAGTAGAGGAGAGGAGCTGGTACAACTGTGCAAGACTGAAAGGGATGCTGGAGGTCACCTTTAAGCTGGTAGGGATGACACAAACTAGTAAAATGCACCAAGTTTACCTACGTAGACTGTTGCTTTCCATTCTTGATGCCATGTTAACCGTGTCCCCAAACAGGCAGTACCTGGGCATGGTCACCCCCACCACACCAGCAACCACGGGACCTATAACAGGCAGGGGCAGAGGGGAGCATGTTAGAGAATATAGGACACAAAATGCATCTAAAAATGGACTTGTCATCAGATATACTGCGTATTCCATGTTAAGTGCAGCATACTATAAAAATACCTCCCAACTTTCTGAGATGGGAATGAGGGACACCTATCAGCAGGACACACCCCCTTGTCACGCCCCCTTAAAGGAGAATTGTCCAAAAAAAATCAAGATTGATTAAACCCACAAGTGCTATTTTTACCACCACTATTCCTTTATATTGGCTTTTGGAATTTACAAATGCAGCAATTTAGAAATCAGATGAAAGGTTTAGCACTGGGAAACATTTTGATAGATAAAAACTGCATTTTATATACAACTATATAGATCAGACCAAAATGAGGGACAAATGAGGAGGAAAGAGGGACATTGTTCCAAATCAGGGACAGTTGGGAGCTATGCTATAAGTAACGTGTTACTGTAACAGCACCAGGTATTTAATACCACTCACACAGATAACAGTACTCCCCCTGACAATTTTTTAACTGTTTTTCTCTCCAAAAGGACGGTGCCATCTTTGTTCAGGAATCATCCAGGGTCACCATTTGCTTCCTGGACTGAGATGCCGACTCAGAGATGACATTAAAATTATGAAGGACTGAAAGGCGAGGGGGGCTGACTACAATGAACTTGTAAATAATAAATTCCAGCCACTTCATAATATAATAGCAACATTATGGGTTCCATTTACAGTGCCTTGAAAAAGTATTTAAAGCCTTTGAAATTTTCCACATTTTGTCATGTTACAACGTAAATGTATTTTATTGGGATTTTTTGTGATAGACCAACACCAAGTGGCACATAATTGTGAAGTGGAAGGAAAATGATAAATGGTTTTTAAAATTTGTGATAAATAAATATGTGAAAAGTATGGAGTGTATTTGTATTCAGCCCCCTTTACTCTGATACCCCTAACTAAAATCTAGTGGAACCAATTGCCTTCAGAAGTCACTTAATTAGTAAATAGAGTCTACCTGTGTGTAATTTAATCTCAGTATAAATACAGCTGTTCTGTGAAGCCCTCAGAGGTTTGTAGAGAACCTTAGTGAACAAACAGCGTTATAAAGGCCAAGGAACACATCAGACAGGTCAGGGCCATAAAGGCCAGATTTGTGGAGTGCATGTCTAATAGTTGTCCTGTGGACAGATTCTCCCACCTGAGCTGTGGATCTCTGCAGCTCCTCCAGAGTTACCATGGGCCTCTTGGTTGCTTCTCTGATTAATGCTCTCCTTGCCCGGCCTGTCAGTTTAGGTGGACGGCCATGTCTTGGTAGGTTTGCAGTTTTGCCATACTCTTTCCATTTTCCAATGATGGATTGAACAGTGCTCTGTGAGATGTTCAAAGCTTGGGATATTTTTTTATAACCTAACCCTGCTTTAAACTTCTCCACAACTTTATCCCTGACCTGTCTGGTGTGTTCCTTGGCCTTCATGATGCTGTTTGTTCACTAAGGTTCTCTTACAAACCTCTGAGGGCTTCACAGAACAGCTGTATTTATACTGAGATTAAATTACACACAGGTGGACTCTATTTACTAATTAGGTGACTTCTGAAGGCAATTGGTTCCACTAGATTTTAGTTAGGGGTATCAGAGTAAAGAGGGCTGAATACAAATGCACTCCACACTTTTCATATTTGTAAAAAAAAAATTAAAACCATTTATAATTTTTCTTCCACTTCACAATTATGTGCCACTTTGTGTTGATCTATCACATAAATCCCAATAAAATACATTTATGTTTTTGGTTGTAACATGACAAAATGTGGAAAATGTCAAGGGGTATGAATACTTTTTCAAGGCACTATGTCAGGGAAAATTGCATAGCAATTTGCCTGCGAAAGTGCATGTACATTCATTTCATGCAAAGTGTGACAGAAAACAAATGTTATTAGGCTTTTTGTTGGTCGAATGTTTCTACTGACTTAAAATGAAAAATACCAAAGTTGGCCACTAGATGGGACTAAGTATCATGCCAAATATCTATGATGCATATTGCCATCTAGGGACCAAATGTGGTATATTCTATTTTAAATTAACGGAAAACATTCGATCAGCACAGCATTTAGCCTAATAACATGGGTTTTTTTTGTCCTCATTTACACTGAATGAATTTACAAGCAGACTTTCATTGACCTTCATTCATTGCTATGTGTTTTTTTTTCTATAAATAGAACCCAACATTTTCAGCAAAGCTCCGCCTTTTATCAAAAAAAGATATCCTTGAGTTCGAGTCAGTGACTTTACCTAGACTGAGATTATGTCATCAGTCTGCTGCAGGCAGGAGGATACATTTACCCAGTCTCCCTTCCCCCAGTGAACAGACTACTTTGTAACTTTTTCCCATGATCAGGGGCTGATCTGCGTCAGACATTTGTGTCAGAAGTATAGAACAAATTATAGAAACAGCATAGGGAAATATTGCCATGCTTGACTGCCAAAGCGGATCTAGTGTACTAGAGATCTGTTCATGTACTGAGGAGCTGAAGACACACAAGATTCCCTTATGAAATAGAGGCGTACCTGTGTTCAGTCCGATCCGCAGCTTCAGCTTCTCGTCGGGCACGTGCCGTATGCGGAAGGACATCATGGCGCTGAGAAAATGGAGAGACATGGTAGAGATCTCTGCCACATGATGGATACCATTTCGGATTGGAAGACCGCTGGCGACCATATATGCGTCCCCGATTGTTTCCACCTGCAGTAAAAGTGCGTGTTACCCTTAAGATGGAATTTTTCCTTTATGTGTGTGTTTGCATATGGGTGAATTTTATGAATCATAGTCTCTATTGTTTCATGTCCTTCTTCTGTCTGAAGTACCTGGGTGATTCTGCCAGTCACCTTTCTTTCCTTTCTGTGTTGGTGTGGTCAGTGTTCATCCTTTCGCATTCAGAGGTACAGGACACTGTGCAGACACACAACACCACTGTATTGGGTGTTTTTTTCATCCACCACATCCCCCGGCCAAACACACCTTGCCTTTGCCAATCACAGCCTGCTTCTGGCCCCCCCCCCTTCTCCCAATCACAGCCTGCCTCTTGAACACACCCCCTTCCAATCACAGCCTGCCTCTTGAACACACCCCCTTCCAATCACAGCCTGCCTCTTGAACCCCCCCCCCCCATCACAGCCTGCCTCTTGAACACACCCCCTTCCAATCACAGCCTGCCTCTTGAACCCCCCCCCCCCCAATCACAGCCTGCCTCTTGAACACACCCCCTGACCAGTCACAGCCTGCCTTTGCCACATACCCCCTCCCAATCACAGCCTGCCTCTTGAACACACACCCCCCAATCACAGCCTGCCTCTTGAACACACACCCCCAATCACAGCCTGCCTATTGAACACACCCCCTCGCAATCACAGCCTGCCTATTGAACATACCCCCTCCCAATCACAGCCTGCCTATTGACCCCCCCCCCCCCCCAATCACAGCCTGCCTCTTGAACACACCCCCTGACCAGTCACAGCCTGCCTTTGCCACATACCCCCTCCCAATCACAGCCTGCCTCTTAACCCCCCCCCAATCACAGCCTGCCTCTTGAACACCCCCCCCCCCCCAATCACAGCCTGCCTCTTAACCCCCCCCCAATCACAGCCTGCCTCTTGAACACCCCCCCCCCCCCCCAATCACAGCCTGCCTCTTGAACACACACCCTCTCAATCACAGCCTGCCTATTGAACATACCCCCTCCCAATCACAGCCTGCCTCTTGAACACACCCCCTGACCAGTCACAGCCTACCTTTGCCACATACCCCCTCCCAATCACAGCCTACCTTTGCCGCACACCCCCTCCCAATCACAGCCTGGATCTTGCCTCAGGCTGAGTCCAGGAACCCCGCCCCCCCACTATCAGAAAGAAGAGATGCATGGTCACGTAACAGAACTTTTTGACAAAACTTGTTAATTTTTTTTCTAACCTTTTTTCCTAGACCAATTTGCAAGCTTTTGGTAAGAAAAGGGTCATGGGTAGTTGGGCACTGCCATGGAGGTCATGTACCAATGCAAAAAAGAAAAAATTCCCAAAGCATATCTGGCTTGTGTATGTGTGTATATATGTGTATGTGTGTATATATGTGTATGTGTATGTGCAGTATGTGTATGTATGTGTATGTGCAGTATGTGTATGTATGCATATTAGTAGCTCTCTGTATGTCTTTTAGTCCTGCAATTGTAGTTTGTATACACAGCATTCTTGCTTATTAAGGAACATTAATATACATTTTTTTTCCTTGCTTTACTGCAATAATTAGGGCTCATGCACACTAGCGGAGCACTCTGAAGAGTGATCCACATTCAGATTGTTCTTCAGAGAGCATTTGACAGGCGGTGAGGAAGCACAGTATAACCTCCTCACCACCGGCTTTAACCCCTACATCCCTGCACTAGCACGCCACAACCGCATGCATTGCACACGGTTTCGGGTCCCTTGCCAAGCAGCCCCATTCACATGCATGGTTCATCTGCGACAGGCTCTATGCCTCCTGATAGTGGCAGGTAGTATAATTCCTGCCGTGGCCATAACATGATAACACCCCCAGCCGCTGCCTCTGCAGCTAAAGGCGGTAGTGACTGGGTGTGGTAAATGTGCGGCTCAACTGTGGGATTTTATAACCCCCCACCCCTCAACCTCACGTATGAATGAGCTCTAAGATAAACAGCAATAAATACCAAAAATCATACTGATACTATACTTCCAAAGGAAGGTCAATATAAAATACATGAAATCATTATGCTATTGATCCATTTTTGCACTTTATTACCAATACTCTCAGTATTATTACGGATGCACCGATACCAGTTTTTTAATACCACGTACGAGTACCGAAACTTCTTCTCAAGCACTCGCTGATACCAATTACCGATATCTATTTTCAGTGTCATGTGACAGTTTTTTTTACACTAATGAAAAATGATTACTTAAGGCGGCACAGTCTGAGCACTTGGGCCTCGGTTCACACTGCGGTGCGAATTCCATCCGTTGTTGAGGGCGATTTAGGTGAGAATTCACAGCGCGATTCCTGTTTGTGAGGTGCGATTCCAATGCGAACTTTAGCTGTGCCCAAGCCGGTTGTTAAGGAGCGGGGCCGCCACATCCTTAACAACCGATGACAGCGGGATTCCGCGCTGACAGCTAAAACATAAACCAAAAAGAAAACAGCACGGGGTCCCCACCCAATCACTACCAGGCCCTTTGGGTCTAGTATGGATTTTAAGGGGAACCCCACCCCAATTCTATATCGTTATCAGTGCAAGGCTAGGTATCATAGTAGTAAAACAAAAAATGGAGTCTTTATTATATATTGGTATATTTGTAGCATTACAGATACACTGACCTATTACACTGAAACTAAGAAATATCTCTTTAAATAATATTGTGACTTATTATCCGTATAACCGGTAATAATTTTACCAATTGTACACCTAAGTTGTTCTGATCTAAGTGTATCCCGTATCTTTCATTGGCCTCATGGACTATGCTGTCTACGCTTGGATTTGGAGAGGGATGGGGTTTGGGTCTTTTTTTTATTTTTTGTATCTTAAAAGTTGGAAAACCCCAATAAAATGTATCTAATAAAAAGGAAAAAAAAATCTGAATTCTTTGTACCTTGTATACATCATACGTTTTGATGATCTCATCGAATAGGCTGTACAGGTCATTGAGCAGATCGACCACCTGCAGCGGAGTGCTAGAAGAGCAGAGCGTCGTGAAGCCCACAATGTCCGAGAAGAAGATGGTGACTGAGCTGAAACTCTCCGGCTCCACCGATTTACCGGCCATCAGCTGCTCTGAGATAAAGCTGAACACACAGAGTTATATACTTAAAGGGGACCTGTCAAATATATTCTACTTTCATGTCAAGTGCATGCATGCTAAGTAAAGTGTAACAATCAAAATTATTTATTACCCCCCATAGAGATCACAGCACTCCCCCTGACAATGTTATCATCTGCTTTTCTCTCTGGAAAGGACAGCGCCATCTTTATTCAGCCATCATACAGGGTCACCATTTACTGAAGTGCCGGCTCAGAGATGACACAATCATGTAAACCCTGGTGCCCGGTGATCTTGGCTGTGTTCACAAATGTCCCTGTGACTTGTTACAAAATACAATGTTGCGGTCTAATCAGTGGGGGGGGGAGGAGACTGAGGAAATGCTTCCTCCTGCCTGCAGCAGATTGATGACATCATCTCAGCCTAGGCAAAGTCACTAAACTGGAACTCAAGGACAAATTTTAGATTATTTTTTAAAAATAATATTGTTACTGTATATGTGACATGTGAGATTTATTAGTGGAGCTGTAAGGTTACTAAAAGTGCCACTTTTAAAGAAATAAAGACACGTTGATATCAAGTCCATTACAAATTCCAGCAGTATTGGTACAGAGGAGGGCAAAACACAACTTCAGTGGCAACCTCTGACCATATCCTACAACAGCAGTCTCTACAGATTATTGCCAAAAGGGGTCCTAGGCCCACACCATGAAGGCAAAAGGGCAGCGGGTTGGGTACCATACAAAACATGTTTCCTTTATACTCTAAAAAAATGATTGATAAAAAGTTATAAAGATTACAAGGATTGGATATGAATTATTGCAAACAGTTTTGTTGCAATGCTGCCATCTTGTGGTAAAATAGGAGTTGACAGCGAGTTGGATCAAAAACTGTTTCTTTGTCGGCAAACCCCATTTAATCTTATGCCGCGTACACACGAACTGACTTTTTCAGCATCAAAGGTCCGGCGGTCTTTCCGACGGAGTTACGATGGACTTTCAAACGACCGGACTTGCCCACACACAAACGGACTAAAGTACGTTTAAAAGTCCGTTGGTTTGAACGTGATGACGTACAAAGGGACTAGAATAAGTAAGTTCATAGCCAGTAGCCAATAGCTGCCCTAGCGTCCTTTTTTGTCCGTTGGACTAGCCTACAGACGAACTGATTTTTCGACCGGACTCGAGTCCGTTCGAAAGATTTGAAACATGTTCCAAATCTAAAGTCTGTCTGATTTTCAACAGAAAAAGTCAGCTGAAGGTCCGATGAAGCCCACACACGGTCAGATTGTCCGACGGATTTGTTCCGTCGGACCAGTCCGGACGAAAAGTCCGGTCATGTGTACACGGCATTAGGCTTCCGTTTACACAAATGCATTTTTTCATGCTTTTTGCAGAAACGCAGGACAATATTTTCAACATTGGTTTCTATGAAACACGTTCACATCAATGCATTTTTGTGCCTCTGTGTTTTTGTAAAGGGTCAGGGACTTTTTTCCCCGCAGCATGCAGCATTTTGCATGTAATAGACTTCAATGGACCCGCATACAAAACGCAAGTACTGCGTTCTTACCACGATTTTACCATGATTTTGCCATCATTTGTGTTTTTATTTTTTTGGCTGTACATTCACTGTATATAGCTGGTTGCTAAGGAGTGGGCCGGGTAGCCGGCCGCCGTGTCCTTAACAACCGATGAGTCATCAGCTTTTTTTAAAAAAAAATGGTGTGGGTTTCCCCCTAAAAACCATACCAGAACCCCGCTGACAGTGATTGTTAAGGAAGCGGCAGCCAACTTCCTGGGCCGTTTCTAAGCAATCGGCTATATACAGTGAATGTAAAAAAAAGGGAAAAAAAAAGAAAAATGCAAACTTGCGGCAAAATCACAGTAAAATCGTGGTAAAAACACAATTAAAAAATGTAGAAAGCACAGCAAAAACGCTAAAAAGCAACATGCATAGATGTGAATCGAGCCTTAGGGTCAGATGTGTTAATGCTTACACATTCTGCAATACTTGACTTCTTCACATGACATTTTTTTGGGCAATTGGCCATTCAGACTGGAGTTCTGCATCCTGAGAGGAGGTCACATACATGGAGGCACAGAATATTTCCCAACAACTCAGGTGGAGTAACACAACAGTGGGGGTTGAGAGTGCACTGCTCCAAAGTTCTCACCTCTCCTAAGAACAGCTGTCTCCGCAATCAGGCAGGGCGCTGGCTCTGTTTGCAACAGAGATAATGGAAGAAATAGAATGCTGGATAACCGCACTCCAAAAAAGTTCACCTTTATTAAACAATGGATATCAAAGCATCACAGGGCAATACAGACTAACTGCACAGCTGCTGACGTGTTTCACACCAGATATGGTGCTTAGTCATAGCTGCGGTGGGCGTTGCAAACAAAAATTCAGTATTAGCAGGTGGGGGTTCATCTTTCAAGAGAACCTGTTACTGTACCCTTAATGGCGCATAAGGGGTTAAATCCGCTCAGTCCTAACTGTAATGCTCTAATCAAGGCACTACGACAAATTAAATGTCCAGTAGAAACCGTATATAAATGTTGGACAGTCCAGAAAAAGTTGTGTGTGATATCAGGGACACTTGAGGCAGCTCATCCAGTGGATAGACGGCATCTCTGTAATGGCAAGAAGGTAAAGAGGGGGTGCCAATTAAGTGTTGCAATAAAAGACATCCATTTATTTAAAATGCCAATTACCTTTTTAAATAAATGAATATCTTTTAATGCTACACTTAGTTGGCACCCCCTCTTTACTTTCTTACAAATGTGGCCTGGTATCTCTTTGTTCTTTATCTGTCTGCTGCTTTCTGGCACCTTCAGTCTGTTACACGATTCTGCCTGAGCAGCTACAGCCGGGACCTCTGCAGCTTTACCAATGATGCTCTTCCATAAAAATGTGATGCCTGGCTTTGCTAGTTTGTCAGCTGTCACTGGCGGAATAAAGCTAAAAATTGCAACCCAGAAGATTGTTCATAACTTTGTTTTAGAAGTTGATGAGCTGAAGGTTGTGAATTACTAAGCTGTATTGTTGTGAAAAAAAAAGACAATCTACCACTCCCCTGAAGCTCTGTCACCCTAGACTCGAGGGTTCCAAACTTTTTAGTATGAGGATCATACCTTACAAATATTCATGGGCCAAAAAAAAAAAAAAATCCCCATCAGTCTTCCTGACATGAGTTTCCCCATTAGATTCCCTTTTACATCAGGGTCCCCATTAGAGGTCTCTTTACATCAGAGTTATGTCTTATGCCAGGATCCCCATTAGAGTCCCCCTTACATCACAGTCCCCATCAGGGTCCCCCTTAGAGTCCCTCTTTATGTCAGGTCTCCATCAGATTTCCCTGCTATATCAGCATCCCCCAATACCTCAGGGATCCAATCAGAGTCCCCTTCTACATCAGAGTCCCCCTTACTTCAGGGTTCCCATCATAGTTCCCCCTTAAATCTGAGTCCCAATTAGAGTCCTCCCTTATATTAAGGTCCCCATCAGAGTCCCTTTCTACACCAGAGTCCCCCCTTACTTCAGGGTCCCCATCAAAGTCCCCCATAAAATTAGGGTTCCCATCAGAGCCCCCCCTCCCCTCTTACATCGGGGTCCCCATCTGAGTCCTCCCTTATATTAAAGTGGAACTACAGCATCTGAGCACAATAAACCAAAAACACTATTTAATTCATTTTTAATATTCAAAACAAACTCCTCCATCCATCCATGTCTCCATACTTTATTTTGCTCAGAAATCACTTTGAAAAACACCTCCCTAGCATTTCTGGCTGTGACCATCTTGAGTAAGGGCAGATGATTCATGTAGCAATTACTTCCTAGGATTCATTTGCCCTTAGCTCAGGCATGCAAGTGGGGGGGGGGCTAGCTGAGAAAGCCCCTCCTCCTCTCCTGAAGACTCCTGGGATGTATGTCATCATTGCATGGAAACCAGGACGTAACTTAAGAAATGCAGAAAAAGTTTTTCTATCTATTTACTAATACTAACAGCATAAGGACACACCCTACGGGCAGTGCTGATTCCCCCTACTGCCCGGGCTTTCTCCCCCCCCAGTTGCTGCGGGGGATGTTCCAGCATGGAGAGTGGGGGATGGGACTAGTAATTATGTAATTTACCAGTGCCTTCCTTTTCTAAATGAACACAGTGAACACACTTACTCACTAGGGGTTATTTACTAAAACTGGAAAGTGCAAAATCTGGTGCAGCTCTACATAGAAACCAATAAGCGTCCAGGTTTTATTGTCAAAGCCTAATTGAACAAGCTGAAGTTAGAAGCTGATTGGCTACCATGCACAGCTGCACCAGATTTTAGGTGCTCCAGTTTTAGTAAATCTCCCCCCAATGTGTTCATTCATAACGGAAACGTAGTAAACTGAGTTTACTATGCTTCCGTTTGTGAATGAACAGGAACCCGATTATTCATTCACTGTTCCGAGCAGCTGAGGCTGCAGAGAAAGGCATGTGTGTTTGAGCTTTGGGGGTGCACACCCTAATGCAATAGGCTGCGCACACCTATGATAGTCCCCTTTATATCAGGGACCCCATCAGAGTCCCTCCTTACAGAGTCCAGGTGTGGGTTGTAGGGGGAGGTTGAAGCGGAGACCATAGGCAGCCTCTGCTGACCTCAATCCTCAATCTGTGCACAATGGGTACCGTATACGCCACTGGCCTACGGGCCAGAGGAAATATTGTAGTCAGCCACATGTGGCCCATGGGATGCAGTTTGGAGACCCCTGCCCTAGACCAAGGGCCTAAACCATGTCTAAACAGCTCATCATCCTACCTCGGCAGCATCGTTGACAGCAACTTGTCGGTTTTCTTCTTCTCGGCTATCAGCTGCACGGTGCGCTCCTCCACCACATCCTCCAAGTGATTGGCATATTTCTCTAGCTTATTCACCATGTTGTCTAGAATGCTGACATGTCTGCGGAGATACATCAGATAAAGATGAGATTACTTTACACAGGAAAGGCTTGATGGCCGAGCATCACAGAAAAGGCCTCATTTTGGCCGGTGGATTCCTAGAATGGGGCGTGTTTCTCACCCTTCAGGGCTGGCTCCTCGCAGGCTCCTCTTTATGGAGGTGAAGGACGGCCGCCGATCTGGGTTCTCATCCCAGCACATCTTCAGCATGGTGATAATGCGCTCATTACATTTCTCTACTGATATGGACGGTCTCAGCGGAACCACGGCGTTCGGGTCTTTGATTTTCTGAATGATGTCTGAATTTAAAATAAGAATTGAGTGTTTAAGTTTAAAGCTGATCTCCACATTTAATGTTCCTTTAAATAGTTTGTTTGGGCCAGTTTGGCTTTTTAAGGCAGCTTCATCTGTCTGAATTATCCACCATAACTTTAGTGTTAGCTCAGTCTGTCATAGTCAAATGGTATTATTATTAATATTAAAGTCTTCCTTTAGCAACAATGGTTTTTTTTACTTATATAGAGTAGGGAATGGGTATAACTTCTGGTCTGAGGCTATAGTTTGTATGTAGGAGCAGTACAAGTTATTTTTCCTTCTTTGTAGTGCTACACAATAGTTGTGCTTTCCAGCTCCTCCTCATTGCACCGAACCAGAGTGAACTCCATCTAGTGGCAAATCTACATATTTCTTTATTTAAAGTTCAAGTTTGATCTGCTTATATTTTGCCTTGCCTGGTTGCCCCTTTTACCCCCTCATCAACGTGCTAGTGACATTTTTAAATAAAACCTTTCCATTTTCATTACATACCTTATTTTAAACTCAATGGTATTATCACTGTGCTTCTCTATGCAACCCTTTTACCCAAAAGGAACCCTTGAAATCATTTTTAGGTCTTAGGGAACCCTTGCTAAAACCAATTCATTGGTGGCCAGTGGGTAGAATGCCACCCTACAGACAGTTAAAAAGATTGTTGGTGTCACGCAGCTGGCTCTGCCAAGTGGTACGATATGTTAAATGCATAAAAGGGTTATAGCGTAGCCATTCTCAACTAGGGTTCCTCTAGAGCACAGGTGTCAAACACAAGGCCCGCGGGCCGAATCTGGCCCTCCAGGCTATTTCATGTGGCCCTCACACCTCTCCTGCAGCTGCAGGAGAGCTCCAGCCCTCCTCTGTTCCTCCTCCAGACCCCTACTTTCTGCTTTCAAGCAATGCATCCACCTTCTTCCCAGCAGCAGCATAAGGAAAGGGGGTGCACTGTGATGTTAGGGAGAGTAGGGGACTCAGCTTCTGATGGTGGGGTGGCTCTTGACATCTAATGTAAGGGAAGGGGATGCACTGGACATCTAATCTTACAGATACAACCGGCCCTTTTGAGGACAATCATAATGCTGATGCCTCCCACAATGAAATTGAGTTTGACACCCCTGCTCTAGAGGTTCTTGCAGCTACCATCAGATGGGAGTTCAACCAGCCACAGCTCAGGGAAGCCCTGAGAACCTCTAGAGGAAACTTTCTAACCTGTTAGACATTTTACCTTCTGGATCCATGTTGAGGTCCTGGAAAGGTCCGTCATCGCTGTTATGAATGAGCTCTCTCATAATTATGGCGAAGCTGTACACGTCCCCTTTCTGAGTGCCCTGGAAGAGGAATCTCCCCATCCGTAACAGTTCCGGAGCTGTCCAGTAAAGTTCTATAAACCAGACAGAGAGAGAAGACGCTGAGTAATACAGTATCTTGTTTGTGCTGAAGATCACGCTGGACTGACTGGATCAGTCACTGGTCATGGGTGGGTAATTGTGTGGGTGGGGATGTCCCTCTAGTAGGCCGTGCCCAATGATGGATACTAGCGGTGAACCCACTTAGGGCTTGGGCTGCTGCCTTTCTGGTACGGCCTTAAAGCGGAGCTCCACCCGCTCCGCTTGTATGCACCCCCCCTCTTTCCACTGCAACAATTGGTACTTTTTTGGGGGGGGGGTCACAGTGGCAATCTCCGAGTATGTCCGGCCCCTCCTTCTTTCCCCTCCTCTGCTTCCTGGGGCACACACAGGTCCCAGAAGATGACGGGACCATTTAGAAAATGCAACGTGACTTGTGCATGCACAGTAGGTAACTGGCTGTGAAGCCCTAGGATTTCCCTTAGTGAAAATGCCAGCTCTTGCACCCAAAGCTGATTGAGGTATCGGCTGAGGGTGCCGACATTGCTGCATCCCTGGACAGGTAAGTCTTATATTTAAAGTCAGAAGCTACAGTATTTTTAGCTTCTGACTTTCAATTTTTTTTGCCCAGACTGGAGCTCCTATTTAAGGTCATTTCCACATGTAGACTTGGAATAATAGGAAAGAAGGAGCGCCTGATGTCCAAGAGTATATTAAGCCAACGTGTTTCGGGAGAAAGGGCTCTCCCTTCTTCGGGTCTGTTGCTGCACACTTTTAAATGGGAATGATTCCCACGCTGGTTATATATTTGCTGCCGCGCTAACAACAAAAATTATTGATATGGTAAAAATGAATAAAATGTGACTAAAAATAAATCACGTACAAAAAATAGTTCATTGTGATGTCTCATAGAAGAGATAGATGTGTGGATTCCAATGAATAGAAACTCCCATTATATGCACCCAATATAGGTCTAAATGACGAATCAATAGGTAAACCACCCAAGTGCACCTTCACTGAAGGGTAAAAAATACTTTCTTACCAGAAATAATGGACTCAATATAAAAGTCGAAAGCGCTATATATAAATCCAAAATAGAAATCCAGTGTTTCTTTCCTCTTATGTTGATCACGACAATGTCATAACTCATGGTAGGAATAGATCCATTGTGACATACATGAAACGATGAAATGGAAATATGCACATAGTGTAAAAACGTATATTGTATTTATTAAAAACAAAACAATACTAGTAACTCACAATAGAGATGATAAAATCCAACATGATACCGATCCCAGGAACTGATCCAACCACCTTGTGGTTTCAGTGTGTGTGGTGACGTTACGAGAGTGAACTCCGCCCCGCGTGTTTTGTCAGAATTGACGTCATCTGCAGTATCTGTGTACACATGCTGGACTTTATCATTTAAATCGTGAGTTAATATTATTGCTTTGTTTTTAATACAATATACAGTGTTACACAATGTGGATATCTCCAATTCATCTTTTCATGTATGTCACGATGGAGCTATCCCTACCATGAGTTATGATGTTGCATAAGAGGAAAGAAACACTGGATTTCCATTTTGGATTTATATACAGCGCTTTTGACTCTTATAGCTCAGAGTCCATTCTTTCTGGTAAGAAAGCCTTTTTTACCCTTCAGTGGAGGTGCACTTGGGTGATTTACCTATTGATCCGTCATTTACACCTATGTGGATGCACATAATGGGAGTTTCTATTCAGTGGAATCCACACATCTAACTCTTCTATGAGACAAATATAATGAACTATTTGTTGTACGGGACTTATTTTTTTTTTTGTCACATTTTATTATTAGCATGGCCAAATTTTATCTTACACTTGCTATTCCCAGTTTCATCCAATTTTTCTGTTGCCAGAAGCTTGTTTGTTCTACCAGCGCAATCATTTTTGTTTTTTGTTTTTATATATTTGCTGCCCCTGGAACCTCAGCTGTCACTCTTGTCTGAAACTTTGCAAATATAGAACTGGAGTGGGAATCATTCCCATTTATTAGCGTGCAGCAACAGCCCGGAAGAAGGGAGAGCCATTTCTCCAGAAACAAGTTGGCTAGATACACTTGTCACTATTTTCAATAAACGATACCTCAACAGTATGTCAGTTTTCATCTGCTGAAAATTAATGCAGCTAATTCTGGGATTCTGCGATTGACACAGACATTTTCAGCACCTGAATTTGGACAATCCTTAAAGCTGAACTCCAGGCAAACTGCTAAATAAAAGTCCATATGCAGCGCTATTTCAAATAATCAGTCTTTTCAAGAAGGGAAAGATGAGAAGGAACCCTTCACCAGCTTCAGTGTGTATGGGAAAGCACACCACACCCAATGTGTATCCAATCTGCTTGCCAGAAAGTAGTGATAGATGGGCATGTGTTAATCAATAACAAGGAATCTCAGCTTCGCTCTGCAAACACTGATGGTGGATTAAAGATGATCCAATCATGGAATACAACTTGTATCAGGCACTACTCACGTGAAGCCACCAAAATCACGAATGAAGATACACTACAGATTCCTTTTAAGAAATCAGAAGTAATGGAGCATGTGTCCCTTGGAGAAGAATGCCGTTTTTTCAGATAGTAAATGATTCTCTTTATTGACTCTTGATAGGTAATTGCCACAAAATGTCCAATTCTTCGTTCCCACTGTCCGAATTTTCTTGCAGCAGTTCTGTACAACTTGTCTTCTCTATTCTCTAAAAAGAAATTGTTCCACGTGCAATTCTAGGTATGATTGGTGGTCTCTGCAGTACTCCAATTGATGGTTGACAAGCATCCAAGTATCATGCCCCAAGCTGGTCCACCATCAATTGGAGTACTGCAGAGGCCACCAGTCATACCTAGAATTGCACGTGGAACAATTTCTTTCCAGAGAATAGAGAGAACAAGTTGTACAGAACTGCTGCAAGAAAATTTGGGGACATGTGGGCATGTGTGATTAACACATGCCCATCTATCACTACGTTCTGGTAAGCAGATTGGATACACATTGGGTGTGGTGTGCTTTCCCATACACACTGACGCTGGTGAAGGGTTCCTTCTCATCTTTCCCTTCTTGAAAAGACTGATTATTTGAAATAGGCAAACAAAAATAAATAAAAGTCCATATGCAGTGCTATCAACAAACTGTGCTGGCTGCTCATGTTGAGATTAATTCTGTGCAGTAGAGTGGATACCCACCCTCTTTTATTTCTACAAAACAACTAAAGACACACATTAAATACATATAACAGAGCTGTTTAACTAACCAAAGGATTTGCATTTTCTGTCAATCCAGTCCCAATATTTACACAGCTCTGCTGTACAGCAAAGCCTTAGCCCTGAATTCAACTCATCGATGAACATGAGGGAAAGATGAGCTCAATGTTTAAAGAAGTTCGAACAAATCCATACGTGGCCCAATGTCTCTGGTGTGGCTTCTCCTAAAGACAAATAGGTTACCCCTTAAAGTAGACCCTCACTTGTTTTGGCAAGTCTGCCTCCCTTGCTCCCATCTCCCAACCAAATTTTGGAAAGCACCAGCCCACCCCCCCATTCTTGCCTAGGCAGCTACTCTTGGACAAAGCCTGATTCAACCAGCAGCATCACACCATACCAATGTTTGGGTTTTGGTTGTCCCCTCCCTTTTAGTGTTTTAGGTTATTTTACAAAGGATATGTGCGTCGTACCAGAGTGGATGACATTTTTAGCAGTGATGTCTCGATGTGTCGTTCCATATTTGAACTCCCATAAGCCAAAGCCGGAGAGCTTGACCTGCATGCGGCTGTCTACCAGGCAGTTGGTGGGCTTCAGATTTCCATGAGAGATCAGAGGGCTGCTGTGGAGAAAGCCCATCCCCTGAGGAGACATATACAGGTACATTCAGTAACGTTGGCCGACAAATAGATATATCGTTTAAATACACTTTAAAGGTTGTGTGGCAGAGCGTCCCAGAGGGAGCCTGGGAGAGTCCTGCTCGGGGTTTATATATCTCCCAAGGTCCTCTTATATAGGTTTAGGGATCTCGGATCCGTGGTCCAGCACGGGGTTTACGCCTCTCCCCTTTCTGAATTTGATCTCACCTGAGACAGACAGTCAGGGCTCTCAGCTTGGGGAACCAAACAAGTTCTGTTTTGGAGAGCTGCTGAGGAAACAAACTGTGCATGTGGAAACTGCTCAGTTGGGTGTATATAGCACCAATAAACACTGTACAGTTTGATTTTACTCCCTGAATCTGGTATCTGTGCCTGGAAGTGTGCTCAACCTAGGAAGCTTTTAGACCCGCTACCAACCCCCCCACTCACATATGGTGGAGAATGTGGACGCAAAAGCTCCCTGGGGTGAGCACCTTCCAGGCACAGATACCAGATCCAGGGAGTGAAATCAAACTGTGCAGTGTTTATTGGTGCTATATACAGGTCTCATTCACAGGTGCTGTACCGTTTATCCAGAAATTAAACAGGCAAATAACCCCAAAACAAAAGCCTAGCCACATCCCGGCACTAACTACACACAATACAAGCCCTTACTACCCTACTGAGCAAGCCTACCACTTGTCAGCTTCCACATGCACAGTTTGTTTCCTCAGCAGCTCTCCCAGACAGGACTTGTTTGGTTCCCCAGGCCAAGAGCCCTGACTGTAGCAGAGGGGAGAGGAGTAAACCCTGTGCTGGACCATGGTTTCAAGATCCATAAATCTACATGAAAGGACCTTGGGAGATACACTATATTGTCAAAAGTATTGGGACCTCTGCTTTTACACGCACATGAACTTTAATGGCATCTCAGTCTTACTCCATAGGGTTCAATATTGAGTTGGCCCACCCTTTGCAGCTATAAAAGCTTCAACTCTTCTGGGAAGGCTGTCCACAAGGTTTAGGAGTGTGTCTATGGGAATGTTTGACCATTCTTCCAGAAGTGCATTTGTGTGGTCAGGCACTGATATTGGACAAGAAGGCCTGGCTCGCAGTTTCCGCTCATCATTCATCCCAAAGGTGTTCTATCGGGTTGAGGTCAGGACCCTTGCTTTTTGTACTGGCCCAAATCATTTGGTGGAGGGGGGGATTATGATGTGGGGTTGTTTTTCAGGGGTTGGGCTTGGCCCCTTAGTTCCAGTGAAGGGAACGCTTAAGGCATCAGCATACCAAGACATTTTGGACAACTTCATGCTCCCAACTTTGTGGGAACAGTTTGGGGATGGCCCCTTCCTGTTCCAACATGACTGCTCACCAGTGCAAAAAGTAAGGATCATAAAAGACATGGATGAGCAAGTTTAGGGTGGAGGAACTTGATTGACCTGACCGCACAAATGCGCTTCTGGTAGAATGGTCAAACGTTCCCATAAACACACTCCTAAACCTTGTTCTTAGCCTTCCAAGAAGAGTTGAAGCTGTTATAGCTGCAAAGGGTGGGCCAACTCAATATTGAACCCTAGAGACTAAGACTGGGATGCCATTAAAGTTCATGTGCATGTAAAGGCAGGCGTCCCAATACTTTTGGTAACATAGTGTAGGTGTGTGCAACCTATTGCATTAGGGTGTGCACCCCAAAGCTCAAAACACATACACCTCTCTCTGCAGTCTCAACTGCAAGGGGCAGTGAATGAATGGGAAGTGCTCTGTGCTGAGTGGCTTCCTGTTCATTCACAAACTAAAGCATAGCAAACTACAACATAGTTTATTAAGCTTCAGTTATGAATGGACACAGTGAGCGAGTGTGTTTACTGTGTTCATTTAGAAAAGGAAGGGGTTGGTAAATTACATATTTACCAGCCCTTTCCCCTGCTCTCCATCCTGAAACATACCCCACAGCAGACAGGGGGAGAGGAGAGGAGAGGGGAGCCAGCAGCATTGCAGGGTGGGGGGTCAACGGGGGGGGGGGGGGGGGTGCTGGGCAGTAGAGGGAATCGGCACTGCACATAGTGATTAAGGTGTGTCCATGCACACCTAGCACACCCTCTGCGCACGCCTATGCCCAATGAGTCTATGGAGGTATGTCCACGCATACACAACTTTTGAGGATAAAAGGCTTGAGTTTCTATTTTATTCTAAAATGGCCAAATCTCCTTTATTTTTAGTAAGTCTCTATTTGAGGCGCACAGATGGGAAGGGGGGGGGAGGGGGGTGTGAGGAAAGCAGTGTTGCCGATTTCTGTACAGAATACAGCATACAGATGGATAGGCCTGGTAGTTACTATTGGGCCTTCTGCCCTCTTGAGCCTGTGGACAGTTACGGACCCCTTTGTGACCACGATAAGTACAGATAAAGGAGACTCACGTTAACAATGTCATATGCAAAGGAGAGCTTGAAGACCCAATCCAGCTCAATGTCAATATTGTGCAAAACATCCTAAAATTCAGAAAATATAGGCAGTTATCTACAAATGTCCACTATAAACAGAAGCTCCAAATACACACTCAAAAACATACTTTCCAATACACACAGACCCGCTGTGTCCCAATCTCTGGGGACTCTCAGTTCTGGCTATGGGCTACCCAATCTGATACACGGTTTTATTTGAACATGTTTCTATCTAGTTATGGGATGTGGCAGTTTAACCACTTCAATACCGGGCACTTTCACCCCCTTCCTGCCCAGGCCAATTTACAGCTCTCAGCGCTGTTGCACTTTGACAATTGCACGGTCAATCAACACTGTACCTGTATGAAGCTTTTATCATTTTGTTTACACAAATAGAGCTTTCTTTTGGTGGTATTTACTCACTACTGTTTTTTTTTTACTTTTTGCTAAACAAAATTTTGGGGGGAAAAAAATGCTTCCTTTTTTGCTTCTGTTATAAAAATTTAGCAAATAAATAATCTTTCTTTATAAATTTAGCCCAAAATATATTCTGATACATTTCTTTGGTGAAAATAACCCAAATCAGTGTATGATATTTAGTCTGCATGAAAGTTATAGAGTCTACAAACTATGATATGTAGTTCAGATATGACATCTGAAAATTGATCAATCCTGATGTACTGACCACCTATCTCATTTCTTGAGGCCCAAAAATGTCAGGATAGTACAGATACCCTCTAAAGACAGTCCAAGGTATTTAAATGAAAATGAAGAAATTACATTATTAACAATAATTATTATATTTTACATACTGTCACCAGTGCAGTACAGCATCATTATATACTGGGTGTGGCAGTGAATTTCCGACAACAAGCTCCCATCGAACATTTCCCGATGGAAAATCCGACCGTGTGTACGCAGCATAAGAGTCTCTTAAAACTATCAATACTCCCCACAGGCACCACCAATTGTGGAAGAGAGTTCACCATTCGAATTGCCCTGACAGCGAAAAAACCCCTACGCAGTTTAAGGTTAAACTGCTTCTCCTCCAATGTCGTTTTGTGGTCCCGTGTCCTCTTACACTCCTTGAGACTGAATAGTTTTTTCCTATGTTTGGATCGCCATTTAATTGATTTGTAAATCGCTATCATATCTCCTCTCAATCGTTTTTTTCTCCAGCGAGAATAAATTTAGTGTTTGCAGTCTTTTCTCGTAATTTATGTCCTCCAGTCCCCTTATTAGTTTTGTTGCCCTTCTTTGGACTCTCTCTAGTTCCAGCACATCCCTTCTGAAGACTGGTGACCAGCACTGGACAGAATACTATAGATGTGGTCTAACCTGAGTTTTATAAAGTGGTAGCATTATTGATCTGTCTCTGGAGTATATCCCTTTTTTTATGCATGCTAATATTCTGCCAGCTTTGGTAGCTGCAGCTTGGCATTGCATGCTATTGCTCAATATGTCATCTACTAGGCCCCCAGATCTTTCTCCATCCTTGATCCCCCCAGAGGTTCTCCCCCTAGTGAGTAGTTTGCATTTATGTTTTTAGCCCCCAAGTGCATTACTTTACATTTCTCTACATTAAACCTCATTTGCCATTAAGTTGCCCATTCCATTAATTTGTTCAGGTCTTGCTGTAACATTTCTATATATCTTGATGTAAAGTTATTTCCCTGCTTAATTTTGTGTTGTCTGCAAAAACTGAGATTGAGACATTTATCCCATCCTCTATATCATTTACGAATAGATTGAATAGAATTGGTCCCAAGACAGAACCCTAGGGCACCCCACTTACCACTTCAAACCAGTCTGAGTACACATTACTTATCACCACCCTTTGGACACGCCCCTGTAACCAGTTTTTAACCCAAGAATAAAATCTTATGGTCCATGCCTGCAGACCTCAGCTTGTAGATTAAGCGCTTATGGGCGACTGTATCGAATGCCTTTGCAAAATCTGGGTAGACAAAATCCACAGGCCTTCCCCTGTCTAGATTTCAGCTCACTCCCTCGTAGAATATTAACAGATTGGTCTGGCAAGAACGACCTTTTGTAAACCCATGCTGGTGACTACTTAAGATATTTTTTCCACAGTAAATTCTTGGATATAGTCCCTTATCATCGCCCCCAATGATTTACCAATGATTGATGTTAGGCTGACTGGCCTGTAATTCCCAGGGATTTGTCTCTATCCTTTTTTGAATATTGGTACCACATTGGCTTATCTCCAATCAGCTGGTACAATTCCTGTCAGTATGCTGTCCACAAAGATTAGGAACAGTGGTCTGGCTATAACCTGACTGAGTTGTCTAAGGACTCTAGGGTGTAAGCCATCTGGTTCTGGTGATTTATTTGTATTAACTTCTAGTCTTTCCTTCACTCCGGCCTCTGTTAGCCACAAGGGTACGTCCTGTGATTTGTCACATTTGTATACCCCTCCTCTTCCTGCATAAACACTGAGGAAAAGAAGACATTTTAGCTAGAAAATCTCTTAGAACCCCCTAAATGTTATATATATTTTTTTAAAGCAGAGGCCATAGAGAATAAATTGGTGGGTGTTGCAACTTTTTATGTCACACAGTATTTGCGTAGCTGTTTTTCAAATGCAATTTTTTAGGAAAAAATACACAATGCAAAAAGACAATACATAACCCTTTTTTTTTGTAAAATTTGAAAGATGATGTTATGCCGAGTAAATAGCTACCAAACATATCCAAAATTTTACTATCCAAAAGCTGGAGCGGCACTCACAGGTCTTGAAAGGTGAACGCACAGAGTAGGTTTCATTTTGACATTTCGACAAGGCACAAGATCGTCTTACACAGGACAAGGAGGAAGATAAGCCTGTGCCTCGTCTAAACATCGAAAGAAAACCATCACTGTGCGTTCACATTTTTCAAGACCCGTGAGTGCTCTCTCTTTTGGATTATATGTACTACAACCTTTGCTGCGCAGCCGGGCCCATTTTTTATCTCTGATATGTGTGCAGTGGCAACCATTGCATATTATTACATTTTATTATCCATAGGCGACATTTTAAAAGCCTTTACAGGTTACCACTTTAGATTTACACATGTGGTCTGGTGCTAGAATTACTGCCCATGATCTGACATTCACCGTGATACCTTACATGTGTGGGACGATCGCTGTTTGCGGTGCATGTGGGACCCATGCATGCATTCACCTTTGCGTGCGAGCACGGGGTGGGGGCACTTTACATTTTTTTTTTAATTGTTATTTTTTCTTTTATTATTTTTGCATGGTCACTTTCTTTTTTTATCACATTTATTGCCATCACAAGCAATGTAAACATCCCTTGTGACAGCAATAGGCATGTGACAGGTACTCTTTATAGACCCCAGATCCCTCCTCTGCACTTAAAAGCATTTGATCACACCAAGATCAGTGAGATCAAATGCTTTTCATTTTTGAAAATGGCGCTGTTTACTTCCGGGGAAACTGGAAGTGATGTAAGGCCATTGCTTCTGGGTTCCTATATCATAAAGGCGATCAAAGCCGTCCCGAGCAGAAGAGCCGGCTGCTCGATTGGGACTCCTGGTGGGATGGGAGATCCCAGTGAAGCCGCGGAAGGTGGCGGGAGGGGGGTCGTCCCCTCCCGCTGCTTGTAAATCAAAATCTAGAGGCTAATTAGCTGCTAGGAATGCTTTTAAATGCTTTTAAAATAATCAATTAATAAAAATTATTTTTTATTAATTGATTATTTTTTAGATATATTTGGATGTACTTGTGTACTGGGTAAAATAATGTTATTATTCACTTGGGTGGGTGGAGCCTCATGGATGACAAGGGCGTTCAGCTCCTCCCCTACCTTCTCCATCACTTCCTGTTTTTTTCCCTATTTAATTCTCCACACTTTGCCAACTAAACCGTAACCTGAAGAAGGGGCGTGATGTAGAAGTCTCCTGTCGGCAATGTGGGATCCTCCTTGTTTTTTGTTTTTTTTTGGCACTAGCAGCTTCTGATCGGCCCCAGCAGCAGGGTTTTGCCCAAAGCCATTGGATCCCCTTGGCTGGTTTCCGCCAGGCTGTGACATCACTTCTGGGCACCATTGGACCCTGGCCCCCACAGTTCACGTGGCTACAGTTGCGGTTCCCCCTCCATCTGACCCCTGGCCCTACGGTTCTGGTAGGGCCCCTTGCCAGTGGCGATCCTGCACCTCCTGCTCCACGGCTCAGTGTTGTTTTCCCTGAGCCCATGTAACAAACATGTGGCTCCAGCCTCCAAGTACTGCCAGCTCCTTATCCAAGTCTCTGTATGACCATTCACAGACTGTTGTATGCTTTGGTGATTACCTTCACATTCAATATAATAAAGCGTCATTGCTTTATACCTCAGGATTTTATTTATGTCTGTCGTTCCGCGCTGTTCTTTCCCCTGATTGTAAGAGTTGTTATGTGTGACCCATGACCTGACCTGTGTTGTCCTATTCTGTATTTGGCCTGGTTTGCCTCCAGATCTCCCACTGCTGATCTTGGCTTGTGTCCCCACCTCACCTTCTGCCTGCTGCCCATCAGTTATTGACCTTGGCCTGGAAAGCAACTGCTTGGCACAGGACCCAGGAAAATCACAACTATCTGAGTACTACAGAGATTGTCAGCTTACACAGCGGTTACTCAGGTATGAGATAAGTACACCAGGGGCTTTTTTCCAGCAGGAACATGGTGGTATGCAGTTACGTCACCTCTAGCACTGAATGTATGTATTGGCAGTGGGTGTTAGGATATGTTGAAGGGTCAACTGACCCTGACTGCTGGGGAATCTATTATCATTGCGGGGTGTAGTGTTGCTGGGGTGGTCTATTGTAGCTGGTGAGGGATCTATTATTTCTGGAGGAGCCTATTGTTGCTGGGCTGACCAACTGTTGCTGGGTGGATTCTATAGTTACTGGCTCTTGGGGGGATCTATTGTTGCCCATGGGGACCTATTGTGCTAGGGGAGGAGTGTATTGTTGTTTGGGTGATCTACTCTTGTGGGGGGGAGTCTCTTGTTGTTGGCTGCTGGAGGGATCTATTGTTGCTGTGAAAGATTGTAGGCAGGTGCTGTCTACATTCTCATGACAGGTGCACTGATGATGGAGAGGAAGTCAAGAGGAACATGGTTCCTCTATGGTATCCTTGGTCATTGGGGGAGCTATCCAATTGAATGCTGCCACCCCATGTGATTATGGTGGCCATATTGGGTCAGGCACAGCCTATTTAAAGCCCTGGCTACCAGTTTTGGCGTGCAATTGAGAGTGGGCAGTGTAGGGAAAGGTAACTTATAGGGACAGTAATAGCAGTACGGAAAGGTTCCTGCGAGGAGGAAAAGCGTAGGGTCTGCTATTCCTCTGGACATCTTCCTGATTGGGCACAAGATGGCCAGGCCACACTCTGCCCTCTTTCCAGGCGCCATCAGCCCATCTGAGCATCGCTCCTCTCTTTTTGCTGAAAACCGTGAGTGCACCTGGTTGGCGGTTCTCCCTCCCAAGGGCTTTGTTGTGCACTGTTACTGCATTACTTCAATACAAGTTCTCTATTGCCCCTGACTGTGTGCATTATTGCCACCGCACCATGCTGCACACTACCTACATGTTGTTGCTGGGGAGGGGGGGTCTGTTGTTGCTGGAAAGGATCTATGGTTGCTGAGGTTTCTTTTGTTGCTGGGGAGGGGGTGGTGTTGCTAAGGAGGTCTATTGTTGCTAGGGAGGATCTATGGTTTCTGGGGGATCTATTGCTGGGGCGGTCTATTTTTGCTTGGGGGGCCTATTGATGAGGGCTGGTAGTGGATCTATTTTACTGCCTTTTTGCATATATATAACTTAGCACCACAAAGTAATACTTAGCTCTGTATTCTCTAAAAGGGGAGGTAGTAGGAGGTGGGTTGAGGTGGAGACAAGGGACAGTGCTCAGAGGTGGGTAGGGGAACATGGGTTGACTAGGGGGATGAAATTACCTGCAGCTAATCTCTGAGAAAAAAAAGCCCCGTGCATACCAAAAAAAGAAAGTGATTACGATCGTATCTGGAGTTCAGCTATAATGAAACTAACCTTGAATTGAACCAGCCAATAAAAACTTGCACCAGAACAGTCTTAGTTTAAAAAAAATATTATTTTGATTATTTATTCATATTCTTTTATTTATCATGCACTTCATGAGAACCATGAAATTACTTTTCCAGCAATCACTTGTGCCGCGTACACACGAGCGGACTTTACCGCAGACTTTGCCCGGCGGACGGGATTTCGTCGGACAATTCGATCGTGTGTGGGCTCCAGCGGACTTTGTTTTCTCAAAAGTTGGACGGACTTAGATTTGAAACATGTTTTAAATCAATCCGTCGAAATCGAGTCCGGTCGAAAAGTCCGCTCGTCTGTATGCTAGTTCGACGGACAAAAAGCCACGCTAGGGCAGCTATTGGCTACTGGCTATGAACTTCCTTGTTTTAGTCCGGTCGTACGTCATCACGTACGAATTCGACGGACTTTGGTGGATTGTGTGTAGGCAAGTCCGTTCATTCAGAAAGTCCGTCGTAAAGTCCGTCGAAAAGTCCGCCGGGCAAAGTCTGCCGTAAAGTCCGACCGTGTGTACGTGGCACTAGTGATAAGTGTGTGACCAACATCTGTAAAAATGGCTAATAATTATTTGGTTGCATGAAGAGGCAATGAGCCCCCGTACCTTCAGACTGCCCTTCTTGCAGTACTGGCTCAGAATGCAGACATTGGGGGGCTCAATGCAGACACCATAAATAGTGATGAGACTCTCATGTTTCAATTCTCGAATCTGAAGAAGGAAAGCAAAGGTTTAGAGAACACACTTTACAATTCTACTCATATAGAGACTCTATTCAGCTAAGACTGCCGTTTTAATGTTCATATCAGAAACATATTTAAAGAGGACCTGTACTACCTGTACTTGTGATAAGAATTGCCTATAGGCTTCCAACAGTCAATCTTTTTCCGATAACTGACTTATCATACATTGTGGATGTAGTCATATTTGTCAAAGCTGCCACTCTATCAACTTTAGCGCTCATCCGCAGTTTGAGGTCCCTGGGTCTCCTCCCGTAGTTGTACCCACAGCCAGAAACAGAATCACAATCACCCCTCTGACTAAATGAACAGTCTGGGGGTATGATTTTCTGATGCTTTATTGGAAAACTTGAACTTGGATAGGAGTAGGGTAACTGTGGGACACTCCAGTAACTCTAGTAGCAACTTGGGGACACTAATCTTCCTCCTATTCTTGTGATCAGAGTCCTTGCACAAGCAGATAGTGGACTGAGCTATACCAGGACACCAGGCACAATGTTCTCTCTGAGCAATGCTGACTCTAGCACTACGAGGGATAGCAGCAGCATACAGTCTCAAGGATCTCTCTCTCCAGTCTGTACTCACTAATGTCCTCAGATAGTTGGATGCCCCCTTTCCAATATCCTCCAGACATTTTTTTCCCAGTGACACCAGACCAGATCCCAGATGAAAGTCTGCCAGTCAGCTCCAGCAACTTTCAACAAAATTAGCCCACATCTAGCATACTGGGACCTCAATGAACAGCAGACATATGGCAAGCCTGCACAGGAGCTCAGCTGCCCTCCAGGCCGGGATCTCCTCCTCTGGAAGAAGAACCCCTTGGCTTCAGGTCTCAGAGCATTTATGCTCCTTCTCAGCCACCATCTGGGTACCTCTCCCCAGGGATTAGCCAAGGCTGCATAAATATTCAGGTGCTGGTTTGAGTCTCCCAGCCCACTATCTTCCAGAACCTTTCCAGACAGGGGGAAGCAGTCAACCGTGCAGCCAGTGAAACACAGAACAGACCAAAACAATTGGAGGCAGCTCAACTGATTACAGTGAGCCAGTAACTACATTTACCTAACCTAACCTAGCACCTATCTAGATGGGTGCTACATCCCCCCCCCAAATTTTTACTGTTGCTCTGATGTGTGGTGGGGTTGTAGGCAGGTGCAGTTAGGCTCCAACCTGTAGGTGGCTTTGTGCCAATGCTGCTGCATGGGAAGAGAGGTCCCGTAAGTGAATTGGTTCCTTAGGGATTTCTTCAAGTACTTGGATGAGGGAACCTTTTAAATAAGGAAACTTTGGCGCACTTTGGGCAAGTGGTTGGACATTGACAGAAACCCTCTTGTGTGGGACATAGGGAGAGGTTCCAGTCAAGTAGGGAAAGCTTAGGGAAGGTTCCTTCAACACTGCATTCACTCTGGTGATCAGTACGGAAACATGTGGCCAGTGCAGCTTGCTAAAATAACAGTTACCTAAGGTATTCCTTCACAGATCAAATTAAGCCCCGGGAAACACATCAAATGCTGATTATTCACTGAACTGTTGTATTAAGTTCCAGACTTGCATATCTGTTGTACTAAGAAGCCTGCTCAAGATCAATATAAAATACCTCAGTGCACCATATACTGTGTGTGAGTGACTCCTTCCAAAAGAGTACCTAACTTAGGCCCCACCTACAGGGTAAAGTACAGCTTCCTCTCCAGCAAAGCGAACATTGAGCAGCACAAAATTACATAACCAAATCTCTCTCAGTTATTGGTGAGACTAGCAGTAAGAAGCAGCAGTGCCTTAGGTGATCTCACATTGCTTAAATGCAGTTACAGGCTACAGAGAAGGAGTGCACAGGAAGTAGACTGCAATTTTTCTGGAGGTATTCAACACAAAAGGTAGAATTTTTTTTACAGCCGTTATTAACATGTGGAGGTTAGTATTGAAAGTATTTTTCTCATGAAAGTTTTCCTCTATGTTTTGGACATACTCACTATGCGAAATTCCTTTAGCACAGATGGCTTCTTCACTCGCAAAGACGCCATTTGGTCAGTGAGAATCTTAAGGGCCACATTGCTACCCTAAAAAAACAAAAATGCATTATTATAGTAGAACAAAAAAAAAACCTTAATCACTACAAAGAAAACCACATTATATGGTGGGGTATGATTCTCAAACATTAAAAAATGATATACCCCCCAAAAATTTAAAGAATCGGGAACCCATGCTCACAATTATCCTAGAAAACAAATCCTTCATTAATTTAAATCCTTAAAGTGATTGTAAACCTATATATTTTTTTTAACCGCTTCACCCCCTTCCTTCCCAGGCCAATTTTTAGCTTTCAATGCTGTCGCACTTTGAATGACGGTCATGCAGCACTGTATCCATATGAAATTTGTATAATTTTTTTCGAGACAGATAGAGCTTTCTTTTGGTGATATTTAATCGCCATTGAGTTTTTTTATTCTTTGCTAAACAAATGAAAAAAAAAACGAAAATGTTGAAAGTTTTTTGAAGCTTCTGTCAAGAAATTTTGTAAATTTAGTAATTTTCTCCTTCCCTGATGTGCGCTGATGGGGCTGCACTGATGGTCACTGATGGGGCGGCCCTGATGAGGCACTGATGAGGCTTCACTGATAGGCACTGATAGGAGGCAATTAAGGATGGGCGAACGCTACGATAATGTCCTCAATTTGGTGGTGCAGCATTTCTTAAATAGGTACCCAGGTTTGGAAGATCTGCTAAAGCAGGCCAGAAGAGTCTGTAGCCATTTCAGGAGGTCATGGTTGGCTGAAATTCAGCGGGAATGCCACCTGCCTGTAAACCACCTGATATGTGATATGCCCACCAGGTGGAACTCGACTTTGGCAATGCTGCAGCGGGCCTTCAACAAGTATCTGTGTGAGTATGGCACAATGACAGGGTCGGGCCGGCTCGGCTTTTTTTCCCCAAGCCAATGGCTGCTCATAAAGGATGCATGCACTGTACTGTCACCATTTCAGGAGGCCACAAGGATGGTGAGCCGTGACAATGCATGCATCAGTGACACAATCCCTGTGGTGTTCCTGCTGGAGCAGACTCTGTATGGCGCTATGGACAGGGTACTCGAGGCAAAGCAGCGGGAGGAAAAGGAGGCCTTCCTTTCCTCTCAAGGCCCACTTTATGCAGACACCATTGTTCCTACACCACAGAACACACAAGAGGAGAGGGAGGAGGAGGAGGAGGATTCTGACAGTTTTGGAGGTATTGAAGCAGAGGAAGACATACGTCAAACAGTAAGAAATGGTTTTGAATCCCCAGAACCCTTGGGAGTAGTACGTGGCTGGGAGGAGGCAGTTCCAGGTGCTGTAATTTTCAGTGACCCAGAGGAGTCTCATGCCTCCGCAAATTTTCGCTGCATGGGCTCCCTCATGCTTCAAAGCCTGCGAAAGGACCCAAGAATACATGGCGTAAAGGAGAAGGATCACTATTGGTTGGCAACCCTCCTTGACCACTGTTACAAGGGGAAAGTCTCAGAACTCATCCTGTCCCCACAGAGAATGCAGAAGATGAAATCTATTGAGGACACCTTAAAGAGGAGTTTATCTAATGCTTTTCCCAACTCTGGTAGGTTACAGTGTCGTGGAAAACAGTTTTGAGGCTTCTATTGGTCAAGAGAAAAACAGTGGAGAAAGCGGCCGCCTAAGTAATGCATTTCAAAAATTTTTTAGTCCTCGCCGCCCAGGGCTGTCAGCTTTCACATCCCATCGGCAGCATCTGCATCACATGGTGGACAATTATCTAGGAGCGAAAACAGAGATGGAGAGCTTTCCAGTCAAGGATCCACTGGCTCTCTGGGTCATGAGAATAGACCACTGGCCAGAACTTGCCCAGTATGCAATTGAGCTGCTGGGCTGCCCTGCATCCTGCGTGCTTTCCAAACGGGCATTCAGTGCTGCTGGAGGTTTTGTTACCGATAAGAGAACGCGCCTGTTCACAGACTCCGTGAACCATCTGACATTTTTCAAAATGAATGGTGTTGATTTCATCTAGAAGAATGTTTTCGGTGTAGGATTCATGGGCACAATTAACACCCAAAGCCCAATTTTTCCACACCTGTTTGACAGGTGCATATCATTACAATTTTTGACAGCAAGGCCAATTCTTGCTTTCATCAAGAGTACCTCTTATAGGGTTTCTAGTGTGAAGGCGCCACCAATGCCCAAAGACCAAATTTTCCGCAACCAATACTTCTATCCAACGTCTGTGGCCTCATCATACAGACTGGCTCCCCAAGCCGTTGCTTACAAAATAAAGAAAGCTTGTAGGGAAAATTTCATTTTTTTTTGGCTTTATAAATGCAATTATTGCAACAGCTTCTATACGCAGTACAGATGTGCCACTTTACAGGTAGACTAAGGGGACCCCCCAGGAACTATATTGAAAGGAATTTAATTTTTATGCTTTCACTTTGAGCATCAATAAATCTCTGCTCATTTAAAAATGACGTTTTTTACTAACTTTTTTTTCATTGATACATGTTCCCCAGTGTAGTACCCGGACCCATATAACCATTGTATGCCCAATTACTTGCATATAAGCCTTCAAAATGGGCACTTTTGATTTTTCTAGTTCAGATCCCATAGACTTCAATGGGATTCGTTATTTGGTTCCTAACGTTCGCGATGTTCAAAAGTTCTGGTGCGAACCAAACAGGGGGTCGTTCGGCCCATCCCAAGAGGCAATGATAGACGGCACTGATAGGCATCACTGATGGGCACTGATTGGCAGCACTGGTGGGTACTGATAGGCAGCATTGATGGGCACTGTTGGGGCTACACTGATAATCAGTACGCTGATGATCAGTGCACTGATTATCAGTGTAGATGCCGTCTGTGTGGATTGCTGCCTAACGGCTCTCCTCACAAGCTGTCAATGTGAGGAGAGGATTTCCGATAACCGGAAAATCCTGTGTTCACTGTGATCAGCTGTGATTGGACACAGCTGGTCAC
This sequence comes from Lithobates clamitans, assembly GCA_037952925.1. Classification (NCBI taxonomy): domain Eukaryota; kingdom Metazoa; phylum Chordata; class Amphibia; order Anura; family Ranidae; genus Lithobates; species Lithobates clamitans. The sequence continues at coordinate 2,383,761 of JBBGZY010000385.1, forward strand.
ATGGTAAAGAGCCCCTGTGGCTCTTTACCATTACAGGCTGCTAGAGAAAGCTTTGTGACCCTTGGCAATCACTTGCTTGTACTTCACACTGTATTAACTCCCACACTGATGTCTTCATACCATAATGTGCTTAGTGACCCGAGCTGTAGATTATGTGTGTCGGTTACTTGCATTAAACCCTTTGAACAACTTCAGGCCAAGCAAGGGCAACGTTTCCAACTCAGCATGAGGACAGACACAAGTAACAGTTCAACATAAAGTGCAGGCTTTGCCTAACATCCCTAGTCCCTAACTTCAGGCTTGTGGCTGCCCCAGCATACCTGCATAGGATGAGTCTACACATGGCAGAGTCCAGAGGAGGTTTCTTCCAATTTTGGCATTAAACTGGCAATCCAGACTCTGCCAATGGTGACTAGCAAAATATCTCTCTAGCTCCGAGCCCCAGGCCTTTGGGTGCGGACCCCTGTTCCTTTTATATCACACAGAATCAGTGGGTCGGACCCAGCAAAGCCCACCAAAATGAAAACCTAGGAACATATTTGACCATACCCTTCCCAACCAGGGGCAGCGTTAATCTCTACCTGCCTACATGCTCCCGAGCCACGCTCTGTGTGTCCCCCGGCTTCCTCTTTACTGGCTGTGATTGACAGCAGCAGAAGCCAATGGTTCCGACTGCTGTCTCTGAACCTATGAGCAAGGAGAGAGCTGAGAAAACTGCTGCTCTCGGGCACAGCACTGGATTGAGATTAGGCTCAGGTAAGTAGGGGAAACTGGGGTGGGGGAGCTGCATACTAAAGGTTTTTTTTTACCTTAATGCAGAGAATGCCTTCAGCCTTTAGAACCAGATAAAATAAAGCACGTTTAAATCCAACAATTGTCATGTGTTCGCTTGGGAGACATGTCAGTCGTTATAAATAGAACATGCTAATAGCGGTCTGAAATATTACAGCTTATAAACCAAACCACTGAATAAAATATTTGCCTAGATGTAACCTGTGACACACAAAAAAAAAATATGGATGTCACACATCAATGTTAGGTCACTTCCAGCTCTGGACACAGCCGGTTATGTGAGCAGCCTGGTCACGCGGAGAACCTTGAGGCTATAATACCAGCCCTATGAAAGGATACAAGTGATGATCCAGGAGATGAATACTTTAACACAGGAGGTAAAGGGGTTGATTTACTAAAGGCAAAGAGACTGTGTACTTTGCAAAGTGCAGTTGCTACAGAGCTTAGTAAATGAGCAGAAGCTCTGCTTTCATCATCCAATCATGTGCAAGTAAAAATGCTGTTTTTTTACATTTCCTTGCATGTGATTAGGTATTCTTTGCAAAGTTAACCTTTACCTCATTTACTAAGTTCTGGAGCAACTGCAATGTGCACAGTCTATTTGCCTTTAGTAAATCAACCCCATAGTGCCTGTGCTATACAGCCACATCACGCTCAGAAGTTAAATTTCTAGTAGCGTATTGTAAAAGATGGAATTTTTGAGGCACAACTATTAAAAATTATATTTATTCAATTAAGTATAAAAACATACTAATATACCATACAATATTCCATAAAATAAATCCATGATTCATTTGCTTCACATCATTTTGTAAAAGTGATATACATACACACTGACCCATATTCATTGGTTTTACCAAATCATTTTGTAAAAGTGATATACATATATGCTGGTCTTTTGTGGTCCGACGCATTTTATTGAATATCCACTTCTTCTGGAGCGGCCAGTCTAGCTACCGACGCGTTTCATGGAATACTCCATTTCTTCAGGAGCCGCCAGTCTATTATTGTATCAAAATTGATCTTCAGATCAATTTTGATAATACTAGACTGACGGCTCCTGTAGAAAAGGAGTATTCCATGAAATGCGTCGGTAGCTAGACTGGCCGCTCCTGAAGAAGTGGATATTCAGTAAAATACGTCGGACCACAAAAGACCAGCATATATGTATATCACTTTACAAAATGATTTGGTAAAACCAATGAATATGATTGTATAATGCATCTATTTTATAGAATATTGTATGGTATAGTAGTATGTTTTTATACCTAATTGAAAAAAGAAAGTATATTTTTTAATAGTTGTGCCTCAAAAATCCCATCTTTCACAATACACTACTAGAAATGTACAATACAGAGGTGTGGCACTTTACAATTAATTTAGGATTACGCGCTCAGAAGGTAACCGAGTGACTAACAAAGCTTTCCTCTTCTTCCTTCTCCCGGGCTCAGAGTAGCCTGTTGATGGCAACTGCTTTTGAAAAGCTCACCATAGCCCTGCAAATTGGCAATAAGGAGTTGACAGAATGATGGAAATACTTAGTAGGCAAGCACCTAAAATGTCACAGGGCTCGGCGGGAGCTGCAACTCAATGATCCAAGTTGACAGCAAAAGGCCCACTTTCATTCTCCTATCCCCATCCATGGCATTCTCCTTCTGCAACATCCACTGCAATATCTGAAGCCTCTAGTTTCAGGAAGGGGTGTCTCACAAACGCTTTCAGAAGATTAGGATGCACCAGGGGAGAATCACTAAAAGTGGTGCAGAACAAAATCTGGTGCAGCTGTGCATAGTAATCAATAATCATCTTCTAACTTCAGCTTGTTCAATTAAGCTTTGACAATAAAACCTGGAATCTGATTGGTTTCTGTGCACAAATGCACCAGATTCTGTGTGCACCAGTTTTAATAAATCTCCCCCACCACGTGAAGTCGGAAAGAGACACTAAGGTGGGTCAGCCGAAGGCTTGAACCTCAGCAGAATTCTCCTACTCACATCCACTCCGCGGTCTCCAGCAGTTCAAAAATGTTTCCAACCAATCCTATGAACAGTATCTACATTCCAGCTTGGCAAAGCTGCTGGCTTTACAGTTGTGCCTATTTCAGCTCACTGAATCAGCCCCCTCCACAGTGGCAGGTATCCTGTCAATCAATATTTTGCCCAGAAGGCCACACCCTCCGCCAACATATGGAATGGAATGTGTCTGTATCTCTGGACCATGCTGTTAGCACCAGGGTAAACATGGACAGGGAAACACTGCATGTTTTTTTTATGGCACACTGGGTCAGTGAGAAGGATACAGGACAGGGCACACTGCTAGAGCTGGTGGTAACACCAAGGGGGAATTTATCGAAAGTGGAGCAGCTGTGCATGACAACCAATCAGCCTCTATCTTCAGCTTGTTGAGTTAAGCATTGAAAGGGAAAGAAAGAAGCTGATTGGTTGCCATACACAACTGTTCCAGATTCTGATTGCTCCAGTTAACTGATAACTTCCCCTGCAGTGTCTTGTCCAGTGATGACAGTAAAATCACCTGTACCCCTCCCCCTTACTGGCTGTATTCTGCGATTCTTCAGAACCAGCAGTTTCCTCCAAGTACCCCAGAGCATATATATATATATATATATATAACATTCCAGAATAAATGCTGTTTTACCTGAGCAAAAGCCTCATCTTTGTGATCCTTAAAGAGAAAGCCCACTATTGGGTGGCCACATCTGATACAAGGGTAAAATACCCTGTCTATTGCTACCATCTTAGAGGGAACCCAAAATGTGGCACGTTAAGGAGGTGCTGCATAAGAACCTCCTTGCTGCATTTCCTCATGGTGGCCGGGTCCCTTCTATAGTTACTTATACTCCTCTAGCAACAGCATGAATGGCAAGATGAGGCTGCTGAGTGACTCTAAGGTGGTACTCAATTTAAAGGGTCTTCCATCCCACTACATCCCACTACTACTGATGTTTGGTGCATGGTAAAGCCTGCATTATGCCTCAATGTTTTAGGCCTATTCTGCTTCACATCTCCGGCACTGTAAAGGTGGCATACAATGTTTCTGCAGCTGGAACTCAGCTGGCGAATTCCTACTGTTTGCTGAGGGGTTATTTGTGTGTTGTGCTTCAAAGTTTGAAGCCCTTTCTGGTGCTCCGGCACTGTAAGGCCCAGTTTACATTTGGAGGAGGGGGGGGTACTAAAAACAGGCAGCTGCGCTACATTTTTACCAGCCCCCCAAGTTCCAAAGGCAGCTGAATGGGGGTATATACATGCCGCAAAAATTATCCTCATGTCACGTTTGGCTGGTAACACCACCCACCATAGGCAACCCATTCAAGTTATTGGAGCATGGTTGTAATTAGGCGGTGCAGGCTTTGAGGGGTTAAAACAGGCAGTAAGGAGGCAACATAATACCTAAAGTACCGTCTGAAAAGCAATCCACTGCGGATCACTCTTTAGAAGTCGACACTAGTGTAAACAAGCCCTATTGGCGCCACTTAATGTTTCTGAATCTGGGCCTCAGCTGTCAAACTTCTAATGTTTTCTACAGGGTATCTCCTACATTGCACCTCAAAGTTTGCAGTCTTTTCCAGTGTTCCAGCACTATAAAGGCACTACACCTAATGTTTTTGCAGCTGAACCTCAGCTGTCATTGTTGTAATGTTTGCTACAGGTAAAATCTTGCATTGCACCTCAACATTTGCAGCCTATTCTGGTGCTCCAGCACTCAAAAGTATTTGTGGATATTGTCTTTCAGATAATACGCTCTAATTTTTATTGCAAGATAAAACCTGCCTCTACTCTGTCTTTTATGTTGTAGCCTAACCAACATGCTTACATACTGTCCAACCACTGATCAGTGTTTGTGGCTATTGTCCCTCAGATAATATTCTCTAATTTTTATTGCAAGATAAAACCTCCCTCGTCATTTTCTCTCCCTCTCTTATATCACAGCCTAACTAAGCTGCTTACATACTGTTCAGCCACTAAACAACATTTGTGGCTTTTGTCTCTCTGATAATGCACAGTAAAGTTTATTTAAATATAAAACCAGCCTTTTCTCTCCCTCTTATATTGCAGCCTACTCAATTTGCTAACATACTGGCGAGACACTGAACAATATTTGTGAATATTAGCACCACAAAAATACACTGTAATGTTTATTCAAGATACAACTTGACTAGTCCCTTCCTCTTATATTGTGGCCTAAGCAAACTGCTAATATACTGTTCAGTTACTGTATTATTTGCATGGCTATGGTTTCTCAGCTAATACACTCTATTTATATTGCAAGATAAAACCTGCTGCCTTGTCTACCTGCCTTGGCAATATCGATTTAGAGCACACAGAAAGAAGTTTGGAGACTTTAAGGAATTTGGGGGGGGGGGTCTCCAAACTAGTGTCCAGGTATTGCAGGACATTGGCAGGCTGTGTGTGCAATTGTGCACAGCCTTTATAATGACAGGCTTGGACATAGCTCAGTACTCTGGTTAGGAGACAGGGGTGCTCTGTTTAGGAGACAGTACTTCATGAAAGGAGGTTCCTTGTCCAGAGGGATGAGAAAATTGAGACGGCTAAGATCCGAGAGATAGATCCGAGAGATCCGAGATAACTAAGCAAGTCCAGAAGACTGAGAAAACCTAGAGGTCTCTGAGAATGGAGAAAGGCTAGGGTGTCAGGAGATCCCCCATCAAGAGGCCAGGGCATTAGCCCATGCAGCAGACAGCTGCAACTCAACAGGCTGAGAGAGCCAGGAGAGCTGAGAGAGGGGCACAGGAACACAGAGGTACTGTGCCAGATGGTCTGAGGGACTAGCCACACTCCAAAGGCCAAGGTTTAAGGCCTAAGTAGTGCTGCTGCCAAAGAGAGGAAGTCAGGTGGCTTGGTATTACTTTCACAATTCCTGTTTTGATCCGGGGGGCAACGGGGCAATTGCCCCCCCCTGAGAAATTAGTTGCGGGTGAGTGAGCGGGCGGGCAGCTGGATGGCTCGGTGGGTGAGCAGGTGGCTCGGTGGGTGAGCGGCTCTGTGGGTGAGCGGGCGGGTGTCTCGGTGGGTGAGCGGGTGGCTGGCATCACATCTCACCGCCCAGTGCCCGCCCTGCATCCCTGCAGTTCCTCCCTCACTGTGCAGGCAACCGCGGGCAGCAGAGAGATTACATCATCTCTCTGCTGCCTGACTTCACTCTGGAACACAGGAAGTGACAATCCCTACCTTAGCAGGAAAGTGACACAGCAAGTGACAATTGTAGCAGGCAAGTGACAATCTGCAACGTGTGGCAGGTGACGTGGCTAGTGAAGATCCGCAACTTGTGACAGCGACATGGCAAGTGACAATCTGCAATGTGTGGCAGGCAGGGGCAGATCCAGGGTGGGCAACGGGGCAATTGCCTCCCCCAAGAAATTAGGTGCAGGTGAGTGAGCAGGCGGGCAACTCGGCAGACCAACGAGTGTACGGGCGGCTCGGCGGGTGGGCGGGCAGCTGGGCAGCTCGGTGGGTGAGCAGGCGGCTCGGTGGGTGAGCGGGTGGCTCGCTCGGTGGGTGAGCGGGCGGCTGGCCAATCAGTGGGCCGGCGGACAGGGGAGCAGAGAGATGACATCATCTCTCCCTGCCCGGCGCCCACCCTGCATCCCTGCAGTTCCACCCTCACTGTGCAGGCAACCGTGGGCAGCAGAGAGATTACATCATCTCTCTGCTGCCTGACTTCACTCTAGGACACAGGAAATGACAATCCCCACCTTAGCAGGAAAGTGACACAGCAAGTGATAAATTGTAGCAGGCAAGTGACAATCTGCAACGTGTGGCAGGTGATGTGGCAAGTGACAATCTGCAACTTGTGACAGGCAATGTGGCAAGTGACAGACCACAACGTGTGGCAGGTGACGTGGCAAGTGACGATCCGCAAGGTGTGGCAGGTGACATGGCAAGTGACAATCTGCATCTGGTGATGGGCGACGTGGCAAGTGACAATCCGCAACTTGTGGCAGGTGACGTGGCAAGTGACAATCTGCAACTTGTGGCAGGTGATGTGGCAAGTGACAATCTGCAACTTGTGGCAGGTGACGTGGCAAGTGACAATCTGCAACTTGTGGCAGGTGATGTGGCAAGTGACAATCTGCAACGTGTGGCAGGTGACAATCCGCAACGTGTGGCAGGTGACAATCCGCAACGTATGGCAGGTGACGTGGCAAGTGACAATCCGCATCCGGTGACAGGCGACGTGGCAAGTGACAATCCGCAACTTGTGGCAGGTGACGTGGCAAGTGACATCCGCAACGTGTGGCAAGTGACAATCCACAACTTCTGGCAGGTGACTTGGCAAGTGACAATCCACATCTGGTGGCAGGCGACGGTGGCAAGTGACACGCCCAGGGCTCCCACTGATTCTGCATTATAGTGAGTTAAACTATTTCATTTTATATAACAATTTAATAATAGAAATAATGCGCTTCAATCATCCTGACACCATAACAGCCATGGTGCCAGGATGATTGAAGCGCCAACACCAGCCATTTCCCCCGATAAATTGCACGCAAAAAAACGTATTTTCTGGAAGTGCCCCTCCGAGACTAGATTTTGGATCTGCCGCTGCCTGCGTGGGCAACTGTTTGTTTTGGACTTTAATTTTGTTTATTAAAAGTGATCCGAGAAGCCCTAAAATACAGTTCTGACTGGAATCAACTCACTGAAAAAGCTCCCACCAATGAGTCATATTTTGTGATATTCACAGCCTTGAAAATTGCATTTTGTATCAACATATGCCCCCCATAGATATCAATAGAATTTGATGTTAAATTTTGCAGATTTCAAAAAGGACTTGATGGAACCCACCAGAATCCAACCCAGGCAGATACGCCCATCCCTGCCAATTATATGCCATATATACAGTATATGATGTATTTCACCGTTGAGGAGGTTAAAAAACATTTGCATGGCCTTTCCTGTTGAAAGAACTGTTAGCTTATTGTATTGTATGCTGCTTTGGGTTCAGCCCCATGTGTGACTTCAAACAATGAACGATTCTTGCCTGCAGCATCCAGATCGAGATTATATGAGCTGTCATGTCACTTGGAAACCGCATATATCGAGTCCACAGAGCTCATTGGGCAGTAAATATTGGGACACCATTGAAAGTGCGAACAGTGTGATAGTGAGTTTAACCACTTGACCTTTGGAAGATTTACCCCCCCCCCCCCCCCTTCATGACCACGCCATTTTTTTCCCTTTTTTTCCCACAAATAGAGCTTTCTTTTAGTGGTATTTAATCACCTCTGCGTTTTTTATATTTTGCGCTATAAACAAAAAAAAGACCGACAATTGTGATTAAAAACAATATTTTTTACTTTCTGCTATAAAATAAATCCAATAAAAAAATGTAAAAAATCTAATTTTTTCATCAACTTAGTCCAATATGTATTCTGCTACATATTTTTGGTAAAAATACCAACAAGCGTATATTGATTGGTTTGCGCAAAATTTATGGGATATTTAAAATTGGAAGATTTTTCCTTTGTTATTGTTTTGGTATCAATATAAAATTTGGGATTACTACAGAAAGGAGGAGAATCAGCACAATGGACACATAATACTTATGCCCCGTACACACGGTCGGATTTTCCAATGGAAAATGTGTCACAGGACCTTGTTGTCGGAAATCCTGACCGTGTGTGGGCTCCATCACACATTTTCCATCGGAATTTCCGACACACAAAGTTTGAGAGCAGGCTATAAAATTTTCCGACCACAAAATTCGTTGTCGAAAATTCCGATCGTGTGTACACAAATCCGACGCACAAAGTGCCACGCATGCTCAGAATAAATAAAGAGATGAAAGCTATTGGCTACTGCCCCGTTTATAGTCCTGACGTACGTGTTTTACATCACCGCGTTCAGAACGATCGGATTTTCCGATAACTTTGTGTGACCGTGTGTATGCAAAACAGGTTTGAGCCAACATCTGTTAGAAAAAATCCATGGACTTTGTTGTCGGAATGTCCGACCGTGTGTGCGGGGCATAACAGTAAGTTATGCCCCTTGTGCTGATTGGCTACTTGTGTTTTTGGCTGCACTTAGGCTTTAACTGTGGCTGAGTAGAGCGAGTAATACAGCTTGGAATTTCTAGGAATTTAAAATATTAAAGGATTTGTTTTTCTATATTATTGTCTTTCTTTACATTTTGTTGCACACGATAATATACCACAAACCCCAACAGAAATGCCCTGTCACTATATCTACTGCACATAACTCAATATTATAACAAAGGCATATGTATAAAAGGCTGCAACTGATTTTATGTCATGTTTTTCATGGAAAATATCAATTACAACAGCTTAACCCCTATAAAACTGCTCTGTACAATTTATGCACAGAAAAAAAAAATTCTGTTTTAAAGAGATTTGAATGGATGGGAACTTGGCACCTGGTAAACACCAACGGTGGTATATACGATCTCTCTTCCTTGCTTGTCAGTAAAGCCGTAACTCTGATTGCTGGAGATGACAGCACTAGATCCAAAACTCCCGAACCGCTTTGATGCTGTTGGCGTACTGGAGGCCGATTCCCCAGGATTGGCCTAAGAAAAGAGTCATAGCATATATGATTTGTCAGCTGTTGTAATGGGAAACATGTTCACTATGAGTACAGGTCATTCTCTAACAATCTGTTAATTGTTTTATATTAGAAGAAAAGAAGTTGAAGGAGTCTGCACTGCTGGAGGACTCTGCTCCTTCCTCTATCCAACTCTCCTCTCCTGAAAAACTCTGCACTGCTGGAGGACTCTGCTCCTTCCTCTATCCAACTCTCCTCTCCTGAAATACTCTGCACTGCTGGAGGACTCTGCTCCTTCCTCTATCTAACTCTCCTCTCCTGAAATACTCTGCACTGCTGGAGGACTCTGCTCCTTCCTCTATCCAACTCTCCTCTCCTGAAATACTCTGCACTGCTGGAGGACTCTGCTCCTTCCTCTATCTAACTCTCCTCTCCTGAAATACTCTGCACTGCTGGAGGACTCTGCTCCTTCCTCTATCTAACTCTCCTCTCCTGAAATAATCTGCACTGCTGGAGGACTCTGCTCCTTCCTCTATCTAACTCTCCTCTCCTGAAATACTCTGCACTGCCGGAGGACTCTGCTCCTTCCTCTATCTAACTCTCCTCTCCTGAAATACTCTGCACTGCTGGAGGACTCTGCTCCTTCCTCTATCCAACTCTCCTCTCCTGAAATACTCTGCACTGCTGGAGGACTCTGCTCCTTCCTCTATCTAACTCTCCTCTCCTGAAATACTCTGCACTGCTGGATGACTCTGCTCCTTCCTCTATCCAACTCTCCTCTCCTGAAATACTCTGCACTGCTGAAGGACTCTGCTCCTTCCTCTATTTAACTTTCCTCTCCTGAAATACTCTGCACTGCTGGGGACTCTGCTCCTCTCTCTATCTAACTCTCCTCTCCTGAAATACTCTGCACTGCTGGAGGACTCTACTCCTCTCTTTATCCAGCTCTCCTCTCCTGAAATACTCTGCACTGCTGGAGGACTCTGCTTTTTCCACTACCTAACTCTTCTCCCCTGAAATACTCTGTGCTGCTGGAGGACTCTGCTCCTTCCTCTAACTCTCCTCTCCTGAAATACTCTGTACTGCTGGAGGACTCCTCTCCTGAAACACTGCCCTGCTGGAGGACTCTGCTCCTTCGTCTATCTAACTTTCCTCTCCTAAAATACTCTGCTCTGCTGGAGGACTCTTCCTCTATATAATGCTCATCTCCTGAAACACTGTACGTGCTGGAGGACTCTGCTCCTTCCTCTATCTAACTTTCCTCTCCTAAAATACTCTGCTCTGCTGGAGGACTCTGCTCCTTCCTCTATCTAACTCTCCTCTCCTGAAATACTCTGCACTACTGGAGGACATCATACCTTGTTGCCCTTCAAAAATGTGATGTCTTCATATTTAATCTGCCACCAGGTGTCGTCATCAAACTGTTTTCTAAGTTTTCCTCTCTGAACCATGAGGAATATGGCAAACAAAGCTCCTCCCACAGCGGTCACTACAAGGGTACCAATCAGAGCGATCATAGGGGTGTCTGCCAAAAAGTTAAATTATGTAATATTACTTTTAAAATAGTATAATTATTATCATTATTATTAATACAGGGCTGTACAGCACATATAAAAGCAACTTGGAATGTATGTAATACATAATTTACAACAAATGGAAAGAGAAACTAGATCTACTGGAGACCTTTCCTGCAGAGCATAGTATTTCAGGGGAGCAGAGTTAGAAGGAAGGAGAAGAGTCCTCCAGCAGAGCAGAGTATTTCGGGACAGGAGAGTTAGATAGAGGAAAGAGCAGAGTCTTCCAGCAGAGCAGAGTATTTCAAGAGAAGACAATTAGATAGAGGAAGGGGCAGAGTCCTCCAACAGTACAGAGTATTTCCAAAGAGAAGATTTATGCCCCGTACACACGGTCGGATTTTCCGACGGAAAATGTTCGATGGGAACTTGTTGTCGGAAGTTCCGACCATGTGTAGGCTCCATCAGACATTTTCCATCGGAATTTCCATCACACAAAATTTGAAATCTGGAGCTCAAATTTTCCGACAACAAAATCCGTTCTCGTAAATTCCGATCGTGTGTACACAATTCCGACTCACAATAATCCACGCATGCTCTCAATCAATTAGGAGACGGAAGCGCTCAGTCTGGTAAAATTAGCGTTCATAATGGAAATAGCACATTCATCACGCTGCAAAATTTAAAATCTTTTGATGTAGCGCATTCTCTTCTTCTTTAGAATGCTAGTATAATTAAGTTGTTTTGCTCCTGATATTCACACAGAGTTCTGAAAAAATGATTTCTTTATTATTTCTCGTGATCTCCTGAATAATATTAGTTATTTTTTTCGTCAGATCTCCATAATAATGTTTTGTATTTTTTTTATAGTGATTTGATTTAAAAAAAAAAAAAAAAAATTTAATTAAGATCTCCTGTGTTATTTATTTTTTTATAGTGATCTTCATAATGTATTTTTTCATTTTGTGTGTCAAGTCAGCACAACACCATTATTATCTTGTATTTTTTAACCTCAAGGAGGTTGGTTGGTGTTTGTGTCCCTTGTTAATTTGACATTGTATTTTTGAAATGTACCTGCCTACTCACAAACTGTCCTTTTTGAACACATAGGCAAGTATTTTAACCAAAAAAATAGCCATTTATTATGGGTCATAACAAAATAAAGAGGAAGGCAACGCTGTATAAACTGGTGAAATTTGCGAAGCCTTTGCACCCCAGGGCACACATCAAAACTATTTTACAGGCAAAATTGGTGGCCTGAGGAGTCCATATAATAGTGAGTACAATCCGGTCCAGGAGTCCAAGAGATCAGGAACAGCAGCAGATGACATATCTGTCCCCAGGCTGTGGTCATACAACAGCCTGCATCTTTTGCCAGACCAGACTGAACCCAGGCCATCACACTCTTGTCTTAGACGCTTCCTTTAAGGCTGTGGCTCTGGTGTTGGAGTTGTGGCAGGAGGTGGAGGAGGAGGAAGATGGTTGACCTCCTGGCTGCCACTTACCCCCGCCACCTCCTGGCCGAGGCTTTCCTGTGTATGAAAAAGGGACATAGTTTAAGTTTTTTTGGTCATCAATCACACACAATTCAGAGCTCATGACTGTTGCAAATTGAATGTTAACAAATAGAAAAGACTATCATTCTGATTCCCAATCCTTTTTGGCCACTACTGTCTATTGATATGTTAACCACTTTGTTAAATCAGCAATTAGTGATCAATAATAACATCTACTTAACATTATTAGTTTTATGACAAGAAATATATTGAACAATGCTCTTCCTGACTCAAGCTGGGCTCCTCCACATCTTCCTGCCTGGAAGGCCCAGGTTGGACATCGGAAGCCTCAGCTGAGGTGGAAGGAAGCCTTGAAGGAAGAGTGGAGAGTGCTGGCCTGGGTTCACTCTGGTCTCACAGAAAATGCAGTCTGTCATAGTACCACAGCCTGGGTACATCAATGTCATCTGCTGCTCCTGATCTCTGGGAATCCTGGACCTTCTTTCGCTCCCTAAGATAAGTACTCCTCATGCCACCAATTTTGGCCTTCAAATAGGTGATGTCTGCCGTGGGGATCATCGTCTTCACAAATTCAAGCAGTTGCCTTCCTCTTTCTTAGCTTATTAAAAAAATGGGTGGTTCACCTGCCACAGACAGGGCAGCTCCCTGAACATGTCAACGAATATTGCCTATCATTGAATGTATCCATTTTCTGTGCAAGACACAACACAAGACAAACCCTAATGTCAAGCTAAACTCTTCTAATCTTGTCCCAATATAGGCCTCAATCTATAAGAGTCTGCGCCCGAATTTTGGGGTACGACGATCCAAGGAGCAATTGAGAAAACGCTGGTCAGACCTGAAATTGAGGGAGCAGGATCAGTACAGAAGGATCAAGAGAGTTCTTCAAAAAAGTAAGTAGTTGTGTGTTCCTATTATTATTATTATTACTTGCATGCTGCTCCATGTGCTTTTCTTTACTGTTGTACGGTTTAAAATGGCAACTTTCAGGTTCGTGGGCGCCGTAATCGTTCGTAGTAAACATCGTTCGTTAGCCCACTAATACGATGTTTGGGGTAAAATATCTGTGTGAATACCTTTTTTAATTCACATAGGGGAGAAAAGACTCGGGACATCTGAGGACACCAGGGACCCAAAATCTCCTAAAGAAGGGGAAATACCACCAACACAACCAGAGGATGTGGAGGGAGACGTTTATGAAGTTGGTGAAATAGTGACCACAACAGGTGAGTGTCTGAGACCACAGCTTCAGGTAATAGATAGATGCCTGCATATTTATAATACATGGTGTGTTTTTTAATTTTAGGTGATGTGGATGTTGTGGAAGAAAATTCGCATTTCACAAGTGCAAGTGCACACGTCCTCATCGGGGAGATCATGGTGTGCAATCGTGATTTACAAAAGATCAAGGAAGACATCAATGATATCGAAAAAAGACTCAAAAACATCATTGATGTTTTAGGCAGAATCTAAAAAACACCTAAAGTATTAAACTTTTTGTTATTTTTCACCATTTTTTAAGTATCTTGAAAGCCAAATTTTGAAGATGAACACAGTGTGTCAACATGTGCTATCTGCCATGACAGGATATCAATGTACGCGTTTGGTGGTTGCAACCCCTTCCTCGCAACTAAAGTAGCTGAGAGGAAAGGGTTGCACCCCCAAAACACGTTCATTGATCCCTCATGATGGGAGCTAGCACATGTTGACATTAGGCATGGGATCAGGAGGGAAATCTCCATTTTGACTCTCAATTTGTGTGTCTTGAAAATGTGGCTTTCACAGGAGTGACATCACCCCATCTGATGAAGGCAATATCAACACAGTTTGGACATACTAATGTCTGATATTGCCTTCATGTTGTCAAAGTTGAACTTTGTAAGTTCCTGAGTTGTGTATTGTTTTATGGTTTTAAACATGCCTGTTTTAACACAAAAAAATGCTATTTGTACTGTCAAAAACAAAAATGTTATTACTAAAATATGTTGGTTTGTTCAAAAAACATTTTCTAATGCACATGTGAATGTGCACAGAGTAAAAATTTTAAGACTCAACAATGTGTGGCTTCTTCTTTCAATGCTCAATAGCAGTTTTTGAAGTAAGTTGTTGTTTACAGTGACAATGGGGGTTATTTCCTAAAGGCAAATTCACTTTGCACTACAAGTGCACTTTCCAGTGCACTTTTGCAGTGCACTTTTGCAGTGCACTTGTAGTGCAAAGTGGATTTTCCTTTAGTAAATAACTCCCACAGTGCTTTATAATTTGCCACAGTCATGCCATTTCCGTGACTCTGCAAAATTCATTCATGGTGCTGAAAATGATGTATATTTTTAACTGTAATGCATTACATACATTAACAACAAAAACAAGGTGTGTGTGTAGCAGACCCCCAACATAATAATAGTTTGCTGAAGAAGAGATTGTCACCTCATGTATCAAATAAATTACGTTTGCACTATTGAAGAAAGTGTCAAAAAATAAAGCCCATTGGAGAACCTAGGAGACAGTTAAAAGATACACAAGCAGTAAATCAAAGGAAATATTATTTCAGTTTAAGTATAACATTTAAAAAAAAATATTTATAATAAACTAAAATAAATTTTCTGGCATATCAATGGCCCCTCTACCCGCAAAGTACTCCATATATTTTATACAGACCTTGCATACTCTTTGGGGGGGCAAGCACTGAAAACCAGATACGAACCCACAAGCACAAACTGAAGAGCAGTAACGATCGGAAAAGCACGAGGCTGAAAAGCGCGAATCGTCTCTCACCAAACTTCTACTAATACGAGATTAGCAGAAGGAGCCCAAAGAGTGGCGCACTTGGTATTTAACTTCCCTTTTCTAGTGCAGTCGTACATGTTGTACATCACCGTGTTCTTGACGTTCGGAATTTCTGACAAGACCGTGTGTATGCACGACAAGTTTGAGCCAACATCTGTCGGAAAAAAATCCATGAATTTTGTTGTCGGAATGTCCGATCGTGTGTACGCGGCATAAGAGGTAAGAGCAGAGTCTTCCAGCAGAGCAGAGTATTTCAAGAGAAGACAATTAGAGGAAGGGGCAGAGTCCTCCAGGAGTGCAGAGTATTTCAGGAGAGGAAAGTTAGATAGTAGAGCCTACAATCAAATAGAGTATAAGAAAGGATACAGAAGGTGGAAGAGCTAACAATCCATTCCCAACCTTTTTAGAATGGAAGAATAGAATGGAAGAACCCTTGAAATAGTGTCCTGGTTTCATGTAACCCCTGCTAAAAATTACTTTATCTACATCTCACGTTACATTGGTGTGATGGTCAAGGAGAATATTGCTCCTTACATTTGTAGTCAGTGGGAATAATTCCCAGATAGCTAAAAGGATCTTTGGTTTCAGTGGCAACTTATCTCAGTGGCAGCAATTGCTCATTGCTCAGGGAACCCCCAGCAAGCTCTGGAGGAACCCTAGTTAAGAAAGCCATGTTAGGGTAAAAGGGAAAATAAAAGGTAGAAGAGCCTACAATCTTTTAGAGTATAAGGGAAAATATAGAAGGTGGAAGAACTTACAATCTATTAGAGCAGGGGTCGTCAACCCCCTGGCCGTGGCCCACTTCTGCAGCTGGGCCGTGGGTGCGTGCGGCCAGCATGAGACTCCTGGGCGGGTGGGTGGCATGACAGAGCCGGGCAGCCGACATGACAGTCGGGTGGCCAGCATATGAGAGAGATGGATGGGTGGATAGGAAGAAGCGAGCGGGCAAGCAGAGATGGCATCATCTCTCTCTCCGCCCCCTGCATTACCTCTCTTCCGCCCTCACAGCCAGTGTCCTGTCAGCCTCAGTGTCGGATGTGCGTTGGGGAGCAGAGAGATGACATAATCTCTCACTGGCCACCCCGCATCACCGCTCTCCTGCCTTCATTTGGAACCCACCAATGCACAGAGGCCTGCTTCTATGCTAAATGGACCAGTGCTGCCACCAATGCAGTGGTGGCAGGCAGCGTGGCAAGTGACATTCCGCATCTGGTGACAGGCAATGTGGCAGGAGGCATGGCAAGTGACATTCCACATCTGTATACAGGCAGCATGGCAGATTGTGTGGCAAGTGACATTTCACATCTTGTGGCAGGCAGCATGGCAGGTGACGTAGCAAGTGACATTCCACATCTGGTGACAGGCAACGTGGCATGTGGCGTGGCAAGTGACAATCCACATCTGGTAGCAGGCAGCGTGGCAAGTGACAATCCATTTCTTGTGGCAGGCAGTGTGGCAGGTGACATGGCAAGTGACATGCTGCATCTGGTGGCAGGCAGCGTGGCAAGTGACAATACACATCTTGGGACAGGCAGCGTGGCAGGTGACGTGGCAAGTGACATGCCGCATCTGGTGAAAGGCAATGTGGCAGGTGACGTGGTAAGTGACATTCCGCATCTGGTGGCAGGCAACAGTGGCAAGTGACATGCTCAGGGCTCCCACTGATTCTGCATTATGGTGAGTTGATTTATCACTACAATGTAATAATAGAAATAATGCGCTTCAATTACCCTGACACCATATCAAGCATGGTGCCGTGATGATTGAAGTGCTAACACCAGCCACTAACTCATTTAGCCCCCACGTGACAGCCCCCCCCCCCCCGGTCCTTGGCACAACAATTTTCTTCCACGCAGCCGGTCCCCAGTGCCAAAAAGGTTGGGGAGCACTGTATTAGAGTATAAGGGAAAATACACAAAGCAGAAGAGCTTACAATCTTTTAGGGTATAAGGAGGAAATACAGAAGTTAGAAGAGCTTACAGTCTATGAGGGTATAAAGTTAACTACAGAAGGTGGAAGAGCCTACAATCTTTTAGGGTATAAGGAAAAATACAGAAGGTGGAGGAATTTACAATCTATTAGGGTATAAGGTGAAACACAGAAGGTAAAAGAGCTTACAATCTATTAGGGTATAAATAAGGTGGACTATACGGTAAGTATATCAAAAATATTAGTGTGTAAAATTTCCAGCACACTTACCGATAATCTTTACCTTGCACAGCTCATTGGAGAAGCCGCAGTCTGGATGGTCCTTAGGGCGATTAGATCCAGGCCAGCTGATGTATTGGAAGGCATCTGTAGGACTAGCACATCAAACAATTGATATAGAACCACATATATCCACCTCCTCTCCAGCAAGCAACCTTCAGCACGTTACTGCTGACATGTTCTCCTTGGCTTCTTCAGGGTGCGAGGTCTTCAGCTATCTTCTCTGGCCAGTATGAGATGACCTAACTCCTGCACATGCACACGGGAGTTAAAGCATCCCAGCACCTGGTAGATACCAGAATTGTACATCGAGCTGCGGATGCAGCCCAATTAGCTGAAACACTGGTAAGCTTATTTTCCCTGGACACCAGGCGGTCCCCAAGGGTTTCTAGTAGGGACCCTAAACTGTCCTTCCCTCTCAGGAACCTGTTCCCAAAGCTACACCTATTTTTTTACACACAAATGGGTATCTGTCCCTATCTGAAACTATCCACACACTGTGAGTACACCAAAATGGCACAACAGGGGCTATATTGTATATACTTAGGAAAACAACTGTGCTTAATGCTAAAATTTAATTAAATAAATTATACCAGGGTAATTAAGCAAATAAATAAATGTCACACATAAGCTATACAGATACTGTTGTGCTGGGTATAAATATCAGTGTTAACCAATCTTCAACCAATTCAATCACCAGACCCCTCCAATTTATCAGAGTATCACCAATATGAAAAATAGGAAAGTAATAAACTAAATAACACCACACGTGAATCATTCATGATAAGTTCATAGTGGACTGATGGATGTATCATGAACGGTTCACACAATGCCAGGACAAGGTCATCTAGAGCCCAGGGTAAACATACCAAACTGCGCCCCCCCCCAAGATATATGAGCATTATGTGTCAGCAAAAATCCCCCCTCCCCCCCCCAAAAAAAAAAGTATATATAAAAAAAAAATCGAGCACTAATCTGCATGCTTACCCCTTAAGCATAAATTCCCTCTACTCCTAGTACAAATCTGCCCCCTTATCCCCCATCCAAGCTCAAATCCTCTTTCTCTCCAAATCCCCCTCCCCCAAAAAAATTACCCCTCCTAGCACAAATCCTCTACCCCCTCAAATTTCTCCTCCAAGCACAATTCCTCTACCCCCACTCTGAATCCCCCTTCCCAGCACAAATTCTCCCCCAATCCATCCCTCCTGGCAGAACCCCCCCAAATTTCCTCTCCTAGTATAAATACCCCCAATCACCCCTACTAGCACAAATTCCCCCCCCCCCCCCCACACACACACACACTAATCTGCATGCTTACCCCCTAAGCATGAACCCCCTTTCCTCTCAGTACAAAACTGCCCCCCATCCCCCCTCCAAGCTCAAATCCTCTTTCTTTCCAAATCACCCCCCCAAAAAAATTACCCCTCCTAGTGCATATCCTCTACTCCCTCAAATTTCCCCTCCAAGCACAAATCCCCCCCCCCCCACTCCAAATCCCTCTTCTAGCACAATCCCCCTTCTAGCACAACTCCTCTTCCCCGTCCCCATCCCCCTCTTAGCACAAACCCCCCCAATTCCCCCTCCTAGTATAAATAACCCTCAATCATCCCTACTAGAACAAATCCCCCCCCCACCCCCCCAAAAAAAATGTCCCCTCCTAGCACAAATTCACTCAACGCTCTACCATATCACCTCTTCTAGCACAAACTCCCAAATTCCACCCTACCAGCACAAATCCTGCTCCTCAATCCACCCTCCCAACACAAATCCCCCCAAATCACCATTCCTAGCACACCCCTTTAATTTCCCCTCCTAGAATAATTCTTATCCCCTGCTACCCTCCAAATTCCCCCTCCCAACACAAATCCTCCACCCCCAATCTCCTTGAGGTGCCTCCCACCCCACATGATACCACAGTGCCCAGGGCAGCCGCCCCTTTTGCCCACCATTTGTTCCAGCCCTGGGTTCACATGTGTTGTTATCTACTTTATTATTTTCCTATTTTTCATATATTCTGATAAGTTGAATGTGTCTGATGATTGGTTAAAGATTGGTTAACACTGATATTTATACATAGGAGCTACATATAACCTCTCTGTCTCAAATCTCAGTTCTGTATCCAATTAGACACAGGCTCTCCCAAGATGGCCACCAGAGTCCATCACTGAGGGCACATTGATGTCATGCCTGGCCCTCATCCCTAGACAGAACACAAGAAAAGCTATTGCCCTAAAAAACCTTTTCAATTAAGGAACTAAAGACGGGTGGTGAAAAGTGAGAACTACATGCCTAACACCCTGTTACACACTTACCTGATCACTTTGCGGTAACTGTCATACTGCAGAACCGGGACAAATTGAGACATATTGCCAACCGACTGCAGGTCATATACAGAGTAATCAATGAAACGCTGTCCCTTTTCATCAATGCTCAGCAGCCCAGTGACTCCTGTGGAGCAGAATTACTAACATAAATGCCATGTAAGTTGACATGGTAATTTATAGTTAGGCAACTCCTATCCTCATATTGATTAGTGGTTCCAAATTAATAATGACTACTGCAGTAGGGAACAGACACGAAAGATACACTCCGCATCTTTCCAAATAACTGTTCCCTACTGCAGTAGTTATTATTCATTTGGAACCACTAATCAATATGAGGATAGGAGTTGCTTATCTATAAATTCCCATGTCATCTATATTATTAATAAAATTGTTAAACTCATATCAGAAATTAATACTAAAGTGATTATCTCAATATCACATTCTAATTCTAATATATATCCACAGATATATTTCCTTATATTAGGAAATTTTCCACTATCAAAGGATATTCAATTTGTGTAATACACGGTTAAATGTAACCTTTATTTTACTGTGTTTGGAAAACAGATTCAAAATAATTGTGATCACATTGTTTATCATTAGATTAAATTAACCCGGAATATTTTGTTATTAATGTTTTGCCTAAAAAAAAACTGAACTTGGCATGGTGTCCTTCCAGCTTATCACTGATCTCTCATCCCAGCTACATTCTTTCATGAGAGCGCAAAGGAGGGGGTCACATCTGCATACATGACACACACAAGAGATAGAACTAAAGGTCAAATATTACATTTTTAATGGTCCCACATTCTGCTTAGCAAATATGCAGCTAAGTAAATGTTCGTCTAATGAAAGGTTCAAAATATGAATTTGTTTTGTTTGTTTATGTACAAATCTAACAATGAAAAATGCGTACATTTGAATCCAGCCACCTTATTGCCTCTATTGGAGGAGGCTGGAGACAAAGGATAACCACATGTGTTAAATTGATGACGTAGGAATTAGCTGCTGTGAGCCCAGTGCAGGACACACTCCCTGAAGACCCAGATATTTCATTTTTTGTAGAGTTTTTCCAGGTTTTATATTGAGTATGTAGTTTATCACCCATAAGGATACTCTGTATTCAGAGTCATTGGATCCTTTTTCCCCAACTCAAGAAGCAGAGCTCCATGTTTTAGCAAAGCCTGTGAGCTATAAAAGGAGTGTATATTCATATAGATAGTAGAGAATTAGAGAGCTTTTGGTTCCATTTGCAGGGCCAGAAGTTTGTTTTTACTTCGGCAGGTAAACCAATCAAGCATGCTAAATTAATTTGATTGGCTGTTTTCAGCCTTCCAGGTTCTTGCTGAGGTAGCCATACTAACATTAAAACTCACACATGGGAGCAGACCAGGTGATTAAGGATGCTGCATTACAGCCCTGGACACTTGCTGGGTCTGTGCAACTCACAGATTCCACCCTAGTTCTGGCCCAGTATAGCTGCCGGGATTAATAATTCAACTTTAAGGACCCCAGAACGAGAAGAACAAGTGGTCCACAGGGGGCAACTTCTTATGAAACAGGACTTTGGAAAAATTTGATCTTTTATGTCTGCCAATCACTCTTTTCCCTCCAGCTTGACAGATGGACCGTGTCATCAGTCATGAGCAGTTATGGCTGCCTTAGCAATTGAGCATGGGATAGAGCCAGGGTTCTCCACAGTTGTTTTCTCCCCAATTCTAGTTCCTAAAAGTTTGGAAGGATCTAAAACTAAAGCCAGGTGACTTGTGGATTGTTAAGAGACATTTATATATAAGGAAATGTTTGGAGACTCAATACAGCATCTATTTCATGTACAAGTTGTGCAAAACTTGAAGGAAAAGTCACCTGGATCCACCCCAGACACTGCAAAAATGACTAAATTAAAGAAATCTCTGTGTTTGATTTGTTTCCCTCTTTGCATCACAGTCTAGGGTACTATTTAATCAAATACTAACTGTAAGGCAGCCCTCAAAAATTCCACTCGCACGCTCGCATTTTGCGAGTGGACTTTGAGGGCTGGCGAGAAGGGCAGCCTGGGAGCCGGGGGGGGGGGGCGCGAGCACCGCCGATCACAGTGGGGAGGAGAATAGAGCCGCCACTGGATGATCAGAGCAGGGAACATCACCGCTTTCGTTTCAATAGCTGTGTGTTCCCCCGCCGTGCATTGTCACATAAGCCCCTCCTCTTTTTCCATCTTTTTCCAATCCTAGGATGGGTGACATGTATCAAAGTTCCCCCAGACAAGAGGAGGGGCTTATGTGACGGTGCGCGGTGGGGGAACACACATCCAGTGGCGGCTCTCCTCTCTTCCCCTCCACAGGTAGGCTGCATATGGGACACAGGCTTTCATATGGGACACAGGCTTTCCTATGGCACACAGGCTGCACATGGGACACAGGCTGCATGGTGGGCACAGGCTGCGCACAGGACACAGGCTGTACATGGGACACAGGCTGTACATGGGACACAGGCTGCACATGGGACACAGGCTGCATGGTGGGCACAGGCTGCACATGGGACACAGGCTGCATGGTGGGCACAGGCTGCATGGTGGGCACAAGCTGCATTGGACACAGGCTGCATGGTGGGCACAGGCTGCATTGGCGGGCACAGGCAAGCTGCATTGATGGGCATGCTAAAATCATTTAAGTTCATTTTTTTCCTCATTAATGTACACACAGCACCCCATATTGACAAAAAAAAACACAGAATTGTTGACATTTTTGCAGATTTATTAAAAAAGAAAAACTGAAATATCACATGGTCCTAAGTATTCAGACCCTTTGCTGTGACACTCATATATTTAACTCAGGTGCTGTCCATTTCTTCTGATCATCCTTGAGATGGTTCTACACCTTCATTTGAGTCCAGCTGTGTTTGATTATACTGATTGGACTTGATTAGGAAAGCCACACACCTGTCTATATAAGACCTTACAGCTCACCGTGCATGTCAGAGCAAATGAGAATCATGAGGTCAAAGGAACTGCCTGAAGAGCTCAGAAACAGAATTGTGGCAAGGCACAGATCTGGCCAAGGCTACGAAAAAATTTCTGCTGCACTTAAGGTTCCTAAGAGCACAGTGGCCTCCATAATCCTTAAATGGAAGACGTTTGGGACGACCAGAACCCTTCCTAGAGCTTGCCGTTCGGCCAAACTCAGCTATCGGGGGAGAAGAGCCTTGGTGAGAGAGATAAAGAAGAACCCAAAGATCACTGTGGCTGAGCTCCAGAGATGCAGTCGGGAGATGGGAGATAGTTGTAGAAAGTCAACCATCACTGCAGCCCTCCACCAGTCGGAGCTTTATGGCAGAGTGGCCCGACGGAAGCCTCTCCTCAGTGCAAGACACATGAAAGCCTGCATGGATTTTGCTAAAAAACACCTGAGGGACTCCAAGATGGTGAGAAATAAGATTCTCTGGTCTGAGACCAAGATAGAACTTTTTGGCCTTAATTCTAAGCGGTATGTGTGGAGAAAACCAGGCACTGCCCATCACCTGTCCAATACAGTCCCAACAGTGAAGCATGGTGGTGGCAGCATCATGCTGTGGGAGTGTTTTTCAGCTGCAGGGACAGGACGACTGGTTGCAATCGAGGGAAAGATGAATGCGGCCAAGTACAGGGATAACCTGGAGGAAAACCTTCTCCAGAGTGCTCAGAACCTCAGACTGGGCCAAAGGTTTACCTTCCAACAAGACAATGACCCTAAGCACACAGCTAAAATAACGAAGGAGTGGCTTCACAACAACTCCGTGACTGTTCTTGAATGGCCCAGCCAGAGCCCTGACCTAAACCCAATTGAGCATCTCTAGAGAGACCTAAAAATGGCTGTCCACCAACATTTACCATCCAACCTGACAGAACTGGAGAGAATCTGCAAGGAGGAATGGCAGAGGATCCCCAAATCCAGGTGTGAAAAACTTGTTGCATCTTTCCCAAAAAGACTTGTGGCTGTATTAGATCAAAAGGGGGCTTCTACTAAATACTGAGCAAAGGGTCTGAATACTTAGGACCATGTGATATTTCAGTTTTTCTTTTTTAATAAATCTTCAAAAATGTCAACAATTCTGTGTTTTTCTGTCAATATGGGGTGCTGTGTGTACATTAATGAGGAAAAAATTGAACTTAAATGATTTTAGCAAATGGCTGCAATATAACAAAGAGTGAAAAATTTAAGGGGGTCTGAATACTTTCCGTCCCCACTGTGTATATAATGTGATTTGAAAAGTAGTTTAGCCATGTTGAAGTCATATTTGTCTTTTGTACCTCTTTGGCCAGAACTACCTCCACCTAAGCCTGTGGAGGTTCCAGGTTAAAGGTGATAGCAGGTGTGGTTAGTGATCAAAATATTGATCAAAAGAAGGGAGACTGTAATGGAAATTTTTAAGTTCTGTATATAATTGTATTGTATTTTGTATGGATTGCACACTGCCCTCACTGTGCACACGGCACTAATAATGTTTTCATTACGTTTACATTCTTTTGAGTCCCAATTAGAATTAGCCTGCCTATGTTACGCCCCTTGTTACCATAAACGTACAATTGTAATATTAATGAGATACCTACGTATTCATGTGTATAAAAACCTTCAATTGCGTCATAATAAAACAGAACAGTTATTTGGAAAGATGCGGAGTGTATCTTTTGTGTCTGTTCCCTACTGTAGTAGTTATTATTAATTTGGAACTAATCAATATGAGCATAGGAGTTGCCTATCTATAAATTCCCATGTCATATGTATAGTATAACAAAGTTTTAAAATGTACTTGTATCATAAAGCCATATTTATTTTTTACTTTGGGAAGATGTGTGGAAGGGTTAGAGCCCCTGTCAGTTTTTTTTTTTTGCTGTCTATGTCCCCTCTGGGGGGATTTACCCTCTCTATGTGCTCTGGTGACCATTGTCACTGAGTCAGTAAATTATACAGTCGTCACAAGAATGAGAATAGAGCAGAAATCTTCCTCCTGTTGCACTGACAACTGTCTAAGGGGAGATTTCCTTACGGTACTTCCAACAAGCAGGCAGGAGACACAGGAAGCTGCATTATTGCAAAGGAAAGCAATGGTGTCACCCTCTAACAGTATAGCATGACAGATGTGTGTAAATGCCGGGAATGGGCAAACAATATTGCAAAACTTTGGCTTGTGAAATAGATCACATATACGCAGACATGTGAAGTTAGTTTTGTTCCGAATCGAAAATTCATACACATTTCTCATTATTTGGGAATTCAGATATCCGAATTTCCGAATTACAATAGTAATGAATTTCAATGAATCCGAAAAACTGAAACAAATAGACAAAATTCAGATAGTTTTCTAATCTAATTTGAATTTCAGAAGAGAATAAATTAGAATAGAAAATAAAAGTATAGAATAGAAAAGAATAGAACAAAATAGAAAATAATAGAATAGAAAATAAAATAATAGAATATAATAGAGTAAACAGAACAGAATACAAAATAAAGGAATGGAAAAAATAGAATAGAAAAAAAAGGGATAGAATAAAAAATAAAGAAATAGAATAGAAAATAAAATAGAATAGAATAGAATAAAATAGAAAAAATAAAATCATCTTCCAGAATTTGAATTTTGAATAAAATAAATTAGAATTTTAATAGATAGAAAAGAATAGAATTGAAAGTGAAATAATATAAAATAATAGAATAGAAAAAACAACAGAAAAGAATAAAATAGAAAGACTATAACCTTCTTCCGAAATTCGAATAGAATAAATTTAAATTTGAATAGAATAGAAAATAATAGATTAGAATAGAAAAGAATAGAATAGAAAAAAAGAAAAGAATATAATAAAATATAAAGAATATAAACTTCTTCCAGAATTCAAATTTAAAATAAATACATTTGAATAGAAAAGAATAGAATTGAAAATAAAATAATAGAAAAGAATAGAATAGAAAAAACAATAGAATAGAAAGAACATAACAATAAAACCTTCTCCCAAAATTCGAATTTTGAATAGAATAGGTTAGAATGGATTTCGAATGGTATTTGAATAGATTTTGAATGGAATTTGAATGGAATTCAAATTAATTTGAATTTTCCTGAACTCGGTCGAATTGAGTTAGCAAAAACAAAACAAATTCCGAAAATGAATTAAATTAACTAAACAAATTTAACGAAACAAATGTATGTGAATAACTAACCGAAATGAAACAAAACAATTTTTTTTGTTCTGCACATGTCTAATATACAATATAGTTGAAATCATTTTTTTTGTTCTATTCCATTGTGCCTTTTACACCAAAAATTGCAATAAAAATACATCATATTGAAAAGTATTCTATTTGGTCGAGCTTGTCCCTCATGCCCCAAGTTCTTTCATCATATAGGGCCATTTTCTCCACTATTTCTAAACATGGTACATGGCAGAGAAAAAGCCAGTGGCACACCAATAAAATTGAATGCAGGTGTAACTTTATTGTTCCAGGATAAGCAGACACAGAGCCCTACTTACCCCAGGACATCCTCCTCTACAGTTATACAATTAAGTTACATTTTTGGGTGAAACACATCAGGGGGAGACTTCATGTCTGCTTATCAGGAACAATAAAGTTACACCTGCATTGAATTTTAACCACTTGATCTCCGGAAGATTTACCCCCTTCATGACCAAGCCATTTTTTGCGATACGGCACTGCGTTACTCTACCCAAAAAAAGTTGGCACGTTTTTTTCCCACAAATGAAGCTTTCTTTTGATGGTATTTGATCACCGCTCCATTTTTTATTTTTTGCACTATAAACAAAAAACTGATCATTTCGAAAAAAAAAACAATTTTTTACATTCTGCTATGAGACACATCCAATAAAAAAATTAAAACATTTAAATTTCTTTAAATTTAGGCAAATATGTATTCTGCTACATATTTTTGGTAAAAACAAAAAAAAAACACAATAAGCGTATATTGATTGGTTTACACAAACGTTATAGCGTCTGCAAACTATGGTATACTATGGTGTATGTAAACTGAAATTTTTATTTATTATTTTTTTCATACTAGTAATGGCGGCAATCAGTGACTTATAGCAGGACTGCGATATTGCGGCAGATAATCAGACACTAACTGACACTTTTGACACTTTGTGGGAACCAGTGACACTATTACAGTGATCAGTGCTAAAAATATGCACTGTCACTGTACTAATGATACTGGCTGGGAAGGGGTTAAAACATCTAGGGTGATCAAAGGGTTAACTGTGTGCCTAATCAGTGTTTTTATGTACTGTGTTAGGTGCTTTTTCTAAGGCAAGGGATGGATTTTGTTCCCTGCTTTGCAGAAACATACAGTAAAATCCATCCCTACCCCCTGTCAGAACTGAGATCTTCTTTGTTTACATAGGCAGAACCAACGATCAGCGGGTGCTGGAGGACATTAAGTGCCTGGCACTCACAGATCAGCATTCTGCTGTGAATGCTCACAGCAGAAGTGGCCCGACGAGCTGGGCACACACGCCCCTGCAGGAGGAAGGGCAGAATCACATATACAGTATATACGTGATTCTGCACAGGAGAGCCACCCTGTAGCAGTAAAACTGTGGTTAATGGTGTGCCACAGGCTTTTGCTCTGCTGTTTATACCTTTTATAAATAGATGCGTTTCACCCAAAAACTGGGCTTATTTGTAGAGAAGGATCTCCTAGGGGTTACTTTGCGTCTGCATGTCTGAAACAATAAAGTTACACCTGTATTAAATTATAATGGCATGTCGTTGGCTATTTTGCCTTTGGATTTACTGGTGGTTGGGCACCTGCACAGATTCTGGCACACAAGTGACTGACCAGGTGTCATGGGTTTGTGAGCCGTCACTGTTCTCACCATAGAGCTGAGTGTGGTTGTATCCTCTGAGACTTTCCACCATTGACCTTCCATCCGTCATATCCCTCCCTTGCTTCAGATTTATCTTCAATCCCAGCATATACATTAAGACCGAGTCATGAAGGTAAGCGGCATAGGGGCTCACCTACAAAGGAAGAATCAGATAGGAAGTTATAGGATCTTGTCAATGGAGATGACCAAATATTTGTTTTTACATTTACCCAAAATTCTGGTGAAAAATAAGGGATTTCGGTAAAATCTGGATTTTGGGCAATGCATTGGAGTTAATTTTTTAAAAGTTTTTAAGAGTACAATGGTGTTTTAATTGGCTACAGAAGTTCCTTTCATCTATCCTGGATCTGTTCTTGTGCCAAAAATGTCTCCTTATTAGCCTCATTATTTATTTATTTTTTAAACAGACAGAAAAAAAATGTATTTATTTAATTATAAATATTACTATATTTATATATTTTTGATTATTATATTATTATATATATATAATATATTATTATTATATATAGTTTTTTTTAAATAACAAACATGTTATACTTATCTGCTCTGTGCAAGGGTTTTGCACAGAGCGGCCCCGATCCTCCTCTTCTGGGGTGCCCCGGCGGCGCTCCTGGCGCCTCCTCTGCATCGGATGCCCCCATGGAGAGCCGCATTCCATGGGGGCACTTGTGCAGGCGCACTCTCGAGTCCTGCTACTGCATCCATTGACACAGACAGCAGGACTCGGCCCCGCCCCCAGTTCCTGTGTCACTGGATTTGATTGACAGCCAATGGCTCCTGCTGCTATCAATCTGTCCAATGAGCACCGGAGACAGTGGCTGGAGCTGCTGAGCTCCTTCTCGTAGCTGGAAAGATCGGGTTCATGTAAGAAAAGGGGGGCTCTGGGGGGGCAGCTGCACCACTTAAGGTTTTTCACCCTAATGCATATAATGCATTAGGGTGGAAAACCTTGAGACTTTACAACTTCTTTAAATGCTTTTTTATTATGTAGAGCAAAGAATAAATCCTGTGAAGCTGCACAATACTTCAGACCCGCTGATGATGGAATGAATGGTTGGGTCAGCCTGGGCTCCTGCCAGGCCACACCATGGTTAAGCACAGAGGGGCGGAGAGAAATGCATTGGGGGTGTGGTCTAGCAGGAGCCCAAGCTGAGACTGCCATTCATTCCATCATCAGCAGGTTTCAATTGATGTGCGGCTTCACTGGATTTATCCTCTGCTCTACAGCTGCTTGGAGGCAGGACAAGCTCCTTCCCTGGCAGCACTCAGAGTGGTGGGCACAGGACTGATTCCCTCCCATTGTAGCCTGAGCAGCACACATTCTTCATTATCGGTTCTCACAATGGTCACTGGAAGTTCAACAAGGCACCTCATGGCAAAAAACTCTGAGGATCTGAAAAAAAGAATTGTTGCTCTACATAAAGATGGCCCAGGCTATAAGAAGATTGCCAAGACCGTGAAACTGAGCTGCAGCACGGTGGCCAAGACCATACAGCCGTTTAACAGGACAGGTTACACTCAGAAAGGCCTCACCATGGTCTACCAAAGAAGTTGAGTGCACGTGCTCAGCATCATATCCAGAGGTTGTCTTTGGGAAATAGACGTATGAGTGCTGCCAGCATTGCTGCAAAGGTTGAAGGGGTGGGGGGTCAGCCCTTCAGTGTTTAGACCATTAAATGGGTCTGCATGGCTGTCATCCCAGAAGGAAGCCTCTTCTAAAGATGATGCACAAGAAAGCCTGCAAACATTTTGCTGAGGACAAGCAGACTACGGACATGGATTACTGGAACCATGTCCTGTGGTCTGATGAAACCAAGATAAACTTATTTGGTTCAGATGGTGTCTGCCGGCACTGGGGAGCTACAGTTCATTGAGGGAACCATGAATGCCAACATGTACTGTGACATACTGAAGTAGAGCATGATCCCCTCCCTTTGGAGACTGGGCCGCAGGGAAGTATTCCAACATGATAACGACCCTAAACACACCTCCAAGACGACCACTGCCTTGCTAAAGAAGGTGAGGGTAAAGGCGATGGACTGGCCAAGCATGTCTCCAGACCTAAACCTGATGAGCATCTGTGGGGCATCCTCGAACGGAGGTCTCTAACATCCACTAGCTCTGTGATGTCGTCATGGACGAGTGGAAGAGGACTCCAGTGGCAACCTGTGAAGCTTGGGTGAACTCCATGCCCAAGAGGGTTAAGGCAGTGCTGGAAAATAATGGTGGCCACACAAAATATTGACACTTTGGGCCCAATTTGGACATTTTCACTTAGGGGTGTACTGACTTTTGTTGCCAGCGGTTTAGACATTATTGGCTGTGTGTTGAGTTATTTTGAGAGGACAGCAAATTGACACTGTTATACAAGCTGTACACTCACTACTTTACATTGTAGCAAAGTGTCATTTCTTCAGTGTTGTCACATGAAAAGATATATTAAAATATTTACAAAAATGTGAGGGGTGTACTCACTTTTGTGAGATACTGTATATATATATATATATATATATATATATACACACATATATATATATATATATATATACACACATATATACACACACACACTTTAATTTTTACCACATGTCGGTAACAACCCATGCAATCCATACATACAAAGAAACCAAAACAAGTTTTTTCAGAAATTAAGTTAGGTGTAATAAAATGGAATGACACAGGGAAAAAGTATTGAACACGCTAACTGAAATGTATTCAATACTTCATACAAAATCCTTTGTTGGTAATGACAGCTTCAAGACGTCTCCTGTACGGAGAAACTAGTCGCATGCATTGCTCAGGTGTGATTTTGTCCCATTCTTCCACACAAAGTCTTCAAATCTTGAAGTTTCTGTGAGCCTCTTCTATGAACTCTGATCTTTAGTTCTTTCCATAGATTTTCTATTGGATTCAAGTCAGGTGATTGGCTGGGCCATTCTAGCAGCTTTATTTTCTTTCTTTGAAACCAATTGAGAGTTTCCTTGGCTTTGTGTTTGTGATCATTGTCTTGCTGAAATGTTCACCCTCACTTCATCTCCACCAACCTGGTAGATGGCAGCAGATTTTTATCAAGAATGTCTTGGTATGGGGGCGTGGCCTGCACAGGCATGTGAGCGGATGCACTACACGGAGCTCTGGCTGCATCTCCTCGTTTGATCCTGTTCCCGCTGTAGATCCGAACCGACACGACCCAAACCGCTTGCCACCACATCCGAGGGGACTCAGGAGTGAACAAACCGACTCACAGAGCCCATGATGACCCGCAAAGGAGAGAAAGATGCCGCTGCCACGGCAACCATGGAGGTCCAAGATGGTGCCGGCCCTCCACAGCCTCAGAGAATGGCGCGTGGCACTGACAAACAACAGAAGGTCAGCGGTAAGTCCCTCGAATCTAACAAGACACAGGGGAAAGAGCAGCCCAGGGACATGCTTTATTATACTCAAAGGCTGCAGGGGATAGGCTGCTCCACCTCCACCCATACACAGGCCCCTGCTCCTGATCTGGAAAGACAGCACAACCTGTCTGCCTTGGATGACACACAGCCTCTGGATATCTCCCCTGTCCCTACCCCTGACATATTTGAAACACTGCAGGACGAAACCCCTCAACCCACACTCACTGAAATTCTGCATACAGTCCAGAGGTGCAATGCCTCAGTGGATGGCCTGAAAGAGAGGTTTGGAGGGCTCACAGAAACAGTTTCCCTGATGCAGCAAGATCTCCAGAAAATAAGGGAGAGAACCATGGCTGTGGAGAGCAGGATTAGTGACATTGAAGATCAATTACGCCCGCTCACCAGAGACACCAGGGCAGCAATACAACAAGCCGCACAGGCCAATGCTAAAACTGATGATATTGAGAACCGCCTGCGGCGGAATAATGTGCACATCGTGGGGCTCCCTGAAAAGATTGAGGGCCGGGACCCCACGGCATTTACAGAACAATGGATGCAAGATATCTTTGCAAAGAGACCCTCACATCACTGTTTGCGGTTGAGCGGGCCCATCGCACACCACCTCGGCCACTCCCACCTGGTCATCCACCATCTATGCTGGCAAGGCTCCTGAACTACAAAGATTGTGAGATAATACTTAGGCTGGCGTGGGAGAAAGGCTCTGTTCTCTTTGAGACTAAAGTCTCATTCTATCCTGACTTCTCGGCTGACGTACAGAGGAAGAGATTTTTGCTAATGTGAAGAAATGTTTACAAAAACTTTAAGTGACACGCCATGCTGTTTACAGCCAAATTGCGAGTTACAGCCAGAGCGCAATCCACATTTTTTGAATCGGCCTCTGACGCAGCCACCTGGCTGGACCACAATGAACACGACCTCCGACGACACAGAGACGCCGACAGGGGGGACTAATACCCGGAAATCCATTCTGGTAGTGTGATCACTAATGCTTCTTCTCAAGTTTATCCTTTCTACAGTGGGACACATTACAGTTTGCCCAAATCAGTGCTATGAACAGCTTCTGCCACCGCGCTAAGTACTATGTTCAGCACCACGCAACAGTGTCTAAGTCGTGCATGCACGCTTCTACTATGCACCACTGTGTCCCAGTTGAGGGGGCAATCTTGTTGGTGCGCAGTTGGAACCTGTTTGTTCATCAGACACTGGCCTGTTGGGGAAAGGAGACGGATCATTCCCACCCCATTCAAAGTGGCTGCGGTCACTCAGCAGGCTAGATTAATGTTACTCTATGCATCCACCATTGTGGCGCAGATGCGCTCTGTTTTGCAACCTACACTTCACTACTTTATTGAGCTTAACCTGACATTTTTTCAGCCTTCAACCTTGTGCCACACAAAGTCAGCAAGTGGCTACATTCATGACAAAGGGACTGATTTACTAGGTATACTAGTGTATATGTATATGGTTCCATAACCATATACATAGTATATGGTTATGGAACATCCAGGGAGTGCATGACCCATGCAAACGCACTATGATTAGCACGTGTCTGAAGAAATTTCATCCGGCCATAATAGGCCTGCAGGAGACTCACCTCACAAGGAATATGGTGAACTTTATGCAATATCCCTGGGTGGGAAAGGCGTATCACTCCACTCACTCTGCCTATTCCCGCGGAGTGAGTGTGTTGATCCATAAATCCTTAGCTTACCGGAAATTAGACTCAATGATTGACCCATGTGTTTCTGTATTGCAGATTGTTTACCTTAACTGTGATTATTGCATTTGTGTATATCCCCCCTCCATTTTCTAGAGAGATTTTACGACACTTTCTGTCATATTTGGTTGACAAGCCCGAAGTCCCCACCATAAATCTGGGAGACTTTAATGGCTACCTGGACCCTAGGTTGAACAGGCATCCTCTGGTCCAGCCTCCGTCAGGCGGAAGAGGCACTATTCTTAGCCGTTTGCTGGTGAAGGTGGGATGAACAGATGTATGGCGAATGAAACACCCTACAACCAAACAATTTTCATGCTTCTCCAAAACCTATGGTTCTCTTTCCCGCATAGACCTGTGCGTTGGCTTTTCAAATTCCCTAGTTACTAAAGTAGAATACTTTCTCAGGGGGATAACTGATCACTCCCCAATGGTGGCACATCTAACTACACTTCCAGCTATCTCCCTGCCGAAAGCTCCATGGAAACTAAAGGCCTTTTCACTGAAACTTTTTTCTTCCCATGAGAGGGTGGTGAAACAAATAGAGGGATTTTTCCATGACAATCAAACTTTTCCCGGATGCTTCATTGAAGGGGGATTCCTTTAAGGCTTGCCTTAGAGGCACTTTTATAGTAGAAATTGCAGCCATAAAATATAATTTCTCTGCCCTCCTGGAGCGGGTGGAAGATCAAGTACGACAGTTGGAGCTCTCCTATGTCACTGACCCGTCCGACTCTGCGAGGGAGGCATGGATATCTGGCCAGGATTCCCTGGACTGGTTGAGATTCTCCGCCTAAGAGCGGAAACGATTTTTTACTAAGCAGGCGTTCTATGGGGAGAAAACAGGTCGGTTGTTAGCTAGAATCGCTAGGTCTCAACAGTCCTCCCCAGCTATAGGGGCCATTAGATGCTCCAATGGGCGGCTGGTGAATGGGCCCGAGTTCATCATCACTGAATTAGCATCTTTCTACAAAAACTTGGCCCATCTCCCTGTTGCAAAGTGACGTAAAAATAGTGGCCAAAGTCCTAGCAATAAGACTTAACAGGGTTGTCCTGTCTATTGATCAGACGGGCTTCATGCCACGCAAATCCAAGGCGACCAACCTCAGAAGACTTTTTCTGAACATGCAAACCCCAGCAGATAACGCCGGCCACAGGGCACTGTTGTCTCCTGATGCCAATAAGGCATTCGACAGTGTCAGCTGGAACTATCTATGGGCTGTATTGTCCAAATTTGGATTTGGCCCTAGGTTTATAGATGGACACAGCTGCTGTACAGTTCTCCTCAGGCCACCATACGCATATCTGACAGGATGTCCCCAGTCTTTGCACTGGGTATAGGGGTACCAGGCAGGGATGCCCCCTGTCCCCCCTGCTCTTTGCACTCGCTATTGAACCTCTTGCGGCCCAAGTGCGTGACTGCCCACAAATCAAGGGATTTAAATTTGGTGAAATGCATGAGAAAATCATGCTTTACGCAGACGACATACTGCTCTTTTTGGAGGACGTGGGCGACTCACTATCTAAGACAATGTCCATTGTTGCTGATTTTGGCCACTATTCTGGCCTTACCATCAACTGGTCCAAATCCGCATTGATGTTTCTGGACGAGGCACCTGGGCTGTGAACAGTACATCCCCGCCCTATCCCTATAGTGACTATCTTTAAATACTTGGGCATTCAAATATCCCCCAAACTTACTGACTACTATAGCCTCAATATATATATATATATCCTTTACTAACCCGTTTTAGGGATAAAATAAACATATAGAACAGACTTCAAATGTCTTTAGCAGGGAAAACAAACCTTGTCAAGATGATTCTTATGCCATAACTCTTGTACCTACTCCACAACACCCCTGTGGTTATCCCACTTAAGATATTCCGTGTGGTAAATTCTCTATTCAGACTACTGCTCTGGCATGCCAGTCCCTCTAGGATCAAATTGGAGCAGCTGCAATATCCAAAGCAAGGGGAAGCTTAGCACTCCCCAACCCTTGGTTATATTATTTGGCTGCACAGCTGCAGCACTTGATAGGAGCCATGTCTCCCAACCCAGCTGGTTCGTCTGCTAAACTCATGCCGATAGGCACCCCATACCAGAGGACCTGGAAGCACAGTTGTTCCAATGGCCCAACAAACAAATGCCCACACACACACTTCTCCAAAAGGTCTGGAACAAGGTCAAGCAATTGCAGGAAGTTAAGGGATACACGATTTACAGCCCATTGTGGGAGAATAAATCTTATGGGGAACTGGCCAAACTCCAACAGGGACCCAGGTGGCGTACCCTAGGCATAACTCACCTCATGCATGTTTTTTATAACGGGAGACTGCTCTCTTTTCCAGATCTGCAAACTAAGTTTGCACTACCATCTAACATGCTATTCTACTACCTACAGCTATAACATGCAGTTAAAGCTCAAGGCACCGCAGTAGAATTGGTACAATCACCCACCACTATTTTCCACATACTCCAAAATGTCACTGAAACAAAAGGCATAATCTCCCAATGTTATCATATGCTCCTTTCCACATTCCTAGAGGGATACCCCATGAAAGCGGTGGCCCAGTGGGAGGAGGACTTCGGCCCTATTTCAAGTGATCAGTGGGAGGAGGCCCTTCAATCTGTTAACACATGATCACTGAATGTATCATAGAAGGTGTCCCAACTATATATATTGCTGAGAGCTCACTACACTCCAGTAAAACTATATAAAATGGGTAAACTACCTGACGCATTATGTGGCTAATGCAGAATAGTACCAGGTGATTTGATACATCCCCTCTGGCATTGCCCCAAGCTCCATAGATATTGGAGGGAAATCCTGGCCACATTTAACCAGGTATTCCAAACCAATGCTCCTCCTGAACAATAATTTGTTCCGCATTGATTTCAGTAGGATGCAATACCGCATGCGGCCAGAGGCGGGGGGGCGCCGGAGAGCCTCGGAAATGGCCGAAAAGGCCCGAGAGACACTTTGGCTGACCTCGGCAAACCTTGGAAAGACTCCGTTCACGAGCCTTTCTGAGGTTTGCCGAGGTCAGCCGAACTGTCCTCGGGCCTTTCCGAGCATTTCTGAACGGCGCTGATCGGCAACTTTCAGCTCTGCTGGGGTTCGACGCTCCCCACCTCAGGCCAAAAGCGGTACTGCACACCACTTTTGGCCTGGATCCTGCTCGTTTTGCGAGACAACACTTGCAAACCGAGTTAGGAATTTTAGAAATACAGTGCTCGGTTTACAAAACACTCGTTAACCGAGTTACTCGTAAACTGAGGTTCCACTGTGTATTTATATATATATATATATATATATATATCCCTCAAAATTTCCATTTGCCTGCTCGCATTTTGCGAGTGGAAAATGATTGAGGGCGCGCGTGCCTCGGAGAGGGAGGGAGGTTGGGGGGCAAGCACCGCCGGCAGGAGGGGTTGAATGGGAGCCGTTCTCCCAGCGATTATGTGCATTGATGGGCACAGGTCAGGCTGCATTGATGGGCACAGGTCAGGCTGCATTGATGGGCACAGGTCAGGCTGCATTGATGGGCACTGGTCACGCTGCATTGATGGGCACAGGTGAGGCTGCATTGATGGGCACTGGTCAGGCTGCATTAATGGGCACAGGTGAGGCTCAGAGGCTGCACTGATGGGCACAGGTGAGGCTGCACTGATGGCACAGGTGAGGCTGCATTGATTGGCACAGGTGAGGCTGCATTGATGGGCACAGGTGAGGCTGCATTGATGGGCACAGGTGAGGCTGCACTGGTGAAGCTGCACTGATAAAGTTGTTTTTAATACTTATTTTTGTAACTTAATTCTGCATAAAACATTTAAGTGTCATTTCATTAAAAAAAAATTATGAGGGAGTGTTTAAGGGCAGAATTAGGGGCAGGGTAGGGGTTGGGTGGGGCAACTGGTGGCGAGTAACCCTTGAGAGCCATAGTAGCTCAGGACTTGAAATTGTGAGCCCTATATATATGTACATTGGATATAAAAAGTCTACACACCCTTCTTAAAATGTAAGGTTTCTGTGATGTAAAAAAATGAGACAAAGATAATTCATTTCAGAACTTTTTGCCACCAAGCAAATTTCATCTAAGCAACTCAGCAAATTTGTGAATTTTCATTTTGGTGACATCAACACCAATGACTCTCTACCAAGAGAATCATATGTGGGCAAAAATCTCACACAGCAATTCTGGATGTTATGAATATGATACGTCCATGTATTGTGAGAGATCATTTCATTGTTGTAAGATAGCAAAATAGGTGAGGGCAAAGATCATACGATGGAGAATAGATTAAAAGTTCCTCTGCTGCATATCAGTTTTTCAACTTTCAGGATTGCTTTTGTAACATTTTTTACAATGCAGACAAAGGGTAAAAAGAAATATAATTTAGTGAGTAATAAAGGATGCTGGTTCTGCTTCCTGCTTTACTGTGCTATGCAATGGTTGTGCCTTTCTGTTCCTCATAACAATACAAGTCTGCGAGTCAGCCAACCCATTAAAACCAATGCATTTCTTATGTGGATGATATTTTATCTTAACAGCTGTTAAGAATTAGACAAAATAATTCTGCTAAGCCACAGCGCTGAGAGCGCCCTCTAGTGGTGCCATTCTCAACCAGGGTTCCATCAAACCATGGGGTTCCTAAGAGGTTGCTAGGGGTTTTCTTAACAATTTTTGCATCTAACTAGGGTTGCCACCTCATCCCTTTATACCCGAACACATATTAATTACACAGGTTCTGTGGCTGATTAAGGTGGTAATTAAACTCACTTAGTGCCTTACCTGAATTCAATTAGCCACAGAACCTGTGTAATTAATATGTGTTCGGGTTTAAAGGGATGAGGTGGCAACTCTACATCTAACATAAGTTGCCACTAATTCCAGTGATCTTTTCAGTTATTGTACTGACCACCAGTGGTGGCTGGTGCTCAAAATTTTCGGGTGGGGGGGGGGAAACAAACTGAAAAAAACCCTATCAATTGCAGCCTCACTGTGCCATCAAACGCAGCCACTATTCCCCATCAAATGCAGCCACTGTGCCCCATCAAACCCAGCCACTGTGCCCCATCAATTGCAGCCACTGTGCTATCAAACGCAGACTCTGTACCATCAAACGCAGCCACTGTGTCCATCAAACGCAGCCACTGTGCCATCAAACGCAGCCATTGTGCCCATCAAACGCAGCCACTGTGCCATCAAACGCAGCCACTGTGCCCATCAATTGCAGCCACTGTGCCCATCAAATGCAGTGCCTGTGCCCATCATATGCAGCCTGTATGCCCATCATATGCAGCTTGTGCCCATCATATGTAGCCTGTGTGTCCATCATATGTAGCCTTTGTGACCCATCATATGTAGCCTCTGTGACCCATCATATGTAGCCTGTGTGCCCATCATATGCATCCTCTGTGACCCATCATATGTAGCCTGTGTGCCCATTATATGTAGTCTGTGTGCCCATCATTATCATATGCATCCTGTATGCCCATCATATGCAGTCTGTGTTCCCATCATTTGTAGCCTGTGTGCCCATCATATGCAGCCACTGTGACCCCCCCGCCACACAGTTACCCCATCCTGGTGGCGGGTGACGGCGGCGAACTGTGGGACATGCAGCAGGTGACCGCGGTAAGCTCCTGTGTCCTCCATGGCTCTCTGTCCTCTCCCGTTCCGTTCCCCTGCTCTCTTCCGTTCCATTAGGTGTCCAATCAGGACTCCTGTGGCTTCAGCCAATCAGGTGACAGGTATTAGATCCGCGCCTCCTGATTTGCTAAGAGGCAGTTCATTGTTTGCAAAACAAACAATCACTTGCTTTGCTAACCCACCTGGGTGAATTGCGAGCGCAATGCTTTTTTTCACCTTTTTTGAAGCCTATTGGAGCCTATGGCTCCAATCGGGTGCATCAAAAACACACCCCCACCGCTATAATTCAGGCACCCGGTGACCAAAAAGGGGTTGGACACCTGAATGGTGGTGCAATGCATGAATCTATCCATTATACACAGAGGGGGGTGGCTGGAGAGAGGGGGCGGCGTCCCTGCACATTGTTCTGTTCCCGTACGAGAACAATTTTGGATTTCGACCCTTAAGGAATTTTCAAACGAAAATTCTGAACCGGCTGTCGAAATTTGTGTACACACTATACGTACGAAAGTTCTTTGGACGAAAATTCTCGCCCGATAGTGTGTACGAGCCTTTAGGGTGGCATTCTGAGCCACCCTAAAGGCTCGTACACACAAAAGGTTGAGAAAGGCTGCTCTGGTGGCCAATCTACAAATATTGATACTTAAAGTGAAGACAAAGAGAGTTTTTGTTTTAAATAACAAACTCGTCATACGTACCTGCTCTGTACAGTGGTTTTGCACAGTACAGCCCCAATCCTCCTCATCTCTGATCCCCTCCCGGAGCTCCTGGCTTCCCCCCCCCCCCCTGAGCTCTGCTCTGTGTGTCCGTTGACACACAGAGCCAGGCTCAGCCTCACCCCCCTCCCTCATCACTTGCCAGCGGCTCCCGCTGCTGTGTCTGAGCCAATGAGGGGGGGAGAGAGCGGAGAGAGCTTCTGCTCTTGTGCACATCGTTGGATCAAGATTGGGCTCAGGTAAGTATAAAGGGGGGCTGCACACAGAAGGTTTTTTACCTTTATGCTTGGAATGCATGAAGCTAAAAAAAAAAATGCTTCAGCCTTTAGGACCACTCTAAGCTTGGAGCAATTTAACTATCCATATACCATACCTGTGGGATCCCTCTAGAACAGTGGTTCTCAACTCCAGTCCTCAGGACCCACCAACAGGCCAGGTTTGCAAGATAGCTGAAATACATCACAGGTGATATCACTTGCTGCTCAGTGATTTCAGTATTCTAGTCTGCAACTCCCCAAGGTAATACTTAAAAGCTGGCCTGTTGGTGGGTCCCGAGGACTGGAGTTGAGAACCACTGCTCTAGAACGTAGGTGTCAAACTGGCAGCCCTCCAGCTGTTGCAGTCCCTTGAGGCATTGCAAGGCTGACAGTTACAAGCATGACTCCCAAAGGTTGAGGCATAATGGGACTTGTAGTTCCACAACAGCTGCAGGGCCGACAGTTTGACACCCCTGCTCTAGAAGCTGAAAATCTCGGTAGCAGGCACCGCTACTCCAGTGATCTCCACTAGCTACCATGTCCCGTGCCGAGCAGCTGCCCAGCTGCTTTGCGAACACAAGAGGTTGCCCACTGGGCACTGGCACCATTCAAAGAATGCTTTGCATTTTATAAAGTTATGCAAAGCATTCTCTGATTGGAAGAGGTGGAGATTATGACATCACTGCCCGGCCTCTCTACCGTGTCCAATCAGAGAAGGTTTGCACTCAGAAAATGCAACACAATCTGTGAATAGTGCCCATGCTGAACGGCTGACATCCTATGTTCACAGGGCAGCAGGGCAGCCGCTTAACTGCTAGTAAAGTCCTGCATTAGATGTGCTGAATTGTATTTTATTATATTTGAATTATATTAATTCGCTATTGTCACACAAGTGGGTGGGTAAGCCCCTTTTTTGAAGCCTATCAGAGTCTCTGGCTCTAATCACTTGCTTCAAAAAAAAAAAAAAAAACCCCAATTAAATCCATGCGTCTAGAGCCCCGCTTGTAGATTAGGGGGCCGGACCCATGAAAAGGGGGGCTGCACCCCGGCGCCCTACATTGCAGGCCGCCACTGCCTATCGGTCCTGTAAATATCTCCTAAACTTGCACCGTTTAGGAGATACATACTGTATACTGTGCCAATGATGTCATCGTGCCATTTCTTCATAGCCCTGTGCCATGACTGGCCAGGGCCGTCTTTAAGGCAGGGCAAAAGGGGCAGCTGCCCTGTAATTGTTGTGGGGCCCAAAGCAGCTGCCTCATACTTGCCAACTATCCCAGTTTATATTCCCTCGTCCCTTGAAGTTTTAGTCCCGTGCTGTGTCCTGATATCTCAGTGTGAAGTGCTGGTACTAATGCTGCCCAGCTCTGCCCTATTG
The DNA here is from genome assembly GCA_037952925.1 of Lithobates clamitans. Lineage (NCBI taxonomy): Eukaryota > Metazoa > Chordata > Amphibia > Anura > Ranidae > Lithobates > Lithobates clamitans. The sequence continues at coordinate 2,424,451 of JBBGZY010000385.1, forward strand.
TTGTGTACAGATGACTCACCTGCAGACCCCGTTTTTACATGTAAATAACCGGAATTCATATGTAAATAGCAGCAGCATTCATATGTAAATAGCAGCATGCGGCGGGATAGATATGTAAATAAAGGTGGCATTCATATGTATATCATGCCCCCTGCAGTGAGGAGATGATGTGCTGTAACTTCTAGCAACCAATCAGTGAGCAGTATTACTGTATAGTAATCTCTAGCAACCAATCAACAAGCAGAAATCATGTGCTGTAACACCTAGCAACAAATCAATGAGCTGTAATGTGTGCTGTAACCACTAGCAACCAGTCAGTAAGTGGTAATGATACACTGTAACCTCTGGCAACCAATCGCAATCACTGCCTGATCTGATACAGTAAACTGATTTTAAGCTGCTGCTATTTATTGTATTTCTTAGAGCAGGTGGAGAGCGAAATTGCATGGAGGGGGGCCCAAGAAATCATTTGCCCAGGGTCCAATCAGTATTAAAAACGGCCCTGTGACCGGTGGCTCCCGAGCGCATTGCGCAGGAGTGACGTCACGCGGCTCTGGGCAGTCACACAGCCGGAGTCCTTGGACCCAGAAGGAAGGCGGTGAAGATGGATGCGGCCTCCAGCGGGGACAACGATGGCTTCGTTTGCAGGTAAGTTTCACATAATGTGCTAGTATGCTATGCATACTAGCACATTATGCCTTTACTTTGCAGGTCATCAAAAAAAAAAAAAAAAAAGAGGCAGTATTTACTTCCTCTTAAACCCCCGTTCACATTGAATGTGGCTTTGAAATTGTGTGACTTCATCTGAAATCGCATGATTCAAAGCCGCATGTCAGTGCGACTTCAGGTGCGACTTCTGTGAGGCTTCATGCAGAGATGTCTATCCAAGTCGCAACCCGAAATCGCCAAAAGTAGTGCAGGAACTACTTTTTCAAATCGATGCGGCACCACAAAGTCGGCGATGCACCGAATTGAACAGTGCCATTGCCGACAATAGGGTCCAACTTGTCATGCGATTTGAACTGTCAAATTGCATGACAAGTCACTCCAATGTGAACGAGAGCTAAATACTAAAAGCATTTTATAAATATAGGTAGTGTCATTTCATGAATCTGGCCTGATAGCAGCCTCTTGCAGTTCCCATGCGGTAGAGCTGGGAGAGAAGCAACACAAGCAGCCAATCGGTTGTGCTGTTTGTGTTAAGAAGGAAGACGCTGATAAGAGGAGAGAGCAGAGAGCTGAGCTCATCAATCTGCTGCTTCCTTTCTTTTCACTGTCCAATCACAGGCTAGGGGAGGGACAAGCCCTTTAAATGCTGCTTAATTTCAGTAGAAAAAAATCAGGTCTCCTGTCCTGACAGGGCTGTGTAAAGCTCAGGACTGGATAGAAAGAAATACAAATCCTTTGGAAGGTATGTGTTCAACTTTAAGAACACAATAAATCACCTGGCTCTCAGAAGTGATCTGGCTGTAGTACGGAGGTCCTTTCAGTTTCTCATAGACCTGCTTCATGAAGGACGTGTAGCTGTAACTGGAATTCAGGGCGATCATGAGCACCGGGTCATACGCCCTAAATTTACCTTGGGTGCTTTCACTGACTAATGTGTCCTTCCAAAACTGTTCCTGAAAAAAGAAAAAGAACGCTTTAGATCAGGAAAATAAATTGCATTTAATTTTGCTACACGTTGTTACAAAGTTTATGAAAGTTCTAAATAGAAAGATACAGAAAAGAAAACGAAAAATGGTAAAAAGTAAACAAACCGGTAATAAAAAGGGCAAAAGCAAAAAGAGGGTAAAAACAGACATAAAAAAATAAAAATAAAAAACAGTTTAACCACTTCCCTACTGGGCATTTTTACCCCCTTCCTGCCCAGGCCAAATTTCAGCTTTCAGCGCTGTCACACTTTGAATGAAATTGCGCGGTCATGCAATGCTGTACCATTTTTTATAATTTTTTTCACACTTTTGGTGGCATTTAATCACCATTTGTTTTTTTTTATTTTTTGCTAAATAAACGAAAAGACAGTCAGTTTCATGTGACATGTCTCCAGTATATGACTCCTGATTAAGGGTGAGCTCAGGTACGCCACGTGCCCGCACCCGCCAGGAGGCTGACACTCCGCAGCGCTAATCACAGGTAGTGAGACATTTCCCGATCTGTGCAGCCACCAATCAGGAAATGTCTCACTGCCTGTGATTAGAACTGCGGAGTGTCAGCTTCCTGGCGGGCGCGGGCTCATGGACATGCGAGCACGCCTGAGCTCATCCTTATGCCGCGTACACACGATAACATTCCTACAACAAAATCCTGGATTTATTTCCGACGGATGTTGGCTCAAACTTGTCTTGCATACACACAGTCGCACAAATGTTGTCGGAAATTCCGAGCGTCAAGAATGCGGTGACGTACAACATGTATGACGAGCTGAGAAAAATGAAATTCAATAGCCAGTGCGGCTCTTCTGCTTGATTCCGAGCATGCGTGGAATTTTGTGCGTTTGAATTGTGTACACACGGTCGTAATTTCCGACAACTTATTTAGTTGTCAGAAAATTTGAGAACCAGCTCTCAAATTTTTGTTGTCGGAAATTCCGACAACAAATGTCCGATGGAGCCTACACACGGTCGGAATTTCCGACAACAAGCTCACATAGAACATTTGTTGTCGGAAATTCCGACCGTGTGTACACAGCATTACTCCTGAATCATGGCCCCAGTCTTCAACAACTCCTATAACATCCTTGGTCATCCATGATCTTGGACCATCTCTTAATGCAGTGTTTCTCAACCCCAGACCTCAAGGCGCCCCAACACGTCATGTTTTCAGGCTTTTAATTTTTTTGCACAGGTGATTTGATCAGTTTCACTGCCTTATGGGCATACACACGATCCGAAAACACCGCTTTCGACGCAATCGTACGATAATCGGATCGTTAGTACAGAGCTTTCGAGAGACGATCACGACTGCCCAGAACAGCTGAAGAGAACCAAATCACACCACAATCCAATGCCTGATCACCACTGTCACAATGTGAGTGCATGTTAAAGAAAATTAAAGCTGTTTTTTACCAAGTTGTTACGCTTAGAGCGGCGCTGCTATTTTTCTCCTTTTCTCATTACCCCAGAGACGCTTCTGCTCTCCTGAGCTGGCTGCCGCCTTCATCCTCTGCCAGAACCTTTAATATAGGTCTGGATCCAAAAAGGAAAAACGGACTTAAAACCTTCCTAACAAGAACGGGATACAACCACTAATATCTCCTTTAACATTCTTCACCCATCCACGTATTTACCATAAAAGTGGTTCCTGGTTGCGCTCCATCCCATCCTCTTTACTACAACACATGACATCACTTCCAATTTATTATTCTGTCGTACGAGAATTTTCATAACTTTAGTAAACTCTCCATTTTTGATATGAGACAGCATGCAAAAAAAAAAAACGGATGAATTGTCGTCCGATTTTCGGATCGTATGTATGGGCCATTAGTAATTACCATAGCCATTTTATCTGAGGGAAATCCTGAAAACACGACCTGTTGGTGCACCTTGAGGACTGGAGTTGACTGCATACCTGCAGTCTCTGACCATCTCCTGTTGCATTGCATTCACTGATTATTACAGTATCTGGAGCCCTTTGGTGATGTCAGGGGCAGAATTTGAGGCCCCTCTATATCAGTGTTTTTCAACATTTATGTAGTCAAGGCGCCCTTTAGAATTGTGCACAACCCCAGAGTGCGTCCGAGCCTGAGTGCTTTTTTTCCTCGTTGTTTTTTTATTGGGTTGCTCTATGCTTGTGAAACATGCAAAAAAGGTGATGGCATGATTTTTAAATTGAGCCCCATGATATTTTGGTACCATGCATTTAAGTGGGCACAACCATGCAATTGGTGGATGCGTGGGGTGCCATTAGGAATAAATGGCACCTGTGTGCAACGCAACTGCAAAAGGTAACGCAGTTTTGTGTGGTGCGGAAAAAGGGCGCAATTTCACATTTTTTTAACGCACTGCACCTGGTGTGAAAAAGCCCTTAAATGTAGTTTGTAAGGCAGAGTTAGGTGGTCAGTAGGTTGTAAATCCCCCCATCCCTCCTGCTAGCACAACCCCCCCCCCCCCGAACAAATCCCACCTGCTAGCCACAAACCCCTTTACCTAAATCCCCTACCTAAATCGGAGTGCCCATAACCGGCATCTGTTTACCTCCATGATCAGCTGTGATTGCACACCGCTGATCACGTAGTAAAGAGCCGCTGTGCTCACCGAGCACAGCGGGCGTGCGGCATGCGCAATCATGGGACGCTGTCATATGACGGCATCCCAGGACTAGACGACCGCACTGTAGTCATCATTCGCCTATAGCACGGTCGAGAAGTGGCTAAGTCCTGATTCACACAGCACACCGCATATGATTCACAGAGGAATTGCACCGCATTCTGTGCAGTGCAATTTGAGTCTATTCATTTTGAATGGCTCAAAGCACACTGCATCCACAGGTGCGGGCAGCTTTTTTTTGTTTACACTCATGCAATCCAGTTCAGGCAAATGCACTGCGTTTTGCGACCTGCTTTTGGGGCGTTGTTACCTCTTAATTGGCACCCACAGCATGAGCACAGTGTGATTGCTATGCTGTGTGGGAAACGCACGAGAATCGCTGCATTTCCCACAATGTATCAGGGTGAACCAGAGTTAAGGGCTGGTTCACACAATAAAGCACACAGGAATGTGCTGTTCCTGCGTTCCTGTGTGATTCACATGTGAATGTCTAATTTTTAAAACGCATAGCAACAGGATTGCATAGTACTACTGTACTATACGATCCAGTGCAAGCAAACATATTGTGTTTGCGACTTGCATTTGGGGTGTCGTTAAGTTAAGACTGACATTCGCTGCAGATCGCAGGTGCAGTGCATTTTAATTGCAATGCGGGAAATGCGCATGACTGTTTGTGGACTGCAGTCTTCAAATCATTCCACAGATTTTCAATGGGGTTTAAGTCTGGGCTCTGACTAGGCCATGCGAGGAGATTCACCTTTTTCTCCTTCAACCACTGTGTAGTCATTTTTGCTGTGTGCTTTGGGTCATTGTCATGTTGGAAGGTAAACCTTCTTTCCATTGACAACTATCTGGCAGATTTTCCTAAAGAATTTGATGGTATTTTTTTTAAAAGAAATTTGCAAGTTCTGTATATTATTGTATTTTGATTTGTAAGTTTTGTACATATTGCACACGGCACTAATAATGTTTTCATTACATGTTTGCATTCTTTCGAGTCCTGATTGGAATTAGCCTTCCTATGTTACGCCCCTTGTTACTATGTTACAAGTACAATTGTAATATTAATATGATACCTAAGTAATCATGTGTATAAAAACCTTCAATTATGTCAAATAAATCAGAACAGTTTTTTGGAAAGATGCTGAGCGTATCTTTTGTGTCTGTTCCATACTGCAGTAGTTATTAATAATTTAGAACCACTAATCAATATGAGAATAGGAGTTGCCTAGCTATAAACTTTCTGGTATATTTGCCCAGCCATTTTTCCTTCTATCCTGACAAGTGCTCCAGTCCTTGCTGCAGAGAAACACCCCTATAAACAGGACATTACCACCTACATCTTTTAAAGGTTTTTAAAAATGTATGAAGTTTGTCGCCACTGCATGGGTGTGCGTAAATTTAAAGCATGGCGTGTTTGGTATCTATGTGCTCTGCAAAAATCATCTTTTTTTTTACCAAACATTTGGGCAATATAAAAAACAAAAATAAAAAACAAATAAACCGCGCTAAATATGAGTCCAATTAGTAATAGTGAAAAAATTCAAATAAGTCCAACGTGGTGTAGTAGATCCTTCTAGATGATAATAAGGGACAACTTAAGGATATTCTGCTTACCAGAACGTAAGCGGAGTCAAACAGGTGGCTTTAAACCCAGCCTGGGCCTTTCGATGTACTCCAAGAGGGGTAGAATCCGACAGGCTCATGCAATGGACCGAATCCACATAGGTGTAATAAAAAGATACAAAAAAACAAAAACCATAGCGTGATACTGACAAAAATTTGATATAAAAAAGTGCTCACACAAAAATATTAAAATATTAAAAAACACCCCGAATATATGGCAAATCCAGGGACGTGAAGGCAAAAACCGGGGAAGTGACATGCAGCATGCATAAGGTGATGTCCTAAATTCGGGACTTCAATTGTATCTGATTACCAGAAATGAGTTAAAGGTGAGCATAGATCCAAGTAAGGAAAAGACACCCGGTGCTCGAACACAAAAGGCAGCTTACCAGATGGTAAACCAATAAAGGTATAATCAGCAATGGGCCTATGGTCTGTGTGTAATCCAGAATGTAACCCTGATCAGAACTGAAGGGGTTCCTGCTCACCAAAGGACCGACTACAGGAAGCCGACAACAAAATGGTGGTGGCGTCACCGCGATCCCGTCCCAGCAGACTCCTCAAAAGGCTCCGATCATGGGTGTTCAGTAAGGAAAAGCAGCCAATAGTGTGATAACGTAACAGCTCCAATTTATTCAAAGGTAAAAACACTTACACTTAAAAACGAAAGAAACAGCGATGCCGGCCGGCACTCAGATAGCTCCCGTCCACAATAGGGCAAACGTGGTGACGTCAGTACGTCCCTCCCAGACGCGTTTTGTCACAGGTTGACGTTCTCAATTGAGAACCATTGAGAACGTCAACCTGTGACGAAACGCGTCTGGGAGGGACGTACTGACGTCACCACGTTTGCCCTATTGTGGACGGGAGCTATCTGAGTGCCGGCCGGCATCGCTGTTTCTTTCGTTTTTAAGTGTAAGTGTTTTTACCTTTGAATAAATTGGAGCTGTTACGTTATCACACTATTGGCTGCTTTTCCTTACTGAACACCCATGATCGGAGCCTTTTGAGGAGTCTGCTGGGACGGGATCGCGGTGACGCCACCACCATTTCGTTGTCGGCTTCCTGTAGTCGGTCCTTTGGTGAGCAGGAACCCCTTCAGTTCTGATCAGGGTTACATTCTGGGTTACACACAGACCATAGGCCCATTGCTGATTATACCTTTATTGGTTTACCATCTGGTAAGCGGCCTTTTGTGTTCGAGCACCGGGTGTCTTTTCCTTACTTGGATCTATGCTCGCCTTAGCTCATTTCTGGTAATCAGATACAATTGAAGTCCCGAATTTAGGACATCACCTTATGCATGCTGCATGTCACTTCCCCGGTTTTTGCCTTCACGTCCCTGGATTTGCCATATATTCGGGGTGTTTTTTAATATTTTAATATTTTTGTGTGAGCACTTTTTTATATCAAATTTTTGTCAGTATCACGCTATGGTTTTTGTTTTTTTGTATCTTTTTATTACACCTATGTGGATTCGGTCCATTGCATGAGCCTGTCGGATTCTACCCCTCTTGGAGTACATCGAAAGGCCCAGGCTGGGTTTAAAGCCACCTGTTTGACTCCGCTTACGTTCTGGTAAGCAGAATATCCTTAAGTTGTCCCTTATTATCATCTAGAAGGATCTACTACACCACGTTGGACTTATTTGAATTTTTTCACTATTACTAATTGGACTCATATTTAGCGCGGTTTATTTGTTTTTTATTTTTGTTTGTGGGCCCCACTTTCAACCGCAGCTTTTGAACTTCACTTAATCAATTTTTTCCCTATAAGGGTATATTTAAATTTAATTTTATTCACTAGGATTTGTATATTTTTCTTCACTGTCATTTTCCAAGCGCAATTTTTTTGTTTTATTATTTGGGCAATATAGTGTGTTTCCTGACAGACTACATGGCAGCCTATGAGTGGGTTAACCCCGCTTCCTCTCCAATGCTATAGGACCCCATTCCTATAAATTTGAGCTTACTGCTAGAGACTGCGTTCCTTTTTTGTCCTCCTCATTTGGATCTACAAACAGTGCTCTTACGTTTATGGACGTCCAATCGATCGAGGTTGATTCCGAGCACACCTTTACTAGTGACAAGATAGCCCAGGGCCCAGCCATGGGTGGGTGCGTGGCTCCAGGCCTCTGTGTCCGATGGTGGGGACGGCCTCTCTATGCCCAGGCGTGGATCGGCTGGCAGGTCTGAAGACTTTCTTTTCCATGGCAGCTAGTTTTTGTTTGTCTCCTTTGTGTGCCTTCCCTCCCTTCCCGTCCCTCCTCTATGTTCCAGGACATGGCTCCCTCTTCCGGGTCGCAGCTCCGGCGCGCTTCTGTGCATGCGCGATACTCGGACGAAACCGAGGCTTGGCTTGGCGTCCGTCGGACGTACCGATCGTGTGTGGGCTTCATCGGACCTTTTGTGTCGAAAATTCTGACGGACCTGGAAATAGAACATGTTTCAAATCTTTCCGACGGACTCGAGTCCGATTGAAAAATCCGTTCGTCTGTATGCTAGTCCGACGGACAAAAAAGGATTCAAGGGCAGCTATTGGCTACTGGCTATGAACTTCCTTATTCTAGTCTGGTCGTACGTCATCACGTTCGAAACGATCAGATTTTGTTGTGATTGTGTGTAGGCAAGTCTGTTTCGTTGGAACTCCGTCAGAACCCTGTTGAAAAGTCCTTCGGAGTTCAGGCGGACGAGAAGTCCGCTCGTGTGTACACGGCATAAGGCAGCGATTGGGATTTCGGTGTCTTGTACACGGCTAGGCTCCCAAAAAAATCTCACACATGTGGTATCTCCGTACTCAGGAGGAGCATCAGAATGTATTTTGGGGTGTAATTTGGGATGGCATGTTTGAGCAATATATCATTTAGTGACAACTTTGTGTAGAAAAAAAAATTGTAATTTTCCCGAAACTTGTGGCAAAATATAAAATATTCCATGGACTCAACATGCCTATCAGCAAATAGCTTGGGGTGTCTACTTTCCAAAATGGGGTCATTTGGGGGGGGGGTTTGTGCCATCTTGGCATTTTATGGCCTCCGAAACTGTGATAGGTAGTGAGGAGTGAAATCAAACATTAGAAATCCTGAAGGCGGTGCTTGGTTTTCGGGGTCCTGTACGCGGCTAGACTGCCAAAAAGTCCCACACATCTGGTATCCCCATACTCAGGAGAAGCAGCAGAATGTATTTTGGGGTGTAACATATAACCATGCCATGTGTGAGCAATATAGCATTATTATAATATATTTTTTTTTTTGGCAATTTTCAATCACTTGTGACAAAAAAATGTAATATTCAATGGGCTCAGCATGCCTCTCAGCAAATTCTTTGGGGTATATACTTTCCAAAAAGAGGTCATTTGGAGAGGATTCTACTGCCCTACCATTTTAGCACCTCAAGAAATGAGGCAGTCAAAAGCTGCGTAAATTCCAGAAAATGTACCCTAGTTTGTAGACGCTATAACTTTTGCGCAAACCAATAAATATACATTTATACACATTTTTTTTTACCCAAGACATGTGCTTGAATACATTTTCACCTAAATGTATGACTAAAACTGAGTTTATTGGATTTATTTTATAACAAAAAGTAGAAAATGTCCAGGTTTTTTTTCAAACTTTTCGGTCTTTTTTCGTTTATATTGCAAAAAATAAAAAACCCAGAGGTGATCAAATACCACCAAAAGAAGTTTCGCCCTGTGGCCACTAGGAGCGCGCGTGCGCGCCCGCTGCACGCCCCCCGAGCCGATGCGAGTGCCCGGTGGTCATGATCACCGCCAGGCTCCTGCGATCGCGCGGGGAGACACGGAGAACGGGTATCTCTGTGTGTAAACACAAAGTTTTCGGTTCTCTGAGGGGAGAAGTGACAGATCGTCTGTTCATACAGAGTATCTATCTCATCCCTTACACAGTCCCCTCCCCCCTTCAGTTAGAAACACAAACAGGGAACACAATTACCCCTTGATCGCCCCCTAGTATTAACCCCTTCACTGCCAGTGACATTTTTACAGTAATCAATGCATTTTTATAGCACTGATCGCTGTAATAATGCCAATGGTCTCAAAAATGTGTCAAAATTGTCCGATGTGTGCGCCATAACGTCACAGTCCCGATAAAAATCGCAGATCGCCACCATTACTAGTAAAAAAAAAATTAATAATAAAAATGTCATAAAACTATCCCCAATTTGGTAGACGCTATAACTTTTGCGCAAACCAATCAATAAACGCTTATTGCGATTTTTTTTACCAAATATATGTAGAAGAATACATATCGGCCTAAACTGAGGGAAAAATTTTTTTTTAATATATTTTTGGGGATATTTATTATAGCAAAAAGTAAAAAAATATTGTGTTTTTTTCAAAATGGTCACTCTTTTTTTGTTTATAGCGCAAAAAATAAAGACCGCAGAGGTGATCAAATACCACCAAAAGAAAGCTCTATTTGTGGGGAAAAAAAGGAGGTCAATTTTGTTTGGGTGCAACGCACGACCGCGCAATTGTCAGTTAAAGCGACGCAGTGCCGAATCGCAAAAAGTGCTCTGGTCATGAAGGGGGTAGAATCTGCCGGGGCTGAAGCGGTTAAAGTAGCGCAGTGCCAAATTGCAAAAAGTGCTCTGGTCATGAAGGGGGTAAAAACCTTCTGGGGCTGAAGTGATTAAAGCCTGCAGGCCTTTGTGAGACGCCTGCTGGTGGACACTGGAACTGCAGCAATTAGCCCAGAGCGGCACAGTGCCACCAGCAGGTGAACTCAATCCTAACAGGTGCCTTGGCAAAATGCCCAAAAATTGCCCAAAAATGTTATACAAGCCAGTGGGTGGTTGAAGCCTGTCTTTTAGTTACACAAAGCCACATGTGCACCATTATGACCTTCTAGCTGCCAACTCCCTAACGACCAATGGTGTAAGCAGTTGATAAGGAGGATGTCAGTCGCCTGTATAGTATCCTTGTTAGACCCTCCCCTGCCTCTCTTCATCAGCTTTTGGGTCACATTAGCTGGAGAAAAACAGAGGAAGAAGAGAAACATTGGAATACTAGTCAGTACCAGTTTGCACCTCTACTGTTAGGTCCCCTATGTGTGTGGATGTTGCTGCATTATGTAAAACTATTATGCCGCGTATACACGAGCGGATCTTCCGTCAGAAAAATCTTGGATGGTTTTCCCGACGGAATTCCACTCAAGCTTGGCTTGCATACACACGCTCACACAAAAGTTCGCTGAACTTTCGACCGTCAAGAAGGCGGTGGCGTACAACACTACGACGAGCCGAGAAAATGAAGTTCAATGCTTCCGAGCATGCATCGAATTGTTTCTGAGCATGCGTAGGAATTTTACGCGTGGGAATTGCTACAGATGAACGCATTTTCGGATAGGAACTTTTTCCGACCGAAAAATTGAGAACATGCTCTCAATCTTTTGCTGGCTGGAATTCGGCCAGCAAAAGTCAGATAGAGCATACACACGGTCGCATTTTCCGACCAAATGCCCTCATCTGTCTTTTGCTGGCCGAATTTCCGATCGTGTGTACGCGGCATTAGAATAGTGTTTACATTTTAGGATGGGGTACCTCAAGACTGTCCATAATTTTAAAGGGTGCATTGACTAAAAAAAGGTTGAGAAACACTGCTTTAATCTATGAAACTGATCCCCCTGTAGAGCAGCCGGCTTCTCCTCCTCTCCCTCCCATTCAGCTTTCAGCTGCTGCAGGGGGAGCCACAGGGGGATTGGTTACAGTAATTGCAACAGGGGGTACCATTCCTGCCATTGGGTAGCAGTTGGGGGATAGAAAAGTTGCAGCTCAATCACTGGGTTTTACCGCCCCACCCACCCAAACTCACAGTTTTGGATGGCAGCATATTTAGAGCCAAAGGGCCATATGTGGCCCTTGGGCCACAGGTTGTGTATCAGGGCTCTGTAGCTTTCTTCACCTTCTATCACTTTGGTACTCACCAGGAATCCGCTGACTTCGAACTGCTGCAACATAATAAACACGTAGCGTCCATCTGTTAATCCTTGTTTCTCCGCCTCCTGTAAAACGACTTTGGCATCTGCTGAGCTGGTCACTAAAATGATCACTGGAAGAAAAAATAAATATATATATATATATTTTTACTAATTAACTGCAGAAAATACATTTAACCACTTCAAGGATTTACCCCCTTAACGACCAGGCCATTTTTTTACGATACGGCACAGCGTTATTTTAACTGACAACTGCGCAGTCGTGCGACATTGTACCCAGATACAATTTATGTCCTTTTTTCCCCCACAAATAGAGCTTTCTTTTGGTGGTATTTGATCACCTCTGCCGTTTTTATCTTTTGCGCTATAAACAAAAAAAGACCGAGTGTTTTGGAGAAAAAAACAATATTTTTTACATTATGCTATAATACATATCCAAAAAATATATATAAAAATAACAAATGTTTTCATCAGTTTAGGCCAATTTTTATTCTTCTACATATTTTTTATAAAAAAATTGCAATAAGCGTATATTGATTGGTTTGCGCAAAAGTTATAGCATCTACAAAATAGGGGATAGATTTATGGACGTTTCATTGTTTTAAATTGTTTTTACTGGTAATGGCGGTGATCTGCGACATTGCAGCAGACAAACCTGACCCTAAGTGACACTTTTTTGGGGACCAGTGACACCAATACAATGATCAGTACTAAAAAAAATGCACTGATTACTGTATAAATGACACTGGCAGGGAAGGGGTTAACTACAGGGGGCGATTAAGGAGTTAACTGTGTTTCCTCAATGTGTTTCAAACTGTGTGGGGGAAGTGCTGACAGGAACAACACAGAGATCGCTGTTCCTGATCACTAGGAACAGCATATCTCCATGTTGTCCCCTGTCAAAATGTGGATCTGCCTTGTTTACATAAGCAGATCCCCATTCTGCCACTCTGTACCACGATCGCGGGTGGCTAGCAGACATCGGGTCCGTCGGGCACGCGCATCAGCTCTTCCTCCATGCAGCGGGCACGTGTGCGCCCACACTATTGCATGACGGACAGTTGCATCGTTTCATGCAATAGAGCCTGCAGTATATATGCGGTGGGCGGTCTTTAAGTGGTTAAATACACTATATTGTCAAAAGTATTGGTACACCTGCCTTTACACGCACATGAACTTTAATGACATCCCAGTCTTAGTCAGTAGGGTTCAATATTGAGTTGGCCCACCCTTTACAGCTATAACAGCTTCAACTCTTCTGAGAAGGCTGTCCACAAGGTTTAGGAGTGTGTCTATGGGAATGTTTGACCATTCTTCCAGAAGAACATTTGTGAGGTCAGGCACTGATGTGGACGAGAAGGCCTGGCTCGCAGTCTCAACTCAAATTCAGCCCAAAGACTGGGATGCCATTAAAATGCATGTGTCCCAATACTGTTGACAATATAGTGTATATTTAAAGCCCAACTTTTGAGGTTTTTTTGAGTTGTCACTAGAATAGGAATAGAAGGGAAATCCTCCAATAGAGACACCTGACAACTGTCTAAGGGAGATTTTTGAGAGATTTCCTGTTGTGCTTCTAGGGCTAGAATTAAAGGGAAATTTCCCCCAATGGGGTAAAAAAGGCAGTTTTTTTTCCCCTTAAAGTCACCATCATATAATACTATCAATAAATGGCGTATTACATGCTGTTCATACTTACTCAGTCACTATGAGATTCATTTTCTGTATTCTGCAAAAAAACTGGTTGATTGTGCTGCTCTCTTCCTTCTGTTCATGTCTTCAATTCAGCTAGGGATTTTGAAGCTGTGGTGGCAACTCTGCACATGCTCAGTTTTCAGTGAGTTTCTATGCTGAGCATTTCCTCCCTATCATATCTGAGCAGCCCATGTCACTATAGAGTCACACATGTAGGTGTATACACAGTGGTAAATGACAGCCCACTCCCTCCCTCCTCCTTCATGCTCACTAACCAGCTAAACACAATGGTGGGTGGGGGGCGGGATATTACATGTAGATTAATGGAGGCTTCACCTCCCTCTTATTCTAAAACACAGGCTGGAAGGACATGACACAGCCTGCGATTGGCAGAGATCCGCCCACACTATGTTTTTTCCTCAAAATAATAAAGATTTGATTTCAAATATATATTTGTATGACAATTTAAAACACCTAATTATTGATATTAATTATTTGGTTTTACTCTGTATTACAATGACTTGGAAAGGAAAGGAATGTAGACTTTAGATACACTTTGGGTGCCAAGCAATGAAAGCAAGTAAATGATAATCACACATCCTAATAGATGCAGTTAAAAAAAGATTTTTTTTTTTTTTACCTCGTGCAGCTGAAGCAACTAGAAGAAGATTTTCCCGAAGGTTGTCCAGGTTCCCCGTGTCAAATTTGATCTTGGCTGTGATGGTGAAGTTGGCAACCAGTTGGTTTTCCAAGGACGACCAGAGTTCGTCAATCTTCTCCCAGGTTGAGCCCCCTGAAGCCCCTCCGAACAGGGCGATATACCGCCATTGGAAATAATTTAAGGTCTTCTCGCAGGCTTCAGATATTCTCTGGAGGGGTGACACCATTTTGACGTAAGTGTCATAAATAACAGTGTTGTCCATTTTTGCCGTCTGACTCACAAAACCGAACATTGGAATATTCCAAGAGGAGGCCAGCAAGCCTGTGACCTGGATGGAGAAGGAACAGAGCAAATTCACAAAACGATTCCTTTGACTGCTGTAGGGTCTCAAACCTAAAGGTGGAGTTTTAACCCTTCAACACTCCAACATGGGGTGGGCAACTACATGGGAAATGAGGTTTAATGTAGAAAAATGTAAAATAATGCATTTGGGTAGTAAAAATATGAATGCAATCTATACACTGGGGGGAGAACCTCTGGGGGAATCTAGGATGGAAAAGGACCTGGGGGTCCTAGTAGATGATAGGCTCAGCAATGGCATGCAATGCCAAGCTGCTGCTAACAAAGCAAACAGAATATTGCCATGCATTAAAAAGGGGGATCAACGCAAGAGATAAATAGATAATTCTCCCACTCTACAAGACTCTGGTCCAGCTGCACCTGGAGTATACTGTCCAGTTCTGGGCACCAGTCCTCAGGAGGGATGTACTGGAAATGGAGCGAGTACAAAGAAGGGCAACAAAGCTAATAAAGGGTCTGGAGGATCTTAGTTATGAGGAAAGGTTGTGAGCACTGAACTTATTCTCTCTGGAGAAGAGACGCTTGAGAGGGGATATGATTTCAATTTACAAATACTGTACTGGTGACTAGTGATGAGCCGAACACCCCCCGGTTCGGTTCGCACCAGAACCCGCGAACGGACCGCAAGTTCGCACGAACGTTAGAACCCCATTGACGTCTATGGGACTCGAACGTTCGAAATCAAAAGTGCTCATTTTAAAGGCTAATTTGCATGGTATTGTCCTAAAAAGGGTTTGGGGACCCGGGTCCTACCCCAGGGGACATGTATCAATGCAAAAAAAACTTTTAAAAACGGCCGTTTTTTCGGGAGCAGTGATTTTAATGATGCTTAAAGTAAAAAAAAAAAAGTGAAATATTCCTTTAAATATCGTACCTGGGGGGTGTCTATAGTATGCCTGTAAAGTGACGCGTGTTTCCCATGTTTAGAACAGTCCCTGCACCAAATGTCATTTTTAAAGGAAAAAATCTCATTTAAAACTGCTTGCGGGTTTAATGTCATGTCGGGTCATGGCAATATGGATGAAAATCAGTGAGACAAACGGCATGGGTACCCCCCAGTCCATTACCAGGCCCTTTGGGTCTTGTATGGATATTAAGGGGAACCCCGCACCCAAATTAAAATAAGGAAAGGTCCCTATATACTCTGAACAGCAGTATACAGGCGGTGCAAACAAGACAGGGACTGTAGGTTTGTTGTTAAGTAGAATCTGTTTGTAATTTTGAACATTTTTAATGTGTTTAGCTCCAGCCAAAAAATCTTTTCTAAGCTTTTTGGAAAACATAGGGAAGGGTTATCACCCCTGTGACATTTGTTTTGCGTCTTTCCTCCTCTTCAGAAGATTTCACCTCACTTTTTTGTCCCAATGAAAAATATTTTTTGAAAATTTGTGTTTTTTTGTGGAACAAGGATTGGAAAGCATCAGTGGAAAGGAAAAATTGTTTTCCCATATTAACTCTTACAGGAGAGAATTTCCCTTCCTTAGGGGTAGATTTCATCTCACTTCCTGTTGTCTCCTTCCGTTTGCAAGTAGGAGTCGTTTGTAAGTTAGATGTTTGAAAGTAGGGTCCTGCCCTATATACTCAGCAGAAATTTGGGCCTTAGGTGTTGCTGTGGCCAAAACACTGTAAGCCCTCACAGGGCCCTGCTGTGAAATATTAGATCAAGAATTGTAATTACATGCCCCTGTTGAACAGGAGCTGAAAAATTAGGCCTTAGGCACTGGTGCTGGTGCCACAACACTGCAACCCCTCACAGACACTCTAGTTGGAACGCAGGAACGAGCCCTGCTGCAAAGTATTGCATCAAAAATTGTAATTACACGCCCCTGTTAGACAGGGGCAGAAAAATTGGGTCTTAGGCACTGGTGCTGGTGCCACAACACTGCAACCCCTCACAGACACTCTAGTTGAAACGCAGGAACAAGCCCTGCTGCAAAGTATTGCATCAAAAATTGTAATTACACGCCCCTGTTAGACAGGGGCTGAAAAATTGGGTCTTAGGCACTGGTGCTGGTGCCACAACACTGCAACCCCTCACAGACACTCTAGTTGGAATGCAGGAACGAGCCCTGCTGCAAAGTATTACATCAAAAATTGTAATTACACGCCCCTGTTAAACAGGGGCTGAAAAATTGTGCCTTAGGCACTGGTGGTGGCGCCCAGAACCAAAAATGTTCTTACAAGCTATCAGCGTGATGATTGAGGAGGAAGAGGATAATTACTCAGGGATAGTCACTCAGCATCAGCATAGGCAGTCTTTGAAGGGATCTGAGAGCTGACAGAACCTCTGCCCCAGTGTGGCTCCTGTCCCCCAAGCACACCAGCTCAAGCACCGCATGGCATCTTTTGGCCTGCGTACTTGCGTAGCCCCTTGAACGCCTACGGAGCACCGCTGGTTCCGAGGAAGAGGCCATGGAGGAAGAAGAAGAGGAGGGGGTGGAGGAGAGAGGTGTGTCACAATCAGCATTTTGGAGGCGTGGTGGCGGAACAACCTCCAACACTACTGCACCTTGTCCTGCATCCTTCCCAGCTGCCAGCAGAGTCACCCAATGCGCCGTGAAACTTAAGTAACGTCCCTGTCCATGCCTGCTGGACCATGAGTCAGCGGTAATATGCACCTTACCGCTGACCGCCCTGTCCAGCGAGGCATGGACATTGCCTTCCACATGCCGGTAGAGAGCCGGAATCGCCTTCCGTGAGAAAAAGTGGCGTTTGGGTACCTGCCACTGAGGAACCGCACATTCCACAAACTCACGGAAGGGGGCAGAGTCTACCAACTGAAAAGGCAGCAGTTGAAGTGCTAGCAATTTTGCCAAGCTAGCATTCAACCGCTGGGCATGTGGATGGCTGGGAGCAAACTTCTTTCGGCGGTGCAGCAGCTGGGGCAGGGAAATTTGCCTGGTACAATCTGACGTCGGTGTACCAAAAGCAGATTGCCCATAAGTACTTGGCTGTGACACACCTAATTCTACACCTTCATTCCTCTCACTGCAGGTCGCAGAGAGGACTGAAGGTCTAGTGGGGTTGGAAATCTCAGCTGATGAGGAGCAAGGAGAGATCGTCTTTGTTCTTTGGTGTGGGTCTTTTAGATACGCTTGCCAACGAACTGCATGGCAGGTCAACATATGTCTGGTCAAGCATGTGGTACCCAAGCGGGAGATGTTTTGGCCACGCGAGATACGCTTGAGACATATATTGCAAATAGCAGCGGTGCGATCTGATGCACTCGTCTCAAAAAAGGCCCACACCAAAGAACTTTTTGAATAACGCGCAGAGACTGCAGCGCCCTGCACATGTGGAGCTTTGGGGTGTGATGCAGTCAATGTGCTGCCCTTAGGCTGGCCCCTGGAGGGCATCCTGCCTAGTTGGTGATGTGCCACCTCCTCCTCCTCCTCCTCCTCCTCCTCCTCCTCTCTCCTATCAGGCACCCACGTTGAGTCAGTGACCTCATCATCCCCTCCCTCCTCATCACTGGAGCAAACCTGGCAGTATGCTGCAGCAGGGGGAGCATGACTGCCAGATTGCTGTCCTTCTTGGGCACCCCCTCTGTCCGTGCTCATGTTACTGCCTTCATTGAGCTCAGTATCATCATCAGAGCCTTCCAAACGCTGGGCATCCTCCTGGAGCATGTACCCAACACTGTGGTCAAACAGTTCGAGGGAATCCTCATGAGGACATGGTGGAGCTAGGGAAGGAGTCACTGATGACATTGAGCTGAGGGAAGAGGCCGCTGCTTTGCCAGACAAAGCACCCTGGGCATGGGTGAGAGAGGATGAGGAGGATGAGGACGGCTTGGTCATCCACTCGACCAAGTCTTCCGCATGTTGCGGCTCAACACGGCCAGCTGCCGAAAAAAAGGCCAAGCGTGTCCCATGGCCACGTGCTGATGAGGATGCACCGTCTCCACGACCAGCACTAGACACAGAGCCTGCTTGCCCTCTCTTATTGGCTTGTGACTGTCTGCCTCTCCTTCTTGGCCTTCCAGACATACTAATGGCCTGTAGCTGCACTAAGCTGGGATAGAACACCTGTAATTTTCTTCAGGTAGCTTTATATACTGTAACCAGACAAGCCTGCCTGTCAGTAGGAAGATAACAGGAACGGATCTAGCTGAACACTGTGAGCAGGACGTACTGCACTAAATGTATATAGCAGGAACGGATCTAGCTGAACACTGTGAGCAGGACGCACTGCACTGAATGTAAATAGCAGGAACGGATCTAGCTGAACACTGTGAGCAGGACGCACTGCACTGAATGTAAACAGCAGGAACGGATGTAGCTAAACACTGTGAGCAGGACGCACTGCACTGAATGTAAATAGCAGGAACGGATCTAGCTGAACACTGTGAGCAGGACGCACTGCACTGAATGTAAATAGCAGGAACGGATCTAGCTGAACACTGTGAGCAGGACGCACTGCACTGAATGTAAATAACAGGAACGGATCTAGCTGAACACTGTGAGCAGGACGCACTGCACTGAATGTAAATAGCAGGAACGGATCTAGCTGAACACTGTGAGCAGGACGCACTGCACTGAATGTAAATAACAGGAACGGATCTAGCTGAACACTGTGAGCAGGACACACTGTACTAAATGTAAATAGTCTAGCTGCCTGACCGTGGTACTAATAGGATCAAAAAGAACACCTGTAATTTTCTTCAGGTAGCTTTATATACTGTAACCAGACAAGCCTGCCTGTCAGTAGGAAGATAACAGGAACGGATCTAGCTGAACACTGTGAGCAGGACGTACTGCACTAAATGTATATAGCAGGAACGGATCTAGCTGAACACTGTGAGCAGGACGCACTGCACTGAATGTAAATAGCAGGAACGGATCTAGCTGAACACTGTGAGCAGGACGCACTGCACTGAATGTAAATAGCAGGAACGGATCTAGCTGAACACTGTGAGCAAGACGCACTGCACTGAATGTAAACAGCAGGAACGGATGTAGCTAAACACTGTGAGCAGGACGCACTGCACTGAATGTAAATAGCAGGAACGGATCTAGCTGAACACTGTGAGCAGGACGCACTGCACTGAATGTAAATAGCAGGAAAGGATCTAGCTGAACACTGTGAGCAGGACGCACTGCACTGAATGTAAATAGCAGGAACGGATCTAGCTGAACACTGTGAGCAGGACGCACTGCACTGAATGTAAATAGCAGGAACGGATCTAGCTGAACACTGTGAGCAGGACGCACTGCACTGAATGTAAACAGCAGGAACGGATGTAGCTAAACACTGTAAACAGGACGCACTGCACTGAATGTAAATAGCAGGAACGGATCTAGCTGAACACTGTGAGCAGGACGCACTGCACTGAATGTAAATAGCAGGAACGGATCTAGCTGAACACTGTGAGCAGGACGCACTGCACTGAATGTAAATAGCAGGAACGGATCTAGCTGAACACTGTGAGCAGCACGCACTGCACTGAATGTAAATAGCAGGAACGGATCTAGCTTAACACTGTGAGCAGGAAGCACTGTACTGAATGTAAATAGCAGGAACGGATCTAGCTGAACACTGTGAGCAGGACACACTGCACTGAATGTAAATAGCAGGAACGGATCTAGCTGAACACTGTGAGCAGCACGCACTGCACTGAATGTAAATAGCAGGAACGGATCTAGCTGAACACTGTGAGCAGGAAGCACTGCACTGAATGTAAATAGCAGGAACGGATCTAGCTGAACACTGTGAGCAGGACGCACTGCACTGAATGTAAATAGCAGGAAAGGATCTAGCTGAACACTGTGAGCAGGACGCACTGCACTGAATGTAAATAGCAGGAACGGATCTAGCTGAACACTGTGAGCAGGACGCACTGCACTGAATGTAAATAGCAGGAACGGATCTAGCTGAACACTGTGAGCAGGACGCACTGCACTGAATGTAAACAGCAGGAACGGATGTAGCTAAACACTGTAAACAGGACGCACTGCACTGAATGTAAATAGCAGGAACGGATCTAGCTGAACACTGTGAGCAGGACGCACTGCACTGAATGTAAATAGCAGGAACGGATCTAGCTGAACACTGTGAGCAGGACGCACTGCACTGAATGTAAATAGCAGGAACGGATCTAGCTGAACACTGTGAGCAGCACGCACTGCACTGAATGTAAATAGCAGGAACGGATCTAGCTTAACACTGTGAGCAGGAAGCACTGTACTGAATGTAAATAGCAGGAACGGATCTAGCTGAACACTGTGAGCAGGACACACTGCACTGAATGTAAATAGCAGGAACGGATCTAGCTGAACACTGTGAGCAGCACGCACTGCACTGAATGTAAATAGCAGGAACGGATCTAGCTGAACACTGTGAGCAGGAAGCACTGTACTGAATGTAAATAGCAGGAACGGATCTAGCTGAACACTGTGAGCAGGACACACTGCACTGAATGTAAATAGTCTAGATAGAAGATAACAGGAACGGATCTAGCTAAACTGAATACAGTGTATATATATATATGCAACACCTGGGATGCATATATATACACAATACACTGTAAGTGCAGCTAACTGACTGACTGTTCTGCCTAATCTATCTAACTCAAATCAAATGACACTGTCTCTCTCTCTCTCTATCGCTCAGCACACCGGAACACACACTACACAGGGCCGCCGTGCAGGCGGCCTTATATAGTGTGGGGTGTGTACTAAATCCCCTGAGCCATAATTGGCCAAAGCCACCCTGGCTTTGGCCAATTACAGCTCTCTCTACTGACGGCGCTGTGATTGGCCAAGCATGCGGGTCATAGTGCATGCTTGGCCAATCATCAGCCAGCAATGCACTGCGATGCCGCAGTGAATTATGGGCCGTGACGCGCCACACGAATTTGGCGCGAACGGCCCATATCGTTCGCAATTCGACGGACGGTCGAACAGCCGATGTTCGAGTCGAACATGGGTTCGACTCGAACACGAAGCTCATCCCTACTGGTGACCCTACAATAGGGAGAAAACTTTTTCGTGGAAGGGAGTTTAACAAGACTTGTGGCCACTCATTAATATTAGAAGAAAAGAGGTTCAACCTTAAACTACGTAGAGCAGGGGTCTTCAAACTATGGCCCTCCAGTTGTTCAGGAACTACAATTCCTATCATGCCTAGTCATGTCTGTGAATGGCAGGGTTTTACAATGCCTCATGGGATGTGTAGTTCCGCAACAGCTGGAGAGCCGTAGTTTGAAGATTCCTGACGTAGAGGGTTCTTTACTGTAAGAGCGGCAAGGATGTGGAATTCCCTTTCACAGGCGGTGGTCTCAGTGGGGAGCATCGATTATTAGATAAGCACCTGAATGACCACAACATACAGGGATATACAATGTAATACTGACATATAATCACACACATAGGTTGGACTTGATGGACTTGTGTCTTTTTTTCGACCTCACCTCCTATGTAACTATGTAACATAAAAACACATTTTGGTTTAGTTATATTTTAAAGCAATATTAAACTCAAAAGCAAACATTTATTATATTGCAGCTTATCAATTCTTAAATGTGATGGTTGCATTAGTTTCCTTTTTTTAGGCTTTTTTTTTTTCTATTTTCATCTGGTGATCCACCCAGCACGTCTGTTATTTTTTACAGCACAAACTCCCCAGCAGAATATATCAGTTTACATGGATGAGACAAACCACCAAACCCAGGACCCTGCATTCACTATATCTGGTCTCCCACAGTACACAGAGCATGGAAATGCAATTATTTTAGTAAACTGCTAAATACCTTTTCTCATCAGCAGTCTTGGGACTTTTATAAATGTCTGGTTAAAGCTTGTAGGAGGAGTTGATTGTCCTGAGGCTGCATGACCTCTGATCCTCTGTCTGGACAGTGCTGATTGGCCCTGTGCTGATCACATGCACTCTCCCAAGAAAAAAAAATAAAAACCTCTCTAGAAATACACACCGAACTGAGCATGTGCAGCGTGCTCCCAAGGCTCTGGAGATGGATTGGGGACAGTGAAAGAAGGGGAGGATCAGAGAAGACAGGATCAAACAGCCTTCTTAAACAATGCAGAGAATTAACCCCTTAGGTAACCACAATGAGTTTAACAAGCATGCTTTACTACATATACAGACTGATTTCACGGTTGTGGGTTTAGTAATACTTTAACACTGGAAGGTGATTAAAATGATCAGCTTTTTATTTATTTATGCAAAAGGAAAAAAAACTGTTTGCTATAACTGATTATAAAGTGTGAGCTGGAATTTGGCTTCAATGTGTTAGTGTATCTAGATCTGCTAATACATTTAACACTCCCCTCCCTCCTAGACTGACAATGCTCCCTTCTGCTGTGCCTCCTATGCTCATTCCTCCAGAGCTGTGTCATGCATTACTGACCAGATCACCAGGTGAAAACAGAGGGGAAAAGCCAAAGAAAAGAAAACAAATTCAGCCGCCCCATCTAATGAATAGTAAGCTGCAATTTTGGTTTGGGGTTTAATACGGCTTAAAGGAGTTAATTGACTAAAGGCAAATAGGCTGTGCACTTTGCAAAGCGCATTAGCTCCAGAGCTTAGTAAATTAGGTAAAGCTTCGCTTTGCAAACAATACCCAATCAGGTGTAAGGAAAATTAAAAAAAACAACAGCATTTTTACTTGCACATGATTGGATGATGGAAGTCAGCAGAGCTTCTGATCATTTACTAAGCTCTGGAGTACCTGCTCTTGCAGAGTGCACAGTCTTTAGTAAAGCAACTCCATAGTTACATAGAAGTTAGTAGCTGCATGTTACCAGCCCTAGAAAATGTCACACCTACCTCGGCTGCTTCTGGACAAACTGGCCCGAAAATTGCGGCAATTTGGCGCTTCTTGACCTGGTCGATGAACGCAGGGAGGGAGGTCTTGGCGCTGCAGCCGCAATCGGCGTACACGACCTCCCAGGTCTTGTTCCCCAGCTGCTCCATGTCCCACTCTTTGGAAATCTTATCGATGGCCAGTTCAATCGCAGAGCCCAGGCGCTGGGCACTGAACGGGTATGAGAAATTCCATGGGGCCTGGAAGCCCAGAAATATTTTTGACCCCAGTCCTTCTGTGTCATTGACCTCTCTGATCACCTGAGTCTCTGCAACGAGAAAACAGATACAAAGGGCACAGAGGATGAGCAGCATTGTGGAGGAAGAGCAGAAGGTTCAAGTAACAAGGGATGACCTTTTTTTTTTTTTTTTTTCCCCCCCCTACCCAAGACACGAAGACCTCAGCGGTGTTCGATCCGAGCTACTTATACCTGATATCTGTAGAATTCTCCTGTGTCTTCTACATGTCCCTTATGAAACAACCCTCATTAGCAGAGTCGCACAGCCTCCAGTGACAGCTGAGGTCCTCATTGGCCCTTAATTCTGTAACCCTTTGAGGACCACCTCTGTAGTCATTTTATATCAAATATTTCACCCTTCATTCCTTCCAGAACACTAAGATAATGTTTGCTGTGAGTGTAAATTGTTACAATGTATTTTTTCTACTTTTGAAGGTTATGTAACAAATAAATAGTTGAAGTTTATAAATCTCAACGTTGATATGTTGCTTTATTTTTGTACTTCAGGCTGCTTTTACACTGCTCTGTTAAAAAACACATCAAAAACGCTGTTTTTAATGCGTTTCCAGAATTTTTAAACCCTGGTTCACACTGAATGCGACTTAACTTCACTTGAGGTAGCACAATTCCAAAGCAACAGGTCAGTGTGATTTCAGATGTGACCTGCCAGACATCTGGGTGGCTTTATGCAAAGATGTCTATGCAAATCGTACCTGAAATAGAACAAAATAGTGCAGGAACCTTTTTTAAAAATCGGTGCAGCAGTCGGAACCACACTGATTTGAAGGGGGGAAAATAACAAAGTAAAATTTATTTTACAGATACCTTTACAAATGTATGAATATGGCGGGGGTGGGTGAATCAATCAATCAAGGAGGAATCTTGGGGACCCATTAATAAAATTTTCACCTCTTTTTTTCATTCCTTCTTCCATCTCAGGATTGGAACAGATCCCTGATAGTGACAATGATGTATCTTGCTTTTTCCATAGACATAGAGAAAGAGATAGATAGATACTCTATATAGAGAAAAGAAAGAAAGAAAGAAAGAAAGAAAGAAAGAAAGAAAGAAAGAAAGAAAGAAAGAAAGAAAGAAAGAAAGAAAGAAAGAAGAAAGAAAGAAAGAAAGAAAGAAAGAAAGAAAGAAAGAAAGAAAGAAAGGACCTTTTGCTGCAATTACAGCTGCAAGTCTTTTTGGGGATGTCTCTACCAGCTTTGCACATCTAGAGAGTGACATTTTTGCCCATTCTTCTTTACAAAATAGCTCAAGCTCTGTCAGAATGGATGGAGAGCGTCTGTGAACAGCAATTTTCAAGTCTTGCCACAGATTCTCAATTGGATTTAGGTCTGGGCTTTGACTGGGCCATTCTAACACATGAATATGCTTTGATCTAAACCATTCCATTGTAGCTCTGGCTGTAGGTTTCGGGTCGTTGTCCTGCTGGAAGGTGAACCTCCACTCCAGTCTCAAGTCTTTTGCAGACTCTAACAGGTTTTCGTCTAAGATTGCCCTGTATTTGGCTCCATCCATCTTCCCATCAACTCTGACTAGCTTTCCTGTTCCTGCTGAAGAAAAGCATCTCCACAACATGATGCTGCCACCACCATGTTTCACGGTGGGGATGGTGTGTTCAGAATGATGTGCAGTGTTAGTTTTCCACCACACATAACGTTTTGCTTTTAGGCCAAAACGTTCAATTTTGGTCTCATCTGACCAGAGCACCTTCTTCCACATGTTAGCTGAGTCCCCTACATGGCTTCTAGCAAACTGCAAATGGGACTTCTTATGGCTTTCTTTCAACAATGGCTTTCTTCTTGCCACTCTTCCATAAAGGTCAGATTTGTGGAGTGCACGACTAATAGTTGTCCTGTGGACAGATTCTCCCACCTGAGCTGTGGATCTCTGCAGCTCCTCCAGAGTTATCATGGGCCTCTTGGCTCTTCTCTGATTAATGCTCTCCTTGCCCGGCCTGTCAGTTTAGGTGGACGGCCATGTCTTGTTAGGTTTGCAGTTGTGCCATACTCTTTCCATTTTCGGATGATGGATTGAACAGTGCTCCATGAGA
The DNA here is from genome assembly GCA_037952925.1 of Lithobates clamitans. Lineage (NCBI taxonomy): Eukaryota > Metazoa > Chordata > Amphibia > Anura > Ranidae > Lithobates > Lithobates clamitans. The sequence continues at coordinate 2,450,141 of JBBGZY010000385.1, forward strand.
TGTTCAAAGCTTGGGATATTTTTTTATAACCTAACCCTGCTTTAAACTTCTCCACAACTTTATCCATGACCTGTCTGGTGTGTTCCTTGGCCTTCATGATGCTGTTTGATCACTAAGGTTCTCTGACAAACCTCTAAGGGCTTCACAGAACAGCTGTATTTATACTTAGATTAAATTACACACAGGTGGACTCTACTTACTAATTAGGTGACTTCTGAAGGCAATTGGTTCCACTAGACTTTAGTTAGGTTTATCAGAGTAAAGGGGGCTGAATAACAATGCACGCCACATTTTTTTTTTTTTATTTGTAAAAAATATTGAAAATCATTTATCATTTTCCTTCCACTTCACAATTATGTGCCACTTTGTGTTGGCCTATCACATAAAATCCAAACGAAATACTTTTTTGTTTTTGGTTGTAACATGACAAAATGTGGAAAATTTCAAATGGTGTGAATACTTTTTCTAGGCACGGTAAGAAAGAAAAAAAAAAAAAGAAGAAGAAGAAATATATACTGTACTCATATCAGAAAGAAAGAAAGAAAGAGAGGAAGTAGAAATAGATACTGTAGGTATAAAAGAAAGAAAGAAAAGAAAGAAATTAAAAATAGATAAAGAAAGAAAGAAAAGGAAAGAAATTAAAAATAGATAAAGAAAGAAAGAAAAGGAAAGAAAAAAGAAAGAAAGAAAAAAAGAAAGAAAGAAAGAAAGAGAGAGAGAGAGAGAGAGAGAGAGAGAGAGAGAGAGAGAGAGAGAGAGAGAGAGAGAGAGAGAGAGAGAGAGAGAGAGAGAGAGAGAGAGAGAGAGAGAGAGAGAGAGAGAGAGAGAGAGAGAGAGAGAGAGAGAGAGAGAGAGAGAGAGAGAGAGAGAGAGAGAGAGAGAGAGAGAGAGAGAGAGAGAGAGAGAGAGAGAGAGAGAGAGAGAGAGAAAGAAAGAAAGAAAGAAAGAAAGAAAGAAAAATAGAAAGAAAGAAAGAAAGAAAGAAAAATAGAAAGAAAAATAGAAAGAAAGAAAAATAGAAAGAAAGAAAGAAAAATAGAAAGAAAGAAAGAAAGAAAGAAAGAAAGAAAAATAGAAAGAAAAATAGAAAGAAAGAAAGAAAGAAAGAAAAATAGAAAGAAAGAAAAATAGAAAGAAAGGACACTCTTCTGGATGGTAGAATTTCCATGTCACACAGTTACATCATCATTTTCTTTTTTCCTCTGCACAAGGTATAACGAGGTCTCCCAGTAATGACCAATCAGCCAAAACAATGTGACAGACGTTGCGGCACAGTTGGAAGGGAAATCAGGTTAAACTGAGAATTGATTGACTGTTGCCAGCTGATTTCCTTTCCTAGAAATCCAAGTCCTGCAGCGTCTGGATTAGTATAATTAGACCACAGCCACGACTGTCTACATTTCACAGTTAAGCCGGCCATAAATTAATCGAAATTCGGCCAGTTCAGCAGGGATCATCCAAGTTTCATGTATGGGCAGGCTGGTTGAGTCAATCTATCGATCGCCTTGTGTGCAACCAGTCTGTTGGAAAATTTTCTCTTGGCCATCACCACTGGCTATAGCCGGCGGTACTGATGAGTGTATTCTAAAAGCGGAGAAATCTTGCCGCTGTCATAATACAATAGCTCAGTGGAAGTGATGGAGTCGTTTTCTTTTGTTCAACTCGCTGTATGGGCAGCCTTAGTAATGGGGAATGAAAGATAAACACATTTCATCATTAGTGGTAGTACAGACTACTTCCCTTTTCACCACTTTAAAAGAAAAAGAAGTTTGCCCTTGACCAGCATTGATGTGGCCAAGGGCAGCCGGTGTCACAAAATGTGCATATCAGTCCTTATGTGGTTGTTGCATTAGTTTCCCTTTAACATTCTTTATTTTTAGTTTTCAAACAGGGACACCCGTTATAGATAAGCTGTATACTGATACATCACATACATTTACAATTCTGAGCTTCAATTTTTAGAAATATTGTAGCATTAAAATTAACAGGACACATGAACAGATGGTAGGTTAAAGAGAGTAGACAAATTATCAAAGTCCCAAAGTCAGAGGTGAACTTGTCCATGGGAATCACAAAGCATGCACAGTATTTCACAAAAGTGAGTACACTCCTCACATTTTTGTAAATATTTTATTCTATCTTTTCATGTGACAACACTGAAGAAATGACACTTTGCTACAATGTAAAGTAGTGAGTGTACAGCTTGTATAACAGTGTAAATTTGCTGTCCCCTCAAAATAACTAAATACACAGCCATTAATGTCTAAAATGCTGGCAACAAAAGTGAGTACACGCCTAAGTGAAAATGTCCAACTTGTGTCCAATTAGCCATTTTCCCTCCCCGGTGTCATGTGACTCGTTAGTGTTACAAGGTCTCAGGTGTGAATGGGGAGCAGGTGTGTTAAATTTGGTGTTATTGCGCTCACTCTCTCATACTGGTCACTGGAAGTTCAACATGGCACCTCATGGCAAAGAACTCTCTGTGGATCTGAAAAAAGAATTGTTGCTCTACATAAAAAAGGCCCAGGTTATAAGAAGATTGCCAAGACCCTGAAAATGAGCTGCAGCACGGTGGCCAAGACCATACAGCAGGACAGGTTTAACAGGACAGGTTCCACTCAGAATAGCCATGGTCGACCAAAGAAGTTGAGTGCACGTGCTCAGCGTCATATCCAGAGGTTGTCTTTGAGAAAAAGATGTATGAGTGCTGCCAGCATTGCTGCAGAGGTTGAAGTGGTGGGGGTCAGGCTGTCAGTACTCAGACCATACACCGCACACTGCATCAAATTGGTCTGCATGGCTGTTGTCCCAGAAGGAAGCCTCTTTTAAAGATGATGCACAAGAAAGCCTGCAAACAGTTTGCTGAAGACAAGCCGACTAAGGACATGGATCACTGGAGCCATGTCCTGTGGTCTGATGAGACCAAGGTAAACTTATTTGGTTCAGATGGTGTCAAGTGTGTGTGGCGGCAACCAGGTGAGGAGTACAAAGACAAGTGTGTCTTGCCTACAGTCAAGCATTGTTGCTGCATGAGGGCTGCTGGCACTGGGGAGATACAGTTCATTGAGGGAACCATGAATGCCAATATGTACTGTGACATACTGAAGCAGAGCATGATCCCCTCCCTTCGGAGACTGGGCCACAAGGCAGTATTCCAACCTGATAACGACCCCAAACACACCTCCAAGATGACCACTGCCTTGCTAAAGAAACTGAGGGTAAAGGTGATGGACTGGCCAAGCATGTCTCCAGACCTAAACCCTATTGAGCATCTGTGGGACATCTTCAAATGGATGGTGGAGGAGCGCAAGGTCTCTAACATCCACCAGCTCTGTGATGTCATCATGGAGGAGTGGAAGAGGACTCCAGTGGCAACCTGTGAAGCTCTGGTGAACTTCATGCCCAAAAGGGTTAAGGCAATGCTGGAAATTAATGGTGGCCACACAAAATATTGACACTTTGGCTACTTTTACACTGGGGCGTTGGGGGCGTCAACGGCAAAGTGTCGCTAAAAAGCGGCGCTTTACCATCGTTTTTGCAGAGGTTTTCGGCTGCTAGCGGGGCGCTTTTAACCCCCGCTAGCGGCCGAAAAAGGGTTAAAACCACTAGCAAAGCGCCGCTGCAGCAGCGCTTTGCCAGCGGTTCAGCGGCGCTGCCCTTTGATATCAATGGGCAGGGGTGCTTTAGGAGCGGTGTATACACCGCTCTAACAGCACTGCAAAGATGCTGCTTGCAGGATTTTTTTAATTGTCCCGCCAGTGCACTGCTCCAGTGTGAAAGCCCTCGGGCTTTCACATTGGAGTGAGAGGAGAGGCTCTTTCAAGGCGCTTTGCCGGCGCTATTTTGCAAATAAGTAATTTTTCTCCTTTGCTGATGGGCACTGATGAGGCTGCACTTATGAGGCAGCACTGATGGGCACCAATGAGTAGACATGTGCAATTAGTTTTGGTCCGAATACAAATTCGGACAAATTTTTGGATATTCAGGTATTCGGGATGTATTCGAATCTCCGAATGAAATAGTAACAAAAAGTAACGAATTTAGTAGAAATATGTTAAAATTAGTTTCATTTATTCGTTTTCTAACAACTTCCAACTTATCAGAATGATTAGAATTTGGATCGGTCAAAAAACAATCGACCGAATTCTGTGTGAAGAAATAGCTGGTTGTTAAGCAACGGCCCGGGAAGCCGGTCGCTCGCGTCCTTAACTACCATGAGTCATCATCCGTCAGCGGGCTCCCCCACTGACAGATGAATGTAGAGATAAAGAATGCTGTTAAAAAAAAAGATAAAGAATGCTGGCAACTGCCCGGCAATAGAAAAATGTTTTAAAAAATGGCATAAGGTGCCCCCCCCCCCCAGTCCATATAAGGCCCTTCAGGTCTGGTCTGGATTTTAAGGGGAACCCCATGCCAAAATAAAAAAAAAATGGTGTGGGGTCCCCCCCAAAGTCCATACCAGACCCTTATCCGAGCATGCAGCCTGGCAGGTCAGAAAGGGGGGGAAGGGACGAGTGAGCCCCCCCCCCCCGAACCATACCAGCACCTTGTCCCCGTGTTGATGGGGACAAGGGCCCCTTAGTGACAACCCTGGGCTGTGGTTGTCGGGGTCTGCGGATAGGTGGTTTATCGGAATTTCGAAGCCCTCCTAAGAGGCTACCCGCCATCTGCCCTCTCTTCGGCTTTGACAGCTCTTTGCAATTTTTCTATTTTTCAGGACGTCGTGATGGACGATGGATTTACATTAAGGGACACGATTTTTTTTCTTTTTTAATAAAGGACTTGTCAAAAACTGTTTCCTGTGGTTTTTACTTTTTGACATTTTTTTGGTGAATAGGTACAGGTGCGATATACCCGATACCCATTCACTTAAGGAGGGGGCCGGGATCTGGGGGCCCCCTTGTTAAAGGGTGCTTCCAGATTTCGATAAGCTCCCCACCCGCAGACCCCGACAACCACAGCCCAGGGTTGTCAGGAAGGGGCCCTTGTCCCCATCAATATGGAGCTTTGGGGTGGGGGGTGCAGAACCCCCCCTCCCATGTTGAGGGCATGTGGACTGGTATGGTTCCCCCCCCCCCCCCCCTTTTCTAACCTGTCAGGCTGCATTCTGGGATAAGGGTCTGGTATAGATTGTGGGGGGACACGCCATTTTTTTTTTGGGGTGGGGTTCCCCTTAAAATCCATACCAGACCCAAAGGGCCTGGTATGGACCTGGGGGGGGGGGCTACATTTTACTGCTGGGCAATTGCCGGCATTCTTTATCTTTTTTTTTTAAACGGCATTCTTTATCTCTACATTCATCTCTCAGTGGGGAAGCCCGCTGACAGATGATGACTTATGATTGTTAAGGATGCGGGCGGCCAGCTTCCCGGCCCGCTGCTTAACAACCAGCTATTTCTTCACACAGAATTCCAGTTGGTCGGTCGTTTTTTTGACAGATCCGAATTCTAATTGTTCTGAAAAGAAAAGAATTTGTTAGAAAATGAATAAATTAAACAAATTTTAATGAAAACTAAGCAAAACTAAACGAATTCTGAAACCAAACGAAACGAATTCCATAACTAAATGAAATTAGTAACATAATGAATATATCCGAAAAGAAACACATTTTTTTATTATGCACATGTCTATTAATGAGCACTGATAAGCTGCGCTTATGGGCACTGATGAGGAGGGACTGATGAAGGGGCACTGATGAGGCTGTACTTATGAGGCAGCACTGATAGGCACTGATAAGTTGCACTGATGAGGAGGCACTGATGAGGTGGCACTAATGGGCTCCAATAGGCTGCACTGATAATCAGGGCAGTGATAATCAGTGCCCTCATTATCAATGAACACCACGTACTGACAGCCTTGCCGGCAGGGCCATCTTAATAGAATTATGGGCCCCTGGGCAAAGTATGGCACTAGGGCCCCTACAAGCCTGCTCTAATTTTCGCACCTACTCCCCAGAATAAACCCAGGTTCACACTGAGGGCAGGTCTGAAATCGTGCAAGTTTGGCTCAAACCAGCATTTCAGCCTGACTTTGGGGATGATTTGACAGAAATCTCTGCGGGTTCATGCACAGTTGTTGATTGAAATCGACCCCAAAAGTAGTGCAGAAACTTCTTTTGGAAATCGATGAGGTGCTGCAAAGTCCGCGTCGCACCGATTCAGACAGTGCCATTGCTGGCAATAGGCTCCACTTTGGCATGTGATTTGACATGTCAAATTGCATGTCAAATCGGCCCAATGTGAACAGGGATTTAAAGTATAAAAAGTTGATAGATTTATTAGATTATTTGTTTATTAGAATTGATAGGTCTGTGCTGCAATTTCTCCGCAACTGTGTGCAATGCACGTGGTTGTGGTGGGGTGGTGCAGCAGGAGTTAAAACAAGTGGTGAGGAGGTGATTTTGCCATGTGTGGATTGTTTTTCAGAGGAGTGACAGCCTTTTTCAGGCTGTATTCAGGCTGTATGCATTTATTGCAGCATGCTGAAGTGCAGACAAATGCTGCGTTGCAGGGTGAATGGGACACATAGGAAACAATTGATTCCTGAGTGTCCCTGACGTGACAGACATTTTACAATGCAGTAAAACATCTGTCACTGTATATAGTGTAAATTAGGCTACATTCACACCGGTGGTGATTAGGGCTGGTGCAATTTGTAGCGGCAGTACCTCCTGCAGCTCTCAGCAGGTACATGCAGCTACCGGTGGCTGCACCTATTCATGGCTCTCTTTGCGCAGCCAGTGATTACTTGTGGTGAGCATTGCTGGACACAAAGTGGATGCAGCAGCAATCACTATAGCGAACATGGCTGGCAGCCGCATGTACCCACTGACAGCCGCTGGAGTAACGGCTGCTACAATACACACCGACCCTAATTACTAGTGTGAATGTGGCCTTAGCCCTCAATCAGAGACTCAGAGCAGAGAGTAGAGCAGTGGAAGGTCCATCTACAATCTTCTAGGGGTGGGGGTTTAGACACACTCACCAATTATTCAGCCAGAATCTACCACTGTGCGCCTGCTGTAGTGTGTGTGTGTACCCCAGTTTGGCATCTGTCCTGCACACCTGCATATACACACAGAAAGCCTCTTCACAGTGCTGTGTGTATCTGAGGGTGGGCGGGGCTGTGGGGCAGGCACAGCAGGTATAGGATGGATCAGAGCAGAGTCACTGGCCTGTTCCACACGCTGTGCTGTGCCTGCATTCCTATTCTTGTGTCTCGCAATAGCTCACCCACAGGTTTTCTGCAAGTGACGTATTGAGTAATAGGATCAGCACAGTGACAGCTCACCCGCTCCGAGCCACAAACTCCTGGCCAGGCGGCAGGTCGAGCCGCCCACACCAGTGATCGCCAATGATAAAAACTTGAAGACTGCATGCAGCAGATGCGCGCTGTGCCGCTGCTAACAGTATTACTAGTGTATCATTCCACCCCAGCACTGCCAGCAGCCTCCCCCTAGATCCGATGGCCCTGATGGGGCCCTATGTGCACCTGGGGCCCCTGGGCTGTGACCAGGTGTGCCCGCTTGATAAGGCGGATCTGCTTGCCGGTCACTGGCTCTTCTTTCCTCACCCAGGTACAGCACGTGAGGAAAGAACTGCCGATAACCGGCAAGTCTGTTTTCCAATCACAGCTGATCACATGGTAAGGGGCCACTGTAATTGGCCATTTACCACGATCTGTGATCTGTCCAAAGAACCAAGGGGCACGCAGGGGGCAGGGTTCTGGGATAGCGTCAGTTGATGCCATCCCAGAACTGGATGACCGCGCTGTAGCTGTCTTTTGGCAAGTGGTTACTGGGAGGCCACAGTACTACTCCAAGTAAAAAAAGTGAATGCCCAATTATGGTAGAAAAAAAAGGAAAATAGGATATTTGCTTATCCAGGACAGATACACAGTTGTATGTCATTCACTAGGCTAAAATGAACATACGCTTTTTTCAAAGTGAACTTGCTCTATGCCTTTAGTAAATCAACCCCATTGAGTCAAACAGGTATATGTAGCATGTACTATCCTTGTTTTTTAGTCCCCCTCTGTAGTAATAGTGTGGACTGCAGACTAGCTGAACGTAAGCAATGCATTATTTACACTGAACTGGGCCTGCAATGATAGTCTATCAGCAAGAAGAAAGAAAAGGCAGAGGTTCAATCTGCAAAGCTGCTTTCAGTTCATGGATCTACTAAAAAATTGTATGTTTCAAAGGTACAGGCATCTTTTTTTTAAATAATTAATCCCCAGTTTTCAATGAAGCTATTCAACAAACATTGGAAAACGCAAAGTGTGACAACCCCATAGCATCAGGGCAGAATTCACTTTGCTGGTTGCCACGGGTAGTGTAGTTTGTTTTATGTGCTGTGCAGTTTGCATTTTTGTTTTTTACTAAACTCAAAGGTGCAGTTGACTCAAGAGCTAACAATTAAAATGTTGGCCCTTCTGTAGCTGGCAGTGGGCTGAGGAATTACAGCTGGTTGATTTTTTGCCGATGAACAGTACAAGTTTAAAGCGGAACGTCACTCTCTTAAACATCATTGATTATTTTTTATCCTAATGCTTCTAGCATTACTAAATAGATAGGAAAGTATATCATATTTACTTGTGTAGTGCCTACCCCGATTTTACGGGAGCCTAATGGTGACTACCAGAAACAGCGAGGGCTGACATCGCTTCTATGGGCTGAATCCATGACTATAATTGGGAACAGAAATTGGGCGAGGGTTAGGGGAAGTTTCAGATACCATTTGCAGATCACTTACTAACACCTTGAATCCAGAGGTAGAACAGCTTTCTCTTTCCTGGATCTTGAATACCTGGATAGGCCTCTCACACAGACCCAGCAGCCAGTAGGACTCCTGGACAAGCCTCTCTCTCAGACTTAACAGCCAGTAGAACTCAGTGGCGGTGTGTCCATTAAAGGGCACATGGGCACCGCCCCCTCTGTCACGCCACCCCAATATGAATAATTGATACATTCATGCATTGCATGAATCTAACCATGGCTGCCGCTGCCACCCCCTATTCAGGCGTCCGGACCCTTTTCGGCGCCTGAATTACAGCGGCGAGGGTGTTTTTCTGAAGTACCTGATTGGAGCTATAGGCTCTAATAGGCTTAAAAAAAGGTGGACTCGGAGCGCAGAACATTGCGCTCGGAGCACAGGCAAGACAGCCTAAGGAACACCTTAGGATTAGTAGGACCCAGACAGGCTTCTCATCAGCAGCAACACATCCTCAGGCCAGGAGGGCCTGGGGTAAGAGAGAGCGAGCACATGGTCCAGCCCAAATAAATACCCTTTCCCAGAATGCACCAGCGGCTAAGAACTTCCTACTGGGCTTGGCTGGAAATAAACTATACAATCAGTCTGAGCTGTCTACAGCTCAGCCAAAAACTACATTTACACTATAGCCCCAGTTTTAGGAACAGGGGGCTACACTTGTTTTAAGCTTTTACATTTCATTCAGTTACATTTCTTCAGTTACTGCCTGGTTTCTGGCCTAGGCCAAAATTATGTAATGTATCCCAGGAGTCTTCAGGAGGGAAGGAGAGGTTTTCTCAGCTAAGCACACCCATCTGCCTGCATGCCTACACTAAGGGCAGATGGATTCCAGGAAGTAAAAGCTACATATATTATCTGCCCTTAATCAAGAGGGCCATGATGAGAAATGCTAGGGGGGTGGGTTTTTTTTTAAGTGATTTCTCAGCAAAGTAAAACCATGGATGGATGGGGGACTAGTCTTTGAATATTAAAAACGAATTACATAGCGTTTTTGGTTTGTGGTGCTCAGATGCTGCGTAGTTCCGCTTTAAGGAACTTGATTCATGAAATAATGATGGCAGATTCAGCTTGTCATTGATTATCCAAGGGAGGTAATTAGACTTTGGCACAAACACCATAAGGGGCACCCTAGAGAGTCATCACCACCTTGTGTATAGTTTACGAGAAGTCCTGAATGCCTGGCCTGCCCCAGGGAATTTATTTAAATGCTAATTATTTGTCTTTATTTTTCTAATTAAAATATCACACCTACTGCACCTCTGTGTACCAGCTAGGGATCACACCAAAAGGGTAAATTAATTTTATTTATTACAGACAGTTGTAATTACCCTACCTGGCCTTGTCGGTGAGTAAGGATTTATGCCCAGTATGATGGCGCCCTCCTCTGGATGGATAAAGATCTGCCCACCTCAGTCACTGCTGCGCAGTGCTGTGTGATAAATAGCATATCTTCTGAATGGCCTGGAGTTATATGTGGGGTACCCCAGGGCTCTGTCCTAGGACCAATCCTGTTTAACTTGTTCATAAATGATATAGAGGTTGGAATAAATAGTTCAATCTCAGTGTTTTCTGATGATGCAAAGCTAAGCAGGACAATAACTTTACAACAGGATATAGGAATTTTGCAGGACAACCTTGATAAAATAGTGGGCAAACACATGGCAAATGAGGTTCAATGCAGGGAAATGTAAAGTAATGCACTTGGGTGTTAACCGCTTGCCGACCAGCCGCCGCAGTTGTACTGCGGCAACATGGCTCGGCTGCGCGAATTGCCGTCATGTTACGTCGCTTTTATATTTGGCCACTAGGGGCGTGCGCGCCCCCCCCCTCGCCCACGGAGCCGATGCGAGTTCTGGCGGTTGCGATCACCGCTGGGCTCCCGCGATCGCTCTGGGCACATGGAGAATCGGGATCTGTGTGTGTAAACACATAATGTCGCAGTCCTGACAAAAATCGCAGATCACCGCTATTACTAGTAAAAAAAAAAATTAATAATAAAAATGCCATAAAACTATCCCCTATTTTGTAGATGCTATAACTTTTGCGCAAACCAATCAATATGTGCTTATTGTGATTTTTTTTTACCAAAAATATGTAGAAGAATACATATCGGCCTAAACTGAGGAAAAAAATATTTTTTTTATGTAGCGCTGGTATTTTTAATACAGACGCTATAAGTAAAAATGTAGTTGTCTGAGGCTGTAGTTTAACTCTGCGATTATTATAAATTCTGGTTCTGTTTCAGCTGGGCTGGTTGTGTGGTTTTCCTCTTGGCCTGGAGATGGCCAAGGATGGAAATTGCAACAAGCTGAGTGTATTGAGTGCCTACTTGCCCGGAAAACAGTCAGTGGGTGTGGTCTTCCTGCTGTGCTTTCTGGGAGAGGGTACTTAAGAGACAGACCCCATGATAGAAAAGAGTTCCGACCTGATGGCCCTCCTGGCCTAAGGTGTCTCGTTTCTGTCAAGTTAGTCTCGGGGCCGGCTGGCCTGAGGCGTAGCTACTGAAGGTAGGCCCAAAAGTCTTGGGGCCTAACGATCCAGGGATGGTCCTGTGCTATCTTGCCTGTGGGAAGAAGCCAAGTGACTGGAGAATCCAGGGGAGGACTTTTCAGGAGAGGACTGCGCGATAAGGCCGGTGCCTCTAGAAGAGCCTGGAGACCCAGTTGGAGGATGCATCCCGGGTCACATACCACACAGTACCGTAAGTTCGGAAGAAGGGAACTGGTATTGTGTGATCAAGCCTTTGATATTGCAACAAGTCGCTAATTACCCAAACCTGTGGCAGAGGATTGTGTAACAGTTACACCAAATCTTAAAGTCTGTGGCAGAGACTATGACCGAGCATCACATCGGCTGCTAGGTCAGTGAGAGAGGCCTGGTTGCCGAATCCAGTTGTGGATGCTGTTGCCCTCTGGATCAAAGAGAGTGTTCCTGATCTGTAATTTCAAGGTACCTGAATTCTCCCTAAACCCTCCATCCCTCTATTGCAAGAATCTTTCTTAAATAAAGCATTCAAGAAAGAGACTGTGTGTCAGAGCTGAAATTACTAAAAAGAACTCTTTAATGGGACCCCTATGAGGGATATGGTGAAACAGTACAGGTACGGTAAGATAAAATTTAAACCAGCAGCTCCTTCGGGGGTAAGTGCTACATGTGGGGGTTTGAGTCCGGCATATACTGTTACCTCTCGTAGCTAAAGGAAACTGTTCACTGGGAACGTATGCAATAGAGCAGTAGTTCTCAACCTCCCTAGTGCCTTGACCCCGTGATAAAATTTCCCAAGTTGTGGGGACCCCTAACAGTAAAATTATTTTCATAGCGTAGGTTGTCAGCACCCAAGGCAAGACAAGTAATTTGCACCCCTAACCAACGGACATTTAGCGCTCCCTGAGTCCCTTCCACTCGTACAGTAATTAAACCCCTTTTGGTACATTTTAGGATGTACCACTCTCTTTGTTCTCCCTTCTTTCCCTTTTATCTGTCTCTATCCTAATTTCTTGTTTTTTTCTCCCCATCCTTCTCTCTAGCTGTCTTTCTTGTTCTTTCTCTTATTCTTTTCCACCCTTTTTCTTTGTTTCTTCCTCTCTTTTCCTCTCCCTTCCATGTGTTCTCTATTTTTACTCCTCTTACTACTTGGTGTGGGGGGAATGGGATCAGTTGCAGTGCTGGCGGGGAGTTGGGATGAGTGGCAATGCTGGGGGGGAGTTCTGATCAGCCAGTTTAGGTGCTCTTGATCAAGGTCATCTGCTGATCTGAGAACTGTAGTGGGGACTTTTAATGGCAACTATAATCACAGGTAGTGTTACTCACTGTGACTCCAGCTCTGTGGTGTATCGCAGCAGTGACACCTAAGCCGAAATCAGGAGATGGGGTCTCCTCCAGCCCCTTCCCACTTCACATTCCTCACCAGTCAGCTGACCTCTAGTCCCTGCCCCCCAGCCATGCCGTGAACTGAATGGGTGGCTGCGAAGAGGCTAAGTGGGTGGCCGCAGGCTCAAGAAACAGCCCAGGTGGGCGGCCACAGGTACCAGGGACAGTCTTGCTGGGCGGCTGCAAAAAAGGCTGGGAGAGCGCTGCGGGCTTCAGGAACAGCCCAGGATTCGGTGACCCCTGGCAAATCATCATTTGACCCCCGAGGGGGTCCTGAACCCCAGGTTGAGAACCACGGCTATAGAGGGTTCCGGACTGTGTCATTGTTCTAAAAAGGGGTTAATTGCAAGGTTACTACCTGGCCGCGTGAGCTATGGGCGAAGCTAAGAAAGCCCAGGAGCTGCGTGACCAGAAGAGCCAGTGGGAGGAGTCCTCCGTTTACTTGCTGCGTAGACACCGCGTGTGTGTGTCTGAACTTTCAGAGAGAAGATCTGATTGTTGCAAGCCATGTTCCGAATGCCAGGAATGCAGTCTTCTATGGGACCCAGAATGTTCCCTGGGGGCACCACTACAAGTGTCAGGCTGCCTGGAACATTGCTGACGGACACTGGCATTCGCCTGAAGCCGCGTGGGCGTTTCATACTCTACACAACGGGAGATGTCGAGGCCTTGGGTATGTTATGCAACAGGTGTGAAGGACTGGTTGCAAGTCCCCATCCATTTGTTCGATGCCTACATTGCGGGGAGTACCTGTTTGCCGTAGAACAGTCCACCATGCCGCCCCGTGCCTACCAGATGCACTGGGCCACGGGCATCGCCATAGAGGAGACCGCTACGTTTGCTCCTACGGCTGGGCCTATCTTCTCTAAATCTGCTACCTTAAGCGTTCCTGAGGGGGATGGGGCTGTTACTGCTATCCGAGAACTAACACTGGACACTACTACCGCTGTCACTTCTACATATACCTACTCTGCTACACCCGCTCAAAAGAAGGTGGGATACGTAAAAGCCTCCCGTGGCTGTGGTCGAGGCCTACCCCAGAGACCACCAGGACCGGAGCCCAAGGAAGGCATCACTCCTGGAAAATCCACGTCAGGAACTGGTGAGAAATCTGGGACAAATATTTCAGTGGGGTCAATGTGTAAATATATGCCTGCTGAAGAATTAAGGGATTCTGAGTTGGATTCCTTATCTGATTTATCTGATGATGATGAACTGTTTGAATCTATGTCACAAGAACTGTTATGGGCTAATAGTGAGGATGTTGATTCTGCCTTCACTTTCCCTGAATGGGCAGCTCTAGACTTTGGGGAAACATCATCTAGTGTGGAAACGCCAAGTGTTGCTAGTGAGCCCCTGCCTAAAGTCATCAGTTCAGTTAAACCTAAAAAGTTGTCTGCTAAAGCTATGGTGCAGAAATCGTTGAATCCATGTGTGCTTCCTGGATTGGGACATACCAGAGCTTTATCTAAGCTTGCTCGCTTGCAAAGAGTGTTTAACAAAAAGAGTTGCCACAGAATATGGACTAGAGTTTCCCTATGTTTCCAGAGAGATTATGAGAGAGATCGAGGAAAACAGAGAGAGTTGGTACCGTGAGGATGTTTGGAACTACTTAAAAGTGCCGAAACCTTTCAGGAAAACAGGTTGTTCTTCAGAGATGGATGATCGTTTTAACGGATATCTTCTGCATTGGAGTTATGGGAGACATATTTACGCGGATAAAGTAGTCATCTGTCGGCCGGGCAAGAATGACGTTGTATACTTTATTACCACTGTGGATGCACAAGGGAAAGCTTTAACATTGCCTGATCCTCACTTTTGTTGGTGATCCGTCGCAGTGACTGTGCTGTTAATGCCAATTCTGGAAGAAGAAAGTCTATATACTATGGGACTATAGTTAGGTAGTGTTAGTAAAATGTCATCTACGAGTCAAGATTTTCTACCTGCTCTGATAATTGCATCAAGGACTTGGTATAATGTGTTTCTGCCACTAGATGGTAGGAGTTCGCACAACTATAGTCACAGTTCTTGCACTTAAAACAAAGAAGGGAAATGTTGAGGAAAGAGAGCATCATCTTCTAGGAGATGGAGTTTTGCTTCCTCTGTTGTATATTGATATGTGAGCCTTGGATTTTCTTTCTTTTTTGTGTTCTGTTTCAGGTTCAACTGGATCTTCTGTCAAGCTGCTGGAGAGTGGGTGGTTTAGATCAGTCCGATCTGGGAAACTATGTCACTGTAATTCTCCTTTGTGTGTTACTGTTAAATGTACAATTTTGTTACCGCTTTACCCTTTTTTCCCTTTCTTCCTATCCAAGTTTTGAATTCAGGTACTTGACTCTCAAGATTGAGGGTCTTTCTTTTTCTTTTGTAGACGATCAGGACATCGTCTATTGCAGCTGGGGGATTATGTAGTGCTGGTATTTTTAATACAGACGCTATAAGTAAAAATTTAGTTGTCTGAGGCTGTAGTTTAACTCAGACTGCGATTATTATAAATTCTGGTTCTGTTTCAGCTTGGCTGGTTGTGTGGTTTTCCTCTTGGCCTGGAGATGGCGCTCTATTATTTCGTCCAAGGTTGGAAATTGCAACAAGCTGAGTGTATTGAGTGCCTACTTGCCCTGAAAACAGTCAGTGGGTGTGGTCTGCCTGCTGTGCTTTCTGGGAGAGGGTACTTAAGGGACAGACCCCGTGACAGAAAAGAGTTCCGACCTGATGGCCCTCCTGGCCTAAGGTGTGTCGTTGCTGTCAAGTTAGTCTCGGGGCCGGCTGGCCTGAGGCGTAGCTACTGAAGGTAGGCCCAAAAGTCTTGGGGCCTACCGATCCAGGGATGGTCCTGTGCTATCTTGCCTGTGGGAAGAAGCCAAGTGACTGGAGAATCCAGGGGAGGACTTTTCAGGAGAGGACTGCGCGATAAGGCCGGTGCCTCTAGAAGAGCCTGGAGACTCAGTTGGAGGATGCATCCCGGGTCACATACCACACAGTACCGTAAGTTCGAAGGGAACTGGTTTGTGTGACCAAGCCTTTGATATTGCAACAAGTCCCTAATTACCCAATCCTGTGGCAGAGGATTGTGTAACAGTTACACCGAATCTTAAAGTCTGTGGCAGAGACTATGACAGAGCATCACATCGGCTGCTAGGTCAGTGAGAGAGGCCTGTCCGGTGGTTGCTGAATCCAGTTGTGGATGCTGTTGCCCTCTGGATCAAAGAGAGTGTTCCTCATCTGCAATTTCAAGGTACCTGAATTCTCCCTAAACCCTCCATTCCTCTATTGCAAGAATCTTTCTTAAATAAAGCATTCAAGAAAGAGATTGTGTGTCGGAGCTGAAATTACTAAAAATAACTCTTTAATGGGACCCCTATGACGGATATGGTGAAACAGTACAGGTACGGTAAGACCCAATTTAAACCAGCAGCTCCTTCGAGGGTAAGTGCTACATTTATATATTTTTGGGGGATATTTATTATAGCAAAAAGTAAAAAATATTGCCTTTTTTTCAAAATTGTCGCTCTTTTTTTGTATGTAGAGCAAAAAATAAAAAACACAGAGATGATCAAATACCACCAAAAGAAACCTCTATTTGTGGGGAAAAAAGGACGTCAATTTTGTTTGGTTGCCAAGTCTCACGACCGCGCAATTGTCAGTTAGAGCCGAATCGCAAAAAGTGCTCTGGTCAGGAAGGGGGTAAAATCTTCTGGCTCTGAAGCCGTTAAAAATATGAATGCGTCTTTTCTTCAGTTATTTGATTACTTTTACTACAATGTGGTGTTTGTGAATATGGTCTTGTTCTTGGAAGTGTTCCACTTTATACCCACCAATGTTGCGGTTTCTGTATTATCTTATGCTTTATCTAAATAAAGAATTGGAAAAAAATATATATGGATGCAAGAACCTCTGAGGGAATCAAGGATGAAAAAAGATCTGGGGGTCCTAGTTGATGGCTCAGCAGTAGCATGCAACACCAAGCTGCAGCAAGCAATGCCAATAGCATTTATTAAAAAGAGTATTTACTCAAGAGATAAAACGATAATCCTGCCACTTTATAAAACTGGTTTGGCCACATCTGGAGTATTCTGTCCAGTTCTGGTCACCAATTCTCAGGAAGGATGTGCCAAAATTGGAGAGGGTTTAGAGAAGGGCAACAATGCCAATAACAGGGCTGGAGGATCTCAGTTATGAGCAATTACAAACATTAAATGTATTTTCCCTGGAGAAAAAACACCTAAGAAGGGATATGATAGCATTATACAAATATCCTAATTGTGATTCCAACATTGGGAGGAAACTAGTCTCAGGTCACTCAAAAAGATACGTGGCCACTCAATGAAGTTGGACGAGAAGCAGTTTAACCTTAAACTGTGTAGGTGATCCTGTGTAAGGTTATGGAACTCCCTTCCACAATCAGTGGTGTCAAAGTGTCCAAAAACTTTTAGATGGGCATCTTACTGAACACAATATACAGGGAAATGGTAAAGACATAAATACACCCACATACAACACACAGGTTGAATTAAAAGGACTGGTGTCTTTTTTCGACCTTACCAACTATGAAATCAGCACTTGTGGACTTTGAGAGGTGTCTGCAGAATTCTAGCTGTAATGTCACTGTAGGGTTGGGTGGGTTAGGTGGAAAAGATATTACGGGGCAGTAAATTGTGGTACCCTAGCATCTACTGGTCTTCCTTCCTCCTTCCTTCCTGCCTACCTTGCTTTCTTTCTCTCTTCTATCCCTCCCTATCTTCCTTCCCTCCTGCCTCCTACCCCCCCCCCCCTCCCCTTTGCATCCTTCTATATTTCTCCTTACCTTCCTCCCCCCTACTCTCTCTTTAACCAATTACAGACCGGAAGATATTTGCCTGCTTAATGACAAGGCCATTTTTTTGATACGGCACTGCATCGCTTTAACTGACAATTGCGCGGTCGTGCGACGCTGTACCCAAACAAAATTGAAGTCCTTTTTGTCCCACAAATAGAGCTTTCTTTTGGTGGTATTTGATCACCTCTGCGGTTTTTATTGTTTGCACTATAAACAAAAAAAGAGGGACAATTTTGAAGAAAAAAAAACAAACAATATTTTTTACTTTTTGCTGTAATAAATATCCCCAAAAATGTTTTCAAAAATCAAATTTCTTCATCAGTTTTTGCCAATATATATTCTTCTACAAATTTTGGTAAAAAAAAAAATTGCAATAAGTGTATATTGATTGGTTTGCGCAAAAGTTATAGTGTCCACAAACTATGGGATAGATTTATGGCATTTTTACAATTTTTTTTACTAGTAATGGCGGTGATCAGCCATTTTTAGCGGTACTGCGATATTGCGGGGGACAGATCGGATACTTTTGACACATTTTTGGGACCACTGACATGTATATAGAGATTAGTGCTTTAAAAATGCACTGATTACTGTTTAGTAATTTTTTATTTCATTTTCAAATTTACAACAACAAAAAAAACACCGCACAGAAAGCTTGTGACATTTATCAAAATTAATCATTTCTGGATTATCCGCAGCTATCAAGCCCCTGATGCAGATTTTGCAGATTGAGTGTTTTCTGGATCTGGAATCTCTGCAAGACTGTCTATGCTGCCTTGATTTCTGTGTGTTGATTCTATCTGGAAGAAATGTTTTGGTATAGGTTTCATGGGCACAATAAACACCCAAGGACCAATTTTTCCGCACCTGTTTGACAGGTGCATATAATTTCAATTATTGATAGCCAGGCCAATTCTTGCTTTCATCAAGAGTACCTCTATAGGGTTAGGGTGTGAAGGCACTACCAACACCCAAAGCCCAAATTTTCCGCACCTGTTACTTCTATCCAAAATCTGCGAAACGGACACCAGAATATATCCAAAAAAATCTCTAATTTTGTTCGGAGTGCACTAAATTGTGGCCTCATCATACAGACTGGCTCCCCAAGCCGTTGTTTATAAAACAAACAAAGCTTGCAGGGAAAATGTCATTTTTTTGGTTTTTATAAATGTAATTTTTGCTGAAGAAGGTTTTATACATGGTTCAGATGCGCCGCTTTACAGGCAGACTAAGGGGATCCCCTAGGCACTATATCTAATGGAGTTTTTCATTTTAATTGTTTCACTTTAAGTATCAGTAAATCACTGCTCATTTAAAAATGATCTTTTTTCACTGGCAGGGAAGGGGTTAACACTAGGGGGCGATCAAGGGGTTAAATGTGTTCCCTCATTTGTGTTTCCAACTGTGGGGGGATGGGAGTGACTAGAGGAGGAGACATATCCTAGTTCCTAGCTAGTAGGAACAGACAATCTGTCTCTCCTCTCCTCACAGAACAGGGATTTTTGTGTTTATACACACACACGTCCCTGTTCTGGCTCTCGTGCCCATGATCACCCGTGGCCATCGGTCATCGCGAACGCCGGCCATGTGCATTGGCTCACCCGCCATGCAGCGTGTATGCGCGCGTGCCTGCTATAAGCATTTAAAGAGCCGACGTATAGCTACGACGGTTTGCGGGATCGTGCTGACCTGCCGCAGTATAATGACGGCGGCTGGTCGGCAAGTGGTTAAGAAAGAAAAAAACGTAGTCCTCCATATCTTCCTTCTTTCTCTCCTCTCTTCCTTCCTTTCCTTTTTCCTAATTTCTTCCCTCCCTTCCTTCCTTTACTCCCTCCCGCCCTTCCTACCTTCCCTCTTTTCCCATTTCCTCCCTCCCTTCCTTCATTTCCTTCCTTCCTTCTCTTTCTCCTTTTATTCCATTTCCACACTCTCTTTCAATAAAGGAACAAAAAAAACAGTCTTTCCATCCTCCCTTCCCTTCAACATTTTCTCCTATCCTTCCTTCGTTTCCTCTATCCTCAATACCTTCCTTTCTTATCTCTTTCCTCATTTCGTCCATCTCTTTCCTCTGTCCCTCCCTCCCTACCTTTCCTCTTTCCTCCCTTCCTTTCCTTTCTTAATTTCCCCCCTCCCTCCCTTCCTTTCCTCTTTCCTCCCACCCTTTCTTTCCTCTCTTCTCCCTCCCTCCCTTTCCTCATTTCCTCCCTCCTTTCCTTAATTTACCCTTTCCACATGTTATCCCTCCCTTCCTTTCTTCCCTCCCTCTCTTCCTTTCGCTTTTCTCTCTCCCTTCCATCTCTCTTTCCTCATTTCCTCCCTTCGTTCCTTCTGCTTTCCTCCCTCCCTTCCTTCCCTCTTTCCTCATTTCCTCCCTCCCTTCCCTCCTTTCCTCCTTTCCTCATTTCCTCTCTCCCTTCCTTTCCTTCCTCATTTCCTCTCTTTCCTCATTTCCTTCCTTCCTTCCTTCCTTCCTTCCTTCCTTCCTTCCTTCCTTCCTTCCTTCCTTCCTTCCTTCCTTCCTTCCTTCCCTCTCTCTCTCTCTCTCTCTCTCTCTCTCCTTTTTTCCTTCCTCCTCCACACTCCCTTTCAAAAAGAAAAAAAAAAACATATCCTTTTCATCCTCCCTCTGTTCCATCTTTCCTCCCTCCCTTCCATCCCTCCTTCCTTCCCTCCTCACCACCATTTTCTGTACAAGGTGGTATTTATATGTAGCAGAATCTCAGACCTCTTCCAGTCTAATGAGAACCTTCAAGGCCAAAGATAACTGAGATCCTTCAATAAGTGGTGGGTTGTGAGGTATAGTGGGTGTAAAGTGGTAAAGAGGTATAGTGGGTGGTAAAAGTCATTGGGTGCCAGACACTTCTTGGCTGTAAAAGAGGTTTTATTTCTTTGACGGTCCTTTTTATATTTTGCAAGGGAAAGAGGGTTAGGGCCAGGACACCCTTAAGTAGTTGCAATTTCAGATGGCAGATTCCGTGACTTTAACAGGAGGACAGCTGTACAGGGAAAGGCCCAGCAAAGTGCCACTTCTGCACGTGCAGGATTGCTGTCTCCTATGGCAACAGTACTTAAACAGTTCCTAACTCAAAGTAACAGTTCTCTTAGCTGTACTACAACTTCTCCTTGTAGTTCTTCAGCCCCTTGAGCTCCTGGTCTCTCACTAGACCCTCTGATTCACTCACTCTGAATCCCGTGAGCTCCTCAAGGCTTTTGCGGTGGTATCTCCCTTAAGCTTCACCCACGCTTCCTTGCTGGCTTCCTAGCTTATTGGCACTTCGGATACCTTCAAGCTTTACTCCCGCTGACCAGCTCGGTCCCTAGCTTGGCACACAAGGCTGCTCTGCAAGCGTCCCTTCCACTGGTTGGATCCCTGACTTGATCACCACCTGAACTTTCCTGATTCTCCACCGTGCCCGTTTGGTGAGAATACTGCTCCGGTACTTGCTTCAGTTACTCACTGTGGTCCCTGGTAAAGGCGATTGGTCTCTTAGTGGTGACAACTTCCCTTCTACCTCCGAACGCGACAGGTTCTACGGCCAGCAGAACCATCACTTTTGGTTGGACTGCAAGCTGCAGTCCCAACCCTGCGCTGCCCTCTTACTTCTGGATAGGCCCTTACACAGCCTGGCAGGCTGATGCCCCCGGGATAGGCCCAATCTCCGGCCCAACAGCTCGGGGCAGACACTATCTGTCCACCCAGACGGTGGTCTGGGCGGCACGCAAGGACCTAGATCACCTGGCCTCCCCCGAATATAAAGGCTCCCCCAGCAGGCCAAGGAATTCAACAAAATCCCTGCACATTGGCTGAGATACCCCATATACCCATAATCTGACCCTGAGTTGTCCTTCTCAATCTAATACCTCCAAATGCCCGGCCACCTGGTGGTAGAAGAGGAAAGTATAACCAGGCCAAACTTAGGGAGAAGTCAATGGATCCCTAATAATTAACTACAGTAGCTACTCCTGACAAGGAATTTGGATAGGAGCTCCCTGACTAAACCCCAGGGCGCTACATCTATATTATTATTAGTGGCGTCACCCTCTGTCTGTACATTTTGAAAAATTGCGTGAATCTCTAGACTGGCTGAAAAGAATTACACATTTTGTTGTGAGTTGACATACTGTCGATGTATTCCAGCTTGACATTCAGCTATTTGGTTCCATGTCTTTGTTATGATTTTACTTCAGTCATCTTTACATTTCCTTCCTTGGTTTTTTCTATTGATCTGGCCAATAAAAAATCTTTCCTGTGATTGGGTCACGTGACGCTGTCGGAAAATCAATCCATGAGAGTGCCCTTTAAACCTTTTTATAGTAATTGCCGCAATGATCAGATAAAGCTCTTTCCATACGACCGCGGCTTATCACCAAATGGTTCCAAACTCTAAGGAGCCCGTGCCTGATTCATTTAGCTGACTCCTCCCCACCACCGCCGTTCAGTCAGTCTTTGCCTTGGCCGTTAACATAAATCCTATTAAAGAACAACTCGGATATGCTCTGTTTGGCCTAATACAAGCCCCCAAAATGACAGCTATTTATTTGAAAGAAAAAAAACTAACTTCTAAATATATAAATATATATATAAATATAATATGTGCGCATACATTTAAATAGTTGTATAGTATATTTATAGTCACAATATATCAAATACTCATTTTTACTCCTATTAATCTGAATTTTGAAGTATTAAAGTGGTGTTCCGGACGAAATTATACTTTTAAAATAAATATAACCCTATAATACACAAGCTTAATGTTTTCTAGTAAAGTTAGTCTGTAAACTAAGGTCTGTTTTGTTATTTTATAGCAGTAGTTTGTTATTTTATAAACTTACAGCAGGCCGTGGCCATCTTAAGTGTGGGCATCTGAAGCCAGACTGTATTTCTTCCTGGATCTCATCCTTGCAGAACTCGCACATGCTCAGTGCAGCACAAGCAGTGTAATAGGTTTCAGGTCAGGTTTCCATAGCAACGGCAGTTTCAGCGGAAGTTGCCGCCCCTTCCCAGGAGGCATTGCAAACAGGAAATGATGGGATGGGCCGCGGCCAGGGAGGAGGAAGTAAAAAATGAATACAGCAGATAGACAGTAGGTGCTGAGAAAAAAAATTTAAAAATATGCAATTTGTTTACAGTGCACAGTTTAGTGAGGGATGCTGAAGAGTTGTAAAAGTGGGTGGAACTCCACTTTAAACTTACATTGTGACAGTCACCACATATTTACTTGCTTGAATTCTGTGACACGTAGTCACTATGTCCTGTGAGTAGGCACTGCTGTGTCTCACATTTCAAAGAGCCTGCCTTCTGAACTACAGAGGTGCTGAGAGGAGGAGCTTCAAGAGCTTCAAGAGGCGGAGTCAGTACAGGAATCACTACTTGCAGGCAGCAATTTACCATTGGGTATGTAGTCCTTAGAAATGGAGGAGAAGCTGTAGCATGGGTGCTCAAACTGTGGCCCTCCAGCTGTTGCAGAACTACAAGTCCCATGAGGCATTGCAAGGCTGTCAGTTAAACAAACAAGACTCCCAACAACACGCATGACTACCAAAGGCAGAGGCATGATGGTAGTTCTGCAACAGCTGGAGGGCCACAGGTTGAGCACCCATGCAGGCTGGCCATCTCTGTCCACAACTTCCTGGATTCCCTGCATGCTTTACAGCTTCTCCTCCACTTCTAAGGACTATATATCCCATGGTACATTGCTGCCTGCACGCAGTGATTCTTGTACTGGAATATATTTAGAAGGTAGCTTGAGGACAGTTTTTTTTCTTTCAAATAATTAGCTCGCTACTCCTGCCTTCTCCACTGCCTGGTGCTCCAGTGAGCGCTGGTGGGACAGAGCAGAGAGCGGGTACTGACAGCCACCGCTGTCCCCCAGCGCTCACATGAAGGGAGATTTCTCAAGTAAACTTATATTGGTTTGTCAAATATAACTATTGTTTGTATTGGTATTACAATGCTGAGGTTATAAAATGAAAGTGTATGCTATGACCATAGACGTCCTTTAACCTCAAGTATGAGAGTTCCTCCTCTTGCATATCGTAGTTCATCATGTCTGAACCAGGAAAAAAAAGTTTTGTTGTATGCCAACCTGCTGTGCATTAAAGGAAAATTGTGGGCATAGTAAAAAAACAAACATTCATATTCACCTATATGGCTGCAGTATCAGTCTGATGCTAAAGCTGTCCTCCACCGACTCTAAGCTCAAGAAGTGATTATGAGCGATTATATGACCGCTGATCGCTGGCTGTCAGTAACCGCTCCCTGCTCTGTCCCTCCAGCACTCACTGGAGCGCCATGCTGTGGAGGGGTGAGGCGTGGCAAGCTGAAAGGCTGAGCCAGCTGCCGGTCAGGCATCTGTGTGGATCCGGACATTACTGGCTAGATCCTTCCAGAGAGTGGACCGGCTCTGTGATGTCAGCTGACGGAGGGCTTTAGAATCTGCACTCATGTGATCCAGAAGAAAAGTATGGCCAAAAAAGCTTTGGCCTTACTTCTTTTTTAAGGTAGCCTATTGAACTTAATGGACCAACAATGCACCTTAATGTGTCAAAAATCAAATGCAACCCTTTCATTTGGAATGCAACCATAGGTGTGCGCAGAATAAGGAAAGGGATGGCCAGCACTTAGGTGTGCGCAGCCTATTACATTAGGGTGTGCACACCAAAGCTCAAACACACATGTCTTTCTCTGTAGCCTCAACTGCATGGTGCAGTGAATGAATGGGAAGTGCTCTGTGCTGAGTGGCTTCCTGGTCATTCGCCTACTGAAGCATAGGAAACACAGTTTCCTATGCTTCGGTTATGATTGGACACAGTAAGCGGGTGGGTTCACTGTGTTCATTTAGAAAAGGAAGGGGCTGGTAAATTACAAATTTACTAGCCCTTTCCCCCACTCTCCATCCTGAAACATCCCCCACAACAGCTGGGAGAAGAAGAGAAGAGGGAAGCCAGTAGCACTGCAGGGAGGGGGGCCAATGAGGAGGGGGGGAGCCCGGGCAGTAGGGGAATCGGCACCGCACATAGTGATTAGGGTGTGTCTAGGAACACCCCCTGCGCACACCTATGAATGCAACGCAGCTGCATTGCGTTAGTGTGTTGGGTTTCCATTCAGAATGAGGGTCCATTTAGATCCATCTCCTGACCAAGGCTTGTTAATATCTGTTGCCAAGGCACATTATATTCTTTTTAAGGCGTAGCCATTACCTGTGCTTCCAGTTCCCAGGTCTGCTGTGCCCATTATGAGGTGTTCCCACCATCCCTGTGCTGAGTTCCAGGGTCTCTACATCTGCTGTACCCATTATGAGGGGTTCCCACCATCCCTGCACTGTGTTCCCAGCTCCCCACACCACCTGTGCTCATTATGAGGGGTTCTCACCATCCCTTCTCTGAGTTCCTGGGTCTGCAAACCTGCCAGGCCCATTATGAGGGGTTCCAACCATCAATGTGCTTAGTTCCCAGGCCTACACACCTGCTATGCCCATTATGAGGAGCTCCCACCATCCTTTCCCTGACTTTCTGGGTCTGCACACCTGCTAAGCCCATTATGAGGGGCTCCCACCATCCTTTCCCTGACTTTCTGGGTCTTCACACCTGCTATGCCCATTATGAGGAGCTCCCACCATCCTTTCCCTGACTTTCTGGGTCTGCACACCTGCTGTGCCCATTATGAGGGGCTCCCACCATCCTTTCCCTGACTTTCTGTGTCTGTACACCCGCTGTGCTGCTATGTTCATTTCTATTTTATGACTTTAATGTGCCAGGGAGACAGTTGACAAGATCTCTGGATATTGGACTGTTTCATATTTACTTATCTATTCTTGGTTTGTCATTGACCTTTCCCCTCTCCGATCGCCTAAAGACACCGACAGCTACAGATATGCCGGTTACAACCTTAACTAGTCTTAGGGGTATGTGTTGCAACATTGGTAGAGTGCAAAGAGCAAGAATGTGCAGTATGCCAAAACAATCAATCAAACATTACATTTCTGCTGATTGGCTACTATGAATCACTGCACTTTCCACCAATCTATTTGGCCTCATTTAATAAAAATATTAATTTCCTATGAAAGTTAGCTAGTCATCCCTAATGCACTTATATAATATATTGAGTGAGCAGCATAATAGTAAAAACTACAAGCCAATGAAGAGTATCGATCACAGTTATGTATCTGTAGCACCCTGGTGTCTAGGCAGGGTTGCTCCTAAATTTACCT
Source organism: Lithobates clamitans (assembly GCA_037952925.1). Taxonomy (NCBI): domain Eukaryota; kingdom Metazoa; phylum Chordata; class Amphibia; order Anura; family Ranidae; genus Lithobates; species Lithobates clamitans. The sequence goes on from JBBGZY010000385.1 coordinate 2,475,808, forward strand.
GCCAGGTATAGCTACCTTGGCTAATTGTTGAGCATCAATTGATCAATTGATTGACAGTCTGTAATTTCTGCACTTCTCTCTTTTGCCGCTGGGTGGCCGGGCACTTGGTGGCATTAGATAAGACAAGGGCAATGCAAGGTCAGATTATGGGTATATGGGGTGTCTCGGCCAATGAACAGGGGTTTTCGTAAATCCCTTGGCCTGCTGGGAGAACCTATATATTTGGGCGGAGTCAGGTGATAAGTGTTCTGTGCTACCTGGACGGCTGTCTGGGTGGACGTGTGTTGCATTGCCCGGGCTGCTAGGCTGAAATTTGGGCCTATCCTGGGCACATCTGGCTGCTAGGCTGTCTGAGGGCCTATCCACAAACAAGAGAGCAGCACAGGGTTGGGATTGCAGCTTGCAGTCCAACCAGAAGTGACAGTTCTGCTGGCCGGAGAACCTGTCGTGGTCGGGGGTAGAGGGGAAGCGCTTGCCACTAAGGGACTAACCACCTTATCACCAGGGACCACAGTGAGTAGCTGAAGCAAGTACCGGAGCAGAATTCTCACCAACCGGGGATGGTGAAGAATCGGGAAACTTCAGCAGGTGTCAAACCAAGGACCCAGCCGGCGGAGGTGACGCTTGCAGAGCAGCCTTGTGTGTCAAGCCAGGGACCGAGCAGGCCAACGGGATAAAGCTTGAAAAGTATCTTGAGTGCCAAGCTAGGGACCCAGCGGGGAAGCGGGGCTGACGCTTGAGGAAGATACCAAAGTGAATATTGGAGGAGCTCAAGGGATTTAGTGGCAGTGAATCATCTAGTCTAGCGAGAGACCGGGAGCTCAGTGGGTTGAAGAACTACAAGAAGTGATTGTAGTGGAGGTGAAGGAACTGTTACAACTTGTGTTAGAAACTGTTAAAGACTGTTGTGATAGAAGACAGCATTCCTACACATGCAGATGTGGCGTCTTGCTGGATGTTTTTCCCTGCATGGCTGTCCTCATTTTGAAGTCCCAGAGTCTGCCAATTATTATTGCAACTATCTAAGGGTGTCCTGGCCCAAACCCTCTCTCCCAAAGTTCTGTTAAGAGAAATAAAATCTCTTTGCATTCAAGGAGTGGCTGGCGCCCAATGAATCTACCTTGCATTGCACCCACTATGCCTTACCAAATACAGAGGGATGTCAGCTATCTCTGGACCTGGAGGTTCTCATTAGACTGAGGGAAGCCTGGGACCTTGCTACATATCAGATACAAGCAAGGATGAGCCAAACTACCCTGGGTGCTGTTCGACGAACTTTCAAAACGTTTTGAAGTGCTGAGATAAGTTTTTTTGGCCATACTTCTGTGACCCAGGTTCCAGCCGACAGTGGGCTTTAGGCTGATGTCACACAGCCAGTCTAGGCTGGGAAAAGATCCCAACCATATGTTCGGTATACGCTCGGAAGTCTGGACCGGCAGCTGACTCAGCCTCTTAGCAAGCCGCTGAGCACCTGAGCCAGCCGCTTCCGCCCCCTTCAAAGCCCAGCACTCCAGTGAGTGCTGGAGGGACAGAGCAAAGAGTCATAGACTGACAGTCATTGGCTCCCTGCAGGCTGGAGATCGAGAGCTGTGCGATCAGCGGCCTTTGATTGGTTAGTTCTTGGTCTTAGAGGTGGCAGGGATGCAGCTTGGATCCAGGGCCAGTGCTACCACTAGGCAAACTAGGCAGCCGCCTAGGGCGCACTGCTGCCTAGGGGCGCCCGGCCGCAGGTTTCCCTCCGCGTCTGCATGCTCTGCAGGCTGAAGCATGTAACTAAGTTTCAGGCAGCTGCTCTGTCCGACCGGTAGTGTAATTAGAGGCGCAGTGCAGCACTGGAGCCAGTGCTAGAGGAAGAAGAGCCAATGATTCCTGTTTAGCGGCACCTTCTATCACATGGGCAGGGCGAAAGGGGGTGGAGTCAGGGGTGGAGCCATCGGGGAGGCAAAAATAGGTTTCGCCTAGGGTGTCAAAAATCTCTGCACCAGCCCTGCTTGGATCAGTGCTGCAGCCATCTATATGAGTATATATTTTTTTTTTTTTGCTATTACCAGACCTCTCTTTTAAATGCTTAACCCCTTGCCTACGGAGCACTTTTATCCTCTTCCTGCCCAGGCCAATTTTCAGCTTTCAGTGCCATCGCACTTTGAATGACAATTGCACGGTCATGCAACACTGTACCCAAATAAAAAATTTTCAATTTGTTTCACACAAATAGAGCTTTCTTTTGGTGATATTTAATCATCACTGGGTTTTTTATTTTTTGCTAAATAAGTGAATAAAGACCGAAAATTTTGGAAAAAAAACCAAACTTTTTCATAGTTTGTTATAAAATTTTGCAAACAGGTAATTTTTCTCCTTTTACTGATGTGGGCTGATGAGGCCGCACTGATGGGCACTGATGAGGCGGCACTGATGGGCACTGATAGGCTGCACTATTGAGGATGGTGAGCACTGATAGGCGGCACTGATGAGCACTGATAGGTGGCACTGGTAGGCAATACTGATAGGTTATACTGATGAGGAGGCACTAATAGGCACTTAATCAGCAGCACTGTTGAGCACAGATTGGCAGCACTGGTAGGCACTGTTGGGATTGCACTTATAAACAGGACACTGATAATCATGTCCCTTACAGAAAAGCTGGTTATCGACTCTCTTCTCCTCTCCTCATACTGTCAGCATGAGGAAAGGAGTGCCGATAATAGTTCCTGTTTACATCCATGATCAACTGTGAACAAAAGCCGGTGTCTCAGGCCCTGATTGGATGGATTGATAGCAGCGCAGCCATTGGCTCATGCTGCTGTCAATCAAATCCATGACGTGGGCGCCGGGGGGCGGGGCCAAGTCCTGCTTTCTGTGTGAATAGACGCAGAAGCAGGACAAGGGAGCACACCCGCACGGGTGTCCACGAAGGACAGCGCTTCTCTGACGGGACACTTGAGAAGAGTAGGAACCAGGAGCATCGCTGAGGGACCCCAGAAGAGGAGGATCGGGGCCAACTGCACAGCGGAGGTAAGTATGACATGTTTGTTTTTTTAAAAACCCTGAACCTTTACAATACCTTTAAAGCTTGTAGGAGTTTTCATTCTGCTCTGACTGTCCTATAAGGCTGCAGGACCCAGTGGCGGCTGGTGGTAATTTGTTTGGGGGGGGGGCGGTAAAAAGTGCACCTGCACCCTCAACCGCCCCCCCCACCCTTCTCCTTTCGGCCAATCGGAGAAATGTATCTCAAACCCGCGTTTCCTTATTGGCGGAGAGGCGATTCAGTGTAAGAATAGGGAATACTCATTCGCTATTTTCACACACCTGAGTGGGCTCATAGCGCAGTGCTCTGCGTCCAAACCCACCCTATTTTGAAGCCTGTTAGAGCCTCTGGCTCTAATCAGTGCTTCAAAAAAAAAAAAAAAACATTCCGCATTGCAATCCATGGTCCACCGTCCTGAAAGGGGCCGGACGCATGGATAGGGGGTGGTGGCAGCGATGGATAGGGGAGGCGATGGCAATGGATAGGGGAGGACGCTCCTGTGCACCCTTAAAGGATGGGCCCCCCTTGGCAGGACCCCTGACCCTCTGTCTGGACAGTGCTGATTGGCCCTGTGCTGATCACATTCACTCTCCCAAGAAAAAAAAAAAGAAAAAACTCTTACAATACACACCAAACTGAGCATGTGCAGCATGACCCCTAGCCTCTGTTCTATCAGGAGATAGTTTGGGGACAGTGGAAGAAGGGGGGATCAGAGTAGACAGGATCAAACAGCCTTACATGCGGAGGAATAACCCCTTAGGTTCCACAGTGAGTATAACAAGCATGCTTTACTGCATATACAGACTGTTATTACTGTTGTGGGTTTAGTAACACTTTAACTGGTTGTGTAAGTACCGGTACATCGCTGGATTGCAAGGGTGAAATCTTGGTCATCGCTGCAGCTCTCAGTTTGATCAGATGCTTTGGAGGGCAACTGAGATAAAGTGGACCTGTCACAGCCCATGCTATCACAAGGGATGTTGTTCATCCCTTGTGATAAAGTTGATAAAAAAATTTTTTAAAGAGACAGTGCAAAAAAATTTTTAAAAAATTGAAATAAAATAAATATATATATAAAAAAAAAAAAAAATACATAAAAAAAAGAAAAAATGTAAAGCTCCCCTCTCCCCCTGTGTTTACATGCAAAGGTGAAAACATACGTAGGTTGCAAATGCATATGTAAACGGTGTTCGCACCATACATGTGAGGTATCGCCGCACACGTTATAGCGAGAGCAATAATTCTAGTTGGAGGCCTCCTGTGTAACTGTAAACTGATAAACTGTAAAGGCTTATAAATCGCCACCTATGGGGATTTCACTTCCAGGTTGCCATATTGCATTTTCAGAAAATTATAGAGCTGCACATTGAAAAGGAAAGGTCATTTTTAATAACATTCAATTACAATATAACGTGTCACAATTGTATATGTTATATTATTTTTTCTTTATTTGATATTTTCTTTCCCACGAAAGTGGAGTAACCCTTTAAAAATGCTGCCAAATGACATTTCATTGCTGGCTTCTTTAAAAAAAAAAAAAAACGCACACACATACACACCCCTTCAAAGGTCTAATATATATTTTTCGGGACCTTTGGGGGGGGGGGGGGGGTGTCTGTACGCTTTTTTTTCATTTTTTATTTTTAAGGAGCAGGCAATAAAATGTAATTTGCCAGCAGTTTAAAAATGTAACTTTTTTTTCTTTGTAAGGGTCGGTTCACACTGGGGCGACTTGGGATCCGACTTGTACGCCCTCAAGTCGCCCCAAGTCGCCCCAAGTCGCTTTGCATTTAGGTTAACATGGTAGGCAATGGGAGCGTCTTAATTGACACTACTGAAGTCGCTCTGACTTCAGAAAAGACTCCTGTACTACTTCTATCCAACTTGTAGGCGACTTGTACCCATTCAACTCAATGTAAGTCGCCTGCAAGTCGGATCTCTCTGTAAAGTCAAGCGACTTTGCAGAGAAAACCCCTCCCTCCCCCCCTCCCTCCCAGAGAGGTGATTGGCCACAGGCGAAGTCGCCTGTCATGGAGGCGACTTCAAGTCGCCTCGTAATTTGCCGAAGTCGCGCTGAAGTCGCGCTAAAGTCGCGCTGAAGCCGCGTTGAAGTCGCGGTTCAAAGTCGCGCTAAAGTCGTGTTGCCCATGTGTGAACCGACCCTAAGGGCTCATTTGGCTTCAGCACACATTAGTTTACACCTGCTTCAAAACAAGCTTCAGACAGGTTTTATTAACCAGTTACCACCCGCCCACGGTCAAATGATGGCGGGGCGGTGCAGCTCTCGTTCTTAGACGGTGTCCCAGAAAGGCCGCTCGGGGGCGCATAGCACGACGACCGCGCCGTGTTGCTAGGACAAGGTGCAACCCCGATCTCTGTAAAGAGCCGCGTCCGCGGCTCTTGAACCATGTGATCGGGTGTATCCAATCACAGCCGGTCACATGTAAACACAGAGATGCTGGTAATCGTCGCTCCTCGCCTCACACTGACAGAGTGTGTGGCGAGGAGAGCCGATCAGCGGCATCTCCTCGCAGGGCACAACAAAACATGTAATCAGGGCACTGATCATCAGTGCCCTGATTACATTATAGCGCCAAAAGTGTCACCAATCAGTGCCAGCAATCAGTGCCCACCTTTGCCCACCAGTGCCAGCAATCAGTGCCCACTAGTGCCCACAAGTGCCACCAATCAGTGCCCATTAGTGATGCCAGTCAGTGCTGGCTATTAGTGCTGCCTATCAGTGCTGCCCATCAATGCCCATCACTGCTGTCCATCAGTGCAACCCATCAATGCCCATCAGTGCCGCCTATCCGTGCCGCCTATCAGTGCCCACCAGTGCTGCCTATCAGTGCCAATCAGTGCCACCCATCAGTGCCACCTATTAGTGCCCATCAGTGCCTCCTATCAGTGCCCATCAATGCCCATCAGTGTCGCCTATCAGTGCTCATCAGTGCCACCTATCAGTGCCCATAAGTGCAGCATATTAGTGCCTCCTCATCAGTGCCGCCTCATCAGTGTCCATAAGTGCCATCTCATCAATGCCTACCAGTGCCGCCTTATCAGCGCACATCAGTGAAGGAGAAAAATTACTTATTTACAAAATTTACTGACAGAAACTAAGTAAAAAAATCATTTTTTTCAAAATTTTTGGTCCTTTTTTTTTCTTTTTGTTAAAAAAAAAAACCCAGCAGTGATTAACCCCTTCACTACCCGCGTATAGTCATATGATGTCCACAGATAGGATCTCCCATCCTGGGTGGACGTCATATGACGGCCTCGGGTTCCCGGCCGTCTAGGGGGCGCGCGCGCCCGCCGCGTTGCTCAGGACCCGGTGCGTGTGCCCCGCGGCCGCGATGGATCTGTGTGTGTGAACACACAGATCCACGTCCTGTCAGCTCAGAGGAGAGCGATCTGTGTTCCCAGAACAGCGGAACACAGATCGGTCTCCTCCCCTTGTACGTCCCCTCCCCCTACAGTTAGAAGCATTCCCTAGGAAACACATTTAACCCCTTGTGTCCCCCTAGTGGTTAACCCCTCCACTGCCTGTCACATTTACACAGTAATCAATGCAATTTTATACGGTAGCATTGATCGCTGTATAAAAGACAATGATCCCAAAAATGTGTCAAAAGTGTCTGATGTGTCCGCCATAATGTCACAGTCACGAAAAAAAATCGCCGATATTACTAGTAAAAAAAAAAAAATAAATAACTTTTTTTTAAAAAATGCCATAAATCTATCCCGTATTTTGTAGACGCTATAACTTTTGCACAAACCCATCAATATACGCTTATTGCGATTTTTTGTACCAAAAATATGTAGAAGAACACATATCGGCCGAAACTGAGGAAAAAATTTGTTTTTTTTTTTTTAAATTGAGATATTTATTATAGCAAAAAGTAAAAAATATTGTGTTTTTTTCAAAATTGTCGCTCTTCTTTTGTTTATAGCGCAAAAAATAAAAACAGCAGAGGTGATCAAATACCACCAAAAGAAAGCTCTATTTGTGGGGAAAAAAAGGACATCAATTTTGTTTGGGTACAACATTGTACGACCGCGCAATTGTCGTTTAAATTGCGACAGCGCTGAAAACTAAAAATTGGTCTGGGAAGGAAGGGGGTGAAAATGCCCGGTATTGAACCAGTTAAATGCCACCAAAAGAAAGCTCTATTTGTGTGAAGAAAATGATAAAAATTTCACTTGGGTACAGTGTAGCATGGCCGTGCAATTGTCATTCAAAGTGCGACAGCACTGAAAGCTGAAAAATGGCCTGGGCAGGAAGGGGGTGTAAGTGCCCAGTAGGCAAGTGCTTAAAGCTCTCTGAACACTGAACAAAGCTGCTGTCACAAAAGAAAGGGTTAGCTTACAGTCCTGTTTACACTTAGCTTTTGCTTTGCTTCAGCTTCGCTTCAAAAATGATACCCTATCCAGAGTCTAGTCTCGGGAGGGGCACTGCCAACATTTTTGCGGGCAATTTGTCGGGGCAATGGCTGGTGTTAGCGCTTCAATAATCACGGCACCATGGTTAATATGGTGTCAGGATGATTGAAGCGCATTATTTCTATTATTACATTGTAATATAAAATGAAACAGTTCAACTCACCATAATGCAGAATCAGTGGGAGCCCTGAGTGTGTCACTTGCCACATCGCCTGTCACCAGATGCAGATTGTCACTTGCCAGTGACCAGGGCCGATCCTAGGGTCACCGGCGCCTGGGTGCAAAAATGTTTCTGGCGCCCCCACATGGGCGTGGTCATCTTACCAACTCCTCCCCTTTACAAATGTTTCTATGGCAATGACTCAAACACAGAGATGCTCTCCTAAGAACTCTTTGTTACCCTGGGATCCTCCCATGATCTTTTAACAATAAAAAAAAATACAGGAAGAGGGTACACTAATGAGACCTGGAGGGGAGTCTCTCTGATGCACACAGAGAGGGCTTCTGTTAGAGAGTCTGTTAGAAAGAGCCCCCAGACATAGTACAGGAGATGATCAGAGACTGCAGACATAGTACAGGAGATGATCAGAGACTGCAGACATAATACAAGAGATGATAAGAGACTGCAGACATAATACAGGAGATGGTCAGAGACTGCAGACATAATACAAGAGATGATAAGAGACTGCAGACATAATACAGGAGATGATCAGAGACTGCAGACATAATACAAGAGATAAGAGACTGCAGACATAATACAGGAGATGATAAGAGACTGCAGACATAATACAAGAGATGATAAGAGACTGCAGACATAGTACAGGAGATGATCAGAGACTGCAGACATAATACAGGAGATGATCAGAGACTGCAGACATAATACAGGAGATGATCAGAGACTGCAGACATAGTACAGGAGATGATCAGAGACTGCAGACATAGTACAGGAGATGATCAGAGACTGCAGGCATAATACAGGAGATGATCAGAGACTGCAGACATAATACAGGAGATGATCAGAGACTGCAGACATAGTACAGGAGATGATCAGAGACTGCAGACATAGTACAGGAGATGATCAGAGATTGCAGACATAATACAGGAGATGATCAGAGACTGCAGACATACTACAGGAGATGGTCAGAGACTGCAGACATAATACAGGAGATGATCAGAGACTGCAGACATAGTACAGGAGATGATCAGAGATTGCAGACATAATACAGGAGATGATCAGAGACTGCAGACATACTACAGGAGATGGTCAGAGACTGCAGACATAGTACATATTGGCCGATCGGCCCTCTCACCTGACCCAGCGATACAGCAACGGTTCCTCTGATCAGGAGTCAGCTCACTCTGAATTGCCCGTGGTGACTCCGCTGTATTCCTGCAATGACTCCATTCCTTTCAATGCCAGCGATGGCGCTAGGCTGTGTGGCTTTCCCTCTGGTGGCGCAGGGCAGCAGGGTTCTCTCTCTGATAGTGTTCTCTCAGCACTGTCCTCTCCCTCTGGAGTCCTGGGTGTACTTCCCTGAAAACTTTCCCAGGCTCCTGTCACTCTCTCTCTTTTTCCCATTCAGCTGAGCATGCTGTGTGGGCTGCAGTTTCCGTGTTACAATGGGGCTGCCAGTTCTCGGGACTATATGTCCCACAATCCTCTTCTCTGCTCCTTTTTTCTTTTCCATTAGTACAGACCCCCCAGGACAGACCCCCCCTCCATTAGTACAGACCCCCCCATTAGTACAGACCCCCCTCCATTAGTACAGACCCCCATATTAGCACAGACCCCACCATTAGTACAGATCCCCCCTCCATTAGTACAGACCCCCCTCCATTAATACAGACCCCACCTCCATTAGTACAGACCCCATTAGTACAGACCCCCCCTCCATTAGTACAGACCCCATTAGTACATACCCCCCTCCATTAGTACAGACCCCCCCTCCATTAGTACAGACCCCATTAGTACAGACCCCCTCTCCATTAGTACAGACCCCCAGGACAGTCCCCCTCTCCATTAGTACAGAACCCCTCTCCATTAGTACAGACCCCCCTCCATTAGTACAGACCCCCAGGACAGACCCCCTCTCCATTAGTACAGACCCCCCAGGACAGACCCCCCTCCATTAGTAGAGACCCCCATATTAGTACAGACCCCACCATTAGTACAGACCCCCCCTCCATTAGTACAGACCCCATCTCCATAAGTACAGACCCCATTAGTACAGACCCCCTCTCCATTAGTACAGACCCCCCAATTATTAGTACAGCCCCCTCCATTAGTACAGCGCCCCCTCCATTAGTACAGCCCCCCTCCATTAGAACAGCCCCCCCTCCATTAGTACAGCCCCCCCTCGATTAGTACAGCCCCCTCCATTAGTACAGCCCCCCCCTCCATTAGTACAGCCCCCTCTCCATTAGTACAGACCCCCTCTCCATTAGTACAGACCCCCCCATTATTAGTACAGCCCCCTCCATTAGTACAGCGCCCCCTCCATTAGTACAGCCCCCCTCCATTAGAACAGCCCCCCCTCCATTAGAACAGCCCCCCCTCCATTAGAACAGCCCCCCCTCCATTAGTACAGCCCCCTCCATTAGAACAGCCCCCCTCCATTAGTACAGCCCCCCCTCCATTAGTACAGCCCCCCCTCCATTACTACAGCCCCCCCTCCATTAGTACAGCGTCCCCTCCATTAGTACAGCCCCCCTCCATTAGTAAAGCCCCCCTCCATTAGTACAGCCCCACCCCCTTCCATAAGGGTACATATATACACCCGGGCGGCAGCTGAAGAGAAGAGAACAGTGTGCAGCCAGCCGCGCCGCCCGGGTGAAGAGCAGAGGAGTTTAAAGTAGGCAGGAGTGGGAGACACAGAGCAGAATGTGTCGGGCACATACCGCTCCTCTCCTCCGCTCCCCGCTCCCCCCCCCCCCCTCCCGCGCGACATCACTGTGCGGCTGGTCTCTCTCCACGCAGAGACCAGCCGCTCAGGAGGGAGGGGCACACACAGCGGCGGCGGCACCTTTTTTTCTTTTAACACCGGCGGAGAGCGCCGCCGCCAGACGCAATCAAGAGGAGGAGGAGGAGGGAAGGGAGCACTCCGGCGCTTCAGCGCCCCCACCTCTCTGGCGCCTGGGTGCACTGCACCCCGTGCACCCCGTCTAGGACCGGCCCTGCCAGTGACCAATGATAATGTCCCTGTTGTCCCAGAGTGAGGGCGGACAGTAAGAGATGATGTCATCTCTTTGCTGCCTGTGCCTGCACAGTAATGGAAGTCTTGTTTTAGATGCAGAAATGCGGTGATGCAGGGGGGCGGTGAGAGACAGTGGCATCTCTAGCTTTTACATTTAGGGGGGGCACATGGGGGGACAGGGACAAAAGTAGGGGGCCAACTATAAAATGCAATGATATACACATACACACACACGAATACACAGTGTCTTGAAAAAGTATTGGTGGTTGCAGCCAGGTAGAGGGAAGGACAGGATGGGAGCAGCCAGGTAGAGGGAAGGACAGGATGGGAGCAGCCAGGTAGAGGGGAGGACAGGATGGGAGCAGCCAGGTAGAGGGGAGGACAGGATGGGAGCAGCCAGGTAGAGGGGAGGACAGGATGGGAGCAGCCAGGTAGAGAGGAGGACAGGGTGGGAGCAGCCAGGTAGAGGGAAGGACAGGATGGGAGCAGCCAGGTAGAGGGGAGGACAGGATGGGAGCAGCCAGGTAGAGGGGAGGACAGGATGGGAGCAGCCAGGTAGAGAGGAGGACAGGGTGGGAGCAGCCAGGTAGAGGGGAAGACAGGGTGGGAGCAACCAGGTAGAGGGGAAGACAGGGTGGGAGCAGCCAGGTAGAGGGGAAGACAGGGTGGGAGCAGACAGGTGGAGGGGAGGACAGGATGGGAGCAGACAGGTGGAAGGGAGGACAGGATGGGAGCAGACAGGTGGAAGGGAGGACAGGGTGGGAGCAGCCAGGTAGAGGGGAGGACAGGATGGGAGCAGCCAGGTAGAGGGGAGGACAGGATGGGAGCAGCCAGGTGGAAGGGAGGACGGGGTGGGAGCAGCCAGGTAGAGGGGAGGACAGGATGGGAGCAGCCAGGTAGAGGGGAGGACAGGATGGGAGCAGCCAGGTAGAGGGGAAGACAGGGTGGGAGCAGCCAGGTAGAGGGGAAGACAGGGTGGGAGCAGCCAGGTAGAGGGGAGGACAGGGTGGGAGCAGACAGGTGGAGGGGAGGACAGGATGGGAGCAGACAGGTGGAAGGGAGGACAGGGTGGGAGCAGCCAGGTAGAGGGGAGGACAGAATGGGAGCAGACAGGTGGAAGGGAGGACAGGATGGGAGCAGACAGGTGGAAGGGAGGACAGGATGGGAGCAGCCAGGGAGAGGGGAGGACAGGATGGGAGCAGACAGGTGGAAGGGAGGACAGGATGGGAGCAGACAGGTAGAGGGGAGGACAGGATGGGAGCAGACAGGTGGAAGGGAGGACAGGGTGGGAGCAGCCAGGTAGAGGGGAGGACAGAATGGGAGCAGACAGGTGGAAGGGAGGACAGGGTGGGAGCAGCCAGTAATAAGGTCCTATACCTCTATGAAAGCCAGCATCCCCACCCCCCCTTATCCCCCCACCTGGAGGTAAGTTCTTACCTTGGGGGATTATATATAATAGAATCAGATCACTGACACTTTCTCTCTGGCTCCCTCCACCCGACAGCCTCGTGGCCCCTCTTCTCCTCTCCCCTCCTCCCGATTGGCATGTTGGGGGCTGCAGTGCACTCTCAGGGAATCGTCCTGGGCCTGCTAGTATCCAGGACTACATGTCCCATAACCCTCTTGGTGTTTCCCAGCCAGGCCCTGAATGTAGCCAATAGCAGGCATTGCTGGGTGAATGAGAGCTGCTCAGTTCAAGGAGGGGTGGAAATCCCCCGCAGCTGCGGCTCTGCCTGTGTCCTGATGGGGGGGGTCGGCATCAGCACAGCCTGCTCACTATTTTCTCAGCGCGGGGGGGGGGGCAATTGACCTGTTGCCCCCCCCCCTCTCTGGAACCGCTACTGACCCCATATAGCTTTGGTGGTGCTTCAAAGCGTCTTCAAAGCCTCCATTGAAGCTCCACCGAAGCCTCATCGAAGCACCAAGCAAAAAAGGTGTAAACAGGACTGAAAGCTAACCATTTTATTTAGTGACAGGGGCTTTGACTAGCGTTCAGAGAGCTTTAATAAAGCCTGTTCAAAGCCATGTTTTGAAGCACATGTAAACTAGCCTTAAATGTCACTTTTGCTGTAGCACATCCTGCGGCCAGACCTTTGGTGGAAAAAAATAAGAAATGTATGAGGTCCCCTTTCAGATCTGGAATGAATTTTAAGAGGGATCTCCATGCAAAAAAAAAAAAAAATGTGTGGGGTCCCTCCAAAAATCTACAGTATATCCAAAATCTAAGTATGCAACCTGGCTGGATGTTAAAGCCATTTTTAACCACTTGTCTACCGGCTCACGCTCGCTGGCGGTGTGCGTGCCTCCCGCGGGCTCGATGTCCACCGATGTCCACCGGTGGCCCGCGATCGTAGCACGGAGAGGCAGAATGAGGAGATGCCTATGTAAACAAGGCATTTCCCTATTCTGCCTAGCAACATGACAGGGATCTACTGCTTCCAGTGATCCGGAGCAGTGATCTCTGTCATGTTCTAGTGAGCCCATCCCCCCTACAGTTAGAACAAGCTGAGGAACACACTTAACCCCTTGATTGCCCCCTAGTGTTTAACCCCCTTCCCTGCCAGTGACATTTACACAGTAATCAGTGCATTTTTATAGCACTGATCGGTGTATAAATACCAATAGTCCCAAAATAGTGTCAAAAGTGTCCGATCTGTCCGCCGTATTGTCACAGTCACGATAAAAATCGCAGATCGCCGCCATTACTAAATAAAAAAAAATATTAATGAAAATGCCATAAATCTATCCCCTATTTTGTAGACGCTATAACTTTTGCGCAAACCAATCAATATACACTGATTGCGATTTTTTTTTACAAAAATATGTATAAGAATACATATCGGCCGACTGTGGAATAAATTTGTTTTTTTATATTTTTTGGGGGGGGATATTTATTATAGCAAAAAGTAAAAAATATTGCTTTTTTTTTTTCAAAATTGTCGCTCTTTTTTTGTTTATAGCGCAAAAAATAAAACTGCAGAGGTGATCAAACGCCAAATGAAAGCTCTATTTGTGGGAAAAAAAGGAGGTCAATTTTGTTTGGGTACAGCGTCGCACGACCGCGCAATTGTCAGTTAAAGCGACGCAGCGCCGAATCGCAAAAAGGGCCTGGTCAGGAAGGGGGTAAATCCTTCCGGGGCTGAAGTGGTTAAGCCAGTTAAGGATTGTGCAAGGCTCTTGGTCTCAGCTGTGACTCTCCTGTCATGTAGAGCTTGTCACCAGCGCTCAGACATAAGGATTCCTACCTTTGTACCTATTGCAGCCAAGGTTCAAAGATTAGGCTCTAAGTGCAATGCCAGGCCTTTATTACAAGCGTCCCTGGGATGGTTGTAGTACAGTCTCTCATCTGGACTTGTGGAGGGATATAACCTGGTCCTCAGGTTCCTGGATGACAGGTGACAACTAGATACAAGACAGAGAGGTTAGTGGCCCCGCGCAACCTTAGAGCCAATACTATTTAGGTTTGTGTTGTTCCATATATTCTATATCTTTTTCTATATCTTTCTAACATATTCTACAGTGCTGTACAGAGAATACTGAGCCAGTCACATCAGTCTCTGCACCAGAGGAGCTTACACTCTAATTTCCCTCCACAGTTGCACGCTATTATTATTATACATTGATATAGCTCTGACATATACCACAGTGCTGTACAGTGAACACTGAACCAGTCACATCAGTCTCTGCACCAGAGGAGCTTACACTCTAATGTCTCCGTACAGTCACACACTATTATTATACATTTATATAGCTCTGACATATTCTGTAGTGTTGTATAAGGAACACTGTACCAGTCACATCAGTTTCTGCACTAGAGAAGCTTACACTTTACACTTTAATATCCCACCACAGTCATATGCTTTTATTATTATACATTTATATAGCTCTGACATATTCCACAGTGCTGTACAGAGAACACTGAGCCATTCGCATCAGTCTCTGCAGAGGAAGAGCTTACACTCTAATTTTAGATTGTAAGCTCTAAGGAGCAGGGCCCTCTGATTCCTCTTGTATTGAATTGTATTGTAACTGTACTGCCTGCCCTCATGTTGTAAAGCACTGCGCAAACTGTTGGCGCCATATAAATCCTGTATAATAATAATGTATCCATAACAGTCACACACTAATATTATTATACATTGATATAGCTCTGACATATACTGCGGTGCTGTACAGAGAACACTGAGCCATTCACATAGGTCTCTGCAACAGAGGAGCTTACACTCTAATGTCCCATCACAGTCACACACTATTATTATTATACATTTCTATAGCTCTGACATATACTGCGGTGCTGTACAGAGAACACTGAGCTATTCACATCGGTCTCTGCAACAGAGGAGCTTACACTCTAATGTCCCAGCACAGTCACACACTATTATTATTATACATTTATATAGTTCTGACATATACTGCGGTGCTGTACAGCACCGCAGTATATGTCAGAGCTATATAAATGTATAATAAATGGATGAGAAGGGTTGTCGCCCTAGGCTGCTCTCCTGATTTGGACCACAAACACCTCCCCCTTTCCACATTTTCATTACATAGGGTGGAGGCAATCTGTAGTCAATAAAAATTAGCTGGGAAGGTCTATAGCAGTGATGACGAACCTTGACACCCCAGATGTTTTGGAACTACATTTCCCATGATGCTCATGCACTCTGCATTGTAGTTAAGCATTATGGGAAATGTAGTTCCAAAACATCTGGGGTGCCAAGGTTTGCCATCACTGGTCTATAGGATTGTTTAGGATCTCAGTTTAGTGCAAATAGAGAAAATGTTTCTGGTAGGATCAACAGGTATTTTTCTATACTTGATGAAAATGTAGCCTGAAAACGAATGCAGACACCACATCTAAGAATTGCCAATCTGGAATATATTGCATAATGTTGCCCTTGGGTTTAGATACATGTTAAATGCTAAATGAACTCTATAAAAAAAAAAATGTTGGCCTAATGTCACAGACATTTGCCCAGCCATTATGAATTTTTGACCGTATTTTGCTTAAAATGTTGATTTCCTGTAATCGCCAGCTCCATCTAGAGGCCATAATGTGGTATTTTTCTTGAATTACCCTAATAAGGAAAATACCACATGATGGCCTCTAGATGGAGCTGGTGATCATAGGAGAATTAGGTCAGCTGGGTAAATGCTTGTGACAGTCATCCAGCATATTTTATTAATAGACCCCCCTATATGGGATTTCAGCCAGTTTTATGTGAGTGGGGGGAGAATTGAAAGTCGCATCTCCTCAATGTGGACAAAGATGAACTTTCTCCACCCTATCCAAAATGAGGGCACCTTTGTCTATAGTTTGCACTTCTGTCAGTCACAGTTCACACTAATGTGATGCGGGAAACGCATAATTCCCCGCACTCTAAGCAACCGTGCGGCGTCCATGCGATCTGCTGTGGGTGGCAATGTTATCTTAAGAACACCCTGAAACAGATAGCAAAACGCAGTGCGACTGCCAGAATCGCATCACATTGGTGCAGGAGGAAAAAAAGGGTCCTGCACCATCTTGGTGCAGATGCAATGCGATTTCAGCCATACAAAATGTACGGTGTGGTGCAATTCTAGTGCACATCACATGCAGTGTTTTCCCACGCACCAGTGTGAACCTAGCCTCAGTCTTGCACAGTTGTACAGGCTCCTCTCCTGTACTGAAATGGTCTAATCTTCTCACAATGAGCATTAGGAGCTGCAGCGAGGCAGACAGAGCTCACCTCATTTCCTGGCTGGAGGATGTCCAGCGTCATCTAGCACTTTCCTCCCCAGTGTGGCCCACCCTTTCAATAATTTGTTTGCTTTTTTCCAGGAAACCCCTCATGATCTGCCTGCATTGCATAGAGAAGCAGAGAGACCCAGTAATGACATCACTGGGTCTAAAATAAAGCATAAAAAAAAAAATGGAAAGGTTTTATTTAAAAAGTTAATTAGTGTGTTAATGAAGGGGGGGACTAGGGAAGGTAAAATATAAGCAAACTAAACTGCAGTTTAAAGCATTCAAGGTTATTTTTTTTTTTCAACGGGTGGTGTTAAAGGAGAACCCCAGTCAGATACTGTATAAGAAACATAAATTCTTGCAGATCTGTATTTAGCAAGGTATCTTTTTTTTTTTTTTTTAATGCAAACATTGTAAAGTAGCTAAATTAGCCTCCTTGATTCTTCTGCACAACAGAGTTTAGACAGAGGAGCATTAAAAGGAGCCAATCAGGTGCACTGCAATGCAAGAATCATACTAACAGAAGGGGAGCTCATCAGTCTTCCGCTTCTCCTTTCACTGTCCAATCACATCGTGAGGAGGGGGAGGAGAGCTGTAGGTGAAAGTTAAAATCACTTTTTTTATTTATTACAGGTTCCTATATAGCGCCATCAATGTACACAGTGCTTTACACATATGTATTATACATTCACATCAGTCCCTGCCCTCAGGGAGGCATGTGGTCCACATGCCTGACGAAGGGGTCCTGCGTGACTCCGCTTTCTTGTGTTGTGATCATGCAATAAACTACCCGTTTGGAAGCCACTTTGTGCCAATCCTTGGTGTGCTGGCAAATATCTACGTTGCCACATGGATTGGGGGGGCGGCGCCTGCGCCCCTTATGGACAGGCCGCCACTGCCAATGACAACAATGACGGGGCATTATTCTTCCCACTGATACCAATAATGGGCACCATTCCTCCCACTGACAGCAGTGATGGAAATGATTCCTCCCACTAATACCAATAAGGAGACACTATTCCTATATATATATATATATATATATATATATATATATATATATATATATATATATATACACACACTATATTGCCAAAAGTATTGGGACACTTGCATAGCTCTCAACTGTCCCTGATTTCGAGTAATGTCCCCCATTCCACCTCATTTGTCCTCATTTTGGTCTGATCTATATAGTTGTATATAAAATGCACTTTTTATGTTTCAAAAAGTGTTTCCCAGTGCTAAATCTTTTATCCAATTTCTAAATTGCTGCATTTGTACATTTTAAAAGCCAATATAAAGGAATAGTAGTGGTAAAAAAAAGTCTTTGTGGATTTCATTAACTTTTTTTTGGTTAATTCTCCTTTAAGGGGGTGTGGCAGGGGGCGTGTTCTATGCCTACATACATTTGTTAGTAGGTGTCCCTCATTCCCATCTCAAAATGTTGGGAGGTATGCACCTGCCTTTACACGCACATTAACTTTAATGGCATCCCAGTCTTAGTCCGTAGGGTTCAATATTGAGTTGACCCACTCTGTGCAGCTTTAACATCTTCAACTCTTCCGGGAAGTCTGTCCACAAGGTTTAGGAGTGTCTATGGGAATGTTTGACCATTCTTCCAGAAGCACATTTCTGAGGTCAGGTACTGACGTTGGATGAGAATACCTGGCTCGCAGTCTTCATCCCAACTATATGGTTAAAGAGGAGTTCCCATTTAAAAAAATTAAAAGTCAGCAGCTACAAATACTGCAGCTGCTGACTTTTAATTGGCCACTTACCTGTCCCAGGGTCCAGCGATGCTGGGGATCGAAGCCCTGCTCGTCTCCCCCTCCGCTCGTCGGCGCCGGCATTGCAACTGTGGGCACCGGACTGTGGCTTCACAGCCGGGCACCCACTGCGCATGCGCGAGCGGCGCCGCGTGCCGTGATTGGCCGCTCAGTCATCTGGGACCTGTAACGGGTCCCAGATGATTGACAAGAGGGAGGGAGCAGAGCTGAGCCCTTCCTGTGCCGAGGGGAAGTGATGTCACCAGCCCAGGCACTGAAAGAGGCAGACTACGAGGGACCCCCCTAGCAATAGGCATTTAGAGGTGAGTTTAAAAAAAAAAATTCCAAATGTTTTTTTTTATTTATTTTTTAGGCACATTCATGCATTTTTTTTTTTTTAGGGTGGAACACCACTTTAAGGTCAAGTTCCTCCACTCTAAACTCGCTCATCCATGTCTTTATGGACCTTGCTTTGTGCACTGCTCCAAAGGAAGGTTATATGTAGGGATGAGCTCAAGGTGTGGTCTGACTTCCAGGCTTTTTGCTTGTTCCGCGAGAGCTGAATGTCAAATATAATTATAGTATTTGTATTACTACTATATATGACAGCTTCTTCCCTGTCAATGGTTGCTAAGGAAGTGGCGAGGCAAACAGTGACTTCACCTGGCCTCATTCATTCACTGGATGGGAATCCACAGCTATATAAACAAAGGAGCAGAGATAACGCTGACACCACTGATCAAACAATGGGGCTATAATATTGACCAGATATGGTCATGGCCATCATCTGGGATATTGGGAGATGTCATTCAGTTGACAGGATTTTTTTTTTGGATAGGCTCATTGTGACTGACGTGGATCTGCATCGATGGATGACATGACTGATGATGGATGCACATTGTGGGACTTTTTGGGGGTTTTTACCTTTTTAGTAAAGGATTTGTCAAAAAGCATGGTGTCACAGGCTACATTTTTTTTTATGAAGGAGTAGAAATACTGAGTAGCCCTTACCCATTTACATGGAGGGAGGCAGTATCAGGAGCCCCCTTATAAGCCCCATGCCTGCAGACCCCCCACAACCACTGAGCCAGGGTTGTGGGGAAGAGGCCCTTTGTCTTCAACAATATGGGGACAAGGTGCTTTGCCAGGGATTTATGACCCCCCCTTGCCCTGTTCCTGGCCAGCCAGACTCTATACTTGAATAAAGCCTAGTACACACTGCTAGCTCAGTTCAGAGCCGCTGTACTAGTAATCCGATATTAGTACAGCGATCTCCCCTGCTGTTCTATTGTGTTCTGACAGGAGGACGGCTTCTGCCCCAAACGGCCGGCTTCTGTCGGACCGAATGCAGTGCACAGGGCCCGAATTTCAGCCGGTCTCTATTGAACCGGCTGACGCCGCCCAGCATTCGGCCCGTGTGTATGGGGCTTTAAGGTCTGGTATGGATTTTGGCAGGGACCTCACTCTTGTTTTTTTATTGTTTTTTTGTGGGGCTCTCCCTTAAAATCCCTACCAGACCTGAATGATCTGCTATAGAATTTGGAGGGTCCCTTTACGCCTTTTATTTTTTTTGTGGTGCCCCCCTTATCAAGGATACCGTTTTAACATAGAGGAACCCTGGAAATAACTTTCCGGTCTTAGGGAACCCCTGCTAAAAACTGACTATATCTTCAACTCATTAGTGTGATGGTAAGTGGGAAGAACACTCCTTATACCAGGGGCGGACTGACAACTCATGGGGCCCCCGGGCAATAGGAGATTATGGGGCCCCCGGGCAAGAGGAGAAGATTATGGGGCCCCCGGGCAATAGGAGATTATGGTGCCCCCAGGCAATAGGAGATTATGGGGCCACACAGTATACACACACACACATACAGTATACACACACACACAGACACACACAATATACAC
Organism: Lithobates clamitans; assembly: GCA_037952925.1. Lineage (NCBI taxonomy): Eukaryota > Metazoa > Chordata > Amphibia > Anura > Ranidae > Lithobates > Lithobates clamitans. The sequence goes on from JBBGZY010000385.1 coordinate 2,495,872, forward strand.
ACACAGAATACACATACACACACTGAAAAGGTACTGGAGATGCGGAGCAGCTATAATCTTGGGATTTTTAAAAAAACACAAATTTTTACATACTGTCCCTGGTTTTATTGAGGCTGGCAACCCTGATGGGTCCCCTTAGTGGCATGGGGCCCTCGGGCAGTGCCCGAGTGCCTGAATGGTCAGTCCGCCCCTGCCTTATACCTGTGGTCACTGGGAAGATATACCCCCTTATAGATAGCTAAAAAGATCAATGGTGTCAGTGGGAACTTATCTGAGAGGCTGAAATTGCTCATTTCTCAAGGAACCCCTAGCAATCCCTGGAGGAACCCTAGGGTTTCATTCAGGGCCGGGAAGGGGTGGCTGCCCTGGGCACTGTGGTATCATGTGAGCTGGGGGGGCAGCACCACAAGCAGGTTGGGGGGAGGGTATTTGGGTTGGGGGGTGGCAGGGGATAAGAATTGTTCTAGGAGGGGAAATTCGGGGGAGGTGTGCTAGGTGTAGTGATTTGAGTGGATTCGTGTTGGGAGGGGGAGATGGGGGAAGAAGATTTGTGCTTGGAGGGGGAATTCGGGGGGGGGTTTGTGCTAGAAAAAGGTAATATGGTAGGGGAAGGGGATTTGTGCTAGGAGGGGATTTTTTTTGGGGGGGATTTGTGCTAACAGGGATAACTGGGGGTATTTGTGTTGGGAGGGGAATTTTTTTTTGGGGGGGGGGCAAAGATTAGTACTGTGTAGGGGATTTTAGCAGGGAGTGGAGGAGGGGGAATTCATGCTTGGGGTAGGCATGCAGATTAGTGCTAGTTTTTTTTGGGGGGGGGGGGGATTTTTGCCGATGATGCTCATACATCTGGGGGGGGGGGGCAATTTGACATGTTCACCCCGGGCTCTAGATGACCTTGTCTTGACACTGGTTTCATTCATGGTACCCTAGTTGAGAAACCCTGCTCGGTTATTCCGATGGATTCTCTCTGCAGGTTGCCTAAAACCAACAAGATCCTGGCACTGAAAAAAAGAATGTATGGGACATTCTGCGTACAATACAACCCAAATGATTTTCTATTCTATAACCAAACAGATGAAACATCCAGCGAGTACTGAGAATTCGGAATACAGATAATTACCATTTGTGTGATATTATCAATGTCCAGGCCGTAAAAGTTACCTTTGTTCGGGATCCAAGGTTGATATGTACACTCAGCATAATCTGGCTCCTGACCCATGTTAGTCTAGACTTCCATATGGTCAAGGTCATCCATACCGTATACAATAAAACCTCTGGTGACCTCATCTCAGCTTCTCAGAAATGCTGACTGTCCTGGACATCTTGTACCTGAGCAGAGGGGCCAATGGCTGTCTGTATGACAGGAGTTCATTCACTAAAACTGGAGCGTGCAAAATCTGATGCAACATAGAAACCAATCCACTTCCATTTTTTTTTTTTTGTCAAAGCTTAAAGTGAACTAAAGTCTCATTTTTTGTTTTTTTGTTAAAAGTAACAAACATGTTATCTTTACCTGCTCTGTGTAGTGGTTTTGCACAGAGTAGCCCAAATCTTCCTCTTCTGGAGTCCCTCTTCTGTGCTTCTGGCCCCTCCCTCCTGTTGAGTGCCACCACAGCAAGCAGCATTCTATGGGGGCACCGAGCCGCAGGTCCCTGTGTCCATTCAGACACAGAAGCTGCGGCCCCGCCCGCTTTCTCTCCTCATTGGCTCACTAACTTTGACTGACAGCAGCAGGAGCCAATGGCATGGCGATGCGCTGCTATCTCAGCCAATGAGTAGGGGAGCATACAAGGGGATCTGCACTGCACAAAGCAGGTAAGTATAACATGTTTGTTATTTTTAAATAAAAAATATGAGATTTTAGTTTCACTTAAATTTTTTTTTTTTAACAACTCTCTCTATATACTTACCTGCTCTGTGCAATGGAATTGCACAGAGCGGCCACGAACCTCCTCTTGTAGGGTCCCTCGCCGGCGCTCCTGGCCCTCCTCTCTCGTCCAGTGCCCCCATAGGAAGCCGCTTCCCGTGGGGTCACTAGTGTGTTCTCGCACCCGAGTCCCACTGCTGCTTCCCATTGACAGACACAGACATCAGGACTCGGCCCTGTCTCCCGCACCCTTGTCACTGGCTTTGATTAACAGCACTGGGAACCAATGGCCCCCCTGGTGCCCCAGAAAAGCCAGCGAGACCCGGAAGTGAGGGGAGAGAAGAGCTGCAGATGTGCACAGCGCTGGATTGAATGAGGTCTCAGGAAAAACAAAGGGGGGGGGGGGGGAGGTGCTGATACTTAAACAATTTTTACCTTAACGCGAGGAATGCATTTAGGTAAAAAAATGTTTAGGCTTTACAACCACTTTAATAATCTGGCCAGTGGAATGAATGAACTTTAGGTGCGTTTATAACGCTGTTTTTTTCTTTCCTGAAGCATAGGTGTCCAGGGGAGGAAAAAAATGTCTTGTGTACTTTAGGCCTTAAAGCTCCATTCACACTTGTGCAACTTGTCATGCAACTTTGGACACCCAAAGTCACATGACAAGTCGTTTTCCATGTTTTCCAATCATAACCATTCATATATGTGCGAATTAAAGTTGCAGCAACTTCAGAGTAGATCATGCATTACTTTGGCCTGACTTTCATGCAACTTGGAGGGCCATAGACTTCAATGTTAACCCTCAAAAGTTGCATGAAAGTCACACCTTGGATGTTATACTGTACAATGCAACTTGTATACAACAGTTGTCCATTATCCCTGGTCAAAGCCAAAGTCGTATCCAAGTTGCACCCATCCAAAGTTGCGTCAAAGTTCCACTTCAAAGTCGGTGCAACTTTGAAGTCGTGCAAGTGTGAATGGAGATTGAGAAAATGCTTTCTCTTGGCTGCAGCAGATTGATGACATCTGACAACGGGAGCTCAAGGGATAACTTTTTAATGATAAAAGGTGGAGCTTTAAAAAAAAAAAAAATCACTGTTGCTGTATTTTGTGACATGTCAGGAATATGTTCTTGTAGACTTGTAGACTGAGAGCTCCACCTTAAGTAATTTGAGATGTGGTTACAACAAGCAAATCTTTCCAAGATTGCAAAGGTAATTCTGGAGATATCTGATTTGGTCAGGATTTAAACTGATAAACGATAACCCTTTACCCTCCTTTTGTGATGACATCTACAGAAAGATCAGCCTTCACTCCTTTTCTTAACCTCATCGATCGTACTCCTGCCCTTTCACACACAAACCTTTCATCACCTTCTGATATCTCTCACTGCAAAATCTGCAAACACTTGCTCAATGAGCTCTACTCATAGGAAAATTATAGACCATTGATGGGGTGAATGCATTTTGAGTTATGATTGCTACATTTACCTGAAAGTCATATCATTTACATTATTTTATTGTGTTTAACATAAATAATTGTAAAAACTTCCTCTAATGGTTATACACTATATGACCAAAAGTATTGGGACGCCTGCCTTTACACACAACGTGAACTTTAATGTCATCCAAACCTAATGCCGTGTACACACGGTCGGACTTTTCGGCTACAAAAGTCCGACAGCCTGTCCGACAGACTTTCGACGGACTTTTGGCGGACTTGCGGCAGACTTTCTTACGAACGGACTTGCCTGCATACGATCACACAAAAGTCAGATGGATTTGTACGTGATGACGTACACCGGACTAAAATAAGGAAGTTGATAGCCAGTAGCCAATAGCTGCCCTAGCGTGGGTTTTTGTCCGTCGGACTAGCATACAGACGAGCGGATTTCTGGGTCCGGCGTAGTTACGACGTAAAGATTTGAAGCATGTTCCAAATCTAAAGTCCGTCAGATTTGCGGCTAGAAAAGATAGCTGAAAGTGCGGGGAAGCCCACACACGATCGGATTGTCAGCCAGCTTTAGTCCGTCGGCGTCCGTCAGACTTTTGTAGACGAAAAGTCCGACCGTATGTACGCGGCATTAGGCCTCTTTCACACGGACTGTCCGTTCAGGTCCGCCTGTCAGTTTTTTAGGCGGACCCGAACGGACACTCCATGGAGGTCTATGGAGCGTCGGATGTCAGCGGTGACATCTGACCCGCTCCAATCCGAAAAAGTGTAACGGAGGAAAAACCTACTTTTCCATCCGTTTGCGGATCAGATCGGGTGACGACAGACTCTACGGTCCGTCATCATCAGATCCCCCATAAGGGAGAGCGGCACTGTGACAGGTCCGTCGCTGCGCAGTGTGCAGGGACGGACCTGTCATCTTCCTGCTCAGCGGGGATCGGCGGAGCGATCCCCGCTGAGCAAGCGGATGTTCACGGGGCGGATCATCACTGATCCGCCCCATGTGAAAGAGCCCTTAGTCCGTAGGGTTCAATATTGAGTTGGCCCACCCTTTGCAGCTATAACAGCTTCAACTCTTCTGGGAAGGCTGTCCACAAGGTTTAGGAGTGTGTCTATGGGGATGTTTGACCATTCTTCCAGAAGCGCATTTGTGAGGTCAGGCACTGATGTTAGACGAGAAGGCCTGGCTCGCAGTCTCTGTTCTAATTCATCCCAAAGGTGTTCTATCGGGTTGAGGTCAGGCCAGTCAAGTTCCTCCATCCCCAAACTCGCTCATCCACGTCTTTATTGACCTTGCTTTGTGCACTGGTGGGCAGTCATGTTGGAACAGGAGGGGGCCATCCCCAAACTGTTCCCACAAAGTTTGGACCATGAAATTGTTCAAAATGTCTTGGTATGCTGAGGCCTTAAGAGTTCCCTTCACTGGAGCTAAGGGGTCAAGCCCAACCCCTGAAAAACAACCCCACATCATAATCCCCCCCCACTAAAGGATTTGGATCAGTGCAAAAAATAATAAATAAATAAATAAAAAAAGGGGCACGCTTGAAGATTGAGTCTTAGGCCCCTTCCACACTTGTGCGACTTGTCCTGCGACTTGGGACTGCAAAGTCACATGATAAGTCGCACCCCATGATTTCCAATGAGTACCATTCATATCTGTACGACTTCAAGTCGCAGCGACTTCAAAGTAGTCCCTGCACTACTTTGGTCCGACTTTGATGCGGTCCATAGACCTTAAGAATACACAAGACTACAAGTCACGTCGAAGTTGCGTCAAAGTCACCAGACTTTCAGGTCATACAAGTATGAAAGGGGCCTTAGGCAAAGACCACATGACCAGGTGCCAAGGCCCCGTGAGCAGCAGTGAAGAGAGCTTGGAGCAGCGGTTTCTCTAGGAAATGCTATAATTAAAGATCCTCCTGGCTGCTGTTGGTTTATCCACCCCAGCTTTATGCTGAGTGTGGGATGGCTTTTATCCCTTGTTCACATTGACTGCGGCATTGAAATTGTGCGACTTTATCTGTAATCGCACGTTTTCAAAGCCGCCTGTCAGCGCGACTTCAGGTGTGACTTGACGTTGGAAGACATCTGTGTGGCTTCATGCACAGATGTCTATTGTAGTCACACCAGAAATTGGCAAAAGTAGTGCAGGAACTACTTTTTCAAATCGGTGCGGCACCACAAAGTCGACAGTGTGATTACCGGGAATAGGGTGCAACTTGTCGTGCGATTTGACCTGTCAGATTGCATGACGAGTCACTTCAACGAGGGCTGAGCGTCAGTTACTAATCCCAATGCAAACAGCTCTGATCAAACCATTGTATGGAATATAACTGCAGATGTATTTCCAGCCTCCTTCTATTCAATCACACAAAGAAATCTGGAAAATTCAATATTGAATTGTAAGGTTTGTACACCGGAGGGCGAGGAGCGGTGAGGTCTGGATGATGATTACATATAATTAATTTAATTGCACTTTGGAAATCTCACTTTTTAATTAGCCTCAGATGTTGTGAGCTGTGCGTGTTCACACATGTAGTGATAACTGCGGGATCCGAAGACCAGATGAAATCAATCATGCAGACCCAGCTGACCGTAACTAAACCCGACAGAGGAAGATTTTATGACCCGCAACGATTTCGTTTTCAGGGTCAAATACTGAAATTATTTAAAGTGCAACTTTACTGAGAAAAAGTAAAAAAAAAATAATTTAATCAAAACGCATTGCAAGGTTGTAGGGGAGATGCTTATCTGATTTTGTTCTGTAGATACCGAGAAAAGCCATCCCAAGGCATGTATCAGGGGGTCACCAGGACAGGAAGTGAGGGGTAATCTCTGCAATAGAGACACAGACAGCTAAATCATAAAGTGAAACTCCACTTTTATTGAGAAAAAAAAAACAATCTCTTCTGCAGTGGAGGTTGGTGTTTTTTTGGGGGGCAAACAACCACCCCCCCCCCTTAGTGGCACCCACCACCCCCCGAGCAGCACTCACCCCCCCCCCCTGCTGTTTGCCGATCGGTCCGGCACTTACCCCATCAGCGGCGGCGGGTGGCAGGCAGCGTGGTGCAGCGGCTCCGTGTCCTCTCCTTCATGGCGGCTTTCAGCTCCTCCTCCTCCTAGATCCAATAGGATCACCTGTCCTTTCAGCCAATCGAGTGACCGGTGTCAAAACCGGCTTCCTGATAGGCCGGGAGGGGGATCAGTGTTAAAACAGCGAATATTCATTCACTGTTCTAACACACCTTAGTGGGATCGGAGCGCACTCTCTGCGACCCGAGCCCACCCTATACTGAAGCCTATTAGAGCTTCTGGCTCTAATCAGTGCTTCAAAAAAAGAGCCCCCCCCCCCCCGCATTGGATTCCATGTACCGGTGTCCTGAAAGGGGGCGGATGGATGGATGGGGGGGTGGCGACGGACAGTGGGGCAGCGCCCGTGCGCCCTTAATGGGCAGGCCACCCCTGCTCTGCTGGGTGATCAATGTCCATTGCAGGGATTTTAACAAATTTTATCAAGTAAAATGCAGAGGTTGAAGAAAACCTACTGAAAATGGGAGTTACTATGAAAATCCACACAGTGTAACCATTATAAAATATTTTTTATAACTAAAAGGCAAAACTTTTTTTTTTAGTTTTGGATAGAGTGGAGAGGGATTAGAACCCCTGTCGGTTTTTATTGCTGTCTCTGCCCCCATTAGGGAGAATTACCCTCTCTATTTGTCCTGTTTACCATTATCATTGAAAGTGAAAGTAAAAGAAAACCCCAAATCTTCCAATGGGGACACTAGTTCTGGTGACCTGGTGGGTTCCCAAGGAATTCCCTTAATTCGCAGGGATTTCCTCTCCTTTCCTGTTTGGCTATGGGACAGGAAGTGAAGGGAAATCTCCACAATGGGACACAATGGGAAAAATCTGACCTTCCCTCGCTCTATCCAAAAAAAAAAAAAAAAGTTTTGCCTAAAGTTCTAATTTAAATATATTTTATTAAAGAATCATTTTATAAGTATGCAATCCAAAAAATAATTAAAAAATGAATACACCTTCACCTTATGTAAAATTGACATAGTTGTCAAATATCAAAATGATATGTCCAGAGCACAGGAACTTTGTTGCCGATTCCTACCTGTTTCTTCTCTGAAGAAAAAGCTGTTTTATTATATACACATATATACACACACACACACATACATACATACATATATATATATACATACATACATACATACATACATACACATATATATATACACATATATACACACACACATACATACATATATATATATATACATACATACATACATACATACATACATATATACACATATATACACACACACACACACACATACATACATACATATATATATATATATATATACATTCATACACACACACACACACACACATACATACATACATACATATATATATATATATATACATTCATACATACATACACACACACACACACACACTCATACATACATATATATACATACATACATACACACACACAAACACACACATATATATATATATATATATATATATATATACACACACACACACACAGATACATACATACACACATACACACACACACACACACACATACATACACCCTGTTATAGCCTGGAATTCCACTTTACTTCTACTCTTGTGGCAAAAATTAAAGTAAAGAAATAAAAATAAAATTCTACACAAGCTATGTTGTAACTGAATGTTGGTAAACATGACCTTTACCTTTCAATCTGATTGGCTCACTGATTTTCCTAGAAGTCTGCACAAATTTTAAGCATTCACAGCAACAAAAATTAAGTTTTTGGTGAGATACTCCCAAACGGTTAATTACTTCTAAAGGGATGTAGTCCCTGCAGCTTTTCTTATAAGAGCACTACAAGTGCATTAGCTGATTAATAGCGGAAAAGTAACTCCTAAGATTCACAGTATAATATATAATAGGGATGCACCAATATATCGGCCGCTGAAAATTATCGGCCAAAAATAGGGTTGTCTGCGTTTTGCCGATAGAAAAAAAAGGTGCCGTTAATGGCCGAAAATAAATTCATATTCATTTAAATTCATGATATTAATTAAAATGTTGAATATAATACAATTTAATTTTTACACTCTAATGTCCCACCACAATCACACGCTATGATTATTATACATTTATATAGTTCTGACATATTCTGCGGTGCTGTACAGAGAACACTGAGCTATTCACATCGGTCTCTGCAACAGAGGAGCTTACACTCTAATGTCCCACCCCAGTCACACACTATTAGGGCCCTTTCACACTGGGGCAGTTTGCAGGCGCTATTGCGCTAATAATAGCGCCTGCAAACAGACCCGAAAGTGCCGCTGCTTTGCCTCCTGAGGGCTTTTACACTGGAGCGGTGCGCTAGCAGGACGGGAAAAAAAGTCCTGCTAGCAGCATCTTCGGAGCGGTGAAGGAGCGGAGTGTATACCGCTCCTGCCCATTGAAATCAATGGGACAGCGCGGCTATACCGCCGGCAAAGCGCCTCTGCAGAAAAATAATGGTGGCCACACAAAATATTGACACTTTGGGTCCAGTTTGGACATTTTCACTTAGGGGTGTACTCACTTTTGTTGCCAGCGGTTTAGACATTAATGGCTGTGTGTTGAGTTATTTTGAGGGGACAGCAAATTTACACTGTTATACAAGCTGTACACTCACTACTTTACATTGTAGCAAAGTGTCATTTCTTCAGTGTTGTCACATGAAAAGATATAATAAAATATTTACAGAAATGTGAGGGGTGTACTCATATTATATATATAAATTAATTTTACGACTTCCGTGTGGCGGTTTAAAAAAATAAAATCATACACATGTCAAAAAGGAATGATTGTGCTGAGCTCTACCAAGATAATGTCATGCTTAACGATTAAAGTGTAGATTTCTGGGATTTACCTAACTAATCTTTAATCTATACTTTCCTATTCTCAGCCCTCTCTGATCTGGTCACGTGATCTCCTAAATCAGCCACCTGCAGCTGCAGGGGAGAGCGCGCAACAGCTAGTTTTGACTGATGTCGCCCATATGTTCCTATGGCCCAGCTGTCGTCGGTGCTCCCTCCTCTCCCCTGCAGCTGCCGCTGGCTGATACAGGGGAGCCAGATCACATGACCGGATAGTGGAAATTGTTTATGCTATAACATGCACAGAGCAAACTATGGGGTTGTGAAAAATGTGCACAGCCATTCCTCCAGCGAATCTGCTTGTACATTCGTTCTGTACGAATTGGAAAAATATGAAATGTTCTTTAGAATATTTGTTCCTCGGTGCCATCTAGTGGCCATAATGTGTTATTTCTCTGTCTATAATAAAAGAACATTCGTGGAGAAAAGAACTTTCGTTCTGTTAGGGATTACATCTGCTTTTCATATGCTCTATAGCACATTCTGTAACACAAGTACTCTTTTTCTCTTTTTCTCTTTTTTTTTACAATGTGATGAATGTAACCTGTTTTGTTATCTTGTGTTGGACAGATCGGTCACTTGTGGAAATGTGCTGCTGCCTCGGTTTCCTGTTCACGCCGCTTCCCACATCAGTTATCTTCGCACTCATCACAGTTGGGATAACAGCGTTCATCTATGTGCTCACTAAACCTAAACCCGTCTACCCCCCTATAGACCTCAACAAGCAGTCCATCGGAACAGAGGTAGGCTCCGGAGGGTGACAGCGCTGGTCACATGACACGGGGTGGATTATTTGCTTCTTGTTTATGGGGCTCAAGCAGGGAGTTGCACAATGTGACCTTTCTGCTGGCCATACACCTGACAGTTTTCAGGCAATTTTCATAGATTTGTACTGTATTGTTACTGTACCGTTTGCCCTCATGTTGTAAAGTGATGCGCAAATTGTTGCCGCCATATAAATCCTGCCTAATAATAAAAATAATAATCAAAGATCTATAGGTCTCATTCGCATGGATGGCTGTTTTATTTTGACAGCTCTGAAAAGCGATCTGTGGTGGAGGAGATACAGTGCCTTGAAAAAGTATTCATACCCCTTGAAATTGTCCACATTTTGTCATGTTACAACCAAAAATGTAAATGTATTTTATTGGGATTTTATGTGATAGACCAACACAAAGACCCCTTTCACACTGAAGGAGCTTTACAGGCATTTTAGTGCTAAAAATAGCACCTGTAAACTGCCACCCATCAACCCCCCCCCCCCCCCCCCCCCGTGTGAAAGCCGGAGTACTTTCACACTGGGGCGGTGCGCTTGCAGGATGAAAAAAAAAATCCTGTAAACAGCGTCTTTGCGGCGGTGCGGGAGCGGCCTGTACACCGCTCCTAAACCGCCCCTGCCTTTGAGATCAATGGGTAGCACTTAGGCAGTGGCGCTTTTTAGGGCGCTTTTAACCCCTTGTTAACCTTTTCTTTGGGGTTAAAAGCGCCCCGATCCCACCCACAAAGCGTCGGTAAAGCGCTGCTCATTTTAGCTAGCATGGGGCGGTCTTTAGTGTGAAAGGGGACAAAGTGGCACATAATTAAGAAGTGGAAGGAAAATGATAAATGGTTTTCAAACTGTTTTACAAATAAATATATGAAAAGTGTGGAATGCATTTGTATTCAGTCCCCCAATGCTTTGTAGAACCGCCTTTCACTGCAATTACAGCTGTAAGTCTTTTTGGGGATGTCTCTACTAGGGATGATCCTAAAGTTCAAATCAAACGTAAGTTCGACTCGAACATCGAGGGTTCGTTTGTATTAGCAAACAAACCGAACATATGGGGTGTTCGTGGCAAATTCAAACACCGCGGAGTGCCCCATAATGCACTGCGAGATTGCAGTGCATTGATGGCTGCTGATTGGCCAAAGCATGCACCTGACCTGCATGCTTTGGTCAATCACAGCGTGATCTGCTGTGAGAGCCATGATTGACCAAAGGCAGGGTGCCTTTGGCCAATCATGGCTCAGGGGTTAAGCCCACGCCCCACAATATATAAAACGGTGGCTGTATGTAGTGTGGTACGTGGAGGAGATTGAGAGAACTTGAGCTGATTAGGTAGGTTAGTTAGTGGCATACAGGCAGTTTAGTATATATATATATATATATATATATATATATATATATATATATATATATATATATACACACTGTATATATATACAGTGCAGTCAGTGTAGAATATATATATACAGTGCTGGCAAATATATATATATATATATATATATATATATATATATATATATATATATATATGTATATATAAAGTGCATTCAGTGTAGACTATATAATATACAGTCTAGTGTATGTATATGTGTGTGTGTATATATATATATATATATATATATATACAGTTCAGTCAGTGCAGAATATATAATACAGTGCATTGAAGTGGTTAAGGGGAACCCTATTACAGATTAAAAAAAAAAAAATGTCAGGGGGTCCCCCCAAAATCCATACCAGGCCCTTTGGGTCTGGTATAGATTTTAATGGGAACTCCACACCCAAATGTTAAAAAAAACTGCGTGGGGTCCCCCCCATAATCCATTCTAGGCCCTTTGGGCCTGGCATAGATTTTAAGGGTAATTCCACACGAAAATTTTTAAAAAATTGGCGTGGGGCCCTCAAAATCTATACCAGACCCTTATTCGAGCAAGCAGCCTGGCAGGCCAGGAAAGGCGGGGGACGAGCAAGTGCCCCCCCCCCCACTGAACCATACCATGCCACTTGCCCTCAACGTAGAGAGGCTGCTTTGGGGTCTCCCCCAAAGCACCTTGTCCCCACTTTGACGGGGACAAGGGCCTGTTCCCGACAACCCTGGCCATTGGTTGTTGGGGTCTGTGAGCGGGGGGACTTATAGGAATCTGGAAGCCCCCTTTAAAAAGGGGGCCCCCCGGATCCCGTCCCCTCCCCAATGGGTATCGGGTACATTATACCCCTACCCATTCACCAAAAAAAGTTTCAAAAAGTAAAAACCACAATATACAGTTTTTGACAATTCCTTTATTAAAAAAAAAAAGTGTCCAGTGATGTCCATCCATCTTCAATCATGCCGTCTGATGGACCCGAAAAAATAAATAAATACATAAATAAATATATATATATATATATATATATATATATATATATATATATATATATATAAAGCTCTGTCTCAATAGGAGGCCTCTCGGCGACTGCTGTCTCTTGGCTGTGACAGCTGTTATATAGGCATGGGCGGGGCCACCCTGTGACGTAACCGAGTGACCCCGCCCCCTTCTGATGTCATGTGACGTCAGACGGAGCGGGGACACACGCTTACGTCAGCGGGTGGCCCCACCCTTGCCCTTATATAACAGCTATCAAATACAAAAGACAGTAGTCGCCAGGAGGCCTCCCATGCTCCCATGGAGGCGGAGTTTCTTTTTTTTTTTTCTATTTTTCGGGTCCATCGGGCGGTGTGATTGACGATGGATGAACATCACGAGAGACACTTTTTTTTTCTTTTTTAATAAAGGAATTGTCAAAAACTGTCTATTGTGGTTTTTACTTTTTGACACTTTTTTGGGTGAATGGGTAGGGGTACAATGTACCTCATACCCCATACCCATTCACATAGGGGGGGCTGGGATCTGCCCCCACCCGCAGACTCTGACAACCAATGGCCAGGGTTGTCAGGAAGAGGCCCTTGTCCCAATCGACATGGGGACAAGGTGCTTTGGGGGGGACCCCAAAGCACCCTCCATGTTGAGGGCAAGCGGCCTGGTGTGGTTCAGGAGGGGGGGTGCTCGCTTGTCCCCCCCTTTCCTGGCCTGCCACGCAGTTTATTTTTACATTTTGGCATGGAGCTCCACTTAAAATCCATACCAGACCTGAAGGACCTGGTATGGACTTGAAGGGGGGAAGGGGGACCCACGCCGATTTTTTTCCTTGATTCTTCATCTATATTGCTGAGAGCCGGCAATATATTACAGCCGCAAGCAAGTTTAAATGAAATTTTTTCCTTTAGAAATGTCATTTTGCTGCAGCACTCTTCTACACATTGCACAGATGCGCCAATTTACAGGCAGACTAAGGGGACACCCCAGGCACGACATTTAAAGGAATATTTCATTTTTATTGCTTCACTTTAAGCATTATTTAAATCACTGAAAAAAACTGTTGTTTTAAAAAAGTTTTTTTTGCATTGATTGATATCGATTGCTCATCCCTAGTCTCTACCAGCTTTGCACATCTAGAGAGTGACATTTTTCCCTATTCTTCTTTGCAAAATAGCTCAAGCTCTGTCAGAATGGATGGAGAGCGTCTGTGAACAGCAATTTTCAAGTCTTGCCACAGATTCTCAATTGGATCTAGGTCTGGACTTTGACTGGCCCATTCTAATGCCCCGTACACACGATCGGACTTTCCGACAACAAAACCGTGCACTTTTGTTCGAAGGATGTTCGCTCCAACTTGTCTTGCATACACACTGTCACACAAATGTTGGCCAACAATTATGAACGTGGGAACGTAGGACAAGCTGAGAAAAAGGAAGTTCAATAGCCAGTGCGGCTCTTCTGCTTGATTCCGAGCATGCGTGAACTTTTGTGCATCGGAATTGTGCATCGGACCTTTTAGAGTCTGCAAAAGATTTGAGACTGGGGTGGAGGTTCACCTTCCAGCAGGACAACGACCCTAAACATACAGCCAGAGCTACAATGGAATGGTTTAGACCAAAGCATATTCATGTGTTATGCCGCGTACACATGATCGGATTTTCCGACAACAAATGTCCGATGGAGCATACACACGGTCGGACTTTCAGCCAACAAGCTCACAGCCAACATTTGTTGTCGGAAAATCCGATCATGTGTACGCGGCATAACACATGAATATGATTTGATCTAAACCATTCCATTGTAGCTCTGGCTGTATGTTTAGGGTCGTTGTCCTGCTGGAAGGTGAACCTCCGCCCCAGTCTCAAGTCTTTTGCAGACTCTTATGCCCCGTACACACGGTCGGACATTGATCGGACATTCCGACAACAAAATCCTAGGATTTTTTCCGACGGATGTTGGCTCAAACTTGTCTTGCATACACACGGTCACACAAAGTTGTCAGAAAATCCGATCGTTCTAAACGTGGTGACGTAAAACACGTACGTCGGGACTATAAACGGGGCAGTGGCCAATAGCTTTCATCTCTTTATTTATTCTGAGCATGCGTGGCACTTTGTCCGTCGGATTTGTGTACACACGATCGGAATTTCCGACAACGGATTTTGTTGTCGGAAAATTTTATATCCTGCTCTCAAACTTTGTGTGTCGGAAAATCCGATGGAAAATGTGTGATGGAGCCTACACACGGTCGGAATTTCCGACAACAAGGTCCTATCACACATTTTCCGTCGGAAAATCCAACCGTGTGTACGGGGCATTACAGTGTGTGTGTATATATATATATATATATATATATATATATATATATATATATATATATACACATACATATACATACATACATACATACATACATACACAAACACACACACACACACACCGCTCCTTCACCACTCCTGCCCATTGAAATCAATGGGACAGCGCGGCTTTACCGCCGGCAAAGCACCTCTGCAGAGGCGCTTTGCGGTGGTTTTTAACCATTTCTCAGCAGCTAGCGGGGGGTAAAACTGTACAGGGCATAAAAGGTTTTCATCTAAAGGCCCGTACACACAATCTGACTTTTTGACAACAACGGCCCGATAGACCTGTTTGATCGGACAATCCGACCGTGTGTATGCTCCATCGGACAATTGTTTTCGGTTTTTCAACGGACAAATGTTTGCTGTGCATGCTCTCAAACTTTCCGGCAACAAATGTCCGATGGAGGAGAATCCGATCGTGTGTACACAAGTCCATAGAACTAAAGTCCAAAGTACAAACACGCATGCTCAGAACCAATGCTAAAGATCAGACAACGAAAGCAGAAGTTGCCCAAAGGGTGGCGGTAAAGAGCTGAAAATCCACGTGATTTGGTGAAAGTTGGCTAAAAATGTTCTGCCGTGTGTATGCAGAACAAGTTCACGGCCAACGCCCTTTGGACCAAAATCCACGTAAAAGTCCGATGGAAGTCCGATCGTGTGTATGAGGCTTAAGATTGCCCTGTATTTGGCTCCATCCATCTTCCCATCAACTCTGACCAGCTTCCCTGTCCCTGCTGAAGAAAACCATCCACACAACATGATGCTGCCACCTCCATTTTTCAAGGTGGGGACGGTGTGTTCAGGGTGATGTGCAGTGTTAGTTTTTCGCCTCACATAGCATTTTGCTTTTATTCCAAAAAGTAAAATTTTGGTCTCATCTGACCAGAACACCTTCTTCCACATGTTTGCTGTGTCCCCCACATGGCTTCTCACAAACTGCAAACAGAACTTCTTATGGCTTTCTTTCAACAATGACTTTCTTCTTGCCACCCTTCCATAAAGGGCAGATTTGTGGAGAGCACGACTAATAGTTGTCCTGTGGACAGATTCTCCCCCCTAAGCTGTGGATCTCTGTAGCTCCTCCGAATTACCATGGGCCTCTTGGTTGCTTCTCTGATTAATGTTCTCCTTGCCCGGCCTGTCAGTTTAGGTGGATGGCCATGTCTTGGTAGGTTTGCAGTTGTGCCATACTCTTTCCATTTTCGGATGATGGATTGAACAGTGCTCCGTGAGATGATCAAAGCTTAGGATATTTGATTTCTAACCTAACCCTGCTTTAAACTTCTCCTCAACGTTATCCCTGACCTGTATGGTGTGTTCCTTGGCCTTCATGATGCTGTTTGCTCACTGAGGTTCTCTAACAAATCTCTGAGGGCTTCACAGAACAGCTGTATATAATATATACTGAGATTAAATTACACACAGGTGTAGTCTATTTACTAATTATTTGATTTCTGAAGGCAATTGGTTCCACTAGATTTTAGTTAGGGGTATCAGAGTAAAGGGGTCTGAATACAAATGTACACCACACTTTTCAGATATTTATTTGTAAAAAAATTTGAAAACCATTTATCATTTTCCTTCAGCGGAAACAGAGGAATGAGATCTGTGAATATTCAGTGAATGTTTGGTAAATGTCTTATGAATGTGAATGCAGGGTGGAGCTCGGAGATGTGCGCTTCTGAAAGATGACACCCTGATGACACATTACTACGAAGATGCTAAAACGCTATATGAAGTGTTCCTGAGAGGTCAGCGGGTGTCAGGTGAGAGGGGCGGAGTCTTGGTAAATATTAGTGGAAGGGGATTGGAGGGTGAATGAAGGTGGGTATACACACAGGTGGTGACAATTACATGTATTTAAAGTCCCCATCAGAGTACTCCCTTACACCAGAGTCCCATCAGAGTACTCCCTTACATCAGAGTCCCATCAGAGTACTCCCTTACATCAGAGTACTCCTTTACATCAGAGTCCCATCAGAGTCCCATCAGAGTACTCCCTTACATCAGAGTCCCATCAGAGTACTCCCTTACATCAGAGTCCCATCAGAGTACTCCCTTACATCAGAGTACTCCTTTACATCAGAGTCCCATCAGAGTCCCATCAGAGTACTCCCTTACACTAGAGTCCCCATCAGAGTACTCCCTTACATCAGAGTCCCATCAGAGTACTCCCTTACATCAGAGTCCCATCAGAGTACTCCCTTACATCAGAGTACTCCTTTACATCAGAGTCCCATCAGAGTCCCATCAGAGTACTCCCTTACACTAGAGTCCCCATCAGAGTACTCCCTGACATCAGAGTCCCATCAGAGTACTCCCTTACATCAGAGTACTCCTTTACATCAGAGTCCCATCAGAGTCCCATCAGAGTACTCCCTTACATCAGAGTACTCCTTTACATCAGAGTCCCATCAGAGTACTCCCTTACACTAGAGTCCCCATCAGAGTACTCCCTTACATCAGAGTCCCCATCAGAGTACTCCCTTACATCAGAGTCCCATCAGAGTACTCCCTTACATCAGAGTACTCCTTTACATCAGAGTCCCATCAGAGTACTCCCTTACATCAGAGTCCCATCAGAGTACTCCCTTACATCAGAGTCCCATCAGAGTACTCCCTTACATCAGAGTACTCCTTTACATCAGAGTCCCATCAGAGTACTCCCTTACACTAGAGTCCCCATCAGAGTACTCCCTTACACCAGAGTCCCCATCAGAGTACTCCCTTACATCAGAGTCCCATCAGAGTACTCCCTTACATCAGAGTCCCCATCAGAGTACTCCTTTACATCAGAGTCCCATCAGAGTACTCCCTTACACTAGAGTCCCCATCAGAGTACTCCCTTACATCAGAGTCCCATCAGAGTACTCCCTTACATCAGAGTCCCATCAGAGTACTCCCTTACATCAGAGTACTCCTTTACATCAGAGTCCCATCAGAGTCCCATCAGAGTACTCCCTTACATCAGAGTACTCCTTTACATCAGAGTCCCATCAGAGTACTCCCTTACACTAGAGTCCCCATCAGAGTACTCCCTTACATCAGAGTCCCCATCAGAGTACTCCCTTACATCAGAGTCCCATCAGAGTACTCCCTTACATCAGAGTACTCCTTTACATCAGAGTCCCATCAGAGTACTCCCTTACATCAGAGTCCCATCAGAGTACTCCCTTACATCAGAGTACTCCTTTACATCAGAGTCCCATCAGAGTACTCCCTTACACTAGAGTCCCCATCAGAGTACTCCCTTACACCAGAGTCCCCATCAGAGTACTCCCTTACATCAGAGTCCCATCAGAGTACTCCCTTACATCAGAGTCCCCATCAGAGTACTCCTTTACATCAGAGTCCCATCAGAGTACTCCCTTACACTAGAGTCCCCATCAGAGTACTCCCTTACACCAGAGTCCCCATCAGAGTACTCCCTGACATCAGAGTCCCATCAGAGTACTCCCTTACATCAGAGTACTCCTTTACATCAGAGTCCCATCAGAGTCCCATCAGAGTACTCCCTTACATCAGAGTACTCCTTTACATCAGAGTCCCATCAGAGTACTCCCTTACACTAGAGTCCCCATCAGAGTACTCCCTTACATCAGAGTCCCCATCAGAGTACTCCCTTACATCAGAGTCCCATCAGAGTACTCCCTTACATCAGAGTACTCCTTTACATCAGAGTCCCATCAGAGTACTCCCTTACATCAGAGTCCCATCAGAGTACTCCCTTACATCAGAGTCCCATCAGAGTACTCCCTTACATCAGAGTACTCCTTTACATCAGAGTCCCATCAGAGTACTCCCTTACACTAGAGTCCCCATCAGAGTACTCCCTTACACCAGAGTCCCCATCAGAGTACTCCCTTACATCAGAGTCCCATCAGAGTACTCCCTTACATCAGAGTCCCCATCAGAGTACTCCTTTACATCAGAGTCCCATCAGAGTACTCCCTTACACTAGAGTCCCCATCAGAGTACTCCCTTACATCAGAGTCCCATCAGAGTACTCCCTTACATCAGAGTCCCATCAGAGTACTCCCTTACATCAGAGTACTCCTTTACATCAGAGTCCCATCAGAGTACTCCCTTACACTAGAGTCCCATCAGAGTACTCCCTTACATCAGAGTCCCCATCAGAGTACTCCCTTACATCAGAGTCCCCATCAGAGTACTCCCTTACATCAGAGTCCCCATCAGAGTACTCCCTTACATCAGAGTCCCCATCAGAGTACTCCTTTACATCAGAGTCCCCATCAGAGTACTCCTTTACATCAGAATCCCATCAGAGTACTTCCTTACATCAGAGTCCCCATCAGAGTACTCCTTTGCACCAGAGTCCCCATCAGATTACTCCCTTACATCAGAGTCCCCATCAGATTACTTACTTACATCAGAGTCCCCCCTAACATCAGAGTCTCCATCAAAGTTCACCTTTACCTCACACACTTATAGCGGGGCTGGGAGCTCGGGAGCGTGGCTGGGACAGTGGCTGTAGCAGTTGGTGGAGGTGAAGCAGGTTCCTGTAAATTCTGGAGCAAGCACTTGATTGGTTTTCAGGATGCTGGGCTTCCTAGCAACCAACAATGTTGTAGAGAAGTGGAGACTGCAGGCTGACCTGAAGACCTGTGTGAGAAGCCATTGACCCTAGCTGCCGGCTGGATAAAATCTTGGCCCACATCACAGAGTCCAATGCCTGGGCTTGTATCATGTACTGAAATAAATCATTAAACATATGTATTACAACCACAGGGAATGGAAACTGCTTGGGATCCCGCAGGCCGAATCAGCCCTATACATGGATCACCTACAGACAGGTAAGTCCTGACAACCATATCCTGCACTCTTGGCTGTGTTTCCACATATAGAAGCCATTCTAAGTTTAGTGCTGTTCTGTGTTTTGCAGGTTGTTGACAGAGCGGAATTGTTTGGCTCAGGCCTATTGTACAAAGGATGTAAAGCTTCCCCAGAGCAACTTATTGGAGTGTTTTCTCAGAACCGACCAGAGGTAAGCAAGGAAACACAGAGGGTTTACCGTGTGGGAGGGGCAGAGACACAAACTACTAGGTAAAATCTCACCATTGTGGGAGGGGCAGAGACACAAACTACTAGGTAAAATCTCATCATTGTGGGAGGGGCAGACACAATGTACTGGAGGGAAATCTCACCACTGCAGGAGGGGCAGAGACACAAAGTACTAGGGAAAATATCACCATTGTGAGAGGGGCAGAGACACAAAGTACTAGGGAAAATATCACCATTGTGGGAGGGGCAGAGACACAAAGTACTAGGGAAAATATCACCATTGTGGGAGGGGCAGAGACACAAAGTACTAGGGAAAATATCACCATTGTGGGAGGGGCAGAGACACAAAGTACTAGGGAAAATATCACCATTGTGGGAGGGGCAGACACAATCTACTGGAGGGAAATCTCTCCATTGTGGGAGGGGCAGAGACACAAACTACTGGGGGAAATCTCACCATTGTGGGAGGGGGGAGACACAATCTACTGGAGGGAAATTTGTGGGAGGGGCAGAGACACAAACTACTGGAGGTAAATCTCCCTATCGTGGGAGAGGCAGAGACACAAACTACTATGGGAAATCTCACCATTGTGGGAGGGGCAGAGACACAAACTCATGCCTTCCAACTTGTTGAGATGGGAACAAGGGACACCTATTAGCAAAAGTATGTAGGAACAGGACACACCCTCTGCCATTTCCCCTTAAAGGAGAATTAAATATAAAAAAAGATTAGTTGCACACAAATGCTTTTTTAACTTCTACTATTTCTTTATACTGGCTTTTGAAATTTACAAATGCAGAAATTTAGAAATTGGATAAAAGGTTTAGCACTGGCAAACACTTTTTGAAAGATAAAAAGTGCATTTTATACACAACTATATAGATCAGACCAAAATGAGGGACAAATGAGGAGGAAAGAGGGACAGAGGGACTTTGTTCCAAATCAGGGACAGTCCCTCGAAATCAGGGACAGTTGGAAGCTATGACAAACTACTGGAGGAATCTCATCATTGTGGGAGAAGCAGAAACACAAACTACTGGGGGGGAACCCAACCATTGTTCTAGGAGCAGAGGCACAAACTACTGGAGGGATCTCATCATTATGGGAGGGGCAGAGACACAAAATACTGCAGGAAAATCTCTCCATTGTGGGAGGGACAGAGACACAAACTACTGAAGGGAAATCTCTATATTGTGAGGGGAGCAGTGGCACAAACTACTGGAGAAATCTCACCATTGGGGGGGGGGGGGGGGGCAGAGACAAAAACTACTGCAGGGAATTGTCCCCATTGTGGGAGGGAGAGAGACAAAAATCACTGCAGGGAAACCCCACCATTGTAGGAGGAGCAGAGACACAAACTACTCATTGATATGCCACTATTATAGGAGGGTAAGAGACACTCACTACCTCAGGAAATCTCACCATTGTGGGAGGAGCAGAGACACAAACTACTGCAGGGAAACCGCACTATTGTGGGAGAAGAAGAGACACAAACTACTGGAGCAATCTCACATTGTGGGAGGGGCAGAGACACAAACTACTGCTTTGAAATCTCACCCTTGTGGGAGGGGCAGAGACACAAATCTCCCCATTGTGGTAATAACCAGTGTCCTCTTTTCCAACTTCAGGTGGTGATTGCTGAGCTGGCCTGTTATTCCTACTCCATGGCTGTAGTACCTCTCTATGACACGCTAGGACCGGAAGCTATTGTGTTCATTGTTAACAGAGGTGAGTAAGTGACATCACATGACATGCCGGAATTTATATATATCTAGAGCTGCCGGGTTATAGCAGACTCAGAGATGACACTCAGTCTATAATATTCCTTTTCGCTCCATCCCCAACAGCTACATAATAGAGAGGGGCGGGTGAGCTGGACCAGCACAGGCAGTAATTAGACACTCTCAAGCCTCGTACACACGATCAGATTTTTTGAGGGGAAATGTGTGATGACAGGCTGTTGGCGGCAAATCCGACCGTGTCTACGCTCCATCAGACAATTGTTGTCGGATTTTCCGCCAACAAATGTTGGCTAGCAGGTTTTCAAATTTTCCGCCAACAAATGTGTGTTGTCGGATCGTGTGTACACAAGTCCGTTGGACAAAAGTCCAAAGTACAAACACGCATGCTCTAAAGCAAGGACGAGCCAGAAGTGGTCGATCTTGTAAACTAGCGTTCATAATGGAGAATTAACATGACGTGGCAAATTATGAAATCTCCAAATGCAGCGAATATTCTCTTCTTTAATGGGATAATAATGAAGCTGCTTTGGTGATACTGATGGAGTTATTGAAAACAAATTTTCAAAGGCTTTTTTTTCTAGTGATATCAAGAAAAATATTATTATGCTTTTTTTTTTATTAAACAAGTTACCACAACACCATTATCTCGTAGTTTTTAAGATCAAAGATACAACTATGTTGGTGTCCCTTTTCAATTTTTTAATTGTATTTTATAAAATGTAACTGCCGACTCCCAAACTGTCATTTGAAGTAAAACACACAGCCGAGTATTATTCTACACAATTTTCTTATTGTGCATTAAAAAAAGAAAACAAATAAAATTAGACATGCTATCTGCCAATAGAACTTAACTTAAAAGTGTATTCTATGCATCAAAAATATAGAAAATATACCAAATCAAATCATTATTATTCAACCAAAAAAATAATGTCAAAGCAATAACTCCAAGGCCAATAATAAATAACACGTTATCTCCTCCGATTCCGCAACATGGCTGGTTGACGAACGGCCGTTCAGAAACTAACCGAAAAGTGAGAAATAAAAAGTGCGAAATGAAAAGTGAGAAATGAAAAGTGTGAAATGAAAAGTGAGAAATAAAAAGTGCGAAATGAAAAGTGTGAAATGAAAAGTGAGAAATGAAAAGTGTGAAATGAAAAGTGCGAAATGAAAAGCACAAATCAACACTCACCAAACTTCTACTAACACGAAATTAGCAGAAGGAGCCCAAAGGATGGCGCTAAAGAGCTGAAAAAGCACGTAGTATGTCACTATGTTCGTAATTGTTGGCCAACAATTGTGTGGCTCTGTGTATGCAAGACAAGTTTGGGCCAATGCCCTTCGGACAAAAGTCCACGGTTTTGTTGGCCAACAATCCGATCGCTTGCATGAGGCTTTAGAGCTGGAAAAAAAGAGGGAAGGTCTATACTTGGGAATTGACTCTCTGGAGTAGTCACATTTTCTTGCAAGTTCAGAGACACATTGCAAGTAAAAAAACATATTTATGAAAAGGAAAACACTACAAGTGAGCATTTTAAATAATAGATTTTTTCTGTGCCTTTCCCTGCAATTTTCTAAATTAGTGACAGGGTTTGTGTAACCTACCCTGACCTCAGTACATAGCCTTTTACCACACTGCCCTTAATTCTTAACTTAACATTTAATATTAAACCATCTCCTTTCATCCTGCCTGTTTTGTTTTTTATTTTCTTGCATACTTGTTTCAGGATAGTGACTTAAATTACCGAAGCCAGTGGGTCAACATGACAGCCAGACAAATACAATGCCTTGAAAAAGTATTCATACCCCCTTGAAATTTTGCACATTTTGTCAAGTTACAGCCAAAAATATAAATCTATTTTATTGGGATTTTATGTGATAGACCAACACAAAGTGGCACATAATTGTGAAGTGGAAGCAAAACGATAAAAGGTTTTCAAAATTTTTTACAAATAAATATGTGAAAAGTGTGGTGTACATTTGTATTTAGCCCCCCCTGAGTCAATACTTTGTAGAACCGCCTTTCATTGCAAGTCTTCTTGGAGATGTCTCTACCAGCTTTGCACATCTAGAGAGTGACATTTTTGCCCATTCTTCTTTGCAAAATAGCTCAAGCTCTGTCAGATGGATGGAGAGCGTCTGTGAACCACAATTTTTAAGTCTTGCCACAGATTCTCAATTGGATTTAGGTCTGGACTTTGACTGGGCCATTTTAACACATGAATATGCTTTGATCTAAACCATTCCATTGTAGCTCTGGCTGTATGTTTAGGGTTGTTGTCCTGCTGGAAGGTGAACTTCCACCCCAGTGTCAAGTCTTTTGCAGACGCTAACAGGTTTTCTTCTAGGATTGCCCTGTATTTGGCTCTATCCATCTTCCCATCAACTCTGACCAGCTTCCCTGTCCCTGCTGAAGAAAAGCATCTCCACAACATGAAGCTGCCACCACTATGTTTCATGTTGGGGAATGGGGATGGTGTGTTCAGGGTGATGCGCAGTGTTAGTTCTCCGCCACACATGCTTTTGCAAGCTTTTAAGCCAAAAAGTTCATTTTTTGTCTCAACTGACCAGAGCACCTTCTTCCACATGTTTGCTGTGTCCCCCACATGGCTTCTCACAAACTGCAAACAGGACTTCTTATGGGTTTCTTTCAACAATAGCTTTCTTCTTGCCACTCTTCCATAAAGGCCAGATTTGTGGAGTGCATGACTAATAGTTGTCCTGTGGACAGATTCTCCCACCTGAGCTGTGGACTTCTGCAGCTCCTCCAGAGTTACCATGGGCCTCTTGGCTGCTTCTCTGATGAATGTTCTCCTTGCCTGGCCTGTATGTTTAGGTGGACGGCCAAGTCTTGGTAGGTTTGCAGTTGTGCCATACTCTTTCCATTTTCGGATGATGGATTGAACAGTGCTCCATGAGATGTTCAAAGCTTAGGATATTTTTTTATAACCTAACCCTGCTTTAAACTTCTCCACAACTTTATCCTTGACCTGGTGTGTTCCTTGGTCTTCATAATGCTGTTTGTTCACTAAGGTTCTCTAACAAACCTCTGATGGCTTCACAGAACAGCTGTATTTATACTGAGATTAAATTACACAGAGGTGGACTCTATTTACTAATTAGGTGACTTCTGAAGGCAATTGGTTCCACTAGGTTTTAGTTAGGGGAGATTTTAGTTAGAGGTATCAGAGTAAAAGGGGCTGAATACAAATGCACGTCACACTTTTCAGATATTTACTTAAAACATTTGGAAAACCATTTATCATTTTCCTTCCACTTCACAATTATGTGCCACTTTGTGTTGGTCTATCACAATAAAATACATTTACGTTTTTGGTTGTAACATGACTAAATGTGGAAAATTTTAAGGGGTGTGAATACTTTTTCAAGGCACTGTCACAAGGGCTGCCCCAATCTTTCACTCTCAAGGTTGACTTTAAGGTTAATCCCTAATGTCCGAACCCTTTTCCCTTCCCACCTCCTACGTCAAAAAATACCATTAACCATAACCCTTGGAAATCAACTTACATTATCTTTAAGGCTCCTCTCCCTGCTCCAGAATGTCAGAGGGATTAAACATTTAAAGTATAACTAAAAGCAAAACTTTTTAGTTTTGGATAGAGTGGAGATGGATTAAAACACCAGTTAGCTTTTATTGCTGTCTTTGCCCCTGTTAGGGAGATTCATTCACTTTATTTGTCCCATTTACCATTATCATTGAGAGTGAAAGTAAAAGAAAATCCCAAATTTTGAATTGTATCCAAGACTAGAATAGAGGGAAAATCTTCCAATGGGGACATTAGTTCTGGTGACAACCAGGGATTCCCTCACTTTGGAGGGATTTCCTCTCACTTCCTGTTTTGGCTATGGGACAGGAAGTCAAAAGAAAACTCCACCACACAAATAGGAAAATAAAAATGAGTCCTTTTATCTCTTTGTTTATACAGCGGAACTGTCAGTGGTGGTCTGCGACAAGCTGGACAAGGCCCAGATCATTCTAAACAACTGTGAAAAAGGACTAACCCCTGTGCTGAAAATCGTCATCCTGATGGAGGAGTTTGGAGATGACTTGAAGGAGAGGGGCACCAAATGTGGAGTGGAGGTTCTTCTTATGAAAGACGTGGAGGTAATTCCACAAAACTGCTTCATCAAATATAATAGAGCAAAATATGTACAGAAGATGAGCCAACCTTATATTTTGTGGCTACTTAGAAATGCATGACAATGGTGGACATACAATATGTAGGCCAAGCTACTAAAAGGGGCCTACAGAACAATATATTTAAAACTTTGCTGTTTGACATTGCTTTTTTTTTTATAAACAAAGCTATAAGATATATAGCAACAATAAAAAAATATATATATATATATATATATATATATATATATATATATATATATATATATATATATTCAGTACTATGCAAATGTTTTCAGAAATAGAAGTGTTACTAGGTTATTTTTATCAATTAATGAAATGGAAAGTAAATAAACAGAGGAAAAATCTAAATCAAATCAATATTTGGTGTGACCACCCTTTGCCTTCAAAACAGCATACATTCTTCTAGGTACACTTGCACAGTTTTTAAAGAAACGCAGTAGGTAGGCTGTTACAAACATCTTGGAGAACCTACCACAGATTTTCTGTGAATGTAGGCTGCCTCAAATTCTTCGGTCTCTTCGTGTAATCCCACAGACTCCATAATGGTGAGATCAGGGCTCTGTGGGGGCCAAACCATTACTTCCAGGACTTCTTGTTCTTCTTTACACTGATGATAGTTCTTAATGACATTGGCTGTATGTTTGGAGTCGTTGTCCTGCTGCAGAATAAATTTGGGGTCAATCACATGTCTCCCTGATAGTATGGCATGGTGGATAAGTATCTGATGTATTTCTCAGCATTGGGTACATCGATCCTGACCAAATCTCCAACCCCATTTGCAGAAGTGTTGCCTGAAACTTACAAGGAACCGCCACCATGCTTCACTGTTGCCTGCAGACACTCATTATTGTACCACTCTCCAGCCCTTCACCAACAAACTGCCTCCTGCTACAGCCAAATATTTCATATTTTGACTCATCCCAGTTCTGTTTTTGTGCATAGTTGAGTCACTTAGCCTTGATTCCATGTTGAAGGTATGGCTTTTTGGGCACAGTCCTGCCATGAATACTACTTCTGGCCAGATTTCTCTGCACATGTAGCGCCTACCCCAATTTTCCATGCGCCTGATGGTGACTACCAGAGGTAGGGAGGGCTGACATACTTCCTTAGGGTGCAGGGTACTGGGCATGGTGGGTGATGAACAAGAAAGAAAGTTGGGCGCCAGTCACTTTTATACTTAAACAAAGAGAAGTTTATTTCTCAGAACAGGAAAAATGTGGGAGGGAGGGGATAGGGCACAGGACACCCTTAGTAATGATCAGCAAATAGGCAGATTGGCTGACTCCTTAGACCAGTGGTTCTCAACTCCAGTCCTCGGGACCCACCAACAGGCCAGATTTTAAGTATTACCTTGGGGAGTTGCAGACTAGAATACTGCAATCACTGAGCAGCAAGTGATATCACCTGTGATGTATTTCAGTTCTCTTGCAAACCTGGCCTGTTAGTGGGTCCTGAGGACTGGAGTTGAGAACCACTGCCTTAGACAAAAATGGTGAGATAAGGCAGACAGCAGTACAGGTAAAAGAGCCTTTAAGCTGAACCAGCGCATCTGTACTTTGTAGTATAGGCTGTCTCCTCTAGTAACTGATCTTTACTCACAGTTTCATACACAGATTTCCTTGGATGAGTTTTCTCTTGAAGTCCTCCCAGCCACTTCATAGCCTCCAGCTCACGAAGGGTCACCCCGGTGCTTCCTTAGAACTCCATCCCTCTAAGAATCGTTTCCAGGTCTTTGGTAGGCTTTTCTCTGCAGAATCTTGAACACCCGGATAGGCCTCGGATAGGCCTAGCAGCCAGGGGACCACCTGGATAGGCCTCAGGCTTCAGGCTTAGCAGCCAGGAGCTGTTTCACACACATCCACCCAGGCCGCAGCTCTGGGCAGGAAGATTAACCCCGATCACCTGACTTTCCTAAATAAATACCTCTTCCCAGCATGCAAAGCTGCCAGTCTGATTGGTTGAGAAAGGTATGTTTATTCATAACCTGAACTCACTGTAGCTCATCACACTAATGTCAAAAGTAACAGCACCACCTGCTGACAACAGGGAGAAACCGCAGCCAAACAGGATTAGGAAGGACGTCACTTGGCTGGCTACCACCCAGTACAACAACATTTACCTGTAGCCCTATTCTAGGATGAGGGTTCTACACACAGTAGATGGATTTACCTGGGTCCCACTGGTTTCCACCAGTTTTGTGCTGATGGCACTGCTGGACATCTTCCGACGTGGAAGGGAAGTAAGCATAATGTGTCTTTCATCTGCTGCATTAAGTTTCATTAGACAACCACTGCATCTACTGTCCTCAAAGTTGCCTGTTTCTTTGTGCTTCTTCAAAAGAGCTTGAACAGCACATCTTGAAACCCCAGTCTGCTTAGAAATCTTGGCCTGAGAGAGATCCTGCTAATGCAGTATAACTACTGTGTGTCTTGTTGCTGTGCTCAGTCCTGCCATGGTGTATGACCTGTGACATGAAACTGTCTTCCACAACTTCACTTTAGTAGCAGAGTTTGGCTGCTTCTCATCCAGTTTTAGGCCTCCTACAAAGCTGTTTGTTTCATTCAATGACTGTTTTAACCTACATATGAAATGAATGATCATTAGCACCAGGCTTGGTATAATTTATTAATCATAGTCATAGTTAATCACACCTGACTCTAATCCTACAAAACTTCACAAAGTGTAATGCCATGTACACACGGGCGGACTTTTCTGCATTAAAGGTCCGAGGTCTTTCCGACGGACTCTCTAACAAACGGACTTGCCTACACACGATCACACCAAAGTCCAACGGATTCATACGTAATGACGTACGACCGGACTAAAATTCGGAAGTTCATAGCCAGTAGCCAATAGCTGCCCTAGGGTCGGTTTTCGTCCAACGGACTAGCATACAGACAAGCGAAAGGTCCGATGAAGCCCACACACGGTCGGATTGTCTGACAGATTCGTTCCGTTGGACCAGTCTGGTTGAAAAGTCTGCCCGTGTGTACACGGCATAAGAATTGATGCTGGTTTGAAGCCAAAGAGTAGTCAGACCAAATATTGATTTGATTTAGATTTTTCTTCTGTTCGCTCTTTTCGCATTTCATAAATTGATAAGAATTAAATTAAAATATATATATTTTTAAAGCATTCTTACTTTACAGCATTTCTTCAAAAAAATTAAATGAGCTCCATAACCCCCCCCCCCCAAGCCATCCCAAATTATTTTAATTTATCTTGTCCATGAATGCCAAAGAATTTTGGCAAAAATGGTGAATTTTGCCAGTGTCCAGGTTTCATTGAAATATCAATAAAATATAAAACCCTCAATTTCAGTTATCTTTGTTATAAAAAATAAAATACTAAAATAACAATTCTAAACTGCCCAAAGCAACCAATCACAATCCCTATTTTATTTTCAGCCAAGCACTGTTGATCTGACAGTTAGAAGCTGGTTGGTTGCAGAACCTGGCCACATTGGCTCTTATAACACAGAGAAAGATAGACCGAGGGGGTCCTTATTTCACCATTACACAACATTTCATTTTTTTAATCCAAAACCATGTTTATTATAAACAAAACATAGCTTGACAATGCCAAACAGTTCAATGCACCATTTCGTACACAAAACAGTCCATGCCAATAACAATATCATCCATAAATTGTATTAAGCAATACAGTACATTGATTTCCCACCATAAGTGATATTACCAACACTCCGTTAACTCCGTTAACAGCCTGTCATAGAATATCCTCACCCAGCATTAAGTCTAAGCACCCTGTCCATGATCAGGTCTACTGGGGCTAGCCCAGGGACTTCTATGGATCCCATAGTTTGTCATATTTGTCCATAATATAATTTTTTTCATCCACAGTGTATTACCAACCGTAGTAATCCATTCCCCAACTATTGGAGGGTCTTCAGATTTCCAATGAACCATTTTAGTTTACAAGCTTATTTGGTATGACTTTCCCATTCATATTGGTCCAGTAGACTAAGTAGACAAGGTTTTGGATCTAATGGAAGAGATACCTGGAACACCTTATTCAAGGTGTTCACCATCCCTCTCCAGTAGGTGTACAGTTTAGGACATCTCCACAGTAAATGGATCACTGTGATCCCTTTTACATTTGGAGCATTTAGGTGGCACATCATTTCTTTAATATGACTAGTTATTGATGGATAATTTAATTTGCTTTCCTGGAGCTTCTTCTTAATATTATTAATTTCTATATGCTTTTGTTCTAGTACCTGGGAAAAGAGAACTTCAAGAAAGTTGTGGTAAGTTTCAGAAAGAATAACAGGTCACCTTGTGTGTTATGCAAAATACGTTTAACAGACAGAGGTTCTATCCTTTCCCTTCGCTGTCAAAACTAATAAAAAAACAAAAAGTTGGGCTTCAAATTTTTATTTCTCATTTCATCAGCAATTACTGTGACATTAACTAGATGTGGACACTGGGTGTACTACACACACCCAAAAAAAAGTAGATGAAATACACAGGGTGCATGTACTACACTGCTGCCATATGTACTTTTCCTTGTCCTTCTTCCCTGCTGCCGTATGAACTACGCCCCGTCTTTTTGCCTTGCTGCCATATGTACTATGTCCTGTTCTGCCCCGCTGCCATATATACTTTATTCTGTGATTCTTTCCTGCTGCTGCTCCCTTCCTTGTATTTGCCAGCAATTCCCAACTGTCAGAATGACAGCTGGGAGTTGATGTGTAAATACAGTAGCTCAGTGTTGCCAAACTGCCAGATTGAAATTTACTGGCACGACACCCAAAATTTACTGGCTCAGCCACTGGCATTTCTAAACGTTAAAAAATTACAGTTTTAAGTGCAAAAAACAGTATATAGGCTACAAACAAGTACAATATGCAATTAGCAATGTGATTTAAATTTATTATAAAGTCTCGTTTTAAAAAAAAAATAACAAGCATGTTATACTTACCTGCTCTGTGCAGTGGTTTTGCACAGAGCCCCCTGGATCCTCCCATTCTGGGGTCCCTCTTAGCGGCTCCAGACCCCTCCCTCTTGTCAAGTGCCCCCGCAGCAAGCAGCTTGCTATGGGGGCACCCTAGCCAAGCTGCAGCTCTATGTGTCCACTTAGACACGGTGCTGCTATTCGGCCCCGCCACCTCTCTGATTGGCTAACTGACTTTGATTGACAGCTGTGGTAGCCAATGGCGCAGCCGCTGTGTCTTAGCCAATCAAGAGGGAGAGTCTCAGATGGCCAAAGGACTTGTGGACATTGCTGGACAGATATTGGGCTCAGGTAAGTATTAGGGGGTGCTGGGGAGGCTGCTACACATAGAAGGCTTTTTATCCTAATGCATAGAATGCATAAATCTAAAAAACCTTCTGCCTTAACAACTGCTTTAAGGTAGATGATAAGGCAAAAAACATATTTATTTTATTTCCGATATAGTAAGTATCTCAGGGACAGGACTCAGGGGGGCAGGAAATTAGAATGGGCAACAAGCATACATGAAATTGACTCTCACAGTGACACTGACAGCAATGTGCAGCAGCACAGATGATGACACCTCACCGACATGACACGTCCTCTCCTGAGTGACAATCTCTTTCCACGCCAGGTTGTCCCTTCAATCTACTCCATTCCAAAGAGCACTGACAGTCCTGCTCACAGCTTGTCTTGCTTCTATCCCACACACGATACTCCAGCTGCTCTGCTCGGCTCCCTTGCACTGTGACATCACACAGTCAGGGATGGCCTCCACCAGACTTGCCCCCCCGGCGCTGCCCCGAACACACTGTAGCAGGCTGGCTTTGTAGTTCTGAGCTGTACGTCACAGCCATATTTTTAACTGACAACCTTTTTCTGTCACTGGCATGTACTGGCAGAAGAAAGGTGCCTGTTTTTTTACTGGCTGCCAGTAAAATTACTGACGGTTGCCAACGCTGTAAAGGCTGTTGTAAAAGAAAAAAATGGACCAGCTGACACATTGTTTATAAACAATGTTCAGATAGAGATAGAGAGAGATGCAAAAGGTTTTTTTTTACTAAAACTAAAGAGTGCAAAATCTGGTGCAGCTCTTAATAGAAACCAATCAGCTTCCAGGTTTTATTGTCAAAGCTTAATTGAACAAGCTGAAGTTAGAAGCTGATTGGCTACCATGCACAGCTGCATCAGATTCTGAGTGCTCCGGGTTTAGTAAATCTCCCCCAATGTATCATTGTTAATTTTGTATTTGCTCAGTTTCATTCATGTACAGCTCAGTGGGATAAGCATCCATTTTCATATGGTACGGTATCAGTTAAAGCACCCTGACAAGTATAAAAAATGATTTATATATGACTTTATTTATGTATTTCTCTTATCTTAAGCAATGACAAAGTTATTGACAAATCAGAAAGCCCATAGCATAAATGTAAAAATTGCTCTCGTTCCTAGGGGGTGTACAGGTGTGGAAGCCAAAGTGATTAAAGTGTTTGTAAACCTGAAATCGATTTATTTGTATGTTTTGCATTATGTTTCACTCTATACAGTTTTCTTAAGTAGAAGTAAAAACAAAAAAAAATGTCTTTTATGTTGGATAAAGTAAAGGAGGGTTATAATCCCTGTGTGTGAGGTGATGGCCACTCTAGTGTCCAGCCTGCGCCGCCAAAGATTAAGGTGAGGCCTCAGCCTACATGTCCGAGCCAAACCACGCATGCATGAGTTGGATGGGAGAGCGGCAACCACCTTACACACATAAAGTTTTATTCTCTGGATTGGTACATAGTTATGCCGGCACCCCACTTTCTTGAGGATCCAGGGAAGAGGCGCCTCTTCTGTTTTGAGCGCTAACATAAGCATTACTAACTTGATCGCAGGGTTATGACCCTGTCAGGTTTTATTATTTCCATCTGTGTCCCAATGGGGAGATTTCACTTCACTTCCTGTCCCATAGCCAAGTCAGTAAGTGAGAGGAAATCCCTGGTTGTCACCAGGCCCCTCTATCAGTGGCGGGACAAGGTCATCTACAGTCCAGAGCTGGGCGAACATACCAAACTGTGCAAAGAGAGCGACAATGCCAGTGGCGGCTGGTGCTATATTTTTTGGGGGGGGGGGGGGGCAATCCAGTCAGTCGGAGGGCAAATGCTGCCCCTTTTTCAGTGGACCTGAGAGTGCCAAACATATTGAAATATAGATTTTAGATTTACATACACTTTATTAGGGGATTATATATTGTTACAAAAAATATTATGGCATTTACCTATATTGGGTTATATTAGGGGATTAAATATTGTTACAAAAAATATTATGGCATTTACCTATATTGGGTGGACGGGTTCCAATGGGTTGACTCCTGGCCTTGTGTAATATGATCCCATGAACAGAGTTTACTTATTATTATTATTATTACTTACCGGTATTTAATTATTTTTTGAAAACTTGTATTTCTTCCTTTTGTTTTTTCTTGATACAGCCGCCAAAGCCAGAAGACCTGTGCCTGATTTGCTTTACAAGCGGCACCACAGGTACTGTCCATCTGCTAAACATCAAATGATTAAAAAAAAAGCATATACAGTAGATGATATTGGCTTTCAAATGCATTTTACAATATCTAAAAAACAAAAAGTCAAAACAATACAAATTTATATTCTTTGTATTTATGGTAGAGAAAGAAGGGTGCCAAAAGTAAACTGAAAAGTCCCCTTTGTTTTATTGGTCTGGTAGGTATGTGGTAGCACGGGACCAATGAGAATGGGAATGAGATTTGTAGATTGGATGTATTTTGTCTCTCTGTGTGAGATTTGGACGTGTTTTGTTTTGTGGGGACTGAATTATTTTTTTTCACGAGTGAGGGGTGGATATGGTTGATGTTTTTTCAATGCTAGAGGCCTTAACTCTCCTATTAAACGAGCACAAGTTTTAAACTCATTTCACAAACAGAAAATTGGAATCACATTGCTCCAAGAAACCCATTTTCGGCTGGATCATATTCCCAATATACAACATAAAAACTATCCAATATGGATTCATGATGCATTTCCGTACTCTAAATCACGAGGAGTTTCCATTGCAATCCATAAAACCTTACCCCATCAAATCTTACAAATTTGGAAAGGTGGAGATGGTAGATCTTTCATGTTGAAGATCTTATTGCATGAGAAAATCTATACAATTAGCAATTTCTACTTGCCAAATTATGATCAAATTAAGAGGGGAATACAAGCTTTGTCGGAGGCAATGGAAAAAACAGAGGGAGTGGTAATCATTGGAGGGGACTTGCATTTTGTAATGGATTCAGAAATGGATACAACATCAACTAGAATACACAGGAATAGTGGTCAATTAAAGGAAATTAAACAATTATTAGAAAAACATCAAATGAAAGATATATGGAGGGTCCAGCACCAGACAGAGTAAAACTATTCATATTACTCGAATATACACAACACATATCAAAGAATAGACTATTATTTTGTCAGTCAAATAGCACTGATGTTGATGCCTTCCTCCGACATTGGTAATTTTTATGGTCAGATCATGCTTCAATATTTTTGGTGCTGGCAGTGACCCAATATAAGAAACCTTAAGGGTCTTGGAGGTTAAATGATAACCTCCTTAAAGATGAAAAATGTGAAAAGGATGTTCAGCAGACAATAAAAGAATTCCTGCAAACCCATGAAATAGATAATACATCAATCTCTATACAATGGGAAGCATTGAAATGTGTACTGCAAGGATTGTTCATTAAACATGGAACTAGATTGAAAAGGGATAAAGAGCATAAAATAGTGCAATTAATGTGAGAAATTTCTGTATTAGAAAATATGCACAAACAAAATCTTAACCCAATGGAGTTGGGATCCATTGGGATCTAAGATTAAATGACAAGCGAATCGAACTACAAACAATGCTTAATGAACAATCCCTGTGAATAAGGGATAAAAATAGAACTCAGTTTTACCAACATGGGAATAAACCAGGAAAGGTATTAGCGAGAAAGCTAAAACAACAAAAACCTTTGACCCCTATAATTAAAATTCAAAAGATGTGGGGGGGGGGGTAACATATGACCCTGGGGAAATTTCTAAAACATTCCATACATACTATTCTAAGCTCTATAATTTATCGATACAGCAAGAAAGTAAAGGAAAGAAAGATACACTAGAGGAAATACGCCAATATATGAAAGAAACAGCATCATTACCTAGCCTACCTAAAGAAACAATAGAACTAGAAAAAGATATCTCAGTAGAAGAAATACAGCAAGTTATATCAGCAAAAGCCCAGGCCCAGAGGGATATACTTCAAGGTTCTATAAGAAATTTCAGGACATACTTACTCCCATTCTAAGAAAGACATTTAACTCACTATCTGATACCTGATTATTTACACCACAAAGTATGGAAGCTAATATTGTATTGATCCCAAAACCAGAAAAGGACCACAGGGTGTGTGGTAACTTTTGACCAATTTCCCTTACAAATATAGAAATACGTCTATATTCTAAGATCATTGCAAATAGATTTAGATCCATTTTACCTGCACATAATAATCTGAATCAAATTGGTTTTAGAATGGGTAGGGAGGTAAGGGATAATACAATGCAAACATGTATATTAGTGGAATATACATAAAAAAAGAGCTATTCCAGCATGTCTCCTATCGGTCGATGCTGAGAAAGCATTTGATCGGGTGGAGTGTGGGTTCCTAAGGGAAGCTTTAATTCAACTTGGGATAGGACCTAGGATGCTACATAGGATTAAGGCGTTTTTATTCCAACCCTACAGAAAAAATACGAACGAATGGGATACTTTCCGATTATCTAGAAATATCAAATGGCACATGACAAGGATGCCCTTTGTCTCCCTTATTGTACATGATAGTTATGGAGCATTTGACTACAGCTATCCTAAACAACGGGGATATTCAAGGGATAAGAGTTAAGGGAAAGGCGTATAAAATGTCAGTGTATGCGGACAATTTATTAATATATGTTATCAATCCAATAATGACAATACCAAATCTTGTGAAGGAATTTAAAAGATTTGGTAATTTAACTAATTTTAAAGTCAACTATGATAAGTCAGAGATGCTAAATATATCACTACCAAATAAAGACCAGGAACTCCTTCAGAAAAATTACCCTTTTAAATGGCAAAAAGTGACATTTAAATACATTGGGATATATATCCCAACAGATATGACTAAATTACAGGAATTGAATTATTCTCCAATGTTACAAAAGATTTTAAATTTACTCCAAAAATATGATAAAAAGGTCCAATCATGGATGGGGAGAATTAATACAGTAAAAAATGGATATATTACCAAAATTACTGTATTTATTTAAAGCTATACCTTTGACCCTTCCAATTAATTTAATGGCGCAGCTACGTAAGGCTATAGGAAGCTTTATCTGGGCTCATAAAACACCACGAATAAGAAGGGATATTCTAATTAGGACAAAAAAGAATGGAGGCCTTGCTTTACCTGATTTTACAAAATATCTACAATCCGCGTCTTTAATTAGGATTACAGACTGGTACCATAATATGGAGTATAAACAATAGGTAACTCTGTAAGAAGATATTATTGGATTGCAACTTAAATCTCTTCCGTGGATTAAACCCCAGCTACGACCGGAGAAAAAAGATCTAACAGTTTTTACGCTATCAACTCTAAAGATATGGGAAAAAAATCTTGAGGCCTTTCCGCATTGATGGGACCAATGACTCCCTTATTTTCGAATCCGGAATTTCCTCCAGCATTGGAGGTTAAAAAGTTTCTCAAATGGAAAAGGACTGAAAATGTAAGGATAGTTCAGACCCTAGTGGATGGCGAGCTTCCACGATTGCCCGAACTGGGACATGAACACGAACAAATGGATGCAATATCAACAGTTAAATACATATATTAGGACTAATATGCAACCTTCCTTAATTGGCAGACAACCAACTATATTTAAACTATTATTAATAAAGGAATAAAGACCGACTCAAAATTTATCAATTATATATAAGCTCCTACTTCCTGCGGAATCTCTTAATGAGCTAATATGTATGAGAAAGTGGAAGAGTGAAATAGGGAGCTTGATCCCACTGGTAGAGTGAGATAGCCTTCAGGGGGAGGATCAGGTAACTAAAAACTGCTTTTTTGTGGCCCTCTTGCAATTGGGGGGAAGGCATGTATTTTTGCTTTCACTGAAGCTGAGATTTAAGAGGATCAAATAGAGTCAATGTGTTTCAGGGTAAAGGGATCCTCCTTCTTTAGAGGTTGGACAATGATTTGTAACACTCAAGATGGAATTAGTTTGGAGCATCTAATACAGCCAACGCATTTCAAAGGAAAGAGTTTCTCCTTCTCCAGGGCTTGGACAATGTTTTCTAACAGAATCAATCAAACTAGAAAGCCTGAGTTAAGGCTGGGTAAGGGCTAGCTCGTTCTAAAAGCAGGACAGCTGGTACTCCACATAGACACGCTAGTGCTAATCCAGCCTTAACTCAGGTTTCTAGTGTGTTCCATTCTGATTCTATTACAAACCATCCAAACCCTGGAGGAAGAGGAGCCCTTTCCCCTGAAATGTGTTGGCTGTATCGGATGCTCCAAACAAATTCCATCTTGAGTCTATTACAAACCATTGTTCATTCCCTGAAGCAGGACCCTTTTTCCCTGAAACATGTTGGCTGTGTTTGAT
Organism: Lithobates clamitans; assembly: GCA_037952925.1. NCBI lineage: Eukaryota > Metazoa > Chordata > Amphibia > Anura > Ranidae > Lithobates > Lithobates clamitans. Next base: position 2,533,191 of record JBBGZY010000385.1, read on the forward strand.
CCTTTAAGAGCCGAGCTTCTGTGAAAACAAAAATATTATACTTGCAGTGGGATTGCGTTCCCCCCAATTGCTGGGGGGGGGGGGGCACAAAAAAAGCAATTTTTACTTACCTGATCCTCCCCCTGAAGGTTGCTTCAAGTTGTAAGACTGGCCCTCGCACCCTCTCCTTCCCTAAGCAGGTCCTCTGACATCATAAAGACCAATGCAGAGCCCATAGTCCTGCAATTGACGTGAGAACGCTGAGGGACAGTCTACTGCCAGAGCACAGGAAAGTGGAGCAGAGGGCTGGCTGTCAGGGGAACTGAGGAGAGAGTGTGTAAAAGTGCTTTTTGCTGCTCCCTAGACTTTGAGTAAGTTTGTAATCCTTGCAGTGCCGAGGTCAGCCCCAATGCCAGGAAGCATTTTTTGTTGTCTTCTAGAGATTGGCTTTAACCAATAAATGTTTTAAAACTTTTTCCATCATGAAATGAACTTTTGTACTAGGTGCCCCTATCTACACATTCATAACCCACCTGTTTGTTTTTGGTTACAAAAGTTACAGAAAATAGCCAACACATTTCAGGGGCTTCACAGGCCCCCTCCATCAGGGTTCATCCATCTAAAAAAAAAAGAAAACTGGACAAAGCAGCTATTCTTGTAGGAAACAGTACAAGGACACATTCAGTTTGCTGATTTATCAGCTGCTAGCTCGTTATGAATTTGTAAATGTTTGAAAATCCATAGCCTGTCCACAGCTTCACTTTAAAAAAAAGTCTTCATCAGCAGTTCCTTAGTTCTAGTCCAACAGATCTCCTTTGAATCATTGACTCAGTCCTTGCTGCCAATTTGTTGTACATTGTTTGGGCAATGCTTATTACTCTGATTATATTTTTATTTCACTTATTTATTTATTTTACATTAGGTGACCCGAAAGGTGCCATGCTGTCCCACAGAAACGTTGTTTCTGATGCTGCCAGTTTTATGAAAAATGTGGAGGTAAGCCTTTATCCTCCCCGAGATTCAGCAGATTCTTGGCTCAGTTTTTAGATAAAAACAAGAAACCGTATTTCTGTTCCTTAAAATAGAACTATAGGCAAAACATTTTTTTTCATTTTGGATAGAGTAAGGGAGTGTTATAACCCCTGTCTTTTTTTTATCACCTGTGTCCCATTGCGGAAATTTCTCTCCACTTCCAGTCCCATTGTCAAACAGGAAGTGAGAGGAAATCCCTGAAAATTAAGGGAATTCATTGGGGACCCCCCCCCCCAGGTCACCAGAACTAGTGTCCCCATTGGAAGATTTCCCCTCTACTACTTTTCTGGGGACAACCCAAAATTTGTGATTGACTTTTAATTTCACTTTCAAGGATAATGGTAAACTGGACAAATCAAGAAGGCATATAAAAATCGTAATAACCCCCTTTGAAGACGTCTACTAATGACGAAACATGTAGGGCATGGCTAAATTGTAAGCCGTCACGATTTCCCCATGTTATGCACGGGTTTTTACGATTTTTATATGCCGGCTTGTTTTAAATGTATTTTCACCTCACGGAGCGTGCACTCTCCGTTGCAGTCTGTACTTTTATTTAATAAATTCCGAAACTTTTTACACTATTGGAGCTCCGCTCTTTTGTTTTTTCCTTTGCCACACTGGGAGCAAGAGAGCTTTCCTTCCCCCCTCTCCAGGGGTTCTAATCCACCTCTATCCAAAACCTATGCCCTGTACACACGACCGGTTTTGCTGTCGGAATAAACTCTGAAGGTTTTTTCCGACGGAATTCCGCTCAAGCTGTCTTGCATACACACGGTCACACCAAATTCCGACCGTCAAGAACGCGGTGACGTACAACACGTACAACGGGACAACGCGTACGACGTCTCCTACTTGCTTCAGATCATGCGTCATTTTTGGTAGGTCGGAACAGCATATAAACTAGCGGTTTTCCCGATAGGAATTTGTTCCGTCGGAAAAATATAGAACATGTTCTCTATCTAAGTCCGTCTGAATTTTCGACGTTAAAAGTCCGATGGGGCATACACACGATCGGAATAGACGATGAAAAGCTCCCATCGGACTTTTTCTGTCGGAAATTCTGACCGCGTGTACGGGGCATAAGAGAACATTTTGTCTTTAGTTATACTTTAAATCCTGCAGGTTTATCTGTCTCTTCTTGTGAAGAGTTAAAGTGGTTGTAAACCCTTCCATATACCCAGTGAAGTGATTAACCTCAGGTGATACACAGAGATGAAACAAATCCTCCTACATAGGTTGTACCTGTTTATCTGCAGCCACTTCTCCTCTACATCTTTTCAAAGTCCAGAATTTACATAGCATTTCTGAGCTCCAGAAAGCAGGAGAGGGGAGATGAAGTTACACTCTGCAGAGCTCAGTGAGAGCTGATTGGAGGGAAGGGACAAACTCCCCTTCACAAAGCACACAAGAACATCTCTTGGTGTCAGGAAAACTTGTCAGAAGTGAGGAGGCAGCAGATAAAAATTGCAATTTTGTACTCTGAACTGAAACAAATACTCACTATAGAGGGATATGCTTTGTTCATATCTCATGTCTGAGGTTTACAATCACTTTAGGTTGGGTATACACAGAGTTTTTTTTTTACTCAATGGATTGAACGAGAAAAAGCTCACAGATCCCTGCATCCACACAAACAGTATTGGAATACACTGGTCACTGCTGCAGCAATTTGCTGCAGCGGCTGACTGAATGCTGTTTTTCTAGCAGGACCATCTGAATAGTAATATTTATATTATATTAATATAATCATTATTATACAATTAACTAAACAGCATATTGCATTTTTGTGTACAGTTATATTTATTTGGTGATCACAGTGCAGGACAGACAAGGGTGAATGATTAGATGTGTTATGAAATGTTAAACTGTAAGCTGGTGAAGCGTGTTTGGCTTTTTGCACAATGTTCACTGACTTGTGTCCTCTCTTACTGTACAGAGCACCTTTGCTCCAATGACCTCTGATGTTGAAATCTCTTATCTGCCCATGGCCCACATGTTCGAGAGGGTGGTTCAGGTAAGGATGCTGTTCTGTGCTCTAGTTATTTATTACTACTATCACTGACCGGCCACTTTATTAGGTACACCTGTTCAATGGCTTGGTAACACAAATTGCTAATCAGCCAATCACATGGCAGCAACTCAATACATTTAGGCATCTACACGTGGCGGGGGAAAAGAATGGGGAAAGAAAGGGGATTTAGGTGACTTTGAACGTGGCATGGTTGTTGGTGCCACACAGGCTGGTCTGAATATTTCAAAAACTGCTGATCTACTTAGATTTTCACGCACAACCATCTCTAGAGTTTACAGAGAATGGTCTTAAAAAGAGAAAATATCCAGTGAGCGGCAGTTGTGTGGAGGAAAATGCTTTGTTGAGGTCAGAAGAGAATGGGCAGACTGGTTCCAGATGATAGAAAGGCAACAGTAACTCAAATAACCATTCGTTACAACCAAGGTATGCAAAATACCATCTCTGAACGCACAACACTTCAAACCTTTAAGCAGATGGACTACAGCAGCAGAAGACCACACTGGGTATCACTGCTTTTAGCTAAGAACAGGAAACTGAGGCTACAATTCACAAAGGATCACCAAAATTAGACAATAGAAGATTGGAAAAACGTTGCCTGGTCTGATGAGTCTCGACATTCAGATGGTCGGGTCAGAATTTGGTGTAAACAACATGAAAGCCTGGATCCATCCTGCCTTGTATCAACGGTTCAGGTTGTTGGTGGTGTAATGGTGTGGGGGATATTTTCTTGGCACACTTTGGGCCCCTTAATACTAATTAAGCATTGTTTAAACACCATGGCCTACCTGAGTATTGTTGCTGACCATGTCCATCCCTTTATGACTACAATGTACACATCTTCTGATGGCTCCTTCCAGCAGGATAATGCTCCATTTCACAAACCTCAGATCATCTCACCACTGGTTTCTTGAACATGACAATGAGGTCAATGTACTCCAATGGCCTCCACAGTCACCAGATCTCAATCCAATAGAGCTCCTTTGGGATGTGGTTGAACGGAGATTCGCATTATGAATGTGTAGCTGACAAATCTGCAGCAATTGCGTGATGTTATCTTGTCAATATGGACCAAAATCTCTGAGGCATGTTTCCAACACCTTGTTGAATCTATGATATGAAGAATGAAGGCAAAAGGGGGTCCTACCCGGTACTGGCAAGGTGTACCTAATAAACTGGCCAGTGAGTGTATATTGTATTACTATGTTCCTTCTCTGCTTCTGTTCTCCTCAACATGCAACTAGAAGTTAAAAAGCTGTGAAACATTGTTCTATATAGAACAGTGGTGGTCAACTTTCGAGATATAGCAGACAACACTAAAATGTAGCCCTGGACTTGTTTGAGGGACATACTGTATAGATAATGAGCACTACATACATTTATAAAAAAAAAAAAAAAACATGAAGTTTATTGTACATCCAATATAAAACAGGGACAGATACATCTAGCATATGTCTACTGTAGGGTTCACACATTGTTTACATTAAAATAATCCACACGTGGGTTCAACACATTTTAAATGTTCCTCCTTAGGAGAACATGTGAATAGTATCAGTATAATGGAACCCAATCTTTAAGAACAAGAGAATATAATGTCTGCTAGAATCAATGCAGAAGTCATTAGAAACTGAGGGTATGCTGCAGGAGACAATCAGAGACTGGGGACATGTTATATGAGACTGCTGGAGATGACTTCCATTGCAGCCCCTTTACAAACCAACTTCTCCACTCCTGACTGCTGGGGAATAAGGGCCACACAACAAGTACCAAAGCCACATGTGGCCCTTGGGCCACAGGTTGGTCAACGGGGATATAGAGGATTCCATCCAATCCAAATGGCTCTCACACTGTGTATGTGGATGTAAGGGACAGGTGCAAGCACTGTAGTCAGACTATAGGCAATCCTTGGATTAAAGGGGACCTTCCTTGAACATGGAAAGTCTTCTGTACTGACAGCCTCCTCCCCTCTGAAAGTAAATAGCTTAAAGCACGCTCCAAAATAAGCTTTAACAAGATAACATTTTCAAAAACTACCTTGGTCCCGGCTTCCAATGCTTCTGTGAAGTGTGGGTGATGTCATAGTATCCAAGTGCTGTCTAGTAGGAAAGCTGAGCGCTCCGACTCCCACAACAATGTGCTCCAGCATGCTGCACAAGCTTATTCTCATGGAATTTTCATGTGATATTCATGAGATTCTTATAGGATTTTGAGGGCCTGACAATTCTGGGTGGAAACAGTGAGGCACTGTGACCAGTGGCGGCCCATCCATTAGGGGCACAGGGGCGCCGCCCTCTAGTCCACGCGCCCAGTCCTCTGCATGCAGGGCGCCGGGTGCATGGATTCCAATGGGGTATTTTTTTTTTTAAGCACATAATTAGAGCCTGAGGCTCTAATTGGCTTCAAAAAAGGATGGACTCGGGGTGCAGAGCACTGCGCTTGCAAGAGGTTACCACATCCCTGTTTAAAAGTACTATAACGCATGGTACTTGACCAGAGCTGCCAAGGCCTTCTCATGGACTTCTCACTGTCATTTACCTGGTCAGTAATGACATAAACTTACATAGTGGCAGCTGAAGATGAAGATAGACTTGTGTGCAGTCCCTCCCGAAATATTTAGCACCAGCCGCCACTGACTGTGACATCACCCGGTTCCCTCCGAAACTTTGTAATCCAGGGACAAAGTATTTTTTCTCTGTTTTATTTAATAAAGGCTTTATTTTTGGAGGATGTTAAATGCTATTTGTATTTGATATTGGGGCTTTCAGTAAAGACGACTTTCCATTTTCATCAAAGGATGACTTTAACCAGAAGATAGGGTGAAGAGAAGTGCTCCATACTGAAGACAGAGATTCTTTAGTTGGATCCTTCCCTTTAAAGCTGAAATAATGCTTATATTTTACCTTCCCTCGTTCCTCCTTTCCCTTTTCAATATGTTAATGAAAAAAACCTTTTTGTTTTATATTACATACCTTTTTACACCCAGTGATGTCATTACTGGATCTCTGTGCTTCTATACAATGCAGGCAGATCATGGTTGGTAGGAGGAGCCAACAGGGTGCTGTACATACAGTAACTTCCTGAAAACATCATAGTGCCCTGCCTCAGTACCCCTCTAAAGAACTCTCAGCCCCCAGTGGAAGTAGCGGTCTGGTTCTTGGGGGAGAGTTATGCAAATACAAAATGCCTTGAGGGGTGGATGTTAGTCTGGACAAGTGGGCTTTCCTAGGCAGGCTGTATTTGCATGCAGACCACCCTAGAAATCACCCATATGTGACGCTGAAACTCCATGATTGAAAAAACTGAAATCCAATGAATGGAAGAGGTGGACCGGGGGGGGGGGGGGCAGTCGGGCTTAGGCGGAAAGAGATGTGATTGGACATCTTCCAGAAACTTGTATCCATTCCCCGGTTCACTAAGATTGTGCTTTTGTCCCCCCATTGGGATGACAATTAAGGACATAAGCTGGTTTTAAAACTGAGAAGTGTTTGTGTATGGTGACAGGTGTCATCATGGCTCCTTACTAAGATAAAATACTGCCCATAGGGACCAATAAGATTTTTTTCACTAGTACAAGTTGGAAAATGAAAAGGTAAATGTATTGATTGGTTCTCACCATTGTCTGATTCTTCCTCCTGTATGTTCCATACTGACACCTCTTTCCTTCTCCCCCCCAGACGGTGGTCTTCTGCGCAGGAGCCAAAGTCGGATTTTTCCAGGGGGACATACGTCTACTAACAGATGATATGAAAGTTCTGAAGCCAACAGTGTTCCCCACTGTGCCAAGACTACTCAACCGTGTCTACGACAAGGTACAGGATCATTTTAGTTTCAATGCAGTTAGGGCATTTGCCTTTGAACTGGCAAAACACTTACATTCAAATTAAATTCAAAATACCAACAACATACAAAGTCATTCACAGTTCTGACCCCGAGCTACATCACCAATCTTGTCTCCAAATATCACCCAACCTGTCCTCTCTGCTCTTCCCAAGACATCCTGTTCTCTAGCTCCCTTGTCTCCTCCCCCAAGCTCATCTCTAGGACTTCTCCAGAGACTTTCCCATCCTCTGGAACTCTCTACCTAAGTCTGTCTTTCTCTTATTCTGGCCACCTTAAAGCCCCATACACACTATTAGTTTATCTGCAGATTTTTGTCTTCAGATTTACCAAAACCATATACCGGTAATATGAGGTCAAACCTTAAGAGTTTCAATTTGTTTGCAATCAGGCAGGCCCTTGCGCTACATGGTTTTGGAAAATCTGAAGACAAAAATCGCCAGAAAATCTTATAGTGTGTATGGGATCTTAGATTATCCCTGAAAACTCATCTCTTCCAGGAAGCCTATCCCGCCTCCGCCTAACAACTGAACTTTTAACTTTTCCATCAGCTCATCCCTCACAGTTATTACCTTTTGTACCACTGACCCCTCCATATTAGATTGAAAGCTTTTGTGAGTAGGGCCCTCTTAACCCTCTATTGTATTGTAACTGCGCTGTTTTCCTTTATAGTGTAAAGAACTTCACAAGCTGTTGGAGCTACTGTATATAAATCCCCAATAAAAAAAGAAATAATTCAGGCTTAAAGCAATAGAGTTTCTGGTATAAGGTTTTGTGTAGAAGGATAATGCTTCAGGCATTTAGGTGCCCCCTGCACAGCCATTCACTGGGAAGATCAGTGGTCTGTTGTTTCTCTGCCCCCAGCTCTCTGAGCTCCTTTTGCAGCTGAGAACATAGGGTATGTGATCACTTAACAAAAAGAAATAAAAAGGTATTTATAATGTTATTAATATGTATACACAAATGTTTAGGCTTTCATTTCTATTTCAGGCTGAATTCACACATACTGCTGTGACAGATGTTTTATTGCATTTTAAAACGTCTGTCACCGCAAGGACACACAGAAAACAAGTGTTTCCTATGTGTCCCATTCACACTGCAATGCAACCTAGAGCTGCTCCATTTGTTCGCAGTGCACCGTGCCGAATCGCAATGTACCTCCTCCTTCTGTCCTTCTTCTGACCTAATTCTTCTCCTTCTGTCCTTTTGCTGACCTACTTTAGTCCTTTTTTTCACCCCTGTGTGTCTTCCTTCCAACCTTCTTCTGTCTTTCTGACCTCCCTCTGTTCTTCTTCTGACCTACATCAGTCTTCTATACTTCCATCCATCTGTCCTACTGCTGGCCTCCTTCTTTTCTCCTTCTCCTGTTCCTCTATGAATGTGGAGAACTGTGTAGCCTAAAGGTAGCAATACACAGCCTGATTTTCTCTTATTCAGCCCTGAGACTGGGCAAGGGAAAATTAAGGAATCTTCACTACCAGCTGATATAGTCAGCAGATGTGGCACCCATGCCAGAGGGTGTAGTCAGAACTGCTGATAAGGCAGTTGAGCCAGCCCTCCTGTACAGGCCCAATCAGTTCAAAAGGGGAGCCCGGGCACCTGTTCAGCAGGAGGGCCAGCTGTACAACCTTACTGAAGACACTGATCCTCTTCTGCCTTCCCCTGCAGCGCTACCGGCCTATAATCCGCTCCCTCCAGCTGTGCTGCAAGGGGATCAGTTCTAGCATCCGTCCCCACATCCCTCTGCTTCCAGGCCCCCCGTGTGCCCCTTTTCTCCACAGCTTGGCCAGCTTTTCTCCTCTCCTGCTGGCAACTGCTGTGGGCACTCAAGGGGATGTTTCAGGATGGGAAGCGGAGGAGGGGGACCAGTAAATATGTCATATAATAATGATTCTAGTGTATTTTTAGCGAAGATATAATTTGCCCATTAAGGTAGGCAGTATGGGGCCCCATCATTTCTAACAGCAGCCCTGGATGCAGTCACTGCTTAGCCGATAATTTTCCACATGGCTCAGTCAATTTTTACATCAACTTTTGTTAAGACAGGTGCTTTCTGGGCTACCAATAGCTTGAATTTTGTCAAATTTAGCAGAAATCCCCCAATATTCGAGCTGTCTATGGCCAGCCTAAGGCTCACTGATAACACTTTATACCAAAAACCCCACCAGATACAAAGTGGAGCTCAGACACCATTCAAGAAACGCCTCCTGGAATTGGCTGTGGCGTGCAAGTTTGCTGAGGTGAAAAAGGGCATTATCCGGAGAGACAGCATCTGGGACAAACTGATATTTAAGAAGGTCCAGGTCAGTGGTGTCTCCTGTACATAACTAATACATTTCAGAAGCAGAGGGGTTTTCCTACAGCAAATTTTTAAAGGAGTTCAAAGGGATGCAAATTATCAAATGGTCTCCCTTCCATGGCCATCTACATACAGTGGGGACGGAAAGTAGTCAGACCCTCTTCAATTTTTCACTCTTTGTTAGATTGCAGCCATTTGCTAAAATCATTTAAGTTCATTTTTTTCCTCATTAATGTACACACAACACCCCATATTGACAGAAAAACACAGAATTGTTGACATTTTTTACAGATTTATTAAAAAAGAAAAACTGAAATATCACATGGTCCTAAGTATTCAGACCCTTTGCTGTGACACTCATATATTTAACTCAGGTGCTGTCCATTTCTTCTGATCATCCTTGAGGTGGTTCTACACCTTCATTTGAGTCCAACTGTGTTTGATTATACTGATTGGACTTGATTAGGAAAGCCACACACCTGTCTATATAAGAGCTTACAGCTCACAGTGCATGTCAGAGCAAATGAGAATCATGAGGTTAAAGGAACTGCCTGAAGAGCTCAGAGACAGAATTATGGCAAGGCACAGATTTGGCCAGGGTTACAAAAAAATTTCTGCTGGCCAAACTGAGCTATCGGGGGAAAAGAGCCTTGGTGAGAGAGGTAAAGAAGAACCCAAAGATCACTGTGGCTGAGCTCCAGAGATGCAGCCGGGAGATGGGAGGAAGTTGTAAAAAGTCAACTATCACTGCAGCCCTCCACCAGTTGGGGCTTTATGGCAGAGTGGCCCGACGGAAGCCTCTCCTCAGTGCAAGACACATGAAAGCCCGCATGGAGTTTGCTAAAAAAACACCCGAAGGACTCCAAGATCGTGAGAAATAAGATTCTCTGGTCTGATGAGACCAAAATAGAACTTTTTGGCCTTAATTCTAAGCGGTATGTGTGGAGAAAACCAGGCACTGCTCATCACCTGTCCAATACAGTCCCAACAGTGAAGCATGCTGGTGGCAGCATCATGCTGTGGGGGTGTTTTTCAGCTGCAGGGACAGGACGACTGGTTGCAATTGAGGGAAAGATGAATGCAGCCAAATACAGTGATATTCTGGACCAAAACCTTCTCCAGAGTGCTCAGGACCTCAGACTGGGCCGAAGGTTTACCTTCCAACAAGACAATGACCCTAAGCACACAGCTAAAATAACAAAGGAGTGGCTTCACAAAAACTCCATGACTGTTCTCGAATAGCCCAGCCAGAGCCCTGACTTAAACCCAATTGAGCATCTCTGGAGAGACCTAAAAATGGCTGTCCAACAATGTTTACCATCCAACCTGACAGAACTGGAGAGGATATGCAAGGAGGAATGGCAGAGGATCCCCAAATCCAGGTGTGAAAAACTTGTTGCATATTTCCCAAAAAGACTCATGGCTGTATTAGATCAAAAGGGTGCTTCTACTAAATACTGAGCAAAGGGTCTGAATACTTAGGACCATGTGATATTTCAGTTTTTCTTTTTTAATAAATCTGCAAAAATGTCAACAATTCTGTGTTTTTCTGTCAATATGGGGTGCTGTGTGTACATTAATGAGGAAAATAATGAACTTAAATGATTTTAGCAAGTGGCTGCAATATAACAAAGAGTGAAAAATGTAAGGGGGTCTGAATACTTTCCGTCCCCAACAGAACTTCCTGTTGGTAGACTGGGTAGCAATCATGTGTGTGTAGGCTCTTTTTCCCCACCGGGACAAAAAATTGGCTAGGATGGATTTCCATTGCTAACTGTTACCATTTCTCACTGTCATTCCAACCCTTCCTAGGCCACAATATTGATCAGTAAATGTAAATATTTGTATAGCAATTCTTTATTAAAAACTTTTCCGGCTGATCACACTGATCAGCCGGCCAAGCTGATCGCCATCTGCCGTCTGTAGACACTTTAAAGGGAAAATATAATGGTTTTGGGTCATTTTATTTTATTTTTTATAAGTTTTATATCTTTTGAAACTGATTACTTAGTTTACTACCTACCTATAAACATATCTTCATTTTACAAATTAACTTTTAATACATGGTGCACGGTTCACATATGACACAAGTGTCATTGTAACATCTCTAGAGAGAGTGCAGCAGAAGCTGTTTGCTTTTAGATTGTCTCTCTGTGACTGAAACTCTATATGGCTGCATCTGCAAAGGGAGGGGGAGTAGGTAGAAGGGAATAGAGAGGTTTCAGTTCATTAACTTATTCAAATAAATTGGGAGTTGTAGGCAGTTCACTAATTTATTCAGATCTTTGAATATTTAATTTACAGGATGGATTTGAAGTTTGTCAGTTCATAAAAATACAATCACAAAAATGTTTCCGCATCACAAATGAAGACATTATGGATATAAAAGACAAAATCAAATTTGTTTTAGTTGGAGATCCACCTGAGCAGTCTCAGTGTCTGAAAGGCACAGCCTGTACAGTTTGGTGGGGGCATCTTGGTTTGGCTTTTGCCGATTGCAGTGCTTCTGTGTCTATGGTATATAGTTGAAGCATTAACTGTGTATATATTCTCTCTGCTATTCGCAGGACAGTATAGGTGGACGTGTCCGAATCATGGTGACGGGTGCTGCCCCAATATCAGAGAATGTTCTGTCCTTCCTAAGAGCCTCTCTGGGATGTCAGGTAATTTCCAGTTCCAGCCTTCATCACCATCGCTTACCTCCAGTTAGAATTTGGGAACAACACAGTTTGTGCATATGATGTGGCACCAGTGGCAAAGCAATAAGCATGTCTGAAAATCTAAAAACAAACCAAAGCAACCTAATTCCTAATCCTGACACCAAACTTTCCCTAACCCCTAAACCCAACCCCCTTTCACCTCAAGGAGTGAGGAAGGCCTAGAACCCTTGTTAGTTTTTTTTTTTGCTTAACCAGCAACCAGAGCAGGGGGTCTCCAAACATTAAGTACAAGGACCACATCCTAAATTTTATGTACATTCATGGGCCAAAAAAAGTCCCCATCAGAGTTCCCCTTTTACATCAACGTTCCCATCAGAAATGGCTGAATCTAGGGTTCTGAAATGGGCTGTGGTCCCCCCAGATATTTCCCTGCACTGCCCTGCTGACCTTTTCATGCTTTCCCCTGCTAACCCATTGTAGACTCCCCTGTTACCACCCTGTATACTGCTCTGCTGCCCCACTCTACACTGTCTTACTGACACCCTATACACTGACCTACCAACAACCTGTATACTGCCCTACTGACTCCCTGTACAGTGCCCTACTGATAACCTGTACACTGCCCTACTGACACCTTGTACAGTGCCCTACTGACACCATGTACACTGCCCTACTGACACCCTGTACACTGCCCCACTGACACCCTGTACACTGCCCTGTTGCCCCACTGTACACTGCCTTACTGACACCCTATACACTGCGTTACTGACACCCTGTACAGTGCCCTACTGACCCACTGTACACTGCCCTACTGACACCCTGTACAGTCAGGGCCGGTACTACCACTAGGCAAATTAGGTAGCCGCCTAGGGCGCACTGCTGCATAGGGCCCCCGTCCGCTGTTGTTCTTACTCTCTTCTCTGCAGCAAGCAACTAAATCTCAGCATCAGCAGGCAGCCGCCGTTTTGTTCGCACATAGTGACAGAGGTACAGCGGCAGCGGAGGACTGTGTTTGTGTCCCAAATGAATGGAAGCAAGCAAACATTCATTGATGGGCTCTGGTGAGGCTGCATTTGATGGGCGCTGGTGAGGCTGCCATTGATGGGTGCTGGTGAGGCTGCATTGATCGACGTTGGTCAGGCTGCATTGATGGGCGCTGGTGAGGCTGCATTTAATTGGCGCTGGTGAAGCTGCATTTAATGGGCACTGGTGAGGCTGAAAATGATGGGCGCTGGTGAGGCTGCATTTGATGGGCGCTGGTGAGGCTGCATTTGATGGGCGCTGGTGAGGCTGCCATTGATGGGCGCTGGTGAGGCTGCCATTGATGGGCGCTGGTGAGGCTGCCATTGATGGGCGCTGGTTAGGCTGCATTGATGGGTGCTAGTGAGGCTGCATTTAATGGGCGCCGGTGAGGCTGCATTTAATGGGCGCCAGTGAGGCTGCATTTATTGGGCACCGGTGAGGCTGCATTTAATGGGTGCTGGTGAGGCTGCATTTAATGGGCGCTGGTGAGGCTGCAATTGATGGGCGCTGGTGAGGCTGCATTGATGGGCACTGGTGAGGCTCCATTGATGGGCGCTTCATTAAAAAGGTGGGGTATACATGGGCAGGGCAAAGAGGGTGGAGCCAGGGGGGCGGCAAATTGAGGTTTTGCCTAGGGTATCAAAAATCCTTGCACCAGTCCTGTGTACAGTGCCCTACTGACACCCTGCACACTGCCCTGCTCGCCTACTGTACACTGCCCTAATTACACCCTGTAGACTTCCCTACTGGCACCCTGTAGACTTCCCTACTGGCACCCGGTACATTGCCCTTCTGACGCACTGTACACTGCCCTACTGACACCCTGTAGACTGCCTTACTGACACCCTGTACACTGCCCTGCTGACCCACTGTAGACTGCCCTACTTACACCCTGTAGGCTGCCCTGCTGACCCACTGTACACTGCCCTAGTACTGACACCCTGTACATTGCCCTACTAACACTCTGTACAGTGCCCTACTGACACCCTGTACACTGCCCTACTGACACCCTGTACACTGCCCTACTGACACCCTGTACACTGTCCTACTGACACCCTGTACACTGTCCTACTGACACCTTGTATACTGCCCTGCTGATCCACTGCACACTGCCCTACTGACACCCTGTACATTGCCCTACTGACACCCTGTACATTGCCCTACTGACAGCCTGTACACTGCTCTAATGACCCCCTGTACATTGTCCTGCTGACCCACTGTACACTGCCCTGCTGAAACCCTGTACACTGCTCTAATGACCCCCTGTACATTGCCCTGCTGACCCACTGTACACTGCCCTGCTGACACCCTGTACACTGCCCTGCTGACCCACTGTACATTGCGCTTCTGACACCCTGTACACCACCCAGCTGACCCACAGTACACTGCACTACTGACACACTGTACATTGCCCTACTTACACCCTGTACACTGCTCTACTGACCCTCTGTAAATTGCGCTGCTGACCCACTGTACACTGCCCTGCTGACCCCCTGTACACTGCCCTACTGACACCTTGTATACTGCCCTGCTGACCCACTGCACACTGCCCTACTGACACCCTGTACATTGCCCTACTGACAGCCTGTACACTGCTCTAATGACCCCCTGTACATTGCCCTGCTGACCCACTGTACACTGCCCTGCTGACCCACTGTACATTGCGCTTCTGACACCCTGTACACCACCCAGCTGACCCACAGTACACTGCCCTACTGACACACTGTACATTGCCCTACTTACACCCTGTACACTGCTCTACTGACCCTCTGTAAATTGCGCTGCTGACCCACTGTACACTGCCCTGCTGACCCCCTGTACACTGCCCTACTGACACCCTGTACACTACCCTACTGACCCTCTGCGCACTGCCCTGCTGACCCACTGCACACTGCCCTGCTGACCCACTGTACACTGCCCTGCTGACACCCTGTACACTGCCCTGCTGACCCACTGTACATTGCGCTTCTGACACCCTGTACACAACCCAGCTGACCCACAGTACACTGCCCTACTGACACACTGTACATTGCCCTACTTACACCCTGTACACTGCTCTACTGACCCACTGTACACTGCCCTGCTGACCTTGTGTACACTGCCCTACTGACACCCTGTACACTGCCCTGCTGGCTCACTGTACACTGCCCTACTTACACCCTGTAGACTACCCTACTGACCCTCTGCGCACTGCCCTGCTGACCCACTGCACACTGCCCTGCTGACCCACTGCACACTGCCCTGCTGACCCACTGCACACTGCCCTGCTGACCCACTGCACACTGCCCTGCTGACCCACTGCACACTGCCCTTTTGACACCCTGTACACTGCCCTGCTGGCCTACTGTACACTGCCCTACTGATACCCTGTACACTGCCCTGCTTGCCTACTGTACACTGCCCTACTGATACCCTGTAAATTTCCCTGCTGACCCACTGTACACTGCCCTAATTACACCCTGTAGACTTGCCTTACTGACACTCTGTACACTGCCCTGCTGACCCACTGTGCACTGCCCTACTTACACCCTGTAGACTGCCCTGCTGACCCACTGTACACTGCCCTAGTACTCACACCCTGTACATTGCCCTACTGACCCACTGTACACTGCCCTGCTGACCCACTGTACACTGCTCTGATGACTCACTGTACACTGCCCTACTGACACTCTGTACAGTGCCCTACTGACACCCTGTACACTGCCCTTCTGATGCCCTGTACACTGCCCTGCTGACCCACTGCCCTACTGACACCCTGTATATTGCCCTACTGACACCCTGCACATTGCCTTACTGACAATCTGTACACTGCTCTACTGCCCTGCTGACCCACTGTACATTGCCCTAATGACACACTGTTCACCACCCAGCTTACCCACAGTACACTGTCCTACTGACACCCTGTACATTGCCCTACTGACACCCTGTACACTGCCCTACTTACACCCTGTAGACTGCCCTACTGACACTCTGTACACTGCCCTGCTGACTCACTGCACACTGCCCTACTTACACCGTGTAGACTACCTTACTGACACCCTGTACACCACCCAGCTGACCCACAGTACACTGCCCTACTGACACACTGTACATTGCCCTACTTACACCCTGTACACTGCTGACCCACTGTACAGTGCCCTGCTGACCCCCTGTACACTGCCCTGCTGACCCACTGTACACTGCCCTGCTTACAACCTGTACACTACCCTACTTAAACCCTGTAGACTACCCTACTGACCCTCTGCGCACTGCCCTGCTGACCCACTGCACACTGCCCTGCTGACCCACTGTACACTGCCCTACTGACACCCTGTACAATGCCCTTCTGACACCCTGTACACTGCCCTACTGACACCCTGTAAATTTCCCTGCTGACCCACTGTACACTTCCCTAATTACACCCTGTAGACTTGCCTTACTGACACTCTGTACACTGCCCTGCTGACCCACTGTACACTGCCCTACTTACACCCTGTAGGCTGCCCTGCTGACCCACTGTACACTGCCCTAGTACTCACACCCTGTACATTGCCCTGCTGACCCACTGTACACTGCCCTGCTGACCCACTGTACACTGCCCTACTGACACCCTGTACACTGAACTTCTGACACCCTGTACACTGCCCTGCTGACCCACTGCACACTGCCCTAACGACACCCTGTACATTGCCTTACTGACAACCTGTACACTGCTCTAATGACCCCCTGTACATTGCCCTGTGGCCATACTGTATATTGCCCTAATGACACCCTGTTCACCACCCAGCTTACCCACAGTAGACTGCCCTACTGACACCCTGTACATTGCCCTACTGACATCCTGTACACTGCCCTACTTACACCCTGTAGACTGCCCTACTGACACTCTGTACACTGCCCTGCTGACCCACTGCACACTGCCCTGTTGACCCACTGTATACTGCCTTACTTACACCCTGTAGACTACCCTACTAACACCCTGTAGACTGCCCTGCTGACCCACTGTACACTGCCCTACTGAAACGCTGTAGACTGCCCGGCTGCCCCCTGTACATTGCCCTGCTGACCTGCTATTGTCTGCCTGACATTTTTTACTGCATCTCCACATCAGACAGGCAAGATCCAGCCCTGCCAACAGAGTCTCTCTTTACATCAGGGTCGTCATCAGAGTCCCTTCCTTACACCAGGGTCCCTATTAAAGTTTCCCTTTTATTAGCTTCACCCTTACATCAGTGTCCCCTTCAGAGTTCCCCGTTAACATCAGAATACTGATCATAGTTACCCTTAATATCAGAGTCTCCATTACATGAATGCCCTTATGTAGACCATAGGTGGCCTCTGCAGACCCACTAACCCTATCCGGGGGCCATATAAAGTCTTAGAGCAGGCTGGATGTGGCCTGCGGGCTGTAGTTTAGAGACCTGTGATCTAGGGTGATCATATTAATTATGTCTAAGGATCTCTCCAGTTTTATCAGGCCAGTTAAACAGTACCAAACTCTGATGAAAAGGGACCCTTTGATCTCCTGAAACCTTTTCACAATGCAAGAGTCTGAATAAAAATAAATCTCTACTTTATACATTCTGCTTTTGGTGCTTTCCTCCTTGCACACTATCATTGTCCCTGCTAGGCAGATTCACCCTCTCTGATTGTCTTGGTCACCATTGTCACTATGACAGGAAGTGATGAATAATGTTTTTTTTAATTTAACAGTTGCCACCAGAACAGAAAGAGAGAGAAAATCTTGCAGTGGGAACACCCGTTCCACTGACAACTGGGAATTTCCCCTGACTTTGTAGAGATTCTCTTTCACTTCCTGTTGATTCTCAGGAACAGGAAGTAAAGAAGTATCCCCTGGTGGAACTGGAATGCAGACAAAAAGCTTCCTGGGTGTTTTAACTTTTCCCTACTGCAAAAGAATTATAAAGTTTTGGGATTTAGATAGACCTCAAGCTTCAGGCTGGATTCCCACACCCGTGCTCTGCGTTAACCCCACATGTGTCAATGCTTGTTGTGTCATGCGGTAATGTGCATTGTGTTAGGGCTTGTTGCTGCTGCTACAACGCAGGTGCATTGTCTGTGCTGGGGTGTCAATCCAAATGAGAAGCACCTCAATGCAGCAAATTGTGTTACACGTGTTACCACATGTTGCAGTAACATGTTAACACATTCATTACCACAACACAGAATTTCTAATCAGACTCTCAAGCTTCTCACATGCAATTTAATTGATCCAATCACAGATATTTGAAGCCTACGGACAGACGGAGTGCGGAGCGGGATGTTCATTCACCACGCCGGGAGACTGGACATCTGGTAAATTATGGCAGTTCTTTGAGCAGTGTACAATGTGAAATGATGGGATAAAAGGAAATTATACTATATTAAAAGCTGTTTCCTTTAGATATTTATGTTACAGTGATCATCTTAGTGTAGATTATTTCAATAAAACCTCACTTCTATGTCTAGTTTTACATATACTGTATACATTTATATAAACATGTAAGCTCTTCTTTCTCCTCAGTAGCTTTGCACAGCATACATGTATTGTTCTTTTATTCATTGTGCAGATCTATCACGCAATGGTCTCCAAACTGCTTGCCTTTATCTGGCCCTTGAGGCACCATTCCTTCAACTGACACCAACAACGGAGCACTATTTTTCTCATTGATATAAATGATGGAACACTATTCTTCCCACTGACACCAATGATGGGGCACTATTCCTTCCCTAAATACATGATGGGGCCAGCAGCGGCCTGTCTATAAGGGGCGAAGGAGCGCCACCCCCCTAATCTCCATGCTCTGGCCCTCAATCTCCATGTGGGGCACCGGACACATAGAATTCTGCAAGCTTTTACTTTTTTTTATTTTTTTTGAAGCACATTATTAGAGCCTGAGGCTCCAATTGGCTTCAAAAAGGCTGGGCCAACCCACTTGTGACATTAGCATATCAAAATCCGCTATTGTCTTCCTGCTTCTCCTCCCGACCAAACAGGACAGGAAGTGGGGCACTATTCCTCCCACTGACACAACAATGGGGCACTATTCCTCCCACAGATATAAATGATGGAACACTATTCTTCCCACTGACACCAATGATGGGGCACTATTCCTCCCCATAATACCAATGATAAGGCATTATTCCTCCCCCTAATACCAACAAAAGTGCACTATTCCTCCCCCTAATACCAACGATTGGGCATTATTCCTCCCCGTAATACCAACGATTGGGCACTATTCCTCCCCCTAATACCAACGATTGGGCACTATTGCACCCCCTAATACCAAAGATTGGGCACTATTCCACCCCCTAATACCAACGATGGGGCACTATTCCTCCCCCTATTACCAAGGATGGGGCACTATTCCTCCCTGTAGTAACAATGATGGGCACTATTCCTCCCCTTATACCAACGATGGGGCACTATTCCTTCCCAAAATACCAATGATGGGCACCATTGCTCCCCTTATACCAATGATGGGCATTATTCCTCCCCCTAATACCAACAATGGGGCACTATTCCTCCCCGTAATAGCAATGATGGACAGTATTCCTCCCCTTAATTCCAATACTAACAGTGAAATTTCTGTTCCTGACACTGTGCCTGTCCAGCTGGGAATTTGGGGTTTTCCTGGCCATCTTTGTGTATTTCATTACTACATTCTACCTAATATTAAAGAAAAAAAATTAAATCTAGCCAGGATGGTGGGAATCCCTCATAATGGATACAGCAGGTGTGCAGACCTGAGAACTCAGTGCAGGGATGGTGGAAACCCCTCATATTTGAAAGGCATGTGGATTAAACCTGGAAAACCAGAACAAGGAGGTGGGAACGTCTCAAAATGGGTACAGCAGGTGAGAAAACCCAGGAACTCAGCACAGGGATGGTTGGAAGTCCTCATATTGGGCACAGTAGGTGTACAGATCTGGGAACTCAGCACAGGGATGGTGGGAATCCTTCATAATGGGCACAACAGGTGTACAGACCCAGTAACTCAGCACAGGGATGGTGGAAATCCCTCATAATGGGCACAACGGGTGTACAGGCCCAGGAACTCAGCTCAAGTATGGTAGGAACCCCTCATAATGGGCACAGAAGGTGTGTAGACCCAAGATTTTTAGCTCAGAAATATCACCAATAGGATCCCCTAGGGATAACAGAGACAACCAGTTTCTTTCTTCGGCATCTACAAATCTATGAAATATCAATTTGGGTGTAATATCTCTTTAAAAATATCCTAATATACCTTCATGAAATTTAATGCCATATTACAATATTCTATGGATCTTATTATTCTTCTAGGTCATGTTGGGGCTCCTCTTCCATGTAATTTTCTGAAACTGGTGGATGTGGCAGATATGAATTATTTCTACTCTAATGGGGAAGGAGAGGTAAGTTGGTCTTTGTGATCTGTATAACATTCCCTTAGAAAATATAACAAGGGCCAGATTATGATTTATTCTTTCTCACTCCTAAAAACCATCTCACCATGAATTTCCTGAAGTTGCGGGAACCATAAAACTCCAAAATAAAAATAAGACAAGTACGATTTCCTTCCACTTCTGGCAGACACCCATCAGATGAATAGAAAGTCAGGAGAAATCTCCCCAGTGGGCACACAGACAGCTTTAAAAGAACAACCTCACTGTTGTCTTTTAAATCTGACCTCCGGCCTCCCCTGTAGTCATGGACAGTTGCACAGGCTCCTCTTCTGTACTGAAACTGCTTACTCATATCACTGCAAACTGTGAGCTTCTCACAATGTGCATTTGCAGCTGCAGCAAGCCAGATAGACCTTGCCTCCTTTCTTGGCTGCAGGCCATCCAGTATCATCTAACCATTTCCTCCCCAGCTTGACTGCCCCTGGATGTACATGATTTGAACACTTTGAGGGGAAAATGAAGAAACAAAAAGAATAAAAATTATGTAGCTAAAGTAAGCTATTTGTTCTTCCTTTTTAAATCATTCCTTGCATTTTTTATATTACAGGTCTGTATCAAAGGCCCCAATGTGTTTCAAGGTTATCTGAAAGACCCGGAGAAGACAGCGGAGGCTGTCGATGCAGATGGTTGGTTGCACACAGGAGATATCGGCAAATGGCTTCCTGTAAGTAGCTCCAAAATGTTTTGGGTTTGTCCACCCATGAAGAACACTAGAATTATGCTCCAGCTTCTTATACCTCTCAAATGCTTCTATGGTGCTTTGAAGGCCCTTTCACATGCTCAAGTGGTATTGTGCACTTGCATGCAATTTTGTGCATTTTTATGCATGTTTACAGTATGTGCCTTTTTGGGCATCTTAAGGCCCCTTGCACACTGGAGCTTTACTTGGCACAGGTTTGGTGGTCCAGCGCCACTGCAGACAGCCTGTCTAAGTCTATGGAAGGCTGTGCCTTGATGGGCTGAACGCTGTGCTGAGTGGTTCTGGCGTTTTAGTGCCCTGTCCATTCAACAGTGAATTTCTGGAACACAGAAGATCAGTGTGCAAGGGGCTTTAACAAGCTTTTTTTTGTTCATGTATTATGCAAAGTAAGGAGGAAACATTCAGAATGTTTGATACATGCTTCTGTCCATTTGTCACATGAATGTATGTGAACGCATTTCGTCATCGACATCAGAGGGCGTCTGATGAAGTTGATGATGAAACGCTTTAGGGAGTGACCACGTGGCTGCTGAGTCAGTCAACAAGTGTGCAGGTCAAACACAAAGAAAGAAAAAATGATCTGTTCCCAAATTCCTCCCCACTCAGCGCTACGGATAACCAATGAAACAATATGAAAGACAGTCCTCCAAAGGAGGCAATGTATAAAATAGCAGCCACTTAAGAAAAATTTCAAATGAATATAAAAGATAAAAACAATTTGTCACCGATCGATACATCAATCGGTTAGCAAAAAAAGTCCTCTCCCATCAGGTGTCCAATCACAGCGCCTGTCGTTTCAGCCAATCAGGTGATGGGTAACAGACTGATTGGCGGAGAGGCGGTTCAGTGTTGGGACAGGGAATATTCATTCGCTGTTCTAAGACACCTGGTTAAACTGCGAGAGCCAGGCCGTGGATAGATTCATGCAATGCATGAATCTATCCATTGGTCATAAAGGGGGTGGCTGGAGAGAAGGGGCGGTGCCCGTGTGCCCTTATGGATGCACTGCCACTGGTAAAAAGGTTACAAATGCAACCTTCCCTCGCAGGGGATACCAACAGTAGGCTCAAGACCAAACAACGTGAATAACTACATATATGTTACATAAATACATAATGTATTTTTAATGAATAAATTGTCGATCAACAGGGACCCACCGGCCTAGGCCAGGGGTCAATACAGGGTGCCTAAACCTTAGGGTACAGGAGTGAACTTACTCCTTTTCAGGAAAAAAAGCACCTAGCATAAAATACATCAGTAAAAAGAAGACTGACAGCAATAAACAGGTATTAAAGGCCAGATAAACTATATTGTCCTCGGTATCCATTGGATCAGGGGTCTCCAAACTTTTCAGTACAAGGGTCACAACTCATATTTTACAAATATTTGCAGGCAAAAAAAATCCTTCCTTACATCAGTCATCCCTTACATCAGGGTCCTCATAAGAGTTCCCCCTTACATCAGGGTCCGCATCAGAGTCCTCCCATACATCAGGGTCCCCATCAGAGTCCCCCCTTACATCAGGGTCCCCATCAGAGTCCTCCCTTACATTAGGGCCCCCATCAGAGTCCTCCCTTACATCAGGGCCCCCATCAGAGTCCTCCCTTACATCAGGGTGCCCATCAGAGTCATCCCATACATTAGGATCCCCATCAGAGTCATCCCTTACATCAGGGTTCCCATCAGAGTCCGCCCTTACATTAGAACTGGAGACCATAGACAGCTGCTGACCTTAATCCTCAATCAGTGCACATTGAGAATAAGCCACTAATCCTAGATGTTTGGAGATCCTGCATTTGAGCATCTTTTTTAATCTGGAGGAACCCTTAGAATTCAGCAAAGTTCTGGAGGTACATACTGCGTTCAACTTTACTGTTCAGCACAAGCACACACACTCCATACAGGATTCTCCCTCTAATGTGTTTAGTCCCTACTGAGGGAATCCCTGTTAAAAATGATTATATCTACTGCTTATGGTACAATAATAGCATGCCATACCTACCATATTTGACACCCAGAGTGGATCATTTTACAACATACTTCTGCTATACAAGACAACAATAATCTTAATATAAAATAAATAACAATAATAGCCATAAAACAAACACGGGGAGATTTACTAAAACTGGTGCACTCGAACCAACTCAAATCAACTGGTGAGTGCAAAATCAGGTCGAGCTGTGCATGGTAGCCAATCAGCTTCTAACTTCAGCTTGTTCAATTAGGTTTTGACAATAAGCCCACATTCACATTGTGCCGTTTTGACATGTGATTTGATATGTCCGAATCGGTGCGACACCAAATTTGCAGCACTGATTCCCATAAGTAGTTCCTGTGCTACTTTTGGTGACTTCGGGGGGCGATTTGAATAGACATCTGTGCATGAACCCGCACAGATGTCTGTCAAATTGCCCCCCGAAGTCGAACTGCATTGCCGGTTTGAAATTGTGCGAATCAGCTGAACCTACACAATTTCAAACCTGCCCTCAATGTGAACCTGGGCTAAAACCTGGAAGCTGCACCAGATTTTAAAGACTTTGAAAAGTGTAGTGTCCTCTTACACTGGTGGTCAGTGGAGAACTGTCCCCTCTACATTGGTGGTCAGTAAAGAAGTAACCCCTTAAATTGTGTAGTGTGTATGTGAGCCAAACGGAGCACCAAACAAAAAAAAAATTAAGTCCAAAAGTGTCTATTTGTTTCTACAAGTGACCAAAAGAAATACAAAAAGTTGGCCAACATGTTTGAGGAGCCTGAACAATTCATCAAGGCTACCAAAGATTAAAAATAATATATGTAGAGAACATCAATTAAAAAAAAACAACAATAAGAGCATTAATAAAATGTTAGTAATGTTTTATAAATGTTCTCTACATATATGATTTTTAATTTCTGTATCTTTTGTAGCTTTGATGAAGGGGGATTGTTTTAGCCCCAGAAACACGTGAGTGCGTTTTTCTTTTATTTTTTGGTCACTTATGAAAGCAAATAAATACCTTTGGTCTCTATGAAACAGTTGTTTGATGCTCCCTTTGGCTCAAATACACAGATTTCTCAATTCTGGTGACCTCTGTCCCTCAGGAGGGGGCAGAAAGTGAGGCATAACATGTAACAGGCACACAGAAATAACAATCTAAAAAATACAGAAAGATGTGCCAGACCAAAATCAGATAAAATAATGCAAGATCATTTTAATTGTTGATAAAAAAAAGTCATATAAAAACAACAAATGCATTTTGGGGCTAGATACAATAATCAGTGTTTCATAGATTGAGAAGATATATCACAGTGGCCTTTACCTGACCCTTGAGGTACTTTTCCTCCCATTGATACAAGAATCTATTTTCTCCAATGACACCAACAAAGGGGCATTATTCCTGGTGGTGACATGAACAACGGGGCACTATTTCTCCCACTGACACCAACAATAGGGCACTATTCCTTCCACTGATACAAACAACAGGGCACTATTCCTTCCACTGATACCAATAATGGGTCACTATTCCTCCCACTGAAACCAATGATGGAGCACTATTTTTCCCACTGACACCAACAATGGGGCACTATTCCTTCCACTGATACCAATGATGGGATACTATTCCTCCCACTGACACCAATGACAGGGCACCATTCCTCCCCCTTATACTAAAGATTTGTTGTTTACTCCCACTGACGCCAGGACAATTTCTACACCCAATGGCTGTAGTCCATCCCCCTAAAGTCCAAAGGATAGTAAACTGGCCTTTGTTTAGAAACCCCCTGATCTATCGGATTCAAACAGGGCACAATGGCTCCAGTGAGACTGCCAGAGTACCCCTTAAGTGGACCCTTGGTTTCTTTGAAATGGAAAGACGTAGATCCCCCAACATTCAATTCTGGATATGCTTTATAAAGAAGGGCTTGCCCTTGTATAAATTACTTATTCCTCTAGAGCAGACGTTCTCAACCTTTTCAACACAGAGGAACCATTGAAATAACTTTGTGGTCCCAGGAAACCCCCAGTAAAAGATGAATGGTGTCAGTGGGAACTTACCCGAGAGGCAGAAATTGCTCATTGCTCAAGGGACCCCTAGCAATTTCTGGAGGAACCCTGGTTGAGTAACAGAAGCTGTCTAAAGAAATTTGATAAAATCTGGTCAGGGTGGTTGTCAACAATGTCCACTACCATAGAGGAGTGATATATCTAATATGTGCCTACAGTTGATAATTGATTGTATTTTGGGAGGGCTTTCATACCATGTCCTTTGAAGGCTCTTTAACTCTACATCTATTGGAGTCTATCTATAGATGCAAATACACAGACTGTACATTACTCCGTGTATTTTCACATTCTCTTGTTTGCATAAATAAGAAAATATTAATGAAATTACCCTTGAAAAAAAAAAAGAAGACCTTGGGTTTGAATCCATGTGTAGAAAGTCCAATGAGAGTGTCAGACCAAAGATCTAAGAGACCAAAAACTTTTCATATTGATGCTAACTCGTTTTGGGGGCTCAAAGGTCTCCCCCTTCTTCAGGGTTTAGATATTTTATAGGGATTTTCATGTGAACAATGAAGTATTACAAAAAGCTTTTTGCTGCCAAAGCGAGCCAGCGCACTAAGCATGGGGGTGGGGTTGCTGTTAGGTAAGCTGTATAGGGCCCCATAATTTTCAATGGTGGCCCTGGGCTCAATCCATGGAAGTCAATCAGAGATGGGCAAAAGACATGGAGTGATCCTCTCTGATTGGTTGCTCACACAATTCCACTACATATAATACTAATAAAACCTAACACTGAATGATATTTGCCAACCGTCATCCCCTGGGGAATACGAGGCAGCTAGGCCACCAATATGTGATCGAATGAAGTTCACGTCCCCTATATTTAATCAATAAACAGAACAACCACTGCCAAATGCTGATTTCCCATGTGCTTAGATGCCCCTTCGTTCTAATTTGATGCTAACAGTGCCAAGGCTGAACCCTGCTGGGAGGTAATTATGTTTTTGTGCTCTGGTTCTGTATTCTGTAAATCAGTGGAATCAAGAATGGTTCACAATAACAAAGCGGAACGCCAATATTCTGTCTCATGGCGAGATTTCCAGGTATACTCAATGCTGCAGAAGCAAATCATTTTATTGATTCTTCCAGACATAAGGCATTCACAGTGAAAGGTCATTCTGTGGATATTTAAAGGAGAACATAAGTCCTCTTCACTTACCTCCACTTAAGCATTGGAACATGCGCAAGCTCCCTCCCCACCGCTGACATCTTCACCTTGACTACTTCCAACTTTGGCCTCTTTGGTAATCTTGATTGGTCAGCCTGGGGTAACTTCCATGCATGCGCACAGGAGTCAGTTCATCACAGGCATCCAAGGAATGTCAAGACTGTACGCTGACCTGGTCATGTGTGGGCTCAGTGTACAATCTTTAGAAGCTCGCTAGCAGGAAGGCGTATCTATTGCAGAAAAGGCATACAGTATCTCATTTGCACAAAAAAATCCACCCACCAGAAAACCTTACGCTACACTTTAAAGTCACCCACCTTATAAACATTGCCTCCCCACTGCTGTTTTATTCTCCCCTTTCTATTACTAATGAATCCTATATAAATACATTTTTTTTTACTTTTTCCAAGGGGTCGCCTGTCTGCAAAGCTTCAGCTAAAGATACATATTAAAGCCGAACTCCAGGAAAAATATATTTGCCATCTACCATGTAAAAATTAAACTACCTGTAATGATGGGTGTCCCATTACTAGTTTCTACTGCCTTTATAAAAACTCTAATGCCCTGTACACACGATAGGATTTTCCGATGGAAAATGTGTGATAGGACCTTGTTGTCTGAAATTCCGACCGTGTGTGGGCTCCATCACACATTTTCCATCGGAATTTCCGACACACAAAGTTTGAGAGCTTGCTATAAAATTTTCCGATAACAAAATCCGTTGTCGGAAATTCCGATCGTGTGTACACAAATCCAACGCACAAAGTGCCACGCATGCTCAGAATGAATTAAGAGACGAAAGTTATTGGCTACTGCCCCGTTTATAGTCCCGATGTACGTGTTTTACGTCGCCGCATTCAGAACGATCGGATTTTCCGATAACTTTGTGTGACCGTGTGTATGCAAGACAAGTTTGAGCCAACATCCGTCGGAAAAAATCCATGGATTTTGTTGTCGGAATGTCCGACCATGTGTACAGGGCATAAGGGGTCTATTTATAAAACATTCATTGCACAAATGTCAGCAGCATTTGTGCAAATGTCACTGTCATTTTTCTAAGAGATCAATGCTTGTATGTTCAGCTCCATCTAGTAGCTAAAATGCAGTATAGTTTTCTGAAATACCTCAATGAGAAAACTATCACTGTCAGGGCGGTGAGGATGTGGAACTCTCTTCCACAATCAGTGGTGTATGCATAGTTTTAAAAGACTCTTGGATGTGCGTCTTAAGGTAAACAATTTAAGGGGATATGGGAAATGATTTTTCTTGCGGCTTCACAGTCGGGTGCCCACACTTGCAATGACGGCGCCGCGGAGAGGAGGGGGAGAGGAGCGGGCTTCGGGCGGCCGCATCGCTGGACCGTGGGACAAGTGAGTGTCTGTTTATAAAAGGTCAACAAAAAGTGTAGCTGCTGACTATTAATAAACTTACAAACGTGTGGAACGCCGCTTTCAGGGCTCATTTACACTGGGCGGTACGTCCGAGCACGCATTCTTTTTTGCGTGTTCCTGCACATCCTGATTTAGGGCAGCTCATTCATTTCATTGGACTGCCTTATGCGCATAAAAAAGTGTAAAAATAATGCTGGCACAATTTTTAAGATTGTGCTGCAGCGAAACGCATTGGTCCTGCAGTACCATGTGTTTTGATAGGCGTCAATGTATGTGTGTTTGCTAGATGTATGGATGTTCCATTAAGAATTAATGGCCCCAGTGCTCATCTGTAAAAGGCAGCATGTTTTTGTACGGTGATGGGGAAAATGCTTGTTTTCCCACATTGCGCCTGGTGTGAACAAGCCCTAAAAAATGATTAATGTCATTATATGGTGGTCTATACAGTTTGCTCCGTCCTTTACAAAGTAAAAGCCTGGTAGACAGTACCGTTAGGAAACAATTCAATACAAACAGGTTTAGGAGGGCGCTTATAATCCAAAAAACATTTGTAGGTTTTTTATTATTAAATGACAACAGGGTCATTTTAGGTTGCCATTTTACAATGCTTAGAGGGGATTTCCTTCTAAACGCATAGATGTTATTGTCTTTTAGAATGGGACCCTGAAGATCATCGACAGGAAGAAGAATATCTTTAAACTGGCGCAGGGCGAGTACATCGCTCCGGAGAAGATAGAGAACGTATATATCAGAAGCGGGACTGTGGCTCAGGTGTTTGTACACGGTGAAAGTCTGCGGGTAAGGACATCATATACTGTGAAAATGTGGACGGTAATCCTCTTAGAAAAATGCTAATGATACACGGGTGGGGGGAGGAGCTGGGGACCAAGAGATATCTAATTAACGACAGCTTAGGACAAGATATATACAATTAGAGGCAGCTCCCATATGAATAAGCCTCAGAGGACAGCTGCGTTGCTGGAAAATGGAGGATACACGTTGACTGACACATGGCTTGTATGATATATGATATATGATAAATGATGAACCTCATGGGTAGCCATGCGTCAAGCCACAGTATTACCACCCCCTGACTTCCCATCTAAAGTCTACAATACAGCTATAGGGGGCTGTTCACATGCCATGCGTCAAGCCACAGTATTACCACCCCCTAATCTCCCACATAAAGTCTACAATACAGCTATAGGGGGCTGTTTACATGCCATGGTTGCAGCACGTTCAATGCAGCATGCCGAGTTGACTGCCTGACATTCAAGTCAATGGGGCCACGCTGCAACTGCGAGCCAAACGCGGTTGCTGTGCATTAGTCCCATTATAAATTTCTGCTTGGCAAATATAAAATAGCAAGCAAAAAAAAAACAAAAAACAAGCATCCAGGAGGTGGCAGGGATGTCCTCCTGACAGCGACACTCTGAAACGTGATCCACTGCAATTCACTTTTCAGAGTGACTAGCGTGAACTTAGCCTAAGGGCTCATTCACATGTGCAACTGGGGGGGCACAAAAAAAAAAACAGGCGGTTGGGCCGCGGTTTTGCCACCAGCCCTGACCACCCACCTGCAGCAAAACATAAACAGCATGTTGCTTTTGACTGGTGGTGCAGTTCTATGGTGGCTGCCCTGCAAGCGCTCTGTGATTGCACCACAGTAATTCAGCATTTACTGTAAATGGTTTAAGCAGGCTATGAGGAAGCGGCATATCACCGCCTGTCAAACCCCCTCTGAAAATTGATCAAATTGTGGATCACTTTTTAGTGGAGCGGCAGTTTCTGCTACACTTGTGAACAAGCCCTTAGTGTCCCCGTGCCTAATAGATGTGTAGTAGGGGTATGTAAGTGTCCTGTTGTACTGTATCTCTCCCCCTATACTCATGGGAATATGGTCATCAAATGATGGGCTGTGGCTCAGTGGTTAGGACAGTGAACACAGTGAGCAGCTGTTTCCTCTCCACAACAGGGGGGGGGCACACAAAAAATTGTTGCCACATGAAGCTTGATATTCTCACTGGCAGAAGTGACTGGTCACTTTGGATTGAAAGATAGAGATGAATCAGTAGCTTTTATTCAAGCAAAAAATCTGCTCGGTACTCGAAAAAAGATACAAATTTTAGGTAAAGACGTGTCTTGTTATCGTGGATATTTAAATAATTTTACATAATATTACATTTCAGTAAAGCTCCAAGACAGTGACTTTGCCTAAGCTGAGATGATGTCATCAGTCTGCTGCAGGCAGGAGGAAGTGTTTCCTTAGTCTCCTCCCCCCAGTAAATAGACTGCAACATTGTAACTTTGTAGCAAGTCACAAGGTGAGAGGCTGCAGCAGGAGCTGATCTGTGTCAAACAGATCAAAACAGCTGAAAACAGCTCCAACAGTTTATGCAGCACTTTACAATATAAAAAGGGAGACAGCACAATTACAATACAATAAACTACAAGAGGGTTAGGAGAGCCCTGCTCATAAGAGCTTGCAATCTAAGAAGGCGGGGCAAGGTTATAACTGTGGGGGATGAGCTGATGGCATTGGCGGCTGGTGCTTCATTTTTTGGGGGGGCGGCAAACAAACCCCCCCGCCAGGTCTGCACTTACCCCATCCAGATCGTGGTAGTCTTGGCTTCTCCTCCTGGCTAATCTGGTCTTAAGAGCCAGTTCCTGTCCTGATTGGCCGGGAGGAGAAGCCGGAAAACAATAGCGAATACTGATTCGCTAATGTCACAATTGGGTGGGCTCGGGGGACAACGCTCTGCCCCCCAAACCCAGCCCTTTTGAAGCCGATTAGAGCCTCAGGCTCTAATCATGTGCTTTAAAAAAAAAAACTCATAGAAGTCTATGTGTCTGGCGCCCCGCATGGAGAACAGGGGGTGGCACATGGAGATTAGGGGGGCGGAATACCTTGCGACCCTTATGGACCAGCTGCAGCTGGCTGATGGAAGTGGTAAAAGATTAGTTGAGGTATGCCGTGATAGGCTTCCCTGAAGAGATGAGTATCGCAGTTCCACTATGACGCTGATCGCTGCCATTACTAGTATAAAAAAAAACAAATTAATTTCTGTATATATATATATCATAGTTTGCAGATGCTATAACTTTTGCACACACCAATCAATATACACTTTTTGGGATTTTTTTTTTACCAAAAATATGTAGCAGAATATATTTTGGCCTAAATTTATGAAGAAATTTGATTTAAAAAAAAAAAAAAAAACATTTTTATTGGATATGTTTTAAAGCAGAAAGTAAAAAATTTTTTTTTTTTTTTTAAGTTGACGTTTTTTTTTTTGTTTATAGCGCCATAAAATAAAAAGCCAGGTGGTGATCAAATACCACCAAAAGAAAGCTCTATTTGTGGGGAAAAAAATGACAAATTTAATTTATGTACAGCGGGGCATGACCTCGCAATTGTCAGTTTAAAGTAACGCAGTGCTGTATTGCAAAAAAAAAGGGCCTGGTTTTGAGGGGGGGGTAAATATTCCGGAGGTCAAGTGGCTAATAAACAGCTGCCAACAAACAGAAAACTTGAAAAAGAGCTCCACTTGTTTCTCTATGTCAGGCACAACTACTACATCAGAGGTGAGAAATCAGGATTACAGAAACAGAACTGAAGACCAGAAGCCTGCATATCACAGTCAGACATGATACTGTGTATCATACTCCCACAATAGCAGAGGATGCAATGCAGACAAATGCGGAAGGCTATCTCAAAAGCGGGGATCCAAGCGTACTTATGCCACTCATCAACTGGAAATACAGGAGGGAACTACAAGCAACTAGGGAGCCCACCCAGACATCTGTACAACGTATGGATCATGAGTAGTGTCAGGGTGTTCAAGCCACTGAACCCAGATTTTGTTGAATGTATTTGGACATTCTCGGCTATCGTAGACAACTCTAAACAAGGGAAGTGCGGAGTTCACAAGAAATTTAGTCAAAGAGGGGGAAGCAGCTAATTTCCAAAGAAACTTGTGACCTTCCTGGGAGCTAGCGGCTCAGCCAATCCCAAGAGGCAGACCTTTACGTCCAGAGGCACAGAAATAGTTATTACCAAGGTGATAAATTGTAAGATTTGTGCCCTGTAGGCCTCAATCACCGGACATGGCCAAAAATGTGGATAAATCTGCGTGTGGATTAGTGCACCACCAGATACCAGAGAAGCTCAATGGGGAGAATTTCTGAACATGATCAACCATAAGAGAAGAGCGATTCATTAAATTGGATCAAGCCTATCTTGCACTGAAATTAGGTATTCAAAGGGATAGTTCCAAACATCGTCCCAGTCATCCAAATTTGGGACCTCCGTCATCCATTTTTCCCTAAATCTACGTAAGCTTAGAGGAAGCAAAGGGCGTAGGGCCTGGCACAACCCAGAATGTGCCTTTGGCAGGGATTCTGAACGGAGTAGGGATTCCAGATCTGTTTCTTACAGCGAGATGGGAGCCGAGCCAAACTGGGAAATGTGGGCCTGGTGCAGTTGCATGTATTGGAAAAAATACCAGTTAGAAAAGGAGAATTTAGCTTGTAGGACAGAAAGAGGGGGAAGGCACCCATTATTAACGATATCCCCAAAGCGTTTGATACCCTTAGTTGCCCAGTCGGCTCCGAAGCCTGAAAGAAGTGTGGAAGGGCAGGCTTATTTCATAGAGGAAAACTCAGAGACCAAATATTAGATAGGGTTATGACTAAGCACTCCTAACGTGTGAAACATGTCAACTGTAACCTATCCTGCACGATTGCCCCATGCTTGAAGAATAAAGGATGTTTTATTGGATTACAACTGCGGTGTGCCACCAGTTTTCTTCTCATTTGCATGTCACTGCGGTAGCGAGTCAGGGTCAGCACCTGTGAGTAATCCTTTACATACCACACCTGAGTGGTATCTTGTTTTCAATATTAGAGACAGAAGACTGCAACACCCCAGCCTTGTTGCACGCCTTAATCGTAGCTTTCGTGGTGTGGGTAAGTGGATAGTAAGCTCCATGGCACCCAATAGAGGAGAGATTGCAAGGCTTTAAATGAACCCAGCACAATGGCCTCCGCAACCACCGCGTCATTACCCTTGTTCAGTACAAGCCAATTATGAGCATGTACCAGTTGCCCAGCAAAAAAATATTGGAAAAAGTTGGGAAGGGCTAAACCTCCAAGGGACGTTGGTTGCCTCAGCATGGCGAGGCCAAGTCTGGGAGGTTTTTTAATCCAAAAGAAAGAGGAGACATACGTATCCATTTGCTTAAATAAGGATAGCAGGATCAAGACTGGCACGTTTCTAATGCCGCGTACACACAGGCGGACTTTTCGACCGGACTGGTCCGACAAACCTTCCAGCGGACTTTCGACGGACTTCCGACGGACTTTCTAACGAACGGACTTGCCTGCACACGATCACACCAAAGTCCGACGGATTCGTACGTGATGACGTACACTAGACTAAAATAAGGAAGTTGATAGCCAGTAGCCAATAGCTGCCCTAGCGTTGGTTTTTGTCTGTCGGACTAGCATACAGACGAGCGGATTTCTGGGTCCGGCGGAGTTACGACGTAAAGATTTGAAGCCTGTTCCAAATCTAAAGTCCGTCAGATTTGCGACTGGAAAAGTCCGCTGAAGCCCACACATGATCGGATTGTCCGCCGGATTTAGTCCGTCGGCGTCCATCAGACCAGTCTGGTCAAAAAGTCCGACCGTGTGTACGCCCCATAAGGATATACAAAAATACTGGGAGCAACTTCATCTTGATCAAATTAATTTGGCTGATCAGCAAAAAAGGCAATGACTTCCACAAATGAAATTTCACCTTCACCTCCCCCAATCCCAACAATGGAATAAAATTCAGTGGGACAAAATCATCCATGCTGTTAGTAACCTGCACCTCTAAATATTTGAATTGAGTGACCCATAGGAGTGGGAGAGTGGAGTCATGCATTACCGGGAATTGGATCCAGGGAGAGTATCTGGGATTGATCACAGTTGGTTTTTAGACCCGAAAAACTAGCAAAGTCCTAATACCTGTAAGGATGTTCATAAAGACAAATCAGGGTCTTAATCAAAAAAGGAGCATATCGTTGCCATAAAGTGCGACTTTCTCCTCCAGGGCATGAAGCTTAAGGCCATGAACGAAAGTATTATAACGAAGAGCAAACGCTATGGGCTCCTGGAAAATTTGTATGTCGGCTTAAAATTCCCTTCACACAGGAACAAAGATGAGGCTGTCAATCAGCTGGAGGTCCCTCTTATGTCACCCTTTTTCCCTTGGTGTCAGGAAAACTTGGCAGAATTGACTCATGCTGATAGCAGAGGGATGAAGCAGCAGACAGAAATTATACTTGGTGCTCCGGAGTGAGACAAGTACACACACTTTATTCATATTTTATGTCTGAGGTTTACAGTAATTTTGGTGTTATTTGAAAAAATTTGTGTGATCTTTATTTAGGGGCCCATTCAACACTTTTAGAACACAGTAACGTGCACTACTGCAATTCACAAGTGATGCTACATGTGTTTATGAAATAAAGTGTCATTTATTTTGACTGGCACCCCAATGCACACTGTCAATAGAAGTGTGTTGCTGTCATTGGTTAGATTTTGTTTCTAATCAAGTGTGTTTTTGTCTTAATAGTCCTGTCTGGTGGGGGTTGTGATTCCTGATCCTGAGGTCTTGCCAGACTTCGCGACAAAGCTTGGCGCTCGTGGTTCGTATGAGGAGCTCTGTAAAAACTCGGTGAGTTCTGCAGAAATCCAGGATTCAGGAATAAGCAGTATATCACCTGTATACTGATCCAAAAGCTATTAATTATAAAGGGGGGGGGGGGCAAAGGGAATCAAATACAGGTACAAATAGAATCAAATATGAGAACAATGGTGGGACAAAGGGAATTAAATATGGGTACAATATAAGGTCAAAGGGAATCAAACATGAGGGTAATAGGGGGACAAAGGGAATCAAATATGGGTACAGAAGGGGGACAAAGGAACTAAATATGGCTACAATGGGATTAAAATTAGTCAAATACGGGTACAATGGAATCAAATACAGGTACAATAGAAGGAGAAAGGTAATCAAACATGGGGACAAAGGGAACCAAACATGGGTACAATACTGAGGCAAAGGAATCAATAGACGGGTTAAGGAAATCAAACATGGAGCAAAAGGGGAATCAAATTCAGGTACTATAGAGGGACAAAGGGAATCATATGCAGGGCAATAGGGGGACAGAGGAAATTAAATATAGAGACAACAGGGAAAAAAGGGAATCAAATAGTGCAATTAAATACAGGGACAATAGGGGGATAAAGAGAATCAAAAAAAAGAGTACAACAGAGGGGAAAAAAGGGAATCATATACTGTACGTGGACAATAGGGGGGCAAAGAGGATCAAATATGGATACAATAGGGGGACAAAGGGAATCATATGCGAGGACAAAGGGAACCAAACATGGGGACACATAACCTATTTTGGTTTTCCCCTCAATGGCTGATCTGATAAATGCTAGATGTCTATAAGCACCAAATTTTAGACACATTTTTTTACAAATTGATATAACTAAATGGATCTGCAATTTCTTCAGAGCACTTTTTTGATAAAAAAAAAACATTTTTTTTTTCATTTAAAAGTAGATTTAACTAAAAAAAAAGTTAGAGATGTGGAAAACTCAACCCAAATAAAAATGTTTCAAAAGTAAGTCTTTTTCTGATGAAAGTCAGAAGATTTCCTGAATTGGAAACCTTGAGGGCACATTAAACAGAACCTGTATTTTGTCCCTCAAGGCAATATAACAGGTTTGTACATAGTAAAGGTATGAGGCTTGGTTCTATAAAGTAATACGTGAAAAAATTGTAACAATCAATTAAATTGTGATGTATTCCCGGCACCAAAAAACAATCTTCCAACACAATTTTTTCAAAAATCATTCACCGATTGTGCACTGATACTTTATATCTATCTCCCGTTTGGTTATCTTACTCATGAATGATATCACTATTGTGGACACCCCGCAGACCACTCCAGGAGGAATCTTTGCACTTGACAGCACAAAAGCGTTTTTTGACCTACATGTAAAAAGGGGTCAAACATCTCTGGTGAGTTCACATCCATATTCTGAGCACAAGCGGTAAAGGATTTTTTAAAAAATTGCATTGGAAGATTGTTTTTTTTTTGAAGGTTGGGAATACATAACACTGGACTATTTTATTTAATTAATTGTTACAATTTTGTCACATGTCACGTATTACTTTATAGAACCAAGCGCCATAGCTTTATTATGTACATACTATAAGTAGATTTATCCTTCAAAAGTGTCAGCCACAGTTTTCATTTTATTTCATTTAACAATATTTTTTATTTTTTTATATATTTGCTTGTATCTACTTCTAGTTTATTTTAGAGTAGGCGCCAAACATTGGTTTATTAGTTTAATATTTGCTGAATTCCAGTTATTGGAATGCCTTTGCACTACATTCCCACACCGGAGCCCCCAAGAAAAACCTGGTACTTCCAGGTATGGTGAAGCATGTCAATCACCAAACCATATTGCTGTCACATGGGTCCAGGAAGAGAATCCTTAGCATTGTGTAAGCTCTGACCCAAAGTGTGGAAGCAAACCCTAAAATAACACTTTTTAAACTATTTTTTACTAATAATAATGATATTTTCCCTTATTAGACTGTGAAGAAAGCTATACTGGAGGACATGGTGAAGACAGGAAAACAGGCCGGACTGAAGTCTTTTGAGCAGGTATGAAATACATTTGGGTTTCCAGTTAAGCTGGTCATACACTAATAGATTTTCAAATGAATGTCTGTACGAAAATTCTCAGCCGTAAATCCAATGGATTGATGAATGTCATTTGAAAGTATTTAAAAAAATGTTTGCTTTTAGCTTGATTTTAGAGTGAATGGGCTTTCCTGACCGAAACCCACATTCACGGTTAGAACTTAGTTTAAGAAAAAATGTCAATCTTGCTCCTTTGAGTTTTCTCCTCTATGTGGTCAAAAACAAATGTTGATTTAACCCCACTAATGATTAGGACATTGAAAAACATTCTTGAATAGATTTTTTTTTAACCCAATTCGACTAGTGTATGGCCAGATTCAGTCAGGCTCGGAGGGAAGCGATAGAAGGAAGAAAGAAGGGAAAGGGGGAGGAAAAGGAAGGAGTGGCAAGACAGGGATGGAAGAAAGGAAAGAGGGGAAGGAAAGGAGAAGGGAAGAAAGGGATAGGTAGAATGAACTGCTACAAGGAAGGAACTGCTAAGACGAAGAAAAGGAGGATGGGGAAAAAGAAAGAAGGGAAAGTAGGGGTAAGAAAGGAGGGGCAGAAAAGGAAGGAAGTGGGAAAAGGAAGGAAGAGGAAGGGAAGAGCAGCATAAAGGAAAAAAGGAAGGAAGGATGAGGAAGGAAGGGAAGGGAGGTGGAAAAGGAAGGGATGAGGGAGAAGGAAGGGAAGAATGGAAGGGAAAGAAGGAATAAAAAGGGAGGAAGAGATAGGTAGAATGAACTGCTACAAGGAACAAACCCCTATGGCTAAAGGAGGGAGGGGATACAAGAATGAAGAGAAAGTAGGGGAAGGAGGGAAAAAGAAGCAAAGAAAGGGGGGAGAAAGGGCAATGATGGAAAGAATAGAAGGGAAGAAAGGGGGTTAGGAAGAAATGGAAGGGAGGCAGAAAACAAAAAAAGGAAGGAATGGGGGGAGGAAAGGAAGAATGGAGAGGAAGGAAGGGATGGGTAGAACGTACTGCTATAAGGAAGAAACTGCTACAATGAAAGAAAGGAAGGAGGGGATAGAAGGAAGAAGAGAAAGTGGAGAAAGGAAGGAAAGAAGGGAGGGGGCAAGGAAGTAAGAAAGGAGGGGAAGGAGGAGGAAGAAAGGAGAAGAAAGGAAGGGAAGAAAGGAGGGGGAGGAGGAGAAAGGAAGGAAGGCAGAAAGGGAATAAAGGAGAGGAAGGAAGGGAAGAAAGGAGGGATGGACTGCTACAAAAGACATTTAATAGTTTACTGTAATGACCTTCCCATTAAAGTTTGCTGTTTTTATGAAATTGAGAAACTAAAAATAAAATAAAATTTGTGTTCCTTGAAAATATGTTGCAAGGAAGAGTCCCCATAATCCCCCATGTCGGACAGCAAGGCAGATTTACTAAAAGAATGAGAATCCCTTACAGTTTCTTTCCTCCTCTGCAATCAGTACTGAAATCAGCAGCATTGACAACCCCAAGGGAGATGTAATGTACGGTAATTCCCCTGGTCATTTGACAGTTTTCAGATCTAGGTGTCAATGGTACTAGCAAAACCAGTGTTGGGTTGAGTGATTTTGGCCAGTGGAACTAGTATGACCCGACTCATTATCTACAGAACAGAAGCAGGGAAGGATCTGCAATAAAGATTGATGCAATCTATGCCACATGTAGAGATAACCTAGAAGGGATAGTTTTCTTCTTTTCCCAGCAGAACTGGCACTTTCACTAAAATAAACATGTGTTTGTATAGAGCTGTGACCTATGCTATACTCTTTCAGGTGAGGGATATTTATTTGCACCAAGAGATGATGAGCGTTGAGAACGGTTTGCTGACACCGACATTGAAGGCCAAGAGAGCGGAGGTGGCAAAATATTTCAGAAGTCAGATCGAAGAGATGTACTCCAAGATCCAGGAATAACGTGAACTGATCTGGCACAATGCATGCACTGGTACTTGGCACAACCACCGCCAGGATGGAGGCACCCCGCAAGGCAGATCTGTCTTGTCATAGCCAGGATTGTTTTTTTTCAGATTCCAGCAAGTATTGGGACCTCAAACATCGGGATTCTATGAAAGCCTTCCAGTGACTTTACAAATGTGTATCTATGTATACGCTGTACAGTAATTCTGCTAAATATGTGGAATCACTTTGTTATTTTTCTTTTTTTTTTAAGAATTAAAGGCTCTCTGTCTCTAGGATGTGAACACACCTCCCTGCATCCTTTCAGCTGGATACACACTACAACCTATCCATACAATCCAGCTGGGACAGTTTTAATTGTAACATATTTTCCCACCTTGTCACCTCACACAGCACTGATGAAATGTATGACTGTATCTACACAGCTGAAATACATAAGGGAGCTGTAGAACCTGTCAGGTATTTGTATTTTTGTCCACCCAGTACTGAGATGTACATACCGGTAGGTCTACCACACAGCACAGACATGTCTGGTAGGAGAGAAGACCTGATTTTTCTCTGCTGCAGTTCACACTCATGGGTCCTGTCCCCCAGCCTGTGGTTGGACGGAAAATGATTAGGCAGCAGAATGATGAGTTCACTCTGCTCTCCCCATATCAGCCCCCTGTAAGTACATGAGTATTGCATCACAGTTTTGGCCAATTGGCTCCTTGTATACACACACAGTACTATGCAAGAGTCTTAAGACAGGTGTGAAAAAATGCTGTAAATAAAGATTACTTTCAGAAATAGTGTGAACAGTTTATTTTTTATTAATTAACAAAATAGAAAGTAAATGAACAGAAGAGAAATCCAAATCAACATTTGGGCTGACCACCCTTTGCCTTCAAAACAGCATCAATTCTTCTAGGTACACTTGCACAGTTTTTTAAAGAAACTTGGCAGGTATGTTGTTGTGCATAGTTGAGTCGCTTAGCCTTGTTTCCATAGCCTATGGAAACATAAGAACTGGGGTGCAGAAAATGGAAGCAGGTGCTCTGGAGTGAGGAGACAAAATTTGAAATATTTGGCTGTAGAAGGAGACAGTATGTTGGCGAAGGGCTGGAAAGCAGTACAATAATGAGTGTCTGTAGGCAACAATGAAGCATGCTTACTTCCCTTCCACATCAGAAGTTGTCCAGCAGTGCCATCAGCACAGAAATAGTTGAAACCAGTGGGACCCAGGTACACCCATCTAATGTCCAGAGACATATGGCCAGAAGTGGTCTTCATGGAAGAATTGCAGGCAAAAAGCAATACCTCCAATGAGGAAACAAGACTAAGTGACTCAACTATGCACAAAAAACATAGGGACCGGGGTGCAGAAAAATGGCAGCAGGTCCTCCCATGAATCAAAATTTGAAATACTTGGCTGTAGCAGTATGTTGGTGAAGGGCTGGAAAGTGGTACAATAATGAGTGTCTGTAGCCAACTGTGAAGCATGGTGGAGGTTCCTTGCAAGTTTGGGGTTGCACTTCTCCAAATGGAGTTGGAGATTTGATCAGGATCAATGGTGTCCTCAATGCTGAGTAATACAAGCTGATACTTACCCAACATGCCATACTATCAGGGAGGTGTATGAGTGGCCCCAAATGTGTTCTGCAGCAGAACAATGACTCCAAACATACAGCCAATGTCATTAAGAACTATCTTCAGTGTAAATAAGATCAAGGAGTCCTGGAAGTGATGGCTTGACCCCCATAAAGGCCGGATTTCAAAATCATGGAGTTTGTCTGGGATGACATGAAGAGACTTTTGGGAATAGCTGTGTGCAAGTGTACCTAGAGGAACTAATGCTGACTTAAAAGGCAAAGGGAGGTCACATCAAATATTGATTTGATTTATCTTCTGTTCATTTATTTTCCATTTTGTTAATTGATAAAAATAAACTATTAAGACTTCTATTTCTAGAAACATTCTTCATTTACAGCATTTTTCCACACCCGCCTAAAGCTTTTGCACAGTACTTTATGTGTATGTAATTATATAGATATATACACACACACACTTAACGGTTTAATGAACACAGAGATGTAATAATTTGTGCCTATATATATATATATATATATATATATATATACACACATATATACATACATATACACCTGGATTTCAGCTTTAACATTACATCCTTACTGACTGCTAAATAGGTCTCTATGCTCAGTTAATCTGCTGCTGTGTGAATTTTATTTCAGCCCTGATCTTTTTAATTTGATAATAAAATGTATAAAATACCACAATGACAATGTATATGTTTTGACACTAAAAGTTGTGCTCCAGAAAAAAAAAAAAAAGGAAAAAAAAAAGAAGATGATGATGTAACACTGGATAGACTGGTAAAGATGGACAAAAACAAATCCTTACACGAACACAACACAACAGACTCATGGCAAACTAAAGGTCTGCTTTTCTGCCACAAACCTGTCCCCCCAATACACACCACCTATAAAAAAAAAAAACAGAAAAAAAAACAAAAAAAAAAAAAAACAGACCTTTCCTCGTCCCTGGCCTCTAACCCTTGTGGGAGGCACACATGACTTTCACCATACCAACCCCCCCCCCCTTTCCCGGCACAGCTGGGAGCTTGAAACTCTAGTGTGATGTGAAGGAGGGGGTCATGGGGAATGTGTTTGGCAGGGGGCTGGCAAATAAGTGAACCCCTCCATTTACCACTGAAGAACCACTTTAGGCCTGGTTCACATGGATGGATGCAGGTGCAGGAATCACAGCAATTCCTGCACCCGCAGTCAAAATGTGCTGCCGTTTGAAAACGTGGGGCTGCCAATTATTCTGAATGGCATCTCCACGCATCTAACAACGTAGTGCTTCTGCAGGTGCAGGAACCCACAGGGAAATTGCATGGTACAAAAGCACCATGTAATTTCCTGGACGCTGCATTTTTAGAATGGTTCAGGAAACGCAGGCAGGGAAACCCATTCAAATGAACAGACTGTCGTGCCCGTGCAAACGCAGGATTGAAATCTCCATAGATGTGAACCAGGTGTTAAGGGCCATTCTGTACCACTGTGTTGAAAAAGTGTGGTAAAACAAACTTGTTTGTTTTAGTGCATCAGTGCACAGATGTGAAGTATGGGGTTGATTTACTAAAACTGGAGAGTGTAAAATCTGGTGCAGCTGTGCATGGTAGCAGCTTCTAACTTCAGGTTGTTCAATTAAGCTTTGACAAAAAAATAAAAAAGAAAACCTAGAAGCAGATTGGTTTCTTTGCAGAGCACCAGATTTTGCACTCTCAAGTTTTAGTAAATCAAATAATAATCAACCTGTGTGTTGTGCTGCATTTTATTTAAAAAACGTTGCATGTCTGGTTTAGGTGCATTTGCTTTACGTTAGGTGGCCTATTTATTTTAAACGGGCTGTCGACACTTTTCTGCCTCTGTTACCGTAATGGCCTGCTGTAAACTGGAGCGCAACACACTGGAGTAGAAGCAAAAAAGGCAGAAAGTCTTTATAAATTGGCCACATCATCTGCAAAACAGATTTTACTTGAACTTTTTCTCCACAGTACAAATGTAGTCAAAAATCAGCGTAGAAACGACCCATAATACCACTGAACATAGTTAATATGAACAGTAATAGACCTGTTTCTCTGTTAAAATTGCATGACAGGGCAAAAAAAAAACAAAAAAAAACGAAGTTAGACTTACCGGTAACTTTTTCTAGGAGTCTTCCAGGACAGCCTCTGAGACAGGGCTCCTCCCTCCGGGACAGGAAACCCATATACCAATTGCTTTAAAAGGTGGTCCTCCAGGCCTCCCTCTTCAGTTTACCAAAGAACTACCGGAAGGCTCTGGAAGACATAATACACTAACACTACATCAGTACATAACTCCAACACCAGTTAAATACAAAACACCGGGTGGGAAAGCAGGCTGTCCTGGAAGACTCCTAGAAAAAGAGTTACCAGTAAGTCTAACTCCGGTTTTCTCCTTTCGTCTTCCAGGACAGCCTCTGAGATGATAAGCAAGAAACTTACTTTGTCAGGGCGGGACCACTGCCTGGAGGAGCTTTCGTCCAAATGTCTGCTCTCTGTCAGACAATAAATCCAGACGGTAGTGCCTAGCAAACGTTGAGTAGCCGGACCATGTTGCTGCCTTGCAGATAACCTCCGGAGAGGCTCCGGCCCTCTCTGCCAATGAAACTGAGACTGCCCTGGTGGAATGTGCCTTAACTAATGGTGCTTGTCTACCTTCCAACTTATAGGCTTCTATGATTGCCATTCTTATCCATCCAGCGATGGAAGCTTTAGAGGCCCTGCAACCCTTGTGGGCTCCTGAAAAATTAACAAAAAGAGAGTCTGAGTTCCTAAAACCTCTAGTCACTTCTAAATAAACTAAAAGGCTTCTCTTAACATCTAATAAACTTAAAGATTCCTCCTCATCAGCTTCTGAGGTGGAACAGAAAGTCGGTAGGACAATGTCCTGGGACCTATGGAACGTAGATGCTACTTTAGGAAGAAAACTGGGATCTGTCTTACGAATGACCCTGTCCTCCCGAATCAACAAAAATGGCTCACAAATAGAGAGAGCCTGCAAATCACTCACCCTTCTGGCTGATGTGATAGCTATCAGAAAAACTGTTTTGAGTACCACCCATTTTAGCCCAGATTTCTCCAGGGGTTCAAAAGGACTACCAGTAAGTGCTCTGAGGACCAATGCTAGATCCCAAGTGGGGCAGGCTGTAACCCTCACGGGCCTAGACCTTGACAGGGATTTGAAGAAATTCCTAATGAATCGATCTTGCTGAAGTGAGGTCTGCAAGAAAATACTCAAGGCCACTCTCTGAACCTTCAGAGTACTAACAGAGAGGCCCAGTTCCACACCTGTCTGAAGAAAATCCAGGACTGCCGGAATCCCAGGATGACTCAGCCCCTGCTCTACCAAGCAGGAATTAAATCTTTTCCATACCTTGGCGTAAATTGCCCTGGTAACCGGTTTACGGCACTCGAGAAGAGTTCTAAAGGAGGGGTAAAGGAGGACAAATGGCCAGTCTCTTCAGGATGGCAAACCAGGGCCTCTTTGGCCAAAATGGTGCCACTAGGATGAGATCTGTCGATTCTGCCAGAAATCTTTGAAGGACTGCAGCTATTAGCTGAACTGGAGGAAAGGCATAACACAGGTTGAACTGCCAAGGATTGCCAAAGGCGTCTATCCCTGTGGCCTGATCCCATTGGTGGACAGAAAAGAATTGCACCACTTTCTTCCGGTTGTCCCCACTGTACAATCTCCCTGAAAACATCTATGTTGAGGGACCATTCGTCTTGACACACATGTTGCCGGCTGAGAAAATCCGCCAGCGAATTTTGAGAGCCTTTTAGGTGAATGGCCGACAATGAAGACAGAGTCACCTCGGCCCAGTACAGAATCTTGTTGGCTATGGCCTGTAAGGCAGGGCTCCATGTACCTCCCTGCTTGTTCACATATGCGACAGCTGCCGCATTGTCTGTCCGAACTTGTAGGTGTAATCCCCCTATCCGGGACT
Organism: Lithobates clamitans; assembly: GCA_037952925.1. Classification (NCBI taxonomy): domain Eukaryota; kingdom Metazoa; phylum Chordata; class Amphibia; order Anura; family Ranidae; genus Lithobates; species Lithobates clamitans. Next base: position 2,576,972 of record JBBGZY010000385.1, read on the forward strand.
GGAAGGCCTCTATAGCCTTTAGGATTGCCAGAAGCTCCCTCTGATTTGAGGATCGATGGGCCTCCACAGGTAACCAGGCTCCCTGAGCTCAGGACTCCTCCAGGTGGGCGCCCCACCCCCATGCACTGGCGTCGGTAGTCAACACTATGGCTACAGGACAGACCAGCCTCCAGATTTTGATGAGCTCGTTACCACCATAAAGTCCTTTTGATTTTTGCTGGTAGTCGCATAAGTAGATCTAGACTTTGTTTTCTGCCATCCCAAAAATGCAGCATGAGATTCTGCAGAGGACGCTGATGAAGTCTTGCCCAAGGAACCGCTGGAAAACAAGATGTCATCAGACCCAGAACTCTCATAACCTCCCTGATCGGCACTACTTGATTGGATTGAAGCTGGTCTACTGCCTGATCCACCTTCAGGATCTTTTACCTGGTGAGGAACACCTTCATCTCCACTGAAGATATCCTGTACCCCAAAAACAGGACCTCCTGTGATGGGGTTAGCTGGGACTTTTCCCGGTTGACTAGCCACCCGAGAGTTAGGAGGAAACTCTGGGCCTCCTGCAGATCTCTCTCTAGTTGATGAATGAATAGAGGGGGCCACCAACAGGAGATCGTCCAGGTAGGGAATCACTGTAATGGCCCTGAATCTTAGCGGAGCTAAGGCCTCTGTTAGAACCTTCGTGAAGATTCTCGGTGAAGAGGACAGACCGAAGGGTAGTGCCCGGAACTGGAAGTGCAGAACTTCCGAATTTATTCTGACCGCTAGCCTGAGGAATTTTTGAAAATCCTGATGTATAGGGATATGCAGGTAGGCATCCCTGAGATCTACCGTGGCCATATAGCAGCCTGGAAAGAGGAGGTTGGTTATGGTAAATATCGACTCCATCCTGAATCGCTTGTACTTTACAAACTGGTTCAGGGGACGGAGGTTCAGGATTAGTCTGAACTTCCCTGTAGGTTTTCTCACAACAAATACATGGGAGTATACACTCTGACCCTGCTCCTTCTTGGGCACCTGTATAAGGACTCTTTGATCCACTAGGTCCCCTAATAGTAGGCCCAGAGCTTTCACTTTTTCCCGGTCTCTGGGTAACTGGGTGACCTGATAACTTGAGGGGGGAACCGATCTGAACTCCAGTCTGTAACCGTTCCCTATGATGTCTAAAATGAACCGACTTGGAGTTGAGTTGGTCCATTGTGAGAGGAACTCCCCCAGTCTCCCTCCCACTGGGACACAGGAGTCACTGGGGTTTTGGGGTGGTTTGAGGATTAAATAGGATTCCTCCTCTTCCACGTCCTTTATGGCCCGTCCAATGTTTCTTGGGACGGCCATCCCTCTTCTGCTGGCCCTGTTGTCTGGGGCCTCGAAAAAAAACGTTTGCCCTTGCTTTTATTCTCTCAGGAAAGGCTTTCTTCCTGTCCCGAGTACGTTCCAGCGCCTCCTGGAGGCCGGGCCCAAACAGGTGGTCACCCGAAAAGGGTAACCCACAAAGCTTAGACTTTGAGGCGGCGTTGCCTGTCCTGGCTTTTAGCCATACAGCCCTTCTAGCTGCATTTACTAATGCGGCTGACCTAGCGGCTAATTTTACCAACTCCGCAGAGGCATGCGCCAAAAAACCAACCGCCTTAAATAGTAAGGGAAATGATTTCAACAGCTGTTGCCTAGAAGTACCAGCCGAAATGTGGGACTGTAATTGTGATAGCCAGCACTCCAGATTTCTGGCCACGCAAGTAGCTGCAAGGGCTGGCTTCAACCTAATTGATGAGGCATCCCAAGCCCTCTTTAGCAGCACGTACCCCCTTTTATCCATGGGATCCTTGAGTGATCCCAAGTCATCAAAGGCCAAGTCTGTCTTTTTTGAGACCTTGGCTAAGGGTGCATCCAGCTTAGGAATGTTATTCCATGGATGCGAAGCATCTGCTTCAAATGGGAACCTCCATTTGAGGCTACCTGAAAAGAAAGGCCTCTTTTCCGGCTGTTCCCACTGCAGCAAAATCAACTCTATTAGAGACTTATTCACGGGAAAAACCCTGGCTTTATGAGCACTAGACCCCTGGTACATCAGGTCGTGCTTTGAAAGTTGAACCTGCTCCTCACGAATTTCTAACGTGTCATAAATCGCTTTAAAAAAATCCCCCACATCGTCCAGCGACAATTTGTATCTGGACCCTCTGGATGAATCATCCTCCCCCTCCGAGTCGGATGCTGAATCCACTAGAGAGGAGGCTAGCGATCTAGGTACCCTCTCCCTATCCCCCTCAGCCTCCTGACTGGGCTCAGATAGGGAAGGCAAACTGGCTGCCCTGGGTAGGGACGGTGAGGGACCCTGCATCCTATCCATCATTCCTTTGAATGATTGAAAGGTGGACGTAAGCTCGCCTTTAACTGAAGTCAAAATTTTGTGACATGCTGCCACAGAATCATCTTTGACGAGACTACTGACACAATCGGGGCATAGTGGCTTCTCCCAATTGGGGCCTAACTTAGTCCCACACACAGCACATTTTTTCCTTGGCAGTGGTGTCTGAGTCCTGTCCTGGGCTTTAACCTGAAAAACCAAACAGAAAAGACAAGAGGACAAACTACCGTTAGAATGCCTCCCTGACCCACACCCCCACTGTGCTAGGGTCAGCCTAGGAAGTGCCCAGCCCATCACCTTAGTTTCCCCACCCAGGGAGGGAGTTACTTGGGTCCCAAGAACCCTGACCCCCCAGTGTAAGGAATGGTCCACCCTCACCACCTAACCTGGGAGGTGCCATCGGAGTCTATTGCTTGTGCAGCTGTCTCCATTTTCCCTCTGGTCTTGTGCAGCCTTGCTGAGCCTAGTACACCGCTCCAGAAGCTTGTGAATCCACCGCTGCGCCTCAGAGACCAGAACCATGTCTCACGGCGTTCCGCTGGAAATACCTCACGTCACTTCCGCCTGCTGGAACGCAGAAGCCCCGCCCCTACGTCGCACGGTGAGATCGGAAGATAGCCTGAACTCCCGGCATGGCCGACCGAGCGTCACTTGCTCGCTGGCCAGGAATCGCCTGATTACACAGGCGCAGATACGGTGCTTGTAGGGAGACGTGGCTGTAGTCATCCGGGGTCCAGCTCTCTCTGAGCTAACAGCAGCGGTGGAGCTAGCACCTCACTCTTCCCCAGCAGGACAGAGGGGTGCCCAGGCAGAGGAGAGTCAATGCCAGGGGCTCTTCACAGTACAGTCCTGAGACATGGAGCTTCCTTGGTTCCTTAGCGTGCTCCTTCCCGTCCAGCAGGAAACACAATAACTGAAGAGGGAGGGAGGCTTGGAGGACCACCTTTTAAAGCAATTGGTATACGTGTTTCCTGTCCTGGAGGGAGGAGCCCTATGTCTCAGAGGTTGTCCTGGAAGACGAAAGGAGAAAAAAAAAACCCACAAATTTGATATATCTCTGCAATATATGCACACCTCCCCATGTCGAATCCCCTTAAAGAATGCAAATACAAACAAAAAACTCTATTGATCTGCCAGAAATGCTCCTAAGTTCTGTTTTTCATCTATTGGGCTGACATCAGCTCTAAATAGTGTCAGTCCTGCTCAGTTGTATTTGTATAAACTACTGAACCCCCCAAAATCATGGGGAAAATGGCACATTACACGTTTATAAAAAATAAAACTAAAAACATTAAAAATACTTTTCTTACGCCTGGGTTCTGCCTAGGTGAGGGTGTTGTCATCGACCTTCCTTAGAATGCTAAATTTTGGAAGATGTTCCAACTTTGTGCAAGGATTATCAGCGCTCCCAGGATTTCGCCAGAATAACTGGGACATCATCCTTACCTAGGAAGTGGAAAGGGAGCATATTTTTTTTTTCTCCTCCTAAGGCATGTGCGTATTTTTATTTTAATGTGCAAAGTGTTGTTTTTAGATGGGGGAGCAACTAATGAATAAGTGGACCTTGCATTTTGTCTCAATCAAGTAATTGCTTCCTCCATCTTAATATAAAAAAAAAAAAGAAGAAACATTACAACTTATTAAAACTTCTGTCTTTTATTACCAACAGACATTCTTTACATTTGTAAAAAGATATTTCTGATGAAACTGGACAAAAAAAAAAAAAAAAAGAGAAAGAGAGGGCTACAAAAGCAAAGAACAGGCTGGTACAATAAGAGGACACAATAGTACAACTCATTACAGGGATTTTTGGTTTAAAAAGGGAAACGATATCCTATTGTCTACAAATTTATAATAATGGAGGTGTGCGTTTATTTACTGTAGGACGATTGATGGGAGGTTTGTTGGTTGAATGTCTTGTGATCTTACCTAAAGGGTCAGTCCATCCAAAACTGATCATTTATGAGCAAATCCTGTTGGTTTGATCATCCCCCAATCTCTTAAACCTGCCATAACCCTTACAATTTCATTGTATGAGCTTGTTTAGATTTAATGTAGTGCCAGAATATGCCTAAACATTCTCTCTGTACCCAATCAGGCAGGCCTTGTGCACTACAGAATTGTTGGTTGGGCTAAAGGAGATTGCTCAATCAGAATTCAAGCATGCCCAAAAACATCAATATAAAGCAAATATGATGCAATGAACTGTGTTTTCCAAATGTCAAAGAAAGGGAAAAAGGGGAAAATCAGTTGTGTGGAAAGTAAAGAAGTCCAAAATAGGAGGGGCTCTTTACTGTAAACTGGGCCAGCTGTGAAACACCACACCACATTAGGCAATGGTATTGTAAAAGAAAAAAGGACTACACAACATTTACACATGCAGCGGCATGCACAGTTCTAAAACAAACTACAGTATATCATGGCAATATTTTGATTCAGATGACTTTTGAAGGAAATTTTCCCCCCTGCAAGGCAAATGGGCCACAGGGGATCTTTATATCCTTTTTCTGGGCCAAAACCGCTTTGCACAGCTTGTGGCTCTCTGGCTGCCACAGACAGATCTGGTTTCCACTAGCAATTGGGAAAAAGAGTGGTTCCCAATCATGTGGTCACTATGTTAGCTATAACGTACTGATCACATACAGGCTTGAGGCTTCAACGACAAAATGAGCCTTCGACCTGCAGATGGCACTGCTACCTGAAGGTGGCAGTGTTCACCTGTTTAATACTGTAATTGTCAGATACAAAAATAGGATTACAAAAGATGTTAAAAAAGGTACATATGAAATACAAATGAAAAATGTGGCCCGGGCAACCAGGCGTCATTGACTTCTGGTCACTATGTTAAAAACACAGAGCTCAATGGGAAAGTGGGCTGTCACTTTAAACGAAATGCTAGCAGGATTTAGTGCAACTTCAAACTTGATCAAAGCTAGCTAGCAGCAAACTTTTAATGTGACATTCAGCTCTCTAATTTAGATCTAGGTTGAAATAAGTTCACCTTTCCAGAAAAAAAAAAGAAGAAGAATTGCACATATCTTTGCAGAAAAAAAAATCTGCATTTATTATTTTTTCTCTAAAAAGGAGCCTGGAAAGTATTTCACCCATTATCAGTGGATCAGGGGTGCAATATCAGGCTTCTGCAGACAAGCCTTGCCGCTTTCAGCCTGTACCTCCATACTAGCTGTCCGTTTCAAAGCTGCAGGGCTTGTGAATGAACTACGAGAGCACACATCAGCGTCCTTGCAGTTCTTTCAGATTTCAAGCCAGCCGTGGTGGCTGACATTACTTGTAGTTCATTCATTCATTCACAGGAAACTGTTAATGCATGACGCGGCTGTGTGGGTGGAGCCTTGCATGACCACGCTCTTTTAAAAAAGTGACAGCGGGTATGGGGAGAAAATTCCTGCCCACTGTCACACTGAGGGGGGATTGGGGGAATTGGTGGCAGGATACGGAACATGTTAAGCTGGCCATACATGGATCCAAATTCTCTGCTGAACCGGACAAATTTTTATCCATGTATGGGCAGGCTGATTGTACTTAAGTTGATCATCGATATTGAAGATCTCCTGTCGTTTCCAGAAATTGCCAAACAGGTGACGACCTTTTATGGTCGCCTCCAAATAGTGGGAGCTGATCCCTTCCAGAACTCTCACTGCAAATGGCTATTGTCTATGCCTGAGCTTTCTGAAGAGGACTGGGAAGAGGCAACTGAGATATGTTTTCAGGATATCATTAGCACGGCTGACATACTGGTCCAATTTAAGTTCATACACCGATTGTACTATACTCCAGCAAGGCTGGTACGAATGGGGCTCGGGCAGAATATTGCATGTGCTTGATGTGATATGATTGCTGCAGATTTCTTGCATATGTTTTGGACCTGTCCCGAACTGTCAACCTTCTGGAAGGAACTCTTTGCTTTCTTTGATCACAAACTCCATCTGCCAATACCTCACACCCCGGAGGTGGGACTGTTGGGAATACTCAATGACCATGTTCACCGCACTCACGCCAGGACATTGCTACGTATATTATTATTTTATGCATGTAAAACCATCCTTATGCACTGGAAAGATGTGGGCCCTCTTTCAGCCCACACCTTCTTCCGCATTGTTCATGGGGTCCTTCCTATAATTAAATTGATATACAAGAGTAGGGCATGCCCTACGAAGTTCACTAAAATATGGCAACCATAGCTTGATGTATCGAAGGATTTTTGGGGGGATGTCCTATCTTCACAGCTCTCCCAGTAGACCTACCACTTATGTACTCTAATGTTGTCTGGCAGGACACAAAACGGAGAATCACGGGGTGTCTTTTATGAAGCATCTACTACATGGGGGCATTCTTGACCTATATTGTGTTTACGGGGTCGCATGTGTTGCAGGTTTGAATGGTTGTATGTATGTAGGTATGAATGTGTGTTACTGGGGTATTTCTGTTTTAGGAACTTGTAATATTCTTACAATGCCTGTACTATGTAGGTGCTACACAAAAACACACCTTTCCCAAGTGTACTTACAGTCCCTTTTTTGTTGTCTTCTCTGTATTGCCTTTTCTATGTTATAGAATCAAAAATAAACACCTTTTTAAAAAAAAAAAGTTGATCCATCGATTGACTTGGGTACAAGCAGCATGTCAGATTTCCTTACATACGGTTATTGCCATCGGCTATAGCCGCTAGCAGTGACCAGTGTATGCTGCCGGCCGGGAATGCACCCCGCACTCCCCACTAGCAGAATACAAAAGCACAGTGGGAGGCATTCCCCCACCAACACTGACTGTGTTGATGATGGAATCTAGCAATTTTCTTTCCTTCCACCTCTGGTAGAAGGAGAGAAACTTGTATCATCTATGGCCTGCTTTAAATGTTCCACCCTAAATACGGGTGAAACATGTATCATGTTCCAAAAGGTGAACTTAGCCTTTAACATCCTCGAACTGGAGCTTCAAATTGGTAGTTTTAAAATCTTTAACAAAGCTACCTGAAACTTGCTGAGAGCTTTGCCATAGCGTTATAAAATCTTGCTGTACAGACTGCTCATACACAAGACTGAGGACTGTGCGCACAAAACAGATACAAGGTGCAGGTGATTTAACCAGCAGGTCCCCACCCAAAACTGATCAATATTGGTTGTACAGACCCTTTTATGTTATGTGAAATATTACCCATCATTTAAACAGCGCATTTGTACCTCCACAGCGACCACACCCTGTGCTACATAATTTTTACTCAATGACCATAAGGCATGGGTACAAAAGAGGGCGTTCTAGCCCCTGCGTATAAAACAAGTCAACGGACATAGAACTGCTGAGGTAACAAGGATGAAAAACAGACAGAACCCAGAATGTTGCGAGAACAGTGAGGTTTATAATAAGGGAGACCACGGTTATACAAGATCCAATTCCAGCATCACCTGTGACCGTTGGGCTGTGCAGACGTGAGTGCTTCCGATCTGCAAGACCACTCAAAGTATAACTAAAGGCAAAACTTTTTTTTGTACTTTTTGATGGAGTGGAGAGGGATTAGAAAATATTAGAAAGTGGCAGGTTTTATTGCTGTCTGTCCTCCTGTTAACCACTTTAAGACCAGCCTCGTTTTGGATTTTAGGTGTTTACATGTTTAAAACAGGTTTTTCTGCTAGAAAATTACTTAGAACCCCCAAACATTATATATGTTTTTTCTTCTAACACCCTAGAGAATAAAATGGCGGTCATTGCAATACTTTTTTTTTGCACCGTATTTACGCAGCGGTCTTAAAAGCGCACTTTTTTTGGAAAAAAATTAACTTTTTTGAATAAAAAAATAAGACAACAGTAAAGTTACCCCAATTTTTTCTTATATTGTGAAATATAATGTTACCCAACATGTCACGCTTGAAAATTGCGCCCGCTCGTGGAATGGTGTCAAACTTTTACCCTCAAAAATCTCCATAGGCGAAGTTTAAAAAATTCTACAGGTTGCATATTTTGCGGTACAGAGGAGGTCTAGGGATAGAATTATTGCTCTCGCTCTACCGGTCGCTGCGATACCTCACATGTGTGGTTTGACCACCGTCTTCATATGCGGGCGCTACTCGCGTATGCATACGATTCTGCGCGCAAGCTCGTCGGGACAGGGGGGGGGTTTAAAATTTTTTTTTTTTATTATTTATTTTACAATATTTTAATTTATTTTTACACTGTTTAAAAAAAAAAAAAAAAATGGTGTCACTTTAATTCCTATTACAAGGAATGTAAACATCCCTTGTAAAAGAAAAAAGCATGGCAGGACCTCTTAAATATGAGATCTGGGGTCAAAAAGACCTCAGATCTCATATTTACACTAAAATGTAATAAAAGAAAAAAAAGTCATTTAGAAAAATGACATTTGAAAAAATGTGCCTTTAAGAGGCGTGGACGGAAGTGACGTTTTGACGTCACTTCCTCCCAGCAGTGTCATGGAGACGAGTGAGCGCCATCTTAGCCTCACTCGTCCCCAGACACATCACGCAGGAGGACGCGATCGCCTCCGCCGCTACCGATGGCTCCGGTAAGCGTCGGAGGGCATCGGATCGCGGCGGGAGGAGGGGGGCCCTCTCCCGCCACCGATAAAAGTGATCTCGTGGCAAATCCGCCGCAGGGACCACTTTTATCTGAAAGACGGCCGCCGCACGAAAACGGGGATACCGGGGTTATGGCAGCTAGCAACGATATCCCCGTTCAAAGTTTGGACGTACATCGTCGTGCGGCGGTCTTGAAGTGGTTAAGGAGAGTCACCCTCTCTATTTGTCCTGTTTATCATTGAAAGTAAAAAAAAAACAAACATATTTTGGGTTTTCCCTAGAAAAGTATCAGAGGGGAAATCTTCCAATGGGGACACAAGTTCAGGTGGCTTGGGGGTCTCCAAGGGATTCCCTTGATTTGCAGGGATTTCCTCTCACTTCCTGTTTGGCTATGGGACAGGAAGTGAAGGGAAATCTCCAAAATGGGATACAAATGGTGAAGAAAAAATAAAAAAATATTTGACAAGGGTAATAAGGGTTAATGTATCCAAAATGAAAGAAAAAAAAAAAAGTTTTGCCTATAGTTCTACTTTAAAGCACACATTTTCAAGAGAATTCTTTAAATCAGTACTGGACCTTCCATTCCCTTTGGAGAAGGTACTGGAGTTTCATGCAGTGGTAGGTCAATCATCCTGTTGCAATAAACATGTATGACAAACCTAGGAAAGGTATGGTGGACAATGACATCATGACTTCATTAGAAGGCCTTCCTTAGCTCTGTCTTGTGTCTGTCACATTTTCGTTGTTCCCCGTGGCAGTATTTTCTGTCCCAGAGACTGGAATCTTCATTTTTAACAGTTACAAGTGCCAGTAAGTTCTTCAGGATTCACCACCTCCGTCTAGGTCAGATGCCAGCATCGTTCACTGTGCCCCCCAACCTTACTAGTGTGTCCTTTAAGAGCTGCAGTAATATAGTGACCGGCAGGTAAAGCCACAGCGTGCAGGAGGGAGCTGCAGGTCTTCAGCACACTAGGAAGTGGTGGATGCTCATGATTCTATCAGCACCTTGAGTGAAGAGACACTGAATTTAGGATACACACCTCTGATGTGTAGATTACCACCGGACAGTCTACAGAGGTCGTGCCAGGTAGCCAGAACCCAAGGCTGAGGGGTCCGAAGGGTGGGTCTGCCAAATGGACCTAGGCTGCACAACTCCTGGAGGAATAGGTAAGGATACTGGTTCATCAGCAGCGATTTGCCATTTGCCTACTCAGAGGCAAACTGAACTGGAGCATGCCAAGGAGCTTGAATTACTCAGAAATCAGCTCCAGAGAGTCTATACAGTTTTTCTGCCAACACCATTTCTAAAATAGCTGAAGGGGGTGAACTGAACCCTGAAACGTATTGGCTATACTTTTCTGAGCACTAGTATCAAAAAAGGTTTTGGATCTAGAATATGAAGCCTTGTGATGCTCTGTATGAGGCACTTGTCACACAACACATTCTAAGGGAACTGTGGGGTTGATTAACAAACTGGAGAGTGCAAAATCTGGTGCAGCTCTGCATAGAAACCAATCAGCTTCCAGTTTTTTTTTTTTTTTTGTCAAAGCTTAATTGAACAAGCTGAAATTAGAAGCTGTACCATTGTACAGCTTGCACCAGATTTTGCACTCTCCAGTTTTAGCAAATCAACCCCTGTGTCTCTTTAAGACAGGCCCTGCACAGAAAAAAAATAGTTCAGTGCAAAAATGTGACAGGAGAGTTGCAGGAATGCAGATGACCAAGCCTCAGTACATGGGATGGCAGTGGAAGAGGTAGGTTAGAGCTACAAATGGGACACAAACTGCAGCTAGTGAAGATTTGGTACAGTCCTGGCATTCTTGTAATGGTTGGATAACACTTTATAGTGTCTGTAAACTTAAATCACAAGAGCTGCAAGATTTACAAATGTATATGCAAAAGTTCTAATCCCTCTACAAAGCTTGACAGAGTTCTGCCATTGCCGACATCCTTACAAAAAAAAAAAAGCAATGCCTGGCTGCCCTGCCTAATCTGCTTATTAGTCTTTAGTCTTGCACAGACATACAGGTTCCTCTCCTGTATGAAATTGCTTACTCTGCATTGTACATTAAAAATTGGAGCAAGTCTGATTCAGTCCGCTTCATTTCCTGGCTGGAGGATGCGTAGTATCATCAAGTACTTTCCTACCCAGCCTGAATGTCCCCAATCCACCCAGTTTATTCATTGGATTTCAGTTCTTTCAATCATGAAGGCTCAGAATCACATGTGGGTTTTAGCTAGGGCAGTCTGCATCCGAATGCAACCTGTCTAAGAACACCCACTCCCCCAGTGAATCCAACTATTAAGCCATTTTCATATGCCTTGACTGCAAGTTGCTTTATTTCTTTGGGCCCCTTTGACACGGGTGCCTCCGCATAATGGAATCCGCTTGCTCAGCGGGGGATCACTCCGCTTATCCCTGCTGAGCAGGTGGATGACAGGTCAGTGTCCGCTCCGCTATGCAGAACGGACACGGAAACAGTCCCGCTCTCCTCTATGGGAAAATCAGATGGAAACGGAACCCTTGTCCATTTCCATCCAATCCGATCCTCCGGACAGAAAAAAGGACCACCATCTGTATGCCCCTACATTTTCCCATGGGTGAAGTTATGTACTTGGGATTCTCTGATCTACAAAGTTTTAGAATCATGATAAGGGATTTCATTAAAGCAGGTTACGAGATTTGCTGAGCAGGAAATCCTGATGTACAGAATTAAAGGATAAGTTCACCTTTAAAAAATAAAAATAAATGCACCTTTTTGCAGGTAAAAAAAAAAAGTGCATTTATTTATTTTTATTGGGAGCCTGTAAAGCAAAGCAGATCATGGTGCTGTGCAGGACTCCAAGCTGTCTGCTCATACTGGCAGGCATTTACACACTGACAGGAACTATCAATGAACTACCTAGAACGCTCATCAGCTTTGGTTTTAGTGAAACTACAAGCCGACATCCACAAAGGCTGTCAGCACTCAGAACTCTGTGAATGACTGACGTGGCTGGCTGGGCTGAGCCCAGTACCGTCAGGTCTCTTAAATTGTGACAGCGAGATCGGGGAGAAGTTCACTGTCCTGCTGTCACTATGGGGACTCAGGGGGGCGCTGAGGCAGCTGCAGCAGTAACATGTTACATCCTGTATGATACGGGTGTAACATATAACATGTTATAAAACGTGACCTTATTTAATCTCCAACCTGGTTATCTCCGATTTGAGGCTAAAGCCTAGTACACATGGGCCAAATATTGGCCAGTGTAATAGAAACCGGCTGACATTCAGCCCATGTGTTGGCAGCCGGTCCGACAGAAACCGGCCAACATTTGGCCCGTGTGTATGACAGCTGGTATGACAGAAACTGGACAACATTTGGCCCATGTGTATGGCAGCCGGTGCGACAGAAACTGGTCAACATTTGGCCCATGTGTATGGCAGCCGGTGCGACAGAAACTGGTCAACATTTGGCCCGTGTTTATGGCAGCCGGTCCGACAGAAACTGGTCAACATTTGGTCCATGTGTATGGCAGCCGGTCCAACAGAAACGGCCAACATTTGGCCCGTGTTTATGGCAGCCGGTCCGACAGGCTCATGACCGAAAAAGGTTTGCCGACTGGCTCCCGATCAGTGCTCTCAGCCAATGTCCTCCTGTCAGAACACAATAGCACAGCAGGGGAGATCGCTTTACTAAATTCGGATTGTTAGTAGAGCGGCCCCGGCCAGATATGTCAGTTTGCATAGAAAAAAAAAAAAAAAAACTAGTGGTGTGTACTAGGCTTAAGAAAAGGCTGACTGCAGTGCTCTTCCAACATGACAGGAAACCAACTATGTGTCAGAAAATACACCATGATGCCAAAAGATGTGGACATCTGACCATCATACCTACCTGGTCAAAAGTATGTGCCCCCCTCAAAATGACTGAGTTCAGGTGTCTCTAATGAAGGGTACTGTCAATTCTACACCATACAAGGATATTTTAGACACCTGTGCATTTCCATCCTGTGGTAACAATTTGGGGAAGACTTTTTCACCTCCAGCATGACTGTGCCCCTGTGTACAAAGCCAGCTCCATAAAGGCACGGTTTGACCAGTTTGATGGGGAGGAATTCAAGTAACCTGCATAGTCCCCCAACTTTAACTCTACCGAACACCTCTGGGATGAATATGAATGCTGATTCTTAGCCATTCTCATCCATCAAGGTGCAATGCTCTTTTGGCTAAATGGGCACAAGCTTTCACAGACACAATCCACAATCTCATGCAAGGCCTTCCCATAAGCCTGGAGGTTGTTATAGCCATTACGGGGGAAAAGACGGGACAACACCATATTAAAGTGAAACTTTAAGTCCTGCTAGATCACTTCAGGCTGGCCTCTTTCGCAGGTATCGCTATGTAAAAGATTAAAAAAACAATGCATATACTGTTTAAAATCCAGTAATACACCGTCTCACCCTGCTCTGCACATGCTCAGTTGCCCTCTATTTTTCGGCACTGCCGAAAACGTAGAGGCTGATCAACTGGCAGCTTAAAGATTTACTGCTGCTCAGTGGCCCTGAGCTTCAGAAAAATGGGAGCCTCTACAAAGAAGAAACCAGAACAATGCTGGAGGCAAATTACAGCACACACACAAAAAAAAAAAAAAAAAAAAAAAAAAAAAAGGGGAAGGGAAAAGAAAGCACAAACCAAAAATGTTTAACTATTACATAAACCCAAATTAATGCAGCTGTAGTATTACCCCACCCAAAAGTTCCTTATACGATTGATATTGGTATTCATCATATAGTGAAATTTACAGCCCACACTAATTTTGGTAGCATAATTAATAATGTGGAATGTATGTTCCTTGTTAAAAACATTATTTTTCATCAAGTTGTTATGGGTAATGTTCTGCTTTAATGGCCAGGATTTTGGAATGGGATGTGAAACAACCTAATTTAGGTGTAAGGGTCAGGTGTCCACAAACATTTGGCCATGTCATGAATCTTCCTATAGGATCACAACTTTTGTACTTGCACAGCTTTGATCACTGCGACATATACATTTGTAAATGCTGTTGAGAAGTTTTTTATGAGACAGGATATAACTTGGATTTACTGCCTTAAAAATACCAAACAATTGGTGGAGATGAGTCAAACGTGAGTGTCTGCTGGGGCTATCTTGTTTTCTTCTCATCGTCTGATTGGTCAGAGCCTGTATCAGAAACATGTTTCACAACACATCTTCTGGGGAACCAGCCCCGAACCCTCTGTCCATCTGGAAAGAACAGAACTAGTTTGTTATAGCTGTAGTGTAATGTACACGTAAAATGCCTTCACTTCTTCCCCCTGATTAATAAGCCATTTATTTTACGATCAAATAATTTAAATTTTTAAGAAATACTTCTTTTGAGACCCAGTGATGTCATCACTGGGTTCTTCAGCTGATCTTGGCTCTGTAGTAAGAGTAAAGAATATCTAAACCTTTACATTCCTGATATGTGTCTGCTGTACCATGTACTAAAAAGTCTCCTGTTCCCTTTGTATTGCTTCCTTTGTGTGGAATCCCTGGACCCTGGAGTTCTGCAAGTACCTCTGCTTTCCTAATAATAACTCACCACAGCTGAGAAAACACAGGAAATGTGATCACATTATAAGATATAGATATATATACACACACACACATACATACATACATACATACATACATATATATATATATATATATATACACACATATACATATACATATACATATATATATATATATATATATATATATATATATATATATATATATATATATAAAAATATACACACATACATATACACACACACATTATATATATAATGTGTGTGTGTATATGTATGTGTATATATATATATATATATATATATATATATATATATATATATATATACACATACATATACATTATAAATACCCTTTTTTTTTTTTTTAAATCTATACATAAATGTTTTGCCTTTCATTTTAAACTGAACGGGTTGTTTTACAAGGTGATTGTTTACATACACTTTAAATGTGGTGGGAGGGGCCAGCAGGCTCCAGCTCCCTGTCATGCTATGTGACAGAACCTAACCCCAGCATCCCTTTAAAACCTTTAGTTGCGCAATCTGCTCAGTTGCTTAATTACATTCTCCCAGGATCTACCAAAGAGGGTCAGCATGCGGCTGCCAACACCTCTGGGTTTCACCTACAGTGCTGCCATCGCAGCCAATCAGGGGGCAGATCTTCTGAGTGGGGTAGCTTTAAATTCTGAAGCAATGTGCAGCTTGGCTTTAAAGCAATGTGTCGTTATGCCTTAGCAGAGCCCTCTGCTGCTGTTGCTAACCTGCAACCCCATGCCATCTATGTGCCCCTGCCTCCATCACTTTAGTGTGCCACTTCAGCCCTCCGTGACTCCAAGTGGACTCCTGTGCCTCCAGTGTGCCCCTTTGACTTCAGGTGAGCCCTGTAGGGCAACCCTGTGCTCCCATGCACCTCCCAGACACTGGTGTCTCCACACCACCTCCAGTATGCTCTTCTATCACCCGTACTGTTCTTCTAATGGATACGCACCTCTATATCCACGACAGTTACACTTTACAGTTGTCTGGCCTGCTACACTCTACCATCAGTACCCCTCTACCCTTAGGTACGCTCCTGCTATCACTTAGATTGATCATCTCTCAGTGGATATCACAGTTCCGAACACATTGACAAACCAAAATAAACAACAAACTCCTTTATTGGCTTAAAATTGATAAAAAAATAAATGAAAAAAAATTACCCACCTTGTGGACAGTCGTCACCCTCAAAGATTTTGTCTCCATACATCCAGTGCCTGAGAAAAACACAAGACTTATGGTAAATAACTTTCACATTTAGCACCATTTAATTCTTATACAAAAGAATGACAAAGAATCCCCCCCACCCCCCCAAAAAAACAAAACAAAAAAGTCTACAAACCTTTCTAGGAAAAAAAAAATATATATATATATATATATATATATATATATATATATAGTCCTGTAGTCCTAACACTTTATGTCAGCACACTTCCTGACCTAGGCTGACAAGGCCCCTCCTCTATAGATATAAGTAAATGAGCGTTGTCAGCCTAGGACAGGTAGCATGTTACTGGTAGGATCACCTTGTGAATTAGCAAAGAGAAAAAAAAAACAAAAAAACAATTGCAGCCACCATATACAAGGATGGATAAGCTGCAGCAGATTTAATTTGTGCTTGGGTTTAGATACATTTTAACCCTTTCCTTTTTTTTCTATTTTGGGTCAGTTTTCCTTTGATAAGAAGACAAAATAAGGAGATATCCATTAAAGTAGTTGTAAGGCAGAAGGTTTTTTTTAATCTTAATGCATTCTATGCAATAAGATAAAAAGCCTTCTGTGTGCAGAAGCCCCCCTAATGCTTACCTGAGCCCCATCTATATACAGCGATGTCCACGAGTACCTCAGCCACCTGGCTCTCTCCTTCCTGGTTGGTTGAGACACAGCAGCTGCACCATCGGCTCCCGCTGCTGTCAATCAAACTCAGTTAACCAATCAGGAGAGGCGGTGTGTGTGTGTGTGTGTGTGTGTGTGTGTGTGTGTGTGTGTGTGTGTGTGTGTGTCCGAACCGCGGCTCCGTGTCTGAATGGATATACGGAGCTGCACCTCGGCTGCCCCCATAGCAAGCTGCTTATTGTGGGGGCACTCAACAGGAGGGAGGGGCCAGGAGCTCCAGCCAGGGACCCGAGAAGAGGAGGATCTGGGCTGCTCTGTGCAAAACCACTGCAGGCAAGTTTAACATGTTTGTTATTTTAATAGAAGAAAGAAAAAAAAAAAAATAAAAAAAAAAAAACACGACTACTTTTCACTTGACCATTAAAGAAAAAAAAAAAAAAAATACCACCAAGACAAGGTATAATTCACCTGGATATACCAAGTAGTTGCAAAGAGATGTACAGTTTTACAAATACATGCTAAAACTACAAAACTAGGTTCAGGCATAAAGATTTTCTTTGCCCTCCACATTAAAGGGTTCATCTTTATCAGAACAGAGCTCTCATTTTTTTTTGGGTGGAGTTACCCTATAGGTACCGGCTAAACAGATCAGAACATACTTCAAGCCTCGAGTGGCCAAGATAAGCTCTCCTTTCTTCAGCTTCATCCGTGGTTCTTCTGTGCAGGGGGTGGTGAAAAAGGTTCGAATACCTTTGGTTATAGGGCAGCATGCGCCGCTGTAGTCCTCCACAGCTCTGTACCGTACCTGGAGGAAGTGCAGAATGGTCAAAGGAGTTACAGAACTATGATTAAGGAAAAAACATAATAGCATTTGAAGTATAACTTAAAGTGACATTAAAGGTTCAAATAAAAAAATAAAAAAAAGTCATACTTAACTTCAGTGTCCTGGGAATGTAGAGTCTCTTGTGCACATCGTTGGATGAGATGGGGGCTCAGGTGAGTATTAAGGGGGGCTGTGGGGGGAGCAGCACACAGAAGGTTTTTTACCTTCATACAAAGAATTCACAAAAGGTAAAAAACCTTCAGCCTTTACAGCCATACCAACACCTATGTTCAGCAGGCTTTCCCCTCAGAGGACCTCAGAATTGACAAAGAGAGTCAGACTGTCTGAAGAAAGCTGTAGCTGAGAGGTAAACTGAAACAGGAAAATCTCCTTAGGAGACACAGGAAGTTGACAAAGAGATGGAAGTCAAAGTCCTGATTAAGAAGAAAGGTATAATCCATATTGGAGGAGAGAAGACTCTTCGTCTCAAGCCAACTTTGTCCTGGTGGAGAACCAAAAAGGGTTCTTTACGAGATAAGGCTGCCATTTCAGATACTTATAGTATGAGTGATGGCACTGAGAAAGGCCACTTGGTCAGAGTAGACAGGGGAAAATCTCTGATGGGTTTGAAGGGTGGTCTTTGAAGAGCTGAGATAACAGATGTTAAAGGAGAAGTATGGCCAAAGCTTTTTTGGCCTCACATGGGTCACAGGAAGCACTAAGCTATCGGTGGCGTCACACTGCCCCGCTGTACTTTTGCACTGTTTTCATGCAGGTTAGCTGCACTTTTCCAGACTTCCATGTGGTCCTGTGGTTTTGAGGTGGTCTGAAACCCTAAGTCTAGGATCAACATTGTTAACCTGCATGAAACTGCATCCGATTTACATGACGTGACTTAAACCGGCTTTCTATGGAGCTTGTTCACATATGTACAGTGCAGCAGGAGTGTGAGATCACTGTGAATTTGAAAAGAGTCCTGTGCTTTTTTTGAGCATTGCAGTGTGGTTCAGATGCAAATTCCAGGCTATTGCCTTCTATGGAAATCGCGCATCGGATCAGTTTTAAACACAAATTTGATCCGTAAAAAAAAAACAAAAAAAAAAAAAAAAACACACAAACACAGCGTTGGGGTCCCCCCCTCTCCCCTCAGTCTATACCAGGCCCTTTTGGGTCTAGTACGGATTTTATGGGGGACCCTACGCCAAAATATAAAAAAAAAAATCCCCCCCAAAATCCATACCGAACCCTTGTCCGTGCAGGCAGGAAAGGAGGGGGCGAGTGAGTGTCCCTCCTCCTGAACCATACCAGGCCACATGCCCTCAACATGGGGGATCTGCCCTCCCCACCCCAAAGCACCTTGACCCTATGTTGATGGGGACAAGGGCCTCTTCCTCACAACCCTGGGCAGCGGTGGTTGTTGTGGGCTGCGGGCAAGGGGCTTATCAGAATCTGGAAGCCCCCTTTGACAAGATCCCAAGATCCCGCCCCCCAATGTGAATTAGTATGGGGTACTCATTCACCAAAAGAAAATAGGTCAAAAAGAAAAAAAAACAAAAAACAAAACACAGTTTTTGACAACTTCTTTATTAAAAATAAAAAACAACGTCCCCGGTGTAGATCCATTGTGAATCATGGGGCACGCTGCCACCGCCTGCATTTTTTTATTTTCTCTATTCAGGTCCGGTGGCGGCGGTGGGCATCATGATTGACGATGGATCTACATCAGGGGACATTGTCAAAAACTGTGTGTGTGTTTTTATTTCTTTTTGGCAGCTAAATCATCCTTTCTCAAGGTCGCCCCTTTAATGGAGCCAGCAGATCTATCCACCCAATCCCCCCCCCCCCCCTTTTCTCTCCCTCTCTTTCTCTATCACTCTCACCTCTCCATCCCCCCCTTTTTTTTAGCCATTTACCTCTCTCTTCTGTTATGATCGTCACATCAATTTATTTGTTGCAACTGACAAATGCCTTCCGCTTGGTTAACGCAGATTGTATGTCTCTAACCTTTTGCATTTTAACTTTGCCTTTTTTCAATCACCCAAATGTAACACTGGCAATGTTTCTAACATTATATGTCATAATGTACTGCTTATACTGTAGGCTCAGTTCATACTTGTGCGACTTGTCACGCTTAAAGTCACATCGATTTTGAAAAGGCACCTGCACTACTTTGATGCAACTTTTGATGCGACTTAACTTCATTGAGTGTAAAGTCGGACTGAAAATCGAATCAAAGTTGCACTGGAAATCGTGCGACTTTAGAGCTGCACTAGTGTGAAAGGAGCCTAAAACAATAAACTAATTGAACTTTAAAACAAAAATACAGCCAGAGATTACATTAACATGCTAAACAACATATGAGTAGTCTGTGACCACAGATACACTATATACGCTATACTCACACTGCGCACTCTTTTATCAGCTTTCTGTTTAAGCTGCTCCACCTGATAAAACAAAAAGACACAGCAATGAGTCACTTTGTATGTACAAAAGTTTTTAAGAATTAAATCTTGATGAGTAGGTCTACTGTGGCTTAGCTGTAAAGCATAAGTGCAAGTTCACACCTTTGCAGTAGGTGTGGTAGTTTTTATGAACCTTGTGGTTTTAAGGTGTGTTTAGCACATGTTACCATTGAACTCTATGCACAGTTTGAAAAGAAGTGCATCAAAGATGAAGCACGCAGGACATATTTATACCGCACTGCACCTAAAACACACTGGTGTTAATGGACCCTACAATACATTTTTGTCTGACATCCAGAAGTCAATCTTCTGCAAACTGATCACAGAGTCCTGAGAGAAGCATTCAATGTAATAGCACAGGAACATGGGGAATACATGGCTCTGATATGTCATGCTATGCAGTCTAATTTCTTAGTTACAGTATTTAGAGGTCTTTGAAATTTACTGCTGTAATGTGCACAATGCAGAACCATTCATACTATTTGCACCAGAGGTGCTTCCTCTTCTGGTGGTTATAAAAGCCGCTATAGTTTTTTTTTTTTTTTTTTAGGGGTTCCTAACATATACATTGTACATTCACATCAGTCCATGCCCTCAAGGACCTTACAATCTAATGTTCCACCCCAGCCGCACATTATTAGAATACACCGATATAGCTCTGGCATATTCTGCAGCGCTGTACAGAGAACACTGAACCAGTCACATCAGTTTCTGCACCAGAAGAGCTTACACTCTAATGTTCCACCACAACCACACATTATTATTGTTATAATACAGTTATATAATGATAATATATAGAAAGAATTAAAAAAAAAATGTATATAGCTCCGACATATTCTGTAGTGCAGTACAGAGAACACTGCGACTGACACATCAGTCTCTGCATCAGGAGGAGCTTACATTTTAATGTTCCACCACAGCCACACATTATTATGATTTTTAGAATACATTTATATAGCTCTGACATATACCACAGTGCTGTACAGAGAACACTGAGGAAGTCAAATCAGTCTCTGCACCACAGGAGCTTACACTCTAATGCCCCAACCACAGTCACATGCTATAAATAATAGGCATTTAAATAGAAAGTTAAAAAAAACTACACAGATAAGGTTATTTATTACATTTTCCAAACTCATTTTTAAAACAATGACAGATTCACTTTAAGCTTTATAAAAAGGAAGATATTTTTTTACCAACACATGTAAAAGAATGCACAGATGATTACTTAATGCCAGCAGTAAACAGAGGAGGGATAGATATAATCCGAATGAAATGAATCATCCTGGTATCTTGCTGTGCTAGTGGCACAGAAAAGTTTGTACTAGTTACAAATGAGCCCTTACCGTCAAATCGTATGGACGACAGCCTTCCTGCAGTGACCACACTACGCCGTCCCCCTTCGGAGAGCCGGACCAGGTAAAGACCTGGCGGAAGTTCCGCCATCGGCTGCCCAGGTCGTAGGGGAAAACAAATTTCTCTCCAGTCTGATAATACTGTATTCTGTCCTTAGCCTGCACACAAAGTACAACCTGGTCAAAATATATAAAATAACTAATAGCTATTGCTTAAAAAGAAAAGATGCTACAAACTCCACTGATAAACTTGTAATGCATCTTGAAAAGGGACGCTTGAAGTCTCCATTGGATGACATGACGACAACACAGGAGCAAATTTGAGAGACAGGGACAAAGCATTGTCACCCTACAACAGGAGATTTTTGAATTAGGACTTTCATGTAATGAAAGCTGCAGATTTTAAAGGTTAGTGCATTTATCCTTTTGACCCCCGTTGTTCTGACCTAACCTATCCCAACTCACTCTCCCACCGCTACAGATGTATACTTACCTCAAGCCGATGACCTTGTGGTGCCTGAGCATTACAGCCCCATACACTTCTGTTGGACCATTTCCGACTTCAGGATACAGCCCTTTAGAAAACTATGGCAGTAATGCACAGGCTTGGCCAAACACCGGAACCTGTGGCCGTTGGATCGAGGTGAGCATGCATCTTTGGAGGGGGAAGGAGGGATCGTTTGTGCTAAGGGCAAGGCAGGATAAAAGCACTTTGTTGAAGGCCTCATTCCCATGGGTGTACTACAGCCTATGCCATACGAGGGCTGTGTTTACCTGCACAGGGATGCACATGTGTTCCATGCATCCCGTGCAGGCAGTCCCATTCATGTGAATTGGGATGCAGCAGATGCAGACACCATCACTGCTCTTAATGTGACATCTGTGCGGGTGCACAGCCATAAACACAGACGTTCGGGGCCATACACCTGCACAGATGACAAATTGGAAGCAGGACTGCTCGTAGGGGACCCAAAAAGAAGAGCATCAGGGCTGCTCTATGCAAAAACCATTAAACAGAGCCAGTAATTGTATAACATGGTTATTATTTACAAAAAAAAATTTAAATTAAAAAAAAAAAAAAAAAAAAAAAAAAAAAAAAAAAAAATCGAACCTTTAGGCTGCATTCACACCTGAGCGTTTTCAGCTCATAAAACGTTCGTAAAATGCCTGAGAAACGCCCAACAAGCAAAATCCCATTAATTTCAATGGCACTGTTGACATTTGAGCATTTTGTCACCTGAAGCAAAAACACCTGAAAAACGCCTTAAGGTCAAAAAAGATCATGAGCTTCTTTGGGGCAGATTACAGGCGTTTGTCTGCTTTTTACATTGGTGACCTGTATCAAATCGCGGTACAAATTGCAGCAAAAACACGCAACTTTGAAATGCTCAGGCGTGAATGCAGCCTTAGGCTGCTTTCACATCTAGGCATCCCAGATCACTACAATTCTGCCTGCAATCCCGAATCACTGCGAATCGCGAGACACCCTTTAGATCACCGTCACTTCCAATGGCACTCCAATCATGGCGCGATTTTGCTGCAATTGTCATCTTATGAATCGCAAACAGAATAGTGGTACGCCTGTCGCTCAAAAGAAGTACTGTAGTACTGTCTGTGGGAGCCAGAATTATTTTTTGTTTGGTGGAGGATCAAATACTTTTTTTAATTCACTGTACTGCAACTCAATTTAGAACATTTGTATCGTGTTTTTTCAGGATTTTTGGTTGATATTCTGTCTCTATCATTTAAAATACACATATGATAAAAATTATAGAAACTTAATTTTTTTGTAAGTTGGCAAACTTACAAAATCAGCAGGGGATCAAATAATTATCCACTAAAAAAAAAAAGACTAGTATAGAAAAAAAGAAAGCAACTAAAATAAAAAAGAATTGTATACATGTGTGTATATATATTATTATATATATATATATATATATATATATATATATATATATATATATATATATATATATATATATATATATATATATATATATATATATATATATATATACACACACACACACACACACACACACAGTATCTCACAAAAATGAGTACACCCCTTACATTTTGTAACTATTTTATTATATCTTTTCATGTGACAACACTGAAGAAATGACACTTTGCTACAATGTAAAGTAGTGAGTGTACAGCTTGTATAACAGTGTAAATTTGCTGTCCCCTCAAAATAACTCAACATACAGCCATTAATGTCTAAACTGCTGTCAACAAAAGTGAGTACACTCCTAAGTGAAAATGTCCAAATTGGGCCCAAAGTGTCAATATTTTGTGTGGCCACCATTATTTTCCAGCACTGCCTTAACCCTCTTGGGCATGGAGTTCACCAGAGCTTCATGGGTTGCCACTGGAGTCCTCTTCTACTCCTCCATGACGACATCACAGAGCTGGTGGATGTTAGAGACCTTGCGCTCCTTCGCCCTCCATTTGAGGATGCCCCACAGATGCTCAATAGGGTTTTGGTCTGGAGAAATCCTTGGCCAGTCCATCACCTTTACCTTGAGCTTCTTTAGCAAGGCAGTGATCGTCTTGGAGGCGTGTTTGGGGTCGTTATGTTGGAATATTGCCCTGCGGCCCAGTCTCCGAAGGGAGGGGATCATGCTCTGCTTGAGTATGTCACAGTACATATTGGCATTCATGGTTTCCTCAATGAACTGTAGCTCCCCAGTGCCCTCAGCACTCATGTAGCCCCAGACCATGACACTCCCACCGCCATGCTTGACTGTAGGCAAGACACACTTGTCTTTGTACTCCTCACCTGGTTGCTGCCACACACACTTGACACCATCTGAACCAAATAAGTTTATCTTGGTCTCATCAGACCACAGGACATGGTTCCAGTAATCCATGTCCTTAGTCTGCTTGTCTTCAGCAAGCTGTTTGCAGGCTTTCCTGTGCATCATCTTCTGGGACAACAGCCATGCAGACCAATTTGATAAAGTGTGCGGCGTATGGTCTGAGCACTGACAGGCTGAGGCCCCCCCCCCCCCCCTTCAACCTCTGCAGCAATGCTGGCAGCATTCATACATCTATTTTCCAAATCTATCTATTTCACCAAATTTAACACACCTGCTCCCCATTCACACTGGAGACCTTGTAACACTAACAAGTAACATGACACCGGGGGAGGGAAAATGGATAATTGGGCCCAATTTGGACAGTTTCACTTAGGGGTGTACTCATTTTTGTTGCCAACGGTTTAGAAATGAATGGCTGTGTGTTGAGTTATTTTGAGGCGACAGCAAATTTACACTGTTATACAAGCTGTACACTCACTACTTTACATTGTAGCAAAGTGTCATTTCTTCAGTGTTGTCACATGAAAAGATATAATAAAATATTTACAAAAATGTGAGGGGTGTACTCATTTTTGTGAGATACTGTAATATTTATATATACACCGTATATACTCGAGTATAAGTCGAATTTTTCAGCACATTTTTTTGTGCTGAAAGTGCCCCCCTCGACTTATACTTGAGTCAAGCACTTTTCTGCAGCAAAAAATTTCATTTTCCGAACCGACTTTGGGGCCCCGTATCTCAGGGCCACTTGGTTCTAGGAACCCCAAATTTGGTGTGTAAACCCAGCGGAACTGGTACCACAACATATCCAAAGATGAAGCTCCTAGCACTAAGTGACCCCGAGATACGGGGCCCCAAAATCGGTTAGGAAAATGTCATTCTCTGCTGAAGAAAAGTGCTTGACATTTTCTGAACCGACTTTGGGGCCCCATATCTCAGGGCCACTTGGTGCTAGGAACCCCAGCTTTGGAAATTTTATGGTGCTAGTTCCGCTGGGTTTGCACACCAAATTTGGGGTTCCTAGCACTAAATTGCCCCGAGATACGGGGCCCCAAATTCGGTCAACTGTGCCCATCTGCAGCAATGTCATTTCAGGACCCTTTGGGTTCAGAGACCCCAAATTGTGGCTGCAGCTAGGGGGCATCTAGGAACCCTTAACTGCCGAGTTTGAAGTTCAGGGGACCTATGGCTGCAAATGGGCACAGTGAGGCATGCAAATGGGCATTGTTGACCCTCTTTTCCACTTACAGTAGCTGTGCATTTCTCACCCTCGTCTTATACTAGGGGCAATAAGTTTTTCCCATTTTTTTGTAGTAAATTAGGTCCTCGACTTATACTCGGAACGACTTATACTCGAGTATATACGGTATATATATATATATATATATATATATATATATATATACACACATATATATACACACACATATATATACACACACAGTGGCTTGCGAAAGTATTCGGCCCCCTTGAACTTTTCAACCTTTTGCCACATTTCAGGCTTCAAACATAAAGATATAAAATTTTTATTTTTTGTGAAGAATCACCAACAAGTGGGACACAATTGTGAAGTGGAACGAAATCTTTTGGATTTTTGAAACTTTTTTAACTAATAAAAAAATGAAAAGTGGGGCGTGCAAAATTATTCGGCCCCCTTGCGTTAATACTTTGTAGAGCCACCTTTTGCTGCGATTACAGCTGCAAGTCGCTTGGGGTATGTCTCTATCAGTTTTGCACATCGAGAGACTGAAATTCTTGCCCATTCTTCCTTGCAAAACAGCTCGAGCTCAGTGAGGTTGGATGGAGAGCGTTTGTGAACAGCAGTTTTCAGCTCTTTCCACAGATTCTCGATTGGATTCAGGTCTGGACTTTGACTTGGCCATTCTAACACCTGGATACGTTTATTTGTGAACCATTCCTTTGTAGATTTTGCTGTATGTTTGGGATCATTGTCTTGTTGGAAGATAAATCTCCGTCCCAGTTTCAGGTCTTTTGCAGACTCCAACAGGTTTTCATCCAGAATGGTCCTGTATTTGGCTGCATCCATCTTCCCCTCAATTTTAACCATCTTCCCTGTCCCTGCTGAAGAAAAGCAGGCCCAAACCATGATGCTGCCACCACCATGTTTGACAGTGGGGATGGAGTGTTGAGTGTGATGAGCTGTGTTGCTTTTACGCCAAACATATCGTTTTGCATTGTGGCCAAAAAGTTCGATTTTGGTTTCATCGGACCAGAGCACCTTCTTCCACATGTTTGGTGTGTCTCCCAGGTGGCTTGTGGCAAACTTTAGATGAGACTTTTTATGGATATCTTTGAGAAATGGCTTTCTTCTTGCCACTCTTCCATAAAGGCCAGATTTGTGCAGTGTACGACTGATTGTTGTCCTATGGACAGACTCTCCCACCTCAGCTGTAGTTCTCTGCAGTTCATCCAGAGTGATCATGGGCCTCTTGGCTGCATCTCTGATCAGTCTTCTCCTTGTCTGAGCTGAAAGTTTAGAGGGACATCCAGGTCCTGGTAGATTTGCAGTGGTCTGATACTCCTTCCATTTCAAAATGATCGCTTGCACAGTGCTCCTTGGGATGTTTAAAGCTTGGGAAATCTTTTTGTATCCAAATCCGGCTTTAAACTCCTCCACAACAGTATTACGGACCTGCCTGGTGTGTTCCTTGGTCTTCATGATGCTCTCTGTGCTTTCAACAGAACCCTGAGACTATCACAGAGCAGGTGCATTTATACAGAGACTTGATTACTCACAGGTGGATTCTATTTATCACCATCAGTCATTTAGGGCAACATTGGATCATTCAGAGATCCTCGCTGAACTTCTGGAGTGAGTTTGCTGCACTGAAAGTAAAGGGGCCGAATAATTTTGCACGCACCACTTTTCAGTTTTTTAATTGCTAAAAAAGTTTAAAATATCCAATAGATTTCGTTCCACTTCACAATTGTGTCCCACTTGTTGGTGATTCTTCACAAAAAATTAAAATTTTATATCTTTATGTTTGAAGCCTGAAATGTGGCAAAAGGTTAAAAAGTTCAAGGGGGCCGAATACTTTCGCAAGCCACTGTATATATACACACACACACACACACACACATACACATACATACATATATATATTATATATTATATATATATATATATATATATATATATATATATATATATATATGCACATAAATATATTGTACATAATATATAACATTTATTCAATTTCAGAACCTGGCTAGATTGAATTGCAAACCTCCATAAAGCGGAAGTCTGTTTATCCGCCAAGGTTTCGTACTGCATAATGCCAAGCATGGCTTTGATTTAAGCACTCGGTGAAATAGGAATAAACTATGACAACTGTGATTTTCCTTACAGGTCTCCAAAGCACATTACAGAGGGACAGGAGCCACTTATCACAGGTTTACAGAGGTGGAACGCTGACAACAGACACACACATACCTTCTCTTCTATCCACGCTTCAATGGAGGTTTTATTCCGCAAAATCACTTTCATCTTGAACAGAGGAGAAATAACAAATCAGAACGGCTGGACGCACAGTGTGCATCACAATTTACTGTTCATTATAGCCCAAAAATGTGTTTTGACGGACCGTCAGTCAGCCACGCGCACAATGCCCACCCGGCGAGAGCCTAATGCATCCGGGTAGATGTGCGGCTTTGTGCGCGATGCGTACAATCTTCTCAGCATGGCGGCTTTCTTTTGTATATTATGTAAGCGGAATTTAGAAGAAAAAAAGAAAACAAATCAGTTGTGCCATAATAAAACCTACAATTACCAATCGAGCCAGTCATAAAACAGCGCCGGGAAGAATGTGTGTGTAATGCAATCTAATGACATGTTTTTGTTCACTATTGTGTGACATGTTTAAATAGCAACAAAGTGGACAACAACGCAGTTGCATCCAGAACAGCAAAACTCAGATGATCTTTTTAATTAAAGATGTGCTGATATTTCCCTCCTCATACACATGCTAATGAAATTTATAATATAAAACCAGTCTTTTAAGACCCAGTGATGTCATTAAGGTCTCTGTGCCTCTCAATGCAATTCAGGCAGATCATGGCTGGTGGGAGGGGCCGACAGGGTACTGTACAGAGCTTCCTAAAAACTTCATAGCACCCTGCCACAGTACTCCTCTCAAGAGCCCTCAGTTTTGATGCAAGCAGTGGGGGCTGGCTCTTGGGAGGAGTTATGCAAATATCAAAATGTCTTGATGGGTGGACGTCAGTCTGGAGGAATGAGCATTCCTAATTGCCCTAGATAACGTGCACATGTGACACTGACCCTCCATGATGGAAAGAACTAAAAATCAAATGAATGATAGGGGCGGTCCAGGGACAGACTGGATGGGGAGGGAAAGGCTAGATGATGGCTGGTGGATATTCAGCTAGGAAATCAGGGCTCTATCTGACTGCCTGCAGCACATTGTGTGAACCTCAGAGTGTGCAGTGAAATCAGAATAAGCAAAATCAGTAAAAACACACAGCAGGGCACAAATGCCTAGTGCATTACCACCACCAATGTTTAGATCCAATAGAAAAAAAACCAATACAAACATAAAGAGGAACAGGCGTTTCAAAATCACAACTTCAGTCATAAGGCAATGTAATTTGACCATGTATGCCAAAGTTGGAAGGCCAACGCATTTCAAGGGACTTCTTCGCAGCTCAAGAAAAAGGGGGTATGTCCCCCCGAAATGCGTTAGCTTCCAACTTTGGCATACATGGTCAGATGACATTGTCTTATGGCTGGAGATGTGATTTGATATGCCTCTTCCTCTATGTTTGTGAGTATGTCTTTGTCTTTTGGATAAACATTGGTGGTGGTAATGCACTTGGCATTTGCGCTCTCCTGTGTGTTTTAACAGTTCTCCAAAAGATCTTCGGTCTGAGAAGGGCTGCATTGGATGAAGCATTATGGGTTGTGACACCTTTGGATGTATAACAGTCTGAGTGCTGGGGTGTTTGAACTTTTCTGTGGAAGCAAATTCAGTACAGGAGAGGAGCCTGTACAATTGTGCAAGACTGAAGAAGGGAAAGCTGGAGTTCCGAATTATTTTTCTGCACTTGCAGCAGGTTCAAAGAGGCAAAATATAGGGAAATGTGCATGTATTGCAAAGATGTCAATTGGAGCAGATAAGGGACATATAAAATTAAAAGATAACCAAGATGAAATTTGAATGCATTCAAACAATTATTTCAGGGATATGCAATTAGCGGACCTTCAGCTGTTGCAAAACTACAAGTCCCATCATGCCTCTGCCTCTGGGTGTCATGCTTGTGGCTGTCAAGAGTCTTGCTATGCTTCATGGGACTTGTAGTTCTACAACAGCTGGAGGTCTGCTAATTGCATATCCCTGAATTATTTGAAGTAGGCTTGAACAAATTTTGGTATTGGTGCCGATACCAAGTAATTGCATAAGTACTCATGCAAAGGCTCCGATACCCCATACCTTTGCAGTGCGATTTGAGCCCATACAAAATGAATGGGCTTAGATCGTATGGCAAAGAATCGCATTTGAACAGGAATGCGGTGCAATTCCTGTCCGAAATATATGTGGCTACCTGCACTGCTCATGTGTGAACCCAGGCTTGTCACAGTGATTTTAGCCTGTGTTTACACGGGAACGGGGAGGGAAACCGCACACAATTCAGACAGGAATCGCATCACATTCCTGTTCAAATTG
This sequence comes from Lithobates clamitans, assembly GCA_037952925.1. NCBI lineage: Eukaryota > Metazoa > Chordata > Amphibia > Anura > Ranidae > Lithobates > Lithobates clamitans. The sequence goes on from JBBGZY010000385.1 coordinate 2,606,480, forward strand.
CATGAGATTCTTTGCAGTGCGATTTGAGACCATTCATTTTGTATGGGCTCAAATCGCACCAAAAAAGTAAATGGTACACCGCATCGGCGAGTACTTGACTGAAAGTATCAGTAGTCGCCAGTAAAAAAACGGCATCAGTACATTCCTAATATAAAAGAATAAAAATATTTTCTTTCACCAAATTTACCTTCAAAATAAACAGATGCCTGAGGTGCACACAGCTACAAATCATTTTGCTTTACCTTATGCCACTTTAAAAGATCTAGTGCAAATAACATCTACCCAAAATGTGTTCATTTGCATGATGCATAGATGATTACTGAGAAAACTAGCAGACATGCACTCCCCAAGTACCTACCCCCCAGGACCTACCTGGATGCAAAAGAGCATCCCAACCGCAATGGTAGTACCAAGCGCCAATCCTAAGGCAAAGAGTGTCACTGCAAAGGCAGAAATACCAAAAGGTACGATGGGAGCCGGCTCCCGCCGCGAAACACTCATATCGATCTTTACAGAGTTCCAACCGAATGATATCTGGGGAAAAAAAGTGTTAAAAGGATAAATGCACTTTAAAAACAGACCACATTCGTCTTTTTGCCCTCTTCCCTGGACCTAACCTCACCCACCACAGATGCAAACTTACGCAATCTGATAGCCAATGGTTCTGATGTTTGCTCATATCAAGCAGTGAAAGTCTTCGATGTCCTGGCAGCACCTACTCATTACAGACCCATAGACTTCTACAGAACCATCTTCAGCCTCGGGACACAGCTCCATAGAAGTCCATGCTGAACAAATATGTGGGTGTGGCCAGGACAGTGAAGACTTGCAAAGTGAACAAGCAGTAGAACCATGTCTGTCGGATGGAGGTAATTAGGTGTCTGTGAAGGGGGAGTGGGGGGGAGAAAAAAAAATAAGCATTTTATTTTAAAGTGCATTTCTACTTTAAAATGCCAAACAGAAAAGTGATTTATGGCCAATAATTAACACAGTAAGTATTCCTACAATGATATTAAAGCCGAGTTCCAGGCAAACATCTAAATGTATATAATGTATAGGAGCCGATTTATCTGCTAACGGATTGGTATTTCTGTCCTTCCAGTCTTGAGAATTACAAGTCTCCGTCACAAAGCACAGCCCTGTCCAGTGGGCAGGATACCCGATTTTTCTCTAAGCAACACTTACAGGTATCTTCCCTCCCCAAACCTATGACTGGACAGTAAAAGGAGAAGCAGCAGACTGCTAAGCTCATCTCTGTCACTCTGCTCTCTCCTCCTATTAGCTCATCCCTTGTTACCACATAAATGCTGCAGCACAAGTGTCTGACTCCTTGAATTGCATTTCCCTCTCCTAGTTTGAGCTCTGCTGTACCAGGACTGCAAGAGGCTGATACCTGCTATACATGCTATAAGTAGTTGACCCTTTGGAATACTGGAGATCCCCTAGAGACCACTGCGAGATCATTATGTTTGGAGGGATGGCTGCAAGCACAGAGGTTGGTGATGCAGCACCTCCTACACGACTGAGCAAGAATTCCCTTGGTGTTAGGGGAGCACTTTTTTTTTTTAAACGAGTGTCTGTTATTTTGATTGTAAAGGTTTGTTTTCTTTTTTTTTTAAATAACTAGCATGCCTAGACTTACCTGCTCTGTGCAAGGGTTTTGGCCCCTATCCTCCTTTTCTGGGGTCCCTCGCCAGCGAACCTGGCTTTTCCTCACCGAGTGCCCCCATTTAGAACCGCATTCCATGGGGGCACTAGTGCGGGTGTGCTCCCGAGTCTTGTTGCGTCCACTGACACAGACAGCAGGACTCAGCCCCGTCCCCCGTGTCCCTGGATTTAATTGACAGCAGCAGGAGCCTATGGCTCCTGCTGCTATCAATCTACCCAATGAAGACGCAAGACAGCGGCTGGAGCTGCTCTGCTCATCCTCGACGCTGGAACGATCGCGCTCAGGTAAGAAAAAGTGGGGCTCTGGGGGGCAGCTGCACCACAGAAGGCTTTTCACCTTAATGAAGAAAATGCATTAAGGTGAAAAACCGAAGGTTTACAACTCCTTTAAAGCTTAAGCCATGTTGGCTTCATCCTCTCTGTGTTTTCCCATCCCCTATCTGACACAAGCATTGTGCAGCAGTGCTACAGGGGTTCTGGGGGGGCACCCCCGAGGACCAAGGACATGCTATAGAGGGCGTTGACATGCTACAAAGGTGCTTTTACACTGAGGGCATGTTATAGGGGTGCTTGGAGAATGAAGACATGCTTCAGCAGTTCTTGGCAACAGAGGACATGCTACAGAGGTGCTTGGTGACTGAGGAAATGGTATAGTGGTTCCTTGAGGCCAAGGACATACTACAGGGGACACATTACATGAGATTAATAATGATCACTGCTGTTACAGATGTATCTACAGATCAATGGTCACACATTTGTCCTCTCTATAGTGCCCGTAAAATTGCTGTCCCCACATTTGATCTTCCTCTCAGGTCAGTCTTACCCGGTTGTAGAGCTGAGTGTACATAGTCATGACGAAGATGTAAGAAGCATGAATACAGCCCAAAGGGGCCAGGATCAGGAACAGGGTGAACGATGAGTGATTGCGATGGCCACAACAGTTATTGATCCAGGGACAATGATGATCCATCTTCATCACACACCTGTGATACAAAACACAACAAAAAGATCACAGCATAGCCTTCAAGTACCGTGCATCGTCATGAATCTACCTGTGAGTGGGCATTCTGGACACAACCCTATCTATGCAAAGGTTTTCTTTGTCAGACGTTACAAAGTGCTCTACATCGGTCAATCCCGTGCCACAACTTGAAGCGTGGAGTAGACCTTTTTAGAAAGGCAACATTCAATCGATTGCCCTCTTGAGGCCTCACATGCCACCTCACCAAGGCAAGTTTCTACCATTAATGAACCCTAAAGCTGAATGCCAGGCATACAACAAAGTACGCAGATTAGAATTTATAGGCAAGCTGTTTTACTTGCTAAAAGATTAGCATTTGCCCATTAAATTCTGAAATTTACACAGCTCTGCCACACACCACCTGTCACTGATTTTTCTCTGCAGCACTTACATGTCTTGTCCTTCCCATAGCCTGTGACTGGACAGTGAAAAGGAGAAGCAGCATTGGTGAGCTCATCTCTGTCACATTGTGGTTGATTTACTAAAACTGGAGAGTGCAAAATCTGGTGCAGCTCTGCATAGAAACCAATCAGCTTCCAACTTCAGCTTGTTCAATTAAGCTTTGACAAAACCTGGAAGCCGATTGGTTTCTAAGCAGAGCTGCACCAGATTTTGCATTCTCCAGTTTTAGTAAATCAACCCCACTTTTCTCTCCTCCTATCAGCATGTGTTTTTTTTTTTTTTAGCACGTGTCAAAGCAGCCGATTGGCTTTTTGTGCTGCTTCTCCCTATTCCAGTGTGAGCTCCGCAGGAAGTTCACACTGCAGACAGCTGAAACCAAGCCTAATCCATTTGATTACACTGGTTGTTTTTAAAAATTGAAGTAATGACTTTGGGGAATTTGAGTTTTTTTCCTTTCTGCATACCTGTTACATTTTCGGCAGTGATGGGAGCGCGGTGCTTTGTATCCCTCGCACACCTTGCAATACTGGAGAAAGTTGCAGTCCTCAGGTCTTTCCTTCAAACAGACAGCAAGACAAACAGACACTTTAATTTAACAGACATACGTGCCAGAAAAAAAAAAAAAAAAAGAAAAAAAACTGGCACACATAATAGGCTCATGAAGGCTCAGCATTACATCTGGGTGTTACTCAAATCAGTCTGCCCACTCCTCCAGATATTTGGATATTTGTAGAACTCCTGCCAAGAGCCTGCCCCACTTACATCATGGCAGAGGGACAGATGTGGCAATATGAACATGCTTTACAAAAATTCTTTGAAAATTATGAAAATAAATAATCCCCCCCCATAATGAGCTTATCTCGGCCTGTGTGTTCTAGCATGGTGTGTCTTAAGAAATCCTACTTGCTGCACTTGGTGTGTTTTAATGTATGACATAACCAGACACACACTCAGAAAATACAAATAAATACATATAAAGCAAAACTTTACCCATAACAACTTGATAAAAAATAATGTTCTTTAACAAGGAACACACATTCCATATTAATAATTATGCTACAAAAATTAGTGTGTGCTGTAAATTGCCTCCAGTATTGCTCGTTTCTTCTTGCAGGAGGCTGCCATTTTGCTGAAGCTCAGAAAATCTTTAGGCTGTCAGCGGATCGACCTCTAGTGGCTGTGATTTTCATCAATGCCAAAAATAGAGGAGTAACGCTCTACTAGCGTTTTTTTCTGTCATTTTTTTAAAAGCATTTTTGCAGCTTATTACAAGCATTGTTAAAGCATATTACAAGCGTTTTACAGCTTCGGGTGTTTTTGTTTAGCCAATAGAAAGCACTAGGTGGAGTAGAGGAAAATACGGGTGGAGAGCTGCTATTTGAGCAGAAAATGCTTCCAAAACGCTCAAGTCAAAGCATTTTTATTGAAGTCTATTGCGCCAAAACGCTTGTAATCTGCCAAAAAGAAGCTCATGTACTTTTTTTGAGTGACAGGCATTTTGCTTCAGATGACAAAACGTCATATATGAGCATGGGCCATTCAAATGAATGGGATTTTTGCTTGTTGAGCATTTTAGAGCTACAACCTTCAAACAGAAAATCACTCAGTTGTGAACAGGGCCTTACTAAGCATGTGCAGAGCGAGGTGAGAGCATGTATTACTGGATTTTAAATATAGGCACTTCATTTTAATGTTTTACATAGCTATATCTGCAAAAGGGGCCAGCATGAAGGGATCTTCATTTTCTGACTAAAGTTCCACTATAAAACAAACACGCTTAAAAGCAACTCTGTCATGTTTTTTAGAAAATAAAGGGGTTGAAAAACCTAAACAATATTTGCCTTAAAGCGGAGTTCCACCCACTTTTGGAGGGGGTGTTAAACAAAAGACCACACTCGTTTTTGGATATTAAAAATGTATATATTTTTTCCTTCCTACCTTTTTATGAAGTACATAGGCGTACTTCCAATCCAACCGGGTCACGGCGCAGGACGTCATATCCTTTTGTGTGGTGAGCCCCCCCGCTGTCTTCTGGGACCTGTGTGTGTCCCGGAAGAAAGCAGGCCAGTCACAAAGCGCTGGGCGACTCGTGCATGCGCAGCAGGAAACGGGCAGCGAAGCCACACGGCTCCACTGCCGGTTTCTCTTAGTTAGAATGGCGGCGCCTGCACCCGATCCGATAGATGGATCGGCCTGGGGGGGGGGGGGGGGGGGGGGGGGGGAGGCTGACATCGCGGGCTCCCTGGACAGGTAAGTGTCCTTATTAAAAAAGTCAGCAGCTACAGTGTTTGCAGCTGCTGACTTTTTAAAAAAGGTTTTATGCAGGTGGAACACCGATTTAATGAATTCCGTGCATTAGGGTAAAAAGTGTTTATGTGTATAGCCCCCTCTTAAACTTACCAGAGGCTGATCTCGATCCAGTGCTGCACCCATCTGTAGCTCTCTTCCCCCACAGGCCTTGCTGGGAGCAGCAGGATCCAATGGCTCACAGTCAAAACCTGACAAGGAAGCGGGACCCAGCCTCGCTGTCTGTGTGTCTATAGGTGTAGACAGCGCAGCTCGGGATCCAGCCAAGCCAGCAAGTGTGCCACAATAGGAACCGGTTTCCTATGGTGGCACACCGAGAAGAGGGGGAGCCATGAGCACCAGCAGGGGACCCCAGAAGATGGGGTATGAGGCTGCTCTGTATACCATTGCACAGAGCAGGTAAGTATATTGTATTTTTTTAAAAGAAAAAGAAACATTTTTTCTTTTATAAATGTTTTAAATACAACGCCTGCAAAAGGAAGACTTTTTATAATCTTCGCTGTTCATTCCTTCAGTCTTCGCTTTGTTCAAGGCCAGGGATAAGCTCAGGTGTATTTGGACATGAGTCCACACAAGCTATCTTGCCGGGAATCCGTTAAAGCAGACAGCCAATCATAGGCAGCCAGGGCATTCCCTGTCCTGTAGCTGCACGAATACAGGCCCCTTGCATACGTGTGGCTGCGGGGGGGCAGGGAATACCACTGTTGCCTATAATTGGCTGTCCGCTTTGACAGCTTCCCAGTGGGATAGTTCGGGTTCAAACTTAAAGCTGAACTCCAGGCAATATATTTTTTTTCCCATGCAGTGGGGTTGTGTCCACACTGTATGGGTTACCTGCTTGTTTTTGTCCAGGAGAAAGGAGCTCTACCCGCCTAATCCTCCAATTTTCCCAGCATAAGACCGGTTCCTGTGGCTCCTGCCAACCCAACCCCCCCCCCCCCAACCCCGCCCGCCCGCGCGGTGGAATGTTCATCATCACTCCTATAGACCAGCTCTGGACGTGAAGATGTCAGGAACAGTCCACGGTTGGATGGGGGGGGGGGGGGGGGGCTGTTTTCCGGAGGATCGGGTGAGTATAGGCTCTGTGTTCACACCTAGACAAAAGGTGCAGTTAACCCCTGCAGTGCGGGCACAGCCCCACGGCATGATCAAAAAATTTGACCAGAGTTGGGCTTTAAGGCTGCCTGAAGAAGAACGAAGCCGTAGCTCTGCAATTGAGTGAAAACTGGAGGACCCAGGAGTGTTGCTATTAAAGGTCCTCTTTTGCAGGTGGTGTTTTATATAGTCGATTTAAAATAATATAACAAAATTATGTAGGCTGCCAGTATTGGCCTCTTCCTCTGGGAATGCTGATTTCTTTGAGAGGGGTGACAAGTGAAGCAACATCCTCTATGCACAATATGTGTGATAAAGTGCCCAGATCACTTCTACCTTAAAGAGAAGGCCTGCTGTTAAACTTTAGGACAAGCTCATGGCTACTATTGCAGCATCCTTGGCAGTAAAAGGATTAAAGTACTAAAAAATGGCAAAACATTTTTCATTTTGGGTAGAAGGGAGGGTTATAACCCCTGCCAGGTTTTTTTTTGCCATCTGTGTTCCATTGGGGCGATTCCCCTTCACTTCCTGTCCCATAGCCACAACAGGAAGTAAGAGGAAATCCCTTCAAAGTGAGGGATTCTCAGGAAGTCACCAAAACTGGTTTCCCCAATGGAAGACTTCCACTCTATTCCTGTTATGGTGACAACTCAAAATGTGCCATTCTCTTTCAATTTTGGCAATGATCAGAATCAGGATAAATAAATAGAGAGGTTGAATCTCCCCAACAGGGATAAAGACAACAATCTGTTGCAGAAAGAAATTCTCATCCTGTTCCACCCTATCCAAACATTGAAAAAAAAAATGTTTTGCCTTTAGCTATACTTTAAAATTCAAAAAAGTAAACTAACACCCTGAACCCTCCCAACTGCCCCCCCCCACACTGTACTTACCTCAGTGAGTGACAAGCTGTCAGTACCCACGCAGCCAGTGTATCGGTCCAAGGATCTGAAATCGCTCTTCTTCCCCTTCTTTTTGCAGGGCTTCCAGGATGGATCATAGCGATTCTGATCAGTCAGCACCAGCACAGAGAATCACTCAGATCCATCATGGAAGCCCTTCAGAAATAAGGGGGAGAAGAGTGGGGGATTTCAAATCTCCGGACCCCTAAACCGGCTGTGCAGGCACTGATAACCCACACGGGCAAGTACAGTGGGGACTGGGGGGCAGGGTTGGGGGTTTTGAGGATGTTGAATGTTTTTTTTTTTTTTTTTATGAAGAGGTGAACTAACCCCTTAGACTAGAGCAACAGGTTCACTAGTATGCCCCCTCCCAATTTTCATACCAACGTTTCCTTGAATTAAGCACCATTTTGTGCTGCCCCTGGGAGGAAAGAGAGGAAACCCTGGTGTAAGTTTATATAAGACTGACAGCTCATTCCAAGTCCTTGCCATGTGACAGTGCTAGGCCAATCACCAAACAGCAGCAGTGTCTCATGAAGCGAGTCACATGCTCTACCTTACCCCTAAAGTACTGGGGTGCAGCAGAGGGATGGAAAGGCAAGTACTTGTGGGTGTAAGGGGGCAAAACCTGTTGCTTTGCCTTGCAGGCATTCACATTAAAGGAATTCTATACAGAAATAAACATGGAGGTTGCAATTGCTGACATTTAATTTGTGCAAATCATAGTTGCCTGGCGGTCATGCTGATCCTCTCACTGCAATACTTTGAATCCATAACACAGAACAAAGACGCTGATAAGGACTTCTGACTTTCCAGCGAAAAGGATTTATGTAGACTGTAGGATCCATGGTTTGAAGATCCTCCGATCCACTATGACATAGAAGAAGAAGAAAGAAGCTTGCTGTGCTTACCGGTTTCCATCCCAGAGGAACAAACCCAGGTCCAATGAACATTGCATTGAAATAATTGTACAGAATCATAACAGTCCAGTTAATAAGCGTCAAGAAGTTAAGGCTTCCCCCTGGGGTATCGAGGGGCCAGTACCACAGGATGGAGTCTAAGACTGCCACAATGGAGCAGATGATGATGACTCCCAGGGCGATGATGGGGCCCCAGTGGCAGAGCCTCCGCAGTTCCCGCAGGTTTTCAAAACTAATAAAAAAGTCCAGGGCAGCCATGTTTCCTAGACTGGCGGCTTTTACTGCGAGAGCTGCGGCCTCCTTTCTGACTCCCTGAAGTGCAAACTTTGACCTTCCATACCTCCAGGTGAGAGGATCGCACCTGCAAAAGAAAATTACAGTTACTACACCAGGGCCAGATATCCAAAGGAAAGCCTATAGTACATGAGCTTTTTTATTTATTTACAGAGGAGAGCCACCAATGATTCATAATATGTGAAGAGCGCCTTTCGTTTTGTGCATGCAGTGTTTGTACCCATGTCATTTTTGAGTCTTCAGCAAAGAGAAAGTAAAAACGACTTTTTCTTTTTCCAGTGAAAGTAGAACTATAGGCAAAACGTATATTTAATTTTGGCTAGCGTAAGGGAGGATTATATCCCCCGTCAGTTTCTTTTCTGCCATCGGTGTCCCATTATAGGGATTTACCTTCACTTCCTGTCCTAAGGCCAAAACAGGAAGTGAGAGGAAATCCCTGCAAATTAAGGCAATTCCTTGGGGATCCCCCAGGTCACCAGAACTAGTGTCCCCATTGGAAGATTTACCCTCTATTACTTTTCTGGGGACAACCCAAAATTTGGGATTTTCTCTAATTTTCATTTCCGTAATGGTAAACAGGACAAATAGAGAGGATGAATCTCCCCCAATGGGGACACAAACAGAAATAAAGACCCGACAGGGGTTCTAATTCTCTCTCAAAGAAAAAAAAAAATGTTGCCTTTAGTTATTCTGTACTTTAAAGTATAACTAAAGGTAAAACTTTTTTTTAAATTTTAGTTTTGGATAGAGGGGAAAGGGTTTAGAATCCCTGTCAGGTCTTTATTGCTGTTGGTGTCCTTATTAGGGAGATTCATCCTCTCTCTTTGTCCCGTTTACCGTAAAAGAACATCCAAATATTCTAGGTTCTCCCAGAGCACTAAAAAGGAATAATTCTTCAAATGGGGATACTAGTTTTGGTGACAACCAGGTATTCCCTCATTGTGGAGGGATTTCCTCTTGCTTCCTATTTTGGTTATGGGACAGAAAAGAAGGGAAATCTCCCCAATAGGGCACAGGTGGCAAAAAAAAAAAAAAAAAAAAAAAAAAAAAAAGTTTAGTTCCACTTTAAGCAACCTAGCTGCCACATTTGGAACTCTGCTCAAAGCTGGAGACCGAGATCCCACAATCCTTGGGTGAGGGGTGCAGGCTTCCAAAAAGTCCATCAATCTGGAACTTTTCCTGTTTCAGCTTTCTATAGAGAACAATAAAACTGTTATATAAACAAACATATTAATTATAGCTGATCCCCAATGTCTGCCCGCATGTAGAATACATATCAACTTCTTATCCCGTGCCCTATGATCCATGCTTATCAGCTGCATTCCTCACAAATCATTGCTTAACCACTTCAGCCCCGGAAGATTTGGCTACTCAATGACCAGGCCGTTTTTTTGCGATACGGCACTGCGTCGCTTTAACTGACAATTGCGCAGTCGCGCGACGCTGTACCCTAACAAAATTGATGTCCTTTTTTTCCCGTACAAATAGAGCTTTCTTTTGGTGGTATTAAATCACCTCTGCTGTTTTTTTTTCTTTGCGCTATAAACAAAAGAAGAGTAACAATTTTGAAAAAACAAAAACAAAACAAAAAACACAATATTTTTTTTTACTTTTTGCTATAATAAATATCCCAAATTAAAAAAAAAAAACCTCAGTTTAGGCATAATATATATATATATATATTTTTTTTAAACCAAAAATAAGTAGAAAAAAAAAAGAGTGGAGAGGGATTAGAACTTCAGTTTTTATTGCTGTCTGTGCCGAGACGCACCCTCTTTAATTGTTCCGTTAACCTTTCACATTGAAAGTAAGGCCCCTTTCACACTGGGGCGGTGGGGGCGTCGGCGGTAAAACAGCGCTATTTTTAGCGCTGTTTTACCGTTGTTTTTGCGGCTGTATTCGGCTGTAAAAGGATTAAAACCGCTCGCATAGCGCGGCTATAGCCGCGGTATTGCCGCGCTGCCCCATTGATTTCAATGGGCAGGAGCGGTTTAGGAGCGGTGAATACACCGCTCCTTCACCGCTCCAAAGATGCGGCTTGCAGGAGTTTTTTTCTTCTCCTGCCAGCGCATCGCTTCAGTGTGAAAGCCCTCGGGCTTTCACACTGAACAAACAGCAGCGGCTGTTTTGGGTCGGTTTGCAGGCGGTATTTTTAGCGCAATAACGCCTGCAAACCGCCCCAGTGTGAAAGGGGTCTTAAAGAAAATCCCAAATTTGGGGTTGACCTCAGAACAGTGATAGAAGGGAAATCTTCCAATGGGGACACTAGTTCTGGTCACCCTGGTGACACGCTTGGTTTCCACCCACTTTGGAGGGATTTCTTCTCACTTCCTGTTTTACATGATCTTAAAAAAAAAAAAAATCACTCTTTCTGGCTCTACGGTGTAAAGATGTAGCTATCTAATGGTGTATAGATGACATGGCTGATGGATCGGAACTCTCTATAGAGAGAACATATACCTGTATATCTAGTTTAGGGGAAAGAGAAGAAATTTGGCAACATCCCAGTTTATATGACGGAATAAATTACACCCAAATACAAAATTAAAAAACACCTCCATTACATGTCTGTGATATTTCCAGCCTAGCTCAGACTCCAAGAAACGAAACACAACATGACGTGTACAGAAACCGTCCATAGCAATCACAGGGTAGGTGCAGATTTTCTGGTTGAGGATTTATGATGGAATCATTGTGTTGTCTCTATAAATACAAAACCAGCACAGCCGGTGTCCTGTGATGGGGCTTCACAGACCGGACAAGGAATCCGGTTCTCACAATACTCCAATGTGTACACTAAATACAGGATGTGATCACTAGAATACCCTGGGAGGGCAGCACAGGGGTCACCTCAGCACCAAAGACATTCAGAGTAAGGAAAATCCACCTCCATATACTTCAGTGTGATTTCAGAGCCGCAGAACGGTGCAATTTGGACCTCCGATTTTATTAAGGCTTGCGACTTCTGTTGACAGAAGTCAAGGCAAGTCGCAATGAAATCACAAAAAAAAAAAAGTATTGGTTCTAGTATTGGAGCATTTACACAAGTAAAAGTATGAAAGGAGTACTCTCCTCCTCCCTTCATACATACAGTATGTCTCCAATACACCTCCTAATAACCCCCCCCCATAAACTTCACTCTGATACCCCTCCTATTGCCAAATATTACCCCACCCTAAAAACACATTGCTTTAATAACCCTCCTACCACCCCCCATACCACTCTATCCATCCTTCTTAACATTGTAATAATAACTGCCCCTCTTCCCACCATAACCCCAATATCCCTCCTGCGGCCCCCACAATCCCCCATCCTCACACCATTTTTTTTTAAATCAAAATTTTATTTAGGGATTTTTTTTCTTTACAAGTACAAAATAACAGAGGCACACTATCACACAGAAAAGAACTAAAAATAGAAAAATGTTAATAAAATAACAAAAGAATAAATAAATAAATTACAGCACTAAGCCCACAAGTTACAATTCAATAAACATATCAATGTAGCGCCTCTAACATACTTGGCAAACTAATAAATATCTCACAAGTAACAATGAGAGCAACTTTCTCAACAAAGAGTAATAGACAGGCCCATTGCGTCTATCCAACTAGACCATATTGCAGCAAACTTATGTAGAGCATTGTGAGAGAGGTACTTATGTTTCTCAAACAGAATATATTTATTCACTTCGGATTTCCACTCATGTACTCATGGCGGAGTAGTGGATACCCATCGTGAAGCAATTTGTTTTCGTACAATAAAAAGAGTTCTTAAAACTGCAACAATTAACTTATAGTCCAATGTATTGGAATCAACATATCCCAGGATACATAAAATAGGGTCATGGGTTAGAGCCCTTGCACACTGGGGCGGTTTGCAGGCGCTATTGCGCTAATAATAGCGCCTGCAAACCGCCCCGAAAGTGCCGCTGCTTTCATTCCAGTGTGAAAGCCCCGAGGGCTTGCACACTGGAGCGATACGCTGGCAGGACGGTAAAAAAAGTCCTGCCAGCAGCATCTTCGGAGCGGTGTGTATACCGCTCCTTCACCGCTCCTGCCCATTGAAATCAATGGGACGGTGCGGCTATACCGCCGGCAATGCGCCTCTGCAGAGGCGCTTTGCAGCGGTATTTAACCCTTTCTCGGCCGCTAGCGGGGGGTAAAACCGCCCCGCTAGCGGCCGCATACCGACGGTAAAACGCCGCTAATAATAGCGGCGTTTTACCGCCGACGCCGCCCCCCGCCCCAGTGTGCAAGGGGTCTTAGGGAAATACCGTATGAATCATTTAAAGTTTAGATAACCCCCTGCCAGGAACACCTAAGCTTTGGGCATCACCAGGGCAGTTAACACCAGATGCAGTTCCATTTTTTTTCTGCACCAGAAACTGACTGGAACTGATTGCACTGGTGTGAACTAGAGCCATTGGAATACATGGAAAACACTGTGCATGCATTTTTAGTGCAGAAAAAAAAGCACACAGTACCCTATCTGGTGTGAACTGGCCCTAAATGTATAAAGGCCCGTACACACAATCAGAAAATCAGAAGTAAAATTTCGTCCGATGAATGATCTGCCAATTTTTGGATCGTTAGTACGATGCATTTCAAATTTTCGGACGACAAAAGCTGGATTGTGTAGGCTAAAAAATTTTAATCGGATGTGAACACAACGTCTGATTTTTGTTTAATTAGAACAGTTTTCGTCAAAAAAAAAATCGTTAGAGCAAGACTACGCATGGTCAGAAACAAAACAACACATACAAAACTATTCAATACATTACGTCACTTCTGAAATTGAATTTGGTCAGGCTAGAATTTTCATATGCTGAGTAATCTCTTCACTTTCAATATGAGACAAGCATGCAACAAAGAACTGATGAAAATTCATCCGATAATCTGATTGTGTGTACCCGGCTTAAAGCAGAGTTCCACCCAGAAATAGGGAACTACCACTGATTAGGTTCCTCCCCCCCTCTGGTGTCACATTTGGCACCTTTCCGGGGGGGGGGGCAGATACCCGTCTAATCCAGGTATTTGCTCCTACTTCCGGTGAAAGAGCCATGTCTGGCCCCTCCTCGGTCTTCTGGGAGACACACAGGTCCCAGAAGACAGCAGGGACCATTCAGAATGTGCAGCGCGACTCGCACATGAGCAATAGGAAACAGGCTGTGAAGATGCAAGGCTTCACTTCCCAATTCCCTTACTGAAGATGCCGGCACTTCCACCCAGGAGCCGAGAGACGGATTGGCTTCGGGTGAGGACATCGCAGGCGCCCTGGACAGGTAAGTGTCCTTATTTTAAAAGTCAGAAGCTGCAGTATTTGTAGCTGCTGACTTTTAATTTTTTTTATTAAACTGGAACTCCGCTTTAAGATTACCATGTGGATGGCCACATCTAGCACAATACTGTAGGAGTTCTCCCTGCAACCTATCTCATACAGAAATTCTGGTGTACGATACACGCTATACAAAATAAAAAGCTGTGTTACTCTTTGGGATGGAGAAAGTGAAATAATCGGACTATTCTGCAGCATCTCGTCCCAAAGTTCATCGGAGTGGGGACCCGGATCCTCCTCCCATCTGTGCTTACATGGAAGAGGAAACCTAAGTAGAAATTTTGACAGCTGTGTGTATGCCAATGAGATGAGCCCCCTTTTTTTTTAAAATTCATTAAAGTGTAATTTTTTCCACAAAAAATTGCATTTGAATGACTGCTGTGCAAATACAGTGTGACATAAAATATCGCAACAGCCACCATTTTATTCTCTAGGGTCTCTATTAAAAAAAATACAGTGAAACCTTGGATTGCAAGCATAATTCATTCCAGAAACATGCTTGTAATCCAAAGCACTTGTATATCAAATTGAATTTCCCCATAAGAAATAATGGAAACTCAGATGATTTGTTCCACAACCATTTATTCATAAGTCCTTCAGTTTATAGTCCATATAAAAAGAATATAGCAATGTGATAGGTTGTGCAACCAAAAAATGTCCATCCACAAATGGAAGCCTCCACAAGGGGATTAGAAGCAAAATCCAGCAGAAGCTACAGAGTATAAGGCCCGGTTCACACTGATGCGAGTTCATAACGAATGCGATGCATCAAAAACACTTTAAATTCGCATGTCATCCCTAAAGTCATTGTTTTCAATGACGGTCGTTCACATACATGCGTTGTGATTCCTCTACGAATGCGATAAAAAAAAAGGGTCTTGTGAGAGTTTACTGCGTTGCGAATTTAGTCTCCATAGACATCAATGTAAATCGTTCTTGAATCGCATTGATGGTTCACATACGTGCGAATTCCACCACACTACTCTCCACAAAGAACAGAAAGTACACAGGAAGTTAACAACTTTGTTTTTTTTTACATTATGATTCCATTGGCTAGAATATCAATCGCAGCTATGTCTAACTCCTGAAATTTGTGGTAAAAATCGCACCTCACACAGGACAAAAGACGGAACAAATTCACAGCGCATCAGTGTGAACCGGGCCTAAAAGAGAAGAGAGGCGCCTCTAAGTTTAGCAATATGTTGCTAAATGTTGCACCTTCATTAAATGTAACCATATTGCTACACTTAGAGGCCCCTCTCTTCTTTTTAATACTCAGTTGTAACTAGAGCTGGGCGATTTTCTCCAAAAAAAAAAAATGCAATTTAAAAAAAAACAAAAACTTGATTCACGATTCGAATATTGTTTTTTTTTTTTTTGATGGACACCGCGCCGGTCCTGAGGAGCTGCAGGCAGGAGTTTTTAGGCGAGGCCGCGGTTTCGGCCTAGTCCGCGGTGTCCGGCCTCACGGACTAGGCGAAGCCGCGACTTCGCCTAAAAACTCCTGCCTGCAGCTCCTCAGGACCGGTGCGGTGTCCATCAAAAAAAAAAAAAAACAATATTCGAATCGTGAAAAAAAAAAAAAAAAAATCTAAAAAAAATCGATTTGCTGAAAATTTGAATCGACTTGACCTCTCAACTCAAATCGATGTGTGTGCATATATATATATATATATATATATATATATATATATATATATATATATATATATATATATAATCTTTGGGGGTTCTAAGTAATTTTCTAGCAATAAAAAAATGATTTTAACTTGAAACCAACAAATGTCAGAAAAAGGTTTAGTGTTTAAGTGGTTAAACTTCCCTCGTTTACACACCAAAGTCTATTCCTTTGATCTAAAGGACAAATCGTTAAATGTTTATACTTAAGTTCAACTGCTAAAGAATGTTGTGATTCTTGGCAGACTGCCCTTTTTTTTTTTCCTCTCTTTTGACGGCTGTTGGCTTTAGCAGAGCAGAGAGAATTCTCAGCATAGAAAGAATCAGGAAATACTTTGTCAAGATCGCAACGGAGAAAAAAAATAAATAAATAATTGCGATAACGATTCTTAACGATTAATCGTGCAGCTCTACCCCTCAGTAGTCTCAGCCTGGGCAAGTATATCAAGCAAAGGTGGTGGATGGAATCAGGCCCTGTGCATGAAGTGTAACTGTAAATATTGATAGAACAAATGCTGTTCCAAGGTAAAATCCCAGCGCAATTGTTGAAAGGATTTTAAGGCTCCGTGAAAATAAATCTGAGACAGAGCTGTGATTCCTGATCTTCTCTTCTCTCCCCCCTCAAAAAGACCTCTAGACGAGAAAGTTCTGCCAATATATAATTGGACCACAGTGGAGAATATCTGGTTGTATCCAATGATTTCTAAAATAGTTTTATCTGTTTCCCACGCCTTATGCATCAGATTTCCTGTAGGATGTGCAGATTGCACTTTAAGAACAGTAAGAGTGTTTATCGCCTGTAATGGATTTTTACCTTTAAGTAAAGAAGAAAGCCTATGGAGATTTTGAGGTATTGTAGTTTGGGGAGGGGCGTGCACAATTTTAAAGCATGACATGTTTGGTATCTAATTACTCGGTGTCACATCAACTTTTATATTTTACCAAACAATTGGGTTATATATTTGCATTAAAAAAACTCACTAAATTATATTTTTCTTAAAAAAAAAAAAATGCGCTTGGGAAACCATTGTGCAAATATTGTGTGACATAAAAATATACAACACCCACTATTTTATTCTCTAGGGCCTCCGCTATACGTTTGGGGGGGGGGGGGGTTCTAAGTAATTTTATATAAAAAAAAAAAATCTATTTTTCCATGTATGTGAGAAGTGTCAGAATGGGCCTGGTGTTGAAGTGGTTAAATGTATAAAGCCCAGGAGCAACTTACAATACACAGCCCTCCCCACACACCGAACCCCCATCACCTCACCCTGTGCTCACCTCCCTGCACAGCACCTCCAGCTCTTTCTCCCGCTCACTTCCGGGTTGTGCAACTATCAATACCTCCCCACCAGGAACAGAGACAGTGCATCTCCTTTCCTGCACCGCCCACTACTGTTGCTATAGCGGCGCCCCACTCACCCACCCATAGGATGTAATGACTCCCACAGCTGTGAAGATTTTCCTCATACACGCTCTGTGTCAGAGCCGGTGTTTCGTCAGATTAGGCGACCAGTCAGTATGTGTAACGGAACTGACGTTCCGTCGCCGTCATCTTGCTACACCCCGCAGCCTTCCATAGTAAGGATATACAGAGAAGGGGGAAAGCGGACATCTTGTTACACCCATCGGAGTTTTGCATTTTACACTTATTTTTAACAGTAACAGTTTAGAACTCCGTCTGACTATTTAGATGTTCGCTGCTTTTAAAATTCAACATCTAAACATCCAGAGGGAGTTTTAAGTACTGTATTTCACTATATAAATTCACTTTACTGTTAAAAATAAGTGTAAAATGCAAAACTCTGGTGGGTGTAACAAGATGTCCGCTTCCCCCCTTCTCAGTGTATCCTTACTGTGGAGGAGTGCGGGGTGTAGCAAGGTGGCAGCGACAAACGTCACTTCCGTTACACATTCTGACGGGTCGCCTAATCTGACGAAGTACCGGAGAATTTCCGGAGACATTTCTGTGACGTACACGTCTCTACCGGTGGTACATTCTATGTTAGGGGGAATTCAGGATCATGTGACACCCCCCCCGCTCGTCACGTGTTCACCTAGACCAGTCAGAGATTTCGCAGGTCGTCAAGGAAGTAGGGGTTGCTAAGGGCGCCGGGGAGCTGTGCTGTGTGACGGACTAGTGGCGGAAGTTGTTGGACAGGAAACTTCCGGTTGTCACTGCTACTCCGAACTATCCTCAGAACCATGTCCGCCGACTTCCAGGGATACGAGCAGGACTATGGAGTCCTCACCGCCGACATCACCAACCGCATCGGCAAGATCCCCAAACTGGCCGGGGGTGAGTCAGGTGATACCGCCTAAAGGGGGGACATTGACTAGAGGGGGACACTGAGAAGAGGGAGGGGGAGGGGATTGACCAGAGAAGACCCTGACTAGGTGGACTTGGGGGGGGGGGGGCACTAACTAGAGGGGGACACTGACTAGGGGAGGCATTGACTAACTAGAGGGGGACACTGTGAGAAGGAGGGGGGCATTGGCTAGAGGAAGACACTGACCACCAGGGGGGACCGCAGGGGGACACTGACTGGGGGGGGGGGACATTGATTAGGGGGTAAACTGATTGGGGGGGACACTGGCTAGAGGGAGGAAATTGACTAGTGGAAGACACTGACCAGGGAGGACCGAGGGGGGAGGGGGACTTTGACCAGAGTAGGGTGTTGACTAGAGGGGGGCCACTGCCTTAGAGGGGACACTGATTGGGGGGGGCACTGACTAGAGGGAGGAAATTGACTAGAGAAACACACTGACAATGGGAGACTGCAGGAGGACACTGACCAGGGGGATAGGGGGGGACCCTGACCAGGGGGATAGGGGGGACACTGACCATGGGGGATAGGGGGGACACTGACCATGGGGGATAGGGGGGACACTGACCAGGGGGATAGGGGGGACACTGACCAGGGGGATAGGGGGGACACTGACCATGGGGGATAGGGGGGACACTGGCCATGGGGGATAGGGGGGACACTGACCATGGGGGATAGGGGGGACACTGACCAGGGGGATAGGGGGGACACTGACCAGGGGGATAGGGGGGACACTGACCAGGGGGATAGGGGGGACACTGACCATGGGGGATAGGGGGGACACTGACCATGGGGGACCGCAGGGAAATGGGGGGGGCACTGACCATGGGGGACCGCAGGGGGATGGGGGGGGCACTGACCATGGGGGATAGGGGGGGACACTGACCATGGGGGACCGCAGGGGGATAGGGGGGGTGACACTGATTGGGGGGGGGGGGCACTAAGTAGAGGAGGTGGGGCTGTGAATGGAGGGGATATGGAAGGTGCAGTAATACTGATGCTGTGATTTCTGTGGATGTTGTAGAGGAGAAGAAGCAGATGGTGATGAATGTGGAGAAGCAGCTGGAAGAAGCCAAAGAGCTGGTAAGTGAGTTCTGAGGATCAGATAGACGGGTTATCATCACAAAGGATTTACATTTCTAACACTAAAGAAATATTAAAAGAAACCCCACTGGACTCTACATTACTACCCACTGACCTCTGTATTCTACATTACTACCCACTGACCTCTGTATTCTACATTACTACCCACTGACCTCTGTATTCTACATTACTACCCACTGACCTCTGTATTCTACATTACTACCCACTGATCTCTGTATTCTACATTACTACCCACTGACCTCTGTATTCTACATTACTACCCACTGACCTCTGTATTCTACATTACTACCCACTGACCTCTGTATTCTACATTACTACCCACTGACCTCTGTATTCTACATTACTACCCACTGACCTCTGTATTCTACATTACTACCCACTGATCTCTGTATTCTACATTACTACCCACTGACCTCTGTATTCTACATTACTACCCACTGACCTCTGTATTCTACATTACTACCCACTGACCTCTGTATTCTACATTACTACCCACTGACCTCTGTATTCTACATTACTACCCACTGACCTCTGTATTCTACATTAATACCCACTGACCTCTGTATTCTACATTACTACCCACTGATCTCTGCATTCTACATTACTACCCACTGACCTCTGCATTCTACATTACTACCCACTGACCTCTGTATTCTACATTACTACCCACTGACCTCTGTATTCTACATTACTACCCACTGACCTCTGTATTCTACATTACTACCCACTGACCTCTGTATTCTACATTACTACCCACTGACCTCTGTATTCTACATTAATACCCACTGACCTCTGTATTCTACATTACTACCCACTGATCTCTGTACTGTGTATTACTTGTTACTGACCTCTGTATTCTACATTACTACCCACTGACCTCTGTACTGTGTATTACTTGTTACTGACCTCTGTATTCTACATTACTACTCACTGACCTCTGTATTCTACATTACTACCCACTGATCTCTGTATTCTACATTACTACCCACTGATCTCTGTATTCTACATTAATACCCATTGATCTCTGTATTCTACATTACTACCCACTGACCTCTGCATTCTACATTACTACCCACTGATCTCTGTATTCTACAATACTACCCACTGATCTCTGTACTGTGTATTACTTGTTACTGACCTCTGTATTCTACATTACTACCCACTGACCTCTGTACTGTGTATTAATTGTTACTGACCTCTGTATTCTACATTACTACTCACTGATCTCTGTATTCTACATTACTACCCACTGATCTCTGTATTCTACATTACTACCCACTGATCTCTGCATTCTACATTACTACCCACTGACCTCTGTATTCTACATTACTACCCACTGATCTCTGTATTCTACATTAGAGGTAGTAGGTAAAGGAAAGTTGGGATTTTTAAGGGGCAATTAAAGAGAATTGTCAATTGTATAAAAAGATACATTTATTTGGAAAATAGAAATTCATCCAATAAAAACAAAGGATAGAAAATACTTATGGCAAGTACAGTTCAATACAGTAACAGTGATACAGCAATGTAGGATGGATTTCCCAACATGTTTCACCCCTATAAACGGCTTCTTCAGGGGATGCTGGTCACATGCACTGTACAGTGCCTTCCGTATCTCCTATGAATAGGGAATTTATTGCTACTGCCAGGATGACTAGTGGTTACTGCTACCTCAAAGCATCCATGTACTACAGGCGATCGTAGACGGTATAAAAGACCAAAGGAGCAATTGTAGCAGCTAGCTTGAAGCCAGAGGCCAAAGCACCATCAGATAGTAACTCGCTTAGTAGATAAATCTGGATAAAAAGTGATAGTGTACATGGGTCTCTGGAGTCCTGCAGCCTACCCACTGACCTCTGCATTCTACATTACTACCCACTGACCTCTGCATTCTACATTACTACCCACTGATCTCTGCATTCTACATTACTACCCACTGATCTCTGCATTCTACATTACTACCCACTGATCTCTGCATTCTACATTACTACCCACTGATCTCTGTATTCTACATTACTACCCACTGATCTCTGCATTCTACATTACTACCCACTGACCTCTGTATTCTACATTACTACCCACTGACCTCTGTATTCTACATTACTACCCACTGATCTCTGCCTTCTACATTACTACCCACTGATCTCTGCATTCTACATTACTACCCACTGATCTCTGTATTCTACATTACTACCCACTGATCTCTGTATTCTACATTACTACCCACTGATCTCTGTATTCTACATTACTACCCACTGATCTCTGCATTCTACATTACTACCCACTGATCTCTGCATTCTACATTACTACCCACTGACCTCTGCATTCTACATTACTACCCACTGACCTCTGTATTCTACATTACTACCCACTGACCTCTGTATTCTACATTACTACCCACTGATCTCTGCCTTCTACATTACTACCCACTGATCTCTGCATTCTACATTACTACCCACTGACCTCTGCATTCTACATTACTACCCACTGACCTCTGCATTCTACATTACTACCCACTGACCTCTGCATTCTACATTACTACCCACTGATCTCTGCATTCTACATTACTACCCACTGATCTCTGCATTCTACATTACTACCCACTGATCTCTGCATTCTACATTACTACCCACTGACCTCTGCATTCTACATTACTACCCACTGACCTCTGCATTCTAAATTACTACCCACTGATCTCTGTATTCTACATTACTACCCACTGACCTCTGTATTCTACATTACTACCCACTGACCTCTGCATTCTACATTACTACCCACTGATCTCTGTATTCTACATTACTACCCACTGATCTCTGTATTCTACATTACTACCCACTGACCTCTGTATTCTACATTACTACCCACTGACCTCTGTATTCTACATTACTACTCACTGATCTCTGTGTTCTACAAAACTACCCACCGACCTCTGTGTTACTTATTACTGATCTCTGCATTCTACATTACTACCCACTGACCTCTGCATTCTACATTACTACTCACTGATCTCTGCATTCTACATTACTACCCACTGACCTCTGCATTCTACATTACTACTCACTGATCTCTGCTTTCTACATTACTACCCACTGATCTCTGCATTCTACATTACTACCCACTGACCTCTGCATTCTACATTACTACCCACTGACCTCTGTATTATACATTACTACCCACTGACCTCTGTATTATACATTACTACCCACTGATCTCTGTGTTACTTATTACTGATCTCTGCATTCTACATTACTACTCACTGACCTCCATATTTGTTATTACTGGCCTACTTACCTCTGGACTCTACATTGCTACCTACTGACCTCTGCATTATTTATTACTAACTTACTCTGATTTCACTGCACACTGTGAGCTTCTCACATAGTGCATTAGCAGCTTCAGATAGAGCCCACCCCCTTTTCCTGGCCGGATCATCTAGTCCTTTCCTCCCCAGCCTGGCTTGTCCCTGGACCACCCCTTTCATTTATTGAATTTATGTTCTTTCAATCATTGAGTCTCAATATCACATGTGGGCATTATCTAGGGTGGTCTGCATGCAAAGACAGACTGCCTAGGATCTCCACTCCTCCAAATTAATATCCACCATTAAAGAATTTTGATATTTGCATAACTCCTCCCAAAGGCCAGCCCACTGCTTACATCAGGACTGAGGGATCCTGAGAGGAGTGTTGAGGAAGGGGGCTGTGATGTTTTCAGGAAGCTATGTACAGCACCCTGCCGGCCCCTCCCACCAACTTCTTGGGGGGCTTTTTAGTTAAAACCGGGACTTTTCATTTTACAGGTATAAAAAGGGATGCTAGTGTGGCGGTACTACACACAGTAGTAAGTGTGTCCTGTTACTGATAGGCGGTGCGCATGTCGCAGGCCAGTCCAGAGACCGTTAATCAAGATGGCAGACAGCAGTGTTGGTGCCTGCATGGAACAGCATGTGGTGATGACGTTTCTTGTGAACGAAGGCATAAAACCCGCGGATATCTACAGAAGACTTTAACCACAGTACGATGATCACCCACTCAGCCGCAGTAAGACGTTTGAATGGTGTAAGATTTAGCGATGCACCAAAATTTTGGCCGCCAAAACATGTCGGGCGAAAATGGTGTTATCGACATTTTGCTGATAAGAGTAAAAGATGGCGATAATGGTGCCAAAAACGCACGTGATTTTACCGCAATTTAGCTGCGATTTTTACCACCATTTTACTGTGCTTATGGTTTGTTTTTCCAAGGTCATGTGACTAAAAAAACGCAACATAGGTGCGTTATTGATGCGCTCTTGCCTTTTCAATGCATTTCAGTGGGGATGTGCGTTTTTTTTCTTTTAACTGACCAAAAAATGCAGCAAGCAAGATTTTTAGGACCACAAAGGAAGTGCAATGGACCAGTGTGAAGACCTACACAGAATTTAAAGGGATGCAAGTTTCTTGAGCTTTTCTTGCGCTAAAGGTTCATATTTATTTAAATTCATGCTATAAATTAAAAAGTCAAATATAATACAATTTTATATATAAGAATATATATATATTTTTTTAAAACTGTCATTTTTGGGTTTTCGGCCAAGTGCATCCTGCATTTTTGGTTTTAGCACCAACAAAACGTTTCAAAGATGGCCGTCTGTCCGTCAGTGACGATTCCCGGCTGTGGTGGTTCCCATCGCACAGCAACCATTCCTGTGAACATTCAGCGCCTGGAACGCCTGATCCTGGATGATCAACGTCATGAATTTGCACAATCGACAAATCTTTCTGTGGGAACGGTGAACACTACCATTCATGAACATTTACATTTTTGAAAAGTTATCGCACGCTGAGTGTCAAGACCTGCTTTCTGCCTTTGACCGGCACAGAAGAGTGAAGTCTGCACTGCTTTGAAGGAGCGTTTTGACAGGGAGGGCCTGGATTTTTTTGGATCGCATGGTTGACGAGACCTGGGCACATCATTTCACTCCGGAATCAAAGTGAGCATCAAAGCACATCCCACTTAGGCCCCTTTCACACTGGGGCGGGGGCGGCATCGGCGGTAAAGTGCCGCTATTTTTAGCGGCGCTTTACCGTCGTATTTGCGGAGTTATTCGGCCGCTAGCGGGGTGCTTTTAACCCCCACTAGCGGCCGAAAAAGGATTAAAACCACCCGCAAAGCGCAGCGCTTTGTCGGCGGTATAGCCGCCCTGCCCATTGATTTCAATGGGGAGGAGCGGTATACACACCGCTCCAAAGATGCTGCTAGCAGGACTTTTTTTAGCGTCTTGCCAGCGCACCACTCCAGTGTAAAAGCCCTCCGGGGCTTTCACACTGAAGAGACAGGAGCGGCTCTTTCAGGGCGCTTTGCAGGCGCTACTTTTAGCGCTGTAACGCCTGCAAAGCGCCCCAGTGTGAAAGGGGGCTTAGAGCCCGGATCTCCCTCCAAGTGATTTCCACCTGTTTGGTCCCCTAAAAGAGTCCTTTGGAGGTCACCATTTCAGCACTGATGATGAAGTGAAGCAGGCTGTCCTAGGATGGTTCAGGCGTACTGACA
The DNA here is from genome assembly GCA_037952925.1 of Lithobates clamitans. NCBI lineage: Eukaryota > Metazoa > Chordata > Amphibia > Anura > Ranidae > Lithobates > Lithobates clamitans. The sequence goes on from JBBGZY010000385.1 coordinate 2,631,059, forward strand.
CTTCTTTCTATGCTGAAGATTTCCAGGCATTAGTTAAGTGCTGAGATAAGTGTATAAATGTAGTGGGGGAGAATGTAAAAAATTAAATGCTGTTTTTACTCTTTTACTCTAATTTTGTTTTTATACTATATAAACTCAAAAGACCCGGTTCGATTTGAATGTCCCTCGTATGATCTGCCTGCATTGCATAGAGAAAGGCAGAGAATCAGTAATGATGTCAGTGGGTTTAAAATAAGATGTGCAATGATAATGGAAACAATACTTTAAAAATTAATTAGTATGTTGATGTGGGGGAGGAAGGAACCAGGGAAGGCAACGTAAGAGAAGATTAAACTTCAACTTTAAAGAGAAACTACACTGCATCTAAGCACCAAAAATGCTATTTAATTCATTTTTAACCACTTTAGCCCCGGAAGATTTGGCTACTGAATGACCGGGCCATTTATTTTTTTGCGGTTCGGCACTGCGTCGCTTTAACTTACAATTGCGCTGTCATGCGGCGCTGCACCCAAACAAAATGTACGTCCTTTTTTTTCCCCACAAATAGAGCTTTCTTTTGGTGGTATTTGATCACCTCTGCGGTTTTTACTTTTTGTGCTATAAACAAAAAAAGAGCGACAATTTTGAAAAAAACACAATATTTTGTACTTTTTGCTATAATAAATATCTCCATTTTTTTTTTTTAAAGCTAATTTTTCCTCAGTTTAGGCCGATATGTATTCTTCTACATATTTTTGTTAAAAAAATCGCAATAAGCGTATATTGATTGGTTTGCGCAAAAGTTATAGCGTCTACAAAATAGGGGATAGATTTATAGCATTTTTATTAATATAATTGTTTTTTTACTAGTAATGGCGGCGATCTAAGCTTTTTTTTTTTATTGGGACTTTATGGTGGACACCGGACACTTTTGACACATTTTTGGGATCATTGGCATTTATACAGCAATCAGTGCTATAAAAATGCACTGATTACTGTAAAAATGTCACTGGCAGAGAAGGGGTTAACACTAGAGGGCGATCAAGGGGTTAATGTGTTCCCTGTGTGTGTTTCTAACTGTAGGGGGAGGGGGACTGATCTAGAGGAAATGACAGATCGTGGTTCCTAGCTATTAGGAACACACGATCGGTCACTCCACACAGAACAGAACAGGGATTTGTGTGTTTACACACACACGTCCCTGTTCTGCCTCTCATGACCGTCGGCCACGAGCATCGGCACCCCTGCAGTGCAGCAAGCGCATGCACGCGCCTGCTATGCTGATACCGCGAGCCGACGTATAGCTACGACGGTTCGCACCGACCTACCGCAGCATAATGACGGCGGCTGGTCGGCAAGCGATGTCTCCATACTTTATTTTGCTGAGAGATCACTTTGAACCCCCCCCCCCCCCTTAACATTCCTGGCTATGGCCATCTTGAGTAAGGGCAGATGATTCATGTAGCATTTACTTCCTAGACTCCATCTGCCCTTAGCTCAGGCATGCAGGCAGTAGGCTGTGATTAGCTGAGAAAACCCCTCCCCCCCTCCTGAAGACTCCTGGGATGTAGGACATCATTTTGCCTAGGCAGGAAACCAGGAAGTAACTGAAAAAAATGTAAAATAAAAGTTTAAAACAAGTACATTTAATATACTATATTATCTATTTACTGATGCTAGCAACATAAGTGTTAAAAATAGTCAATGGTAATAGAGAGAGTAAAGTTCCCCTTTAAACATACAGATGCATCTCAAAAAATTAGACTATTGTCAAAAATTTAATTTATTTCAGTAATTCAATTCAAAAAGTGAAACTCGTATATTTTATATAGATTCATTACACACAGAGTGATATATTTAAAGCATTTTCTTTCTTTTAATTTTGATGATTCTGGCTTACAGCTAATGAAAACCCAAAATTCTGTATCTCAGAAAATTAGAATATTGTGAAAAGTTCAATATTGTAGACTCATGGTGTCACACTACTAATCAGCTAATTAACTCAAAACACATATAAAGGTTTCCTGAGCCTTTAAATGGTCTCTCGGTCTGGTTCAGTAGGTTACACAATCATGCTGCTGACATGAAAATTTTCCAGAAGACAGTCATTGACGCCCTCCACAAAATTCTAAAGAAGCTGGCTGTTTACAGAGTGCTGTATCCAAGCATATTAATGGAAAGTTGAGCAGAAGGAAAAAGTGTGGTAGAAAAAGGTGCACTAGCAACATGGATAACCGCATCCTTGAGAGGATTATGAAGCAAAGGCCATTCAAGAATTTGTTGGAGATTCACAAGGAGTCATCTACGGCTGGTGTCAGTGCTTGAAGAGCCACCACACACAGACATATCCAGGACATGGGCTACAACTGTCGCATTCCTTGTGTCAAGCCACTCCTGAACCAGAGACAATGTCAGAAGCGTCTTACCTGGGCTAAGGAGAAAAAGGACTGCACTGTTGCTCAGTGGTCCAAAGTCCTCTTTTTGGGTGAAAGTAAATGTTGCATTTCATTTGGAAATCAAGGTCCCAGAGTCTGGAGGAAGATTGGAGAGGCACATCATCCAAGTTGAATGAGGTCCAGTGTGAAGTTTCCACAGTCCATGATGATTTGGGGATCCATGTCATCTGCTGGTGTCGCTCCACTGTGTTTTATCAAGTCCAAAGTCAGCGCAGCCCTCTACCAGGAAATTCTAGAGCACTTCCTCTGCTGACCAGATTTATGGAGATACTGATTTCATTTCCCAGCAGGACTTGGCACCTGCCCACACTGCCACAAGTACCAATACCTGGTTTAATGATCATGGTATCACTGTGCTTGATTGACCAGCAAACTCGCCTGACCTAAACCCCATAGAGAATCTGTGGGGTATTGTCAAGAGGAAGATGAGAGACAGCAGACCCAACAATGCAGACGAGCCGAAGGCCACTATCACAGCAACCTGGGCTTCCATAACATCTCAGCAGTGCCACAGGCTGATCACTGCCATGCCACGCCGCATTGATGTAGTAATTCATGCAAAAGGAGCCCCGACCAAGTATTGAGTGCACACTATACTGTACATGGACATAACTTTTTAGTAAGCCAACAATTACTTTTTTTTAATTTATTGGTCTTATGTAATATTATAGTTTTCTTATATACTGAATTTTGGGTTTTCACTAATTGTAATCCATAATCATCAAAATTAAAAGGTAGAAATGCTTGAAATATATCATTCTGTGTGTAATTTATTATTATTATTATTATTATTACTATACAGAATTTACGCAGCGCTTTACAATATAAAAGGGAGACAATGCAGTTATACAATAAAATACAAGATGATTAAGAGGGCCCTCTCAGAAGAGCTTACAATCTAATAATGAATCTATATATAATATATGGGTTTCACTTTTTAATTTGAATTACTGAAAGAAATGAACTATTTGGTGATATTCAGATTTTTTGAGATGCACCTGCACATTTGTTAAATGAAACCTAGAATAGTACCTGTGCCTTTTTGAGTCCAGATGTCTGGCGGTGATGTACTGTGTGGGTGACTTTGTCACATCTGTTAGCTTTTGTTGTATCATTGCTACATATGTTGCCCTGTCATTGTCCTCACAGCTGTTCTAGAGTCCCCTGTGACATCAGTCAGGAACTAGCTATACATGTGGTTGTCTACTTATGAGCTATAGGGGGCCATCAATGCGCCTCCCTAACAGGCTGCACATAGGGGGAGATTTACTAAAACTGGAGAGTGCAAAATCTGGTGCAGCTCTGCATAGAAACCAATCAGCTTCCAGGTTTCATTGTCAAAGTTTAATTGAACAAGCTGAAGTTCGAAGCTGATTGGCTACCATGTACAGCTACACCAGATTCTGACTGCTCCAGTTTAATTAAATCAACCCCATAATGTTCAATTTATGTAATGCTTGAGAGGAAAACTGCAGACCTAATAGAGGAACTGAGGGTTTAGAGTGTGGACAGGATACATTTTTTAATGCAGAAGACAATATGAAAACGTTGTTGCATAATCCTACAAAGAGCTTTATTCAATAAAGAGTTCTTATTGCGGTAATCCATATTGACCAATCACAATCCACTTGGCTCAGGTCTGAAATCAGCAACATTTTGATTGGTTGCTCTTATTTGCTTCTTTTTGGTGTATGTATGTATGTATGTGTGTGTATATATATGTATACATATAATATATGTGTGTGTGTATGTGTATATATATATATATATATATATATATATATATATATATATATATATATATATATTTTTTTTATATTATATTCTCAATTTCTCAATCATTAAAAGGTGTCGTTTTTGTTTTTTCTTATCTGTTCAATAAGTGCAAATATAATATGTTGATCCTGTCAGAAACCATATGAGCTACATGACTTTTTGTGATTTCGGCCTGTGCGGTTCTCCTATTAATTACATTGTTTTATGTTCTCTTTGTGGAATATGGAACAGCTCCCCTCTTTTATGTTTTGGAGAGGAGGAAAAAGGGAAGGTGCTCTGTAGTCTTCACATACACTACTGTGCAAAAGTTGTAGGCAGGTGTGAAAAAATGCTATAAATTAAGAATGGATTTACAAATAGAAGTGTTAATAGTTTTATTATTTTAAGGAATAAACAAAATGAATAAAAAAAAAAATGAACAGAGGAGAAATCTAAATCAAATCAATATTTGGTGTGACCTCCCTTTGCCTTCGAAACAGCATACAACATAGAGGAATCTCTACGTACACTTGCACACAGTTTTTGTAGGAATTCGGCAGGTAGGTTGTTTCCAAACATCTTGGAAATCTAACCACAGATCTTCTGTGGATGTGAGCTGCCTCAAATGTTTCTGTCTCTTCACGTAATCCCAGACAGACTCTATGATGAGATCAGGCAGGACTTTGTGTGAGCCAAACCATCACTTCCAGGACTCCTTGTTCTTCTTTACACTGAAGATAGTTCTTAATGACATTGGCTGTATGTTTTGGGGTTGTTGTCCTGATGTAGAGCAAATTTGGGACCAATCACACGTCTCCCTGATTGTATGGCATGATGGATAAGTACCTGACTGCATTGAGGACCTCATTGATCCTAACCAAATCTCCAACACTATTTGTAGAAATTCAGCCCCAAACTTGCAAAGAACCTCCACTATGCTTCACAGTTGCCCGCAGACACTCATTATTATACCATTTCCAGCTCTTCACCAACAAGCCTCCTGCTACAGCCGAATATTTCATATTTTGACTCATCGGTCCAGAGCACCTTCTGCCATTTTTCTGCACCCCAGTTCCTATGTTTGTGTCTTTCATCTGCTGCATTAAGTTTCCTTGGCAGACCACTGCATCTACGGTCCTCAACATTGCCTGTTTCTTTGTGCTTCTTGAAAAGATCTTGAACAGCACATCTTGAAACCACAGTCTGCTTTGAAATCTTTGCCTGGGAGGGACCTTCCTTAATGCAGTAATAACTACCTTGCATCTTGTTGCTATGCTCAGTCTTGCCATGGTGTATGACCAGACATGAAACTGTCTTCCACAACCTCACCTTTAGTAGCAGAGTTTGGCTGTTCCTCATCCAGTTTTAAGCCTCCTGCAGAGCTGTTTCTGTGTTTCAACCTACACATGCAATTCATGTTTTTGAAAACATTTTTACTTTTACAGCATTTCTTCACACCTGCCTAAAACGTTTACACAGTATTGTTCTGCCTGTCGTAGGGTGACAACGTTGCTCCTCCATAGATCTAGAACATAACAAATTCTTCAACTAAGAAAGAAAGTGTTTTTTTCCTGGGAGGATCACCAGGAAAAACACTAAACACCAAATAGGAAAAAAGCTTAAAAAGAAAACGAATGAAGCCACCTCATCTAAGGACATCTTGTGTTTAGATACTGTTTAAGAATGGGGTGCTTTAGGGCCCATTCTCATCAGTGTGTTGCATTTAATGTGCATAGCATTAAAAATGGCACAGTATTCAAAATGAATGGAAGTGCCCCCCCACACCATGGTATATGCATTGCTGTGCCTTGTGGTAAAAAAAAAAATTTAACCACATTACTGCAACACACTGATGTAAACACACCCTTAAGGCAACATGTAATGTTTCACAGTATTACATTAAATTTAAATTAAACTCCGTAATTATTATTATTTTTTTTTTCTGTCAGATTAGTAAAACCTGTCAGATCAGGAGACTTGCCGCGGCTTTTAAAATTCAACATCAAAACAGTGTCAAGGACTTCTAAATACTGTATTTCACTATATAAGCTCAGATTACTGTTAAAAATAAGTGTGAAATGCAAAACTCAAGTGGGTGTAAAAAGATGTCCGCTTGCCGCCTTCTGACCGTAGGCTTACTGCGGACAAATGCAGGGTGTACCAAGATGGCCGCGACGGAACATCACTTCCGTTACAAAATCTGACGGGTCGTCTAATGTGACGGAACACCGGTCACAACTCTGAGGACAGTAGCCACAAGTGGTCCCGTACATCCCTTTTATTGCACCCCCATAACCACAGACCAGTGACATTTTATGGATTATCCTCCACCATGATCATTGGTATTTTAGGATATTTATTGCTGCCTGGAAAAAAATAAATAAATATATATATATATATATATATATATATATATATATATATATATATATATATATATTTTATACACAGTGTGGACGGAAAGTATTCAGACCCCCTTAAATTTTTCACTCTTTGTTATATTGCAGCCATTTGCTAAAATCATTTAAGTTATTTTTTTCCTCATTAATGTACACACAGCACCCCATATTGACAGAAAAACACAGAACTGTTGACTTTATTTTCCAGATTTATTAAAAAAGAAGAACTAAAATATAACATGGTCCTAAGTATTCAGACCCTTTGCTCAGTATTTGGTAGAAGCACCCTTTTGATCTAATACAGCCATGAGTCTTTTTGGGAAAGATACAACAAGTTTTTCACACCTGGATTTGGGGATCCTCTGCCATTCCTCCTTGCAGATCCTCTCCAGTTCTGTCAGGTTGGATGGTAAACGTTGGTGGACAGCCATTTTTAGGTCTCTCCAGAGATGCTCAATTGGGTTTAAGTCAGGGTTCTGGCTGGGCCATTCAAGAACAGTCACGGAGTTGTTGTGAAGCCACTCCTTCGTTATTTTAGCTGTGTGCTTAGGGTCATTGTCTTGTTGGAAGGTAAACCTTCGGCCCAGTCTGAGGTCCTGAGCACTCTGCAGAAGGTTTTCGTCCAGGATATCCCTGTACTTGGCCGCTTTTATCTTTCCCTCAATTGCAACCAGTCGTCCTGTCCCTGCAGCTGAAAAACGTCCCCACAGCATGATGCTGCCACCACCATGCTTCACTGTTGGGACTGTATTGGACAGGTGATGAGCAGTGCCTGGTTTTCTCCACACATAGAATTAAGGCCAAAAAATTCTATCTTAGTCAATCTTATTTCTCACCATCTTGGAGTCCTTCAGGTGTTTTTTTTTTTAGCAAACTCCACTGGTCCACCGGGCCACTCTTCCATAAAGCCCTGACTGGTGGAGGGCTGCAGTGATGGTTGACTTTCTACAACTTTCTCCGATCTCCCGACTGCATCTCTGGAGCTCAGCCACAGTGATCTTTGGGTTCTTCTTTATCTCTCTCACCAAGGCTCTTCTCCCCCGATAGCTCAGTTTGGCTGGACGGCCAGCTCTAGGAAGGGCTCTGGTCGTCCCAAACATCTTCCATGTAAGGATTATGGAGGCCACTGTGCTCTTAGGAACCTTAAGTGCAGCAGAAATTTTTTTTGTAACCTTGGCCAGATCTGTGCCTTGCCACAATTCTGTTTCTGAGCTATTCAGGCAGTTCCTTTTTGACCTCATGATTCTCATTTGCTCTGACATGCACTGTGAGCTGTAAGGTCTTATATAGACAGGTGTGTGGCTTTCCTAATCAAGTCCAATCAGTATAATCAAACACAGCTGGACTCAAATGAAGGTGTAGAACCATCTCAAGGATGATCAGAAGAAATGGACAGCACCTGAATTAAATGAGTGTCACAGCAAAGGGTCTGAATACTTAGGACCATGTGATATTTCAGTTTTTCTTTTTCAATCTGCAAAAATGTCAACAATTCTGTGTTTTTCTGTCAATATGGGATGCTGTGTGTACATTAATGAGGAAATAAATGAACTTAAATGATTTTAGCAAATGGCTGCAATACAACAAAGAGTGAAAAATTTAAGGGGGTCTGAGTACTTTCCGTCCCCACTGTATATACTTTGTGCCAGTATCTCCATTCTGCATCATGGCACATAACTGTGCCATATATGTATGCTGAGCTGTGCACGCATGGCTCCAGGCACATTAAGCCCTGGTTTCCACCAGTGCGGCTTTGAAGTCGACTGTCAGTGTGATTTCATGTGCGGCTTGCTGACATCTTTGCAACTTCATTTTATAGTTGTCAACGCAAGTCACACAGAAATCGTACAGGAACCTTTTTCAAAGTTGTTGAGACTTGAGTTGCAATAATTTGAACAGTTCAGTTGCTGCAAATGGGGAGCGACTTGTCATGCGACTTTGAACTTTCAAGTCGCATGACAAGTTGCACTGGTGTGATCCAGGGCTAACGCTGACAGTCAAGGGGAAGCACTTACGACAGAATAGACCAATGGGGCTCGTTTGGCTGTACATCTCCTATGGTTCACAGGATTACAATTCATTTTGCACTCCTGTGACCCTTTTTCAGCAGAGAGCAGGCTAAAGTACGCTCTATGCTGACGTCACAGAAGTCGGTCCAGGCTCCACGTCATCACGACCACGGAGTCGGGATCCCTCATATCCCTGGACCGACACCCGGCTCAGCGGGCCAATGAGAGCCTGAGCTGGCCGCCCCCTCCACAGCCCAGCACTCCAGTGAGCGAGGAGGGGGCAGAGCAGAGAGCCAGTGACTGACAGTCTGCAGCTTTCTGCTCGGGAGCTCTGAGAACCGAGCGATCGGCAGTGTTCGATCGCTCGGTTCTCCGGGAGAGAGATGCAGCATTGGACCAATGCTGAATCCACCTAGGTAAGTATGAATCTAAAAAAAAAAAACCCATACTTCCCTTTTTAAGTTTATTTCAAAGCATTTATTTTTTTCCTCGACATTCTTTCTCTGTTTTGAATTAGATCATGCTGATTAAAGAAGGTTCATTTAAAACTATCTTTAGAGGAACTACACAGCACAGCATGCTCAGGCGCTGGTACTTGTAGTACTTTTTCAAGTTTATTATTTATTATATTTATAGCCTTTAATTATTGTTCGTAGCATGTGCTTTGCTTTCTTTAATCGCCCCACTCACTGTTGCCATTTTTCAGCTGGAACAGATGGATCTGGAGGTTCGGGAGATCCCAGCTCAGAGCCGCGGGATGTACAGCAACCGTATGAGGAGCTACAAACAGGAGATGAGCAAACTGGAGGCTGACTTTGTGAGTGTTATCATGTTATTGACTCTTTCTTCCACATACATATATGACCATTGCTTGTGAAGGCAAACCTGTCCCTAGCGCTTGTATGGCAGACTGAAGGTAAAAAGGCACCACAAAGTGGGATATTCAGTGCTCAGCATAAATGAGTACACCTCTTTTGAAAAGTAAGATTTGAAATTCATAAAACAATTTCCAAAATTTTGACAACACTGATTTTTTATAGAACATCCGTTTAGCTCATTACATGAAAGTAATGTTAATATAACTTGGATTACAAAATCTTCACTGGGTCACTCCAGAATTCCCCATAAGTGTTCAATTGTGTTCAGATCAGGAGACCTACTTGGCCATTGAAGCATTTCACCATGTTCTTCAGAAATGCAACAGTGGCCTTAGATGTGTGTTTTGGATCATTGTCATGTTGGAAAAGTGCACGACAACCAAGGGCATGGAGTGATGGTAGCATCTTCTCTTTCAATATAGAGCAGTACATCTGTGAATTCATGATACCATCAATGAAATGCAGCACTCATACAGCCCCACAGGACACTGCCACCATCATGTTTCACTGTAGGCACCATGCATTTTTCTTTGTACTCCTCACCTTTACGACGCCATACAGTTTTGAAGCCATCAGTTCCAAAAACATTTATCTTGGTCTCATCACTCCAGAGTACAGAGTCCCAGTAGTCTTCTTTTTCTGAATGGGCCCTGGCAAGTTCTATGCGGGCTTTTTTGGGCTTGGGCTTTAGGATAGGCTTTCTTTGTGGACGACACCCATGCACACCATTCCTCTGTAGTGTACGCTGTATTGTGTCACGGGAAATAATCACCCCAGTTTTGGCTTTCTACTTCTCTAGCTAACTGCAGTGAACTTGCATGGCGATTTTCTTCAACCCTTCTCATCAGAAGACGCTAGTGTCGAGGTGTTCACTACCGTGGACAGCCTGGACGTCTCTGCGAGATGGTTGTAGTACCATCTTTGTTATCTCTCCATAGCAACCAGCAGCGCTCGACAAGCCCCTCCCCGCTCGTTGAGCAGAGAGGGACCTGTCATCCGCCGGCTCAGCGGAGATCAACGGAGAGATCTCCCGCTGAGCTGGCGGATAGAGGCGGGCTCCGTGGTAGTGGATCCGCCTCATTGGGCCAAGCTTTAGGCCAATGAGGCCTAAAGCTTTGCTGATCTTCTTGTAGCCTTCACCTTTCTCGTGTAAAGAAATGATTTTCTTTCTCAGGCCTTGTGACATTTCTATTCCATGTGGTGCCATTGCTGACAGCATGAAACGAGAAGTAGTTCCCTTTGTTAAGTAACGCCCTTTTATAATCAACTGTCTGCTGGACACCTGTTTAATGAATAATTAGACTCACCTGTAGTTGAATTCCTTGTTCATTAGGCTTTTGTTGTCTAAAATGTAGCTTTGCTTCTAATGCCGCGTGCACACGAGCGGAATTTCCGTCAGAAAAATCTTGGATGGTTTTTCCGACGGAATTCCGCTCAAGCTTGGCTTGCATACACACGGTCACACAAAAGTTCTCTGAACTTTCGACCTTCAAGAACGCGGTGACGTACAACACTACGACGAGCCGAGAAAATGAAGTTCAATGCTTCCGAACATGCGTCGAATTGTTTCCGAGCATGCGTGATTTTTTGCGTTTCCGCATTGCATACAGACGAACGCATTTTCGGATAAGAACTTTTTCTGACCGAAAAATAGAGAACCTCCCTCAATGTTTTGCTGGCTGGAATTCTGCCAGCAAAAGTCCCATGGAGCATACACACGGTCGGAATTTCTGACCAAAAGCTCACATCCGACTTTTGTTGGCGGAAATGTACGGGGCATGAGACTTTTTTCATTGGGGTGTTTTCATTTATTGCAACATGGTCTTGAATGAATTTGTTAGGAAAAATACCTTTTTGTGTGTGCAAACCTTGGTTGCAATCAATGGCCCGCATTTGTGGGATTATTTTGTAGTATAGTATCCCCTAGAAAATGTTGATTCTGAAAGGAAAAGGAAGGTTTTCTGAGAAATCTCTTGGGGGTATACTCATTTATGCTGAGAACTGCATACTGTAGTTTCTTTGAAATCTTTAGAGCATGTGGCTAAAGGTTTGACCATCACACTGATATAATCTTCCTGGACATCCAGTTCCAAAACCATGGCCATTAATATGGAATTTTCCCTCCTATCTTTGGGGCTATACCATTCTCCATTCTTCTGGGAAAGATTTTGGAGTGTCTGTGAGGTCAGGTACTGATGTTGAATGAGAAGATCTGGTTCACAATCAGTGTTCCAATTCATCCCAAAGGGTGTTTAGTAGGGCTGAGATCAGGGATCTGTGCAGGCCACTTGAGTTCCTCAACACCAAGCTGGTAAAACCATGCCTTAATGGAGAGCTAGCTTTGTACACAGGGCGTGGTCATGGTTGAACAGAAAAGGGCCTTCTCCAAACTGTTACCACAAGGTTGGAAGGGAACAATTGTCTAAAATGCATTTGTGTGCTGTGGTATCAACAGGCTCTTTCACTGGAAACACCTGAACTAATTTGGAGGGGGTGGGGTACATACTTTTGGCCATCTAGGTAGACATGATGGTCAGGTGTACCCATACTTTTGGGTATAGTACATGTGTGCCTCCTGAGACCCTAACCCAGGGAACATGCAGTAGGCAAATGCTGATTTCCTCATCTCAGAGCTTTGACACATCCCCCTCCACATCACATAATGGACTGCTAGTATCTCAGTTCTCCATTGAAAGTCACATTCATTGTATTATGGGATGTGACTGGGCACTTGGACTTACAGAAAGTTGGGTAGCGCAACAGGCACCAAAACATTCTGGGGCCTTTTATCCTCTTATAATACTAGTGTTTAGTTGTTTTAATTGGAGATTTAGGTTTGTGTCTGCGAGAAATCTCTGTGATCTGTGGCTACATAAAGCTTTGTTATTGAATTTAAATTGTTTTTTGAGCTGTAGTCTATTGGTGTATGTTACCTGCTGTTTATGTATGACTCTTGGTGGCTCCAATTGCCTAATAGGTGGCTACCTGAATGTTTTGTGTATTTCAGTAGCTCCTCTTTTGTTCTCCACAATATTAAATGACCATAAAATCCAGCAGGAATGGTGGGAACCCCTCATGAAGGGCACAGCAGGTGTTCAGAACTGGGAACTGAGCACAAGGATGGTGGGAACTGGGAACCCCTCAAAATGGGCACAGCAGGTGTACAGACCTGGGAACGAAGCACATTGATGGTGGGAACTGGGAACCCCTCAAAATGGGCACAGCAGGTGTACAGACCTGGGAACTGAGCACATTGATGGTGGGAACTGGGAACCCCTCAAAATGGGCACAGCAGGTGTACAGACCTGGGAGCGAAGCACATTGATGGTGGGAACTGGGAACCCCTCAAAATGGGCACAGCAGGTGTACAGACCTGGGAACGAAGCACATTGATGGTGGGAACTGGGAACCCCTCAAAATGGGCACAGCAGGTGTACAGACCTGGGAACTGAGCACAAGGATGGTGGGAACCCCTCATGAAGGGCACAGCAGGTGTACAGACCTGGGAGCGAAGCACATTGATGGTGGGAACCCTTATTAATGGGCACAGCAGGTGTACAGACCTGGGAACTGAGCACAAGGATGGTGGGAACCCCTCATGAAGGGCACAGCAGGTGTACAGACCTTGGAACGGAGAACATTGATGGTGGGAACCCTTATTAATGGGCACAGCAGGTGTGCAGAATCAGTAACTCGGTGCAGGAATGGTGCTGGGATATGAAGAGAGAGAGTGTACGGCGCATGCGCTGCTTTTTCAAAAGTGAAGCATTGTGCTGTGATGCTGAGAAGGGGCTTCCAAAGTTCTGCTGTGTCTTGGAAGCTATTATGGACAAGGGAAGGTAAACAATATGGGAGTATATCAGGCAGATCTGTGGGGTACTAGTAGAAGCCAACAGGCGTGCCAAGGACATTACACTGTATGTTGGAAACAAGGTGCAGTGCTGTGTAATATATTGGGCCCTAATTGTTTGCATGAGACGTTCTACTCATATGAGTTTCTAAAGATACAATTTTTGCAACATGTAGTGCCATCTAGTGGATAAATATTTAACTGATGGTCTGTATTTGTCATTATAACATAATGCCTAAAGGCAAACACACGCCAGCCTGTAAACACTAGTCTGAAGGGTATCCTGCTCAGCAGGTACTTGGCCATCCACACTGTTGCTAGTGAGGCTTTTAACTTAAAAAGGGTTTAGCCCTTGTGATTGAAAAAAAAAAAATTTTTTTTTTCAATCATCACTGGTTAAAGAGGTGTCGTGCGGACACCGAGCCAAGGAACAGTGATAAACTAAAAAGAGGGAAGTGCTCAGATGGTATATTTACCCTATAAACTTGCTGGCATTAGAAGAGGTTTATATATGGAAAAGGATTGAAACATTGATCGATTCATTAAAATTCTTTGAAACACTAGGTGCTGCTATAGGGCAATGCCTCTTTTTCCTCTTTTTTGGCACAGACGTTCCCCATAAAACCTTTCTGATGGGTCTAGGGGATCATTTGGAACCAAGACCATTCTGAGAGGTGGCAAATATGAAATAACAAGGTTCCACAAAAGCTCCAGAAGACGCAACGTTTGTGGTGAAACATGTAGAGACAATCACACTTTTGTACCTTGACCATTGGGTCGTTATGGCCTAAGTTTTATAAATTGTTTTACAATTTCTATGTAATAAAATTTTCTATTATTTTTTTCATAGATTTTGCTTTTGATTGACTTTTTTGCACCTTAAAACTCAAATTTTGTGCTCTTTGGGTATATATTGTTCTGTCATATTTAAAGGAGGTGGTGCATTTATTAAAGTCTCCTAGCTCCAATATAAATTTGATAAAGGTACTTGCAAGGCTTTCCAAAAGCTTCAAGAAGCCTTTTTAAAACTCCTAAAGCAGAGTTTACCTGGGGGGGTTGCCCAGACAGGATTTGCTATAATGGACAAGTATATCCACATACAGTATTTGCATATTATGGCACATTTTACCTGTGGATGTGCTCTGTTCCACCAATATGAGGTCCAAGCTGCCCTCCTCTACTCCATTGTCACCTCTGCAAATCTCCCCCCACTGTAATATCCACATCTCCCCCCACTGTAATATCCACATCTCCCCCCACTGTAATATCCACATCTCCCCCCACTGTAATATCCACATCTCCCCCCACTGTAATATCCACATCTCCCCCCACTGTAATATCCACATCCCCCCCCACCCACTGTAATATCCACAATCTCCCCCACTGTAATATCCACAATCTCCCCCACTGTAATATCCACAACCCCCCCACTGTAATATCCACAACCCCCCCACTGTAATATCCACACCCCCCCCCCACTGTAATATCCACACACCCCCCACTGTAATATCCACACCCCCCCACTGTAATATCCACATCCCCCCACTGTAATATCCACATCCCCCCCCCCCCACTGTAATATCCACATCCCCCCCCCACTGTAATATCCACATCCCCCCACTGTAATATCCACAATCTCCCCCACTGTAATATCCACATCTCCCCACTGTAATATCCACAATCTCCCCACTGTAATATCCACAATCTCCCCCACTGTAATATCCACAATCTCCCCCCACTGTAATATCCACAATCTCCCCCCACTGTAATATCCACAATCTCCCCCCATTGTAATATCCACAATCTCCCCCCACTGTAATATCCACATCCCCCCCCCACTGTAATATCCACAATCTCCCCCACTGTAATATCCACAATCTCCCCACTGTAATATCCACAATCTCCCCCACTGTAATATCCACAATCTCCCCCACTGTAATATCCACAATCTCCCCCACTGTAATATCCACAATCTCCCCCACTGTAATATCCACAATCTCCCCCACTGTAATATCCACAATCTCCCCCACTGTAATATCCACAATCTCCCCCCACTGTAATATCCACAATCTCCCCCCACTGTAATATCCACAATCTCCCCCCACTGTAATATCCACAATCCCCCCCCCCCCCACTGTAATATCCACAATCCCCCCCACTGTAATATCCACAATCCCCCCCCACTGTAATATCCACAATCCCCCCCCCCCACACTGTAATATCCACAATCCCCCCCCACTGTAATATCCACAATCCCCCCCACTGTAATATCCACAATCTCCCCCCACTGTAATATCCACAATCTCCCCCCACTGTAATATCCACAATCTCCCCCCACTGTAATATCCACAATCCCCCCCCACTGTAATATCCACAATCCCCCCCACTGTAATATCCACAATCCCCCCCCACTGTAATATCCACAGCCCCCCCCCCACTGTAATATCCACAGTCCCCCCCCCCACTGTAATATCCACAATCCCCCCCCCACTGTAATATCCACAATCCCCCCCCCCCACTGTAATATCCACAATCCCCCCCCCCACTGTAATATCCACAATCCCCCCCCCCACTGTAATATCCACAGTCCCCCCCCACTGTAATATCCACAATCCCCCCCCCCCCACTGTAATAGTCACAATCTCCCCCACTGTAATATCCACGTCATCTCTCCCACTAATATCCACATCTCCCCCCACTGTAATATACACATCTCCCCTACGATTGTCTGCTTGCTTGCAGTTGAGACAGGTGATGATGACGTCAGCGCACCGCTAGGCCGCTGCCGGGTGTACCAAGATGGCTGTCGCTCTGGAAGTAGGCCGAAGCCAAGGCAGCGGAGCGCTCCGCGGATCACGTGTGTGCCGATGCGAACAGATTGAACTGTTCGGATCACGGATCGGTGACGACCTGTTGCACCCCTAGTTGGTTCACACCACAAAAATGCACTCCAGATCCAGATCCTCCAGATTCTGGATGCGTTTCTGCATGCATGTTTTTGACATGTTCTGGTGTGTTTTTGATGCATTTTCAATGCGGTTCCGGATGCCTTTTTTCTTGTTTTTTTCAGGCCGGTTCAGACCACAAAAACGCACTCTAGATCTGTTCGGGATGCGTTTCTACATGCACGTTTTTGACGCGCTCTATTGCATTTTTGATGCCTTTCCAGATGCAGTTTTTTTCCTGTCTTTTTTATCACTGTACTGGGGTCTGGTGCATTTTTGATGCGTTTTACCACATTCCAGTGCAGGAAAAATGCAGCATGTTTTACTTTTTTTTCAGGAACTGCAATGCCCTGGAACTGACTGCAGTGGTGTGAACCATGCCATTGGAAACCATATAACCTGCTTTCCATGCGGTTTGATGAAGAAAAAAAAACGCACTTCACTGCTGCTCTTTTTCCTTGTTCAGGGTGACTGGTCTTGTCTCCACCCCCTCCTGTAGTTTTCAGCAGGCAGCCTGTAGTTGGTGGGGCCTCCTGGGCCCCTCCCACAGCTCTACTCGGCTATGTACAGCACAGTGCTGATGCCACTGCTACTTTTAGAAGGCAATTTTGGGCACACAAAATAGATTTTATGAGTTTTGTGGCAATTCAGAAAAATATTTAATTGAAGGTGTTTGTTACTGGAGTTCAGGTTTAACCAGTTCCATACCGGGCCATAGTAAAATGAAGCTGGCAGAAACACTCTCTCCCCCCTCCGGGAAGGCGTCAAATGACGCCTGCCCGTTCACGCCTCTCCTGCGCATCCCTGGGGGCACACAGCGTTCGGTGATGAGGCGTGTCCCTCGGGACACAGCCTATCCCCAATCGGGATAAAGAGCCAATGAAAATGACTCTTTACCATGTGGCCGGCTGTGTCCAGTCACAGCCGGTCACATGTGTTGTACACATTCTCGCCACTCATGAGAGGCGATCTGGGATGAGGCATGTCCCTTGAACACAGCCCATTCCGGATCAGAGTAAAGAGCCAATGAAATTTGGCTCTTTACCACATGACCAGCTGTGTCCATCCGTTCGTCAACAAACGGCTGTAGTGCCGTTACTGGGTTCTCCTCCTCAGTGTGTGAGGAGGAGACCTGGAAAAAAAAATGTACAGCGATGTGCCCATTTGCCCCCCAATTAAAGAGAACCTGTCACCAGCTCACTTAAGTACCCGAGTATCTGTCACCAGCTCACTTGAGTACCTGTCTCCAGCCCATCAGAGTAACTCAGTACCTGTCTCCAGCCGATCTGAGTAACTCAGTACCTGTCTTCAGCCCAGAGTACCCGAGTAGCTATCTGCAGCCCATGCCTCAAAGAATATACGTTGGGGTGTTTGCTTTCCAAAATTGAGTCATTTTGTGGGCATTTACATTTGTCCTGGTGCTCCAGGGCCTTCAAAAGTGTGATAGGTCATCAGAAAATGACAGTATATGTGTAATTTATGCTCCTAGAACACCTGATGGTGCTCCTTGCATGTTGGGCCTCTGTATGTGTCCAGGCTGTGGAAAAGTCTCACACGTGTGGTATCGCCATACTCAGGAGGAGTAGCAGAATGTATTTTGAGGTGTAATTAAAAATGCGTTTTCATTTTCTTTACACATTTTTCTAAAACTTTTGGAAAAAAATTACATGTTCCAAAGACTCATCATTCCTCATACATTGGGGTGTTTGCTTTCCAAAATGGGGTCATTTTGTGGTTAATTCCACTGTCCTGTCAAAAGTGTAATAGGTAGGAATGAAATAAATGTATGTTCCCACAACGCCTTACGGTGCTCCCTGCATGTTGGGCCTCTGTATGTGGCCAGGCTGTGTAAAAGTCTCACACATCTGGTATCGCCATACTCAGGAGGAGTAGCAGAATGTATTTTGGGGTGTAATTGCAGGTATGCACATGCTGTGTGTGTGAGAAATAACTTGTTGTGACAATTTTGTGTAAAAAAAAAAAAAAAAAAATATATATATATATATATATATATATATATATATATATATATATATATATATATATATATATATATATATATATATATATATATATATATATATATATATATATATATATATATATATATATATATATATATATATATATATATATATATATATATATATATATATATATTCTTAATTTTCCCAAGAATTGTGGCAAAAAATTACAACTTTAAAAAACTCACCAAGCCTCTCACTAAATACCTTGGACTGTCTACTTTCCAAGAAGGGGGTCATGGGGGGGGGGGGGGTATTTGTACTGTCCTGACATTTCAGGGCCTCGAGAAATTAAATAGGCCTTCAGTACATCAGGTGTGATACATTTTTAATGATTGGCACCATAGCTTGTAGACTTTATAACTTTCACACAGACTTATGACCTGTACACACAATCCGAAAATCGGACGACAGATCGTCCATTTTTTTTTTCTTGCATGCTAGTCGCATATCGAAAATGGAGAGGTTACTAAAATGACGAAAATTCTCATACGACAGAATAAAAAATCGGAAGTGATGTCACTGAAAATCGTATAATCTGGTATTGTGCGAGAAAAATTTTCGTGTTTGTCCGATCGGATAATATTGGATGAACTATCGTGATCGGCTCTCAAAAGAGCCGATCGCTTCAAAAGTGGTATTTGACGTCCGATTTTCAGATTGTGTGTAAGGGCCATAAGGCTGCTTTTACACTGAACGCGCCGGCCATTAGCGGTAAAGCACTGCTCGTTTTAACAGCGCTTTACCGCTGTTTAAGCTGCGCTTTTGCGACACTTTAGTGGTGCTAGCGGGGCGCTTATAACCCTAAAAAAGGGGTTAAATGCGCTTTTCAGGTGCTTCGGAAGCGCGTCCTATTCATTGCAATGGGCAGGGGCGTTTTGGGAACTATGTATACAGCGCTCCCAAAACGCCCCAAAGATGCTGCTTGCAGGACTTTTCCGAACCGCAAGCGCACCGTCTGGGTGTGAAAGCACCCATTGTAATGAATGGGAGGTAGTTTTTAGGCGCTTTCCAGGCGCTATTTCTAGCGCTAAAATGCCTGAAAACTGCCTCCGTGTGAAAGGGGTCTAAATAATATCCACTAATTTGGATTATTTTACCAAGGATCTGTAGCAGTATAAATTTTGGCCCAAATTTATGAACAAAAATTTCTTATTTGCAAATTTTTATAATAGAAACTAAGAAAAAGTTTTTTTTTTCAAAATTTTTGCTCTTTATTTACTTATATCGCATAAAATCAAAAACCCAGTGGTGATTAAATACCACTTAAAGAAAGCTCTGTTTGTGTGAAAAAAATGATAAAAATGTTGTTTGGGTACAGTGTTGCATGTTTGAATAATTGTCATTCATTGTGAGAGCGCTGAATAAGAAATAATGCAAACTCAGATGATTCGTTCCACAACCATTTATTCAGAAGTCCTTCAGTTTATAGTCCATTTAAAAAGATTATAGCAATGTGACCAGGTTGTGTAACCATAAAATGTCCATCCACAAATGGAAGCCTCCACAAGGGGATTAGAAGCAAAATCCAGCAGGAGCTCCAGAGTATTGAAGAGAAGAGAGGTGCCTCTAAGTGTAGCAATATGGTTACTAGGGATGGGCTTTATTTTCGGGTCGAACATGAGTTTGACTCGAACATTGGCTGTTCGCCGAACAGCGAACAATTTAGGGTGTTTGCAGCAAATTCGAAACCCGCAGAACACCCTTTAAAAGTCTATGGGTGAAATCAAAAGTGCTAATTTTAAAGGTTTATATGTAATTATATTATATGTATTGTCATAAAAAGTGTTTGGGGACCCGGGTCCTGCCCCAGGGGACATGTATCAATACAAAAAAAAGTTTTAAAACGGCCGTTTTTTCGGGAGCAGTGATTTTAATAATGCTTAAAGTGAAACAATAAAAGTGTAATATTCCTTTAAATTTCGTACCTGGGGGGTGTCTGTAGTATGCCTGTAAAGGGGCGCATGTTTCCCGTGTTTACAACAGTCTGACAGCAAAATGATGTTTCTAAAGGGAAAAAAAGTCATGTAAAACTACTATCGCTAGCACCGGCTATAATGAATTGTCGGTCCAGCAATACACATAAAAGTTCATTCATAAAAACGGCATGGAATTTCCCCACAGGGGAACCCCCAAACCAAAATTTAAAAAAAAAATGCATGGGGGTCCCCCTAAATTCCATACCAGGCCCTTCAGGTCTGGTATGGATATTAAGGGGAACCCCGTGCTGAAATTAAAAAAAAAATGGCGTGGGGGTCCCCCCTCAAAATCCATACCAGACCCTTATCCGAGCATGCAACCTGGCAGGCTGCAGGAAAAGAGGGGGGATGAGAGTGCGCCCCCTCCTCCTGAACCGTACCGGGTCACATGCCCTCAACATTAGGAGGGTGCTTTGGGGTAGCCCCCCAAAGCACCTTGTCCCCATTTTGATGAGGAGAAGGGCTCATCCCCACAACCCTTGCCCGGTGGCTGCGGGGGTCTGTGGGCGGGGGCTTATCGGAATCTGGAAGCCCCCTTTAACAAGGGGACCCCCAGATCCCGCCCCCCCTCCGTGTGAATTAGTAATGGGGTACAATTGTACCCCTACCATTTCACAAAAAAAGTGTCAAAAAGGTTAAAAAACACAAGAGACGGTTTTTGACAAGTCCTTTATTAATTTCATCTTCTTTCTGCTTCTTCTTCCATCTACTTTCTTCTGGTCTTCCTTCGGTGTTCTTCTTCTTCCTCCATCTTCTTCTTCTCCATCTTCTTCCTCCGCTCAAAATCAAAAGCAAAATGCACAGGTGTGTACTGTCTAATTTTCAGACAAAAAATCTTTGTACATTTGCTGAATGAAAGCATGCTGTTTAAAATTTTCACTTGCTTTTAACATTCTGTTTTAAAACTAAAGTAATTTCTGAACAAAAACCACATACACTGTCTTAAAATTCCTTTGACCATGAAGTTTTCTATTATTTCTAAATTTTCCCATCACTGTGGTTAAAAAACAAACATCAATTTGAGCCCACTAATGATTAGAAAATCGAACAAACGTTCTTAAAATGCAAATTTTTTTTGAAGGGAGACATTGTTTTTGTATGGCCAGCATATAATATATTACAGTTCTGTTTGAAAATCTGCAAAACAGTCTTTAACTTTTTTTTCTTTTAAATTTTGATCTGAGTCTGATGATATTTACCAGATTCACCCTCTAATAGTATATGCAGTATATCTCTTTTAATTGTATATTAGTAATAGTATATACAGTATATCTCCCTATATCCACTGCATATAGAGATATTAAAGGATAAATTGCCTTTTTTTTAAACTTTACATATTAACTAAATTAAACACCACACTTTTTTAAGGTTATTAACAAATTAATCAAAACAATAACTACTAATCGATTATAAAAATAATCGTTAGTTGCAGCATTAATCCGAGGTAAAGCTGTCGATAGACCATCCCCGCACCGCCGGCTCTCACCGCTGTCAGTCTGCAATCGTGACCGGGAAGACTACCCTGCAGTAGAGCGATCTGAAAGCGAGGCTGGAAGCGCTTGTGGAGCGCAGTGTAGAAGGGATGTCATCGATGGCAGTGTGGGGGATGGTCTATGTGGACAGCTTTACCCCGGATGCCTGCATACTTGGATGTATGTGCCTGTTTTAATTATCAACCATGTGAGTTGCTAAATGTTGTACCTTCATTAAGGCCCCTTTCACACTGGGGCGGTAGGGGGCGTCGGCGGTAAAACAGCGCTATTTTTGGAGGGGCGTGGCTTCGGCATGGCGGCGAGTGGACGCTAACACTGAGAGCTCCCGGCCAGCGGCACCCCTGCAGTATACCCCAGCCACTTTACCCCGCATTGTCAGCACCTACCAATACCTCTGACAGCCAGGGGATCGTACCGCCGCATCCAGACCTCGACCCGCGGCATGGATCGGTACCTAAAACCGATCAAACAGTCCGCCTCCACCCCGGCAGTATCAAAGATGGCGCCGGCCGGACACACGGCGGGGAACTCACAGGGAGAGACGGCCACCCCTGAAGGCTTGCAGCAGCAGAGAGATGACTTCACGATGCCGCCCTACTCCCCGATCAGTGACCTATCCCCATGCATACCACGATCACTGGCAGTATCGCCCGACCTGGAAGAGGATCTATTCAGCTCCAGACAGACATCTCCATGTCCCACTACATCCCACGATGCTCCTGGCCTCAGATCTGCACATACTCCAAGGCTGCAAGACACAGTGAGTACCTCTGCTACTCCTTCTCTGCAGGCAGAGCCTGCATATCATGCTGATCCTTCACACAAGCTATGGGTACTCCTACAGCAGCTCCCCACAAGGGACGACTTTGAAACACTAGCCTCTAGAATGGAGATGGCCATGAGGGGAGAGATGCAAGCCATTAAACAGGAAGTCGCAGCCCTAGACACACGTGTAGCAGCAGTGGAGCAGGAACAGGGTGCAATGTCCCACAGTATAAAAGATGTGCAGTCCTCACATACGGAAATGAATGACCAATTTCTTCAGCTACAATTGCTAATTGATGATTTAGAAAATCGGAGTCGCAGACAGAACATACGCCTGAGGGGAGTCCCGGAGTCCATCCCACAATCTGAGCTCCGTGCGATGGTAATCTCTGTCTTTAACCGTTACTTAGACCGCCCGAGAGACACGGCGATTACCATAGACCGCATTCATAGGACCCTCGGCCCTAACCCTTACCCATCTGACAGACCAAGGGACGTCCTTTGCTGCCTGCACTCCTTTAACCTCAAAGAAGAAATCTTGAGACAGGCATGGCGGGTAGGCGTATTGGAGTTTGACGGGGCTGCCATCCACCTGCTCCCGGATATTTCTAGGAGAACCCTGATGATGAGACGAACGCTCAAACCACTCTTGGACGGCATCAGTGAGAAAGGTCTCACATACAAATGGGGTCACCCGTTTCATCTGATTGTTCGTAAGGGTGCCAACACTTTTACTCTACGTCACCCCTCAGAGCTCCCACATCTATTTGCTTTTATCGGGATGAACCCAGTCGAGGTACCAAACTGGCTCCTAGTGAACGTTCAGTCTAATCCACAACGTCGGCCCTTGGATGGAAGACAACAAAGGGTCCGGACCGGACGCCGCTCACAGAGAGGCCCTCCACAGGCTCCACAAGAACCAGTCTCTTGACTCTGAGGAACTTGGTAATCGGGTGTTCCCCCAGTTCTAATATGCGAGCACTCCCCATTTTTTTTTTTTTTTTTTTTTTTTTTCCCTCCTTACCTTGTTTTTACACCACCAACGGATGGCCTAACCACCCCACAGTCAGTATTCCGGAGCTCACTAGCTCCCCACAATGGCTTGGACCACTTCAGACATACCCGCTTACTCCAAACGAGCACCCCACGGGCTTCCCCAGATAAGCGTTGAACCCTATGTTGTCTCAAGATCAGAGCAAAAGCCCCGTGGGGGGGGCTGTTTTCCCCTTCCCCTCTCCCCCCCCCCCTTTTTTTTTTTTTTTTTTTACCCTCCCCACCTCTCTGTTTATGTAATTTCAACCTGAGTGCAATTGTCGGACCCATCATATGGAAGAAAGAGGGGATTCGAGGACTTTTCCAATACTACGGGCAGTGGGGATTGTATTTAATTGAACAGTTATCCCACAGGAACCCACTCACCACTGACTGGTTATGTATTGTATTACTGTGTAACTGTTCTTACCTGATGGTGGGGGCTGGATGGGGGACGGCGTCGGATCTTCGTTCCCACGCCGCCCCCCGATCACCTGCTTTACAGCCGAGTCAGAAAAGATTATTTTATAACACTCAGGGGGGGCAGGGAAGTATTATGATAAACTGGTCTCCCTAGCGGACCCAATGCCTGCACACGGGATCGCTGTTCCTATAGACACTCCCCGAACTGTAGCAGGAGATTGCTCGGGGTTCAACCCGGGACGGCCTTGGAAGGTGGGCTTAGGGGTTAGATCCCCACTGGGACACTAAAGTTGAGGTCCTGGAATCAAATGCAGGGTAGGGCGGGAAGTAATGCAGGAGATGTAGCAATGTTCACCCGTATATCTCCCCATAAACTATTAGATGTTCCCGACCCAAATCTAGGGTAATAGGTATCCATTGATTGCATTTTTTTTTTTCAGTAAGCATTTAACGGTTGTCACATGTTGTATGTTTGCTTCTCTAGCATTAATCTTAGGATGTTAATTTCTTTTTGTTTTTTTTGTTTTTTTTACCTCTCATGATGGTGCTGATGTATCATTGATATACAAATGTTGCTGCAGGGGATCCAAAGGTCGGGGCTCTGCGCTTGACTGTGCCCTACCTCCCCCCACAGTAGGAATACTCTGCCCTGGTGGCAGTAGCCCTCCTTTAAGGAGAAACATCTTGTGTTAGTCCCCAAACTCCTTCCCCCCCTTCAATTTCTCCTCTCCCTCCCCTTTTTTTCTTTTTTTCTCTTCTTTTTCTTCTTTTTTTTCTTTTCTTTTCCTTTTTTTCTTAGAGCCCCTCGCCACCTAGAGAGCGGGCACTCTGCCAATATGGCTCTTAAGTTCCTTTCTTGGAACGTCAAAGGTTTGAACGCCCCTGAGAAGCGAACCAGCTGTCTGGCCGAGCTCTGGAGACTTAGAGCACACATAGTCTTCCTTCAAGAGACTCATTTCCGGTCAGACAAGGTCCCGAGGCTCTCTAACAAGCACTTTCCGGTGGCCTATCATAGTCCATCTACCTCCTCTAAATCCAGAGGGACAAGTATCCTGCTATCTAAATCTTTACACTGGCAGTTCCTGGATGAGGTCCGGGATGGGGAGGGCAGGTTCCTTCTCCTGAAGGGCAAAATTGACTCTCACACATTTACCCTTGCGAACTACTACTTGCCTAACACGAACCAAACTCAAGTTCTGGGGGCCTTCCTAGCAGCGTTGGAGCCTTTCAGCGAGGGTACGCTCGTGCTGGGGGGAGACTTTAACCTCACCTTAGATCCCTCTAAGGATTCATCTGTCCAATCGTCCTCCATACCTCAGGGTGCAAGACGGGCACTGAAGGACCTGTTGCATGAACATCAGTTGGTAGACATATGGAGAATTTTCCATCCCCAGGAACGAGATTTCTCCTTCTATTCTTCGACCCACAGATCCTACTCTAGGATCGATTTTTTTCTAATACAACATTCTGCGATTTCCTTAGCCTCCAAAGCAGAGATAGGCCAGATAACACTATCCGATCATGCACCAGTCCTCCTAGAGCTAACTCTCCCACACGTACGCCCTAAAACAATATCTTGGCGTCTAAATGAAACACTTCTCAAGGACCCCGAAACAGCTGCAGAGATTAACAAAGAACTTTGCTCCTATTTTAAAAACAATACTGGCTCCGTGTCTAACCCTCTCTCAGTGTGGTCAGCACACAAATGTTACATTAGAGGGATCTTCATAAAACTTGGCCATGCGGCCAAGAAACGCCGTGCCAAAACTCTGACGGACCTTTTGTCGAAACTTCACATTTTGGAGAGGCAACACAAGGTCCGAACTGATCGCACACTGGAAGCAGAACTGCTTCAGACTAGAGAGGCTATTAGAGAGCACTCGCTGTATAAGGCCAAACACCTCCTGCTTAAGGCGCGCCGCTCCTTTTATGAGTATGGAGATAAATGCGGGCGTATGTTGGCAAATGCATTGAGGGCAAAACGCATGCAATCATACATACCAGCCCTCCTGACACCATCAGGGTCTAAGATTCACACTTCACCAGACCTAGCAGCGGCCTTCCGAGAATTCTATTCAAAGCTTTATAATTTGGAGACGGCGCAGGCCACTGGATCTTCGGCCCCTTCCCTATCAAATATACGAGAGTACCTCCAAGAGGCCAAACTTCCCTCTCTCACGGATGCCGAACGGGAATTACTCTCCCAACCACTTAACGTAGAGGAGCTCGCAGACGCCATAGCAGACACACAGCCGGGGAAGGCCCCTGGGCCTGATGGCTTTACCCTATTATACTACAAGACATTTCAGACACGGCTAGCACCCCAATTCATCACAGCCTTTAATGCCATATTAGAAGGACATAACATCCCCCCTGACATGCTACAAGCCTCTATCTCTGTACTCCCTAAGCCCGGAAAGGACCCATTGCTATGCTCCAGCTACAGGCCCATTTCTCTTCTAAATTGTGACATCAAGCTCCTCACGAAAATCATAGCCTCCAGATTCAATAGCCTAATGCAACGCTTGGTAGCACCTGATCAGGTGGGCTTCATACAGACTCGCGAAGCAAGAGACAACACTATCCGGACAATAAACGTTATAGAAAAAGCGAAAAGATCAAACACACCTCTTTTACTCCTATCCACTGATGCCGAGAAGGCTTTTGATAGGGTGGATTGGAGGTTCCTTCGGGAAGCACTCTGTTCTTTTGGGATGCCGAAGCCCATCCTGGACTGGATCTCTGCCCTCTATTCTAGCCCCACAGCCACGGTACGGGTGAATGGGATAGAATCTGACATCTTTGCGATCTCCAACGGGACTAGGCAGGGATGCCCACTTTCCCCTTTACTATTTGTCCTTTCCCTAGAACCATTTCTTCGCCATGTGAAAGATAATCCTAATATCAGCGGGGTTCATTCTGACCACTATCAACACAAAGTAGCGGCTTACGCTGACGATCTTTTATTTTATATCACCAAACCCATAACGTCCCTGCCTTCGTTGCTACAAGAGTTGAAACGATATAGTAATCTTTCTAACTTCAAAGTTAACCTCCAAAAGTCAGAAGCCCTGAATATTTCCATACCAGACAACACATTGTCGGGTTTGCGACCCTTTTTCCCGTTTAAGTGGGCCACCCGTTCTATACTTTACTTGGGTACCAGAATCCCTGCAAATCCAAAAGACATCTTTGCCCTGAATTTTCGTCCTTTCCTAGCGACGCTTAGTACAGACCTTACGAAATGGGATCCCCTTGCTTTATCTTGGTTTGGCCGGTGTAATGTACTGAAGATGAACGCAATGCCTCGGCTTCTATATTTGCTACAAGCCTTACCTATCAAATTACCGCAAACTTTCTTTCATGAAGTTCGCTCAAGGTTTATTAAGTTCCTGTGGCGGGGCAGACACCCACGAATGGGCAGGGCGTTGCTGCTTAGGCCGAAGCTGAAGGGAGGCATAGGATTCCCAGACCCTGCTCTCTATTATACTGCAATACACATGACCCGAGTAATTGACTGGTGCCGTCATGGGGAGGGGAAGCTCTGGGTAACGTTGGAACAGGATATGGCACGGGCCCCGTTGGCTGGTCTACCTTGGGCGGGTAAACATCTTGACCCCCACATAACCACCCACCCACTGATTGGCCCTTCTTTGGTAGAAATGGATAGATTTTTCCGTCTTTCTTCCTTGCCCGGTTTCCCTTCTCCCATGACCCCAGTCATAGGACATCCCAAATTCCCCCCAGGTATGTCAGACCCAGCCTTTACTGGACAAGCCCCGAAAGGGCTCCTGCGTGCGTCTCAATTCCTGGGACCCACGGGTTGGATCCCTACAGGGTCCGTGACATCAGGACCGACACCCATCACATTGGACAGCTGGAGAGCGGGGCAACTCTCTCACTTTCTCGGCTCGCTACCCAGATATAGGTTTTTTTCTAGACAACTTCATTCCTTTGAGGAAATATGCCTGGGTGATGGCCCAATTAGGGGTTCCCTTTCTAGATCTTACAAATCTTTGTTGGACATGCATGCTACCATAGACCCCCCCTTCCTAGCTAAGTGGGAAAGGGACCTTCAAACCACATTTACTACTCCGCAGAAGGAACGCATACTCTTCTTCGCACATAAATCGTCACTCTGCAGCAAATATCAAGAAATCTCCTATAAGTTGACCACACGCTGGTACCGCACGCCGGCTGTATTGGCCAAAATATTCCCCAACCAATCTGATCGCTGCTGGCGATGTGGGCAACAAACTGGTACTATTCTACACATCTTCTGGGAATGCCCCAAATTACAATCTTTCTGGCAACCGGTTCTCCGCTACATCCACAAATTCACAGATATTTCCTTAAACAATGACCCTGCCGCTGTGCTCCTCAACCTCACTCCCATGTCAGGAAAGCGATATCGTAAATCTCTTCTTAAACACCTGCTCAGCGCTGCTAGAGCTTGCATCCCAAGTCAATGGAAGCAACAGTCTGCCCCAACTGTGGCCCAATGGTTCGCAAGGGTCAATGATATCGAACAAATGGAGGACCTCACTGCTACGGTCCGGGACAAATCCGAGGAACATAGGACCAGGTGGTTTTATTGGACCAAGTTCCGCTTCTCAGAGGAATACCTCCGTGAGACATAGCCAGGTCGCGTTGAATACCAGAGGCTCTTGCTCCTATTCATGGCCGATAGATGGCCTAGGGAGTAAAGGGCGGTCCTTGCTCTCTGGGTGGACTTCTGACTCCCCCCCCCCCCACTCTTCTACTATACCACCCTCCTTCTTTCCCTCTTCTTCATTCCCCTTTCTCACTCTCACTTCTTCCCTTTATTCTCCTTTATTCTCTTCCTCTATTTTAATCCCAAAAAACTTGGTATGATTTGACCTCAGTCAGTCACCTAGCAGCACCCTTCCCCTATGTACAGATACTTTACTCCACCTTGGATACTAGGGAGAATTCATAGAGCATCATAGTTGTTCAGATCCTACGTCAAGACGAAGCTCTAGTCCTATACCCCCAGGGTATCCAAGTATTTTGTATGCTTACGGAACTGTTCCTGTTATGTAGTCTGGAGTTTACTTATCTCTTGTTCAGATAATACTACAGGATGTCCATGTGTACTCTACTTTGTTTACACTACATATTCTGTGAAGTTATCGTTTCATTGTATGTCGCATACCACTAAATAAATAATTAAAAAAAAAAAAAAAAAAAAACAGCGCTATTTTTAGCGCTGTTTTACTGCGGTATTCGGCCGATAGCGGTGCGGTTTTAACCCCCCGCTGGCGGACGAAAAAGGGTTAAAACCCCTCGTACAGCGCGGCTATAGCCGCGGTATAGCCGCGCTGTCCCATTGATTTCAATGGGCAGGAGCGGTGAATACACCGCTCCTTCACCGCTCCAAAGATGCGGCTCGCAGGACTTTTTTTTACAGTCCTGCCAGCGCACCGCTTCAGTGTGAAACCCCTCGGGCTTTCACACTGAACAAACAGCGGAGGCTGTTTAGGGGCGGTTTGCAGGCGGTATTTTTAGCGCAATAACACCTGCAAACCGCCCCAGTGTGAAAGGGGCCTAAATGTAACCATTTTGCTACACTTAGAGGCGCCTCTCTTCTCTTTTATACTCAGTTGTGACATGACGCTACTTGTATATCAAGGCATCGCTTGTTTATCAAGTTAAAATTTATTTAAAGATTTTGCTTGTCTTGCAAAATTAAACCAAGTTACTCTCAAACCAAGGTTTTACTGTAATATGCATGTATGGTAGTGGAGTAAGTGTTTGGCTTATTTGCATTGCAGCGCCGTCTTGGTTTCATTTCTTCCCATCGTTGCCACCATGATATTTATATATTTTATATACAGTGTGTTGGTTTTGGTTTCCTCCTGATGCCCCAGGTACGTTCACACAGAGCTGGTAGGTTACTTAGCTTTTGACCAAGCTGACCCTAGCCTGTGTGTCTGTATGAAAGCAGTGCGGACCTTAGATTGTTAGCTCCTTTGGGGACAAGGGGTAATGTGAATGATCTACTGTACTCAGTTTTGTAAATGATAGGATACATGCGGTCTGTAATAATCATCCTGCCTTTGTGTCAGGATCCTGGGATGGGAATCAATGTTACATTAATTGCTGTGCTTTGATACACCATGTGCTGGATATAGGCAAAGCGGTGAGCGCAGTACCCCGAAATCACCTGTAGGTGGCAGTCTTGCTTTTTTTGTTTCAGTCCTTCATGTTTCAGTAGCAATCTGATTATTTGGCTGTGACTAATATTACCGTCTGATGAATTATATATTTCTGGTGGGATTTGCATTCCTATATTGGCTGAAGACATGGTGTTGAATGTTTTATTAACCATCCCAATGCAACTGTCAGCCTATTAAAGAGATCCAGTGGACCCTGTGCGGAGGAATAAGCCAGATTTCCTCAAATTGTCTTGCAGGCTGTTTATTTCTGTTGCCTTTTTTTTTTTTTTTCCATGACAGGTTTTATTTTAAGCTTCAATCTGCAGCCATTTAAAAATTAACAGCAGATTAGAATTCAGTATTTGGGAACACGGGTTGTTCCATTGTTAATGAATCGTCTTTTCAAGGTAAATGTATGTGGAGCTAATTAGGGGGATTATTATTTTGCTCTCTGCGCTCCAGTGATAATGGTGTAATCTTCAGTGCCGTGTATTATGGCATGTTCTGGGTCAGACCTCTGTGTTCTCCGTTAAAGTGTGTAACCAGGGGGAAAATATATATGTAGACACAGAGATTTATTTTTAATTATAAAAAACTTTAAGGTTAAACTTCATGCAAAAAAAAAAAAAAAAAAGCAAGTGCTGTACTGGTTTGTATTCGTTCCAGTGTGTATGTGTGTATAAATATGTGTGTATATATATGTGTGTGTGTGTGTGTGTGTGTGTGTGTATTTTATTATATATATATATATATATATATATATATATATATATATATATATATATATATATATATATATATATATATAAATTCAATTATAAAATAAGTATACACCTATAAAAACGTGTTTGGGTATGTTGGATATGTATATAAAAAATATATATTATGATATAAAAAATATACACATATAGAAAATGTGTTTGGGCATGGAGTGTGTGTGTGTGTGTGTGTGTGTGTGTATATATATATATATATATATATATATATATATATATATATATATATATATATATATATATATATATATATATATATATATATATATATATATATATTAGATAGATTAGTGGTGCACCGAAATTGAAATGAAATTTCTGGACCGAAACTGAAAATTCAGGATGCACTTGGCCGAAAACCAAAAACTGAAAGTTTAAAAAAAAATGAAATATATATATATATATTTTTTTATATATAATTGTATTGTACTTTTTTTATTAATATGAATTTTATTTTTGGGTATTATTGGCACCTTTTCAGCTGATAGGCACCTTTCACACTGCGCAAATTTTGAAGCGCTTTTGCGGTAAAAAATGTGCAAGAAAAAGGCATCCACACTGGTCTGTTGCGCTTCCGTTGCAGTATTAAAAACCCTGCTTGCCACATTTTTGGTGCATATTTGATCAGCTAAAAAACAAAAAAGCATGGAAATCGCACTACCCTACTGAAATGCATTGTAAACGCGGTAAAAACGTATAAAATACACACCTGTGTTGGGCCCAATTTAGATATTTTCACTTAGGGGTGTACTCACTTTTCTTGCTGAACTTCCAGTGACCAGTATGAGAGAATGAGAGCGATAACACCAAATTTAACACACCTGCTCCCCATTCACACCTGAAACCTTGTAACACTAACTAACGAGTCACATGACACAGAGGAGGGAAAATTGATAATTTGGTTTAATTTGGACATTTTCACTTAGGGCTGTACTCACTTTTGTTGCCAGCTGTTTAGACATTATTGGCTGTGTGTTGAGTTATTTTGAGGGGACAGCAAATTTACACTGTTATAAAAGCTGTACACTCACTACTTTACAGTGTAGCAAAGTGTAATTTCTTCAGTGTTGTCACATGAAAAGATATAATAAAATATTTACAAAAATGTGAGGGGTGTACTCGCTTTTGTGAGATACTGTGTGTGTGAAAATATAAATAAATGCAAAATTATATTATACATTTTTATGTTTTTTTGTTTTTTAAATATCTAGTACTTTCAATAATTATTATTATTATTATTATTATTATTTTTTTTTTTTTAATTAGTAGTGCAGTTATTCTGTAATACTCTTTTTACTTTGCTAATTGAAAAAATAAATTTTGTGGTGCTACAACCCCTGAATTTAGTGTCCACTGGGACAGGTGCAATAGCCTATGCCAGGATATATGCTGTACATACCATAGACAAACATGAAGAGACTAGGGAATCCGGCATCGACTTGACTGATGGTAAAATACCTAAAGTTTTATTCAGTATTCATCGCATAAAAGAATTGACGTGTTTCTGCCCCAAAACAAGGACCTTAGTCATAATTAGTAATGACTAAGACCCTAATTATGGGGCAGAAACGCATCAATTCTTTTACATGATGAATACTTTTATGTCTCAATGGGTATTGAAAAAAGCTTAAACTATTTGAGCATCAGCCAAGTCGCTGCCGGATTTCATAGAGTGTTCACCTTTACCGTGCTGTTGTTCACAAATTTGCCCATTCTGTGATCTAGTGCGGCTCCTGTAGCGGAATAAATGGCGACCAAAAAAAAAAAGTTTGGTGCCGGTTTTTACAAAACAAAGCTTTACTTTTGACGAAATCCCTTCTCCTATGTAGCCGTATGACACCTTAGAGAATAAAATAGTGGTATTTCCAACTTTTCATGTCACACGATATTATCGCAAAGGTAAAAAAACACATTAAAGTTAATTTTAGGTTGCATATATAAAAGCCGAGGTTGCACCAAGTAAATACTGTAGATACCCAACATGTCAAACCTTAAATTTGTGTGCACCTGTGAAATAGCAAAAAACTTCAGTACTCTATATTTTCTACAGGTGACATTTTAAAAGCCCCCTATAGGTCATCAGTTTACCATTATGAAGGAGGTCTGGTGCTAGAAAAAATTATATATATATATTACAGTATCTCACAAAAGTGAGTACACCCCTCACATTTTTGTAAATATTTTATTCTATCTTTTCATGTGACAACACTGAAGAAATGACACTTTGCTACAATGTAAAGTAGTGAGTGTACAGCTTGTTTAACAGTGTAAATTTGCTGTCCCCTCAAAATAACTCAACACATAGCCATTAATGTCTAAACCGCTGGCAACAAAAGTGAGTACATCCCTAAGTGAAAATGTACAAATTGGGCCCAAAGTGTCAATATTTTGTGTGGCCACCATTATTTCCCAGCACTGCTTTAACCCTCTTGGGCATGGAGTTCACCAGAGCTTCACAGGTTGCCACTGGAGTCCTCTTCCACTCCTCCACGACGACATCACGGAGCTGGTGGATGTTGGAAACCTTGCTCTCTTCCATTCTCCGTTGGAGGATGACCCACAGATGTTCAATAGGGTTTAGGTCTGGAGACATGCTTGGCCAGTCCATCACCTTTACCCTCAGCTTTTTTAGCAAGGCAGTGGTCATCTTGAAGGTGTGTTTGAGGTTGTTATTATGTTGTAATACTGGCGTCACGTGGCGTCCAGGGGGGGGCAGGGTCACCCATTTACGTCACTGGGTGGCCCCGCCCTCAGCTATATAACAGCTGTCACCGAGAAGAAGCATCTGCACTCGGCGGATGCCTCCCATGGAGGCGGAGCTGTTGCGTCTTTTTTTTTTTTTTTTTTTCAGTCCGTCGGGCGGCGTTAGATGGATCTACATCACGGGACATTTTAAATCTTTTTATTTTTTAATAAAGGACTTGCCCCAAAGTGTCTCCTGTCTTTTTTTTACTATTTTTGACAATGGTATGGGTACAATGTACCCGTTACCAATTCACATGGGGGGGAGGCCGGGATCTTGGGGTCCCCTTGTTTAAGGGGGCTTCCAGATTCCGATAAGCCCCCACCCACAGACTCCCACAACCACCGGGCAAGGGTTGTGGGGATGAGGCCCTTGTCCCCATCAACATGGGGGCAAGGTGCTTTGGGGGGCTACTCCAAAGCACCCTCTCCATGGTGAGGGCATGTGGCCTGGTACGGTTCAGGAGGGGGGAGCACTCTCTCATCTTACCTTTTCTTGCGGCCAGCCAGGTTGCATGCTCAGATAAGGGTCGGGTGTGGATTTTGGGGGGACCCCTATGCCTTTTTTTAAAAAAATTTGGAGCAGGGTTCCCCTTAATGTCCATACCAGTCCTGAAGGGCCTGGTATGGATTTTGGGGGGACCCCCACGCAATTTTCGTTTAAATTTTTGGTTCGGGGTTTCCCTTAATATTCATACCAGACCCAAAGGGCCTGGTAATGGACTGGGGGGGGGGACCACCCCGCTAGCGGCCGAATACTAACGGTAAAGCGCCACTTACAATAGCGGCGCTTTACTGCAGACGCCGCCCCCACCCCAGTGTGAAAGGGCCCTTAATATTATAGACTGATCATTTCTTTGTCAGTGGGCAAACATACATCAGCGGGGGATCAAATACTTTTTTTCCCTCACTGTGTATGAAGTAGTAGAAAAGAAAATTTGTTATCTGGAGAAAATCAAGGAACCCCTCTGTAAATTGGAAAGAAGAGGGCAAAGCAGATTTTTCTGAGTCGATTAAGGTGAGTTCTATAAAGGCCTGCCATCTAGTGTTTGGGTGGGATGAAGTTTTGTAACTCCAAGTTGAGTTGGGTTTTTCTCCTGGTTTTGGCTGAGCTGCACTCTGAGCTCCACCTGCAATGTGATTAATAGGAATGGGCTCGAGCGTGTTAGGGATCCTGCCAGGAAGCCGACACACCTCTAATCACAGGCAGTGAGACACTTCCCGGTTTGCAGCTGCGCAGATCGGGAAATGTCTCACTGCTTGTGATTAGCCGTGTGCATTGTTGTCTTCCTGGTGGGATCGGGCAGGTGGGATCCCGAACATGCCTGCGCCCATCTCTACTGGTTATTGTAAACAGCCTTTGGATGGAGACCAAACCTGTTTTAAGCCTGCCAGGCCCTTGGTGTCATGCTTGTGATAGTGTTTGCAACACATGCTCCAAGCTCCCTCTTTACCTGCCTTGTACCTTGATCTTTTTTTTTTTTTTTAATCAAAAAAGTTTTTATTATGTCAAAAAAGAAGTAGAAGTCACTTACAATACAAATATGTATATATGCTTTCCATATAAAGTACTGTTACAGAGAGAAATGTGTACGGTCTTCATAATGTAACTTCTATAGATGCAGTTACAGCTTCGATACTGCTTTTTATATTAGCATTTTCATTTCAACCTTTAAGAGCAATTATACTTTTTCCCCAATATATGACTTTTTAATTGTGTGCCTTCTACCATGTATGTCTTTGGTCTGTTGTGTCTCTCCACCATGTGTGCCATCTTGGATTGCATCTTTAATCTGTGCCCTCCTCCTCTTTGGGCTGTCAGCATTGTAGAAGTCTGTTAAGGACTAATTGTGGAGGAGCTAGTCAACATTGCCATATTTTTTCAAACTTTTGTGGTGATTTCCTATGATAGTAGGTGTTTTTTTTCCCTTATAAGAATGTTATTAACCTCTTGGATCCACTGCTTGCTTGTCGGAACCCAGTTAGACAGCCAATATCTCACAATAAGCTTTCTTGCTAAATAGAGCAGTCTAATAAGTGCTATGTGTATCGGAGGGGAGTACGAGTCCTCCTCCAAGCCTCCCAGAAAGTACACCAGTGGATCTACAGTCAGCTGAACCTAATAAATTAAGTTGATAACTTTGTTGCAATACCTGACAAGTTTGGGACATTTCCGCAGCATGTGTATGAGGTCTCCTTGATGTACCTGACACTTAGGGCATATGGGTGTGTCTCTACTTCCCCAGTGGTGCAATTGTACCGGGGTTCTAAACACCCTATGCAAAATGAACAGGTGCGATAGTCTCTGTGCCGCTGATACTGACACTAGAGGTCTTGCGTTTAGTATTTGCTCCCATTGTTCCCCATCAATGGGACCAATGTCTCTTTGCCACTTCTGCCTACAGGGCAGAAGGTCGGGTGCCTGTATATGAGTCAACAGTTGCGTATAGATTCTGGAGATAATACCCCTCTTTTCCGCTTCCTCATACACAGATTCCAGAAAGGTCGAGTCTACCAAGCGCAGGGACGAGCAGTTGCTCTAGTATTGAAAATTGCCCAAAAACGGAAACTTCTCTTTTAGTTTATTGTAGGATTTCAGGCCTAGTTCATCAAAAATTAGATGTAAGTATTTCACCCCTGCCGCCTCCCACCGCGTGCGACCACTGAGTAGAACCTAAACCTATTCTGCCAGAGTGGTGTGCCAGGGAGAAAACCATTTACTCCTAATCTTCATTTGATACTACTCCAAAGTTTTTTAATGAGACGGACTTTGGGACACTTGGGGGGGGGGGGGGCGGCCGAAGGGAACCCCATTTCCATATGTGCTATAGCAGGATACGTCGTTGTGGGATTAATAAATAAAGGCTTAGATGGGTCTGGTGCATCAGGCTTATTCCATCCTGTAAAGTGTTGTAGCTGCGCAGCAAAGAAGTATGTCTGTGCATGGGGTACAGCCATTCCTTCTTGGTCTTTAGGATACTGCAGGGTAGTTAATTTTATTCTAGCTACCTTTTTCTTTCAAATTAAAGATCTGAATTGTGAGTCTATACGTTGGAACCAGTACATTGGTATCCAGATAGATGCGTTATGCAGTATACAGTGGGGGCGGTAAGTAGTTCAGACCGCCTTAAATTTTTCACTCTTTGTTATATTGCAGCCATTTGCTAAAATCATTTAAGTTCATTTTTTTCCCACAATTCTGTCTCTGAGCTCTTCAGGCAGTTCCTTTGACCTTATGATTCTCATTTTCTCTGACATGCACTGTGAACTGTAAGGTCTTATATAGACAGGTGTGTGGCTTTCCTAATCAAGTCCAATCAGTATAATCAAACACAGCTGGACTCAAATGAAGGTGTAGAACCATCTCAGGGATGATCAGAAGAAATGGACAGCACCTGAATTAAATATGAGT
Organism: Lithobates clamitans; assembly: GCA_037952925.1. NCBI lineage: Eukaryota > Metazoa > Chordata > Amphibia > Anura > Ranidae > Lithobates > Lithobates clamitans. The sequence continues at coordinate 2,668,155 of JBBGZY010000385.1, forward strand.
GTCACAGCAAAGGGTCTGAATACTTAGGATCATGTAATATTTCAGTTTTTCTTTTTAATTAATCTGCAAAAATGTCAACAATTCTGTGTTTTTCTGTGGGTGTTGGGGTGCTGTGTGTACATTAATGAGGAAAAAAATTAACTTAAGGGGTGCTGTGTGTACATTAATGAGGACAAAAAATTAACTTAAATGATTTTAGCAAATGACTGCAATATAACAAATAGTGAAAAATTTATGGGGGTCTGAATACTTTCCGTCCCCACTGTATATAGCAATTGTGGGGTCCATATCATCTTTAAGTTAGCTCTTCCTGTGACTGACAACGGAAACCCACACCAGGTGGCACATTTCATTTTACATTTCTGAAGTAATGGTTTTAGGTTAAGAGTTATATAATCTTTGGGGTCTTTAGTCACTATTATTCCTAAATATCTAAAGGACGTGACCACTTGTATCCTGGAAACACTATCCGGCAATGCCGAAGGCAGATCATCTAGCAGAAGGAGCGTACCTTGATCTTTACCTCTATCTGGTCCCCTTCCTGCCAGCTAGTTTGGATTTCCTTTTTATCAACCTCAAATTGGACTTTGGACTACTCTCTGAATATTGCCTGCCTTGAACCCGGACTGCCTTTGGACCACTCTGCCTGTCTGCTAACCGCAAGTACCTGTTTGCTGTGCTTAGCTCATGCCGGCCCCAGCATACTTGCCAGGCATTGTGTATAAGACCTGGGGGCAACCAAGTATCGCCAAGTAGGCCTGCTTACCTGATGGGAAAGAGGGCCGCTACAGATGAAGATCACAGAGCCAGCTATAGTGCCTGACCACCTACGCTAAGAGTTGGCGTAACAGTTCTTAAATCTGCATAATAACACCCAATGGTTCTCCCTGCGAAACTTTGGGTGTGTTATTTTGGAGATTACAAGACTAGACACAAGCATGATGGATATGTGAATTGCTCAACACATGAATATGGAACAAAGTGGACAAGCATCTATTGTCTTGGAGGAACCTTATTGAAAAAGAGAAATCTGTGCGGGTGAGCCCGGGAGCTGGACAGCTGCTGCACACCGATATACTCTGGACACTGAGCTAGCAGAACTCAGAGAAGGGGATTGTGGCGAAGTGGACTTCAGGCATTTCCTGAGGACACACCATCAAAAAAAAACTTAAGCTAGAATTCCATGTTTAATTTCACATTTAATTAGTACATTTGGGCCAAGCTGGTGCAAAAACACAATTTCTATTTTAGAATGATATAGCCACCATGTGCGTTATAATGCATTGAGGTAGAAGTAGATACATTAAGCACTGCTATGTTCCAGCATCAGTACAAGTGACTTCCCGTCTGCTGCCGGAATTAAAGAGAGTCGGGCTGAGTGCTTCTCTGTTATTCAAGATAAGACTTGTATTTGTATCATTGAATACAAGGCTGCCTTTTATTGGCTAGGTGGATATTGTGACGTAATCTACCCATCTCTGTGGCAGCATCACATCACAGAACGTTGAATTTGATACTGTTGTAAAAGAACCAACATAGCTGTTTTGTGCGAAAATAATAACATCTACGTTTATTAAAAGAGAAGTGTGGGAATTAAAGTTAACACAAAGAAATGAGCGATCATAGACTACAAATCGCTGAGTATTTGGGTACGCTCTGAGCAGAGAATTGTGATTGTTAGTCACTGCTCAATGCTCTGTCCCTGTGGATGGAGTTGGAGCGACTGGCTCAGGCTCACAGTGATGCACTGAGGTGCTTATCAAATCGTTTTTTGAAACTATCGATACTCCCCGCTGAGACCACCGCCTGTGGAAGGGAATTCCACATCCTTGCTGCTCTAATGCCTTGTACACACGATCGCACATTCCGACAACAAAATCCACACGGTCACACAAAGTTGGTCGGAAATTCCGAACGTCAAGAACGCGGTGACGTACAACACGAACGACGAGCCGAGAATAATGAAGTTCAATAGCCAGTGCGGCTCTTCTGCTTTATTCTGAGCATGCGTGGCACTTTGTGCATCTGAATTGTCTACACACGATCCGAATTTACGCAAACGGATTTTGTTGTTGGAAAATTTTAGATCCAGCTTTCAAACTTTGTGTGTCGGAAATCCCGATGGAAAAAGTCAGATGGAGCCTACACATGATCGGAATTACCAACAACAAGCTCCGATCGCACATTTTCCATTGGAAAGTCTGATCGTATGTACAGGGCATTACAGTAAAGAACCCTCTACGTAGTTTAAGGTTAAACCTCTTTTCTTCTAATTTTAATGAGTGGCCACGTGTCTTGTTAAACTTCCTTCCGCTAAAGAGTTTTTTTATCCCTATTGTGGGGTCACCAGTATGGTGTTTATAAATTGAAATCATATCCCCTCTCAAGAGTCTCTTCTCCAGAGAGAATAAGCTTAGTGCTTGTATCCTTTCTTCATAACCAAGGTCCTCCAGTCCCTTTTATTAGCTTTTTTGCCCTTCTCTGTACTCGCCTCATTTCCATTACATCCTTCCTGAGGACTGGTGCCCAGAACTGGACAGCATACTCTAGGTGCGGCCAGGACCAGAGTCTTGTAGAGCAGGAGAATTATTGTTTTATCTCTGGAGTTGATCCCCTTTTTAATGCATGCCAATATTCTGCTTTGTTAGCAGCAGCTTGGCATTGCATGCCATGGCTGAGCCTATCATCTACTAGAACCCCCAGGTCCTTTTCCATCCTAGATTCCTCCAGAGGTTCTCCCCCCAGTGTATAGATTGCATTCATATTTTTGCCACCCAAATGCATTGTTTTACATTTTTCTACGTTAAACCTCATTTGCCATGTAGTTACCCACCCCATTAATTTGTTCAGATCTTTTTGCAAGGTTTCCACATCCTGCGGAGAAGTTATTGCCCTGCTTAGCTTAGTATTGTCTGCAAATACAGAGATTGAACTGTTTACCCCATCCACCAAGTCGTTTATGAACAAAATAAATAGGATTGGTCTCAGCACAGAACCCTGGGGGACCCCACTACCCACCCCTGACCATTCCGAGTACTCCCCATTTATCAGCACCCTCTGAATTTGCCCTTGTAGCCAGTTTTCAATCCATGTACTCACCCTATGGTCCATGACAACGGCCCTTATTTTGTACAGTAAAGGTTTATGGGGAACTGTGTCAAATACTTTTGCAAAATCCTGATACACCATGTCTACGGGCCTTCCTTTATCTAGATGGCAACTCACCTCCTCATAGAAGGTTAATATATTGGTTTGGCAAGAACGATTCTTCATGAATCCATGCTGATTACTGCTAATGATACCGTTCCCGTTACTAAAATCTTGTATGTAGTCCCTTATCAACCCCTCCAAGAGCTTGCATACTATTGATGTTAGGCTAACTGGTCTGTAATACTTTAGAAGCTAAAGTACCCCTCCAGCCTGCTAGAGGATCTCCACCAGGGCACAACTAACGCTGGTTGAGAGGCTCTTCGAATGAAGGATTAAACCTCTTTGGCAGCTCTTGGCAATTCACCAGTTTTCCTGTGCAAATGGAGTATGATTTCAGTAAATACTCATGTTTCCCAGTGCCTGTGATTGCTCCAATTATTAGAACTGGTCCCTTGAATTATATCTGGAATTCAACATTGCTGGGAGTGTTGATCCCTGTGTTCCTCTGCAGCTTTTATTGGTTCCTCTGTCTGTTTTGACGTTCCTTCAAAAGGGAGTGGTGATGTCAGGAGGAACCAGAGAGAGCCATGGGGAGCACAGAGATAGACACTCTCCGAAGTGTCAGATTCCCAGGGAACTTCAGGGACCAGTTCTAGAGATTAGAGTGGAGTTCAGTGGCATTGGCACCAGGAAAGGTATTTACTGTCTTCATTTACAGGTAAAGGATCACTTTTAAAGCTTACCATATATACTCAAGTATAAGTTGAGATTTTCAGCCCTTTTTTTTGGTCTGAAAGTGCCCCCCTCGACTTATACTCAAGTCACCGCCATCTGCCTACATGACCAGCGTGTCATGCAGGCAGACGGCGGCCAGCGTGTGATATTACCATTTGGCGGCCGGTCCACTGTTCAAAAGCCGCGCCTCCTCCTCGTCTGTGATAGGCAGAAAACTCCATTTCCCAGCAGTCAGTGTACAGCCTATCACAGATATTCTCTCATCCTCGTCCTTGGTATGAGGATGAGAGAATGTCCGTGATAGGCTGACCGCTGACTGCTGGGAAATGGAGTGTTCTGCCTATCACAGACGAGGAGGAGGCGCAGCTTTTGAACAGTAGAATGGCCGCCGAATGGTATTATCACAGGCTGATCGGTGCAGAGCGGCACATGGAGGATGGAGATCGCCACACGGAGGCATGCACAGGACACATGCACACATGCACAGGGACACATGCACACATACACAGGGACACATGCACACATACACAGGGACACATGCACACATACACAGGGACACATGGACACATGCACACATACACAGGGACACATGCACACATACACAGGGACACATATACAGGACACAGGGACACATGCACACATACACAGGGACACATGCACAGGACACAGGGAGGCATGCAGCTGCAGATGGGCATTGTTAACCCTCTTTTCCACTTACAGTAGCTGCTGCATTTCTCACCCTTGTCTTATACTCGGGTCAATAAGTTTTTCCCAGTTTTTTGTGGTAAATTAGGGCCTCGACTTATACTCGGATCGACCTATACTCGAGTATATACGGTACCTGGAATTCATTTTTGATACACCTTTCACATTTTACTTGCTTGTTGTTACATATTTTTTGACAATGTTTGTTTTTTTCTTGTGCTGCTTTATAGATTCTTCCTCCTAAGGTGGTGGTTTTCAAATACTGGGTTGTGGCCTCCCTCAGCTTAGATAGCTATTGCTATCACACTAGGCTCAGTCTGGCCTGTTGGATAACCGAAGGATCCTCTGTTGGGCCCCTGTCTGCTGTGTTATTGAAAAACCTGGGCTACTGCTAGTTTTTCTAAATGAAAGTACTTTGGCTGAAATGGCTCCATGGTCAGATTAATCTGCACCCAACTGATCCAAAATAGTTCCAGCACTGCCCCACCTTAGCACAAAAAGATGGCATTAGAAGAGGTACTGCTGGGCATTCATTGTGGGATCTTCATTCTTCATCTGAGTGTGGAGCTCTTGTCCAGTGGGAAATAATATACCCTATAACGCTAACAACAATGACTACTTTTTCCAAGGATTCACTATCCTACTGAAACCCATGATCTGGGATCTATTGTTTCCTGTTGGTTACTATGTCACTGATACCAATTTTTTAGAGGGCTTTTTTTTTTCTCCTGGGTGCCCCTATCCCACAGACACCATTAAATGAAGCAGCAAGGGGAGATATTCAGTTGTTGCAGTGGTTATGTGCTCATAAGGAACTTGCGGATAGGAGTAGATTGCTCAGAGATTAGACCATCAGGCTGCTGCTTCTCGAAGCTCAGTGCAACTGGTGTGAACGAGCCCTAAACCTTTTTTTTACAAACGAAAAAAAAACTTTAAGGCTCCTTTTCAATTTTTCATGCAGACCTGATTGGACCCTCCATTCACCCCTATGGAGCGGCATGTGTAAACAGACTTATTTCTTACACCCTCCTACCTCCAATCTGATCCAGTCTGCTAATAAAAAGCAGAAGACGATCTGTTCCCCTCCATCTAGGCAGATTGGATCCGGAGGGCAGTCAGGTGTAAACGGTCCATTTCCACCCACCTGTCCATAGAGCAGAACGGGCTCTGTCTTTATCCACCCTGCATAAACTGAGCGGAAATGCCTGTTCTGCTCAGATCAGGAGACCGATCCCCTACTGATCTGATCCTAGTCCACCTTATATGAAAAGGGCATAAAGCCTAGTATACATTGGCTGAATGTCGGGCTGCATCGGCTGGTTTCTATTGAACATTCGGCTTGTGTGTGCTGGAGTTAGTGCAACAGAACACTGACTTCCGTCGAAGAGGCATGACCAAAAAAGGTCAGCCAATGACTGAGAACTCTGACCAGAGTATTCTGCGGGGGGGAGTCTACCTGTCACAACACAATAGAACAGAAGGGGAGATTGCTGTACTAACGTTGGATGGTTAGTACAGCAGCACCTCCTGAACTGTCAGTTTTTTTTTTAGTTCGTTTTGGCTTCTGTTGAAGGGTATGACTGAAAAAAAGGTCTGTCGATCGGCTCCTGATCAGCACTCTCAGCCAATGGCTGAGAGTGCTGACTGGAGTGTTCTGGTGGGGGGGGGCATCCCCCTGTACTAACGTTGGATAGTTAATACATCGGCTTTCTCGACCTATCATTTTTTTTTTTCACTCTTCCTTGCTGGGTTGACTGAAAAAGAAACGACTAGTGTGTACTAGCCTTGAGGCCCCTTTCACACGGGGTGGACGTCATTATGATCAGCAGAGGATCCAATCGGTTTAGAGTGGAGCGGTTGACAGGTCCATGTCTGCTCAGTTTTTGCAGAGTGGACACAGACAGAGCCTGCTCTGCTCTATGGACCAGCGGATGTACACTGACTTCACTGTCCTTTTACACCCGACTGCCCTCCGTTCTGCCTAGATGAAGGGAGGGGAATCTACTTTGTTTTTTTTTTATTAGTGGATCGGGTAGGAGATAGGTGGGTGTAAATAGACAAAAGGGTGAATGGAGGGTCCGATCAGGTCTGCCTGACAAAATGACAGGTGGATCTGATCGGACCCTTCGTGTTAAAGGGGCCTTTCTCAAAAAAATAAAATAAATAAGTGTTAGCCGGATTTGGGTTTTAATCTGCCTCTTTTCCATTTAAAATGACATTGACATCTAAAATAATCCTCTTTAAATGAGCCTGCAACACTTGCAGTGCAGGGGAACACACTATTCTGATATATACTCTGAATATATATATATATATATATATATATATATATATATATATATATATATATATATATATATATATATATATATATAAATATATAAATTATTTTTTTACACTGCCCAGCTAATAAATGTAGATGAGTGTTATACAAGGAATCCACAAGCATGGATCTGAAAACAGTGTTCTCCCTGTGTGGAGATCTGGGATTAGTGACACCTATCGGACGAGAGGCACCTTTAAGCCTCGGTGACAGACACAAACCCGCTGCGACATATTGATTCGGGAAGAGGAAAGTTTGTATGACACGTCCTCTGTCCTCGTTTGGCGGCAGCGTTGATGCTGTGACATCTGATTGTCAGCTCCTTCTATTAGGCCGGCCTCATAAATGAAACATGTTGTATTTAAGGCTGATGAAAGGTGCTAACATGGACTGACAGGCCCCATTCCAAAGGAGGTGTAGGTGACAATGCGGGATATAGGTTTGTACACGCATTCATAAAAAGTGACAGAGCAAATTGAGGTGTCAGTATAAGACGGCCTCTCGGAAATGCTTGTTGTAGAAATGAAGGCAGCATCTGCAGGCGCAGCGTAGGTAGAGGTGTATTGTGTGTACTCCTCATCACTGGCCTCTGTGTCTATTAAGTCCTTATCAATACTGCGAGAATAGGTCACTCTAACTTTTATTAACAAGCTTCTCTTATTTACTTCCTTTTGGTCTGTAAATACACCATTGAACTATTTTGTTATATCTGTTTGATCTTGCCAGAAATCCAATGCTGTCCTGTGCTCTCTGCAGTCTTGTCACCCCTGCCCAGCTCTATGTGGACTATAGAACACCTCCCCCTATGTTGTGGAAGTGAGAAGAGGGATTCTGTAGTCCTATCACTTTCCTGTCCTAGGGCGACAGTGCTTCTCCTTGGTAGATATAGTAGCGAATAGTGAGTGTTGTCATAGGGCAGAACGTGTTTTACTGGCAGGATCACCATGTAAAATATATATATAAGTAGATATAGATATAGAGAGATAGAGATTATATATCATTTTGCAAAATTATTTTTATTGAATATTTTACAACTACAAAACAGTAGTAAAAATTAGCTGTAATTCTACGAAAGTACAGGTGAACAAAAAGGATAAGAAAAAAAAAATACAATAACAACCTCAGCAATGACATACCAATGTACCGTATATACTCGAGTATAAGTCGAATTTTTCAGCACATTTTTTAGTGCTGAAAGTGCCCCCCTCGACTTATACTCGAGTCAAGCACTTTTCTGCAGCAAAAAATTTCATTTTCCGAACCGAATTTGGGGCCCCGTATCTCAGGGCCACTTGATGCTAGGAACTCCAAATTTGGTGTGCAAACCCAGTGGACCTGGTACCACAACATATCCAAAGCTGAAGTTCCTAGCACTAAGTGGCCCCGAGATACGGGGCCCCAAAATCGGTTCAGAAAATGTCATTCTCTGCTGCAGAAAAGTGCTTGACATTTTCTGAACCGAGTTTGCGGCCCCATATCTCAGGGCCACTTGATGCTAGGAACCCCAAATTTGGTGTGCAAACCCAGTGGAACTGGTACCACAACATATCCAAAGCTGAAGTTCCTAGCACTAAGTGGCCCTGAGATACAGGGCCCCCAAACCGGTTCAGAAAATGTCATTCTCTGCTGTAGAAAAGTGCTTGACATTTTCTGAACTGATTTTTGGGGCCCTGTATCTCGGGGCCACTTGGTGCTAGAAACCCCAGCTTTGGAAATGTTATGGTGCTAGTTCCACTAGGTTTGCACACCAAATTTGGGGTTCTTAGCACTAAGTGGCCCTGAGATACAGGGCCCCAAATTCGGTCAACTGTGTCCATCTGCTGCAATGTCATTTCGGGACCCTTTGGGTTCAGAGACCCCAAATTTTGGCTGCAGCTAGGGGGCATCTAGGAACCCTTAACTACCGAGTTTGAAGTTCAGGGGACCTATGGCTGCAAATGGGCACAGTGAGGCTGCAAATGGGCATTGTTGACCCTCTTTTCCACTTACAGTAGCTGTGCATTTCTCACCCTCGTCTTATACTCGGGTCAATAAGTTTTTCCCATTTTTTTGTGGTAAATTAGGGCCTCGACTTATACTCGGAACGACTTATACTCGAGTATATACGGTAAATATAAAGAGCAAAATGCCTGAAGATAGAAAAGTAATGCAGCCACAATACCTGAGAACTGGAAAATTCTATATATTTGTTCTTGAGTTTAGATACATTTTAGCACATGCGCAGTTGGAAATCGTCTTTAAAGCCGCAAGGCTTCACTGCCTGTTTCCCCTACTTACGATGCCGGTGCCTGCACCCGAAGCAGATTGAAGAATCAGCTTGGGTGAGGACATCTCTGGATTCCTGGACAGGTTATTGTCTTTATCCTAAAAGTCACCAGCAGCATGTTTACATCCCCGTCCTCTGCCTTTGCAGCTTAGGGGTAATGGTTTGGGGGAATGGTAACACAAAAATGTACGTTTTTGCCAACCCCCAAAAACGCAAATGTAAACAAAGCTTTAGTTTTTGTTTGTAAAACTAGTTAATAAGGTTGAATAAAGACAACAGTCCATTCAGGTGTGTGTGTATTTATGTCACTACCATTTCCTGTATCCCTGTATATTGCATTTATTAAGAAACACATCTAAAAGTTTCTGGAATTTATCAACACTTTCCGATGACATCACCAACTGTGGAAGGAAGTTCCACATCCTTACCGCTACAACAGTAAAGAACCCCTACGCAGTTTAGGGTAAAACCACTTCCCCCTCCAACTTCATTGAGTGGCTTAGTGTCTTCTTAAGAGATCTAAGAATAGTTCTCTCCATATGCTAGAGTCACCATTTAGATACCTGTATATATTCTGATCATATTCTCTCTTAAGCCTCCTTTCTCCACAGGGAATGTTTAGTGTTTGTAGTCATTCCTCATAACTGAGATTTTGCAGCCCCCTTATTAGCTTTGTTGGACTTCTCTGAACTCTCTCCAGTTCAAGCACATCCCTCCCGAGGACTGGTGACCAGGACTGGACTGCATACTTAAGATATCCAAAGCAGAAATTAAGCCGGCAACTCGATAACTCCTTGGTATTATCCTTCATTTGGCTACATCATCTACACAGGATCAATGCTGATAAGTTTTGGCTAATGCGGCCATTCTCAATGCTATGATATCAAGGCTGTAATAGCCGAAACATGTCAGCATTGATTCTGTGTATATGATGTAGCCAAAAAAAAGCATAATAACAAGGAGTTATCAGGTTGCCGGCTTAATTTCTGCTTTGGATGTTTGAATAGGGGAGTGGGGATCCCCCAGCCTGAGCACCAAATCTCAGCAAGTATTTTTCATTTGTGCTGTTGAGCTTGGTTATAATCTGCTTGTATTTGCATACTTAAAGTGGTTGTAAACCCTCTCCTATACACAGAGAAGGGAACAGCCTCAGATGATACACAGGGATGAAACAAATCCTCCTACATACATTTTACATGTTTATGTGCTGTCTTTCCCTTTCTTCACTCTTTGGAAAGTGCAGATCATGTTAAAAATCTTGTTTCCTCATTCAGCAGTGGGAGTGGAGTCTTGGCTTACACTGTGTAAGAGCTGATTGGAGGAAAGGCACACACCCCCTCCCTCCACATTGGCTGAGGAACAAAGGAACTTGCAGAGCTGCAGCCTGAATTGGCAAGCTCTCTGCTTATCTACCTCTAAGCATCCTCCCCAACACAGTGACTTGTGACAGTACTTCACAGATGGAAATTAGGTGTGCGATCAAAATCTTTAAGAAGAGCGCAGACACACGGGGGGGGAGCACGTGTGCGCAATCGCTGTAAGTCACTGAAAATTTCCATCTGTGAAGTACTGTCCCAAGTCACTGTGGATTTCATTTCACTGTATTATCATTTATGATATCTGTACCAGTTATATTCACTCGATCATTTATGCTTTATATTTATGTATTATTATATAGGTATTGTCAATCAGCACTTGCACTGTAGATTGTGTTTTTTGTCTTTGAGTACAGGACATTATATCAGATTGTTTGATGTGAATTAATGTTTGAAATATTCGCAATATATTCAATCATGTATGTATAGGTACGTAGGTACCTGTTTGATTTAGCACTTGCATTTTGGTGCCATATTGGTTGTTTAAGATTTCCAATAGATACACTTTTATATAGTGGTAACACACATTTCAGTATATTTATGTCACTTCATCTTGATTTATTATTACTGGCATCTGCTACTTTACGCATTGGCACATTTGTTAATAGTATTTATACAGAGGTACACTCAGCGCGGCACAAGTTTTTTTTTTTTATTATTCCAACACAGTTTATGGGAGTGTGTCTGGTGCTAGCAGCTGAAAGAAATTAAAGCGGGGGTTCACCCACACCGCCAAAAAATAATAATATTAAAAGCCAGCAGCTACAAATACTGCAGCTGCTGACTTTTAATACATGGCCACTTACCTGTCCCAGGGTCCAGCGATGTCGGCAGGGGATGCCGAGAACCCGCTCGGTTCTCGGCAGCTGCCGCCGCCATCCTGGGTGAGGGAATCAGGAAGGGAAGCGTTGCGGCTTCACTTCCCGGTTCCCTACTGCGCATGCGCGAGTTGCGCTGCGCGGCCCTAGTGGTCCCCGCTCTCTCCTGGGAGCTGTGTGTTCCCAGCAGACAGCGCGGTCGGGACGGGAAGAGGCATAGACTCCCATGGGAGTCTATGCCGGAAGTGGGTGCAAATACCTGTCTTAGACAGGTATCTGCACCTCCCTCCCCCCTGAAAGGTGCCAAATGTGACACCGGAGGGGGGGAGGGTTCCGAAAAGCGGAAGTTCCATTTTTGTGTGGAACTCCGCTTTAAGACTTTTCCTCACACATGTGGGATGTTTGTTTGGATTCTTAAAGGGGTTGTAAAGGTAAAAGTTTTTTCACCTTAATGCATTCTATGCATTAAGGTGAAAAAACTTCCGACAATACCGCAGCCCCCAGCCCCCCCGTTTTACTTACCTGACCCCTCGAAATTCCCCCGCTCGCTCCCGACATCGATTTCGCTGCTCAGCCTGGCCGCTGATTGGCTACAGTGGATGGATTGAAAGCAGCGCAGCCATTGGATCGCGCTGCTGTCAATCACATCCAATGACGCGGCACGCCGGGGGTGGGGCCGAGTGATACAGTGAGCGGTTATAGCCGCCGGCTGTATCACGGGAGCGCGCCCGCAAGAACTAACTACCATGCGAGGGAGCTCACATTAAGGTGGTGAGTCATTGCGGGGAGGAGCCGAAACAGCCGCCGAGGGACCCCAGAAGACCAGGTTCGGGCCACTCTGTGCAGAACGAGCTGCACAGTGAAGGTAAGTATAACATGTTTGTTATTTAAAAAAAAAAAAATTACCTTTACAACCCCTTTAATTTTTTAGATTGGTAGCTCACAAGATTCTCTATTAATGAAACTGTTATCTCATGTGTCAGGGAACTTGTCAGAAGTGACTCTGCTGATAACAGAGGAACAGAGCACCAGAGACAAATGGGACTCAGAGCTTTGGAGAGAGATAAGTAAACAACACTACAGATATATGTGCCTAGGTCAGATTTCATTAATCTGGTTTACAACCATTTTATTTGTGTGCATTTGTATATATAATAAATTAAGCAAGTTATACATTTAAAAATAAACAGAACTGTCCCCCCAAGTTATTATAGTTACACCTTCAGGGCCCGTTCACACTTAAGCGTCCTGGCAGGGCAAATTGCCCCAACAGATGGCAACACCCGTTGTATGTGTGGTGCATTATGTACCAGTTGTGTTGTGCGAAAAAAATATCATGAATGTAAAAATCGAATGAATAAATTAAAAACAGAATAAATAATGGCGAGAAAAGTCCACACTATGCAAGAAATATTATTCAGTGTTCCACCATCAAAGTGTTCCCTCACCAAGTTCACCACCACCACCAGATGGCCACAAATGCAGGCTTGCCAAACTCAAATGACCTTTATATTACAGTGAAGTCAATAAATAGCATTTGGTGTATATTGGTCCACGCAAACCACACTTCTCACCAAATTCATATATTAGCCAGTTAAGGTTGCATTAAAAGGGGGATCAACTCCAGAGATAAAACGATAATTCTCCCGCTCTACAAGACTCTGGTCCGGCCGCACCTGGAGTATGCTGTCCAATTCTGGGCACCAGTCCTCAGGAGGGATGTACTGGAAATGGAGCGAGTACAAAGAAGGGCAACAAAGCTAATAAAGGGTCTGGAGGATATTAGTTATGAGGAAAGGTTGCGAGCACTAAACTTATTCTCTCTGTAGAAGAGACGCTTGAGAGGGGATATGATTTCAATTTACAAATACCGTACTGGTGACCCTACAATAGGGATAAAACTTTTTCGCAGAAGACAGTTTAATAAGACTCGTGGCCACTCATTACAATTAGAAGAAAAGAGGTTTAACCTTAAACTACGTAGAGGGTTCTTTACTGTAAGAGCGGCAAGGATGTGGAATTCCCTTCCACAGGCGGTGGTCTCAGCGGGGAGCATTGATAGCTTCAAGAAACTATTAGATAATCACCTGAATGACCGCAACATACAGGGATATGTAATGTAATACTGACACATAATCCCACACAAGGGTTGGACTTGATGGACTTGTGTCTTTTTTCAACCTCACCTACTATGTAACTATGTATGGTAGAGCTGTTATGGATCCTCTTACTCACAGGTCCACACAAAGGGAAGTAAAAGAGCAAACGCTCCACATAGTGCCCCGGAGGATGCCAAATATCATGAAATGTCTAGGGTGGAGCTACATTCTGACGTCACCACGCTACCGGAATTGTGTCCATGTGCCCGCCGGAATTGTTTCTTTAGTGTGCAACAAGATTTTTGTGTGTGCAAGTGGAACCTAAGTATTAATAAACAAGTCTTATTGGATTTTACGTCATATAAGAGATTTCTTTTCATGATCATTCAATGGCAACAATGTGCGCGGTGGGTCTTTTTTGATCAGATGCAGTCAGAACATTCAGGTGGATCAAGGTATATCCGTTGGATTGTGGTGGTAGAATTTTTTTTCCTCTGCAGTTCAATTAAAATATACGTGCTGTGCTCTGTATTCTTTTGGTTTGAGATTACAATGTGGTAAAGGTTTTTAATTTGGAGGCCCATCAAAACGTATGCATTCCATTCATTATGAATTGGCTGTCCGTGCACCACAAAGGATGAAAAAAAAAAAAGCCTATCACTCTTTTTTGGCAACCGTACTTAAAAAAAAAAAAAAAAAATCCAATAAAAAATATTTATTAATACCTCAAGTGGAGTTCCAGGCATTTTATCAACTTCCACGAGGTATGTCATGTCCACCTGCCCGCCCATTGTCTCCTGGGTTATGAGTGTCATCAGTCCCAGGAGTCAGTGCAAATCCATCGCTTGTAGCATTGTGGTATGAGTGCGCCGCTCTTTGTAGTTTATGTACTTACGCAAGATTGGGAGGTATATACTGAGTAGCCAGCAGCGCCTTATCCCAGGAGGAGATACCAGTGGGCTTCAGATGCCCACACTGAAGATGGGAGCATGCTCGGTGGGGACAGGAAGTAAAAATAAATAAATATATTTATTTATTAGGAGAATCAGCAGCACACTGAGCTTCCCAGTGACAGGCTGTGCAGGAGGGGTGCGTCAGGACAAGTCCAATCATTGGATGAGAGCAGGCATAGCTGGAGAACTGACCACGGTGTGCTCTCCTGCTTAGTGTGGTAAGCTTTTAATACGAAAACAGGGGGACTAGCAGGAACACCAGGGATTTCACAAAAAGGAAGCAATACTAAGAGAACAGGATACTTTCTCATACAAGTACATGGTGCAGCATACCCATATCAAATATGAATTGTTGGGGTAACAAACGCTTTAAGTTGCACTTACACACACAAAAATCTTGTTGCGCACTAAAGAAACAATTCCAGCCAGCACATAGATATTCTTCCGGGTCACTTCCGATTGCGTTGTGATGCCAGCATGTAGCTCCGTCCTACGTGTTTCGTCATATTTGACATCTTCCTAGGCACTATGTGGCGCGATTGCTCTTTTACTTATCGTTGGGCATATATGGTGACCTGTGCGTAGTAGTACTTTGCTGCAAGTACCGTTCCCAGAAAAGAGTTATATGCATTTTTTTTCATCCGTTGTGGTGTATTGATAGCCCATTCATAAGAAACAGAACACATAAGTGTCGATGGGCCTCCAAAGAAAAAACCTTTACCACATTGTAATCTCAAACCAATATAATCCTGAGTACAGCACATACATTTTAATTGGACTGCAGAGAAAAAAAAAATCCTCCGCCACAATCCAACAGCCTTCATATACCTTGAACCAACTGAAAGTTCTGATTGCATCTGATCAAAAAAGACCCACCGCACACAATGCTGCTATTGAATGACCATGAAAAGAAATCTCTTGGATTTGGCTCTATTATAGCTGGGTGGTTTATGTGTAGGAATTTAGTTAAAACCTTTAATGATCTAAAATTTGTGTCAGTGACGGCTCCGTATTTATCCCCCCTCAAGCTCACATATTTTTCAAACACATAAAAGTTTATATTTTCCTTCCCAGCATTATTTTGCCAAGTCAAGACTCCGATCCCAGTAGACTAAATACGTGATTTTGACGCTGTGCTAATTTTTTTTTATTGTAATCTTTTGCGGTTCTTTCCTCCGCTCGCCACAAATTCAACAAACTAAATAATTAAAACCTCAAGAAATTCTCAGCACTTTTACTACTTTGATTAAAAGTAGTCACCTAATTTTTTTTTTCAATTTTTCATTTTAATTAGATTGGATCGGATTAAAAAAAAAAAAAAAAAAATCTTTGTCTTGCCAGTAATGCCTACAAATTAATTTCTGCTTTGTAAACATTGTTATGTTTGTGTGGACAAACCGAACATATGGCAAAGAATCTGGTGTCTTCTTAAAACTCGCTAGCAGGTGTCGAATGCGAGACTTGTGACAGCGCAAATCCAGTTAATGACCCGAATCCAGTTTTTTTTTTTTTGGTGTGTGTTCTATTAAAATCAAGCAGTGTATAGGCATTGTCATTAGCGATAAACTCATTTTGGACTGCATCCTCCGAGTGCGGACGCTCTGGGAGGAGATGCAGTGTATGTGTGTGTATATGTGTGTGTGTGTATGTATATATATATATATATATATATATATATATATATATATATATATATATATATATATATATATATATATATATATATATAAAATAATAAAAAAAAAACACTAAGTATTGTTCTGGCGTCTTTACTTGATTGGCCCAGAAATGG
Source organism: Lithobates clamitans (assembly GCA_037952925.1). Lineage (NCBI taxonomy): Eukaryota > Metazoa > Chordata > Amphibia > Anura > Ranidae > Lithobates > Lithobates clamitans. Next base: position 2,684,372 of record JBBGZY010000385.1, read on the forward strand.
CAATCAGCTGGGGATTTAGATGACATGCCTCTTAGCAATCGCTTTTATCTTTCAGATGAGTATCAACATTGTATGCTTCCTAATGGAAGTGTAATTTAATGAAATCTATTGGGTAAACATACTTCAGATGTTCAAAGAAGGTGACAAAATTTTTGCTGGCAGCTAGGACCTGGCTGGTTTCCAGCTTGCCTCTAGCTGTATGCATATAGTGTTGAGAGATGCACTTTAAATAGGAACATCCAGTATTGTTTTCATTCCTCCTCTCCCCATTATCGTCCCCTGAATTTTAGATTCTTTTTTTTTTTTTTTCTCTTGTTTTCTGCTGTATTGCTTTCTCTTGTCCTCTGACATTGAAACCTGCCCCGGCATAGCGAAAGCTGAAATTTTTTTCTTGTTTTCTTACAGTCGACTCGCTGGCGGTTATAGAACGCAAGTGGGTGGGGAGAGTTCACCTGGGATTTGCTTACACACACACACTTAGTAAAATGGATTGAAAAAATAAAGACTTGCGTTCAACAAGTGCTGTTTTTTACGGACTCTCGTGGCATTAACCACTTCAGCTCTGGTAGATTTACCCCCCCCCTTTCTGACCAGGCCATTTTTTGCGATACAGCACTGCGTTACTTTAACTGACAAGTGCGCAGACGTGCGACACTAAACCATTTTTTTTTTACCACAAATAGAGCCTTCTTTTGCTGATATTTGATCACCTCTGTGCTGTTTTTGTTTAAAAATAAAAACAACATTTTTGAATAAAAAAAATATATTTGACTTTTTGCTATAAAAAGTATCCCATAAAAAAAATGTAAAAATTCACATTTCTTCATAAATTTAGGTCAATATGTACTCTGCTACATATTTTTTGGGAAAAAAAAAATCCCAGTAACCGTATATTGATTGGCTTGTGCAAAAGTTATAGTGTCTACAAACAAAAATGATATATTAATGGAAATTGTATTTATATTTTTGACTAGTCATGGTGGTGATCAGCGTCTTATAGTGGGACTGCAGTATTGTGGCAGACAAATTGGACACTAACTGACACTTTTTTTGGTGACCAGTGAAATACTGTGATTAGTGCTAAAAATATGCACTGACACTGGCTGGGAATGCGCGATCAAAGGGTTAACTGTGTGCCTAGCTGGTGTTTTACTGTAGTGGGGGGAGGTGCTTGTATTAGGGGAAAGCACAGATCTGTGTCCCTGCTTTGCAGGAACACAGGATCAATGTCTTCCTTACAGACAGAACGACGATTTGCCTTGTTTACAATCCTGTGTCCTGAACAATCAGCGGGTGCCAGCGGACATCAGGGCCGTGGGACCCGCTAATCCGCTCCCGCTGTGTAGAATCACATCGGGAGTGAGCCTCTGGCAGAGCGCACTCGTGCCCGATACCTGGAGATGCAGGATCATGTATATATACGTGATCCTGCGCAGCGTGGCCGCCCAGTAGTAGTAAAAGTGCTATAGGGCGGCCGACAACTGGGTAAAGTGGTAGTAAAGCCTGATGGAGAAAAAAAGAAAAGGCCACCTGCTAGGAAAGGCAATGTATGTGCGATGCATACTATAGCACATTATGAAATCCTTACCTTAGAATGAAGCCCTCCAATGGTGCGCTGTCACTGCTGATGGGGCTTCCATCTTCACCTGGTCTTCCTTCTGGGTTGGCAGCCTCCAGCTGTATGAATGGTCAGGGCGGCAATGACATGGGAAGCCCGGCCTCGGCACGCAGCACTGAAAGTAAAGCACGGGTTTGCCGTCTCTTCAGAACACATGCAAAGAGCAAGTTTAGGAGATATTCACTGTACCTACAGATAAGCCTTATTATAGGTTTATCTGTAGGTACAAGTGCACAATGGGACTTTACTACCACTACAGCGGGGGTCTAAAAACTATGGCCCACAAGCCAAATGCAGCTGGCTGCATCATTTTATTGGGTCCTCTGATGTTAGAGGGGACACTGATGGGGACAGTTGTGGAAGGGGGAACTCCGATGGGCAAACAACAAATGAAATTGTGGTTCAAACAAATGCTAATGCACCATCCATATAAGTTAGCCTCTACCCCCCCCCCCCCCAGATGAATGTGAAGATACACTTGTGTAGTTCATAAAATGTTCAAAAGGCATCACAAGTGGCTCTTCCGGTGGACGGCTTCCATCCCATGTGGCATGGCTACAGATACGCTCTTGTATTTTTTATTTCTGTGAGTTTGCATTTGGCCTTTTAACCGTAATAAACCCATTGATGCTGCACTTAGTTGGCGCTCCCTTGTGTTCCTTTTTGGAATTCTGATGGGGACTGTGGTGTAAGGGAGAACTCTGATGGGGACTGTGATGTAAGGGAGAACTCTGATGGGGACTGTGATGTAAGGGAGAACTCTGATGGGGACTGTGATGTAAGGGAGAACTCTGATGGGGACTGTGATGTAAGGAGGCCTCTGATAGAGACTTTGATGGCAGAGAAAACACTGATGGGGACTGTGATGTAAGGGGGGCTGTGATGGGGTCCCTGATGCAATGGTGACTCTGAGAACCCCCGATGCAAGGGTCTGGACATCGTACGACTTTTTTGATTAATAGTCACAAGTGGAAACTGAATCGGTTACTAAAGTCACAAAAATTCTCTTACGACAGAAAAAGAAATCGGAAGTGATGTCATGTGTTGTAATGTATTTGTATTGTATTTTCGAACGACAACTGTACTGACTAAGCGAAAATCGTACGATCTGGTATCGTATGAAGAAAATTTTCATGTTTGTCTGATCGAATAATATCAGTTGAGTTGTCATGATCAGCTCTCGAAAGCTCTATACTAATGACTCGATTATCTTACAATCGCGTAGAAAGTGGTATTTTTCGTCCAATATTTTGGATCGTGTGTACGGGCCATTAGGGGGGACTTTGATGGGGACTTTGATGGGGACTTTGATGGGCTCAAGGTTATTTGGAACGTCTTTGCTTTGTCCTCAAATTTTTCTCTTTTGTTGATAAATCCCACTACTTGACCTCTCTGCGGCCCTTGATACTGTTGACCACCCGCTCCTTCTCAATAAACTACATTCCTTGGCCTCCGAGATTCTGCTCTATCCTGGTTCTCTACCTATCTATCACAGCGCTCCTTCAGTGTCACCTACAACTCTGTCTCCTCCTCTCCATTGCCCCTTTCTGTGGGGGTCCCCCAAGGCTCTGTTCTTGGCCCCCTTCTCTTCTCTATCTACACTTCCTCCCTTGGTCACTTTATAACCGCCCACGGCTTCCAATACCACTTATACGCCGATGGCCCACTTATACGCCCAAATCTATCTTTCTACTCCTCACCTCACTCCTTCAGTCTCCTCTCGCATTACTAAATTACTAACTGACATATCAGCATGGATGTCGCACCACTTCCTTAAACTAAATCTCTCTAAAACTGAGCTATTAATATTCCCCCCTGCCCGTGCCCCCTCCATGACTTTTCCATCAAAACCAACAATGCAACCATCAGTCCCTCCCCTCACGCCAGGGTACTAGGTGTAATCCTAGACTCTGACTTGTCATTTCAGCCTCAAATCCAATCGTTGTCAAAAGTTTGTAGAATTCACCTCCGTAACATCTCTAAAATTCGCCCCTTGAACAAATGAAACCACCAAGCTCCTCATTCACTCCCTCGTTATCTCTCGCCTTGACTATTGCAACTCCCTTCTCATTGGCCTGCCTCTCCATAGGCTCCTCCCCTCTTCAGTCTATTATGAATGCTGCTGCCAGACTTATCCACCTTACCAACCGCCCAGTGTCTGCCAACCCTCTACTTCAAACCCTACACTGGCTCCCAACCACCCAGCGAATTAAATTCCAAATACTAACAACATACAAAGCCATTCACACTCTGCCCTGAGCTACATCACCAATCTTGTCTCCAAATATCACCCAAATAGTCCTCTCCGCTCTTCTCAAGACCTTCTGCTCTCAAGCTCTCTCATCTCCTCCTCCCACGCGCATCTCCAGGATTTCTCTAGAGCCTCTCCCATCCTCTGGAACTCGTTACCTCCACCTGTCCGGCTATCCCCTACTCTTGCTACCTTCAGGCAATCCCTGAAAACTCATCTCTTTAGGGAAGCCTATCACGTCTCCAACTAATCTCCTACCACTTCCACCAGCTCATTCCCCACAAATACCACCTTTTGTACCACCTGCCGACCCTATTAGATCGTAAGCTCTTCTAAGCAGGGCCCTCTTAATCCTATTATATTTTATTGTATTGTAACTGTATTGTCTCCTTTTATATTGTGAAGCGCTGCATAAACTGTTGGCGCTATATAAATCCAGTATAATAATAAATCCTTTCCTGGTGATTTAAAAAACCTCCATGTATTCATTTATTTTGATTTTGTTACTTTATTTTTAATAATTAAAATTAATTTTTTTTTAACCCGTGAAAATTTGTAAAATATACAATGTGCTCCTTGTACTGGGAGGTTTTGAGACCCCTGATGTAGATTATTGTTTCTCAATCTTCTTTTAGTCGAGGCACCCCATTCTAAAATGTAAAATACTAAACGAATAGTTTTGAACGTTCCAGCAGCATCCACACACGTTGGTCACTCAAAATTAGGTGATTTGTTGCTCCAGATTTGCAGACTTGTGCTGACATGTATTGTAGCATTTCTCTCTGCTATCATGCCCCAGTGCTGACTCGGAGGGGCAAACAAGGATCTTTTAAAGGCACCTGACATCCTCCTTATTAATCAATGACCAAAGACTCCATGTCTATGAGGGGAGTGCCCACTTGTAGCTCAGTCCCTGCCGTTTTTGCCTTTTTGCACTACATGTGCAGCAACTCATGGTTGATCCTGTGATCTCAGGACATGGCCCAGGACATCTGCAGGACAGTCCCAGGAAATCCAATACAGGTGACACATATGCTTATAGTAAGTTAAACTGAGTGAATTTTCGGACTTTAGTACAACTGAAAAGTTAAAGGGGTTGTAGACCCTCAAGGTTTTTTCACCTTAATGTATTCTATGCATTAAGGTGAAAAAACCTTCTGTAGTGCAGCTGTCCCCGTTCTACTTACCTGAGCCCGATCGTTCCAGCGATGAGGATGAGCACAGCAGCTCCAGCCACTGTCTCAGGTCCTCATTGGATAGATTTGCTAGCAGCGGGAGCCATTGGCTCCTACTGCTGTCAAATCTAGTGACACGGGAGCCGGGGGGCGGAGCCAAGTCCTGCTGTCTTTGTCAATAGATGCAGCAGCACGACTCGGGAGCGTGCGTGCACGAGTGCCCCCATGGAAAGCAGCTCTCTGTGGGGGCAACATGTTTGTTACTTAAACAATCAAAAAAACAAACCTTTACAACCAGGGTGGATTTGATTTAAATCAAGTCGATTTGAATCATGATTTAAATCACTAGTAAACTTAAATCAACTCAATTTTAAATCATAATTTTTAAAGTGGAACTGTCATCTCTGTTGACTCATCGACAGTCCTATTCACTTTAATGGGACGGCTGGTAATGTGGAAGTGACACAACAAGGTGAGGGACATGGTGGCAGCAGGTGAGTGGATGCCCAATAACATGCGCTGCCATGATGGATCTGAAATGACAGGTGCTCTTTAAAGGTAAGGACTTCTTGCTGGTAGTTAGAATCTTTAATATTTGCAAACAAAATTTAATGTTGGCTATTTAGAATAATAAGCTGTCAGGTTAGTAAAACAGCGATATCAGAACCAATTCAATCATACAGTTTGTGGTGTACATAGATTTGCAAAACAATGTGATAAAGGAATATTCCTGAACTTTGTTTTATCTCATGGTTACTGTGACATTGTGTGAATGCATCAATGCAGTGCATGTTATCTCAGCTTGCAGAGCTTGGATTCATTGCATGAGTTTACCAAAAATGTAAATATTGCAGAATATACAGCCTCATGCTACATAACTAAGCTCCATTTCATGCTGAATAAACTAAATTATTAATGTATCTTAAATAGAAAACTATCTTTAGATTTTTACTCCAAAAGCATTTTATTAACTACTTGCCGACTGCTGCATGTACATATATGTCGACACAATGGCACAGACAGGCAAATGGGCGCACAGGTACGTCCCTTTAAATTTGCCGCGATGTGGTCGAGTGCTCACCGCCTGCGAAGCGCGCGACCCTACCGCGAGCTCCGTGAGTGTGAGTGTGAGTGTGATTGCGAGTCCGCGAGGGATACCCGCGATCGTCTCACGGAGAGGAAGAACGGGGAAATGCTGATGTAAACAAGCATTTCCCCATTCTGCCTAGTGACACTGTCACTGATCACAGCTTCCTGTAATCGGGAGCGGTGATCAGTGTCGTGTCACACATAGCCCCTCCCCCCCACAGTTAGAAAACATCCCTAGGACACACTTAACCCCTGCAGCGCCCCCTCCTGGTTAACCCCTTCACTGCCAGTAACATTTACACAGTAACCAATGCGTTGTAGAAATGTTAATGGTCCCAAAATAGCGCCAAGAGTGTCAGATCTGTCCACCATAATGCCGCAGTCACAATAAAAATCGCTGATCGCCGCCATTACTAGTAAAAAAAAAAAATTATTAATAAAAATGCCATAAAACTATCCCCTATTTTGTAGACGCTGTAACTTTTGCGCAAACCAATCAATAAACGCTTATTGCGATTTTTTTTTTTTCCAAAAATATGTAGAAGAATACGTATCCGCCGAAACTGAGGAAAAAAAATGTTTTTTTATATATTTTTTGGGGATATTTATTATAGCAAAAAGTAAAAAAATATTGCTTCTTTTCAAAATTGTCGCTCTATTTTTGTTTATAGCGCAAAAAATAAAAAACGCAGAGGTGATCAAATACCACCAAAAGAAAGCTCTATTTGTGAGGGAAAAAAGGACCTCAATTTTGTTTTGGAGCCACTTCGCACTACCGCGCAATTGTCAGTTAAAGCGACGCAGTGCCAAATCGCAAAAAGTGCTCTGGTCTTTGGCCAGCCAAATGGTCCGGGGCTTAAGTGGTTAAAATAAATTTAATAAAAATAAAAAATAAAAATATTTAGATCCAAAAAATATGATTTAAATAAAAAAAAAAATCTTTTTTTTTTTTTTTTTTTTAAATCATTGATTTTTATCCACCCTGTTTACAACCCCTTTAATCACTTTGGTGGCTCATTGATTGATTTTTACATGTTGTTTAGAAATGCTTGTTAAATCACGGTACAAGTATTTACAGAATGTCTATTTTACCAGAGTGCTTTATGTTTATTATATAGTTATATAAAGATAATTTGCCAAAAAAAGGTTTATTGATAAATAGCTAAACCCCTGCCAGCCTTTTACAGCTGTATGTAACGGTACTTCCTGCCCCAATAAAACCCCATCACACCCTGAATGAAAGCGTGTCACCGGGACAGGGGGTGACAGGAAATCCCCCCCCAAATGGGACACTGAGAACCCTACAAAGTCCCCACCACCTGATCTAAAACCAAATAAAAATGTGATTTGAGTTGGGCTTTAATTAGCTTCCAATTAAAGTGTCTGATCCTACAGAGTATAGAACATAATATTTATAATGTGATGGTGGTTGAGGACATTGGAGTGTAAGCTCCTCTGGTGCAGGGACTGATGTGACTAGCTCAGTGTTCTCTGCAGAATATGTCAGAGATATACAAAGTATAAGTGTAATAGTGTTTGACTGTGGTGGGGACATTAGAGTACAGGGGCGGACTGACCATTGAGCCACTCGGGCACTGCCCGAGGGCCCTGGGCCACTAGGGGGCCCCATCAGGGTTGCCAGCCTCAGTAAAACGAGGGACAGTGTGTATAAATCTGTGTTTTTTTGTTTTTTTTTTTTACATCTGTCTGTGTATACTGTGTGTACATGTCTGTGTATACTGTGTGATTGTATACTGTGTGTGTGTTTACTGTGTGGCCCCATAATCTCTGATTGCCTGGGGGCCCCACGAGTTATCATTCCACCCCTGTTAGAGTGTAAGCTCATTTGACGAGGAAACTGATGTGACTGGCTCAGTGTTCTCTGTACAGCACTATGGAATATGTCAGAGCTATATAAATGTATGATACTAATCAGGACAAGATCTGCCTGGAGTTTGCATGTTCTTCCTGTGTGTGTGAGTTTCCTCTGGGTGCTCCAGTTTCCTTTCCAAGACATGCTGGTAGATTAAAGGCCCTAGTAAGTGTGTTAGTGTATGTATGTATGTATGTGAGATAGGGACCTCAGATTGGAAGCTCCTTGAAGTCAAGGACTGATGTGAATGAATAGTTTGTAAAGCTCTGTGTAAATAGTTGGCACTATATACAGTAAATACCTGTAATAATAAAGTGTTTATTATGGTGAGGACATTAGAGTGTAAGCTCCTCTGGTGCAGAGACTGGTGTGACTGGTTCCGTGTTCTCTGTTTAGCACTCCAGATTATGTCAGAGCCATATACGGTAAATGTTTACAGTAGTATCTTGGATTACGAGCATAATTCGTTCCATTAGCATGCTTGTAATTACTCGTATATCAAAGCGAGTTTCCCCATAGGAATCAATGGAAACTCAGATAATTTGTTCCAGTGTCCCTTCTAGTGTATGCAGTACCGTATGTTGCCGGGGGGGGCGTCAGAGGTGCTCGGAGATGCTCAGACACTCAGAAACCGAGTGTCTCCGGCACCCCCCCTCTGGCCACTTGCAGTACTGCACACCCCAGAGGCTTGAATCCTGCTTGTGTGGCGAGGCACCGCTCGCAAATCGAGTCAGGATTTTAAAAAAATAAACAGCTCGTATTGCGAAACGCTTGTGAACCGCGTTACTCGCAATCCGAGGTTTTACTGTAATTGTGTATGACTGTGAAGGAGACATTAGAGTGTAGGCTCTTGTGGCGCAAATATGTCAGAGCTACTATATATAAATATATAATAAAAGTGTGTGACTGGTGGGGATATTGGAGTGTAAGCTTCTCTGGTGCAGAGACTGATGTGACTGGCTCAGTGTTCTCTGTACATCACTCCAGATTATGTCAGAGCCATATAAATGTTTACAGTAGTACTTTGGATTACGAGCATAATTTGTTCCAGAAGCATGCTTGTAATCACTCGTATATCAAAGCGAGTTTCCCAATAGGTATCAATAGAAACTCAGATAATTTGTTCCAGTATCCCTGCTAGTGTATGCAGTACCACATGTTGCCGGGGGGGGCGCTCGGAGACGCTCAGACACTCAGGAACTGAGTGTCTCCGGCACCCCCCCTCTGGCCACTTGCAGTACTGCACACCCCAGAGGCTTGAATCCTGCTCATCTTGCGAGGCACCGCTCGCAAATCGAGTCAGAATTTAAAAAAAATAAACGGTTCGTATTGCGAAACGCTCGTAAACCGCATTACTCGCAATCCAAGGTTTTACTGTAATTGTGTATGAGTATGAAGGAGACATTAGAGTGTAAGCTCTTGTGGCGCAAAGACTGTGGAGAATGGTGTGGTGTTCTCTGTACAGCACTACAGAATATGTCAGAGCTACTGTATATAAATATACAATAATAGTGTGTGACTGGTGGGGATATTAGAGTGCAAGCTTCTCTGGTGCAGAGACTGATGTGATTGGCTCAGTGTTTTTTGTACATCACTGCAGAATGTGTCTGAGCTATATAAAATATAACAATAATTGCGTTTTGACTGGGATGGTACATTTAGAGTGTAAGCTCTTCTGTTGTGGGGACTAACGTGGCTGGCCCTGTCATCCCAGAAAATGTCAGAGCTCTATAAATGTATAATAACCGTGTGCGACTGTGGGGGCACATTGGAGTGTAAGCTCTTGTGGTGCAGAGGCTATGTTGAATGGTGTTGTGTTCTCTGTACAGCGCTGTGGAATAAGCCAGAGGTATATAAATGTGTAATAATAGTGTGTGACTGTACAGAGACATTAGAGTGTAAGCTCCTCTGCTACAGAGACTGGTGTGACCGGCTCAGTGTTCTCTGTACAGCACTACAGTATAAGTCAGCGATATTAAAGTATACTGTGACTGTGATCAGGGGTTTGGCATAGCAGCAGCTTAAATGTTCCTGGTTTTCCGTTTCACAACAACTTGATAAGACTCAATTTCTGACCTTTTGATAGGCCGACTCATAATCGTACTCCGAGCTTGTTCGCATTTAGGAGACACCAGAAATTTTTGCTTCTCGAAGAAGCTTTCAAACTTAATTCAAACAAATCGCATGTCACACGCTAAATAAATCATAAGTCCCGCACAAAGGCGGCAGAGTTGAGAGGTCAGTGGCAGCTCTGTCGTCTGCGCATGGAGCCCGTCAAAAAACAATTTCAACTTGCGTCCGCCTAGCAATTACACCTTCTTACCATGCAAAGTTCAGCGGAATACATCTGCATATTAAGGGGCAGCCTTCGGCACAGCGGTAACGGGCCAAGTGCTGCGGATGACCTTATACTGTTCCAACGCAATTCATTTCAATCCCTTCGAGTCGGCTGGAGGTTAAACTACTGTACAGCTTAAAGGGACAACTTTTAAGAAGATGGATGGATGTCTGATTAGAGGAACCGGATGCTTGCGCAGAGAAAATTTGCACAATTTTGGAGCGAGCGTGTTTTACCAATGTTCTATAAATCAAATCACTGTTGTGTCACGCGTCAAAAATGGTATCAAACGTTCCCGGCGAGAAGAGATCTTTAAAATAAATGTTATATAACAGCCGGTAACCAGGCCCTTGTAAAGAAAAAAACACACTTTGTTTCAGAAATTGTTTTAATGTGCATAAACACAAGCAGCTTTACAATGTATAGCTCTAAAAACACTTTAACATTTCAAGTTTATCTAAATTCAAAACTGGTACCTGAAAGCAGAACTCCAGCCTAAAATAATGAGATAAAAATGAACGGTACATTAAACCAGTGGTCTCCAAACTGCGGCCCTGGGGCCGAATGAGGCCCTTTGCTTGCCTCTATCCGGCCCTTGGGACACTATTCCTCCACTGATCTCAATGATGGGGCACTATCTCTCCCACTGATACCAACGATAGGGTACTTATCCTCCCACTGATACCAATGATGGGGCACTATTCCTCCCACTGATACCAATGATGGGGTACTATTCCTCCCACTGATACCAATGATGGGGTACTATTCCTCCCACTGATAGCAATGATGGTGTACTATTCCTCCCACTGATACCAATGATGGGGTACTATTCCTCCCACTGATACCAATGATAGGGTACTATTCCTCCCACTGATAAAAATGATGGGGCACTATTCCTCCCACTGATACCAGTGATAGGGTACTATTCCCCCCACTGGTACCAATGATGGGGCACTATTCCTCCCACTGATACCAATGATGGGGTACTATTCCTCCCACTGATACCAACGATGGGGTACTATTTCTCCAACTGATACCAATGATGGGGTACTATTTCTCCAACTGATACCATTGATGGGGCACTATTCCTCCCACTGATACCAATGATGGGGCACTATTCCTCCCACTGATACTAATGATGGGGTACTATTCCTCCCACTGAAACCAATGATGGGGTACTATTCCTCCCACTGAAACCAATGATGGGGTACTATTCCTCCCACTGATACCAATGATGGGGTACTATTCCTCCCACTGAAACCAATGATGGGGTACTATTCCTCCCACTGAAACCAACGATGGGGTACTTATCCTCCCACTGATACCATTGATGGGATACTATTCCTCCCACTGATACCAACGATGGGGTACTATTTCTCCAACTGATACCATTGATGGGGCACTATTCCTCCCACTGATACCAATGATGGGGCACTATTCCTCCCACTGATACCAATGATGGGGTACTATTCCTGCCAATGATACCAATGATGGGGTACTATTCCTCCCACTGAAACCAATGATGGTGTACTATTCCTCCCACTGAAACCAACGATGGGGTACTTATCCTCCCACTGATACCATTGATGGGATACTATTCCTCCCGCTGATACCAATGATGGGGTACTATTTCTCCAACTGATACCATTGATGGGGCACTATTCCTCCCACTGATACCATTGATGGGGCACTATTCCTCCCACTGATACCAATGATGGGGCACTATTCCTCCCACTGACACCAATGATGGGGCACTATTCCTCCCACTGACACCAATGATGGAGCACTATTCCTCCCACTGACACCAATGATGGGGCACTATTCCTCCCACTGATACCAGTGAATGGGGTACTATTTCTCCCACTGACACCAATGATGGGGCACTATTCCTCCCACTGATACCAATGATGGGGTACTATTTCTCCCACTGATACCAATGATGGGGCACTATTCCTCCCACTGATACCAATGATGGGGTACTATTCCTCCCACTGATACCAATGATGGGGTACTATTCCTCCCACTGATACCAATAATGGGCCACTATTCCTCCCACTGATACCAATGATGGGATACTATTCCTCCCACTGATACCAATGATGGGCCACTATTCCTCCCACTGATACCAATGATGGGCCACTATTCCTCCCACTGATACCAATGATGGGCCACTATTCCTCCAACTGATACCAATGATGGGATACTATTCCTCCCACTGATACCAATGATGGGCCACTATTCCTCCCACTGATACCAATGATGGGGCACTATTCCTCCCACTGATACCAATGATGGGGTACTATTCCTCCCAATGATAGGGTACTATTCCTCCCACTGATACCAATGATAGGGTACTATTCCTCCCACTGATACCAATGATGGGGCACTATTCCTCCCACTGACACCAATGATGGGGCACTATTCCTCCCAATGATAGGGTACTATTCCTCCCACTGATACCAATGATAGGGTACTATTCCTCCCACTGATACGAATGATGGGGCACTATTCCTCCCACTGATACCAATGATGGGGTACTATTCCTCCCACTGATGCCAATGATGGGGCACAATTCCTCCCACTGATACCAATGATGGGGTACTATTCCTCCCACTGATACCAATGATGATGTACTATTCCTCCCACTGATACCAATGATGGGGCACTATTCCTCCCACTGATACCAATGATGGGGTACTGTTCCTCCCACTGATAACAACAATAGGACACTATTCCTCCTATTGATACCAATGATGGGGCGAACTAGCAAACAAAATCTCCTGCGCTCAAAAGTGTTGTGACTGCATTGAATATCGCCTGGATTATCTATAGCTCCTGGTAGATGCACAGGCTTGCTGCTCTCCAAGGGTCAGGGGACACCCAATGGAAACGCTGTGGAAAAAATGAAAAGAGGGCGCACCAACCTTGCGCATTACCCAAGTAATATTTATTGGTATATATATAAAAAAAAGGATAACACTCTAAAACAAATGGGTTATAAAATGTTTGTATCATAGGTGTATTTTAACTCATAGAGACAGAATATCAACCAAAAATCCAGAAAAAACATGTGATACAAATGTTATAAATTCAGTTGCAGTTCAGTGAGTAAAATAAGTATGACGTCATACTTGGTGGAGAAACCCTTGATGCCACAGAGGTAAGGATTTTCCAGATTTGCCCACATCTCAGGAGGGATTTTGAACCATTCTTCTCTACAGATCTTCTCTAAATCCTTAACCACTTAAGGACTGAGCCTCTTTTTGAGATTTGTTGTTTACAAGTTAAAAACCGTTTTTTTGTTTTTTTTTTGCTAGAAAATTACTTGGAACCCCCAAACATTATACATTTTTTTCTAACACCCTAGAGAATAAAATGGCGGTTGTTGCAATACTTTCTGTCACACGGTATTTACGCAGCGGTATTACAAGCACACTTTTTTTTTTGAAAAAAATACACTTTTTTGAATTAATAAATACGACAACAGTAAAATTTAGCCCAATTTTGGTTTTATATTGTGAAAGATAATGTTAGGTTGAGTAAATTGATACCCAACATGTCACGCTTTAAAATTGCGCCCGCTTGTGGAATGGCGACAAATTTTTACCCTTAAAAAAAAAAAAGCAGGCGTTTAAAAAATTCTACAGGTTGCATGTTTTGAGTTACAGAGGAGGTCTAGGGCTAGAATTATTGCTCTCGCTCTACCGAACTTCAGTTTAGACAGAAATTTGTACTAGGCGCTCCTAACTAATGACGTTGTTCACCTGTTGATTGGATTATCATAATTACAAAGGCAACAGCCTACATTCACAAACAGGTCCTTAAAGTGATAATAAAAGTAATTCGAAAACACAAACTAAAAAAAAATACACATGTCATACTTACCTGCTCTGTGTAATGGTTTTGCACACACACAGAGCAACACAATCCTCTTCTTCTCAGGTTCCCCACTGGCGCTCCTGGTTCATCCTCCTTCTCCAAGTTCCCCCATAGCAAGCCGCTTACTATGGGGGCACTTGTGTGTGCTCGCTCCCAAGCCCCGCTCTGTGTGCCCCCAACATACTCAGAATGGGGTTTGGCCCCGCCCCCATCCCCGCCCCAGCTCCATCCTCACTGGTTGTGATTGGCAGCAGCCGGAGCCATTGTCAGTCACAGCCAGTGAGGAGGCAGAGACCTGGGAAAGCAGCTCGCCTCCTGCACATCGCGATCAGACTACAGTAAGTATTAGGGGGGAGTTGTATACTGAAGGTTTTTTACCTTCATGTATAGAATATGCATGCATCTACCATAAACTAACTCTGGTGAAGAATATGCAGTTTATCCGTGTTGGCTTTAAAGTGGTTCTAAGGGCAGAAAGTTTTTTCATCTTAATGCATTAAGATAAAAACAACCTTCTGTGTGCAGCAGCCCCCCTAATACTTACCTGAGCCCCATCTTGATCCAGTGATGTTGCACAAGAGACTCAGCTGTCTCGGACTTTACCTACTGGCCGAGACACAGCATTGGTTGCCATGGGCTCCTGCTGCTGTCAAAAGTCAGTGAGCCAATGAGGAGAGAGAGAGAGGGGGTGGGGCCGAGGTGTGGCTCCATGTCTGAAAGACAACACACAGCAGCAACTTGGCTCAGTTGCCCCCACAGTAGGCACTCAGCAGGGGGGAAGGGCCAGGAGCACTAGGGAAGAACCCGAGAAGAGGAGGATCTGGGCTGCTCTGTGTTAAACCATTGCACAGAGCAGGTATATCTGACATGTTTGTTCTTTTTTATCTATTAATTTATTTATTTTTTCATAAAAAAAGAATGCAATTATTTGCGAATCTCATAAACGCCTATTTTATTCACAATAGACAATAGAAAACATATCAAATGTTTAAACTGACAAAATGTAAAAAAAAAAAAAAAAAAAAAAAAAAAGGTCATTTTGAAATTGATGGCAGCAACATGTCTCAAAAAAGTTGGGACAGGGCAACAAAAATCTGGCAAAGTGAGTGGTACTAACAAGGAAAAGCTGGAAGAATATTTTTGCAACTAGTTAGGTTAATTAGCAGCAGATCAATAACCTAATTAGGTAAATGGTTTATTAGGATAATACACAATGCTGGTGCACACTCTCTTGTCTTTGTGACCTGTTTCTATACTCAAACTGCCCATGCCCAACCCACAGCTGGTGCTAAAAAGGCACAGATTCCATTAAATGTCCATTGAAGAACATGACCCGGCAGCTTCAGATCTCTTCTATAGAGAGGAGAGGAAATAGAGCAACCTGTCCTTAGTCTTGTGACACCCCTGGGCAGATCATTACACCGCTGTTGTCATATATCTCCACAACCAGGGAGATTATTCCAGTTAGAGATTCTGTATCCAACAAAGAATACTGTCCAAGGCACCCATTTAAAAATATAAGTAAATAAATAAAAGTCCTTCAGGATGAGGACAGTGCTACCATCTTAGCATAAATCCAATATAAATAACTTGTGATTAAAATACTCTTGTGCATAAACCATTAAACCATATAATATCAATCCATATGATAATCTTGCATTTAGGCAGATGATTCATGTAGCATTTACCTCCTGGAATCCTTCTGCCCTTAGCTCAGGCATGCAGGCATGGGAAGTGTACATAGCAGGCTCCTGTCTTTCAGCTGTCGTTTGCCATCCATGCCACCTCTAACTTCAGGTGAGTATTTGGGAGAGCGCTTCTCCTAGGGGGTTATCTGATGTGGGGAGGAGCCGCCGAGGGGCCACTCTGAGCAAAACGAGCTGCTCAGTGGAGGTAAGTTTGACATGTTTGTTATTTTTTTTTTTTTTTTTTAATAATTGAAGCTTTACAATCACTTTAAAGTGATTGTAAAGTCTCGCTTAAAAAAAAAAAATAAAGAAATGAACATGTCATACTTACCTACCCTGTGCAGTGCTTTTGCACAGAGCAGCCGAGGTCCTCCTCTTCTCGGGTCCCTCTTTGCTGCTCCTGGCCCCTCCCTCCTGACAAGTGCCCCCATAGATCAGCAGCTCGAGCCCAGTCAGAGCTTCAGTTATCCATTCAGACACGGAGCCCCGACCCTCCCCTGCCCCCTCTATCCCGATTGGCTAACTGACTTTGACAGCCATAGGAGCCAATGGCGCTGCGGCTGTGCCCCAGCCAATCAGGAGGAGAGTCCCGGATGGCTGAGGAAATCGTAGACATTGCTGGATAGAGAAGAGGCTCAGGGTAAGTATTAGGGGGTGCTGGGGGGCCTGCTACACACAAAAGGTTTTTTTCATCTTAATGCATAGAATGCATTAAGATACACATTTTTGCCTTTACAACTCCTTTATTGCAGCAGATGAAGGACACATCATGCTTGCTTCCTTCAACATCAGAAGATGTCCAGCAGTGCCATCAGTATAGAACTGGCGGAAACCAGTGGGACCCAGGTACACCCATCTACTGTCCGGAGAAGTCTGGTCATAAGTGGTCTTCATAGAGGAATTGTGTCCAAAAAGCCATACCTCCCCGACATGGAAAGAAGGCTAAGTAGCAGGAGGCAGTTTTTTTCACCGAAGAGCTGGAGAGCGGTACAGTAATGAGTATCTGCAGGCAATTGTAAAGCATGGTGAGGAGGTTCCTTGCAAGTTTGAGGCTGCATTTCTTGAAATGGAGTTAGAGATTTGATTAGGATAAATGGTGTCCTCAATGCTAAGAAATACAGGCAGATACTTATCCATCATGCCATACCATCAGGGAGGCGTAAATTGGTCCCAAATTTACTCTGCAGCAAGACAACCAGCCAATGTCATTGAGAACGATCTTCAGCGTAAAGAAGAACAAGGAGTCCTAGAAGTGATGGTTTGGCCCCCACAGAGCCCTGATCTCACCATCATGAAGTCTGTCTGGGATTCCATGAAGAGACAGAAGGATTTGAGGTAGCATCCACAGAAGATCTGTGCTTAGTTCTCCAAGATGTTTGGAACAATCTACCTGCCAAGTTCCCTCAAAAATGGTGTGCAAGTGTACCTAGCGGAGTTGAAGCTGTTTTGAAGGAAAAGGAGGTCACACCAAATATTGATTTGATTTGGATTTATCTTCTGTTCACTTACTTTGCGTTTTTGTTAATTCATCAAAATAAATGATTTACACTTCTGAAAGCATTCTCCATTTACAGTATTTTTTCACACTTGTCTAAAAGTTGTGCACAGTAACCCGTGTGTGTATATATACAGTATCTCACAAAAATTAATACACCCCTCACATTTTTGTAAATATTTTATTATATATTTTCATGTGACAACACTGAGGAAAATACACTTTGCTACAATGTAAAGTAGTGAGTGTACAGCTTGTATAACAGTGTAAATTTTCTGTCCCCTCAAAATAACTCAACACACAGCCATTCAGGTCTAAACCGCTGCCAACAAATGTGAGTACACCCCTAAGTGAAAATGTCCAAATTGGGCCCAAAGTGTCAATATTTTGTGTGGCCACCATTATTTTCCAGCACTGCCTTAACCCTCTTGGGCATGGAGTTCACCAGAGCTTCACAGGTTGACACTGGAGTCCTCTTCCACTCCTCCATGACGACATAACAGAGCTGGTGGATGTTAGAGACCTTGCTCTCCTCCACCTTCCATTTCAGGATGCCCCACAGATGATCAATAGGGTTTAGGTCTGGAGACATGCTTGGCCAGTCCATCACCTTTACCCTCAGCTTCCTTAGCAAGGCAGTGGTCATCTTGCAGGTGTGTTTGGGGTCGTTATCATGTTGGAATACTGCCCTGCAGCCCAGTCTCTGAAGGGAGGGGATCATGCTCTGCTTCAGTATGTCACAGTACATGTTGGCATTCATGGTTTCCTCAATGATCTGTAGCTCCCCAGTTCCGGCAGCACTCATGCAGCCCCAGACCATGACACTCCCACCACCATGCTTGACTGTAGACAAGACACACTTGTCTTTTTATTCCTCACCTGGTTGCCACCACACACGCTTAACACCATCTGAACCAAATAAGTTTATCTTGGTCTCATCAGACCACAGGAAATGGTTCCAGTAATCCATGTCCTTATGGCCTGTACACACGAACCGAATATCTTGCGAAAACGGTCATCCAAGGAAGGATCGTACGATATTTGGATCGTGTGTACACTACTTTCGACAGCTGATCACGACCGTTCATCCGATATTATTCGAATGGACATACCTGGAAATTTTCCTCGTACGATTCCAGATCGTACGATTTTCGTTTAGTCAGTATAGTTGTCGTCCGAAAATACAATACAAATACATTACAACACGTGACATCACTTCCGATTTTTTTTTTTTTGTCTGTCGTACGAGAATTTTCGTGACTCTATTTTAGCTATATAATTTCTACTTGCGACTATTAGCGAGAACGGTCGTACGATCGGTCGTACGATCGGTCGTACGATATTCGGATCGTGTGTACGGGGCATTAGTCTGCTTGTCTTCAGCAAAATGTTTGCGGGCGTTCTTGTGCATCATCCTTCTGGGATGACAGCCATGCAAACCAATTTGATGCAGTGTGCAGCATATGGTCTGAGCACTGACAGGCTGACCCCCCCACCCCTTCAACCCCTGCAGCAATGCTGGCAGCACTCATACGTCTATTTCCCAGAGACAACCTCTGGATATGACACTGAGAATATGCACCCAACTTCTTTGGTCGACCATAGCGAGGCCTGTTCTGAGTGGAACCTGTCCTGTTAAACAGCTGTATCGTCTTGGCCTCCATGCTGCAGCTCAGTTTCAGGGTCTTGGCAATCTTCTTATAGCCTAGGCCATCTTTATGTAGAGCAAAAATTCTTTTTTTCACATCCTCAGTGAGTTCTTTGCCATGAGGTGCCATGTTGAACTTCCAGTGACCAGTATGAGAGAGTGAGAGCGATAACACCAAATTTAACACATCTGCTCCCCATTCACACCTGAGACCTTGTAACACTAACAAGTCACATGACACTGGGGAGGGAAAATGGCTAATTGGGCCCAATTTGGACATTTTCACTTAGGGGTGTACTCACTTTTGTTAGCGGTTTAGACATTAATGGCTGTGTGTTGAGTTATTTTGAGGGGACAGCAAATTTACACTGTTATACAAGCTGTACACTCACTACTTTACATTGTAGCAAAGTGTCATTTCTTCAGTGTTGTCACATAAAAAGTTATAATAAAATATTTACAAATATGTGAGGGGTGTACTCACTTTTGTGAGATACTGTGTGTGTGTGTATATGTATATGTATATAAATATATATATATGTGTATATATATATGTGTGTATATATATATATATATATATATATATATATATATATATATATATATATATATATATATATATATATATATATATATATATATATATATAATAATTTGTGTGAAAAAGTATTTGCCCCCTTTTCTGATTTTTTTTATTTCTTTTGCATATTTGTCACATATAAATGACTCAGATCATGAAACAAATTTTTATTATTACACAAAGATAACCCAAGTAAATACAAAATGCAATTTTTAAATGATGGTTTCATTTTCTAAGGCAAAAAAGCTGTCCAAACCTGCCTGGCTTTATGTGAAAACGTAATTGCCCCCTAAACCTAATAACTGGTTGTGCCACCCTTGGTGGCAACAATTGCAATTAAGCATTTGTGATAACTGGCAATGAAAATGGTCTTTCACATTGCTGTGGAGCAATTTTGGCCCACTCTACTTTGCAGAATTGTTTTAATTCAGCCACATTGGGGGATTTTCCAGCATGAAAGGCCTGTGTAAGGTCATAATACAGCATCTCAATTGGATTTAAGTCCAGGCTTTGACTAGGCCACTCCTAAACCTAAATTTTGCTTTGTTTGAACCATTTGGAGGTGGACTTGCTGTTGTGTTTCTGATCATTGTCCTGTTGCATAACCCAAGTGCACTTGAGCTTGAGGTTATGAACTGATGGCCGAACATTCTACTTTACGATTTCCTGGTAGAGCTCAGAATTCATGGTTCTATCAATTGTGGTAAGTCATCCAGATTCTAAAGCTGCAAAGCAGCCCCAGACCATCATGCTACCACCACCATGTCTGACTGTTGGTATGATGTTCAGGTTATGAAATGCTGTATTAGTTTTATGCCAGATGTAACGGGACGCACACCTTCCAAAAAGTTACATTTTTGTCTCATCAGTCCACAGAATATTTCCCTAATAGTCTTGGGGATAATCAATATGTTTTTTGGTTAATGTGAGATGAGCCTTTGTGTTCTTTTTGGTCAGCAGTGGCTTTGGCCTTGGAACTTTCCCATGGATGCCAT